>OX388351.1:63529204-64921720 GCA_947579665.1 Sympetrum striolatum | reverse complement strand
TAATAAGATACATATTTAATATAATATTTACGATTTGTCCGGTCTCTCCTCTCTTCAGATCCTCACAGCATCCCTTTAGATTCCTTGATACCCCAGGGAATTATCTAAATAAGGATGAAGAAGAGCAAATTAGTGTGGAATGCAAACAATCTCATTTTATATAAAACTATAATAGATATAACAAAATTCAAAAATGGAAGTTAACTTAAATCCCAATTATTATAATAAGATACATATTTAATATAATATTTACGATTTGTCCGGTCTCTCCTCTCTTCAGATCCTCACAGCATCCCTTTTGATTCCTTGATATTCCAGGGAATTATCTAAATAAGGATGAAGAAGAGCAAATTAGTGTGGAATGCAAAATATCTCATTTAAAATAAAACAATAAATGATATAACGAAATTCAACAACGGTAGTTATTTCAAATCCCAATTATTATAATAAGATACATATTTAATATAATATTTACGATTTGTCCGGTCTCTCCTCTCTTCAGATCCTCACAGCATCCCTTTAGATTCCTTGATACCCCAGGGAATTATCTAAATAAGGATGAAGAAGAGAAAATTAGTGTGGAATGCAAACAATCTCATTTAATATAAAACAATAATAGATATAACGAAATTCAACAACGGAAGTTAACTTAAATCATAATTATTATAATAAGATACATATTTAATATAATATTTACGATTTGTCCGGTCTCTCCTCTCTTCAGATCCCCACAGCATCCCATTAGATTCCTTGAAACCCCAGGGAATTATCGTAATAAGGATGAAGAAGAGCAAATTAGTTTGGAATGCAAAGAATCTCATTTAATATAAAACAATAATAGACATAACGAAATTCAACAATGGAAGTTAACTTAAATCACAATTATTATAATAAGATACATATTTAATATAATATTTACGATTTGTCCGGTCTCTCCTCTCTTCAGATCCTCACAGCATCCCTTTAGATTCCTTGATACCCCAGGGAATTATCTAAATAAGGATGAAGAAGAGCAAATTAGTGTGGAATGCAAACAATCTCATTTAAAATAAAACAATAAATGATATAACGAAATTCAACAACGGAAGTTATTTCAAATCCCAATTATTATAATATGATACATATTTAATATAATATTTACGATTTGTCCGGTCTCTCCTCTCTTCAGATCCTCACAGCATCCCTTTAGATTCCTTGATACCCCAGGGAATTATCTAAATAAGGATGAAGAAGAGAAAATTAGTGTGGAATGCAAACAATCTCATTTAATATAAAACAATAATAGATATAACGAAATTCAACAACGGAAGTTAACTTAAATCATAATTATTATAATAAGATACATATTTAATATAATATTTACGATTTGTCCGGTCTCTCCTCTCTTCAGATCCTCACAGCATCCCTTTAGATTCCTTGATACCCCAGGGAATGATCTAAATAAGGATGAAGAAGACCAAATTAGTGTGGAATGCAATCAATCTCATTTAATATAAAACAATAATAGATATAACGAAATTCAACAATGGAAGTTAACTTAAATCCCAATTATTACAATAAGATACATATTTAATATAATATTTACGATTTGTCCGGTCTCTCCTCTCTTCAGATCCTCACAGCATCCCTTTAGATTCCTTGATACCCCAGGGAATTATCTAAATAAGGATGAAGAAGAGCAAATTAGTGTGAAATGCAAACAATTTCATTTAATATAAAACAATAATAGATATAACGAAATTCAACAATGGAAGTTAGCTTAAATCCCAATTATTATAATAAGATACATATTTAATATAATATTTACCTTTTTTCCGGTCTCTCCTCTCTTCCAATCCTCACAGCATCCCTTTAGATTCCTTGATACTCCAGGGAATTATCTAAATATGGATGAAGAAGTTCAAATTAGTGTGGAATGCAAACAATCTCATTTAATATAAAACAATAATAGATATAACGAAATTCAACAATGGAAGTTAACTTAAATCCCTATGGTTATAATAAGATACATATTTAATATAGTATTTACGATTTGTCCGGTCTCTCCTCACTTCGAATCCTCACAGCATCCCTTTTGATTTTTTGATACCCCAGGAAATTATCTAAATAAGGATGAAGAAGAGCATATTAGTGTGGAATGCAAACAATCTTATTTAATATAAAACAATAATAGATGGAATGAAATTCAACAATGGAAGTTAACTTAAATCCCAATTATTATAATAAGATACATATTTAATATAATATTTACGATTTGTCCAGTCTCTCCTCTCTTCCAATCCTCACAGCATCCCTTTAGATTCCCTGATACCCCAGGGAATAATCTATATAAGGATGAAGAAGAGCAAATTAGTGTGGAATGCAAACAATCTCATTTAATATAAAACAATAATAGATAGAATGAAATTCAACAATGGAAGTTAGCTTAAATCTCAATTATTATAATAAGATACATATTTATTTGAATATTTACGATTTGTCCGGTCTCTCCTCTCTTCAGATCCTCACAGCATCCCTTTAGATTCCTTGATACCCCAGGGAATTATCTAAATATGGATGAAGAAGAGCAAATTAGTGTGGAATGCAAACAATCTCATTTAATATAAAACAATAATAGATAGAACGAAATTCAACAATGGAAGTTAACTTTAATCCCAATTATTATAATAAGATACATAATAATATAATATTTACGATTTTTCCGGTCTCTCCTCTCTTCCAATCTTCACAGCATCCCTTTAGATTCCTTGATACCCCAGGGAATAATTTAAATAAGGATGAAGAAGAGCAAATTAGTGTGGAATGCAAACAATCTCATTTAATTTAAAACAATAATAGATAGAACGAAATTCAACAATGGAAGTTAACCTTAATCCCAATTATTATAATAAGATACATATTTAATTTAATATTTACGATTTGTCTGGTCTCTCCTATCCTCCAATCCTCACAGCATACCTTTAGATTCCTTGAACCTCAGGGAATTATCTAAATAAGAATGAAGAAGAGCAAATTAGTCTGGAATGCAAACAATTTCATTTAATATAAAACAATAATAGATAGAATAAAATTCAACAATGGAAGTTAGCTTAAATCCCAATAATTATAATAAGATACATATTTATTTGAATATTTACGATTTGTCCCGTCTCTCCTCTCTTCAGATCCTCACACCATCCCTTTAGATTCCTTGATACCTGAGGGAATGATCTAAATAAGGATGAAGAAGAGCAAATTCGTGTGGAATGGAAACAATCTCATTTAATATAAAACAATAATAGATAGAACGAAATTCAACAATGGAAGTTAACTTAAATCCCAATTATTATAATAAGATACATATTTAATATAATATTTACCATTTGTCCGGTTTCTCGTCTCTTCCAATCCTCACAGCATCCGTTTAGATTCCTTGATTCCCCAGGGAATTATCTAAATGAGGATAAATAAGAGCAAATTAGTGTGGAATGCAAACAATCTCATTTAATATAAAACAATAATAGATATAACGAAATTCAACAATGGAAGTTAGCTTAAATCCCAATTATTATAATAAGATACATATTTAATATAATATTTACCTTTTTTCCGGTCTCTCCTCTCTTCCAATCCTCACAGCATCCCTTTAGATTCCTTGATACTCCAGGGAATTATCTAAATATGGATGAAGAAGTTCAAATTAGTGTGGAATGCAAACAATCACATTTAATATAAAACAATAATAGATAGAACGAAATTCAACAATGGAAGTTAACTTAAATCCCTATGGTTATAATAAGATACATATTTAATATAGTATTTACGATTTGTCCGGTCTCTCCTCACTTCCAATCCTCACAGCATCCCTTTTGATTTCTTGATACCCCAGGAAATTATCTAAATAAGGATGAAGAAGAGCATATTAGTGTGGAATGCAAACAATCTGATTTAATATAAAACAATAATAGATGGAATGAAATTCAACAATGGAAGTTAACTTAAATCCCAATTATTATAATAAGATACATATTTAATATAATATTTACGATTTGTCCAGTCTCTCCTCTCTTCCAATCCTCACAGCATCCCTTTAGATTCCCTGATACCCCAGGGAATAATCTATATAAGGATGAAGAAGAGCAAATTAGTGTGGAATGCAAACAATCTCATTTAATATAAAACAATAATAGATAGAACGAAATTCAAAAATGGAATTTAACTTAAATCCCAATTATTATAATAAGATACATATTTAATATAATATTTACGATTTGTCCGGTCTCTCCTCTCTTCCAATCCTCACAGCATCCCTTTAGATTCCTTGATACCCCAGGGAATTATCTAAATAAGGATGAAGAAGAGCAAATTAGTGAGGAATGCAAACAATCTCATTTAATATAAAACAATAATAGATATAACGAAATTCAACAATGGAAGTTAACTTAAATCCCAATTATTCCAATATGATACATATTTAATAGAATATTTACGATTTGTCCGGTCCTTCCTCTCTTCAGATCCTCACAGCATCCCTTTAGATTCCTTGATACCCCAGGGAATGATCTAAATAAGGATGAAGAAGAGCAAATTAGTGTGGAATGCAAACAATCTCATTTAATATAAAACAATAATAGATAGAACGAAATTAAACAATGGAAGTTAACTTAAATCCCTATTATTACAATGAGATACATATTTAATATAATATTTACGATTTGTCCGGTCTCTCCTCTCTTCAGATCCTCACAGCATCCCTTTAGATTCCTTGATACCCCAGGGAATTATCTAAATAAGGATGAAGAAGAGCAAATTAGTGTGGAATGCAAACAATCTCATTTAATATAAAACAATAATAGATAGAATGAAATTCAACAATGGAAGTTAGCTTAAATCTCAATTATTATAATAAGATACATATTTATTTGAATATTTACGATTTGTCCGGTCTCTCCTCTCTTCCAATCCTCACAGCATCCCTTTAGATTCCTTGATACCCCAGCGAATTATCTAAATAAGGATGAAGAAGAGCAAATTAGTGTGTAATGCAAACAATCTCATTTAATATAAAACAATAATAGATATAACGAAATTAACAATGGAAGTTAACTTAAATCCCAATTATTTTAATAAGATACATATTTGATATTATATTTACGATTTTTCCGGTCTCTCCTCTCTTCAGATCCTCACAGCATCCCTTTAGATTCCTTGATACCCTAGTGAATTATCTAAATAAGGATGAAGAAGAGCAAATTAGTGTGGAATGAGAACAATCTCATTTAATATAAAACAATAATAGATAGAACGAAATTCAACAATGGAAGTTATTTTAAATCCCAATTATTATAATAATATACATATTTAATATAATATTTACGATTTGTCCGGTCTCTCCTATCTTCAGATCCTCACAGCATCCCTTTAGATTCCTTGGTGCACCAGGGAATTATCTAAATAAGGATGATGAAGAGCAAATTAGTGTGGAATGCAAACAATCTCATTTAATATAAAACAATAAATGATATAACGAAATTCAACAACGGAAGTTATTTCAAATCCCAATTATTATAATAAGATACATATTTAATATAATATTTACGATTTGTCCCGTCTCTCCTCTCTTCAGATCCTCACAGCATCCCTTTAGATTCCTTGATACCCCAGGGAATTATCTTAATAAGGATGAAGAAGAGCAAATAAGTTTGGAATGCAAAGAATCTCATTTAATATAAAACAATAATAGTTATAACGAAATTCAACAATGGAAGTTAACTTAAATCCCAATTATTATAATAAGATACATATTTAATATAATATTTACGATTTGTCCGGTCTCTCCTCTCTTCAGATCCTCACAGCATCCCTTTAGATTCCTTGATACCCCAGGGAATTATCTAAATAAGGATGAAGAAGAGCAAATTAGTGTCGAATGCAAACAATCTCATTTAATATAAAACAATAATAGATATAACGAAATTCAACAATGGAAGTTAACTTAAATCATAATTATTATAATAAGATACATATTTAATATAATATTTACGATTTTTTCGGTCTCTCCTCTCTTCAGATCCTCACAGCATCCCTTTAGATTCCTTGATACCCCAGGCAATTATCTAAATAAGGATGAAGAAGAGAAAATTAGTGTGGAATGCAAACAATCTCATTTTATATAAAACAATAATAGATATAACGAAATTCAACAACGGAAGTTAACTTAAATCATAATTATTATAATAAGATACATATTTAATATAATATTTACGATTTGTCCGGTCTCTCCTCTCTTCAGATCCTCACAGCATCCCTTTAGATTCCTTGAAACCCCAGGGAATTATCTTAATAAGGATGAAGAAGAGCAAATTAGTTTGGAATGAAAAGAATCTCATTTAATATAAAACAATAATAGATAGAAGGAAATTCAACAATGGAAGTTAACTTAAATCCCAATTATTATAATAAGATACATATTTAATATATTTACCATTTGTACGGTCTCTCGTCTCTTCCAATCCTCACAGCATCCCTTTAGATTCCTTGATACCCCAGGGAATTATCTAAATAAGGATGAAGAAGAGCAAATTAGTGTGGAATGCAAACAATCTCATTTAAAATAAAACAATAAATGATATAACGAAATTCAACAACGGAAGTTATTTCAAATCCGAATTATTATAATAAGATACATATTTAATATAATATTTACGATTTTTTCGGTCTCTCCTCTCTTCAGATCCTCACAGCATCCCTTTAGATTCCTTGATACCCCAGGCAATTATCTAAATAAGGATGAAGAAGAGAAAATTAGTGTGGAATGCAAACAATCTCATTTTATATAAAACAATAATAGATATAACGAAATTCAACAACGGAAGTTAACTTAAATCATAATTATTATAATAAGATACATATTTAATATAATATTTACGATTTGTCCGGTCTCTCCTCTCTTCAGATCCTCACAGCATCCCTTTAGATTCCTTGAAACCCCAGGGAATTATCTAAATAAGGATGAAGAAGAGCAAATTAGTGTGGAATGCAAACAATCTCATTTTATATAAAACTATAATAGATATAACAAAATTCAACAATGGAAGTTAACTTAAATCCCAATTATTATAATAAGATACATATTTAATATAATATTTACGATTTGTCCGGTCTCTCCTCTCTTCAGATCCTCACAGCATCCCTTTAGATTCCTTGATACCCCAGGGAATTATCTAAATAAGGATGAAGAAGAGCAAATTAGTGTGGAATGCAAACAATCTCATTTAATATAAAACAATAATAGATATAACGAAATTCAACAATGGAAGTTAAATTAAATCCCAATTATTACAATAAGATACATATTTAATATAATATTTACGATTAGTCCGGTCTCTCCTCCCTTCAGATCCTCACAGCATCCCTTTAGATTCCTTGATACCCCAGAGGATTATCTAAATAAGGATGAAGAAGAGCAAATTAGTGTGGAATGCAAACAATCTCATTTAATATAAAACAATAATAGATAGAACGAAATTCAACAACGGAAGTTAACTTAAATCATAATTATTATAATAAGATACATATTTAATATAATATTTAGGATTTGTCCGGTCTCTCCTCTCTTCAGATCCTCACAGCATCCCTTTAGATTCCTTGATACCCCAAGGAATTATCTAAATAAGGATGAAGAAGAGCAAATTAGTGTGGAATGCAAACAATCTCATTTAAAATAAAACAATAAATGATATAACGAAATTCAACAACGGAAGTTATTTCAAATCCCAATTATTATAATAAGATACATATTTAATATAATATTTACGATTTGTCCGGTCTCTCCTCTCTTCAGATCCTCACAGCATCCCTTTAGATTCCTTGATACCCCAGGGAATTATCTAAATAAGGATGAAGAAGAGAAAATTAGTGTGGAATGCAAACAATCTCATTTAATATAAAACAATAATAGATATAACGAAATTCAACAACGGAAGTTAACTTAAATCATAATTATTATAATAAGATACATATTTAATATAATATTTACGATTTGTCCGGTCTCTCCTCTCTTCAGATCCTCACAGCATCCCTTTAGATTCCTTGAAACCCCAGGGAATTATCTTAATAAGGATGAAGAAGAGAAAATTAGTTTGGAATGCAAACAATCTCATTTAATATAAAACAATAATAGATATAACGAAATTCAACAATGGAAGTTAACTTAAATCACAATTATTATAATAAGATACATATTTAATATAATATTTACGATTTGTCCGGTCTCTCCTCTCTTCAGATCCTCACAGCATCCCTTTAGATTCCTTGATACCCCAGGGAATTATCTAAATAAGGATGAAGAAGAGCAAATTAGTGTGGAATGCAAACAATCTCATTTTATATAAAACTATAATAGATATAACAAAATTCAAAAATGGAAGTTAACTTAAATCCCAATTATTATAATAAGATACATATTTAATATAATATTTACGATTTGTCCGGTCTCTCCTCTCTTCAGATCCTCACAGCATCCCTTTTGATTCCTTGATATTCCAGGGAATTATCTAAATAAGGATGAAGAAGAGCAAATTAGTGTGGAATGCAAAATATCTCATTTAAAATAAAACAATAAATGATATAACGAAATTCAACAACGGTAGTTATTTCAAATCCCAATTATTATAATAAGATACATATTTAATATAATATTTACGATTTGTCCGGTCTCTCCTCTCTTCAGATCCCCACAGCATCCCATTAGATTCCTTGATACCCAAGGGAATTATCTTAATAAGGATGAAGAAGAGTAAATTAGTTTGGAATGCAAAGAATCTCATTTAATATAAAACAATAATAGATATAACGAAATTCAACAATGGAAGTTAACTTAAATCACAATTATTATAATAAGATACATATTTAATATAATATTTACGATTTGTCCGGTCTCTCCTCTCTTCAGATCCTCACAGCATCCCTTTAGATTCCTTGATACCCCAGGGAATTATCTTAATAAGGATGAAGAAGAGCAAATTAGTGTGGAATGCAAACAATCTCATTTTATATAAAACTATAATAGATATAACAAAATTCAAGAATTGAAGTTAACTTAAATCCCAATTATTATAATAAGATACATATTTAATATAATATATACGATTTGTCCGGTCTCTCCTCTCTTCAGATCCTCACAGCATCCCTTTAGATTCCTTGATACCCCAGGGAATTATCTAAATAAGGATGAAGAAGAGCAAATTAGTGTGGAATGCAAACAATCTCATTTAATATAAAACAATAATAGATAGAACGAAATTCAACAATGGAAGTTAACTTAAATCCCAATTATTACAATAAGATACATATTTAATATAATATTTACGATTAGTCCGGTCTCTCCTCCCTTCAGATCCTCACAGCATCCCTTTAGATTCCTTGATACCCCAGAGAATTATCTAAATAAGGATGAAGAAGAGCAAATTAGTGTGGAATGCAAACAATCTCATTTAATATAAAACAATAATAGATAGAACAAAATTCAACAACGGAAGTTAACTTAAATCATAATTATTATAATAAGATACATATTTAATATAATATTTACGATTTGTCCGGTCTCTCCTCTCTTCAGATCCTCACAGCATCCCTTTAGATTCCTTGATACCCCAGGGAATTATCTTAATAAGGATGAAGAAGAGCAAATAAGTTTGGAATGCAAAGAATCTCATTTAATATAAAACAATAATAGATATAACGAAATTCAACAATGGAAGTTAACTTAAATCCCAATTATTATAATAAGATACATATTTAATATAATATTTACGATTTGTCCGGTCTCTCCTCTCTTCAGATCCTCACAGCATCCCTTTAGATTCCTTGATACCCCAGGGAATTATCTAAATAAGGATGAAGAAGAGCAAATTAGTGTGGAATGCAAACAATCTCATTTAAAATAAAACAATAAATGATATAACGAAATTCAACAACGGAAGTTATTTCAAATCCCAATTATTATAATAAGATACATATTTAATATAATATTTACGATTTGTCCGGTCTCTCCTCTCTTCAGATCCTCACAGCATCCCTTTAGATTCCTTGATACCCCAGGGAATTATCTAAATAAGGATGAAGAAGAGAAAATTAGTGTGGAATGCAAACAATCTCATTTAATATAAAACAATAATAGATATAACGAAATTCAACAACGGAAGTTATCTTAAATCATAATTATTATAATAAGATACATATTTAATATAATATTTACGATTTGTCCGGTCTCTCCTCTCTTCAGATCCTCACAGCATCCCTTTAGATTCCTTGATACCCCAGGGAATGATCTAAATAAGGATGAAGAAGACCAAATTAGTGTGGAATGCAAACAATCTCATTTAATATAAAACAATAATAGATATAACGAAATTCAACAATGGAAGTTAACTTAAATCCCAATTATTACAATAAGATACATATTTAATATAATATTTACGATTTGTCCGGTCTCTCCTCTCTTCAGATCCTCACAGCATCCCTTTAGATTCCTTGATACCCCAGGGAATTATCTAAATAAGGATGAAGAAGAGCAAATTAGTGTGGAATGCAAACAATCTCATTTAATATAAAACAATAATAGATATAACGAAATTCAACAATGGAAGTTAGCTTAAATCCCAATTATTATAATAAGATACATATTTAATATAATATTTACCTTTTTTCCGGTCTCTCCTCTCTTCCAATCCTCACAGCATCCCTTTAGATTCCTTGATACTCCAGGGAATTATCTAAATATGGATGAAGAAGTTCAAATTAGTGTGGAATGCAAACAATCTCATTTAATATAAAACAATAATAGATATAACGAAATTCAACAATGGAAGTTAACTTAAATCCCTATGGTTATAATAAGATACATATTTAATA
The DNA here is from genome assembly GCA_947579665.1 of Sympetrum striolatum. Classification (NCBI taxonomy): domain Eukaryota; kingdom Metazoa; phylum Arthropoda; class Insecta; order Odonata; family Libellulidae; genus Sympetrum; species Sympetrum striolatum. The sequence goes on along the minus strand of OX388351.1, from coordinate 64,910,827 downwards.
TAGTATTTACGATTTGTCCGGTCTCTCCTCACTTCCAATCCTCACAGCATCCCTTTTGATTTCTTGATACCCCAGGAAATTATCTAAATAAGGATGAAGAAGAGCATATTAGTGTGGAATGCAAACAATCTTATTTAATATAAAACAATAATAGATGGAATGAAATTCAACAATGGAAGTTAACTTAAATCCCAATTATTATAATAAGATACATATTTAATATAATATTTACGATTTGTCCAGTCTCTCCTCTCTTCCAATCCTCACAGCATCCCTTTAGATTCCCTGATACCCCAGGGAATAATCTATATAAGGATGAAGAAGAGCAAATTAGTGTGGAATGCAAACAATCTCATTTAATATAAAACAATAATAGATAGAATGAAATTCAACAATGGAAGTTAGCTTAAATCTCAATTATTATAATAAGATACATATTTATTTGAATATTTACGATTTGTCCGGTCTCTCCTCTCTTCAGATCCTCACAGCATCCCTTTAGATTCCTTGATACCCCAGGGAATTATCTAAATATGGATGAAGAAGAGCAAATTAGTGTGGAATGCAAACAATCTCATTTAATATAAAACAATAATAGATAGAACGAAATTCAACAATGGAAGTTAACTTTAATCCCAATTATTATAATAAGATACATAATAATATAATATTTACGATTTTTCCGGTCTCTCCTCTCTTCCAATCTTCACAGCATCCCTTTAGATTCCTTGATACCCCAGGGAATAATTTAAATAAGGATGAAGAAGAGCAAATTAGTGTGGAATGCAAACAATCTCATTTAATTTAAAACAATAATAGATAGAACGAAATTCAACAATGGAAGTTAACCTTAATCCCAATTATTATAATATGATACATATTTAATTTAATATTTACGATTTGTCTGGTCTCTCCTATCCTCCAATCCTCACAGCATACCTTTAGATTCCTTGAACCTCAGGGAATTATCTAAATAAGGATGAAGAAGAGCAAATTAGTCTGGAATGCAAACAATTTCATTGAATATAAAACAATAATAGATAGAATAAAATTCAACAATGGAAGTTAGCTTAAATCCCAATAATTATAATAAGATACATATTTATTTGAATATTTACGATTTGTCCCGTCTCTCCTTTCTTCAGATCCTCACACCATCCCTTTAGATTCCTTGATACCTGAGGGAATGATCTAAATAAGGATGAAGAAGAGCAAATTCGTGTGGAATGGAAACAATCTCATTTAATATAAAACAATAATAGATAGAACGAAATTCCACAATGGAAGTTAACTTAAATCCCAATTATTATAATAAGATACATATTTAATATAATATTTACCATTTGTCCGGTCTCTCGTCTCTTCCAATCCTCACAGCATCCGTTTAGATTCCTTGATTCCCCAGGGAATTATCTAAATGAGGATAAATAAGAGCAAATTAGTGTGGAATGCAAACAATCTCATTTAATATAAAACAATAATAGATATAACGAAATTCAACAATGGAAGTTAGCTTAAATCCCAATTATTATAATAAGATACATATTTAATATAATATTTACGATTTGTCCGGTCTCTCCTCTCTTCAGATCCTCACAGCATCCCTTTAGATTCCTTGATAACCCAGGCAATTATCTAAATATGGATGAAGAAGTTCAAATTAGTGTGGAATGCAAACAATCACATTTAATATAAAACAATAATAGATAGAACGAAATTCAACAATGGAAGTTAACTTAAATCCCTATGGTTATAATAAGATACATATTTAATATAGTATTTACGATTTGTCCGGTCTCTCCTCACTTCCAATCCTCACAGCATCCCTTTTGATTTCTTGATACCCCAGGAAATTATCTAAATAAGGATGAAGAAGAGCATATTAGTGTGGAATGCAAACAATCTGATTTAATATAAAACAATAATAGATGGAATGAAATTCAACAATGGAAGTTAACTTAAATCCCAATTATTATAATAAGATACATATTTAATATAATATTTACGATTTGTCCAGTCTCTCCTCTCTTCCAATCCTCACAGCATCCCTTTAGATTCCCTGATACCCCAAGGAATAATCTATATAAGGATGAAGAAGAGCAAATTAGTGTGGAATGCAAACAATCTCATTTAATATAAAACAATAATAGATAGAACGAAATTCAAAAATGGAAGTTAACTTAAATCCCAATTATTATAATAAGATACATATTTAATATAATATTTACGATTTGTCCGGTCTCTCCTCTCTTCCAATCCTCACAGCATCCCTTTAGATTCCTTGATACCCCAGGGAATTATCTAAATAAGGATGAAGAAGAGCAAATTAGTGTGGAATGCAAACAATCTCATTTAATATAAAACAATAATAGATATAACGAAATTCAACAATGGAAGTTAACTTAAATCCCAATTATTCCAATAAGATACATATTTAATAGAATATTTACGATTTGTCCGGTCCTTCCTCTCTTCAGATCCTCACAGCATCCCTTTAGATTCCTTGATACCCCAGGGAATGATCTAAATAAGGATGAAGAAGAGCAAATTAGTGTGGAATGCAAACAATCTCATTTAATGTAAAACAATAATAGATAGAACGAAATTAAACAATGGAAGTTAACTTAAATCCCTATTATTACAATGAGATACATATTTAATATAATATTTACGATTTGTCCGGTCTCTCCTCTCTTCAGATCCTCACAGCATCCCTTTTGATTCCTTTATACCCCAGGGAATTATCTAAATAAGGATGAAGAAGAGCAAATTAGTGTGGAATGCAAACAATCTCATTTAATATAAAACAATAATAGATAGAATGAAATTCAACAATGGAAGTTAGCTTAAATCTCAATTATTATAATAAGATACATATTTATTTGAATATTTACGATTTGTCCGGTCTCTCCTCTCTTCCAATCCTCACAGCATCCCTTTAGATTCCTTGATACCCCAGCGAATTATCTAAATAAGGATGAAGAAGAGCAAATTAGTGTGGAATGCAAACAATCTCATTTAATATAAAACAATAATAGATATAACGAAATTAGCAATGGAAGTTAACTTAAATCCCAATTATTTTAATAAGATACATATTTGATATTATATTTACGATTTTTCCGGTCTCTCCTCTCTTCAGATCCTCACAGCATCCCTTTAGATTCCTTGATACCCTAGTGAATTATCTAAATAAGGATGAAGAAGAGCAAATTAGTGTGGAATGAGAACAATGTCATTTAATATAAAACAATAATAGATAGAACGAAATTCAACAATGGAAGTTATTTTAAATCCCAATTATTATAATAATATACATATTTAATATAATATTTACGATTTGTCCGGTCTCTCCTATCTTCAGATCCTCACAGCATCCCTTTAGATTCCTTGGTACACCAGGGAATTATCTAAATAAGGATGATGAAGAGCAAATTAGTGTGGAATGCAAACAATCTAATTTAATATAAAACAATAAATGATATAACGAAATTCAACAACGGAAGTTATTTCAAATCCCAATTGTTATAATAAGATACATATTTAATATAATATTTACGATTTGTCCCGTCTCTCCTCTCTTCAGATCCTCACAGCATCCCTTTAGATTCCTTGATACCCCAGGGAATTATCTTAATAAGGATGAAGAAGAGCAAATAAGTTTGGAATGCAAAGAATCTCATTTAATATAAAACAATAATAGATATAACGAAATTCAACAATGGAAGTTAACTTAAATCATAATTATTATAATAAGATACATATTTAATATAATATTTACGATTTTTTCGGTCTCTCCTCTCTTCAGATCCTCACAGCATCCCTTTAGATTCCTTGATACCCCAGGGAATTATCTAAATAAGGATGAAGAAGAGCAAATTAGTGTGGAATGCAAACAATCTCATTTAAAATAAAACAATAAATGATATAACGAAATTCAACAACGGAAGTTATTTCAAATCCCAATTATTATAATAAGATACATATTTAATATAATATTTACGATTTTTTCGGTCTCTCCTCTCTTCAGATCCTCACAGCATCCCTTTAGATTCCTTGATACCCCAGGCAATTATCTAAATAAGGATGAAGAAGAGAAAATTAGTGTGGAATGCAAACAATCTCATTTAATATAAAACAATAATAGATATAACGAAATTAACAATGGAAGTTAACTTAAATCCCAATTATTTTAATAAGATACATATTTGATATTATATTTACGATTTGTCCGGTCTCTCCTCTCTTCAGATCCTCACAGCATCCCTTTAGATTCCTTGAAACCCCAGGGAATTATCTTAATAAGGATGAAGAAGAGCAAATTAGTTTGGAATGCAAAGAATCTCATTTAATATAAAACAATAATAGATATAACGAAATTCAACAATGGAAGTTAACTTAAATCACAATTATTATAATAAGATACATATTTAATATAATATTTACGATTTGTCCGGTCACTCCTCTCTTCAGATCCTCACAGCATCCCTTTAGATTCCTTGGTACACCAGGGAATTATCTAAATAAGGATGATGAAGAGCAAATTAGTGTGGAATGCAAACAATCTAATTTAACATAAAACAATAAATGATATAACGAAATTCAACAACGGAAGTTATTTCAAATCCCAATTGTTATAATAAGATACATATTTAATATAATATTTACGATTTGTCCCGTCTCTCCTCTCTTCAGATCCTCACAGCATCCCTTTAGATTCCTTGATACCCCAGGGAATTATCTTAATAAGGATGAAGAAGAGCAAATAAGTTTGGAATGCAAAGAATCTCATTTAATATAAAACAATAATAGATATAACGAAATTCAACAATGGAAGTTAACTTAAATCCCAATTATTATAATAAGATACATATTTAATATAATATTTACGATTTGTCCGGTCTCTCCTCTCTTCAGATCCTCACAGCATCCCTTTAGATTCCTTGATACCCCAGGGAATTATCTAAATAAGGATGAAGAAGAGCAAATTAGTGTCGAATGCAAACAATCTCATTTAATATAAAACAATAATAGATATAACGAAATTCAACAATGGAAGTTAACTTAAATCATAATTATTATTATTATAAGATACATATTTAATATAATATTTACGATTTTTTCGGTCTCTCCTCTCTTCAGATCCTCACAGCATCCCTTTAGATTCCTTGATACCCCAGGCAATTATCTAAATAAGGATGAAGAAGAGAAAATTAGTGTGGAATGCAAACAATCTCATTTTATATAAAACAATAATAGATATAACGAAATTCAACAACGGAAGTTAACTTAAATCATAATTATTATAATAAGATACATATTTAATATAATATTTACGATTTGTCCGGTCTCTCCTCTCTTCAGATCCTCACAGCATCCCTTTAGATTCCTTGAAACCCCAGGGAATTATCTTAATAAGGATGAAGAAGAGCAAATTAGTTTGGAATGCAAAGAATCTCATTTAATATAAAAAAATAATAGATATAACGAAATTCAACAATGGAAGTTAACTTAAATCACAATTATTATAATAAGATACATATTTAATATAATATTTACGATTTGTCCGGTCTCTCCTTTCTTCAGATCCTCACAGCATCCCTTTAGATTCCTTGAAACCCATAGGAATTATCTAAATAAGGATGAAGAAGAGCAAATTAGTTTGGAATGCAAAGAATCTCATTTAATATAAAACAATAATAGATAGAAGGAAATTCAACAATGGAAGTTAACTTAAATGCCAATTATTATAATAAGATACATATTTAATATAATATTTACCATTTGTACGGTCTCTCTTCTCTTCCAATCCTCACAGCATCCCTTTAGATTCCTTGATACCCCAGGGAATTATCTAAATAAGGATGAAGAAGAGCAAATTAGTGTGGAATGCAAACAATCTCATTTAAAATAAAACAATAAATGATATAACGAAATTCAACAACGGAAGTTATTTCAAATCCCAATTATTATAATAAGATACATATTTAATATAATATTTACGATTTTTTCGGTCTCTCCTCTCTTCAGATCCTCACAGCATCCCTTTAGATTCCTTGATACCCCAGGCAATTATCTAAATAAGGATGAAGAAGAGAAAATTAGTGTGGAATGCAAACAATCTCATTTTATATAAAACAATAATAGATATAACGAAATTCAACAACGGAAGTTAACTTAAATCATAATTATTATAATAAGATACATATTTAATATAATATTTACGATTTGTCCGGTCTCTCCTCTCTTCAGATCCTCACAGCATCCCTTTAGATTCCTTGAAACCCCAGGGAATTATCTTAATAAGGATGAAGAAGAGCAAATTAGTTTGGAATGCAAAGAATCTCATTTAATATAAAACAATAATAGATATAACGAAATTCAACAATGGAAGTTAACTTAAATCACAATTATTATAATAAGATACATATTTAATATAATATTTACGATTTGTCCGGTCACTCCTCTCTTCAGATCCTCACAGCATCCCTTTAGATTCCTTGAAACCCCAGGGAATTATCTAAATAAGGATGAAGAAGAGCAAATTAGTGTGGAATGCAAACAATCTCATTTTATATAAAACTATAATAGATATAACAAAATTCAACAATGGAAGTTAACTTAAATCTAGGGATGGGACGTTCGAATCTTCGAATCCTCGAATCCCTCGAATAATGCCTCTTTTCTCGAATCTTCGAATCCTCGAATCCATTGTGTTTCACCTCGAATCCGAATCCTTAAAAATCTAAGTCACTTACATCCTCAGCAGATGAAAACCCTTTCGTTTATTTCAACCAACCAGCAATTTCAACGTTACCACCATTACCATGAGTGCAATCGAAAGCAATGATAGAATCGATTCTTCGAGAGTGATAAATTCCTATTTCCTGAGCGGGTAAATTCAGAATATGCGCCAGGGTGACCAGATGTGCGCACAAGTCGCCAAATTGGCGATTTTTCATACTACTTGGCGACCTAATGGGGGCATTGGTGACTGGCGATTTTTAAGGCGACTTTCGAGAATTCAAAGCTGAAAAACAGCGAGTTGAGGGCACGCGTATCCAAAAACTCAAATGCTTCGGAAGCGAATGTATAGATGAGCCCGGCGCGGCGGCCGTGTCATCTGATATCTAGGCGCAAATCGACGGTGGGAAATCGCATAGCACGAGCGCAATGAAGAAACACATGAGGAAGCATTGCTTTCAAATGTTTGCCGCTAAAAGTGACGAGGAGGGAGAAAGGTAAGTAAAAATAAAACACATCTTTGAACTTACATACCATTTATGTTGATTATTTATCGAAGTAGCAAATTTCCCATGGGAATACCATGTTTTCAGTTTTTCAATGGTATTTACCTTATATTTCTATTGATTTACCAGAGTCACCATCCCTTGATTCCAATGCAGAGGAGACAATGCACTCTGCTTCCTCAAGTTTCTCTGTTGCAATGGACAGCCCTTCACGCGACTTGAGCCCTAATTACCCTTTGCCGAAGAGGAAAAACTCTGGGCCATCACAATTGACATTGAAATGTTTCATGGAGAAAAAGGGAAAATTCAAGCCAGGTGATCAACGAAGTAAAGAAATCACAAGATCAATTGCTGAGATGGTGTGCCTGGATAATCAGCCCCTGTCAGTTGTAGAGAATAAAGGTTTTTTTCAGGCTCTGGTTTTCCATTTAGAGCCAAAATACACAATGGCATTTAGGAAGCATATTGGAAATAAATTAATTCCAGAAATGTATGATAAAACAAAAGTCAAGGCCATTCTCAGCAAAGCAGAGAGTATTTTCATTACAACAGATATGTGGACGTCAACGAGTAATGATGATTACCTCAGTATAACTGCTCACTTCATTGATGCTGACTTTAAATCTCACCATTTGTGTTCAGAGGTAGTGCCTTTTCCTGAAGTTTCACACACTGGTCAAAACTTGAGGGTATTTATTTGTGAAACTCTTAAAAGCTGGGACATAGAAGACAAAATATTTTTGATTGTGCGTGATAATGGGAGGAACATATGCTGTGCTCTTAATGAATCTGATTTCAGCCATATTCCATGTCTTGCTCACACACTGCAGTTGGTGGTCAAAGATGGACTTCTTAATAATAAGATGGTGAGTGGTTTGATTGCTACATGTCGGCGTATTGTAGGTCATTTTAAGCACTCTTCTAAAGCTACCAAAGTTTGATAAAAACCCCAAGTGACTCTGGGAGTTAAGCAACACAGGCTACTGCAGGATGAGCCCACCAGATGGAACTCCTCATTGCATATGCTTACAAGGTTGCTTGAACAAAAGGTAGCAGTTACACTGGCAGCGACATATCTTACTGTTCCTGTTGAATTAACTTCTCATCATTGGGAGCAGATTGTAAGTGTTGCAGGCATTGCAAACATTATTAATCAAGCAACTTTTGCTGTGAGTTCAGCTGATGTAACCATATCAGAAGTTATCCCCATCATTAACAGTGCAATGCATGAATTGAAGAAACCTGCACCAGTCTCTTCTGGCTTACAAGGTGTGAAGAACGACTAATTGACTGCACTGAAGTGCCGATGCCCATCAGTGGAAAGTAATGAATTCTACGCTGTTGCAACTCTCCTTGATCCAAGGTTCAAAGGAAGTGTTTTCTAAAGTAAGGAGCTTTTTCAACAAGCCAAAACCCAGCTAATTCAGGAGGTTAAAAACATAAGTGGAACATATCCTGAGGAAAGGAGAGAACTGGTAAGTAAGCTAGCGTAAGCAATTTATCATTTGATTGCTTCTTATTTCATGGTTTATATAGACATGTTAAAATCTTTCCATTTTCTTTCTTATCATAGGCTCCTACATCAGATGTTAAGACGTCGATGCATGGAATGTGGTCATTTTATAGCCGTATTATGAGCCCTGTACAAACATGTAATCATTCTGCTATTGCTGAGGAAGAAGTGGAAAGGTATTTGCGAGAAGAGCTTCTTCCTCCTGAAAACAATGCCTTAGAATACTGGAAAAGAGTTGTACATCAGTTTTCAGTGCTACCAAAACTGGCTAGGAAGTACCTTTCAGCACCACCCGCAACAGTGCAATCAGAGAGACTGTTCAGCACAGCTTTAATTATATGTGATAAGAAGAGGAATCGGCTTGATCCTGAACGTGTTAATATGCTCATTTTTTTAAATAAAAACTTAAAGCAATAAAGTTTTTATATGCTTGCAGTTGGAGTGTTTAATTCTATAGTGTGGAAAATTAATATTAGAATTCAAAGTAAATACAAGCTTATGTAAAAAGGAAAAGGCAACATTTAGGTTTTAGATAAAATTTAGGATTCGAGGTAAAGTTAAGATTTGGATTCGAGATAAGATTCGAGATTCGAGGGTGAATTTAAGATTCGGATTCGAGATTCGGATTCGAGAAAAACTGGATTCGACCCATCTCTACTTAAATCCCAATTATTATAATAAGATACATATTTAATATAATATTTACGATTTGTCCGGTCTCTCCTCTCTTCAGATCCTCACAGCATCCCTTTAGATTCCTTGATACCCCAGGGAATTATCTTAATAAGGATGAAGAAGAGCAAATTAGTGTGGAATGCAAACAATCTCATTTAATATAAAACAATAATAGATATAACGAAATTCAACAATGGAAGTTAAATTAAATCCCAATTATTACAATAAGATACATATTTAATATAATATTTACGATTAGTCCGGTCTCTCCTCCCTTCAGATCCTCACAGCATCCCTTTAGATTCCTTGATACCCCAGAGGATTATCTAAATAAGGATGAAGAAGAGCAAATTAGTGTGGAATGCAAACAATCTCATTTAATATAAAACAATAATAGATAGAACGAAATTCAACAACGGAAGTTAACTTAAATCATAATTATTATAATAAGATACATATTTAATATAATATTTACGATTTGTCCGGTCTCTCCTCTCTTCAGATCCTCACAGCATCCCTTTTGATTCCTTGATACCCCAGGGAATTATCTAAATAAGGATGAAGAAGAGCAAATTAGTGTGGAATGCAAAATATCTCATTTAAAATAAAACAATAAATGATATAACGAAATTCAACAACGGTAGTTATTTCAAATCCCAATTATTATAATAAGATACATATTTAATATAATATTTACGATTTGTCCGGTCTCTCCTCTCTTCAGATCCTCACAGCATCCCTTTAGATTCCTTGATACCCCAGGGAATTATCTAAATAAGGATGAAGAAGAGAAAATTAGTGTGGAATGCAAACAATCTCATTTAATATAAAACAATTATAGGTTTAATAAAATTCAACAACGGAAGTTAACTTAAATCATAATTATTATAATAAGATACATATTTAATATAATATTTACGATTTGTCCGGTCTCTCCTCTCTTCAGATCCCCACAGCATCCCATTAGATTCCTTGAAACCCCAGGGAATTATCTTAATAAGGATGAAGAAGAGCAAATTAGTTTGGAATGCAAAGAATCTCATTTAATATAAAACAATAATAGACATAACGAAATTCAACAATGGAAGTTAACTTAAATCACAATTATTATAATAAGATACATATTTAATATAATATTTACGATTTGTCCGGTCTCTCCTCTCTTCAGATCCTCACAGCATCCCTTTAGATTCCTTGATACCCCAGGGAATTATCTAAATAAGGATGAAAAAGAGCAAATTAGTGTGGAATGCAAACAATCTCATTTTATATAAAACTATAATAGATATAACAAAATTCAACAATGGAAGTTAACTTAAAGCACAATTATTATAATAAGATACATATTTAATATAATATTTACGATTTGTCCGGTCTCTCCTCTCTTCAGATCCTCACAGCATCCCTTTAGATTCCTTGATACCCCAGGGAATTATCTAAATAAGGATGAAGAAGAGCAAATTAGTGTGGAATGCAAACAATCTCATTTAATATAAAACAATAATAGATATAACGAAATTCAACAATGGAAGTTAACTTAAATCCCAATTATTACAATAAGATACATATTTAATATAATATTTACGATTAGTCCGGTCTCTCCTCCCCTCAGATCCTCACAGCATCCCTTTAGATTCCTTGATACCCCAGAGAATTATCTAAATATGGATGAAGAAGAGCAAATTAGTGTGGAATGCAATTAATCTCATTTAATATAAAACAATAAATGATATAACGAAATTCAACAACGGTAGTTATTTCAAATCCCAATTATTATAATAAGATACATATTTAATATAATATTTACGATTTGTCCGGTCTCTCCTCTCTTCAGATCCTCACAGCATCCCTTTAGATTCCTTGATACCCCAGGGAATTATCTAAATAAGGATGAAGAAGAGCAAATTAGTGTGGAATGCAAACAATCTCATTTAAAATAAAACAATAAATGATATAACGAAATTCAACAACGGAAGTTATTTCAAATCCCAATTATTATAATAAGATACATATTTAATATAATATTTACGATTTTTTCGGTCTCTCCTCTCTTCAGATCCTCACAGCATCCCTTTAGATTCCTTGATACCCCAGGCAATTATCTAAATAAGGATGAAGAAGAGAAAATTAGTGTGGAATGCAAACAATCTCATTTAATATAAAACAATAATAGATATAACGAAATTAACAATGGAAGTTAACTTAAATCCCAATTATTTTAATAAGATACATATTTGATATTATATTTACGATTTGTCCGGTCTCTCCTCTCTTCAGATCCTCACAGCATCCCTTTAGATTCCTTGAAACCCCAGGGAATTATCTTAATAAGGATGAAGAAGAGCAAATTAGTTTGGAATGCAAAGAATCTCATTTAATATAAAACAATAATAGATATAACGAAATTCAACAATGGAAGTTAACTTAAATCACAATTATTATAATAAGATACATATTTAATATAATATTTACGATTTGTCCGGTCACTCCTCTCTTCAGATCCTCACAGCATCCCTTTAGATTCCTTGGTACACCAGGGAATTATCTAAATAAGGATGATGAAGAGCAAATTAGTGTGGAATGCAAACAATCTAATTTAATATAAAACAATAAATGATATAACGAAATTCAACAACGGAAGTTATTTCAAATCCCAATTGTTATAATAAGATACATATTTAATATAATATTTACGATTTGTCCCGTCTCTCCTCTCTTCAGATCCTCACAGCATCCCTTTAGATTCCTTGATACCCCAGGGAATTATCTTAATAAGGATGAAGAAGAGCAAATAAGTTTGGAATGCAAAGAATCTCATTTAATATAAAACAATAATAGATATAACGAAATTCAACAATGGAAGTTAACTTAAATCCCAATTATTATAATAAGATACATATTTAATATAATATTTACGATTTGTCCGGTCTCTCCTCTCTTCAGATCCTCACAGCATCCCTTTAGATTCCTTGATACCCCAGGGAATTATCTAAATAAGGATGAAGAAGAGCAAATTAGTGTCGAATGCAAACAATCTCATTTAATATAAAACAATAATAGATATAACGAAATTCAACAATGGAAGTTAACTTAAATCATAATTATTATAATAAGATACATATTTAATATAATATTTACGATTTTTTCGGTCTCTCCTCTCTTCAGATCCTCACAGCATCCCTTTAGATTCCTTGATACCCCAGGCAATTATCTAAATAAGGATGAAGAAGAGAAAATTAGTGTGGAATGCAAACAATCTCATTTTATATAAAACAATAATAGATATAACGAAATTCAACAACGGAAGTTAACTTAAATCATAATTATTATAATAAGATACATATTTAATATAATATTTACGATTTGTCCGGTCTCTCCTCTCTTCAGATCCTCACAGCATCCCTTTAGATTCCTTGAAACCCCAGGGAATTATCTTAATAAGGATGAAGAAGAGCAAATTAGTTTGGAATGCAAAGAATCTCATTTAATATAAAAAAATAATAGATATAACGAAATTCAACAATGGAAGTTAACTTAAATCACAATTATTATAATAAGATACATATTTAATATAATATTTACGATTTGTCTGGTCTCTCCTCTCTTCAGATCCTCACAGCATCCCTTTAGATTCCTTGAAACCCATAGGAATTATCTAAATAAGGATGAAGAAGAGCAAATTAGTTTGGAATGCAAAGAATCTCATTTAATATAAAACAATAATAGATAGAAGGAAATTCAACAATGGAAGTTAACTTAAATCCCAATTATTATAATAAGATACATATTTAATATAATATTTACCATTTGTACGGTCTCTCGTCTCTTCCAATCCTCACAGCATCCCTTTAGATTCCTTGATACCCCAGGGAATTATCTAAATAAGGATGAAGAAGAGCAAATTAGTGTGGAATGCAAACAATCTCATTTAAAATAAAACAATAAATGATATAACGAAATTCAACAACGGAAGTTATTTCAAATCCCAATTATTATAATAAGATACATATTTAATATAATATTTACGATTTTTTCGGTCTCTCCTCTCTTCAGATCCTCACAGCATCCCTTTAGATTCCTTGATACCCCAGGCAATTATCTAAAGAAGGATGAAGAAGAGAAAATTAGTGTGGAATGCAAACAATCTCATTTTATATAAAACAATAATAGATATAACGAAATTCAACAACGGAAGTTAACTTAAATCATAATTATTATAATAAGATACATATTTAATATAATATTTACGATTTGTCCGGTCTCTCCTCTCTTCAGATCCTCACAGCATCCCTTTAGATTCCTTGAAACCCCAGGGAATTATCTTAATAAGGATGAAGAAGAGCAAATTAGTTTGGAATGCAAAGAATCTCATTTAATATAAAACAATAATAGATATAACGAAATTCAACAATGGAAGTTAACTTAAATCACAATTATTATAATAAGATACATATTTAATATAATATTTACGATTTGTCCGGTCACTCCTCTCTTCAGATCCTCACAGCATCCCTTTAGATTCCTTGAAACCCCAGGGAATTATCTAAATAAGGATGAAGAAGAGCAAATTAGTGTGGAATGCAAACAATCTCATTTTATATAAAACTATAATAGATATAACAAAATTCAACAATGGAAGTTAACTTAAATCCCAATTATTATAATAAGATACATATTTAATATAATATTTACGATTTGTCCGGTCTCTCCTCTCTTCAGATCCTCACAGCATCCCTTTAGATTCCTTGATACCCCAGGGAATTATCTAAATAAGGATGAAGAAGAGCAAATTAGTGTGGAATGCAAACAATCTCATTTAATATAAAACAATAATAGATATAACGAAATTCAACAATGGAAGTTAAATTAAATCCCAATTATTACAATAAGATACATATTTAATATAATATTTACGATTAGTCCGGTCTCTCCTCCCTTCAGATCCTCACAGCATCCCTTTAGATTCCTTGATACCCCAGAGGATTATCTAAATAAGGATTAAGAAGAGCAAATTAGTGTGGAATGCAAACAATCTCATTTAATATAAAACAATAATAGATAGAACGAAATTCAACAACGGAAGTTAACTTAAATCATAATTATTATAATAAGATACATATTTAATATAATATTTACGATTTGTCCGGTCTCTCCTCTCTTCAGATCCTCACAGCATCCCTTTTGATTCCTTGATACCCCAGGGAATTATCTAAATAAGGATGAAGAAGAGCAAATTAGTGTGGAATGCAAAATATCTCATTTAAAATAAAACAATAAATGATATAACGAAATTCAACAACGGTAGCTATTTCAAATCCCAATTATTATAATAAGATACATATTTAATATAATATTTACGATTTGTCCGGTCTCTCCTCTCTTCAGATCCTCACAGCATCCCTTTAGATTCCTTGATACCCCAGGGAATTATCTAAATAAGGATGAAGAAGAGAAAATTAGTGTGGAATGCAAACAATCTCATTTAATATAAAACAATTATAGGTTTAACGAAATTCAACAACGGAAGTTAACTTAAATCATAATTATTATAATAAGATACATATTTAATATAATATTTACGATTTGTCCGGTCTCTCCTCTCTTCAGATCCCCACAGCATCCCATTAGATTCCTTGAAACCCCAGGGAATTATCTTAATAAGGATGAAGAAGAGCAAATTAGTTTGGAATGCAAAGAATCTCATTTAATATAAAACAATAATAGACATAACGAAATTCAACAATGGAAGTTAACTTAAATCACAATTATTATAATAAGATACATATTTAATATAATATTTACGATTTGTCCGGTCTCTCCTCTCTTCAGATCCTCACAGCATCCCTTTAGATTCCTTGATACCCCAGGGAATTATCTAAATAAGGATGAAAAAGAGCAAATTAGTTTGGAATGCAAACAATCTCATTTTATATAAAACTATAATAGATATAACAAAATTCAACAATGGAAGTTAACTTAAATCACAATTATTATAATAAGATACATATTTAATATAATATTTACGATTTGTCCGGTCTCTCCTCTCTTCAGATCCTCACAGCATCCCTTTAGATTCCTTGATACCCCAGGGAATTATCTAAATAAGGATGAAGAAGAGCAAATTAGTGTGGAATGCAAACAATCTCATTTAATATAAAACAATAATAGATATAACGAAATTCAACAATGGAAGTTAACTTAAATCCCAATTATTACAATAAGATACATATTTAATATAATATTTACGATTAGTCCGGTCTCTCCTCCCTTCAGATCCTCACAGCATCCCTTTAGATTCCTTGATACCCCAGAGAATTATCTAAATATGGATGAAGAAGAGCAAATTAGTGTGGAATGCAATTAATCTCATTTAATATAAAACAATAATAGATAGAACGAAATTCAACAACGGAAGTTAACTTAAATCATAATTATTATAATAAGATACATATTTAATATAATATTTACGATTTGTCCGGTCTCTCCTCTCTTCAGATCCTCACAGCATCCCTTTAGATTCCTTGATACCCCAGGGAATTATCTAAATAAGGATGAAGAAGAGCAAATTAGTGTGGAATGCAAACAATCTCATTTAAAATAAAACAATAAATGATATAACGAAATTCAACAACGGAAGTTATTTCAAATCCCAATTATTATAATAAGATACATATTTAATATAATATTTACGATTTGTCCGGTCTCTCCTCTCTTCAGATCCTCACAGCATCCCTTTAGATTCCTTGATACCCCAGGCAATTATCTAAATAAGGATGAAGAAGAGAAAATTAGTGTGGAATGCAAACAATCTCATTTAATATAAAACAATAATAGATATAACGAAATTCAACAACGGAAGTTAACTTAAATCATAATTATTATAATAAGATACATATTTAATATAATATTTACGATTTGTCCGGTCTCTCCTCTCTTCAGATCCTCACAGCATCCCTTTAGATTCCTTGATACCCAAGGGAATTATCTTAATAAGGATGAAGAAGAGTAAATTAGTTTGGAATGCAAAGAATCTCATTTAATATAAAACAATAATAGATATAACGAAATTCAACAATGGAAGTTAACTTAAATCACAATTATTATAATAAGATACATATTTAATATAATATTTAGGATTTGTCCGGTCTCTCCTCTCTTCAGATCCTCACAGCATCCCTTTAGATTCCTTGATACCCCAGGGAATTATCTTATAAGGATGAAGAAGAGCAAATTAGTGTGGAATGCAAACAATCTCATTTTATATAAAACTATAATAGATATAACAAAATTCAAGAATGGAAGTTAACTTAAATCCCAATTATTATAATAAGATACATATTTAATATAATATATACGATTTGTCCGGTCTCTCCTGTCTTCAGATCCTCACAGCATCCCTTTAGATTCCTTGATACCCCAGGGAATTATCTAAATAAGGATGAAGAAGAGCAAATTAGTGTGGAATGCAAACAATCTCATTTAATATAAAACAATAATAGATAGAACGAAATAAAACAATGGAAGTTAACTTAAATCCCTATTATTACAATGAGATACATATTTAATATAATATTTACGATTTGTCCGGTCTCTCCTCTCTTCAGATCCTCACAGCATCCCTTTAGATTCCTTGATACCCCAGGGAATTATCTAAATAAGGATGAAGAAGAGCAAATTAGTGTGGAATGCAAACAATCTCATTTAATATAAAACAATAATAGATAGAATGAAATTCAACAATGGAAGTTAGCTTAAATCTCAATTATTATAATAAGATACATATTTATTTGAATATTTACGATTTGTCCGGTCTCTCCTCTCTTCCAATCCTCACAGCATCCCTTTAGATTCCTTGATACCCCAGCGAATTATCTAAATAAGGATGAAGAAGAGCAAATTAGTGTGGAATGCAAACAATCTCATTTAATATAAAACAATAATAGATATAACGAAATTAACAATGGAAGTTAACTTAAATCCCAATTATTATAATAAGATACATATTTGATATTATATTTACGATTTTTCCGGTCTCTCCTCTCTTCAGATCCTCAAACATCCCTTTAGATTCCTTGATACCCTAGTGAATTATCTAAATAAGGATGAAGAAGAGAAAATTAGTGTGGAATGAGAACAATCTCATTTAATATAAAACAATAATAGATAGAACGAAATTCAACAATGGAAGTTATTTTAAATCCCAATTATTATAATAATATACATATTTAATATAATATTTACGATTTGTCCGGTCTCTCCTATCTTCAGATCCTCACAGCATGCCTTTAGATTCCTTGGTACACCAGGGAATTATCTAAATAAGGATGATGAAGAGCAAATTAGTGTGGAATGCAAACAATCTCATTTAATATAAAACAATAAATGATATAACGAAATTCAACAACGGAAGTTATTTCAAATCCCAATTATTATAATAAGATACATATTTAATATAATATTTACGATTTGTCCCGTCTCTCCTCTCTTCAGATCCTCACAGCATCCCTTTAGATTCCTTGATACCCCAGGGAATTATCTTAATAAGGATGAAGAAGAGCAAATAAGTTTGGAATGCAAAGAATCTCATTTAATATAAAACAATAATAGATATAACGAAATTCAACAATGGAAGTTAACTTAAATCCCAATTATTATAATAAGATACATATTTAATATAATATTTACGATTTGTCCGGTCTCTCCTCTCTTCAGATCCTCACAGCATCCCTTTAGATTCCTTGATACCCCAGGGAATTATCTAAATAAGGATGAAGAAGAGCAAATTAGTGTCGAATGCAAACAATCTCATTTAATATAAAACAATAATAGATATAACGAAATTCAACAATGGAAGTTAACTTAAATCATAATTATTATAATAAGATACATATTTAATATAATATTTACGATTTTTTCGGTCTCTCCTCTCTTCAGATCCTCACAGCATCCCTTTAGATTCCTTGATACCCCAGGCAATTATCTAAATAAGGATGAAGAAGAGAAAATTAGTGTGGAATGCAAACAATCTCATTTTATATAAAACAATAATAGATATAACGAAATTCAACAACGGAAGTTAACTTAAATCATAATTATTATAATAAGATACATATTTAATATAATATTTACGATTTGTCCGGTCTCTCCTCTCTTCAGATCCTCACAGCATCCCTTTAGATTCCTTGAAACCCCAGGGAATTATCTTAATAAGGATGAAGAAGAGCAAATTAGTTTGGAATGCAAAGAATCTCATTTAATATAAAACAATAATAGATATAACGAAATTCAACAATGGAAGTTAACTTAAATCCCAATTATTATAATAAGATACATATTTAATATAATATTTACCATTTGTACGGTCTCTCGTCTCTTCCAATCCTCACAGCATCCCTTTAGATTCCTTGATACCCCAGGGAATTATCTAAATAAGGATGAAGAAGAGCAAATTAGTGTGGAATGCAAACAATCTCATTTAAAATAAAACAATAAATGATATAACGAAATTCAACAACGGAAGTTATTTCAAATCCCAATTATTATAATAAGATACATATTTAATATAATATTTACGATTTTTTCGGTCTCTCCTCTCTTCAGATCCTCACAGCATCCCTTTAGATTCCTTGATACCCCAGGCAATTATCTAAATAAGGATGAAGAAGAGAAAATTAGTGTGGAATGCAAACAATCTCATTTTATATAAAACAATAATAGATATAACGAAATTCAACAACGGAAGTTAACTTAAATCATAATTATTATAATAAGATACATATTTAATATAATATTTACGATTTGTCCGGTCTCTCCTCTCTTCAGATCCTCACAGCATCCCTTTAGATTCCTTGAAACCCCAGGGAATTATCTTAATAAGGATGAAGAAGAGCAAATTAGTTTGGAATGCAAAGAATCTCATTTAATATAAAACAATAATAGATATAACGAAATTCAACAATGGAAGTTAACTTAAATCACAATTATTATAATAAGATACATATTTAATATAATATTTACGATTTGTCCGGTCTCTCCTCTCTTCAGATCCTCACAGCATCCCTTTAGATTCCTTGAAACCCCAGGGAATTATCTAAATAAGGATGAAGAAGAGGAAATTAGTGTGGAATGAAAACAATCTCATTTTATATAAAACTATAATAGATATAACAAAATTCAACAATGGAAGTTAACTTAAATCCCAATTATTATAATAAGATACATATTTAATATAATATTTACGATTTGTCCGGTCTCTCCTCTCTTCAGATCCTCACAGCATCCCTTTAGATTCCTTGATACCCCAGGGAATTATCTAAATAAGGATGAAGAAGAGCAAATTAGTGTGGAATGCAAACAATCTCATTTAATATAAAACAATAATAGATATAACGAAATTCAACAATGGAAGTTAAATTAAATCCCAATTATTACAATAAGATACATATTTAATAAAATATTTACGATTAGTCCGGTCTCTCCTCCCTTCAGATCCTCACAGCATCCCTTTAGATTCCTTGATACCCCAGAGAATTATCTAAATAAGGATGAAGAAGAGCAAATTAGTGTGGAATGCAAACAATCTCATTTAATATAAAACAATAATAGATAGAACGAAATTCAACAACGGAAGTTAACTTAAATCATAATTATTATAATAAGATACATATTTAATACAATATTTACGATTTGTCCGGTCTCTCCTCTCTTCAGATCCCCACAGCATCCCATTAGATTCCTTGAAACCCCAGGGAATTATCTTAATAAGGATGAAGAAGAGCAAATTAGTGTGGAATGCAAACAATCTCTTTTAATATAAAACAATAATAGATAGAACAAAATTCAACAACGGAAGTTAACTTAAATCATAATTATTATAATAAGATACATATTTAATATAATATTTACGATTTGTCCGGTCTCTCCTCTCTTCAGATCCTCACAGCATCCCTTTAGATTCCTTGATACCCCAGGGAATTATCTTAATAAGGATGAAGAAGAGCAAATAAGTTTGGAATGCAAAGAATCTCATTTAATATAAAACAATAATAGATATAACGAAATTCAACAATGGAAGTTAACTTAAATCCCAATTATTATAATAAGATACATATTTAATATAATATTTACGATTTGTCCGGTCTCTCCTCTCTTCAGATCCTCACAGCATCCCTTTAGATTCCTTGATACCCCAGGGAATTATCTAAATAAGGATGAAGAAGAGCAAATTAGTGTGGAATGCAAACAATCTCATTTAATATAAAACAATAATAGATACAACGAAATTCAACAATGGAAGCTAACTTAAATCCCAATTATTATAATAAGATACATATTTAATATAATATTTACCATTTGTCCGGTCTCTCGTCTCTTCCAATCCTCACAGCATCCCTTTAGATTCCTTGATACCCCACGGAATTATCTAAATAAGGATGAAGAAGAGCAAATTAGTGTGGAATGTAAACAATCTCATTTAATATAAAACAATAATAGATAGAACGAAATTCAACAATGGAAGTTAACTTAAATCACAATTATTATAATAAGTTAAATATTTAATATAATATTTACGATTTGTCCGGTCTCTCCTCGCTTGCAATCCTCACAGCATCCCTTTAGATTCCCTGATACCCCAGGGAATTATGTAAATAACGATGAAGAAGAGCAAATTAGTGTGGAATGCAAACAATCACATTTAATATAAAACAATAATAGATACAACGAAATTTAACAATGGAAGCTAACTTAAATCCCAATTATTATAATAAGATACATATTTAATATAATATTTACCATTTGTCCGGTCTCTCGTCTCTTCCAATACTCACAGCATCCCTTTAGATTCCTTGATACCCAAGGGAATTATCTAAATAAGGATGAAGAAGAGCAAATTAATGTGGAATGCAAACAATCTCATTTAATATAAAACAATAATAGATAGAACGAAATTCAACAATGGAAGTTGACCTTAACCCCAATTATTATAATAAGATACATATTTAATATAATATTTACGATTTGTCCGGTCTCTCCTATCCTCCAAACCTCACAGCATCCCTTTACATTCCTTGATACCCCTGGGAATTATCTAAGTAAGGATGAAGAAGAGCAAATTAGTGTGGAATGCAAACAATCTCATTTAACATAAAACAATAATAGATAGAACGAAATTCAACAATGGAAGTTAACTTAAATCCCTATGGTTATAATAAGATACATATTTAATATAGTATTTACGATTTGTCCGGTCTCTCCTCACTTCCAATCCTCACAGCATCCCTTTTGATTTCTTGATACCCCAGGAAATTATCTAAATAAGGATGAAGAAGAGCATATTAGTGTGGAAGCAAACAATCTCATTTAATATAAAACAATAATAGATGTAATGAAATTCAACAATGGAAGTTAACTTAAATCCCAATTATTATAATAAGATACATATTTAATATAATATTTACGATTTGTCCAGTCTCTCCTCTCTTCCAATCCTCACAGCATCACTTTAGATTCCCTGATACCCCAGGGAATAATCTATATAAGGATGAAGAAGAGCAAATTAGTGTGGAATGCAAACAATCTCATTTAATATAAAACAATAATAGATAGAACGAAATTCAAAAATGGAAGTTAACTTAAATCCCAATTATTATAATAAGATACATATTTAATATAATATTTACGATTTGTCCGGTCTCTCCTCTCTTCCAATCCTCACAGCATCCCTTTAGATTCCTTGATACACCAGGGAATTATCTAAATAAGGATGATGAAGAGCAAATTAGTGTGGAATGCAAACAATCTCATTTAATATAAAACAATAAATTATAAAACGAAATTCAACAACGGAAGTTATGTCAAATCCCAATTATTATAATAAGAAACATATATAATATAATATTTACGATTTGTCCGGTCTCTCCTCACTTCAGATCCTCACAGCATCCCTTTAGATTCCTTGATACACCCGGAAATTATCTAAATAAGGATGATGAAGTGCAAATTAATGTGGAATGCAAACAATCTCATTTAATATTAAGCAATAATGGATATAACGAAATTCAACAACGGAAGTTATTTCAAATCCCAATTATTATAATAAGATACATATTTAATATAATATTTACGATTTGTCCGGTCTCTCCTCTCTTCAGATCCTCACAGCATCCCTTTAGATTCCTTGATACCCCAGGGAATTATCTAAATATGGATGAAGAAGAGCAAATTAGTGTGGAATGCAAACAATCTCATTTAATATAAAACAATAATAGATAGAACGAAATTCAACAATGGAAGTTAACTTTAATCCCAATTATTATAATAAGATACATAATAATATAATATTTACGATTTTTCCGGTCTCTCCTCTCTTCCAATCCTCACAGCATCCCTTTTGATTCCATGATACCCCAGGGAATTATGTAAATAAGGATGAAGAAGAGCAAATTAGTGTGGAATGTAAAAAATCTCATTTAATATAAAACAATAATAGATAGAACGAACTTCAACGATGGAAGTTAACTTAAATCCGAATTATTATCATAAGATACATATTTAATATAATATCAACGATTTGTCCGGTCTCTCCTCACTTCCAATCCTTATAGCAACCCTTTAGATTCCCTGATACCCCAGGGAATTATGTAAATAAGGATGAAGAAGAGCAAATTAGTGTGGAATGCAAACATTCTCATTTAATATAAAACAATAATAGATACAACGAAATTCAACAATGGAAGCTAACTTAAATCCCAATTATTATAATAAGATACATATTTAATATAATATTTACCATTTGTCCGGTCTCTCGTCTCTTCCAATCCTCACAGCATCTTTTTAGATTCCTTGATACCCCACGGAATTATCTAAATAAGGATGAAGAAGAGCAAATTAGTGTGGAATGTAAACAATCTCATTTAATATAAAACAATAATAGATAGAACGAAATTCAACAATGGAAGTTAACTTAAATCACAATTATTATAATAAGTTAAATATTTAATATAATATTTACGATTTGTCCGGTCTCTCCTCGCTTCCAATCCTCACAGCATCCCTTTAGATTCCCTGATACCCCAGGGAATTATGTAAATAAGGATGAAGAAGAGCAAATTAGTGTGGAATGCAAACAATCACATTTAATATAAAACAATAATAGATACAACGAAATTTAACAATGGAAGCTAACTTAAATCCCAATTATTATAATAAGATACATATTTAATATAATATTTACCATTTGTCCGGTCTCTCGTCTCTTCCAATACTCACAGCATCCCTTTAGATTCCTTGATACCCAAGGGAATTATCTAAATAAGGATGAAGAAGAGCAAATTAATGTGGAATGCAAACAATCTCATTTAATATAAAACAATAATAGATAGAACGAAATTCAACAATGGAAGTTGACCTTAACCCCAATTATTATAATAAGATACATATTTAATATAATATTTACGATTTGTCCGGTCTCTCCTATCCTCCAAACCTCACAGCATCCCTTTACATTCCTTGATACCCCTGGGAATTATCTAAGTAAGGATGAAGAAGAGCAAATTAGTGTGGAATGCAAACAATCTCATTTAACATAAAACAATAATAGATAGAACGAAATTCAACAATGGAAGTTAACTTAAATCCCTATGGTTATAATAAGATACATATTTAATATAGTATTTACGATTTGTCCGGTCTCTCCTCACTTCCAATCCTCACAGCATCCCTTTTGATTTCTTGATACCCCAGGAAATTATCTAAATAAGGATGAAGAAGAGCATATTAGTGTGGAATGCAAACAATCTCATTTAATATAAAACAATAATAGATGTAATGAAATTCAACAATGGAAGTTAACTTAAATCCCAATTATTATAATAAGATACATATTTAATATAATATTTACGATTTGTCCAGTCTCTCCTCTCTTCCAATCCTCACAGCATCACTTTAGATTCCCTGATACCCCAGGGAATAATCTATATAAGGATGAAGAAGAGCAAATTAGTGTTAAATGCAAACAATCTCATTTAATATAAAACAATAATAGATAGAACGAAATTCAAAAATGGAAGTTAACTTAAATCCCAATTATTATAATAAGATACATATTTAATATAATATTTACGATTTGTCCGGTCTCTCCTCTCTTCCAATCCTCACAGCATCCCTTTAGATTCCTTGATACACCAGGGAATTATCTAAATAAGGATGATGAAGAGCAAATTAGTGTGGAATGCAAACAATCTCATTTAATATAAAACAATAAATGATAAAACGAAATTCAACAACGGAAGTTATGTCAAATCCCAATTATTATAATAAGAAACATATATAATATAATATTTACGATTTGTCCGGTCTCTCCTCACTTCAGATCCTCACAGCATCCCTTTAGATTCCTTGATACACCCGGAAATTATCTAAATAAGGATGATGAAGTGCAAATTAATGTGGAATGCAAACAATCTCATTTAATATTAAGCAATAATGGATATAACGAAATTCAACAACGGAAGTTATTTCAAATCCCAATTATTATAATAAGATACATATTTAATATAATATTTACGATTTGTCCGGTCTCTCCTCTCTTCAGATCCTCACAGCATCCCTTTAGATTCCTTGATACACCAGGGAATTATCTAAATAAGGATGATGAAGAGCAAATTAGTGTGGAATGCAAACAATCTCATATAATATAAAACAATAATGGATATAACGAAATTCAACAACGGAAGTTATTTTAAATCCCAATTATTATAATAAGATACATATTTAATATAATATTTACGATTTGTCCGGTCTCTCCTCTCTTCAGAACCTCACAGCTTCCCTTTAGATTCCTTGATACACCAGGGAATTATCTAAATAAGGATGATGAAGAGCAAATTAGTGTGGAATGCAAAGAATCTCATTTAATATAAAACAATAATGGATATAACGAAATTCAACAACGGAAGTTATTTTAAATTCCAATTATTATAATAAGTAATATATTAAATACAATATTTACGATTTGTCCGGTCTCTCCTCTCTTCAGAACCTCACAGCATCCCTTTAGATTCCTTGATACCCCAGGGAATTATGAAAATAAGGATAAAGAAGAGCAAATTAGTTTGGAATGCAAACAATCTCATTTATAATAAAACAATCATAGATATAACGAAGTTCAACATTGGAAGTTAACTTAAATCCCAATTATTATAATAAGATACATATTTAATATAATATTTACGATTTCTCCTGTCTCTCCTCTCTTCCAATCCTTACAGCATCCCTTTAGATTCCTTGATACCCCAGGGAATTATCTAAATAAGGATGAAGAAGAGAAAATTAGTGTGGAATGCAAACAATCTCATTTAATATAAAACAATAATAGATATAACGAAATTCAACAACGGAAGTTAACTTAAATTCCAATTATTACAATAAGATACATATTTAATATAATATTTACGATTAGTCCGGTCTCTCCTTTCTTCAGATCCTCACAGCATCCCTTTAGATTCCTTGATACCCCAGGGAATTATCTAAATAAGGATGAAGAAGAGAAAATTAGTGTGGAATGCAAACAATCTCATTTAATATAAAACAATAATAGATATAACGAAATTCAACAACGGAAGTTAACTTAAATCATAATTATTATAATAAGATACATATTTAATATAATATTTACGATTAGTCCGGTCTCTCCTCTCTTCAGATCCTCACAGCATCCCTTTAGATTCCTTGATACCCCAGGGAATTATCTAAATAAGGATGAAGAAGAGAAAATTAGTGTGGAATGCAAACAATCTCATTTAATATAAAACAATAATAGATATAACGAAATTCAACAACGGAAGTTAACTTAAATCATAATTATTAAAATAAGATACATATTTAATATACTATTTACGATTAGTCCGGTCTCTCCTCTCTTCAGATCCTCACAGCATCCCTTTAGATTCCTTGATACCCCAGGGAATTATCTAAGTAAGGATGAAGAAGAGCAAATTAGTGTGGAATGCAAACAATCTCATTTAATATAAAACAGTAATATATATAACGAAATTCAACAATGGAAGTTAACTTAAATTCCAATTATTACAATAAGATACATATTTAATATAATATTTACGATTTCTCTGGTCTCTCCTTTCTTCAGATCCTCACAGCATCCCTTTAGATTCCTTGATACCCCAGGGAATTATCTAAATAAGGATGAAGAAGAGAAAATTAGTATGGAATGCAAACAATCTCATTTAATATAAAAAAATAATAGATATAACGAAATTCAACAACGGAAGTTAACTTAAATCATGATTATTATAATAAGAAACATATTTAATATAATATTTACGAATTGTCCGGTCTCTCCTCTCTTCAGATCCTCACAGCATCCCTTTAGATTCATTGGTACCCCAGGGAATTATCTAAATAAGGATGAAGAAGAGCAAATTAGTGTAAAAAGGAAACAATCTTATTTAATATAAAACAATAATAGATAAAACGAAATTCAACAATGGAAGTTAACTTAAATCCCAATTTTTACAATAAGATACATATTTAATATAATATTTACGATTTGTCCGGTCTCTCCTCTCTTCAGATCCTCACAGCATCCCTTTAGATTCCTTGATACGCCAGGGAATTATCTAAATAAGGATGAAGAAGAGCAAATTAATGTGGAATACAAACAATCTCATTTATATAAAACAATAATAGATAAAAAAAAATTTCAACAATGGAAGTTAACTTAAATCCCAAATATTATAATAAGATACATATTTAATATAATATTTACGATTTGTCCGGTCTCTCCTCTCTTCACATCCTCACAGCATCCCTTTAGATTCATTGATACCCCAGGGAATTATCTAAATAAGGATGAAGAAGAGCAAATTAGTGTGGAATGCAAACAATCTCATTTAATATAAAACAATAATAGATATAACGAAATTCAACAATGGAAGTTAACTTTAATCCCAATTATTATAATAAGATACATATTTAATATAATATTTACGATTTGTCCGGTCTCTCCTCTCTTCAGATCCTCACAGCATCACCTTAGATTCCTTTATCCCCCAGGGAATTATCTAAATAAGGATGAAGAACAGCAAATTAGTGTGGAATGAAAACAATCTCATTTAATATAAAACAATAATAGATAGAACGAAATTCAACAATGGAAGTTAACTTAAATCCCAATTATTACAATAAGATACATATTTAATATAATATTTACGATTTGTCCGGTCTCTCCTCTCTTCAGATCCTCACAGCATCCCTTTAGATTCATTGATACCCCAGGGAATTATCTAAATAAGGATGAAGAAGAGCAAATTAGTGTAAAAAGGAAACAATCTTATTTAATATAAAACAATAATAGATATAACGAAATTCAACAATGGAAGTTAACTTAAATCCCAATTATTACAATAAGATACATATTTAATATAATATTTACGATTTGTCCAGTCTCTCCTCTCTTCAGATCCTCACAGCATCCCTTTAGATTCCTTGATACCCCAAGGGAATAATCTAAATAAGGATGAAGAAGAGCAAATTAGTGTGGAATGCAAACAATCTTATTTTATATAAAACAATAATAGATCTAACGAAATTCAACAACGGAAGTTAACTTAAATCCCAATTATTACAATAAGATACATATTTAATATAATATTTACGATTTGTCCGGTCTCTCCTCTCTTCAGATCCTCACAGCATCCCCTTAGATTCCTTTATCCCCCAGGGAATTATGTAAATACGGATGAAGAAGAGCAGATTAGTGTGGAATGCAATTAATCTCATTTAATATAAAACAATAACAATAATAATAATAGATATAACGAAATTCAACAATGGAAGTTAACTTAAATCCCAATTATTACAATAAGATACATATTTAATATAATATTTACGATTTTTCCGGTCTCTCCTCTCTTCAGATCCTCACAGCATCCCTTTAGATTCCTTGATACCCCAGGGAATTATCTAAATAAGGATGAAGAAGAGCAAATTAGTGTGGAATGCAAACAATCTTATTTAATATAAAACAATAATAGATCTAACGAAAATCAACAACGGAAGTTAACATAAATCATAATTATTACAATAAGATACATATTTAATATAATATTTACGATTTGTCCGGTCTCTCCTCTCTTCAGATCCTCACAGCATCCCTTTAGATTCCTTGATACCCAGGGAATTATCTAAATAAGGATGAAGAAGAGCTAATTAGTGTGGAATGCAAACAATCTCATTTAATATAAAACAATAATAGATAGAACGAAATTCAACAATGGAAGTTAACTGAAATCCCAATTATTATAATAAGATACATATTTAATATAATATTTACGATTTGTCCGGTCTCTCCTCTCTTCAGATACTCACAGCATCCCTTTAGATTCCTTGATACCCCAGGGAATTATGTAAATAAGGATGAAGAAGAGCAAATTAGTGTGGAATGCAAACAATCTCATTTAATATAAAACAATAAGATCTTACGAAATTCAACAACGGAAGTTAACTTAAATCCTAATTATTACAATAAGATACATATTTAATATAATATTTACGATTTGTCCGGTCTATCCTCTCTTCAGATCCTCACAGCATCCCTTTAGATTCCTTGATACCCCAGGGAATTATCTAAATAAGGATGAAGAAGAGCAAATTAGTGTGGAATGCAAACAATCTTATTTAATATAAAACAATAATAGATCCAACGAAATTCAACAACGGAAGTTAACTTAAATCATAATTACTATAATAAGATACATATTTAATATAATATTTACGATTTGTCCGGTCTCTCCTCTCTTCAGATCCTCACAGCATCCCCTTAGATTCCTTTATCCCCCAGGGAATTATCTAAATAAGGATGAAGAAGAGCAAATTAGTGTGGAATGAAAACAATCTCATTTAATATAAAACAATAATAGATAGAACGAAATTCAACAATGGAAGTTAACTTAAATCCCAATTATTTTAATAAGATACATATTTATTATAATATTTACCATTTGTCCGGTCTCTCCTCTCTTCCAATCCTCAAAGCATCCCTTTAGATTCCTTGATAACCCAGGGAATTATCTAAATAAGGATGAAAAAGAGCAAATTAGTGTGGAATGCAAAAAATCTCATTTAACATAAAACAAAAATAGATAGAACGAAATTCAACAATGGAAGTTAACTTAAATCCCAATTATTATAATAAGATACTTATTTAATATAATATTTAAGATATGTCCGGTCTCTCCTCTCTTCAGATCCTCACAGCATCCCTTTAGATTCCTTGATACCCCAGGAAATTATCTAAATAAGGATGAAGAAGAGCAAATTAGTGTGGAATGCAAACAATCTCATTTAATATAAAACAATAATAGATATAACGAAATTTAACAATGAAAGTTAACTTAAATCCCAATTATTATAATAAGATACATATTTAATGTAATATTTACGATTTATCCGGTCTCTCCTCTCTTCAGATCCTCACAGCATCCCTTTAGATTCCTTGATACACCAGGGAATTATCTAAATAAGGATGAAGAAGAGCAAATTAGCGTGGAATGCAAACAATCTCATTTAATATAAAACAATAATAGATAGAACGAAATTCAACAATGGAAGTTAACTTAAATCCCAATTATTATAATAAGATACATATTTAATATCATATTTACGATTTGTCCAGTCTCTCCTCTCTTCAGATAATCAAAAATCCCTTTAGATTCCTTGATACCCCAGGGAATTATCTAAATAAGGATGAAGAAGAGCAAATTAGTGTGGAATGCAAACAATCTCATTTAATATAAAACAATAATAGATATAACGAAATTCAACAATGGAAGTTAACTTAAATCCCAATTATCACAATAAAATACATATTTTATATAATATTTACGATTTATCCGGTCTCTCCTCTCTTCAGATCCTCACAGCATCCCCTTAGATTCCTTTATCCCCCAGAGAATTATGTAAATACGGATGAAGAAGAGCAAATTAGTGTGGAATGCAATTAATCTCATTTAATATAAAACAATAACAATAATAATAATAGATATAACGAAATTCAACAATGGAAGTTAACTTAAATCACAATTATTACAATAAGATACATATTTAATATAATATTTACGATTTGTCCGGTCTCTCCTCTCTTCAGATCCTCACAGCATCCCTTTAGATTCCTTGATAACCCAGGGAATTATCTAAATAAGGATGAAGAAGAGCAAATTAGTGTGGAATGCAAACAATCTCATTTAATATAAAACAATAATAGATCTAACGAAATTCAACAACGGAAGTTAACTTAAATCATAATTATTATAATAAGATTCATATTTAATATATTATTTACGATTTGTCTGGTCTCTCCTCTCTTCAGATCCTTACAGCATCCCTTTAGATTCCTTGATACCCAGGGAATTATCTAAATAAGGATGAAGAAGAGCAAATTAGTGTGGAATGCAAACAATCTCATTTAATATAAAACAATAATAGATATAACGAAATTCAACAATGGAAGTTAACTTAAATCACAATTATTACAATAAGATACATATTTAATATAATATTTACGATTTGTCCGGTCTCTCCTATCCTCCAAACCTCACTGCATCCCTTTACATTCCTTGATACCCCTGGGAATTATCTAAGTTAGGATGAAGAAGAGCAAATTAGTGTGGAATGCAAAAAATCTCATTTAATATAAAATAATAATAGATATAACGAAATTCAACATTGGAAGTTAACTTAAATCACAATTATTACAATAAGATACATATTTAATATAATATTTACGATTTGTCCGGTCTCTCCTCTCTTCAGATCCTCACAGCATCCCTTTAGATTCTTTGATACCCAGGGAATTATCTAAATAAGGATGAAGAAGAGCTAATTAGTGTGGAATGCAAACAATCTCATTTAATATAAAACAATAATAGATAGAACGAAATTCAACAATGGAAGTTAACTGAAATCCCAATTATTATAATAAGATACATATTTAATATAATATTTACGATTTGTCCGGTCTCTCCTCTCTTCAGATACTCACAGCATCCCTTTAGATTCCTTGATACCCCAGGGTATTATGTAAATAAGGATGAAGAAGAGCAAATTAGTGTGGAATGCAAACAATCTCATTTAATATAAAACAATAATAGATCTTACGAAATTCAACAACGGAAGTTAACTTAAATCCTAATTATTACAATAAGATACATATTTAATATAATATTTACGATTTGTCCGGTCTATCCTCTCTTCAGATCCTCACAGCATCCCTTTAGATTCCTTGATACCCCAGGGAATTATCTAAATAAGGATGAAGAAGAGCAAATTAGTGTGGAATGCAAACAATCTTATTTAATATAAAACAATAATAGATCCAACGAAATTCAACAACGGAAGTTAACTTAAATCATAATTATTATAATAAGATACATATTTAATATAATATTTACGATTTGTCCGGTCTCTCCTCTCTTCAGATCCTCACAGCATCCCCTTAGATTCCTTTATCACCCAGGGAATTATCTAAATAAGGATGAAGAAGAGCAAATTAGTGTGGAATGAAAACAATCTCATTTAATATAAAACAATAATAGATAGAACGAAATTCAACAATGGAAGTTAACTTAAATCCCAATTATTTTAATAAGATACATATTTATTATAATATTTACCATTTGTCCGGTCTCTCCTCTCTTCCAATCCTCAAAGCATCCCTTTAGATTCCTTGATAACCCAGGGAATTATCTAAATAAGGATGAAAAAGAGCAAATTAGTGTGGAATGCAAAAAATCTCATTTAACATAATACAAAAATAGATAGAACGAAATTCAACAATGGAAGTTAACTTAAATCCCAATTATTATAATAAGATACTTATTTAATATAATATTTAAGATATGTCCGGTCTCTCCTCTCTTCAGATCCTCTCAGCATCCCTTTAGATTCCTTGATACCCCAGGAAATTATCTAAATAAGGATGAAGAAGAGCAAATTAGTGTGGAATGCAAACAATCTCATTTAATATAAAACAATAATAGATATAACGAAATTTAACAATGAAAGTTAACTTAAATCCCAATTATTATAATAAGATACATATTTAATGTAATATTTACGATTTATCCGGTCTCTCCTCTCTTCAGATCCTCACAGCATCCCTTTAGATTCCTTGATACACCAGGGAATTATCTAAATAAGGATGAAGAAGAGCAAATTAGCGTGGAATGCAAACAATCTCATTTAATATAAAACAATAATAGATAGAACGAAATTCAACAATGGAAGTTAACTTAAATCCCAATTATTATAATAAGATACATATTTAATATCATATTTACGATTTGTCCAGTCTCTCCTCTCTTCAGATAATCAAAAATCCCTTTAGATTCCTTGATACCCCAGGGAATTATCTAAATAAGGATGAAGAAGAGCAAATTAGTGTGGAATGCAAACAATCTCATTTAATATAAAACAATAATAGATATAACGAAATTCAACAATGGAAGTTAACTTAAATCCCAATTATCACAATAAAATACATATTTTATATAATATTTACGATTTATCCGGTCTCTCCTCTCTTCAGATCCTCACAGCATCCCCTTAGATTCCTTTATCCCCCAGAGAATTATGTAAATACGGATGAAGAAGAGCAAATTAGTGTGGAATGCAATTAATCTCATTTAATATAAAACAATAACAATAATAATAATAGATATAACGAAATTCAACAATGGAAGTTAACTTAAATCACAATTATTACAATAAGATACATATTTAATATAATATTTACGATTTGTCCGGTCTCTCCTCTCTTCAGATCCTCACAGCATCCCTTTAGATTCCTTTATAACCCAGGGAATTATCTAAATAAGGATGAAGAAGAGCAAATTAGTGTGGAATGAAAACAATCTCATTTAATATAAAACAATAATAGATAGAACGAAATTCAAAAATGGAAGTTAACTTAAATCCCAATTATTATAATAAGATACATATTTAATATAATATTTACGATTTGTCCGGTCTCTCCTCTCTTCCAATCCTCACAGCATCCCGTTAGATTCCTTGATACACAAGGGAATTATCTAAATAAGGATGATGAAGAGCAAATTAGTGTGGAATGCAAACAATCTCATTTAATATAAAACAATAAATGATAAAACGAAATTCAACAACGGAAGTTATGTCAAATCCCAATTATTATAATAAGATACATATTTAATATAATATTTACGATTTGTCCGGTCTCTCCTCACTTCAGATCCTCACAGCATCCCTTTAGATTCCTTGATACACCCGGAAATTATCTGAATAAGGATGATGAAGTGCAAATTAATGTGGAATGCAAACAATCTCATTTAATATTAAGCAATAATGGATATAACGAAATTCAACAACGGAAGTTATTTCAAATCCCAATTATTATAATAAGATACATATTTAATATAATATTTACGATTTGTCCGGTCTCTCCTATCCTCCAAACCTCACTGCATCCCTTTACATTCCTTGATACCCCTGGGAATTATCTAAGTAAGGATGAAGAAGAGCAAATTAGTGTGGAATGCAAAAAATCTCATTTAACATAAAACAATAATAGATAGAACGAAATTCAACAATGGAAGTTAACTTAAATCCCTATGGTTATAATAAGATACATATTTAATATAGTATTTACGATTTGTCCGGTCTCTCCTCACTTCCAATCCTCACAGCATCCCTTTTGATTTCTTGATACCCCAGGAAATTATCTAAATAAGGATGAAGAAGAGCAAATTAGTGTGGAATGCAAACAATCTCATTTAATATAAAACAATAAAAGATATAACGAAATTTAACAATGAAAGTTAACTTAAATCCCAATTATTATAATAAGATACATATTTAATGTAATATTTACGATTTATCCGGTCTCTCCTCTCTTCAGATCCTCACAGCATCCCTTTAGATTCCTTGATACACCAGGGAATTATCTAAATAAGGATGAAGAAGAGCAAATTAGCGTGGAATGCAAACAATCTCATTTAATATAAAACAATAATAGATAGAACGAAATTCAACAATGGAAGTTAACTTAAATCCCAATTATTATAATAAGATACATATTTAATATCATATTTACGATTTGTCCAGTCTCTCCTCTCTTCAGATAATCAAAAATCCCTTTAGATTCCTTGATACCCCAGGGAATTATCTAAATAAGGATGAAGAAGAGCAAATTAGTGTGGAATGCAAACAATCTCATTTAATATAAAACAATAATAGATATAACGAAATTCAACAATGGAAGTTAACTTAAATCCCAATTATCACAATAAAATACATATTTTATATAATATTTACGATTTATCCGGTCTCTCCTCTCTTCATATCCTCACAGCATCCCCTTAGATTCCTTTATCCCCCAGAGAATTATGTAAATAGGGATGAAGAAGAGCAAATTAGTGTGGAATGCAATTAATCTCATTTAATATAAAACAATAACAATAATAATAATAGATATAACGAAATTCAACAATGGAAGTTAACTTAAATCACAATTATTACAATTAGATACATATTTAATATAATATTTACGATTTGTCCGGTCTCTCCTCTCTTCAGATCCTCACAGCATCCCTTTAGATTCCTTGATACACCAGGGAATTATCTAAATAAGGATGAAGAAGAGCAAATTAGTGTGGAATGCAAACAATCTCATTTAATATAAAACAATAATAGATATAACGAAATTCAACAACGGAAGTTAACTTTGATCCCAATTATTACAATAAGATACATATTTAACATAATATTTACGATTCGTCCGGTCTCTCCTCTCTTCAGATCCTCACAGCATCCCTTTAGATTCCTTTATAACCCAGGGAATTATCTAAATAAGGATGAAGAAGAGCAAATTAGTGTGGAATGAAAACAATCTCATTTAATATAAAACAATAATAGATAGAACGAAATTCAAAAATGGAAGTTAACTTAAATCCCAATTATTATAATAAGATACATATTTAATATAATATTTACGATTTGTACGGTCTCTCCTCTCTTCCAATCCTCACAGCATCCCTTTAGATTCCTTGATACACCAGGGAATTATCTAAATAAGGATGATGAAGAGCAAATTAGTGTGGAATGCAAACAATCTCATTTAATATAAAACAATAAATGATAAAACGAAATTCAACAACGGAAGTTATGTCAAATCCCAATTATTATAATAAGATACATATTTAATATAATATTTACGATTTGTCCGGTCTCTCCTCACTTCAGATCCTCACAGCATCCCTTTAGATTCCTTGATACACCCGGAAAATATCTGAATAAGGATGATGAAGTGCAAATTAATGTGGAATGCAAACAATCTCATTTAATATTAAGCAATAATGGATATAACGAAATTCAACAACGGAAGTTATTTCAAATCCCAATTATTATAATAAGATACATATTTAATATAATATTTACGATTTGTCCGGTCTCTCCTATCCTCCAAACCTCACAGCATCCCTTTACATTCCTTGATACCCCTGGGAATTATCTAAGTAAGGATGAAGAAGAGCAAATTAGTGTGGAATGCAAACAATCTCATTTAACATAAAACAATAATAGATAGAACGAAATTCAACAATGGAAGTTAACTTAAATCCCTATGGTTATAATAAGATACATATTTAATATAGTATTTACGATTTGTCCGGTCTCTCCTCACTTCCAATCCTCACAGCATCCCTTTTGATTTCTTGATACCCCAGGAAATTATCTAAATAAGGATGAAGAAGAGCATATTAGTGTGGAATGCAAACAATCTCATTTAATATAAAACAATAATAGATGTAATGAAATTCAACAATGGAAGTTAACTTAAATCCCAATTATTATAATAAGATACATATTTAATATAATATTTACGATTTGTCCAGTCTCTCCTCTCTTCCAATCCTCACAGCATCCCTTTAGATTCCCTGATACCCCAGGGAATAATCTATATAAGGATGAAGAAGAGCAAATTACTGTGGAATGCAAACAATCTCATTTAATATAAAACAATAATAGATAGAACGAAATTCACAAATGGAAGTTAACTTAAATCCCAATTATTATAATAAGATACATATTTAATATAATATTTACGATTTGTCCGGTCTCTCCTCTCTTCCAATCCTCACAGCATCCCTTTAGATTCCTTGATACACCAGGGAATTATCTAAATAAGGATGATGAAGAGCAAATTAGTGTGGAATGCAAACAATCTCATTTAATATAAAACAATAAATGATAAAACGAAATTCAACAACGGAAGTTATGTCAAATCCCATTTATTATAATAAGATACATATTTAATATAATATTAACGATTTGTCCGGTCTCTCCTCTCTTCAGATCCTCACAGAATCTCCTTAGATTCCTTTATCCCCCAGGGAATTATCTAAATAAGGATGAAGAAGAGCAAATTACTGTGGAATGCAAACAATCTCATTTAATATAAAACAATAATAGATAGAACGAAATTCAAAAATGGAAGTTAACTTAAATCCCAATTATTATAATAAGATACATATTTAATATAATATTTACGATTTGTCCGGTCTCTCCTCTCTTCCAATCCTCACAGCATCCCTTTAGATTCCTTGATACACCAGGGAATTATCTAAATAAGGATGAAGAAGAGCAAATTAGTGTGGAATGCAAACAATCTCATTTAATATAAAACAATAATAGATATAACGAAATTCAACAATGGAAGTTAACTTAAATCACAATTATTACAATAAGATACATATTTAATATAATATTTACGATTTGTCCGGTCTCTCCTATCCTCCGAACCTCACTGCATCCCTTTACATTCCTTGATACCCCTGGGAATTATCTAAGTAAGGATGAAGAAGAGCAAATTAGTGTGGAATGCAAAAAATCTCATTTAATATAAAATAATAATAGATATAACGAAATTCAACAATGGAAGTTAACTTAAATCACAATTATTACAATAAGATACATATTTAATATAATATTTACGATTTGTCCGGTCTCTCCTCTCTTCAGATCCTCACAGCATCCCTTTAGATTCCTTGATACCCAGGGAATTATCTAAATAAGGATGAAGAAGAGCTAATTAGTGTGGAATGCAAACAATCTCATTTAATATAAAACAATAATAGATAGAACGAAATTCAACAATGGAAGTTAACTGAAATCCCAATTATTATAATAAGATACATATTTAATATAATATTTACGATTTGTCCGGTCTCTCCTCTCTTCAGATACTCACAGCATCCCTTTAGATTCCTTGATACCCCAGGGAATTATGTAAATAAGGATGAAGAAGAGCAAATTAGTGTGGAATGCAAACAATCTCATTTAATATAAAACAATAATAGATCTTACGAAATTCAACAACGGAAGTTAACTTAAATCCTAATTATTACAATAAGATACATATTTAATATAATATTTACGATTTGTCCGGTCTATCCTCTCTTCAGATCCTCACAGCATCCCTTTAGATTCCTTGATACCCCAGGGAATTATCTAAATAAGGATGAAGAAGAGCAAATTAGTGTGGAATGCAAACAATCTTATTTAATATAAAACAATAATAGATCCAACGAAATTCAACAACGGAAGTTAACTTAAATCATAATTATTATAATAAGATACATATTTAATATAATATTTACGATTTGTCCGGTCTCTCCTCTCTTCAGATCCTCACAGCATCCCCTTAGATTCCTTTATCCCCCAGGGAATTATCTAAATAAGGATGAAGAAGAGCAAATTAGTGTGGAATGAAAACAATCTCATTTAATATAAAACAATAATAGATAGAACGAAATTCATCAATGGAAGTTAACTTAAATCCCAATTATTTTAATAAGATACATATTTATTATAATATTTACCATTTGTCCGGTCTCTCCTCTCTTCCAATCCTCAAAGCATCCCTTTAGATTCCTTGATAACCCAGGGAATTATCTAAATAAGGATGAAAAAGAGCAAATTAGTGTGGAATGCAAAAAATCTCATTTAACATAAAACAAAAATAGATAGAACGAAATTCAACAATGGAAGTTAACTTAAATCCCAATTATTATAATAAGATAATTATTTAATATAATATTTAAGATATGTCCGGTCTCTCCTCTCTTCAGATCCTCTCAGCATCCCTTTAGATTCCTTGATACCCCAGGAAATTATCTAAATAAGGATGAAGAAGAGCAAATTAGTGTGGAATGCAAACAATCTCAT
This sequence comes from Sympetrum striolatum, assembly GCA_947579665.1. Taxonomy (NCBI): domain Eukaryota; kingdom Metazoa; phylum Arthropoda; class Insecta; order Odonata; family Libellulidae; genus Sympetrum; species Sympetrum striolatum. Next base: position 64,872,118 of record OX388351.1, on the reverse strand, counting down.
TTAATATAAAACAATAATAGATATAACGAAATTTAACAATGAAAGTTAACTTAAATCCCAATTATTATAATAAGATACATATTTAATGTAATATTTACGATTTATCCGGTCTCTCCTCTCTTCAGATCCTCACAGCATCCCTTTAGATTCCTTGATACACCAGGGAATTATCTAAATAAGGATGAAGAAGAGCAAATTAGCGTGGAATGCAAACAATCTCATTTAATATAAAACAATAATAGATAGAACGAAATTCAACAATGGAAGTTAACTTAAATCCCAATTATTATAATAAGATACATATTTAATATCATATTTACGATTTGTCCAGTCTCTCCTCTCTTCAGATAATCAAAAATCCCTTTAGATTCCTTGATACCCCAGGGAATTATCTAAATAAGGATGAAGAAGAGCAAATTAGTGTGGAATGCAAACAATCTCATTTAATATAAAACAATAATAGATATAACGAAATTCAACAATGGAAGTTAACTTAAATCCCAATTATCACAATAAAATACATATTTTATATAATATTTACGATTTATCCGGTCTCTCCTCTCTTCAGATCCTCACAGCATCCCCTTAGATTCCTTTATCCCCCAGAGAATTATGTAAATACGGATGAAGAAGAGCAAATTAGTGTGGAATGCAATTAATCTCATTTAATATAAAACAATAACAATAATAATAATAGATATAACGAAATTCAACAATGGAAGTTAACTTAAATCACAATTATTACAATAAGATACATATTTAATATAATATTTACGATTTGTCCGGTCTCTCCTCTCTTCAGATCCTCACAGCATCCCTTTAGATTCCTTTATAACCCAGGGAATTATCTAAATAAGGATGAAGAAGAGCAAATTAGTGTGGAATGAAAACAATCTCATTTAATATAAAACAATAATAGATAGAACGAAATTCAAAAATGGAAGTTAACTTAAATCCCAATTATTATAATAAGATACATATTTAATATAATATTTACGATTTGTCCGGTCTCTCCTCTCTTCCAATCCTCACAGCATCCCGTTAGATTCCTTGATACACCAGGGAATTATCTAAATAAGGATGATGAAGAGCAAATTAGTGTGGAATGCAAACAATCTCATTTAATATAAAACAATAAATGATAAAACGAAATTCAACAACGGAAGTTATGTCAAATCCCAATTATTATAATAAGATACATATTTAATATAATATTTACGATTTGTCCGGTCTCTCCTCACTTCAGATCCTCACAGCATCCCTTTAGATTCCTTGATACACCCGGAAATTATCTGAATAAGGATGATGAAGTGCAAATTAATGTGGAATGCAAACAATCTCATTTAATATTAAGCAATAATGGATATAACGAAATTCAACAACGGAAGTTATTTCAAATCCCAATTATTATAATAAGATACATATTTAATATAATATTTACGATTTGTCCGGTCTCTCCTATCCTCCAAACCTCACTGCATCCCTTTACATTCCTTGATACCCCTGGGAATTATCTAAGTAAGGATGAAGAAGAGCAAATTAGTGTGGAATGCAAAAAATCTCATTTAACATAAAACAATAATAGATAGAACGAAATTCAACAATGGAAGTTAACTTAAATCCCTATGGTTATAATAAGATACATATTTAATATAGTATTTACGATTTGTCCGGTCTCTCCTCACTTCCAATCCTCACAGCATCCCTTTTGATTTCTTGATACCCCAGGAAATTATCTAAATAAGGATGAAGAAGAGCAAATTAGTGTGGAATGCAAACAATCTCATTTAATATAAAACAATAATAGATATAACGAAATTTAACAATGAAAGTTAACTTAAATCCCAATTATTATAATAAGATACATATTTAATGTAATATTTACGATTTATCCGGTCTCTCCTCTCTTAAGATCCTCACAGCATCCCTTTAGATTCCTTGATACACCAGGGAATTATCTAAATAAGGATGAAGAAGAGCAAATTAGCGTGGAATGCAAACAATCTCATTTAATATAAAACAATAATAGATAGAACGAAATTCAACAATGGAAGTTAACTTAAATCCCAATTATTATAATAAGATACATATTTAATATCATATTTACGATTTGTCCAGTCTCTCCTCTCTTCAGATAATCAAAAATCCCTTTAGATTCCTTGATACCCCAGGGAATTATCTAAATAAGGATGAAGAAGAGCAAATTAGTGTGGAATGCAAACAATCTCATTTAATATAAAACAATAATAGATATAACGAAATTCAACAATGGAAGTTAACTTAAATCCCAATTATCACAATAAAATACATATTTTATATAATATTTACGATTTATCCGGTCTCTCCTCTCTTCATATCCTCACAGCATCCCCTTAGATTCCTTTATCCCCCAGAGAATTATGTAAATAGGGATGAAGAAGAGCAAATTAGTGTGGAATGCAATTAATCTCATTTAATATAAAACAATAACAATAATAATAATAGATATAACGAAATTCAACAATGGAAGTTAACTTAAATCACAATTATTACAATTAGATACATATTTAATATAATATTTACGATTTGTCCGGTCTCTCCTCTCTTCAGATCCTCACAGCATCCCTTTAGATTCCTTGATACACCAGGGAATTATCTAAATAAGGATGAAGAAGAGCAAATTAGTGTGGAATGCAAACAATCTCATTTAATATAAAACAATAATAGATATAACGAAATTCAACAACGGAAGTTAACTTTGATCCCAATTATTACAATAAGATACATATTTAACATAATATTTACGATTCGTCCGGACTCTCCTCTCTTCAGATCCTCACAGCATCCCTTTAGATTCCTTTATAACCCAGGGAATTATCTAAATAAGGATGAAGAAGAGCAAATTAGTGTGGAATGAAAACAATCTCATTTAATATAAAACAATAATAGATAGAACGAAATTCAAAAATGGAAGTTAACTTAAATCCCAATTATTATAATAAGATACATATTTAATATAATATTTACGATTTGTCCGGTCTCTCCTCTCTTCCAATCCTCACAGCATCCCTTTAGATTCCTTGATACACCAGGGAATTATCTAAATAAGGATGATGAAGAGCAAATTAGTGTGGAATGCAAACAATCTCATTTAATATAAAACAATAAATGATAAAACGAAATTCAACAACGGAAGTTATGTCAAATCCCAATTATTATAATAAGATACATATTTAATATAATATTTACGATTTGTCCGGTCTCTCCTCACTTCAGATCCTCACAGCATCCCTTTAGATTCCTTGATACACCCGGAAAATATCTGAATAAGGATGATGAAGTGCAAATTAATGTGGAATGCAAACAATCTTATTTAATATTAAGCAATAATGGATATAACGAAATTCAACAACGGAAGTTATTTCAAATCCCAATTATGATAATAAGATACATATTTAATATAATATTTACGATTTGTCCGGTCTCTCCTATCCTCCAAACCTCACAATATCCCTTTACATTCCTTGATACCCCTGGGAATTATCTAAGTAAGGATGAAGAAGAGCAAATTAGTGTGGAATGCAAACAATCTCATTTAACATAAAACAATAATAGATAGAACGAAATTCAACAATGGAAGTTAACTTAAATCCCTATGGTTATAATAAGATACATATTTAATATAGTATTTACGATTTGTCCGGTCTCTCCTCACTTCCAATCCTCACAGCATCCCTTTTGATTTCTTGATACCCCAGGAAATTATCTAAATAAGGATGAAGAAGAGCATATTAGTGTGGAATGCAAACAATCTCATTTAATATAAAACAATAATAGATGTAATGAAATTCAACAATGGAAGTTAACTTAAATCCCAATTATTATAATAAGATACATATTTAATATAATATTTACGATTTGTCCAGTCTCTCCTCTCTTCCAATCCTCACAGCATCCCTTTAGATTCCCTGATACCCCAGGGAATAATCTATATAAGGATGAAGAAGAGCAAATTACTGTGGAATGCAAACAATCTCATTTAATATAAAACAATAAATGATAAAACGAAATTCAACAACGGAAGTTATGTCAAATCCCAATTATTATAATAAGATACATATTTAATATAATATTAACGATTTGTCCGGTCTCTCCTCTCTTCAGATCCTCACAGAATCTCCTTAGATTCCTTTATCCCCCAGGGAATTATCTAAATAAGGATGAAGAACAGCAAATTAGTGTGGAATGAAAACAATCTCATTTAATATAAAACAATAATAGATAGAACGAAATTCAACAATAGAAGTTAACTTAAATCCCAATTATTACAATAAGATACATATTTAATATAATATTTACGATTTGTCCGGTCTCTCCTCTCTTCAGATCCTCACAGCATCCCTTTAGATTCATTGATACCCCAGGGAATTATCTAAATAAGGATGAAGAAGAGCAAATTAGTGTAAAAAGGAAACAATCTTATTTAATATAAAACAATAATAGATATAACGAAATTCAACAATGGAAGTTAACTTAAATCCCAATTATTACAATAAGATACATATTTAATATAATATTTACGATTTGTCCAGTCTCTCCTCTCTTCAGATCCTCACAGCATCCCTTTAGATTCCTTGATACCCCAAGGGAATTATCTAAATAAGGATGAAGAAGAGCAAATTAGTGTGGAATGCAAACAATCTTATTTTATATAAAACAATAATAGATCTAACGAAATTCAACAACGGAAGTTAACTTAAATCCCAATTATTACAATAAGATACATATTTAATATAATATTTACGATTTGTCCGGTCTCTCCTCTCTTCAGATCCTCACAGCATCCACTTAGATTCCTTTATCCCCCAGGGAATTATGTAAATACGGATGAAGAAGAGCAGATTAGTGTGGAATGCAATTAATCTCATTTAATATAAAACAATAACAATAATAATAATAGATATAACGAAATTTAACAATGGAAGTTAACTTAAATCCCAATTATTACAATAAGATACATATTTAATATAATATTTACGATTTTTCCGGTCTCTCCTCTCTTCAGATCCTCACAGCATCCCTTTAGATTCCTTGATACCCCAGGGAATTATCTAAATAAGGATGAAGAAGAGCAAATTAGTGTGGAATGCAAACAATCTCATTTAATATAAAACAATAATAGATATAACGAAATTCAACAATGGAAGTTAACTTAAATCCCAATTATCACAATAAAATACATATTTTATATAATATTTACGATTAATCCGGTCTCTCCTCTCTTCAGATCCTCACAGCATCCCCTTAGATTCCTTTATCCCCCAGAGAATTATGTAAATACAGATGAAGAAGAGCAAATTAGTGTGGAATGCAATTAATCTCATTTAATATAAAACAATAACAATAATAATAATAGATATAACGAAATTCAACAATGGAAGATAACTTAAATCACAATTATTACAATAAGATACATATTTAATATAATATTTACGATTTGTCCGGTCTCTCCTCTCTTCAGATCCTCACAGCATCCCTTTAGATTCCTTGATAACCCAGGGAATTATCTAAATAAGGATGAAGAAGAGCAAATTAGTGTGGAATGCAAACAATCTCATTTAATATAAAACAATAATAGATCTAACGAAATTCAACAACGGAAGTTAACTTAAATCATAATTATTATAATAAGATTCATATTTAATATATTATTTACAATTTGTCCGGTCTCTCCTCTCTTCAGATCCTTACAGCATCCCTTTAGATTCCTTGATACCCAGGGAATTATCTAAATAAGGATGAAGAAGAGCAAATTAGTGTGGAATGCAAACAATCTCATTTAATATAAAACAATAATAGATATAACGAAATTCAACAACGGAAGTTAACTTTGATCCCAATTATTACAATAAGATACATATTTAACATAATATTTACGATTCGTCCGGTCTCTCCTCTCTTCAGATCCTCACAGCATCCCTTTAGATTCCTTTATAACCCAGGGAATTATCTAAATAAGGATGAAGAAGAGCAAATTAGTGTGGAATGAAAACAATCTCATTTAATATAAAACAATAATAGATAGAACGAAATTCAACAATGGAAGTTAACTTAAATACCAATTATTTTAATAAGATACATATTTATTATAATATTTACCATTTGTCCGGTCTCTCCTCTCTTCCAATCCTCAAAGCATCCCTTTAGATTCCTTGATAACCCAGGGAATTATCTAAATAAGGATGAAAAAGAGCAAATTAGTGTGGAATGCAAAAAATCTCATTTAATATAAAACAAAAATAGATAGAACGAAATTCAACAATGGAAGTTAACTTAAATCCCAATTATTATAATAAGATACTTATTTAATATAATATTTAAGATTTGTCCGGTCTCTCCTCTCTTCAGATCCTCACAGCATCCCTTTAGATTCCTTGATACCCCAGGGAATTATCTAAATATGGATGAAGAAGAGCAAATTAGTGTGGAATGCAAACAATCTCATTTAATATAAAACAATAATAGATAGAACGAAATTCAACAATGGAAGTTAACTTTAATCCCAATTATTATAATAAGATACATAATAATATAATATTTACGATTTTTTCGGTCTCTCCTCTCTTCCAATCCTCTCAGCATCCCTTTAGATTCCTTGATACCCCACGGAATTATCTAAATAAGGATGAAGAAGAGCAAATTAGTGTAGAATGTAAACAATCTCATTTAATATAAAACAATAATAGATATAACGAAATTCAACAATGGAAGTTAACTTAAATCACAATTATTATAATAAGTTAAATATTTAATATAATATTTACGATTTGTCCGGTCTCTCCTCACTTCCAATCCTCACAGCATCCCTTTAGATTCCCTGATACCCCAGGGAATTATCTAAATAAGGATGAAGAAGAGCAAATTAGTGTGGAATGTAAACAATCTCATTTAATATAAAACACTAATAGATAGAACGAAATTCAACAATGGAAGTTAACTTAAATCACAATTATTATAATAAGTTAAATATTTTATATAATATTTACGATTTGTCCAGTCTCTCCTCACTTCCAATCCTCACAGCATCCCTTTAGATTCCCTGATACCCCAGGGAATTATGTAAATAAGGATGAAGAAGAGCAAATTAGTGTGGAATGCAAACAATCTCATTTAATATAAAACAATAATAGATACAACGAAATTCAACAATGGAAGCTAACTTAAATCCCAATTATTATAATCAGATACATATTTAATATAATATTTACCATTTGTCCAGTCTCTCCTCTCTTCCAATCCTCACAGCATCCCTTTAGATTCCCTGATACCCCAGGGAATAATCTATATAAGGATGAAGAATAGCAAATTAGTGTGGAATGCAAACAATCTCATTTAATATAAAACAATAATAGATAGAATGTAATTCAAAAATGGAAGTTAACTTAAATCCCAATTATTATAATAAGATACATATTTAATATAATATTTACGATTTGTCCGGTCTCTCCTCTCTTCCAATCCTCACAGCATCCCTTTAGATTCCTTGATACCCCAGGGAATTATCTAAATAAGGATGAAGAAGAGCATATTTGTGTGGAATGCAAACAATCTCATTTAATATAAAACAATAATAGATATAACGAAATTCAACAATGGAAGTTAACTTAAATCCCAATTATTATAATAAGATACATATTTAATATTATATTTACGATTTTTCCGGTCTCTCCTCTCTTCAGATCCTCACAGCATCCCTTTAGATTCCTTGATACCCTAGTTAATTATCTAAATAAGGATGAAGAAGAGCAAATTAGTGTGGAATGAGAAAAATCTCATTTAATATAAAACAATAATAGATAGAACGAAATTCAACAATGGAAGTAATTTTAAATCCCAATTATTATAATAATATACATATTTAATATAATATTTACGATTTGTCCGGTCTCTCCTCTCTTCAGATCCTCACAGCATCCCTTTAGATTCCTTGATACACCAGGGAATTATCTAAATAAGGATGATGAAGAGCAAATTAGTGTGGAATGCAAACAATCTCATTTAATATAAAACAATAAATGATATAACGAAATTCATCAACGGAAGTTATGTCAAATCCCAATTATTATAATAAAATACATATTTAATATAATATTTACGATTTGTCCGGTCTCTCCTCACTTCAGATCCTCACAGCATCCCTTTAGATTCCTTGATACACCCGGAAATTATCTGTATAAGGATGATGAAGAGCAAATTAATGTGGAATGCAAACAATCTCATTTAATATTAAGAAATAATGGATATAACGAAATTCAACAACGGAAGTTATTTCAAATCCCAATTATTATAATAAGATACATATTTAATATAATATTTACGATTTGTCCGGTCTCTCCTCTCTTCAGATCCTCACAGCATCCCTTTAGATTCCTTGATACAAAAGGGAATTATCTAAATAAGGATGAAGAAGAGCATATTAGTGTGGAATGCAAACAATCTCATTTAATATAAAACAATAATAGATGTAATGAAATTCAACAATGGAAGTTAACTTAAATCCCAATTATTATAATAAGATACATATTTAATATAATATTTACGATTTGTCCAGTCTCTCCTCTCTTCCAATCCTCACAGCATCCCTTTAGATTCCCTGATACCCCAGGGAATAATCTATAAAAGGATGAAGAAGAGCAAATTACTGTGGAATGCAAACAATCTCATTTAATATAAAACAATAATAGATAGAACGAAATTCACAAATGGAAGTTAACTTAAATCCCAATTATTATAATAAGATACATATTTAATATAATATTTACGATTTGTCCGGTCTCTCCTCTCTTCCAATCCTCACAGCATCCCTTTAGATTCCTTGATACACCAGGGAATTATCTAAATAAGGATGATGAAGAGCAAATTAGTGTGGAATGCAAACAATCTCATTTAATATAAAACAATAAATGATAAAACGAAATTCAACAACGGAAGTTATGTCAAATCCCAATTATTATAATAAGATACATATTTAATATAATATTAACGATTTGTCCGGTCTCTCCTCTCTTCAGATCCTCACAGAATCTCCTTAGATTCCTTTATCCCCCAGGGAATTATCTAAATAAGGATGAAGAAGAGCAAATTACTGTGGAATGCAAACAATCTCATTTAATATAAAACAATAATAGATAGAACGAAATTCAAAAATGGAAGTTAACTTAAATCCCAATTATTATAATAAGATACATATTTAATATAATATTTACGATTTGTCCGGTCTCTCCTCTCTTCCAATCCTCACAGCATCCCTTTAGATTCCTTGATACACCAGGGAATTATCTAAATAAGGATGAAGAAGAGCAAATTAGTGTGGAATGCAAACAATCTCATTTAATATAAAACAATAATAGATATAACGAAATTCAACAATGGAAGTTAACTTAAATCACAATTATTACAATAAGATACATATTTAATATAATATTTACGATTTGTCCGGTCTCTCCTATCCTCCAAACCTCACTGCATCCCTTTACATTCCTTGATACCCCTGGGAATTATCTAAGTAAGGATGAAGAAGAGCAAATTAGTGTGGAATGCAAAAAATCTCATTTAATATAAAATAATAATAGATATAACGAAATTCAACAATGGAAGTTAACTTAAATCACAATTATTACAATAAGATACATATTTAATATAATATTTACGATTTGTCCGGTCTCTCCTCTCTTCAGATCCTCACAGCATCCCTTTAGATTCCTTGATACCCAGGGAATTATCTAAATAAGGATGAAGAAGAGCTAATTAGTGTGGAATGCAAACAATCTCATTTAATATAAAACAATAATAGATAGAACGAAATTCAACAATGGAAGTTAACTGAAATCCCAATTATTATAATAAGATACATATTTAATATAATATTTACGATTTGTCCGGTCTCTCCTCTCTTCAGATACTCACAGCATCCCTTTAGATTCCTTGATACCCCAGGGAATTATGTAAATAAGGATGAAGAAGAGCAAATTAGTGTGGAATGCAAACAATCTCATTTAATATAAAACAATAATAGATCTTACGAAATTCAACAACGGAAGTTAACTTAAATCCTAATTATTACAATAAGATACATATTTAATATAATATTTACGATTTGTCCGGTCTATCCTCTCTTCAGATCCTCACAGCATCCCTTTAGATTCCTTGATACCCCAGGGAATTATCTAAATAAGGATGAAGAAGAGCAAATTAGTGTGGAATGCAAACAATCTTATTTAATATAAAACAATAATAGATCCAACGAAATTCAACAACGGAAGTTAACTTAAATCATAATTATTATAATAAGATACATATTTAATATAATATTTACGATTTGTCCGGTCTCTCCTCTCTTCAGATCCTCACAGCATCCCCTTAGATTCCTTTATCCCCCAGGGAATTATCTAAATAAGGATGAAGAAGAGCAAATTAGTGTGGAATGAAAACAATCTCATTTAATATAAAACAATAATAGATAGAACGAAATTCAACAATGGAAGTTAACTTAAATCCCAATTATTTTAATAAGATACATATTTATTATAATATTTACCATTTGTCCGGTCTCTCCTCTCTTCCAATCCTCAAAGCATCCCTTTAGATTCCTTGATAACCCAGGGAATTATCTAAATAAGGATGAAAAAGAGCAAATTAGTGTGGAATGCAAAAAATCTCATTTAACATAAAACAAAAATAGATAGAACGAAATTCAACAATGGAAGTTAACTTAAATCCCAATTATTATAATAAGATAATTATTTAATATAATATTTAAGATATGTCCGGTCTCTCCTCTCTTCAGATCCTCTCAGCATCCCTTTAGATTCCTTGATACCCCAGGAAATTATCTAAATAAGGATGAAGAAGAGCAAATTAGTGTGGAATGCAAACAATCTCATTTAATATAAAACAATAATAGATATAACGAAATTTAACAATGAAAGTTAACTTAAATCCCAATTATTATAATAAGATACATATTTAATGTAATATTTACGATTTATCCGGTCTCTCCTCTCTTCAGATCCTCACAGCATCCCTTTAGATTCCTTGATACACCAGGGAATTATCTAAATAAGGATGAAGAAGAGCAAATTAGCGTGGAATGCAAACAATCTCATTTAATATAAAACAATAATAGATAGAACGAAATTCAACAATGGAAGTTAACTTAAATCCCAATTATTATAATAAGATACATATTTAATATCATATTTACGATTTGTCCAGTCTCTCCTCTCTTCAGATAATCAAAAATCCCTTTAGATTCCTTGATACCCCAGGGAATTATCTAAATAAGGATGAAGAAGAGCAAATTAGTGTGGAATGCAAACAATCTCATTTAATATAAAACAATAATAGATATAACGAAATTCAACAATGGAAGTTAACTTAAATCCCAATTATCACAATAAAATACATATTTTATATAATATTTACGATTTATCCGGTCTCTCCTCTCTTCAGATCCTCACAGCATCCCCTTAGATTCCTTTATCCCCCAGAGAATTATGTAAATACGGATGAAGATGAGCAAATTAGTGTGGAATGCAATTAATCTCATTTAATATAAAACAATAACAATAATAATAATAGATATAACGAAATTCAACAATGGAAGTTAACTTAAATCACAATTATTACAATAAGATACATATTTAATATAATATTTACGATTTGTCCGGTCTCTCCTCTCTTCAGATCCTCACAGCATCCCTTTAGATTCCTTTATAACCCAGGGAATTATCTAAATAAGGATGAAGAAGAGCAAATTAGTGTGGAATGAAAACAATCTCATTTAATATAAAACAATAATAGATAGAACGAAATTCAAAAATGGAAGTTAACTTAAATCCCAATTATTATAATAAGATACATATTTAATATAATATTTACGATTTGTCCGGTCTCTCCTCTCTTCCAATCCTCACAGCATCCCGTTAGATTCCTTGATACACCAGGGAATTATCTAAATAAGGATGATGAAGAGCAAATTAGTGTGGAATGCAAACAATCTCATTTAATATAAAACAATAAATGATAAAACGAAATTCAACAACGGAAGTTATGTCAAATCCCAATTATTATAATAAGATACATATTTAATATAATATTTACGATTTGTCCGGTCTCTCCTCACTTCAGATCCTCACAGCATCCCTTAGATTCCTTGATACACCCGGAAATTATCTGAATAAGGATGATGAAGTGCAAATTAATGTGGAATGCAAACAATCTCATTTAATATTAAGCAATAATGGATATAACGAAATTCAACAACGGAAGTTATTTCAAATCCCAATTATTATAATAAGATACATATTTAATATAATATTTACGATTTGTCCGGTCTCTCCTATCCTCCAAACCTCACTGCATCCCTTTACATTCCTTGATACCCCTGGGAATTATCTAAGTAAGGATGAAGAAGAGCAAATTAGTGTGGAATGCAAAAAATCTCATTTAACATAAAACAATAATAGATAGAACGAAATTCAACAATGGAAGTTAACTTAAATCCCTATGGTTATAATAAGATACATATTTAATATAGTATTTACGATTTGTCCGGTCTCTCCTCACTTCCAATCCTCACAGCATCCCTTTTGATTTCTTGATACCCCAGGAAATTATCTAAATAAGGATGAAGAAGAGCAAATTAGTGTGGAATGCAAACAATCTCATTTAATATAAAACAATAATAGATATAACGAAATTTAACAATGAAAGTTAACTTAAATCCCAATTATTATAATAAGATACATATTTAATGTAATATTTACGATTTATCCGGTCTCTCCTCTCTTCAGATCCTCACAGCATCCCTTTAGATTCCTTGATACACCAGGGAATTATCTAAATAAGGATGAAGAAGAGCAAATTAGCGTGGAATGCAAACAATCTCATTTAATATAAAACAATAATAGATAGAACGAAATTCAACAATGGAAGTTAACTTAAATCCCAATTATTATAATAAGATACATATTTAATATCATATTTACGATTTGTCCAGTCTCTCCTCTCTTCAGATAATCAAAAATCCCTTTAGATTCCTTGATACCCCAGGGAATTATCTAAATAAGGATGAAGAAGAGCAAATTAGTGTGGAATGCAAACAATCTCATTTAATATAAAACAATAATAGATATAACGAAATTCAACAATGGAAGTTAACTTAAATCCCAATTATCACAATAAAATACATATTTTATATAATATTTACGATTTATCCGGTCTCTCCTCTCTTCATATCCTCACAGCATCCCCTTAGATTCCTTTATCCCCCAGAGAATTATGTAAATAGGGATGAAGAAGAGCAAATTAGTGTGGAATGCAATTAATCTCATTTAATATAAAACAATAACAATAATAATAATAGATATAACGAAATTCAACAATGGAAGTTAACTTAAATCACAATTATTACAATTAGATACATATTTAATATAATATTTACGATTTGTCCGGTCTCTCCTCTCTTCAGATCCTCACAGCATCCCTTTAGATTCCTTGATACACCAGGGAATTATCTAAATAAGGATGAAGAAGAGCAAATTAGTGTGGAATGCAAACAATCTCATTTAATATAAAACAATAATAGATATAACGAAATTCAACAACGGAAGTTAACTTTGATCCCAATTATTACAATAAGATACATATTTAACATAATATTTACGATCTGTCCGGTCTCTCCTCTCTTCAGATCCTCACAGCATCCCTTTAGATTCCTTTATAACCCAGGGAATTATCTAAATAAGGATGAAGAAGAGCAAATTAGTGTGGAATGAAAACAATCTCATTTAATATAAAACAATAATAGATAGAACGAAATTCAAAAATGGAAGTTAACTTAAATCCCAATTATTATAATAAGATACATATTTAATATAATATTTACGATTTGTCCGGTCTCTCCTCTCTTCCAATCCTCACAGCATCCCTTTAGATTCCTTGATACACCAGGGAATTATCTAAATAAGGATGATGAAGAGCAAATTAGTGTGGAATGCAAACAATCTCATTTAATATAAAACAATAAATGATAAAACGAAATTCAACAACGGAAGTTATGTCAAATCCCAATTATTATAATAAGATACATATTTAATATAATATTTACGATTTGTCCGGTCTCTCCTCACTTCAGATCCTCACAGCATCCCTTTAGATTCCTTGATACACCCGGAAAATATCTGAATAAGGATGATGAAGTGCAAATTAATGTGGAATGCAAACAATCTCATTTAATATTAAGCAATAATGGATATAACGAAATTCAACAACGGAAGTTATTTCAAATCCCAATTATTATAATAAGATACATATTTAATATAATATTTACGATTTGTCCGGTCTCTCCTATCCTCCAAACCTCACAGCATCCCTTTACATTCCTTGATACCCCTGGGAATTATCTAAGTAAGGATGAAGAAGAGCAAATTAGTGTGGAATGCAAACAATCTCATTTAACATAAAACAATAATAGATAGAACGAAATTCAACAATGGAAGTTAACTTAAATCCCTATGGTTATAATAAGATACATATTTAATATAGTATTTACGATTTGTCCGGTCTCTCCTCACTTCCAATCCTCACAGCATCCCTTTTGATTTCTTGATACCCCAGGAAATTATCTAAATAAGGATGAAGAAGAGCATATTAGTGTGGAATGCAAACAATCTCATTTAATATAAAACAATAATAGATGTAATGAAATTCAACAATGGAAGTTAACTTAAATCCCAATTATTATAATAAGATACATATTTAATATAATATTTACGATTTGTCCAGTCTCTCCTCTCTTCCAATCCTCACAGCATCCCTTTAGATTCCCTGATACCCCAGGGAATAATCTATATAAGGATGAAGAAGAGCAAATTACTGTGGAATGCAAACAATCTCATTTAATATAAAACAATAAATGATAAAACGAAATTCAACAATGGAAGTTATGTCAAATCCCAATTATTATAATAAGATACATATTTAATATAATATTAACGATTTGTCCGGTCTCTCCTCTCTTCAGATCCTCACAGAATCTCCTTAGATTCCTTTATCCCCCAGGGAATTATCTAAATAAGGATGAAGAACAGCAAATTAGTGTGGAATGAAAACAATCTCATTTAATATAAAACAATAATAGATAGAACGAAATTCAACAATAGAAGTTAACTTAAATCCCAATTATTACAATAAGATACATATTTAATATAATATTTACGATTTGTCCGGTCTCTCCTCTCTTCAGATCCTCACAGCATCCCTTTAGATTCATTGATACCCCAGGGAATTATCTAAATAAGGATGAAGAAGAGCAAATTAGTGTAAAAAGGAAACAATCTTATTTAATATAAAACAATAATAGATATAACGAAATTCAACAATGGAAGTTAACTTAAATCCCAATTATTACAATAAGATACATATTTAATATAATATTTACGATTTGTCCAGTCTCTCCTCTCTTCAGATCCTCACAGCATCCCTTTAGATTCCTTGATACCCCAAGGGAATTATCTAAATAAGGATGAAGAAGAGCAAATTAGTGTGGAATGCAAACAATCTTATTTTATATAAAACAATAATAGATCTAACGAAATTCAACAACGGAAGTTAACTTAAATCCCAATTATTACAATAAGATACATATTTAATATAATATTTACGATTTGTCCGGTCTCTCCTCTCTTCAGATCCTCACAGCATCCACTTAGATTCCTTTATCCCCCAGGGAATTATGTAAATACGGATGAAGAAGAGCAGATTAGTGTGGAATGCAATTAATCTCATTTAATATAAAACAATAACAATAATAATAATAGATATAACGAAATTCAACAATGGAAGTTAACTTAAATCCCAATTATTACAATAAGATACATATTTAATATAATATTTACGATTTTTCCGGTCTCTCCTCTCTTCAGATCCTCACAGCATCCCTTTAGATTCCTTGATACCCCAGGGAATTATCTAAATAAGGATGAAGAAGAGCAAATTAGTGTGGAATGCAAACAATCTCATTTAATATAAAACAATAATAGATATAACGAAATTCAACAATGGAAGTTAACTTAAATCCCAATTATCACAATAAAATACATATTTTATATAATATTTACGATTAATCCGGTCTCTCCTCTCTTCAGATCCTCACAGCATCCCCTTAGATTCCTTTATCCCCCAGAGAATTATGTAAATACAGATGAAGAAGAGCAAATTAGTGTGGAATGCAATTAATCTCATTTAATATAAAACAATAACAATAATAATAATAGATATAACGAAATTCAACAATGGAAGATAACTTAAATCACAATTATTACAATAAGATACATATTTAATATAATATTTACGATTTGTCCGGTCTCTCCTCTCTTCAGATCCTCACAGCATCCCTTTAGATTCCTTGATAACCCAGGGAATTATCTTAATAAGGATGAAGAAGAGCAAATTAGTGTGGAATGCAAACAATCTCATTTAATATAAAACAATAATAGATCTAACGAAATTCAACAACGGAAGTTAACTTAAATCATAATTATTATAATAAGATTCATATTTAATATATTATTTACAATTTGTCCGGTCTCTCCTCTCTTCAGATCCTTACAGCATCCCTTTAGATTCCTTGATACCCAGGGAATTATCTAAATAAGGATGAAGAAGAGCAAATTAGTGTGGAATGCAAACAATCTCATTTAATATAAAACAATAATAGATATAACGAAATTCAACAACGGAAGTTAACTTTGATCCCAATTATTACAATAAGATACATATTTAACATAATATTTACGATTCGTCCGGTCTCTCCTCTCTTCAGATCCTCACAGCATCCCTTTAGATTCCTTTATAACCCAGGGAATTATCTAAATAAGGATGAAGAAGAGCAAATTAGTGTGGAATGAAAACAATCTCATTTAATATAAAACAATAATAGATAGAACGAAATTCAACAATGGAAGTTAACTTAAATACCAATTATTTTAATAAGATACATATTTATTATAATATTTACCATTTGTCCGGTCTCTCCTCTCTTCCAATCCTCAAAGCATCCCTTTAGATTCCTTGATAACCCAGGGAATTATCTAAATAAGGATGAAAAAGAGCAAATTAGTGTGGAATGCAAAAAATCTCATTTAATATAAAACAAAAATAGATAGAACGAAATTCAACAATGGAAGTTAACTTAAATCCCAATTATTATAATAAGATACTTATTTAATATAATATTTAAGATTTGTCCGGTCTCTCCTCTCTTCAGATCCTCACAGCATCCCTTTAGATTCCTTGATACCCCAGGGAATTATCTAAATATGGATGAAGAAGAGCAAATTAGTGTGGAATGCAAACAATCTCATTTAATATAAAACAATAATAGATAGAACGAAATTCAAAAATGGAAGTTAACTTTAATCCCAATTATTATAATAAGATACATAATAATATAATATTTACGATTTTTTCGGTCTCTCCTCTCTTCCAATCCTCTCAGCATCCCTTTAGATTCCTTGATACCCCACGGAATTATCTAAATAAGGATGAAGAAGAGCAAATTAGTGTAGAATGTAAACAATCTCATTTAATATAAAACAATAATAGATATAACGAAATTCAACAATGGAAGTTAACTTAAATCACAATTATTATAATAAGTTAAATATTTAATATAATATTTACGATTTGTCCGGTCTCTCCTCACTTCCAATTCTCACAGCATCCCTTTAGATTCCCTGATACCCCAGGGAATTATCTAAATAAGGATGAAGAAGAGCAAATTAGTGTGGAATGTAAACAATCTCATTTAATATAAAACACTAATAGATAGAACGAAATTCAACAATGGAAGTTAACTTAAATCACAATTATTATAATAAGTTAAATATTTTATATAATATTTACGATTTGTCCAGTCTCTCCTCACTTCCAATCCTCACAGCATCCCTTTAGATTCCCTGATACCCCAGGGAATTATGTAAATAAGGATGAAGAAGAGCAAATTAGTGTGGAATGCAAACAATCTCATTTAATATAAAACAATAATAGATACAACGAAATTCAACAATGGAAGCTAACTTAAATCCCAATTATTATAATCAGATACATATTTAATATAATATTTACCATTTGTCCAGTCTCTCCTCTCTTCCAATCCTCACAGCATCCCTTTAGATTCCCTGATACCCCAGGGAATAATCTATATAAGGATGAAGAATAGCAAATTAGTGTGGAATGCAAACAATCTCATTTAATATAAAACAATAATAGATAGAATGTAATTCAAAAATGGAAGTTAACTTAAATCCCAATTATTATAATAAGATACATATTTAATATAATATTTACGATTTGACCGGTCTCTCCTCTCTTCCAATCCTCACAGCATCCCTTTAGATTCCTTGATACCCCAGGGAATTATCTAAATAAGGATGAAGAAGAGCATATTTGTGTGGAATGCAAACAATCTCATTTAATATAAAACAATAATAGATATAACGAAATTCAACAATGGAAGTTAACTTAAATCCCAATTATTATAATAAGATACATATTTAATATTATATTTACGATTTTTCCGGTCTCTCCTCTCTTCAGATCCTCACAGCATCCCTTTAGATTCCTTGATACCCTAGTTAATTATCTAAATAAGGATGAAGAAGAGCAAATTAGTGTGGAATGAGAAAAATCTCATTTAATATAAAACAATAATAGATAGAACGAAATTCAACAATGGAAGTAATTTTAAATCCCAATTATTATAATAATATACATATTTAATATAATATTTACGATTTGTCCGGTCTCTCCTCTCTTCAGATCCTCACAGCATCCCTTTAGATTCCTTGATACACCAGGGAATTATCTAAATAAGGATGATGAAGAGCAAATTAGTGTGGAATGCAAACAATCTCATTTAATATAAAACAATAAATGATATAACGAAATTCAACAACGGAAGTTATGTCAAATCCCAATTATTATAATAAAATACATATTTAATATAATATTTACGATTTGTCCGGTCTCTCCTCACTTCAGATCCTCACAGCATCCCTTTAGATTCCTTGATACACCCGGAAATTATCTGTATAAGGATGATGAAGAGCAAATTAATGTGGAATGCAAACAATCTCATTTAATATTAAGAAATAATGGATATAACGAAATTCAACAACGGAAGTTATTTCAAATCCCAATTATTATAATAAGATACATATTTAATATAATATTTACGATTTGTCCGGTCTCTCCTCTCTTCAGATCCTCACAGCATCCCTTTAGATTCCTTGATACAAAAGGGAATTATCTAAATAAGGATGATGAAGAGCAAATTAGTGTGGAATGCAAACAATCTCATATAATATAAAACAACAATGGATATAACGAAATTCAACAACGGAAGTTATTTTAAATCCCAATTATTATAATAAGATACATATTTAATATAATATTTACGATTTGTCCGGTCTCTCCTCTCTTCAGATCCTCACAGCATCCCTTTAGATTCCTTGATACCCCAGGGAATTATCTAAATAAGGATGAAGAAGAGCAAATTAGTGTGGAATGCAAACAATCTCATTTAATATAAAACAATAATGGATATAATGAAATTCAACAACGGAAGTTATTTTAAATTCCAATTATTATAATAAGTAATATATTAAATATAATATTTACGATTTGTCCGGTCTCTCCTCTCTTCAGAACCTCACAGCATCCCTTTAGATTCCTTGATACCCCAGGGAATTATGAAAATAAGGATAAAGAAGAGCAAATTAGTTTGGAATGCAAACAATCTCATTTATAATAAAACAATCATAGATATAACGAAGTTCAACAATGGAAGTTAACTTAAATCCCAATTATTATAATAAGATACATATTTAATATAATATTTACGATTTCTCCTGTCTCTCCTCTCTTCCAATCCTTACAGCATCCCTTTAGATTCCTTGATACCCCAGGGAATTATCTAAGTAAGGATGAAGAAGAGCAAATTAGTGTGGAATGCAAACAATCTCATTTAATATAAAACAGTAATATATATAACGAAATTCAACAATGGAAGTTAACTTAAATTCCAATTATTACAATAAGATACATATTTAATATAATATTTACGATTTGCCTCCGGTCTCTCCTTTCTTCAGATCCTCACAGCATCCCTTTAGATTAATTGATACCCCAGGGAATTATCTAAATAAGGATGAAGAAGAGAAAATTAGTGTGGAATGCAAACAATCTCATTTAATATAAAACAATAATAGATATAACGAAATTCAACAACGGAAGTTAACTTAAATCATAATTATTATAATAAGATACATATTTAATATAATATTTACGATTAGTCCGGTCTCTCCTCTCTTCAGATCCTCACAGCATCCCTTTAGATTCCTTGATACCCCAGGGAATTATCTAAATAAGGATGAAGAAGAGAAAATAAGTGTGGAATGCAAACAATCTCATTTAATATAAAGCAATAATAGATATAACGAAATTCAACAACGGAAGTTAACTTAAATCATAATTATTAAAATAAGATACATATTTAATATAATATTTACGATTAGACCGGTCTCTCCTCTCTTCAGATACTCACAGCATCCCTTTAGATTCCTTGATACCCCAGGGAATTATCTAAGTAAGGATGAAGAAGAGCAAATTAGTGTGGAATGCAAACAATCTCATTTAATATAAAAAAGTAATATATATAACGAAATTCAACAATGGAAGTTAACTTAAATTCCAATTATTACAATAAGATACATATTTAATATAATATTTACGATTTCTCCGGTCTCTCCTTTCTTCAGATCCTCACAGCATCCCTTTAGATTCCTTGATACCCCAGGGAATTATCTAAATAAGGAAGAAGAAGAGAAAATTAGTGTGGAATGCAAACAATCTCATTTAATATAAAACAATAATAGATATAACGAAATTCAACAACGAAAGTTAACTTAAATCATAATTATTACAATAAGATACATATTTAATATAATATTTACGATTAGTCCGGTCTCTCCTCTCTTCAGATCCTCACAGCATCCCTTTAGATTCCTTGATACCCCAGGGAATTATCTAAATAAGGATGAAGAAGAGAAAATTAGTGTGGAATGCAAACAATCTCATTTAATATAAAACAATAATAGATATAACGAAATTCAACAACGGAAGTTAACTTAAATCATAATTATTAAAATAAGATACATATTTAATATAATATTTATGATTTGTCCGGTCTCTCCTCTCTTCAGATCCTCACAGCATCCCTTTAGATTCCTTGATACCCCAGGGAATTATCTTAATAAGGATGAAGAAGAGCAAATAGTTTTGGAATGCAAGGAATCTCATTTAATATAAAACAATAATAGATATAACGAAATTCAACAATGGAAGTTAACTTAAATCCCAATTATTATAATAAGATACATATTTAATATAATATTTACGATTTGTCCGGTCTCTCCTCTCTTCAGATCCTCACAGCATCCCTTTAGATTCCTTGATACCCCAGGGAATTATCTAAATAAGGATGAAGAAGAGCAAATTAGTGTGGAATGCAAACAATCTCATTTAATATAAAACAATAATAGATATAACGAATTTCAACAATGGAAGTTAACTTAAATCCCGATTATTACAATAAGATACATATTCAATATAATATTTTTGATTAGTCCGGTCTCTCCTCTCTTCAGATCCTCACAGCATCCCTTTAGATTCCTTGATACCCCAGGGAATTATCTAAATAAGGATGAAGAAGAGCAAATTAGTGTGGAATGCAAACAATCTCATTTAATATAAATCAATAATAGATATAACGAAATTTAACAACGGAAGTTAATTTAAATCATAATTATTATAATAAGATACATATTTAATATAATATTTACGATTTGTCCGGTCTCCTCTCTCTTCAGATCCTCACAGCATCCCTTTAGATTCCTTGATACCCCAGGGAATTATCTAAATAAGGATGAAGAAGAGCAAATTAGTGTGGAATGCAATTAATCTCATTTAATATAAAACAATAACAATAATAATAATAGATATAACGAAATTCAACAATGGAAGATAACTTAAATCACAATTATTACAATAAGATACATATTTAATATAATATTTACGATTTGTCCGGTCTCTCCTCTCTTCAGATCCTCACAGCATCCTTTTAGATTCCTTGATAACCCAGGGAATTATCTAAATAAGGATGAAGAAGAGCAAATTAGTGTGGAATGCAAACAATCTCATTTAATATAAAACAATAATAGATCTAACGAAATTCAACAACGGAAGTTAACTTAAATCATAATTATTATAATAAGATTCATATTTAATATATTATTTACAATTTGTCCGGTCTCTCCTCTCTTCAGATCCTTACAGCATCCCTTTAGATTCCTTGATACCCAGGGAATTATCTAAATAAGGATGAAGAAGAGCAAATTAGTGTGGAATGCAAACAATCTCATTTAATATAAAACAATAATAGATATAACGAAATTCAACAACGGAAGTTAACTTTGATCCCAATTATTACAATAAGATACATATTTAACATAATATTTACGATTCGTCCGGTCTCTCCTCTCTTCAGATCCTCACAGCATCCCTTTAGATTCCTTTATAACCCAGGGAATTATCTAAATAAGGATGAAGAAGAGCAAATTAGTGTGGAATGAAAACAATCTCATTTAATATAAAACAATAATAGATAGAACGAAATTCAACAATGGAAGTTAACTTAAATACCAATTATTTTAATAAGATACATATTTATTATAATATTTACCATTTGTCCGGTCTCTCCTCTCTTCCAATCCTCAAAGCATCCCTTTAGATTCCTTGATAACCCAGGGAATTATCTAAATAAGGATGAAAAAGAGCAAATTAGTGTGGAATGCAAAAAATCTCATTTAATATAAAACAAAAATAGATAGAACGAAATTCAACAATGGAAGTTAACTTAAATCCCAATTATTATAATAAGATACTTATTTAATATAATATTTAAGATTTGTCCGGTCTCTCCTCTCTTCAGATCCTCACAGCATCCCCTTAGATTCCTTGATACCCCAGGGAATTATCTAAATATGGATGAAGAAGAGCAAATTAGTGTGGAATGCAAACAATCTCATTTAATATAAAACAATAATAGATAGAACGAAATTCAACAATGGAAGTTAACTTTAATCCCAATTATTATAATAAGATACATAATAATATAATATTTACGATTTTTCCCGTCTCTCCTCTCTTCCAATCCTCTCAGCATCCCTTTATATTCCTTGATACCCCACGGAATTATCTAAATAAGGATGAAGAAGAGCAAATTAGTGTAGAATGTAAACAATCTCATTTAATATAAAACAATTATAGATATAACGAAATTCAACAATAGAAGTTATCTTAAATCACAATTATTATAATAAGTTAAATATTTAATATAATATTTACGATTTGTCCGGTCTCTCCTCACTTCCAATCCTCACAGCATCCCTTTAGATTCCCTGATACCCCAGGGAATTATCTAAATAAGTATGAAGAAGAGCAAATTAGTGTGGAATGTAAACAATCTCATTTAATATAAAACACTAATAGATAGAACGAAATTCAACAATGGAAGTTAACTTAAATCACAATTATTATAATAAGTTAAATATTTAATATAATATTTACGATTTGTCCAGTCTCTCCTCACTTCCAATCCTCACAGCATCCCTTTAGATTCCCTGATACCCCAGGGAATTATGTAAATAAGGATGAAGAAGAGCAAATTAGTGTGGAATGCAAACAATCTCATTTAATATAAAACAATAATAGATACAACGAAATTCAACAATGGAAGCTAACTTAAATCCCAATTATTATAATCAGATACATATTTAATATAATATTTACCATTTGTCCGGTCTTTCCTCTCTTCAGATCCTCACAGCATCCCTTTAGATTCCTTGATACCCCAGGGAATTATCTAAATAAGGATGAAGAAGAGCAAATTAGTGTGGAATGCAAACAATCTCATTTAATATAAAACAATAAAAGGTAGAACGAAATTCAACAATGGAAGTTAACCTTAATCCCAATTATTATAATAAGATACATATTTAATATAATATTTACGATTTGTCCGGTCTCTCCTATCCTCCAATCCTCACAGCATCCGTTTAGATTCCTTGATACCCCTGGGAATTATCTAAGTAAGGATGAAGAAGAGCAAATTAATGTGGAATGCAAACAATCTCATTTAACATAAAACAATAATAGATAGAACGATATTCAACAATGGAAGTTAACTTAAATCCCTATGGTTATAATAAGATACATATTTAATATAGTATTTACGATTTGTCCGGTCTCTCCTCACTTCCAATCCTCACAGCATCCCTTTTGATTTCTTGATACCCCAGGAAATTATCTAAATAAGGATGAAGAAGAGCATATTAGTGTGGAATGCAAACAATCTCATTTAATATAAAACAATAATAGATGTAATGAAATTCAACAATGGAAGTTAACTTATATCCCAATTATTATAATAAGATACATATTTAATATAATATTTACGATTTGTCCAGTCTCTCCTCTCTTCCAATCCTCACAGCATCCCTTTAGATTCCCTGATACCTCAGGGAATAATCTATATAAGGATGAAGAATAGCAAATTAGTGTGGAATGCAAACAATCTCATTTAATATAAAACAATAATAGATAGAATGAAATTCAAAAATGGAAGTTAACTTAAATCCCAATTATTATAATAAGATACATATTTAATATAATATTTACGATTTGTCCGGTCTCTCCTCTCTTCCAATCCTCACAGCATCCCTTTAGATTCCTTGATACCCCAGGGAATTATCTAAATAAGGATGAAGAAGAGCAAATTTGTGTGGAATGCAAACAATCTCATTTAATATAAAACAATAATAGATATAACGAAATTCAACAATGGAAGTTAACTTAAATCCCAATTATTATAATAAGATACATATTTAATATTATATTTACGATTTTTCCGGTCTCTCCTCTCTTCAGATCCTCACAGCATCCCTTTAGATTCCTTGATACACCAGGGAATTATCTAAATAAGGATGATGAAGAGCAAATTAGTGTGGAATGCAAACACTCTCTATTAATATAAAACAATAAATGATATAACGAAATTCAACAACGGAAGTTATGTCAAATTCCAATTATTATAATAAAATACATATTTAATATAATATTTACGATTTGTCCGGTCTCTCCTCACTTCAGATCCTCACAGCATCCCTTTAGATTCCTTGATACACCCGGAAATTATCTGTATAAGGATGATGAAGAGCAAATTAATGTAGAATGCAAACAATCTCATTTAATATTAAGCAATAATGGATATTACGAAATTCAACAACGGAAGTTATTTCAAATCCCAATTATTATAATAAGATACATATTTAATATAATATTTACGATTTGTCCGGTCTCTCCTCTCTTCAGATCCTCACAGCATCCCTTTAGATTCCTTGATACAAAAGGGAATTATCTAAATAAGGATGATGAAGAGCAAATTAGTGTGGAATGCAAACAATCTCATATAATATAAAACAACAATGGATATAACCAAATTCAACAACGGAAGTTATTTTAAATCCCAATTATTATAATAAGATACATATTTAATATAATATTTACGATTTGTCCGGTCTCTCCTCTCTTCAGAACCTCACAGCATCCCTTTAGATTCCTTGATACACCAGGGAATTATCTAAATAAGGATGATGAAGAGCAAATTAGTGTGGAATGCAAACAATCTCATTTAATATAAAACAATAATGGATATAACGAAATTCAACAACGGAAGTTATTTTAAATTCCAATTATTATAATAAGTAATATATTAAATATAATATTTACGATTTGTCCGGTCTCTCCTCTCTTCAGATCCTCACAGCATCCCTTTAGATTCCTTGATACCCCAGGGAATTATCTAAATAAGGATGAAGAAGAGCAAATTAGTGTGGAATGCAAACAATCTCATTTAATATAAAACAATAATAGATATAACGAAATTCAACAATGGAAGTTTACTTAAATCCCAATTATTATAATAAGATACATATTTAATATAATATTTACGATTTCTCCTGTCTCTCCTCTCTTCCAATCCTCACAGCATCCCTTTAGATTCCTTGATACCCCAGGGAATTATCTAAGTAAGGATGAAGAAGAGCAAATTAGTGTGGAATGCAAACAATCTCATTTAATATAAAACAGTAATATGTATAACGAAATTCAACAATGGAAGTTAACTTAAATTCCAATTATTACAATAAGATACATATTTAATATAATATTTACGATTTGCCTCCGGTCTCTCCTTTCTTCAGATCCTCACAGCATCCCTTTAGATTCCTTGATACCCCAGGGAATTATCTAAATAAGGATGAAGAAGAGAAAATTAGTGTGGAATGCAAACAATCTCATTTAATATAAAACAATAATAGATATAACGAAATTCAACAACGGAAGTTAACTTAAATCATAATTATTACAATAAGATACATATTTAATATAATATTTACGATTTGTCCGGTCTCTCCTCTCTTCAGATCCTCACAGCATCCCTTTAGATTCCTTGATACCCCAGGGAATTATCTAAATAAGGATGAAGAAGAGCAAATTAGTGTGGAATGCAAACAATCTCATTTAATATAAAACAATAATAGATATAACGAAATTCAACAATGGAAGTTAACTTAAATCCCAATTATTACAATAAGATACATATTTAATATAATATTTACGATTTGTCCGGTCTCTCCTCTCTTCAGATCCTCACAGCATCCCTTTAGATTCTTTGATACCCCAGGGAATGATCTAAATAAGGATGAAGAAGAGGAAATTAGTGTGGAATGCAAACAATCTCATTAATATAAAACAATAATAGATATAACAAAATTCAACAATGGAAGTTAATTTAAATCCCAATTACTACAATAAGATACATATTTAATATAATATTTACGATTTGTCCGCCTCACCTCTCTTCAGATCCTCACAGCATCCCTTTAGATTCCTTGATACCCATGGGAATGATCTAAATAAGGATGAAGAAGAGCAAATTAGTGTGGAATGCAAACAATCTCATTTAATATAAAACAATAATAGATATAACGAAATTCAACAATGGAAGTTAACTTAAATCCCAATTATTACAATAAGATACATATTTAATATAATATTTACGATTTGTCCGTTCTCTCCTCTCTTCAGATCCTCACAGCATCCCTTTAGATTCCTTGATACCCCAGGGAATTATCTAAATAAGGATGAAGAAGAGCAAATTAGTGTGGAATGCAAACAATCTCATTTAATATAAAACAATAATAGATACAACGAAATTCAACAATGGAAGCTAACTTAAATCCCAATTATTATAATAAGATACATATTTAATATAATATTTACGATTTGCCTCCGGTCTCTCGTCTCTTCCAATCCTCACAGCATCCCTTTAGATTCCTTGATACCCCACGGAATTATCTAAATAAGGATGAAGAAGAGAAAATTAGTGTGGAATGCAAACAATCTCATTTAATATAAAACAATAATAGATATAACGAAATTCAACAACGGAAGTTAACTTAAATCATAATTATTACAATAAGATACATATTTAATATAATATTTACGATTTGTCCGGTCTCTCCTCTCTTCAGATCCTCACAGCATCCCTTTAGATTCCTTGATACCCCAGGGAATTATCTAAATAAGGATGAAGAAGAGCAAATTAGTGTGGAATGCAAACAATCTCATTTAATATAAAACAATAATAGATATAACGAAATTCAACAATGGAAGTTAACTTAAATCCCAATTATTACAATAAGATACATATTTAATATAATATTTACGATTTGTCCGGTCTCTCCTCTCTTCAGATCCTCACAGCATCCCTTTAGATTCTTTGATACCCCAGGGAATGATCTAAATAAGGATGAAGAAGAGGAAATTAGTGTGGAATGCAAACAATCTCATTAATATAAAACAATAATAGATATAACAAAATTCAACAATGGAAGTTAATTTAAATCCCAATTACTACAATAAGATACATATTTAATATAATATTTACGATTTGTCCGCCTCACCTCTCTTCAGATCCTCACAGCATCCCTTTAGATTCCTTGATACCCATGGGAATGATCTAAATAAGGATGAAGAAGAGCAAATTAGTGTGGAATGCAAACAATCTCATTTAATATAAAACAATAATAGATATAACGAAATTCAACAATGGAAGTTAACTTAAATCCCAATTATTACAATAAGATACATATTTAATATAATATTTACGATTTGTCCGTTCTCTCCTCTCTTCAGATCCTCACAGCATCCCTTTAGATTCCTTGATACCCCAGGGAATTATCTAAATAAGGATGAAGAAGAGCAAATTAGTGTGGAATGCAAACAATCTCATTTAATATAAAACAATAATAGATACAACGAAATTCAACAATGGAAGCTAACTTAAATCCCAATTATTATAATAAGATACATATTTAATATAATATTTACCATTTGTCCGGTCTCTCGTCTCTTCCAATCCTCACAGCATCCCTTTAGATTCCTTGATACCCCACGGAATTATCTAAATAAGGATGAAGAAGAGCAAATTAGTGTGGAATGTAAACAATCTCATTTAATATAAAACAATAATAGATAGAACGAAATTCAACAATGGAAGTTAACTTAAATCACAATTATTATAATAAGTTAAATATTTAATATAATATTTACGATTTGTCCGGTCTCTCCTCGCTTCCAATCCTCACAGCATCCCTTTAGATTCCCTGATACCCCAGGGAATTATGTAAATAAGGATCAAGAAGAGCAAATTAGTGTGGAATGCAAACAATCACATTTAATATAAAACAATAATAGATACAACGAAATTTAACAATGGAAGCTAACTTAAATCCCAATTATTATAATAAGATACATATTTAATATAATATTTACCATTTGTCCGGTCTCTCGTCTCTTCCAATACTCACAGCATCCCTTTAGATTCCTTGATACCCAAGGGAATTATCTAAATAAGGATGAAGAAGAGCAAATTAATGTGGAATGCAAACAATCTCATTTAATATAAAACAATAATAGATAGAACGAAATTCAACAATGGAAGTTGACCTTAACCCCAATTATTATAATAAGATACATATTTAATATAATATTTACGATTTGTCCGGTCTCTCCTATCCTCCAAACCTCACAGCATCCCTTTACATTCCTTGATACCCCTGGGAATTATCTAAGTAAGGATGAAGAAGAGCAAATTAGTGTGGAATGCAAACAATCTCATTTAACATAAAACAATAATAGATAGAACGAAATTCAACAATGGAAGTTAACTTAAATCCCTATGGTTATAATAAGATACATATTTAATATAGTATTTACGATTTGTCCGGTCTCTCCTCACTTCCAATCCTCACAGCATCCCTTTTGATTTCTTGATACCCCAGGAAATTATCTAAATAAGGATGAAGAAGAGCATATTAGTGTGGAAGCAAACAATCTCATTTAATATAAAACAATAATAGATGTAATGAAATTCAACAATGGAAGTTAACTTAAATCCCAATTATTATAATAAGATACATATTTAATATAATATTTACGATTTGTCCAGTCTCTCCTCTCTTCCAATCCTCACAGCATCACTTTAGATTCCCTGATACCCCAGGGAATAATCTATATAAGGATGAAGAAGAGCAAATTAGTGTGGAATGCAAACAATCTCATTTAATATAAAACAATAATAGATAGAACGAAATTCAAAAATGGAAGTTAACTTAAATCCCAATTATTATAATAAGATACATATTTAATATAATATTTACGATTTGTCCGGTCTCTCCTCTCTTCCAATCCTCACAGCATCCCTTTAGATTCCTTGATACACCAGGGAATTATCTAAATAAGGATGATGAAGAGCAAATTAGTGTGGAATGCAAACAATCTCATTTAATATAAAACAATAAATTATAAAACGAAATTCAACAACGGAAGTTATGTCAAATCCCAATTATTATAATAAGAAACATATATAATATAATATTTACGATTTGTCCGGTCTCTCCTCACTTCAGATCCTCACAGCATCCCTTTAGATTCCTTGATACACCCGGAAATTATCTAAATAAGGATGATGAAGTGCAAATTAATGTGGAATGCAAACAATCTCATTTAATATTAAGCAATAATGGATATAACGAAATTCAACAACGGAAGTTATTTCAAATCCCAATTATTATAATAAGATACATATTTAATATAATATTTACGATTTGTCCGGTCTCTCCTCTCTTCAGATCCTCACAGCATCCCTTTAGATTCCTTGATACCCCAGGGAATTATCTAAATATGGATGAAGAAGAGCAAATTAGTGTGGAATGCAAACAATCTCATTTAATATAAAACAATAATAGATAGAACGAAATTCAACAATGGAAGTTAACTTTAATCCCAATTATTATAATAAGATACATAATAATATAATATTTACGATTTTTCCGGTCTCTCCTCTCTTCCAATCCTCACAGCATCCCTTTTGATTCCATGATACCCCAGGGAATTATGTAAATAAGGATGAAGAAGAGCAAATTAGTGTGGAATGTAAAAAATCTCATTTAATATAAAACAATAATAGATAGAACGAACTTCAACGATGGAAGTTAACTTAAATCCGAATTATTATCATAAGATACATATTTAATATAATATTAACGATTTGTCCGGTCTCTCCTCACTTCCAATCCTTATAGCAACCCTTTAGATTCCCTGATACCCCAGGGAATTATGTAAATAAGGATGAAGAAGAGCAAATTAGTGTGGAATGCAAACATTCTCATTTAATATAAAACAATAATAGATACAACGAAATTCAACAATGGAAGCTAACTTAAATCCCAATTATTATAATAAGATACATATTTAATATAATATTTACCATTTGTCCGGTCTCTCGTCTCTTCCAATCCTCACAGCATCTTTTTAGATTCCTTGATACCCCACGGAATTATCTAAATAAGGATGAAGAAGAGCAAATTAGTGTGGAATGTAAACAATCTCATTTAATATAAAACAATAATAGATAGAACGAAATTCAACAATGGAAGTTAACTTAAATCACAATTATTATAATAAGTTAAATATTTAATATAATATTTACGATTTGTCCGGTCTCTCCTCGCTTCCAATCCTCACAGCATCCCTTTAGATTCCCTGATACCCCAGGGAATTATGTAAATAAGGATGAAGAAGAGCAAATTAGTGTGGAATGCAAACAATCACATTTAATATAAAACAATAATAGATACAACGAAATTTAACAATGGAAGCTAACTTAAATCCCAATTATTATAATAAGATACATATTTAATATAATATTTACCATTTGTCCGGTCTCTCGTCTCTTCCAATACTCACAGCATCCCTTTAGATTCCTTGATACCCAAGGGAATTATCTAAATAAGGATGAAGAAGAGCAAATTAATGTGGAATGCAAACAATCTCATTTAATATAAAACAATAATAGATAGAACGAAATTCAACAATGGAAGTTGACCTTAACCCCAATTATTATAATAAGATACATATTTAATATAATATTTACGATTTGTCCGGTCTCTCCTATCCTCCAAACCTCACAGCATCCCTTTACATTCCTTGATACCCCTGGGAATTATCTAAGTAAGGATGAAGAAGAGCAAATTAGTGTGGAATGCAAACAATCTCATTTAACATAAAACAATAATAGATAGAACGAAATTCAACAATGGAAGTTAACTTAAATCCCTATGGTTATAATAAGATACATATTTAATATAGTATTTACGATTTGTCCGGTCTCTCCTCACTTCCAATCCTCACAGCATCCCTTTTGATTTCTTGATACAACAGGAAATTATCTAAATAAGGATGAAGAAGAGCATATTAGTGTGGAATGCAAACAATCTCATTTAATATAAAACAATAATAGATGTAATGAAATTCAACAATGGAAGTTAACTTAAATCCCAATTATTATAATAAGATACATATTTAATATAATATTTACGATTTGTCCAGTCTCTCCTCTCTTCCAATCCTCACAGCATCACTTTAGATTCCCTGATACCCCAGGGAATAATCTATATAAGGATGAAGAAGAGCAAATTAGTGTTAAATGCAAATAATCTCATTTAATATAAAACAATAATAGATAGAACGAAATTCAAAAATGGAAGTTAACTTAAATCCCAATTATTATAATAAGATACATATTTAATATAATATTTACGATTTGTCCGGTCTCTCCTCTCTTCCAATCCTCACAGCATCCCTTTAGATTCCTTGATACACCAGGGAATTATCTAAATAAGGATGATGAAGAGCAAATTAGTGTGGAATGCAAACAATCTCATTTTATATAAAACAATAAATGATAAAACGAAATTCAACAACGGAAGTTATGTCAAATCCCAATTATTATAATAAGAAACATATATAATATAATATTTACGATTTGTCCGGTCTCTCCTCACTTCAGATCCTCACAGCATCCCTTTAGATTCCTTGATACACCCGGAAATTATCTAAATAAGGATGATGAAGTGCAAATTAATGTGGAATGCAAACAATCTCATTTAATATTAAGCAATAATGGATATAACGAAATTCAACAACGGAAGTTATTTCATATCCCAATTATTATAATAAGATACATATTTAATATAATATTTACGATTTGTCCGGTCTCTCCTCTCTTCAGATCCTCACAGCATCCCTTTAGATTCCTTGATACACCAGGGAATTATCTAAATAAGGATGATGAAGAGCAAATTAGTGTGGAATGCAAACAATCTCATATAATATAAAACAATAATGGATATAACGAAATTCAACAACGGAAGTTATTTTAAATCCCAATTATTATAATAAGATACATATTTAATATAATATTTACGATTTGTCCGGTCTCTCCTCTCTTCAGAACCTCACAGCTTCCCTTTAGATTCCTTGATACACCAGGGAATTATCTAAATAAGGATGATGAAGAGCAAATTAGTGTGGAATGCAAAGAATCTCATTTAATATAAAACAATAATGGATATAACGAAATTCAACAACGGAAGTTATTTTAAATTCCAATTATTATAATAAGTAATATATTAAATACAATATTTACGATTTGTCCGGTCTCTCCTCTCTTCAGAACCTCACAGCATCCCTTTAGATTCCTTGATACCCCAGGGAATTATGAAAATAAGGATAAAGAAGAGCAAATTAGTTTGGAATGCAAACAATCTCATTTATAATAAAACAATCATAGATATAACGAAGTTCAACATTGGAAGTTAACTTAAATCCCAATTATTATAATAAGATACATATTTAATATAATATTTACGATTTCTCCTGTCTCTCCTCTCTTCCAATCCTTACAGCATCCCTTTAGATTCCTTGATACCCCAGGGAATTATCTAAATAAGGATGAAGAAGAGAAAATTAGTGTGGAATGCAAACAATCTCATTTAATATAAAACAATAATAGATATAACGAAATTCAACAACGGAAGTTAACTTAAATTCCAATTATTACAATAAGATACATATTTAATATAATATTTACGATCAGTCCGGTCTCTCCTTCCTTCAGATCCTCACAGCATCCCTTTAGATTCCTTGATACCCCAGGGAATTATCTAAATAAGGATGAAGAAGAGAAAATTAGTGTGGAATGCAAACAATCTCATTTAATATAAAACAATAATAGATATAACGAAATTCAACAACGGAAGTTAACTTAAATCATAATTATTATAATAAGATACATATTTAATATAATATTTACGATTAGTCCGGTCTCTCCTCTCTTCAGATCCTCACAGCATCCCTTTAGATTCCTTGATACCCCAGGGAATTATCTAAATAAGGATGAAGAAGAGAAAATTAGTGTGGAATGCAAACAATCTCATTTAATATAAAACAATAATAGATATAACGAAATTCAACAACGGAAGTTAACTTAAATCATAATTATTAAAATAAGATACATATTTAATATACTATTTACGATTAGTCCGGTCTCTCCTCTCTTCAGATCCTCACAGCATCCCTTTAGATTCCTTGATACCCCAGGGAATTATCTAAGTAAGGATGAAGAAGAGCAAATTAGTGTGGAATGCAAACAATCTCATTTAATATAAAACAGTAATATATATAACGAAATTCAACAATGGAAGTTAACTTAAATTCCAATTATTACAATAAGATACATATTTAATATAATATTTACGATTTCTCTGGTCTCTCCTTTCTTCAGATCCTCACAGCATCCCTTTAGATTCCTTGATACCCCAGGGAATTATCTAAATAAGGATGAAGAAGAGAAAATTAGTGTGGAATGCAAACAATCTCATTTAATATAAAAAAATAATAGATATAACGAAATTCAACAACGGAAGTTAACTTAAATCATGATTATTATAATAAGAAACATATTTAATATAATATTTACGAATTGTCCGGTCTCTCCTCTCTTCAGATCCTCACAGCATCCCTTTAGATTCATTGGTACCCCAGGGAATTATCTAAATAAGGATGAAGAAGAGCAAATTAGTGTAAAAAGGAAACAATCTTATTTAATATAAAACAATAATAGATAAAACGAAATTCAACAATGGAAGTTAACTTAAATCCCAATTTTTACAATAAGATACATATTTAATATAATATTTACGATTTGTCCGGTCTCTCCTCTCTTCAGATCCTCACAGCATCCCTTTAGATTCCTTGATACGCCAGGGAATTATCTAAATAAGGATGAAGAAGAGCAAATTAATGTGGAATACAAACAATCTCATTTATATAAAACAATAATAGATAAAAAAAAATTTCAACAATGGAAGTTAACTTAAATCCCAAATATTATAATAAGATACATATTTAATATAATATTTACGATTTGTCCGGTCTCTCCTCTCTTCACATCCTCACAGCATCCCTTTAGATTCATTGATACCCCAGGGAATTATCTAAATAAGGATGAAGAAGAGCAAATTAGTGTGGAATGCAAACAATCTCATTTAATATAAAACAATAATAGATATAACGAAATTCAACAATGGAAGTTAACTTTAATCCCAATTATTATAATAAGATACATATTTAATATAATATTTACGATTTGTCCGGTCTCTCCTCTCTTCAGATCCTCACAGCATCACCTTAGATTCCTTTATCCCCCAGGGAATTATCTAAATAAGGATGAAGAACAGCAAATTAGTGTGGAATGAAAACAATCTCATTTAATATAAAACAATAATAGATAGAACGAAATTCAACAATGGAAGTTAACTTAAATCCCAATTATTACAATAAGATACATATTTAATATAATATTTACGATTTGTCCGGTCTCTCCTCTCTTCAGATCCTCACAGCATCCCTTTAGATTCATTGATACCCCAGGGAATTATCTAAATAAGGATGAAGAAGAGCAAATTAGTGTAAAAAGGAAACAATCTTATTTAATATAAAACAATAATAGATATAACGAAATTCAACAATGGAAGTTAACTTAAATCCCAATTATTACAATAAGATACATATTTAATATAATATTTACGATTTGTCCAGTCTCTCCTCTCTTCAGATCCTCACAGCATCCCTTTAGATTCCTTGATACCCCAAGGGAATAATCTAAATAAGGATGAAGAAGAGCAAATTAGTGTGGAATGCAAACAATCTTATTTTATATAAAACAATAATAGATCTAACGAAATTCAACAACGGAAGTTAACTTAAATCCCAATTATTACAATAAGATACATATTTAATATAATATTTACGATTTGTCCGGTCTCTCCTCTCTTCAGATCCTCACAGCATCCCCTTAGATTCCTTTATCCCCCAGGGAATTATGTAAATACGGATGAAGAAGAGCAGATTAGTGTGGAATGCAATTAATCTCATTTAATATAAAACAATAACAATAATAATAATAGATATAACGAAATTCAACAATGGAAGTTAACTTAAATCCCAATTATTACAATAAGATACATATTTAATATAATATTTACGATTTTTCCGGTCTCTCCTCTCTTCAGATCCTCACAGCATCCCTTTAGATTCCTTGATACCCCAGGGAATTATCTAAATAAGGATGAAGAAGAGCAAATTAGTGTGGAATGCAAACAATCTTATTTAATATAAAACAATAATAGATCTAACGAAAATCAACAACGGAAGTTAACATAAATCATAATTATTACAATAAGATACATATTTAATATAATATTTACGATTTGTCCGGTCTCTCCTCTCTTCAGATCCTCACAGCATCCCTTTAGATTCCTTGATACCCAGGGAATTATCTAAATAAGGATGAAGAAGAGCTAATTAGTGTGGAATGCAAACAATCTCATTTAATATAAAACAATAATAGATAGAACGAAATTCAACAATGGAAGTTAACTGAAATCCCAATTATTATAATAAGATACATATTTAATATAATATTTACGATTTGTCCGGTCTCTCCTCTCTTCAGATACTCACAGCATCCCTTTAGATTCCTTGATACCCCAGGGAATTATGTAAATAAGGATGAAGAAGAGCAAATTAGTGTGGAATGCAAACAATCTCATTTAATATAAAACAATAATAGATCTTACGAAATTCAACAACGGAAGTTAACTTAAATCCTAATTATTACAATAAGATACATATTTAATATAATATTTACGATTTGTCCGGTCTATCCTCTCTTCAGATCCTCACAGCATCCCTTTAGATTCCTTGATACCCCAGGGAATTATCTAAATAAGGATGAAGAAGAGCAAATTAGTGTGGAATGCAAACAATCTTATTTAATATAAAACAATAATAGATCCAACGAAATTCAACAACGGAAGTTAACTTAAATCATAATTATTATAATAAGATACATATTTAATATAATATTTACGATTTGTCCGGTCTCTCCTCTCTTCAGATCCTCACAGCATCCCCTTAGATTCCTTTATCCCCCAGGGAATTATCTAAATAAGGATGAAGAAGAGCAAATTAGTGTGGAATGAAAACAATCTCATTTAATATAAAACAATAATAGATAGAACGAAATTCAACAATGGAAGTTAACTTAAATCCCAATTATTTTAATAAGATACATATTTATTATAATATTTACCATTTGTCCGGTCTCTCCTCTCTTCCAATCCTCAAAGCATCCCTTTAGATTCCTTGATAACCCAGGGAATTATCTAAATAAGGATGAAAAAGAGTAAATTAGTGTGGAATGCAAAAAATCTCATTTAACATAAAACAAAAATAGATAGAACGAAATTCAACAATGGAAGTTAACTTAAATCCCAATTATTATAATAAGATACTTATTTAATATAATATTTAAGATATGTCCGGTCTCTCCTCTCTTCAGATCCTCACAGCATCCCTTTAGATTCCTTGATACCCCAGGAAATTATCTAAATAAGGATGAAGAAGAGCAAATTAGTGTGGAATGCAAACAATCTCATTTAATATAAAACAATAATAGATATAACGAAATTTAACAATGAAAGTTAACTTAAATCCCAATTATTATAATAAGATACATATTTAATGTAATATTTACGATTTATCCGGTCTCTCCTCTCTTCAGATCCTCACAGCATCCCTTTAGATTCCTTGATACACCAGGGAATTATCTAAATAAGGATGAAGAAGAGCAAATTAGCGTGGAATGCAAACAATCTCATTTAATATAAAACAATAATAGATAGAACGAAATTCAACAATGGAAGTTAACTTAAATCCCAATTATTATAATAAGATACATATTTAATATCATATTTACGATTTGTCCAGTCTCTCCTCTCTTCAGATAATCAAAAATCCCTTTAGATTCCTTGATACCCCAGGGAATTATCTAAATAAGGATGAAGAAGAGCAAATTAGTGTGGAATGCAAACAATCTCATTTAATATAAAACAATAATAGATATAACGAAATTCAACAATGGAAGTTAACTTAAATCCCAATTATCACAATAAAATACATATTTTATATAATATTTACGATTTATCCGGTCTCTCCTCTCTTCAGATCCTCACAGCATCCCCTTAGATTCCTTTATCCCCCAGAGAATTATGTAAATACGGATGAAGAAGAGCAAATTAGTGTGGAATGCAATTAATTTCATCTAATATAAAACAATAACAATAATAATAATAGATATAACGAAATTCAACAATGGAAGTTAACTTAAATCACAATTATTACAATAAGATACATATTTAATATAATATTTACGATTTGTCCGGTCTCTCCTCTCTTCAGATCCTCACAGCATCCCTTTAGATTCCTTGATAACCCAGGGAATTATCTAAATAAGGATGAAGAAGAGCAAATTAGTGTGGAATGCAAACAATCTCATTTAATATAAAACAAT
The DNA here is from genome assembly GCA_947579665.1 of Sympetrum striolatum. Classification (NCBI taxonomy): domain Eukaryota; kingdom Metazoa; phylum Arthropoda; class Insecta; order Odonata; family Libellulidae; genus Sympetrum; species Sympetrum striolatum. The sequence continues at coordinate 64,833,576 of OX388351.1, read as the reverse complement.
AATAGATCTAACGAAATTCAACAACGGAAGTTAACTTAAATCATAATTATTATAATAAGATTCATATTTAATATATTATTTACGATTTGTCTGGTCTCTCCTCTCTTCAGATCCTTACAGCATCCCTTTAGATTCCTTGATACCCAGGGAATTATCTAAATAAGGATGAAGAAGAGCAAATTAGTGTGGAATGCAAACAATCTCATTTAATATAAAACAATAATAGATATAACGAAATTCAACAATGGAAGTTAACTTAAATCACAATTATTACAATAAGATACATATTTAATATAATATTTACGATTTGTCCGGTCTCTCCTATCCTCCAAACCTCACTGCATCCCTTTACATTCCTTGATACCCCTGGGAATTATCTAAGTAAGGATGAAGAAGAGCAAATTAGTGTGGAATGCAAAAAATCTCATTTAATATAAAATAATAATAGATATAACGAAATTCAACAATGGAAGTTAACTTAAATCACAATTATTACAATAAGATACATATTTAATATAATATTTACGATTTGTCCGGTCTCTCCTCTCTTCAGATCCTCACAGCATCCCTTTAGATTCCTTGATACCCAGGGAATTATCTAAATAAGGATGAAGAAGAGCTAATTAGTGTGGAATGCAAACAATCTCATTTAATATAAAACAATAATAGATAGAACGAAATTCAACAATGGAAGTTAACTGAAATCCCAATTATTATAATAAGATACATATTTAATATAATATTTACGATTTGTCCGGTCTCTCCTCTCTTCAGATACTCACAGCATCCCTTTAGATTCCTTGATACCCCAGGGAATTATGTAAATAAGGATGAAGAAGAGCAAATTAGTGTGGAATGCAAACAATCTCATTTAATATAAAACAATAATAGATCTTACGAAATTCAACAACGGAAGTTAACTTAAATCCTAATTATTACAATAAGATACATATTTAATATAATATTTACGATTTGTCCGGTCTATCCTCTCTTCAGATCCTCACAGCATCCCTTTAGATTCCTTGATACCCCAGGGAATTATCTAAATAAGGATGAAGAAGAGCAAATTAGTGTGGAATGCAAACAATCTTATTTAATATAAAACAATAATAGATCCAACGAAATTCAACAACGGAAGTTAACTTAAATCATAATTATTATAATAAGATACATATTTAATATAATATTTACGATTTGTCCGGTCTCTCCTCTCTTCAGATCCTCACAGCATCCCCTTAGATTCCTTTATCCCCCAGGGAATTATCTAAATAAGGATGAAGAAGAGCAAATTAGTGTGGAATGAAAACAATCTCATTTAATATAAAACAATAATAGATAGAACGAAATTCAACCATGGAAGTTAACTTAAATCCCAATTATTTTAATAAGATACATATTTATTATAATATTTACCATTTGTCCGGTCTCTCCTCTCTTCCAATCCTCAAAGCATCCCTTTAGATTCCTTGATAACCCAGGGAATTATCTAAATAAGGATGAAAAAGAGCAAATTAGTGTGGAATGCAAAAAATCTCATTTAACATAAAACAAAAATAGATAGAACGAAATTCAACAATGGAAGTTAACTTAAATCCCAATTATTATAATAAGATACTTATTTAATATAATATTTAAGATATGTCCGGTCTCTCCTCTCTTCAGATCCTCTCAGCATCCCTTTAGATTCCTTGATACCCCAGGAAATTATCTAAATAAGGATGAAGAAGAGCAAATTAGTGTGGAATGCAAACAATCTCATTTAATATAAAACAATAATAGATATAACGAAATTTAACAATGAAAGTTAACTTAAATCCCAATTATTATAATAAGATACATATTTAATGTAATATTTACGATTTATCCGGTCTCTCCTCTCTTCAGATCCTCACAGCATCCCTTTAGATTCCTTGATACACCAGGGAATTATCTAAATAAGGATGAAGAAGAGCAAATTAGCGTGGAATGCAAACAATCTCATTTAATATAAAACAATAATAGATAGAACGAAATTCAACAATGGAAGTTAACTTAAATCCCAATTATTATAATAAGATACATATTTAATATCATATTTACGATTTGTCCAGTCTCTCCTCTCTTCAGATAATCAAAAATCCCTTTAGATTCCTTGATACCCCAGGGAATTATCTAAATAAGGATGAAGAAGAGCAAATTAGTGTGGAATGCAAACAATCTCATTTAATATAAAACAATAATAGATATAACGAAATTCAACAATGGAAGTTAACTTAAATCCCAATTATCACAATAAAATACATATTTTATATAATATTTACGATTTATCCGGTCTCTCCTCTCTTCATATCCTCACAGCATCCCCTTAGATTCCTTTATCCCCCAGAGAATTATGTAAATAGGGATGAAGAAGAGCAAATTAGTGTGGAATGCAATTAATCTCATTTAATATAAAACAATAACAATAATAATAATAGATATAACGAAATTCAACAATGGAAGTTAACTTAAATCACAATTATTACAATTAGATACATATTTAATATAATATTTACGATTTGTCCGGTCTCTCCTCTCTTCAGATCCTCACAGCATCCCTTTAGATTCCTTGATACACCAGGGAATTATCTAAATAAGGATGAAGAAGAGCAAATTAGTGTGGAATGCAAACAATCTCATTTAATATAAAACAATAATAGATATAACGAAATTCAACAACGGAAGTTAACTTTGATCCCAATTATTACAATAAGATACATATTTAACATAATATTTACGATTCGTCCGGTCTCTCCTCTCTTCAGATCCTCACAGCATCCCTTTAGATTCCTTTATAACCCAGGGAATTATCTAAATAAGGATGAAGAAGAGCAAATTAGTGTGGAATGAAAACAATCTCATTTAATATAAAACAATAATAGATAGAACGAAATTCAAAAATGGAAGTTAACTTAAATCCCAATTATTATAATAAGATACATATTTAATATAATATTTACGATTTGTCCGGTCTCTCCTCTCTTCCAATCCTCACAGCATCCCTTTAGATTCCTTGATACACCAGGGAATTATCTAAATAAGGATGATGAAGAGCAAATTAGTGTGGAATGCAAACAATCTCATTTAATATAAAACAATAAATGATAAAACGAAATTCAACAACGGAAGTTATGTCAAATCCCAATTATTATAATAAGATACATATTTAATATAATATTTACGATTTGTCCGGTCTCTCCTCACTTCAGATCCTCACAGCATCCCTTTAGATTCCTTGATACACCCGGAAAATATCTGAATAAGGATGATGAAGTGCAAATTAATGTGGAATGCAAACAATCTCATTTAATATTAAGCAATAATGGATATAACGAAATTCAACAACGGAAGTTATTTCAAATCCCAATTATTATAATAAGATACATATTTAATATAATATTTACGATTTGTCCGGTCTCTCCTATCCTCCAAACCTCACAGCATCCCTTTACATTCCTTGATACCCCTGGGAATTATCTAAGTAAGGATGAAGAAGAGCAAATTAGTGTGGAATGCAAACAATCTCATTTAACATAAAACAATAATAGATAGAACGAAATTCAACAATGGAAGTTAACTTAAATCCCTATGGTTATAATAAGATACATATTTAATATAGTATTTACGATTTGTCCGGTCTCTCCTCACTTCCAATCCTCACAGCATCCCTTTTGATTTCTTGATACCCCAGGAAATTATCTAAATAAGGATGAAGAAGAGCATATTAGTGTGGAATGCAAACAATCTCATTTAATATAAAACAATAATAGATGTAATGAAATTCAACAATGGAAGTTAACTTAAATCCCAATTATTATAATAAGATACATATTTAATATAATATTTACGATTTGTCCAGTCTCTCCTCTCTTCCAATCCTCACAGCATCCCTTTAGATTCCCTGATACCCCAGGGAATAATCTATATAAGGATGAAGAAGAGCAAATTACTGTGGAATGCAAACAATCTCATTTAATATAAAACAATAATAGATAGAACGAAATTCAAAAATGGAAGTTAACTTAAATCCCAATTATTATAATAAGATACATATTTAATATAATATTTACGATTTGTCCGGTCTCTCCTCTCTTCCAATCCTTACAGCATCCCTTTAGATTCCTTGATACACCAGGGAATTATCTAAATAAGGATGATGAAGAGCAAATTAGTGTGGAATGCAAACAATCTCATTTAATATAAAACAATAAATGATAAAACGAAATTCAACAACGGAAGTTATGTCAAATCCCAATTATTATAATAAGATACATATTTAATATAATATTAACGATTTGTCCGGTCTCTCCTCTCTTCAGATCCTCACAGAATCTCCTTAGATTCCTTTATCCCCCAGGGAATTATCTAAATAAGGATGAAGAAGAGCAAATTACTGTGGAATGCAAACAATCTCATTTAATATAAAACAATAATAGATAGAACGAAATTCAAAAATGGAAGTTAACTTAAATCCCAATTATTATAATAAGATACATATTTAATATAATATTTACGATTTGTCCGGTCTCTCCTCTCTTCCAATCCTCACAGCATCCCTTTAGATTCCTTGATACACCAGGGAATTATCTAAATAAGGATGAAGAAGAGCAAATTAGTGTGGAATGCAAACAATCTCATTTAATATAAAACAATAAATGATAAAACGAAATTCAACAATGGAAGTTAACTTAAATCACAATTATTACAATAAGATACATATTTAATATAATATTTACGATTTGTCCGGTCTCTCCTATCCTCCAAACCTCACTGCATCCCTTTACATTCCTTGATACCCCTGGGAATTATCTAAGTAAGGATGAAGAAGAGCAAATTAGTGTGGAATGCAAAAAATCTCATTTAATATAAAATAATAATAGATATAACGAAATTCAACAATGGAAGTTAACTTAAATCACAATTATTACAATAAGATACATATTTAATATAATATTTACGATTTGTCCGGTCTCTCCTCTCTTCAGATCCTCACAGCATCCCTTTAGATTCCTTGATACCCAGGGAATTATCTAAATAAGGATGAAGAAGAGCTAATTAGTGTGGAATGCAAACAATCTCATTTAATATAAAACAATAATAGATAGAACGAAATTCAACAATGGAAGTTAACTGAAATCCCAATTATTATAATAAGATACATATTTAATATAATATTTACGATTTGTCCGGTCTCTCCTCTCTTCAGATACTCACAGCATCCCTTTAGATTCCTTGATACCCCAGGGAATTATGTAAATAAGGATGAAGAAGAGCAAATTAGTGTGGAATGCAAACAATCTCATTTAATATAAAACAATAATAGATCTTACGAAATTCAACAACGGAAGTTAACTTAAATCCTAATTATTACAATAAGATACATATTTAATATAATATTTACGATTTGTCCGGTCTATCCTCTCTTCAGATCCTCACAGCATCCCTTTAGATTCCTTGATACCCCAGGGAATTATCTAAATAAGGATGAAGAAGAGCAAATTAGTGTGGAATGCAAACAATCTTATTTAATATAAAACAATAATAGATCCATCGAAATTCAACAACGGAAGTTAACTTAAATCATAATTATTATAATAAGATACATATTTAATATAATATTTACGATTTGTCCGGTCTCTCCTCTCTTCAGATCCTCACAGCATCCCCTTAGATTCCTTTATCCCCCAGGGAATTATCTAAATAAGGATGAAGAAGAGCAAATTAGTGTGGAATGAAAACAATCTCATTTAATATAAAACAATAATAGATAGAACGAAATTCAACAATGGAAGTTAACTTAAATCCCAATTATTTTAATAAGATACATATTTATTATAATATTTACCATTTGTCCGGTCTCTCCTCTCTTCAGATCCTCTCAGCATCCCTTTAGATTCCTTGATACCCCAGGAAATTATCTAAATAAGGATGAAGAAGAGCAAATTAGTGTGGAATGCAAACAATCTCATTTAATATAAAACAATAATAGATATAACGAAATTTAACAATGAAAGTTAACTTAAATCCCAATTATTATAATAAGATACATATTTAATGTAATATTTACGATTTATCCGGTCTCTCCTCTCTTCAGATCCTCACAGCATCCCTTTAGATTCCTTGATACACCAGGGAATTATCTAAATAAGGATGAAGAAGAGCAAATTAGCGTGGAATGCAAACAATCTCATTTAATATAAAACAATAATAGATAGAACGAAATTCAACAATGGAAGTTAACTTAAATCCCAATTATTATAATAAGATACATATTTAATATCATATTTACGATTTGTCCAGTCTCTCCTCTCTTCAGATAATCAAAAATCCCTTTAGATTCCTTGATACCCCAGGGAATTATCTAAATAAGGATGAAGAAGAGCAAATTAGTGTGGAATGCAAACAATCTCATTTAATATAAAACAATAATAGATATAACGAAATTCAACAATGGAAGTTAACTTAAATCCCAATTATCACAATAAAATACATATTTTATAGAATATTTACGATTTATCCGGTCTCTCCTCTCTTCAGATCCTCACAGCATCCCCTTAGATTCCTTTATCCCCCAGAGAATTATGTAAATACGGATGAAGAAGAGCAAATTAGTGTGGAATGCAATTAATCTCATTTAATATAAAACAATAACAATAATAATAATAGATATAACGAAATTCAACAATGGAAGTTAACTTAAATCACAATTATTACAATAAGATACATATTTAATATAATATTTACGATTTGTCCGGTCTCTCCTCTCTTCAGATCCTCACAGCATCCCTTTAGATTCCTTTATAACCCAGGGAATTATCTAAATAAGGATGAAGAAGAGCAAATTAGTGTGGAATGAAAACAATCTCATTTAATATAAAACAATAATAGATAGAACGAAATTCAAAAATGGAAGTTATTTCAAATCCCAATTATTATAATAAGATACATATTTAATATAATATTTACGATTTGTCCGGTCTCTCCTATCCTCCAAACCTCACTGCATCCCTTTACATTCCTTGATACCCCTGGGAATTATCTAAGTAAGGATGAAGAAGAGCAAATTAGTGTGGAATGCAAAAAATCTCATTTAACATAAAACAATAATAGATAGAACGAAATTCAACAATGGAAGTTAACTTAAATCCCTATGGTTATAATAAGATACATATTTAATATAGTATTTACGATTTGTCCGGTCTCTCCTCACTTCCAATCCTCACAGCATCCCTTTTGATTTCTTGATACCCCAGGAAATTATCTAAATAAGGATGAAGAAGAGCAAATTAGTGTGGAATGCAAACAATCTCATTTAATATAAAACAATAATAGATATAACGAAATTTAACAATGAAAGTTAACTTAAATCCCAATTATTATAATAAGATACATATTTAATGTAATATTTACGATTTATCCGGTCTCTCCTCTCTTCAGATCCTCACAGCATCCCTTTAGATTCCTTGATACACCAGGGAATTATCTAAATAAGGATGAAGAAGAGCAAATTAGCGTGGAATGCAAACAATCTCATTTAATATAAAACAATAATAGATAGAACGAAATTCAACAATGGAAGTTAACTTAAATCCCAATTATTATAATAAGATACATATTTAATATCATATTTACGATTTGTCCAGTCTCTCCTCTCTTCAGATAATCAAAAATCCCTTTAGATTCCTTGATACCCCAGGGAATTATCTAAATAAGGATGAAGAAGAGCAAATTAGTGTGGAATGCAAACAATCTCATTTAATATAAAACAATAATAGATATAACGAAATTCAACAATGGAAGTTAACTTAAATCCCAATTATCACAATAAAATACATATTTTATATAATATTTACGATTTATCCGGTCTCTCCTCTCTTCATATCCTCACAGCATCCCCTTAGATTCCTTTATCCCCCAGAGAATTATGTAAATAGGGATGAAGAAGAGCAAATTAGTGTGGAATGCAATTAATCTCATTTAATATAAAACAATAACAATAATAATAATAGATATAACGAAATTCAACAATGGAAGTTAACTTAAATCACAATTATTACAATTAGATACATATTTAATATAATATTTACGATTTGTCCGGTCTCTCCTCTCTTCAGATCCTCACAGCATCCCTTTAGATTCCTTGATACACCAGGGAATTATCTAAATAAGGATGAAGAAGAGCAAATTAGTGTGGAATGCAAACAATCTCATTTAATATAAAACAATAATAGATATAACGAAATTCAACAACGGAAGTTAACTTTGATCCCAATTATTACAATAAGATACATATTTAACATAATATTTACGATTCGTCCGGTCTCTCCTCTCTTCAGATCCTCACAGCATCCCTTTAGATTCCTTTATAACCCAGGGAATTATCTAAATAAGGATGAAGAAGAGCAAATTAGTGTGGAATGAAAACAATCTCATTTAATATAAAACAATAATAGATAGAACGAAATTCAAAAATGGAAGTTAACTTAAATCCCAATTATTATAATAAGATACATATTTAATATAATATTTACGATTTGTCCGGTCTCTCCTCTCTTCCAATCCTCACAGCATCCCTTTAGATTCCTTGATACACCAGGGAATTATCTAAATAAGGATGATGAAGAGCAAATTAGTGTGGAATGCAAACAATCTCATTTAATATAAAACAATAAATGATAAAACGAAATTCAACAACGGAAGTTATGTCAAATCCCAATTATTATAATAAGATACATATTTAATATAATATTTACGATTTGTCCGGTCTCTCCTCACTTCAGATCCTCACAGCATCCCTTTAGATTCCTTGATACACCCGGAAAATATCTGAATAAGGATGATGAAGTGCAAATTAATGTGGAATGCAAACAATCTCATTTAATATTAAGCAATAATGGATATAACGAAATTCAACAACGGAAGTTATTTCAAATCCCAATTATTATAATAAGATACATATTTAATATAATATTTACGATTTGTCCGGTCTCTCCTATCCTCCAAACCTCACAGCATCCCTTTACATTCCTTGATACCCCTGGGAATTATCTAAGTAAGGATGAAGAAGAGCAAATTAGTGTGGAATGCAAACAATCTCATTTAACATAAAACAATAATAGATAGAACGAAATTCAACAATGGAAGTTAACTTAAATCCCTATGGTTATAATAAGATACATATTTAATATAGTATTTACGATTTGTCCGGTCTCTCCTCACTTCCAATCCTCACAGCATCCCTTTTGATTTCTTGATACCCCAGGAAATTATCTAAATAAGGATGAAGAAGAGCATATTAGTGTGGAATGCAAACAATCTCATTTAATATAAAACAATAATAGATGTAATGAAATTCAACAATGGAAGTTAACTTAAATCCCAATTATTATAATAAGATACATATTTAATATAATATTTACGATTTGTCCAGTCTCTCCTCTCTTCCAATCCTCACAGCATCCCTTTAGATTCCCTGATACCCCAGGGAATAATCTATATAAGGATGAAGAAGATTAAATTACTGTGGAATGCAAACAATCTCATTTAATATAAAACAATAATAGATAGAACGAAATTCAAAAATGGGAGTTAACTTAAATCCCAATTATTATAATAAGATACATATTTAATATAATATTTACGATTTGTCCGGTCTCTCCTCTCTTCCAATCCTCACAGCATCCCTTTAGATTCCTTGATACACCAGGGAATTATCTAAATAAGGATGATGAAGAGCAAATTAGTGTGGAATGCAAACAATCTCATTTAATATAAAACAATAAATGATAAAACGAAATTCAACAACGGAAGTTATGTCAAATCCCAATTATTATAATAAGATACATATTTAATATAATATTAACGATTTGTCCGGTCTCTCCTCTCTTCAGATCCTCACAGAATCTCCTTAGATTCCTTTATCCCCCAGGGAATTATCTAAATAAGGATGAAGAACAGCAAATTAGTGTGGAATGAAAACAATCTCATTTAATATAAAACAATAATAGATAGAACGAAATTCAACAATAGAAGTTAACTTAAATCCCAATTATTACAATAAGATACATATTTAATATAATATTTACGATTTGTCCGGTCTCTCCTCTCTTCAGATCCTCACAGCATCCCTTTAGATTCATTGATACCCCAGGGAATTATCTAAATAAGGATGAAGAAGAGCAAATTAGTGTAAAAAGGAAACAATCTTATTTAATATAAAACAATAATAGATATAACGAAATTCAACAATGGAAGTTAACTTAAATCCCAATTATTACAATAAGATACATATTTAATATAATATTTACGATTTGTCCAGTCTCTCCTCTCTTCAGATCCTCACAGCATCCCTTTAGATTCCTTGATACCCCAAGGGAATTATCTAAATAAGGATGAAGAAGAGCAAATTAGTGTGGAATGCAAACAATCTTATTTTATATAAAACAATAATAGATCTAACGAAATTCAACAACGGAAGTTAACTTAAATCCCAATTATTACAATAAGATACATATTTAATATAATATTTACGATTTGTCCGGTCTCTCCTCTCTTCAGATCCTCACAGCATCCACTTAGATTCCTTTATCCCCCAGGGAATTATGTAAATACGGATGAAGAAGAGCAGATTAGTGTGGAATGCAATTAATCTCATTTAATATAAAACAATAACAATAATAATAATAGATATAACGAAATTCAACAATGGAAGTTAACTTAAATCCCAATTATTACAATAAGATACATATTTAATATAATATTTACGATTTTTCCGGTCTCTCCTCTCTTCAGATCCTCACAGCATCCCTTTAGATTCCTTGATACCCCAGGGAATTATCTAAATAAGGATGAAGAAGAGCAAATTAGTGTGGAATGCAAACAATCTCATTTAATATAAAACAATAATAGATATAACGAAATTCAACAATGGAAGTTAACTTAAATCCCAATTATCACAATAAAATACATATTTTATATAATATTTACGATTAATCCGGTCTCTCCTCTCTTCAGATCCTCACAGCATCCCCTTAGATTCCTTTATCCCCCAGAGAATTATGTAAATACAGATGAAGAAGAGCAAATTAGTGTGGAATGCAATTAATCTCATTTAATATAAAACAATAACAATAATAATAATAGATATAACGAAATTCAACAATGGAAGATAACTTAAATCACAATTATTACAATAAGATACATATTTAATATAATATTTACGATTTGTCCGGTCTCTCCTCTCTTCAGATCCTCACAGCATCCCTTTAGATTCCTTGATAACCCAGGGAATTATCTAAATAAGGATGAAGAAGAGCAAATTAGTGTGGAATGCAAACAATCTCATTTAATATAAAACAATAATAGATCTAACGAAATTCAACAACGGAAGTTAACTTAAATCATAATTATTATAATAAGATTCATATTTAATATATTATTTACAATTTGTCCGGTCTCTCCTCTCTTCAGATCCTTACAGCATCCCTTTAGATTCCTTGATACCCAGGGAATTATCTAAATAAGGATGAAGAAGAGCAAATTAGTGTGGAATGCAAACAATCTCATTTAATATAAAACAATAATAGATATAACGAAATTCAACAACGGAAGTTAACTTTGATCCCAATTATTACAATAAGATACATATTTAACATAATATTTACGATTCGTCCGGTCTCTCCTCTCTTCAGATCCTCACAGCATCCCTTTAGATTCCTTTATAACCCAGGGAATTATCTAAATAAGGATGAAGAAGAGCAAATTAGTGTGGAATGAAAACAATCTCATTTAATATAAAACAATAATAGATAGAACGAAATTCAACAATGGAAGTTAACTTAAATACCAATTATTTTAATAAGATACATATTTATTATAATATTTACCATTTGTCCGGTCTCTCCTCTCTTCCAATCCTCAAAGCATCCCTTTAGATTCCTTGATAACCCAGGGAATTATCTAAATAAGGATGAAAAAGAGCAAATTAGTGTGGAATGCAAAAAATCTCATTTAATATAAAACAAAAATAGATAGAACGAAATTCAACAATGGAAGTTAACTTAAATCCCAATTATTATAATAAGATACTTATTTAATATAATATTTAAGATTTGTCCGGTCTCTCCTCTCTTCAGATCCTCACAGCATCCCTTTAGATTCCTTGATACCCCAGGGAATTATCTAAATATGGATGAAGAAGAGCAAATTAGTGTGGAATGCAAACAATCTCATTTAATATAAAACAATAATAGATAGAACGAAATTCAACAATGGAAGTTAACTTTAATCCCAATTATTATAATAAGATACATAATAATATAATATTTACGATTTTTTCGGTCTCTCCTCTCTTCCAATCCTCTCAGCATCCCTTTAGATTCCTTGATACCCCACGGAATTATCTAAATAAGGATGAAGAAGAGCAAATTAGTGTAGAATGTAAACAATCTCATTTAATATAAAACAATAATAGATATAACGAAATTCAACAATGGAAGTTAACTTAAATCACAATTATTATAATAAGTTAAATATTTAATATAATATTTACGATTTGTCCGGTCTCTCCTCACTTCCAATCCTCACAGCATCCCTTTAGATTCCCTGATACCCCAGGGAATTATCTAAATAAGGATGAAGAAGAGCAAATTAGTGTGGAATGTAAACAATCTCATTTAATATAAAACACTAATAGATAGAACGAAATTCAACAATGGAAGTTAACTTAAATCACAATTATTATAATAAGTTAAATATTTTATATAATATTTACGATTTGTCCAGTCTCTCCTCACTTCCAATCCTCACAGCATCCCTTTAGATTCCCTGATACCCCAGGGAATTATGTAAATAAGGATGAAGAAGAGCAAATTAGTGTGGAATGCAAACAATCTCATTTAATATAAAACAATAATAGATACAACGAAATTCAACAATGGAAGCTAACTTAAATCCCAATTATTATAATCAGATACATATTTAATATAATATTTACCATTTGTCCAGTCTCTCCTCTCTTCCAATCCTCACAGCATCCCTTTAGATTCCCTGATACCCCAGGGAATAATCTATATAAGGATGAAGAATAGCAAATTAGTGTGGAATGCAAACAATCTCATTTAATATAAAACAATAATAGATAGAATGAAATTCAAAAATGGAAGTTAACTTAAATCCCAATTATTATAATAAGATACATATTTAATATAATATTTACGATTTGTCCGGTCTCTCCTCTCTTCCAATCCTCACAGCATCCCTTTAGATTCCTTGATACCCCAGGGAATTATCTAAATAAGGATGAAGAAGAGCATATTTGTGTGGAATGCAAACAATCTCATTTAATATAAAACAATAATAGATATAACGAAATTCAACAATGGAAGTTAACTTAAATCCCAATTATTATAATAAGATACATATTTAATATTATATTTACGATTTTTCCGGTCTCTCCTCTCTTCAGATCCTCACAGCATCCCTTTAGATTCCTTGATACCCTAGTTAATTATCTAAATAAGGATGAAGAAGAGCAAATTAGTGTGGAATGAGAAAAATCTCATTTAATATAAAACAATAATAGATAGAACGAAATTCAACAATGGAAGTAATTTTAAATCCCAATTATTATAATAATATACATATTTAATATAATATTTACGATTTGTCCGGTCTCTCCTCTCTTCAGATCCTCACAGCATCCCTTTAGATTCCTTGATACACCAGGGAATTATCTAAATAAGGATGATGAAGAGCAAATTAGTGTGGAATGCAAACAATCTCATTTAATATAAAACAATAAATGATATAACGAAATTCAACAACGGAAGTTATGTCAAATCCCAATTATTATAATAAAATACATATTTAATATAATATTTACGATTTGTCCGGTCTCTCCTCACTTCAGATCCTCACAGCATCCCTTTAGATTCCTTGATACACCCGGAAATTATCTGTATAAGGATGATGAAGAGCAAATTAATGTGGAATGCAAATAATCTCATTTAATATTAAGAAATAATGGATATAACGAAATTCAACAACGGAAGTTATTTCAAATCCCAATTATTATAATAAGATACATATTTAATATAATATTTACGATTTGTCCGGTCTCTCCTCTCTTCAGATCCTCACAGCATCCCTTTAGATTCCTTGATACAAAAGGGAATTATCTAAATAAGGATGATGAAGAGCAAATTAGTGTGGAATGCAAACAATCTCATATAATATAAAACAACAATGGATATAACGAAATTCAACAACGGAAGTTATTTTAAATCCCAATTATTATAATAAGATACATATTTAATATAATATTTACGATTTGTCCGGTCTCTCCTCTCTTCAGATCCTCACAGCATCCCTTTAGATTCCTTGATACCCCAGGGAATTATCTAAATAAGGATGAAGAAGAGCAAATTAGTGTGGAATGCAAACAATCTCATTTAATATAAAACAATAATGGATATAATGAAATTCAACAACGGAAGTTATTTTAAATTCCAATTATTATAATAAGTAATATATTAAATATAATATTTACGATTTGTCCGGTCTCTCCTCTCTTCAGAACCTCACAGCATCCCTTTAGATTCCTTGATACCCCAGGGAATTATGAAAATAAGGATAAAGAAGAGCAAATTAGTTTGGAATGCAAACAATCTCATTTATAATAAAACAATCATAGATATAACGAAGTTCAACAATGGAAGTTAACTTAAATCCCAATTATTATAATAAGATACATATTTAATATAATATTTACGATTTCTCCTGTCTCTCCTCTCTTCCAATCCTTACAGCATCCCTTTAGATTCCTTGATACCCCAGGGAATTATCTAAGTAAGGATGAAGAAGAGCAAATTAGTGTGGAATGCAAACAATCTCATTTAATATAAAACAGTAATATATATAACGAAATTCAACAATGGAAGTTAACTTAAATTCCAATTATTACAATAAGATACATATTTAATATAATATTTACGATTTGCCTCCGGTCTCTCCTTTCTTCAGATCCTCACAGCATCCCTTTAGATTCCTTGATACCCCAGGGAATTATCTAAATAAGGATGAAGAAGAGAAAATTAGTGTGGAATGCAAACAATCTCATTTAATATAAAACAATAATAGATATAACGAAATTCAACAACGGAAGTTAACTTAAATCATAATTATTATAATAAGATACATATTTAATATAATATTTACGATTAGTCCGGTCTCTCCTCTCTTCAGATCCTCACAGCATCCCTTTAGATTCCTTGATACCCCAGGGAATTATCTAAATAAGGATGAAGAAGAGAAAATAAGTGTGGAATGCAAACAATCTCATTTAATATAAAGCAATAATAGATATAACGAAATTCAACAACGGAAGTTAACTTAAATCATAATTATTAAAATAAGATACATATTTAATATAATATTTACGATTAGACCGGTCTCTCCTCTCTTCAGATACTCACAGCATCCCTTTAGATTCCTTGATACCCCAGGGAATTATCTAAGTAAGGATGAAGAAGAGCAAATTAGTGTGGAATGCAAACAATCTCATTTAATATAAAAAAGTAATATATATAACGAAATTCAACAATGGAAGTTAACTTAAATTCCAATTATTACAATAAGATACATATTTAATATAATATTTACGATTTCTCCGGTCTCTCCTTTCTTCAGATTCTCACAGCATCCCTTTAGATTCCTTGATACCCCAGGGAATTATCTAAATAAGGAAGAAGAAGAGAAAATTAGTGTGGAATGCAAACAATCTCATTTAATATAAAACAATAATAGATATAACGAAATTCAACAACGAAAGTTAACTTAAATCATAATTATTACAATAAGATACATATTTAATATAATATTTACGATTAGTCCGGTCTCTCCTCTCTTCAGATCCTCACAGCATCCCTTTAGATTCCTTGATACCCCAGGGAATTATCTAAATAAGGATGAAGAAGAGAAAATTAGTGTGGAATGCAAACAATCTCATTTAATATAAAACAATAATAGATATAACGAAATTCAACAACGGAAGTTAACTTAAATCATAATTATTAAAATAAGATACATATTTAATATAATATTTATGATTTGTCCGGTCTCTCCTCTCTTCAGATCCTCACAGCATCCCTTTAGATTCCTTGATACCCCAGGGAATTATCTTAATAAGGATGAAGAAGAGCAAATAGTTTTGGAATGCAAGGAATCTCATTTAATATAAAACAATAATAGATATAACGAAATTCAACAATGGAAGTTAACTTAAATCCCAATTATTATAATAAGATACATATTTAATATAATATTTACGATTTGTCCGGTCTCTCCTCTCTTCAGATCCTCACAGCATCCCTTTAGATTCCTTGATACCCCAGGGAATTATCTAAATAAGGATGAAGAAGAGCAAATTAGTGTGGAATGCAAACAATCTCATTTAATATAAAACAATAATAGATATAACGAATTTCAACAATGGAAGTTAACTTAAATCCCGATTATTACAATAAGATACATATTCAATATAATATTTTTGATTAGTCCGGTCTCTCCTCTCTTCAGATCCTCACAGCATCCCTTTAGATTCCTTGATACCCCAGGGAATTATCTAAATAAGGATGAAGAAGAGCAAATTAGTATGGAATGCAAAAAATCTCATTTAATATAAATCAATAATAGATATAACGAAATTTAACAACGGAAGTTAATTTAAATCATAATTATTATAATAAGATACATATTTAATATAATATTTACGATTTGTCCGGTCTCCTCTCTCTTCAGATCCTCACAGCATCCCTTTAGATTCCTTGATACCCCAGGGAATTATCTAAATAAGGATGAAGAAGAGCAAATTAGTGTGGAATGCAATTAATCTCATTTAATATAAAACAATAACAATAATAATAATAGATATAACGAAATTCAACAATGGAAGATAACTTAAATCACAATTATTACAATAAGATACATATTTAATATAATATTTACGATTTGTCCGGTCTCTCCTCTCTTCAGATCCTCACAGCATCCTTTTAGATTCCTTGATAACCCAGGGAATTATCTAAATAAGGATGAAGAAGAGCAAATTAGTGTGGAATGCAAACAATCTCATTTAATATAAAACAATAATAGATCTAACGAAATTCAACAACGGAAGTTAACTTAAATCATAATTATTATAATAAGATTCATATTTAATATATTATTTACAATTTGTCCGGTCTCTCCTCTCTTCAGATCCTTACAGCATCCCTTTAGATTCCTTGATACCCAGGGAATTATCTAAATAAGGATGAAGAAGAGCAAATTAGTGTGGAATGCAAACAATCTCATTTAATATAAAACAATAATAGATATAACGAAATTCAACAACGGAAGTTAACTTTGATCCCAATTATTACAATAAGATACATATTTAACATAATATTTACGATTCGTCCGGTCTCTCCTCTCTTCAGATCCTCACAGCATCCCTTTAGATTCCTTTATAACCCAGGGAATTATCTAAATAAGGATGAAGAAGAGCAAATTAGTGTGGAATGAAAACAATCTCATTTAATATAAAACAATAATAGATAGAACGAAATTCAACAATGGAAGTTAACTTAAATACCAATTATTTTAATAAGATACATATTTATTATAATATTTACCATTTGTCCGGTCTCTCCTCTCTTCCAATCCTCAAAGCATCCCTTTAGATTCCTTGATAACCCAGGGAATTATCTAAATAAGGATGAAAAAGAGCAAATTAGTGTGGAATGCAAAAAATCTCATTTAATATAAAACAATAATAGATAGAACGAAATTCAACAATGGAAGTTAACTTTAATCCCAATTATTATAATAAGATACATAATAATATAATATTTACGATTTGTCCGGTCTCTCCTCTCTTCAGAACCTCACAGCATCCCTTTAGATTCCTTGATACCCCAGGGAATTATGAAAATAAGGATAAAGAAGAGCAAATTAGTTTGGAATGCAAACAATCTCATTTATAATAAAACAATCATAGATATAACGAAGTTCAACAATGGAAGTTAACTTAAATCCCAATTATTATAATAAGATACATATTTAATATAATATTTACGATTTGTCCGGTCTCTCCTCTCTTCAGATCCTCACAGCATCCCTTTAGATTCCTTGATACCCAGGGAATTATCTAAATAAGGATGAAGAAGAGCAAATTAGTGTGGAATGCAAACAATCTCATTTAATATAAAACAATAATAGATATAACGAAATTCAACAACGGAAGTTAACTTTGATCCCAATTATTACAATAAGATACATATTTAACATAATATTTACGATTCGTCCGGTCTCTCCTCTCTTCAGATCCTCACAGCATCCCTTTAGATTCCTTTATAACCCAGGGAATTATCTAAATAAGGATGAAGAAGAGCAAATTAGTGTGGAATGAAAACAATCTCATTTAATATAAAACAATAATAGATAGAACGAAATTCAACAATGGAAGTTAACTTAAATCCCAATTATTATAATAAGATACTTATTTAATATAATATTTAAGATTTGTCCGGTCTCTCCTCTCTTCAGATCCTCACAGCATCCCCTTAGATTCCTTGATACCCCAGGGAATTATCTAAATATGGATGAAGAAGAGCAAATTAGTGTGGAATGCAAACAATCTCATTTAATATAAAACAATAATAGATAGAACGAAATTCAACAATGGAAGTTAACTTTAATCCCAATTATTATAATAAGATACATAATAATATAATATTTACGATTTTTCCCGTCTCTCCTCTCTTCCAATCCACTCAGCATCCCTTTATATTCCTTGATACCCCACGGAATTATCTAAATAAGGATGAAGAAGAGCAAATTAGTGTAGAATGTAAACAATCTCATTTAATATAAAACAATAATAGATATAACGAAATTCAACAATGGAAGTTAACTTAAATCACAATTATTATAATAAGTTAAATATTTAATATAATATTTACGATTTGTCCGGTCTCTCCTCACTTCCAATCCTCACAGCATCCCTTTAGATTCCCTGATACCCCAGGGAATTATCTAAATAACTATGAAGAAGAGCAAATTAGTGTGGAATGTAAACAATCTCATTTAATATAAAACACTAATAGATAGAACGAAATTCAACAATGGAAGTTAACTTAAATCACAATTATTATAATAAGTTAAATATTTAATATAATATTTACGATTTGTCCAGTCTCTCCTCACTTCCAATCCTCACAGCATCCCTTTAGATTCCCTGATACCCCAGGGAATTATGTAAATAAGGATGAAGAAGAGCAAATTAGTGTGGAATGCAAACAATCTCATTTAATATAAAACAATAATAGATACAACGAAATTCAACAATGGAAGCTAACTTAAATCCCAATTATTATAATCAGATACATATTTAATATAATATTTACCATTTGTCCGGTCTTTCCTCTCTTCAGATCCTCACAGCATCCCTTTAGATTCCTTGATACCCCAGGGAATTATCTAAATAAGGATGAAGAAGAGCAAATTAGTGTGGAATGCAAACAATCTCATTTAATATAAAACAATAAAAGGTAGAACGAAATTCAACAATGGAAGTTAACCTTAATCCCAATTATTATAATAAGATACATATTTAATATAATATTTACGATTTGTCCGGTCTCTCCTATCCTCCAATCCTCACAGCATCCGTTTAGATTCCTTGATACCCCTGGGAATTATCTAAGTAAGGATGAAGAAGAGCAAATTAATGTGGAATGCAAACAATCTCATTTAACATAAAACAATAATAGATAGAACGATATTCAACAATGGCAGTTAACTTAAATCCCTATGGTTATAATAAGATACATATTTAATATAGTATTTACGATTTGTCCGGTCTCTCCTCACTTCCAATCCTCACAGCATCCCTTTTGATTTCTTGATACCCCAGGAAATTATCTAAATAAGGATGAAGAAGAGCATATTAGTGTGGAATGCAAACAATCTCATTTAATATAAAACAATAATAGATGTAATGAAATTCAACAATGGAAGTTAACTTATATCCCAATTATTATAATAAGATACATATTTAATATAATATTTACGATTTGTCCAGTCTCTCCTCTCTTCCAATCCTCACAGCATCCCTTTAGATTCCCTGATACCTCAGGGAATAATCTATATAAGGATGAAGAATAGCAAATTAGTGTGGAATGCAAACAATCTCATTTAATATAAAACAATAATAGATAGAATGAAATTCAAAAATGGAAGTTAACTTAAATCCCAATTATTATAATAAGATACATATTTAATATAATATTTACGATTTGTCCGGTCTCTCCTCTCTTCCAATCCTCACAGCATCCCTTTAGATTCCTTGATACCCCAGGGAATTATCTAAATAAGGATGAAGAAGAGCAAATTTGTGTGGAATGCAAACAATCTCATTTAATATAAAACAATAATAGATATAAGGAAATTCAACAATGGAAGTTAACTTAAATCCCAATTATTATAATAAGATACATATTTAATATTATATTTACGATTTTTCCGGTCTCTCCTCTCTTCAGATCCTCACAGCATCCCTTTAGATTCCTTGATACACCAGGGAATTATCTAAATAAGGATGATGAAGAGCAAATTAGTGGGGAATGCAAACACTCTCTATTAATATAAAACAATAAATGATATAACGAAATTCAACAACGGAAGTTATGTCAAATCCCAATTATTATAATAAAATACATATTTAATATAATATTTACGATTTGTCCGGTCTCTCCTCACTTCAGATCCTCACAGCATCCCTTTAGATTCCTTGATACACCCGGAAATTATCTGTATAAGGATGATGAAGAGCAAATTAATGTAGAATGCAAACAATCTCATTTAATATTAAGCAATAATGGATATTACGAAATTCAACAACGGAAGTTATTTCAAATCCCAATTATTATAATAAGATACATATTTAATATAATATTTACGATTTGTCCGGTCTCTCCTCTCTTCAGATCCTCACAGCATCCCTTTAGATTCCTTGATACAAAAGGGAATTATCTAAATAAGGATGATGAAGAGCAAATTAGTGTGGAATGCAAACAATCTCATATAATATAAAACAACAATGGATATAACCAAATTCAACAACGGAAGTTATTTTAAATCCCAATTATTATAATAAGATACATATTTAATATAATATTTACGATTTGTCCGGTCTCTCCTCTCTTCAGAACCTCACAGCATCCCTTTAGATTCCTTGATACACCAGGGAATTATCTAAATAAGGATGATGAAGAGCAAATTAGTGTGGAATGCAAACAATCTCATTTAATATAAAACAATAATGGATATAACGAAATTCAACAACGGAAGTTATTTTAAATTCCAATTATTATAATAAGTAATATATTAAATATAATATTTACGATTTGTCCGGTCTCTCCTCTCTTCAGATCCTCACAGCATCCCTTTAGATTCCTTGATACCCCAGGGAATTATCTAAATAAGGATGAAGAAGAGCAAATTAGTGTGGAATGCAAACAATCTCATTTAATATAAAACAATAATAGATATAACGAAATTCAACAATGGAAGTTTACTTAAATCCCAATTATTATAATAAGATACATATTTAATATAATATTTACGATTTCTCCTGTCTCTCCTCTCTTCCAATCCTCACAGCATCCCTTTAGATTCCTTGATACCCCAGGGAATTATCTAAGTAAGGATGAAGAAGAGCAAATTAGTGTGGAATGCAAACAATCTCATTTAATATAAAACAGTAATATGTATAACGAAATTCAACAATGGAAGTTAACTTAAATTCCAATTATTACAATAAGATACATATTTAATATAATATTTACGATTTGCCTCCGGTCTCTCCTTTCTTCAGATCCTCACAGCATCCCTTTAGATTCCTTGATACCCCAGGGAATTATCTAAATAAGGATGAAGAAGAGAAAATTAGTGTGGAATGCAAACAATCTCATTTAATATAAAACAATAATAGATATAACGAAATTCAACAACGGAAGTTAACTTAAATCATAATTATTATAATAAGATACATATTTAATATAATATTTACGATTAGTCCGGTCTCTCCTCTCTTCAGATCCTCACAGCATCCCTTTAGATTCCTTGATACCCCAGGGAATTATCTAAATAAGGATGAAGAAGAGAAAATAAGTGTGGAATGCAAACAATCTCATTTAATATAAAGCAATAATAGATATAAAGAAATTCAACAACGGAAGTTAACTTAAATCATAATTATTAAAATAAGATACATATTTAATATAATATTTACGATTAGACCGGTCTCTCCTCTCTTCAGATCCTCACAGCATCCCTTTAGATTCCTTGATACCCCAGGGAATTATCTAAGTAAGGATGAAGAAGAGCAAATTAGTGTGGAATGCAAACAATCTCATTTAATATAAAACAGTAATATATATAACAAAATTCAACAATGGAAGTTAACTTAAATTCCAATTATTACAATAAGATACATATTTAATATAATATTTACGATTTCTCCGGTCTCTCCTTTCTTCAGATCCTCACAGCATCCCTTTAGATTCCTTGATACCCCAGGGAATTATCTAAATAAGGATGAAGAAGAGAAAATTAGTGTGGAATGCAAACAATCTCATTTAATGTAAAACAATAATAGATATAACGAAATTCAACAACGAAAGTTAACTTAAATCATAATTATTACAATAAGATACATATTTAATATAATATTTACGATTAGTCCGGTCTCTCCTCTCTTCAGATCCTCACAGCATCCCTTTAGATTCCTTGATACCCCAGGGAATTATCTAAATAAGGATGAAGAAGAGAAAATTAGTGTGGAATGCAAACAATCTCATTTAATATAAAACAATAATAGATATAACGAAATTCAACAACGGAAGTTAACTTAAATCATAATTATTAAAATAAGATACATATTTAATATAATATTTACGATTTGTCCGGTCTCTCCTCTCTTCAGATCCTCACAGCATCCCTTTAGATTCCTTGATACCCCAGGGAATTATCTTAATAAGGATGAAGAAGAGCAAATAAGTTTGGAATGCAAAGAATCTCATTTATTATAAAACAATAATAGATATAACGAAATTCAACAATGGAAGTTAACCTAAATCCCAATTATTATAATAAGATACATATTTAATATAATATTTACAATTTGTCCGGTCTCTCCTCTCTTCAGATCCTCACAGCATCCCTTTAGATTCCTTGATACCCCAGGGAATTATCTAAATAAGGATGAAGAAGAGCAAATTAGTGTGAAATGCAAACAATCTCATTTAATATAAAACAATAATAGATATAACGAAATTCAAAAATGGAAGTTAACTTAAATCCCGATTATTACAATAAGATACATATTTAATATAATATTTACGATTAGTCCGGTCTCTCCTCTCTTCAGATCCTCACAGCATCCCTTTAGATTCCTTGATACCCCAGGGAATTATCTAAATAAGGATGAAGAAGAGCAAATTAGTGTGGAATGCAAACAATCTCATTTAATATAAAACAATAATAGATATAACGAAATTTAACAGCGGAAGTTAATTTAAATCATAATTATTATAATAAGATACATATTTAATATAATATTTACGATTTGTCCGGTCTCCTCTCTCTTCAGATCCTCACAGCATCCCTTTAGATTCCTTGATACCCCAGGGAATTATCTAAATAAGGATGAAGAAGAGCAAATTAGTGTGGAATGCAAACAATCTCATTTAATATAAAACAATAAAAGATATATAGAAATTCCACAATGGAAGTTAACTTAAATCCCAATTATTACAATATGATACATATTTAATATAATATTTACGATTTGTCCGGTGTCTCCTCTCTTCAGATCCTCACAGCATCACTTTAGATTCCTTGATACCCCAGGGAATTATCTAAATAAGGATGAAGAAGAGCAAATTAGTGTGGAATGCAAACAATCTCATTTTATATAAAACAATAATATATATAACGAAATTCAAAAATGGAAGTTAACTTAAATTCCAATTATTACAATAAGATACATATTTAATATAATATTTACGATTTGTCCGGTCTCTCCTCTCTTCAGATCCTCACAGCATCCCTTTAGATTCCTTCATACCCCAGGGAATTATCTAAATAAGGATGAAGAAGATCAAATTAGTGTGGAATGCAAACAATCTCATTTAATATAAAACAATAATAGATATAACGAAATTCAACAATGGAAGTTAACTTAAATCCCAATTATCACAATAAAATACATATTTTATATAATATTTACGATTTGTCCGGTCTCTCCTCTCTTCAGATCCTCACAGCATCCCTTTAGATTACTTGATACACCAGGGAATTATCTAAATAAGGATGAAGAAGAGCAAATTATTGTGGAATGCAAACAATCTCATTTAATATAAAACAATAATAGATATAACGAAATTCAACAACGGAAGTTAACTTAAATCATAATTATTATAATAAGAAACATATTTAATATAATATTTACGATTTGTCCGGTCTCTCCTCTCTTCAGATCCTCACAGTATCCCTTTTGATTCCTTGATACCCCAGGGAATTATCTAAATAAGGATGAAGAAGAGCAAATTAGTGTGGAATGCAAACAATCTCATTTAATATAAAACAATAATAGATATAACGAAATTCAACAATGGAAGTTAACTTAAATCCCAATTATTATAATAAGATACATATTAAATATAATATTTACGATTTGTCCGGTCTCTCCTCTCTTCTGATCCTCACAGCATCGCTTTAGATTCCTTGATACCCCAGGGAATTATCTAAATAAGGATGAAGAAGAGCAAATTAGTGTGGAATGCAAACAATCTCATTTAATATAAAACAATAATAGATATAAAAAAATTCAACAATGGAAGTTAACTTAAATACCAATTATTATAAAAAGATACATATTTAATATAATATTTACGATTTGTCCGGTCTCTCCTCTCTTCAGATCCTCACAGCATCCCTTTAGATTCCTTGATATCCCAGGGAATGATCTAAATAAGGATGAAGAAGAGCAAATTAGTGTGGGATGCAAACAATCTCATTTAATATAAAACAATAATAGATATAACGAAATTCTACAATGGAAGTTAACTTAAATCCCAATTATTACAATAAGATACATATTTAATATAATATTTACGATTTGTCCGGTCTCTCCTCTCTTCAGATCCTCACAGCATCCCTTTAGATTCCTTGATACACCAGGGAATTATCTAAATAAGGATGATGAAGAGCAAATTAGTGTGGAATGCAAACAATCTCATTTAATATAAAACAATAATGGATATAACGAAATTCAACAACGGAAGTTATTTTAAATTCCAATTATTATAATAAGTAATATATTAAATATAATATTTACGATTTGTCCGGTCTCTCCTCTCTTCAGAACCTCACAGCATCCCTTTAGATTCCTTGATACCCCAGGGAATTATGAAAATAAGGATAAGGAAGAGCAAATTAGTTTGGAATGCAAACAATCTCATTTATAATAAAACAATCATAGATATAACGAAGTTCAACAATGGAAGTTAACTTAAATCCCAATTATTATAATAAGATACATATTTAATATAATATTTACGATTTCTCCTGTCTCTCCTCTCTTCCAATCCTTACAGCATCCCTTTAGATTCCTTGATACCCCAGGGATTATCTAAGTAAGGATGAAGAAGAGAAAATTAGTGTGGAATGCAAACAATCTCATTTAATATAAAACAGTAATATATATAACGAAATTCAACAATGGAAGTTAACTTAAATTCCAATTATTACAATAAGATACATATTTAATATAATATTTACGATTTCTCCGGTCTCTCCTTTCTTCAGATCCTCACAGCATCCCTTTAGATTCCTTGATACCCCAGGGAATTATCTAAATAAGGATGAAGAAGAGAAAATTAGATTGGAATGCAAACAATCTCATTCAATATAAAACAATAATAGATATAACGAAATTCAACAACGGAAGTTAACTTAAATCATAATTATTACAATAAGATACATATTTAATATAATATTTACGATTAGTCCGGTCTCTCCTCTCTTCAGATCCTCACAGCATCCCTTTAGATTCCTTTATACCCCAGGGAATTATCTAAATAAGGATGAAGAAGAGCAAATTAGTGTGGAATGCAAACAATCTCATTTAATATAAAACAATAATAGATATAAAAAAATTCAACAATGGAAGTTAACTTAAATACCAATTATTATAATAAGATACATATTTAATATAATATTTACGATTTGTCCGGTCTCTCCTCTCTTCAGATCCTCACAGCATCCCTTTAGATTCCTTGATACCCCAGGGAATGATCTAAATAAGGATGAAGAAGAGCAAATTAGTGTGGGATGCAAACAATCTCATTTAATATAAAACAATAATAGATATAACGAAATTCTACAATGGAAGTTAACTTAAATCCCAATTATTACAATAAGATACATATTTAATATAATATTTACGATTTGTCCGGTCTCTCCTCTCTTCAGATCCTCACAGCCACCCTTTAGATTCATTGATACCCCAGGGAATTATCTAAATAAGGATGAAGAAGAGCAAATTAGTGTAAAAAGGAAACAATCTCATTGAATATAAAACAATAATAGATATAAAAAAAATTCAACAATGGAAGTTAACTTAAATCACAATTATTATAATAAGATACATATTTAATATAATATTTACGATTTGTCCGGTCTCTCCTCTCTTCAGATCCTCACAGCATCCCTTTAGATTCATTGATACCCCAGGGAATTATCTAAATAAGGATGAAGAAGAGCAAATTAGTGTGGAATGCAAACAATCTCATTTAATGTAAAACAATAATAGATATAACGAAATTCAACAATGGAAGTTTACTTTAATCCCAATTATTATAATATGATACATATTTAATATAATATTTACGATTTTTCCGGTCTCTCCTCTCTTCAGATCCTCACAGCATCCCCTTAGATTCCTTTATCCCCCAGGGAATTATGTAAATACGGATGAAGAAGAGCAGATTAGTGTGGAATGCAATTAATCTCATTTAATATAAAACAATAACAATAATAATAATAGATATAACGAAATTAAACAATGGAAGTTATCTTAAATCCCAATTATTACAATAAGATACATATTTAATATAATATTTACGATTTGTCCGGTCTCTCCTCTCTTCAGATCCTCACAACATCCCTTTAGATTCCTTGATACCCCAGGGAATTATCTAAATAAGGATGAAGAAGAGCAAATTAGTGTGGAATGCAAACAATCTCATTTAATATAAAACAATAATAGATATAACGAAATTCAACAATGGAAGTTTACTTAAATCCCAATTATTATAATAAGATACATATTTAATATAATATTTACGATTTCTCCTGTCTCTCCTCTCTTCCAATCCTCACAGCATCCCTTTAGATTCCTTGATACCCCAGGGAATTATCTAAGTAAGGATGAAGAAGAGCAAATTAGTGTGGAATGCAAACAATCTCATTTAATATAAAACAGTAATATGTATAACGAAATTCAACAATGGAAGTTAACTTAAATTCCAATTATTACAATAAGATACATATTTAATATAATATTTACGATTTGCCTCCGGTCTCTCCTTTCTTCAGATCCTCACAGCATCCCTTTAGATTCCTTGATACCCCAGGGAATTATCTAAATAAGGATGAAGAAGAGAAAATTAGTGTGGAATGCAAACAATCTCATTTAATATAAAACAATAATAGATATAACGAAATTCAACAACGGAAGTTAACTTAAATCATAATTATTATAATAAGATACATATTTAATATAATATTTACGATTAGTCCGGTCTCTCCTCTCTTCAGATCCTCACAGCATCCCTTTAGATTCCTTGATACCCCAGGGAATTATCTAAATAAGGATGAAGAAGAGAAAATAAGTGTGGAATGCAAACAATCTCATTTAATATAAAGCAATAATAGATATAACGAAATTCAACAACGGAAGTTAACTTAAATCATAATTATTAAAATAAGATACATATTTAATATAATATTTACAATTAGACCGGTCTCTCCTCTCTTCAGATCCTCACAGCATCCCTTTAGATTCCTTGATACCCCAGGGAATTATCTAAGTAAGGATGAAGAAGAGCAAATTAGTGTGGAATGCAAACAATCTCATTTAATATAAAACAGTAATATATATAACGAAATTCAACAATGGAAGTTAACTTAAATTCCAATTATTACAATAAGATACATATTTAATATAATATTTACGATTTCTCCGGTCTCTCCTTTCTTCAGATCCTCACAGCATCCCTTTAGATTCCTTGATACCCCAGGGAATTATCTAAATAAGGATGAAGAAGAGAAAATTAGTGTGGAATGCAAACAATCTCATTTAATGTAAAACAATAATAGATATAACGAAATTCAACAACGAAAGTTAACTTAAATCATAATTATTACAATAAGATACATATTTAATATAATATTTACGATTAGTCCGGTCTCTCCTCTCTTCAGATCCTCACAGCATCCCTTTAGATTCCTTGATACCCCAGGGAATTATCTAAATAAGGATGAAGAAGAGAAAATTAGTGTGGAATGCAAACAATCTCATTTAATATAAAACAATAATAGATATAACGAAATTCAACAACGGAAGTTAACTTAAATCATAATTATTAAAATAAGATACATATTTAATATAATATTTACGATTTGTCCGGTCTCTCCTCTCTTCAGATCCTCACAGCATCCCTTTAGATTCCTTGATACCCCAGGGAATTATCTTAATAAGGATGAAGAAGAGCAAATAAGTTTTGAATGCAAAGAATCTCATTTAATATAAAACAATAATAGATATAACGAAATTCAACAATGGAAGTTAACTTAAATCCCAATTATTATAATAAGATACATATTTAATATAATATTTACGATTTGTCCGGTCTCTCCTCTCTTCAGATCCTCACAGCATCCCTTTAGATTCCTTGATACCCCAGGGAATTATCTAAATAAGGATGAAGAAGAGCAAATTAGTGTGGAATGCAAACAATCTCATTTAATATAAAACAATAATAGATATAACGAAATTCAAAAATGGAAGTTAACTTAAATCCCGATTATTACAATAAGATACATATTTAATATAATATTTACGATTAGTCCGGTCTCTCCTCTCTTCAGATCCTCACAGCATCCCTTTAGATTCCTTGATACCCCAGGGAATTATCTAAATAAGGATGAAGAAGAGCAAATTAGTGTGGAATGCAAACAATCTCATTTAATATAAAACAATAATAGATATAACGAAATTTAACAACGGAAGTTAATTTAAATCATAATTATTATAATAAGATACATATTTAATATAATATTTACGATTTGTCCAGTCTCCTCTCTCTTCAGATCCTCACAGCATCCCTTTAGATTCCTTGATACCCCAGGGAATTATCTAAATAAGGATGAAGAAGAGCAAATTAGTGTGGAATGCAAACAATCTCATTTAATATAAAACAATAAAAGATATATAGAAATTACACAATGGAAGTTAACTTAAATCCCAATTATTACAATATGATACATATTTAATATAATATTTACGATTTGTCCGGTGTCTCCTCTCTTCAGATCCTCACAGCATCACTTTAGATTCCTTGATACCCCAGGGAATTATCTAAATAAGGATGAAGAAGAGCAAATTAGTGTGGAATGCAAACATTCTCATTTTATATAAAACAATAATATATATAACGAAATTCAAAAATGGAAGTTAACTTAAATTCCAATTATTACAATATGATACATATTTAATATAATATTTACGATTTGTCCGGTCTCTCCTCTCTTCAGATCCTCACAGCATCCCTTTAGATTCATTGATACCCCAGGGAATTATCTAAATAAGGATGAAGAAGAGCAAATTAGTGTGGGATGCAAACAATCTCATTTAATATAAAACAATAATAGATATAACGAAATTCTACAATGGAAGTTAACTTAAATCCCAATTATTACAATAAGATACATATTTAATATAATATTTACGATTTGTCCGGTCTCTCCTCTCTTCAGATCCTCACAGCCACCCTTTAGATTCATTGATACCCCAGGGAATTATCTAAATAAGGATGAAGAAGAGCAAATTAGTGTAAAAAGGAAACAATCTCATTGAATATAAAACAATAATAGATATAAAAAAAATTCAACAATGGAAGTTAACTTAAATCACAATTATTATAATAAGATACATATTTAATATAATATTTACGATTTGTCCGGTCTCTCCTCTCTTCAGATCCTCACAGCATCCCTTTAGATTCATTGATACCCCAGGGAATTATCTAAATAAGGATGAAGAAGAGCAAATTAGTGTGGAATGCAAACAATCTCATTTAATATAAAACAATAATAGATATAACGAAATTCAACAATGGAAGTTTACTTAAATCCCAATTATTATAATATGATACATATTTAATATAATATTTACGATTTGTCCGGTCTCTCCTCTCTTCAGATCCTCACAGCATCCCCTTAGATTCCTTTATCCCCCAGGGAATTATGTAAATACGGATGAAGAAGAGCAGATTAGTGTGGAATGCAATTAATCTCATTTAATATAAAACAATAACAATAATAATAATAGATATAACGAAATTAAACAATGGAAGTTATCTTAAATCCCAATTATTACAATAAGATACATATTTAATATAATATTTACGATTTGTCCGGTCTCTCCTCTCTTCAGATCCTCACAGCATCCCTTTAGATTCCTTGATACCCCAGGGAATTATCTAAATAAGGATGAAGAAGAGCAAATTAGTGTGGAATGCAAACAATCTCATTTAATATAAAACAATAATAGATATAACGAAATTCAACAATGGAAGTTTACTTAAATCCCAATTATTATAATAAGATACATATTTAATATAATATTTACGATTTCTCCTGTCTCTCCTCTCTTCCAATCCTCACAGCATCCCTTTAGATTCCTTGATACCCCAGGGAATTATCTAAGTAAGGATGAAGAAGAGCAAATTAGTGTGGAATGCAAACAATCTCATTTAATATAAAACAGTAATATGTATAACGAAATTCAACAATGGAAGTTAACTTAAATTCCAATTATTACAATAAGATACATATTTAATATAATATTTACGATTTGCCTCCGGTCTCTCCTTTCTTCAGATCCTCACAGCATCCCTTTAGATTCCTTGATACCCCAGGGAATTATCTAAATAAGGATGAAGAAGAGAAAATTAGTGTGGAATGCAAACAATCTCATTTAATATAAAACAATAATAGATATAACGAAATTCAACAACGGAAGTTAACTTAAATCATAATTATTATAATAAGATACATATTTAATATAATATTTACGATTAGTCCGGTCTCTCCTCTCTTCAGATCCTCACAGCATCCCTTTAGATTCCTTGATACCCCAGGGAATTATCTAAATAAGGATGAAGAAGAGAAAATAAGTGTGGAATGCAAACAATCTCATTTAATATAAAGCAATAATAGATATAACGAAATTCAACAACGGAAGTTAACTTAAATCATAATTATTAAAATAAGATACATATTTAATATAATATTTACGATTAGACCGGTCTCTCCTCTCTTCAGATCCTCACAGCATCCCTTTAGATTCCTTGATACCCCAGGGAATTATCTTAATAAGGATGAAGAAGAGCAAATAGTTTTGGAATGCAAAGAATCTCATTTAATATAAAACAATAATAGATATAACGAAATTCAACAATGGAAGTTAACTTAAATTCCAATTATTACAATAAGATACATATTTAATATAATATTTACGATTTCTCCGGTCTCTCCTTTCTTCAGATCCTCACAGCATCCCTTTAGATTCCTTGATACCCCAGGGAATTATCTAAATAAGGATGAAGAAGAGAAAATTAGTGTGGAATGCAAACAATCTCATTTAATGTAAAACAATAATAGATATAACGAAATTCAACAACGAAAGTTAACTTAAATCATAATTATTACAATAAGATACATATTTAATATAATATTTACGATTAGTCCGGTCTCTCCTCTCTTCAGATCCTCACAGCATCCCTTTAGATTCCTTGATACCCCAGGGAATTATCTAAATAAGGATGAAGAAGAGAAAATTAGTGTGGAATGCAAACAATCTCATTTAATATAAAACAATAATAGATATAACGAAATTCAACAACGGAAGTTAACTTAAATCATAATTATTAAAATAAGATACATATTTAATATAATATTTACGATTTGTCCGGTCTCTCCTCTCTTCAGATCCTCACAGCATCCCTTTAGATTCCTTGATACCCCAGGGAATTATCTTAATAAGGATGAAGAAGAGCAAATAAGTTTGGAATGCAAAGAATCTCATTTAATATAAAACAATAATAGATATAACGAAATTCAACAATGGAAGTTAACTTAAATCCCAATTATTATAATAAGATACATATTTAATATAATATTTACGATTTGTCCGGTCTCTCCTCTCTTCAGATCCTCACAGCATCCCTTTAGATTCCTTGATACCCCAGGGAATTATCTAAATAAGGATGAAGAAGAGCAAATTAGTGTGGAATGCAAACAATCTCATTTAATATAAAACAATAATAGATATAACGAAATTCAAAAATGGAAGTTAACTTAAATCCCGATTATTACAATAAGATACATATTTAATATAATATTTACGATTAGTCCGGTCTCTCCTCTCTTCAGATCCTCACAGCATCCCTTTAGATTCCTTGATACCCCAGGGAATTATCTAAATAAGGATGAAGAAGAGCAAATTAGTGTGGAATGCAAACAATCTCATTTAATATAAAACAATAATAGATATAACGAAATTTAACAACGGAAGTTAATTTAAATCATAATTATTATAATAAGATACATATTTAATATAATATTTACGATTTGTCCAGTCTCCTCTCTCTTCAGATCCTCACAGCATCCCTTTAGATTCCTTGATACCCCAGGGAATTATCTAAATAAGGATGAAGAAGAGCAAATTAGTGTGGAATGCAAACAATCTCATTTAATATAAAACAATAAAAGATATATAGAAATTAGACAATGGAAGTTAACTTAAATCCCAATTATTACAATATGATACATATTTAATATAATATTTACGATTTGTCCGGTGTCTCCTCTCTTCAGATCCTCACAGCATCACTTTAGATTCCTTGATACCCCAGGGAATTATCTAAATAAGGATGAAGAAGAGCAAATTAGTGTGGAATGCAAACATTCTCATTTTATATAAAACAATAATATATATAACGAAATTCAAAAATGGAAGTTAACTTAAATTCCAATTATTACAATATGATACATATTTAATATAATATTTACGATTTGTCCGGTCTCTCCTCTCTTCAGATCCTCACAGCATCCCTTTAGATTCATTGATACCCCAGGGAATTATCTAAATAAGGATGAAGAAGAGCAAATTAGTGTGGGATGCAAACAATCTCATTTAATATAAAACAATAATAGATATAACGAAATTCTACAATGGAAGTTAACTTAAATCCCAATTATTACAATAAGATACATATTTAATATAATATTTACGATTTGTCCGGTCTCTCCTCTCTTCAGATCCTCACAGCCACCCTTTAGATTCATTGATACCCCAGGGAATTATCTAAATAAGGATGAAGAAGAGCAAATTAGTGTAAAAAGGAAACAATCTCATTGAATATAAAACAATAATAGATATAAAAAAAATTCAACAATGGAAGTTAACTTAAATCACAATTATTATAATAAGATACATATTTAATATAATATTTACGATTTGTCCGGTCTCTCCTCTCTTCAGATCCTCACAGCATCCCTTTAGATTCATTGATACCCCAGGGAATTATCTAAATAAGGATGAAGAAGAGCAAATTAGTGTGGAATGCAAACAATCTCATTTAATATAAAACAATAATAGATATAACGAAATTCAACAATGGAAGTTTACTTAAATCCCAATTATTATAATATGATACATATTTAATATAATATTTACGATTTGTCCGGTCTCTCCTCTCTTCAGATCCTCACAGCATCCCCTTAGATTCCTTTATCCCCCAGGGAATTATGTAAATACGGATGAAGAAGAGCAGATTAGTGTGGAATGCAATTAATCTCATTTAATATAAAACAATAACAATAATAATAATAGATATAACGAAATTAAACAATGGAAGTTATCTTAAATCCCAATTATTACAATAAGATACATATTTAATATAATATTTACGATTTGTCCGGTCTCTCCTCTCTTCAGATCCTCACAGCATCCCTTTAGATTCCTTGATACCCCAGGGAATTATCTAAATAAGGATGAAGAAGAGCAAATTAGTGTGGAATGCAAACAATCTCATTTAATATAAAACAATAATAGATATAACGAAATTCAACAATGGAAGTTTACTTAAATCCCAATTATTATAATAAGATACATATTTAATATAATATTTACGATTTCTCCTGTCTCTCCTCTCTTCCAATCCTCACAGCATCCCTTTAGATTCCTTGATACCCCAGGGAATTATCTAAGTAAGGATGAAGAAGAGCAAATTAGTGTGGAATGCAAACAATCTCATTTAATATAAAACAGTAATATGTATAACGAAATTCAACAATGGAAGTTAACTTAAATTCCAATTATTACAATAAGATACATATTTAATATAATATTTACGATTTGCCTCCGGTCTCTCCTTTCTTCAGATCCTCACAGCATCCCTTTAGA
The DNA here is from genome assembly GCA_947579665.1 of Sympetrum striolatum. Classification (NCBI taxonomy): domain Eukaryota; kingdom Metazoa; phylum Arthropoda; class Insecta; order Odonata; family Libellulidae; genus Sympetrum; species Sympetrum striolatum. The sequence continues at coordinate 64,798,703 of OX388351.1, read as the reverse complement.
TTCCTTGATACCCCAGGGAATTATCTAAATAAGGATGAAGAAGAGAAAATTAGTGTGGAATGCAAACAATCTCATTTAATATAAAACAATAATAGATATAACGAAATTCAACAACGGAAGTTAACTTAAATCATAATTATTATAATAAGATACATATTTAATATAATATTTACGATTAGTCCGGTCTCTCCTCTCTTCAGATCCTCACAGCATCCCTTTAGATTCCTTGATACCCCAGGGAATTATCTAAATAAGGATGAAGAAGAGAAAATAAGTGTGGAATGCAAACAATCTCATTTAATATAAAGCAATAATAGATATAACGAAATTCAACAACGGAAGTTAACTTAAATCATAATTATTAAAATAAGATACATATTTAATATAATATTTACGATTAGACCGGTCTCTCCTCTCTTCAGATCCTCACAGCATCCCTTTAGATTCCTTGATACCCCAGGGAATTATCTTAATAAGGATGAAGAAGAGCAAATAGTTTTGGAATGCAAAGAATCTCATTTAATATAAAACAATAATAGATATAACGAAATTCAACAATGGAAGTTAACTTAAATCCCAATTATTATAATAAGATACATATTTAATATAATATTTACGATTTGTCCGGTCTCTCCTCTCTTCAGATCCTCACAGCATCCCTTTAGATTCCTTGATACCCCAGGGAATTATCTAAATAAGGATGAAGAAGAGAAAATAAGTGTGGAATGCAAACAATCTCATTTAATATAAAGCAATAATAGATATAACGAAATTCAACAACGGAAGTTAACTTAAATCATAATTATTAAAATAAGATACATATTTAATATAATATTTACGATTAGACCGGTCTCTCATCTCTTCAGATCCTCACAGCATCCCTTTAGATTCCTTGATACCCTGGGAATTATCTTAATAAGGATGAAGAAGAGCAAATAGTTTTGGAATGCAAAGAATCTCATTTAATATAAAACAATAATAGATATAACGAAATTCAACAATGGAAGTTAACTTAAATCCCAATTATTATAATAAGATACATATTTAATATAATATTTACGATTTGTCCGGTCTCTCCTCTCTTCAGATCCTCACAGCATCCCTTTAGATTCCTTGATACCCCAGGGAATTATCTAAATAAGGATGAAGAAGAGCAAATTAGTGTGGAATGCAAACAATCTCATTTAATATAAAACAATAACAGATATAACGAATTTCAACAATGGAAGTTAACTTAAATCCCGATTATTACAATAAGATACATATTTAATATAATATTTTTGATTAGTCCGGTCTCTCCTCTCTTCAGATCCTCACAGCATCCCTTTAGATTCCTTGATACCCCAGGGAATTATCTAAATAAGGATGAAGAAGAGCAAATTAGTGTGGAATGCAAACAATCTCATTTAATATAAATCAATAATAGATATAACGAAATTTAACAACGGAAGTTAATTTAAATCATAATTATTATAATAAGATACATATTTAATATAATATTTACGATTTGTCCGGTCTCCTCTCTCTTCAGATCCTCACAGCATCCCTTTAGATTCCTTGATACCCCAGGGAATTATCTAAATAAGGATGAAGAAGAGCAAATTAGTGTGGAATGCAATTAATCTCATTTAATATAAAACAATAACAATAATAATAATAGATATAACGAAATTCAACAATGGAAGATAACTTAAATCACAATTATTACAATAAGATACATATTTAATATAATATTTACGATTTGTCCGGTCTCTCCTCTCTTCAGATCCTCACAGCATCCCTTTAGATTCCTTGATACCCCAGGGAATTATCTAAATAAGGATGAAGAAGAGCAAATTAGTGTGGAATGCAAACAATCTCATTTAATATAAAACAATAATAGATATAACGAAATTCAACAATGGAAGTTTACTTAAATCCCAATTATTATAATAAGATACATATTTAATATAATATTTACGATTTCTCCTGTCTCTCCTCTCTTCCAATCCTCACAGCATCCCTTTAGATTCCTTGATACCCCAGGGAATTATCTAAGTAAGGATGAAGAAGAGCAAATTAGTGTGGAATGCAAACAATCTCATTTAATATAAAACAGTAATATGTATAACGAAATTCAACAACGGAAGTTAACTTAAATCATAATTATTATAATAAGATACATATTTAATATAATATTTACGATTAGTCCGGTCTCTCCTCTCTTCAGATCCTCACAGCATCCCTTTAGATTCCTTGATACCCCAGGGAATTATCTAAATAAGGATGAAGAAGAGAAAATAAGTGTGGAATGCAAACAATCTCATTTAATATAAAGCAATAATAGATATAACGAAATTCAACAACGGAAGTTAACTTAAATCATAATTATTAAAATAAGATACATATTTAATATAATATTTACGATTAGACCGGTCTCTCCTCTCTTCAGAACCTCACAGCATCCGTTTAGATTCCTTGATACCCCAGGGAATTATCTTAATAAGGATGAAGAAGAGCAAATAGTTTTGGAATGCAAAGAATCTCATTTAATATAAAACAATAATAGATATAACGAAATTCAACAATGGAAGTTAACTTAAATCCCAATTATTATAATAAGATACATATTTAATATAATATTTACGATTTGTCCGGTCTCTCCTCTCTTCAGATCCTCACAGCATCCCTTTAGATTCCTTGATACCCCAGGGAATTATCTAAATAAGGATGAAGAAGAGAAAATAAGTGTGGAATGCAAACAATCTCATTTAATATAAAGCAATAATAGATATAACGAAATTCAACAACGAAAGTTAACTTAAATCATAATTATTAAAATAAGATACATATTTAATATAATATTTACCATTAGACCGGTCTCTCCTCTCTTCAGATCCTCACAGCATCCCTTTAGATTCCTTGATACCCCAGGGAATTATCTTAATAAGGATGAAGAAGAGCAAATAGTTTTGGAATGCAAAGAATCTCATTTAATATAAAACAATAATAGATATAACGAAATTCAACAATGGAAGTTAACTTAAATCCCAATTATTATAATAAGATACATATTTAATATAATATTTACGATTTGTCCGGTCTCTCCTCTCTTCAGATCCTCACAGCATCCCTTTAGATTCCTTGATACCCCAGGGAATTATCTAAATAAGGATGAAGAAGAGCAAATTAGTGTGGAATGCAAACAATCTCATTTAATATAAAACAATAACAGATATAACGAATTTCAACAATGGAAGTTAACTTAAATCCCGATTATTACAATAAGATACATATTTAATATAATATTTTTGATTAGTCCGGTCTCTCCTCTCTTCAGATCCTCACAGCATCCCTTTAGATTCCTTGATACCCCAGGGAATTATCTAAGTAAGGATGAAGAAGAGCAAATTAGTGTGGAATGCAAACAATCTCATTTAATATAAAACAGTAATATATATAACGAAATTCAACAATGGAAGTTAACTTAAATTCCAATTATTACAATAAGATACATATTTAATATAATATTTACGATTTCTCCGGTCTCTCCTTTCTTCAGATCCTCACAGCATCCCTTTAGATTCCTTGATACCCCAGGGAATTATCTAAATAAGGATGAAGAAGAGAAAATTAGTGTGGAATGCAAACAATCTCATTTAATGTAAAACAATAATAGATATAACGAAATTCAACAACGAAAGTTAACTTAAATCATAATTATTACAATAAGATACATATTTAATATAATATTTACGATTAGTCCGGTCTCTCCTCTCTTCAGATCCTCACAGCATCCCTTTAGATTCCTTGATACCCCAGGGAATTATCTAAATAAGGATGAAGAAGAGAAAATTAGTGTGGAATGCAAACAATCTCATTTAATATAAAACAATAATAGATATAACGAAATTCAACAATGGAAGTTAACTTAAATCCCGATTATTACAATAAGATACATATTTAATATAATATTTTTGATTAGTCCGGTCTCTCCTCTCTTCAGATCCTCACAGCATCCCTTTAGATTCCTTGATACCCCAGGGAATTATCTAAATAAGGATGAAGAAGAGCAAATTAGTGTGGAATGCAAACAATCTCATTTAATATAAATCAATAATAGATATAACGAAATTTAACAACGGAAGTTAATTTAAATCATAATTATTATAATAAGATACATATTTAATATAATATTTACGATTTGTCCGGTCTCCTCTCTCTTCAGATCCTCACAGCATCCCTTTAGATTCCTTGATACCCCAGGGAATTATCTAAATAAGGATAAAGAAGAGCAAATTAGTGTGGAATGCAATTAATCTCATTTAATATAAAACAATAACAATAATAATAATAGATATAACGAAATTCAACAATGGAAGATAACTTAAATCACAATTATTACAATAAGATACATATTTAATATAATATTTACGATTTGTCCGGTCTCTCCTCTCTTCAGATCCTCACAGCATCCTTTTAGATTCCTTGATAACCCAGGGAATTATCTAAATAAGGATGAAGAAGAGCAAATTAGTGTGGAATGCAAACAATCTCATTTAATATAAAACAATAATAGATCTAACGAAATTCAACAACGGAAGTTAACTTAAATCATAATTATTATAATAAGATTCATATTTAATATATTATTTACAATTTGTCCGGTCTCTCCTCTCTTCAGATCCTTACAGCATCCCTTTAGATTCCTTGATACCCAGGGAATTATCTAAATAAGGATTAAGAAGAGCAAATTAGTGTGGAATGCAAACAATCTCATTTAATATAAAACAATAATAGATATAACGAAATTCAAAAACAGAAGTTAACTTTGATCCCAATTATTACAATAAGATACATATTTAACATAATATTTACGATTCGTCCGGTCTCTCCTCTCTTCAGATCCTCACAGCATCCCTTTAGATTCCTTTATAACCCAGGGAATTATCTAAATAAGGATGAAGAAGAGCAAATTAATGTGGAATGAAAACAATCTCATTTAATATAAAACAATAATAGATAGAACGAAATTCAACAATGGAAGTTAACTTAAATACCAATTATTTTAATAAGATACATATTTATTATAATATTTACCATTTGTCCGGTCTCTCCTCTCTTCCAATCCTCAAAGCATCCCTTTAGATTCCTTGATAACCCAGGGAATTATCTAAATAAGGATGAAAAAGAGCAAATTAGTGTGGAATGCAAAAAATCTCATTTAATATAAAACAAAAATAGATAGAACGAAATTCAACAATGGAAGTTAACTTAAATCCCAATTATTATAATAAGATACTTATTTAATATAATATTTAAGATTTGTCCGGTCTCTCCTCTCTTCAGATCCTCACAGCATCCCTTTAGATTCCTTGATACCCCAGGGAATTATCTAAATATGGATGAAGAAGAGCAAATTAGTGTGGAATGCAAACAATCTCATTTAATATAAAACAATAATAGATAGAACGAAATTCAACAATGGAAGTTAACTTTAATCCCAATTATTATAATAAGATACATAATAATATAATATTTACGATTTTTCCCGTCTCTCCTCTCTTCCAATCCTCTCAGCATCCCTTTAGATTCCTTGATACCCCACGGAATTATCTAAATAAGGATGAAGAAGAGCAAATTAGTGTAGAATGTAAACAATCTCATTTAATATAAAACAATAATAGATATAACGAAATTCAACAATGGAAGTTAACTTAAATCACAATTATTATAATAAGTTAAATATTTAATATAATATTTACGATTTGTCCGGTCTCTCATCACTTCCAATCCTCACAGCATCCCTTTAGATTCCCTGATACCCCAGGGAATTATCTAAATAAGTATGAAGAAGAGCAAATTAGTGTGGAATGTAAACAATCTCATTTAATATAAAACACTAATAGATAGAACGAAATTCAACAATGGAAGTTAACTTAAATCACAATTATTATAATAAGTTAAATATTTAATATAATATTTACGATTTGTCCAGTCTCTCCTCACTTCCAATCCTCACAGCATCCCTTTAGATTCCCTGATACCCCAGGGAATTATGTAAATAAGGATGATGAAGAGCAAATTAGTGTGGAATGCAAACAATCTCATTTAATATAAAACAATAATAGATACAACGAAATTCAACAATGGAAGCTAACTTAAATCCCAATTATTATAATCAGATACATATTTAATATAATATTTACCATTTGTCCGGTCTTTCCTCTCTTCAGATCCTCACAGCATCCCTTTAGATTCCTTGATACCCCAGGGAATTATCTAAATAAGGATGAAGAAGAGCAAATTAGTGTGGAATGCAAACAATCTCATTTAATATAAAACAATAAAAGGTAGAACGAAATTCAACAATGGAAGTTAACCTTAATCCCAATTATTATAATAAGATACATATTTAATATAATATTTACGATTTGTCCGGTCTCTCCTATCCTCCAATCCTCACAGCATCCGTTTAGATTCCTTGATACCCCTGGGAATTATCTAAGTAAGGATGAAGAAGAGCAAATTAATGTGGAATGCAAACAATCTCATTTAACATAAAACAATAATAGATAGAACGATATTCAACAATGGAAGTTAACTTAAATCCCTATGGTTATAATAAGATACATATTTAATATAGTATTTACGATTTGTCCGGTCTCTCCTCACTTCCAATCCTCACAGCATCCCTTTTGATTTCTTGATACCCCAGGAAATTATCTAAATAAGGATGAAGAAGAGCATATTAGTGTGGAATGCAAATAATCTCATTTAATATAAAACAATAATAGATGTAATGAAATTCAACAATGGAAGTTAACTTATATCCCAATTATTATAATAAGATACATATTTAATATAATATTTACGATTTGTCCAGTCTCTCCTCTCTTCCAATCCTCACAGCATCCCTTTAGATTCCCTGATACCTCAGGGAATAATCTATATAAGGATGAAGAATAGCAAATTAGTGTGGAATGCAAACAATCTCATTTAATATAAAACAATAATAGATAGAATGAAATTCAAAAATGGAAGTTAACTTAAATCCCAATTATTATAATAAGATACATATTTAATATAATATTTACGATTTGTCCGGTCTCTCCTCTCTTCCAATCCTCACAGCATCCCTTTAGATTCCTTGATACCCCAGGGAATTATCTAAATAAGGATGAAGAAGAGCAAATTTGTGTGGAATGCAAACAATCTCATTTAATATAAAACAATAATAGATATAACGAAATTCAACAATGGAAGTTAACTTAAATCCCAATTATTATAATAAGATACATATTTAATATTATATTTACGATTTTTCCGGTCTCTCCTCTCTTCAGATCCTCACAGCATCCCTTTAGATTCCTTGATACACCAGGGAATTATCTAAATAAGGATGATGAAGAGCAAATTAGTGTGGAATGCAAACACTCTCTATTAATATAAAACAATAAATGATATAACGAAATTCAACAACGGAAGTTATGTCAAATCCCAATTATTATAATAAAATACATATTTAATATAATATTTACGATTTGTCCGGTCTCTCCTCACTTCAGATCCTCACAGCATCCCTTTAGATTCCTTGATACACCCGGAAATTATCTGTATAAGGATGATGAAGAGCAAATTAATGTAGAATGCAAACAATCTCATTTAATATTAAGCAATAATGGATATTACGAAATTCAACAACGGAAGTTATTCAAATCCCAATTATTATAATAAGATACATATTTAATATAATATTTACGATTTGTCCGGTCTCTCCTCTCTTCAGATCCTCACAGCATCCCTTTAGATTCCTTGATACAAAAGGGAATTATCTAAATAAGGATGATGAAGAGCAAATTAGTGTGGAATGCAAACAATCTCATATAATATAAAACAACAATGGATATAACCAAATTCAACAACGGAAGTTATTTTAAATCCCAATTATTATAATAAGATACATATTTAATATAATATTTACGATTTGTCCGGTCTCTCCTCTCTTCAGAACCTCACAGCATCCCTTTAGATTCCTTGATACACCAGGGAATTATCTAAATAAGGATGATGAAAAGCAAATTAGTGTGGAATGCAAACAATCTCATTTAATATAAAACAATAATGGATATAACGAAATTCAACAACGGAAGTTATTTTAAATTCCAATTATTATAATAAGTAATATATTAAATATAATATTTACGATTTGTCCGGTCTCTCCTCTCTTCAGATCCTCACAGCATCCCTTTAGATTCCTTGATACCCCAGGGAATTATCTAAATAAGGATGAAGAAGAGCAAATTAGTGTGGAATGCAAACAATCTCATTTAATATAAAACAATAATAGATATAACGAAATTCAACAATGGAAGTTTACTTAAATCCCAATTATTATAATAAGATACATATTTAATATAATATTTACGATTTCTCCTGTCTCTCCTCTCTTCCAATCCTCACAGCATCCCTTTAGATTCCTTCATACCCCAGGGAATTATCTAAGTAAGGATGAAGAAGAGCAAATTAGTGTGGAATGCAAACAATCTCATTTAATATAAAACAGTAATATGTATAACGAAATTCAACAATGGAAGTTAACTTAAATTCCAATTATTACAATAAGATACATATTTAATATAATATTTACGATTTGCCTCCGGTCTCTCCTTTCTTCAGATCCTCACAGCATCCCTTTAGATTCCTTGATACCCCAGGGAATTATCTAAATAAGGATGAAGAAGAGAAAATTAGTGTGGAATGCAAACAATTTCATTTAATATAAAACAATAATAGATATAACGAAATTCAACAACGGAAGTTAACTTAAATCATAATTATTATAATAAGATACATATTTAATATAATATTTACGATTATTCCGGTCTCTCCTCTCTTCAGATCCTCACAGCATCCCTTTAGATTCCTTGATATTCCAGGGAATTATCTAAATAAGGATGAAGAAGAGAAAATAAGTGTGGAATGCAAACAATCTCATTTAATATAAAGCAATAATAGATATAACGAAATTCAACAACGGAAGTTAACTTAAATCATAATTATTAAAATAAGATACATATTTAATATAATATTTACGATTAGACCGGTCTCTCCTCTCTTCAGATCCTCACAGCATCCCTTTAGATTCCTTGATACCCCAGGGAATTATCTAAGTAAGGATGAAGAAGAGCAAATTAGTGTGGAATGCAAACAATCTCATTTAATATAAAACAGTAATATATATAACAAAATTCAACAATGGAAGTTAACTTAAATTCCAATTATTACAATAAGATACATATTTAATATAATATTTACGATTTCTCCGGTCTCTCCTTTCTTCAGATCCTCACAGCATCCCTTTAGATTCCTTGATACCCCAGGGAATTATCTAAATAAGGATGAAGAAGAGAAAATTAGTGTGGAATGCAAACAATCTCATTTAATGTAAAACAATAATAGATATAACGAAATTCAACAACGAAAGTTAACTTAAATCATAATTATTACAATAAGATACATAATTAATATAATATTTACGATTAGTCCGGTCTCTCCTCTCTTCAGATCCTCACAGCATCCCTTTAGATTCCTTGATACCCCAGGGAATTATCTAAATAAGGATGAAGAAGAGAAAATTAGTGTGGAATGCAAACAATCTCATTTAATATAAAACAATAATAGATATAACGAAATTCAACAACGGAAGTTAACTTAAATCATAATTATTAAAATAAGATACATATTTAATATAATATTTACGATTTGTCCGGTCTCTCCTCTCTTCAGATCCTCACAGCATCCCTTTAGATTCCTTGATACCCCAGGGAATTATCTTAATAAGGATGAAGAAGAGCAAATAAGTTTGGAATGCAAAGAATCTCATTTAATATAAAACAATAATAGATATAACGAAATTCAACAATGGAAGTTAACCTAAATCCCAATTATTATAATAAGATACATATTTAATATAATATTTACAATTTGTCCGGTCTCTCCTCTCTTCAGATCCTCACAGCATCCCTTTAGATTCCTTGATACCCCAGGGAATTATCTAAATAAGGATGAAGAAGAGCAAATTAGTGTGGAATGCAAACAATCTCATTTAATATAAAACAATAATAGATATAACGAAATTCAAAAATGGAAGTTAACTTAAATCCCGATTATTACAATAAGATACATATTTAATATAATATTTACGATTAGTCCGGTCTCTCCTCTCTTCAGATCCTCACAGCATCCCTTTAGATTCCTTGATACCCCAGGGAATTATCTAAATAAGGATGAAGAAGAGCAAATTAGTGTGGAATGCAAACAATCTCATTTAATATAAAACAATAATAGATATAACGAAATTTAACAACGGAAGTTAATTTAAATCATAATTATTATAATAAGATACATATTTAATATAATATTTACGATTTGTCCGGTCTCCTCTCTCTTCAGATCCTCACAGCATCCCTTTAGATTCCTTGATACCCCAGGGAATTATCTAAATAAGGATGAAGAAGAGCAAATTAGTGTGGAATGCAAACAATCTCATTTAATATAAAACAATAAAAGATATATAGAAATTCCACAATGGAAGTTAACTTAAATCCCAATTATTACAATATGATACATATTTAATATAATATTTACGATTTGTCCGGTGTCTCCTCTCTTCAGATCCTCACAGCATCACTTTAGATTCTTTGATACCCCAGGGAATTATCTAAATAAGGATGAAGAAGAGCAAATTAGTGTGGAATGCAAACAATCTCATTTTATATAAAACAATAATATATATAACGAAATTCAAAAATGGAAGTTAACTTAAATTCCAATTATTACAATAAGATACATATTTCATATAATATTTACGATTTGTCCGGTCTCTCCTCTCTTCAGATCCTCACAGCATCCCTTTAGATTCCTTCATACCCCAGGGAATTTTCTAAATAAGGATGAAGAAGATCAAATTAGTGTGGAATGCAAACAATCTCATTTAATATAAAACAATAATAGATATAACGAAATTCAACAATGGAAGTTAACTTAAATCCCAATTATCACAATAAAATACATATTTTATATAATATTTACGATTTGTCCGGTCTCTCCTCTCTTCAGATCCTCACAGCATCCCTTTAGATTACTTGATACACCAGGGAATTATCTAAATAAGGATGAAGAAGAGCAAATTATTGTGGAATGCAAACAATCTCATTTAATATAAAACAATAATAGATATAACGAAATTCAACAACGGAAGTTAACTTAAATCATAATTATTATAATAAGAAACATATTTAATATAATATTTACGATTTGTCCGGTCTCTCCTCTCTTCAGATCCTCACAGTATCCCTTTTGATTCCTTGATACCCCAGGGAATTATCTAAATAAGGATGAAGAAGAGCAAATTAGTGTGGAATGCAAACAATCTCATTTAATATAAAACAATAATAGATATAACGAAATTCAACAATGGAAGTTAACTTAAATCCCAATTATTATAATAAGATACATATTAAATATAATATTTACGATTTGTCCGGTCTCTCCTCTCTTCTGATCCTCACAGCATCACTTTAGATTCCTTGATACCCCAGGAAATTATCTAAATAAGGATGAAGAAGAGCAAATTAGTGTGGAATGCAAACAATCTCATTTAATATAAAACAATAATAGATATAAAAAAATTCAACAATGGAAGTTAACTTAAATACCAATTATTATAAAAAGATACATATTTAATATAATATTTACGATTTGTCCAGTCTCTCCTCTCTTCAGATCCTCACAGCATCCCTTTAGATTCCTTGATATCCCAGGGAATGATCTAAATAAGGATGAAGAAGAGCAAATTAGTGTGGGATGCAAACAATCTCATTTAATATAAAACAATAATAGATATAACGAAATTCTACAATGGAAGTTAACTTAAATCCCAATTATTACAATAAGATACATATTTAATATAATATTTACGATTTGTCCGGGCTCTCCTCTCTTCAGATCCTCACAGCATCCCTTTAGATTCCTTGATACACCAGGGAATTACCTAAATAAGGATGATGAAGAGCAAATTAGTGTGGAATGCAAACAATCTCATTTAATATAAAACAATAATGGATATAACGAAATTCAACAACGGAAGTTATTTTAAATTCCAATTATTATAATAAGTAATATATTAAATATAATATTTACGATTTGTCCGGTCTCTCCTCTCTTCAGAACCTCACAGCATCCCTTTAGATTCCTTGATACCCCAGGGAATTATGAAAATAAGGATAAGGAAGAGCAAATTAGTTTGGAATGCAAACAATCTCATTTATAATAAAACAATCATAGATATAACGAAGTTCAACAATGGAAGTTAACTTAAATCCCAATTATTATAATAAGATACATATTTAATATAATATTTACGATTTCTCCTGTCTCTCCTCTCTTCCAATCCTTACAGCATCCCTTTAGATTCCTTGATACCCCAGGGAATTATCTAAGTAAGGATGAAGAAGAGAAAATTAGTGTGGAATGCAAACAATCTCATTTAATATAAAACAGTAATATATATAACGAAATTCAACAATGGAAGTTAACTTAAATTCCAATTATTACAATAAGATACATATTTAATATAATATTTACGATTTCTCCGGTCTCTCCTTTCTTCAGATCCTCACAGCATCCCTTTAGATTCCTTGATACCCCAGGGAATTATCTAAATAAGGATGAAGAAGAGAAAATTAGATTGGAATGCAAACAATCTCATTTAATATAAAACAATAATAGATATAACGAAATTCAACAACGGAAGTTAACTTAAATCATAATTATTACAATAAGATACATATTTAATATAATATTTACGATTAGTCCGGTCTCTCCTCTCTTCAGATCCTCACAGCATCCCTTTAGATTCCTTGATACCCCAGGGAATTATCTAAATAAGGATGAAGAAGAGCAAATTAGTGTGGAATGCAAACAATCTCATTTAATATAAAACAATAATAGATATAAAAAAATTCAACAATGGAAGTTAACTTAAATACCAATTATTATAATAAGATACATATTTAATATAATATTTACGATTTGTCCGGTCTCTCCTCTCTTCAGATCCTCACAGCATCCCTTTAGATTCCTTGATACCCCAGGGAATGATCTAAATAAGGATGAAGAAGAGCAAATTAGTGTGGGATGCAAACAATCTCATTTAATATAAAACAATAATAGATATAACGAAATTCTACAATGGAAGTTAACTTAAATCCCAATTATTACAATAAGATACATATTTAATATAATATTTACGATTTGTCCGGTCTCTCCTCTCTTCAGATCCTCACAGCCACCCTTTAGATTCATTGATACCCCAGGGAATTATATAAATAAGGATGAAGAAGAGCAAATTAGTGTAAAAAGGAAACAATCTCATTGAATATAAAACAATAATAGATATAAAAAAAATTCAACAATGGAAGTTAACTTAAATCCCAATTATTATAATATGATACATATTTAATATAATATTTACGATTTTTCCGGTCTCTCCTCTCTTCAGATCCTCACAGCATCCCCTTAGATTCCTTTATCCCCCAGGGAATTATGTAAATACGGATGAAGAAGAGCAGATTAGTGTGGAATGCAATTAATCTCATTTAATATAAAACAATAACAATAATAATAATAGATATAACGAAATTAAACAATGGAAGTTATCTTAAATCCCAATTATTACAATAAGATACATATTTAATATAATATTTACGATTTGTCCGGTCTCTCCTCTCTTCAGATCCTCACAGCATCCCTTTAGATTCCTTGATACCCCAGGGAATTATCTAAATAAGGATGAAGAAGAGCAAATTAGTGTGGAATGCAAACAATCTCATTTAATATAAAACAATAATAGATATAACGAAATTCAACAATGGAAGTTTACTTAAATCCCAATTATTATAATAAGATACATATTTAATATAATATTTACGATTTCTCCTGTCTCTCCTCTCTTCCAATCCTCACAGCATCCCTTTAGATTCCTTGATACCCCAGGGAATTATCTAAGTAAGGATGAAGAAGAGCAAATTAGTGTGGAATGCAAACAATCTCATTTAATATAAAACAGTAATATGTATAACGAAATTCAACAATGGAAGTTAACTTAAATTCCAATTATTACAATAAGATACATATTTAATATAATATTTACGATTTGCCTACGGTCTCTCCTTTCTTCAGATCCTCACAGCATCCCTTTAGATTCCTTGATACCCCAGGGAATTATCTAAATAAGGATGAAGAAGAGAAAATTAGTGTGGAATGCAAACAATCTCATTTAATATAAAACAGTAATATATATAACGAAATTCAACAATGGAAGTTAACTTAAATTCCAATTATTACAATAAGATACATATTTAATATAATATTTACGATTTCTCCGGTCTCTCCTTTCTTCAGATCCTCACAGCATCCCTTTAGATTCCTTGATACCCCAGGGAATTATCTAAATAAGGATGAAGAAGAGAAAATTAGATTGGAATGCAAACAATCTCATTTAATATAAAACAATAATAGATATAACGAAATTCAAATACGGAAGTTAACTTAAATCATAATTATTACAATAAGATACATATTTAATATAATATTTACGATTAGTCCGGTCTCTCCTCTCTTCAGATCCTCACAGCATCCCTTTAGATTCCTTGATACCCCAGGGAATTATCTAAATAAGGATGAAGAAGAGCAAATTAGTGTGGAATGCAAACAATCTCATTTAATATAAAACAATAATAGATATAAAAAAATTCAACAATGGAAGTTAACTTAAATACCAATTATTATAATAAGATACATATTTAATATAATATTTACGATTTGTCCGGTCTCTCCTCTCTTCAGATCCTCACAGCATCCCTTTAGATTCCTTGATACCCCAGGGAATGATCTAAATAAGGATGAAGAAGAGCAAATTAGTGTGGGATGCAAACAATCTCATTTAATATAAAACAATAATAGATATAACGAAATTCTACAATGGAAGTTAACTTAAATCCCAATTATTACAATAAGATACATATTTAATATAATATTTACGATTTGTCCGGTCTCTCCTCTCTTCAGATCCTCACAGCCACCCTTTAGATTCATTGATACCCCAGGGAATTATCTAAATAAGGATGAAGAAGAGCAAATTAGTGTAAAAAGGAAACAATCTCATTGAATATAAAACAATAATAGATATAAAAAAAATTCAACAATGGAAGTTAACTTAAATCACAATTATTATAATAAGATACATATTTAATATAATATTTACGATTTGTCCGGTCTCTCCTCTCTTCAGATCCTCACAGCATCCCTTTAGATTCATTGATACCCCAGGGAATTATCTAAATAAGGATGAAGAAGAGCAAATTAGTGTGGAATGCAAACAATCTCATTTAATGTAAAACAATAATAGATATAACGAAATTCAACAATGGAAGTTTACTTTAATCCGAATTATTATAATATGATACATATTTAATATAATATTTACGATTTTTCCGGTCTCTCCTCTCTTCAGATCCTCACAGCATCCCCTTAGATTCCTTTATCCCCCAGGGAATTATGTAAATACGGATGAAGAAGAGCAGATTAGTGTGGAATGCAATTAATCTCATTTAATATAAAACAATAAAAATAATAATAATAGATATAACGAAATTAAACAATGGAAGTTATCTTAAATCCCAATTATTACAATAAGATACATATTTAATATAATATTTACGATTTGTCCGGTCTCTCCTCTCTTCAGATCCTCACAGCATCCCTTTAGATTCCTTGATACCCCAGGGAATTATCTAAATAAGGATGAAGAAGAGCAAATTAGTGTGGAATGCAAACAATCTCATTTAATATAATACAATAATAGATATAACGAAATTCAACAATGGAAGTTTACTTAAATCCCAATTATTATAATAAGATACATATTTAATATAATATTTACGATTTCTCCTGTCTCTCCTCTCTTCCAATCCTCACAGCATCCCTTTAGATTCCTTGATACCCCAGGGAATTATCTAAGTAAGGATGAAGAAGAGCAAATTAGTGTGGAATGCAAACAATCTCATTTAATATAAAACAGTAATATGTATAACGAAATTCAACAATGGAAGTTAACTTAAATTCCAATTATTACAATAAGATACATATTTAATATAATATTTACGATTTGCCTACGGTCTCTCCTTTCTTCAGATCCTCACAGCATCCCTTTAGATTCCTTGATACCCCAGGGAATTATCTAAATAAGGATGAAGAAGAGAAAATTAGTGTGGAATGCAAACAATCTCATTTAATATAAAACAATAATAGATATAACGAAATTCAACAACGGAAGTTAACTTAAATCATAATTATTATAATAAGATACATATTTAATATAATATTTACGATTAGTCCGGTCTCTCCTCTCTTCAGATCCTCACAGCATCCCTTTAGATTCCTTGATACCCCAGGGAATTATCTAAATAAGGATGAAGAAGAGAAAATAAGTGTGGAATGCAAACAATCTCATTTAATATAAAGCAATAATAGATATAACGAAATTCAACAACGGAAGTTAACTTAAATCCCAATTATTATAATAAGATACATATTTAATATAATATTTACGATTTGTCCGGTCTCTCCTCTCTTCAGATCCTCACAGCATCCCTTTAGATTCCTTGATACCCCAGGGAATTATCTAAATAAGGATGAAGAAGAGCAAATTAGTGTGGAATGCAAACAATCTCATTTAATATAAAACAATAATAGATATAACGAAATTCAAAAATGGAAGTTAACTTAAATCCCGATTATTACAATAAGATACATATTTAATATAATATTTACGATTAGTCCGGTCTCTCCTCTCTTCAGATCCTCACAGCATCCCTTTAGATTCCTTGATACCCCAGGGAATTATCTAAATAAGGATGAAGAAGAGCAAATTAGTGTGGAATGCAAACAATCTCATTTAATATAAAACAATAATAGATATAACGAAATTTAACAACGGAAGTTAATTTAAATCATAATTATTATAATAAGATACATATTTAATATAATATTTACGATTTTTCCGGTCTCTCCTCTCTTCAGATCCTCACAGCATCCCCTTAGATTCCTTTATCCCCCAGGGAATTATGTAAATACGGATGAAGAAGAGCAGATTAGTGTGGAATGCAATTAATCTCATTTAATATAAAACAATAACAATAATAATAATAGATATAACGAAATTAAACAATGGAAGTTATCTTAAATCCCAATTATTACAATAAGATACATATTTAATATAATATTTACGATTTGTCCGGTCTCTCCTCTCTTCAGATCCTCACAGCATCCCTTTAGATTCCTTGATACCCCAGGGAATTATCTAAATAAGGATGAAGAAGAGCAAATTAGTGTGGAATGCAAACAATCTCATTTAATATAAAACAATAATAGATATAACGAAATTCAACAATGGAAGTTTACTTAAATCCCAATTATTATAATAAGATACATATTTAATATAATATTTACGATTTCTCCTGTCTCTCCTCTCTTCCAATCCTCACAGCATCCCTTTAGATTCCTTGATACCCCAGGGAATTATCTAAGTAAGGATGAAGAAGAGCAAATTAGTGTGGAATGCAAACAATCTCATTTAATATAAAACAGTAATATGTATAACGAAATTCAACAATGGAAGTTAACTTAAATTCCAATTATTACAATAAGATACATATTTAATATAATATTTACGATTTGCCTACGGTCTCTCCTTTCTTCAGATCCTCACAGCATCCCTTTAGATTCCTTGATACCCCAGGGAATTATCTAAATAAGGATGAAGAAGAGAAAATTAGTGTGGAATGCAAACAATCTCATTTAATATAAAACAATAATAGATATAACGAAATTCAACAACGGAAGTTAACTTAAATCATAATTATTATAATAAGATACATATTTAATATAATATTTACGATTAGTCCGGTCTCTCCTCTCTTCAGATCCTCACAGCATCCCTTTAGATTCCTTGATACCCCAGGGAATTATCTAAATAAGGATGAAGAAGAGAAAATAAGTGTGGAATGCAAACAATCTCATTTAATATAAAGCAATAATAGATATAACGAAATTCAACAACGGAAGTTAACTTAAATCATAATTATTAAAATAAGATACATATTTAATATAATATTTACAATTAGACCGGTCTCTCCTCTCTTCAGATCCTCACAGCATCCCTTTAGATTCCTTGATACCCCAGGGAATTATCTAAGTAAGGATGAAGAAGAGCAAATTAGTGTGGAATGCAAACAATCTCATTTAATATAAAACAGTAATATATATAACGAAATTCAACAATGGAAGTTAACTTAAATTCCAATTATTACAATAAGATACATATTTAATATAATATTTACGATTTCTCCGGTCTCTCCTTTCTTCAGATCCTCACAGCATCCCTTTAGATTCCTTGATACCCCAGGGAATTATCTAAATAAGGATGAAGAAGAGAAAATTAGTGTGGAATGCAAACAATCTCATTTAATGTAAAACAATAATAGATATAACGAAATTCAACAACGGAAGTTAACTTAAATCATAATTATTAAAATAAGATACATATTTAATATAATATTTACGATTTGTCCGGTCTCTCCTCTCTTCAGATCCTCACAGCATCAGTTTAGATTCCTTGATACCCCAGGGAATTATCTTAATAAGGATGAAGAAGAGCAAATAAGTTTGGAATGCAAAGAATCTCATTTAATATAAAACAATAATAGATATAACGAAATTCAACAATGGAAGTTAACTTAAATCCCAATTATTATAATAAGATACATATTTAATATAATATTTACGATTTGTCCGGTCTCTCCTCTCTTCAGATCCTCACAGCATCCCTTTAGATTCCTTGATACCCCAGGGAATTATCTAAATAAGGATGAAGAAGAGCAAATTAGTGTGGAATGCAAACAATCTCATTTAATATAAAACAATAATAGATATAACGAAATTCAAAAATGGAAGTTAACTTAAATCCCGATTATTACAATAAGATACATATTTAATATAATATTTACGATTAGTCCGGTCTCTCCTCTCTTCAGATCCTCACAGCATCCCTTTAGATTCCTTGATACCCCAGGGAATTATCTAAATAAGGATGAAGAAGAGCAAATTAGTGTGGAATGCAAACAATCTCATTTAATATAAAACAATAATAGATATAACGAAATTTAACAACGGAAGTTAATTTAAATCATAATTATTATAATAAGATACATATTTAATATAATATTTACGATTTGTCCGGTCTCCTCTCTCTTCAGATCCTCACAGCATCCCTTTAGATTCCTTGATACCCCAGGGAATTATCTAAATAAGGATGAAGAAGAGCAAATTAGTGTGGAATGCAAACAATCTCATTTAATATAAAACAATAAAAGATATATAGAAATTACACAATGGAAGTTAACTTAAATCCCAATTATTACAATATGATACATATTTAATATAATATTTACGATTTGTCCGGTGTCTCCTCTCTTCAGATCCTCACAGCATCACTTTAGATTCCTTGATACCCCAGGGAATTATCTAAATAAGGATGAAGAAGAGCAAATTAGTGTGGAATGCAAACATTCTCATTTTATATAAAACAATAATATATATAACGAAATTCAAAAATGGAAGTTAACTTAAATTCCAATTATTACAATAAGATACATATTTAATATAATATTTACGATTTGTCCGGTCTCTCCTCTCTTCAGATCCTCACAGCATCCCTTTAGATTCATTGATACCCCAGGGAATTATCTAAATAAGGATGAAGAAGAGCAAATTAGTGTGGGATGCAAACAATCTCATTTAATATAAAACAATAATAGATATAACGAAATTCTACAATGGAAGTTAACTTAAATCCCAATTATTACAATAAGATACATATTTAATATAATATTTACGATTTGTCCGGTCTCTCCTCTCTTCAGATCCTCACAGCCACCCTTTAGATTCATTGATACCCCAGGGAATTATCTAAATAAGGATGAAGAAGAGCAAATTAGTGTAAAAAGGAAACAATCTCATTGAATATAAAACAATAATAGATATAAAAAAAATTCAACAATGGAAGTTAACTTAAATCACAATTATTATAATAAGATACATATTTAATATAATATTTACGATTTGTCCGGTCTCTCCTCTCTTCAGATCCTCACAGCATCCCTTTAGATTCATTGATACCCCAGGGAATTATCTAAATAAGGATGAAGAAGAGCAAATTAGTGTGGAATGCAAACAATCTCATTTAATATAAAACAATAATAGATATAACGAAATTCAACAATGGAAGTTTACTTTAATCCCAATTATTATAATATGATACATATTTAATATAATATTTACGATTTGTCCGGTCTCTCCTCTCTTCAGATCCTCACAGCATCCCCTTAGATTCCTTTATCCCCCAGGGAATTATGTAAATACGGATGAAGAAGAGCAGATTAGTGTGGAATGCAATTTATCTCATTTAATATAAAACAATAACAATAATAATAATAGATATAACGAAATTAAACAATGGAAGTTATCTTAAATCCCAATTATTACAATAAGATACATATTTAATATAATATTTACGATTTGTCCGGTCTCTCCTCTCTTCAGATCCTCACAGCATCCCTTTAGATTCCTTGATACCCCAGGGAATTATCTAAATAAGGATGAAGAAGAGCAAATTAGTGTGGAATGCAAACAATCTCATTTAATATAAAACAATAATAGATATAACGAAATTCAACAATGGAAGTTTACTTAAATCCCAATTATTATAATAAGATACATATTTAATATAATATTTACGATTTCTCCTGTCTCTCCTCTCTTCCAATCCTCACAGCATACCTTTAGATTCCTTGATACCCCAGGGAATTATCTAAGTAAGGATGAAGAAGAGCAAATTAGTGTGGAATGCAAACAATCTCATTTAATATAAAACAGTAATATGTATAACGAAATTCAACAATGGAAGTTAACTTAAATTCCAATTATTACAATAAGATACATATTTAATATAATATTTACGATTTGCCTCCGGTCTCTCCTTTCTTCAGATCCTCACAGCATCCCTTTAGATTCCTTGATACCCCAGGGAATTATCTAAATAAGGATGAAGAAGAGAAAATTAGTGTGGAATGCAAACAATCTCATTTAATATAAAACAATAATAGATATAACGAAATTCAACAACGGAAGTTAACTTAAATCATAATTATTATAATAAGATACATATTTAATATAATATTTACGATTAGTCCGGTCTCTCCTCTCTTCAGATCCTCACAGCATCCCTTTAGATTCCTTGATACCCCAGGGAATTATCTAAATAAGGATGAAGAAGAGAAAATAAGTGTGGAATGCAAACAATCTCATTTAATATAAAGCAATAATAGATATAACGAAATTCAACAACGGAAGTTAACTTAAATCATAATTATTAAAATAAGATACATATTTAATATAATATTTACGATTAGACCGGTCTCTCCTCTCTTCAGATCCTCACAGCATCCCTTTAGATTCCTTGATACCCCAGGGAATTATCTAAGTAAGGATGAAGAAGAGCAAATTAGTGTGGAATGCAAACAATCTCATTTAATATAAAACAGTAATATATATAACGAAATTCAACAATGGAAGTTAACTTAAATTCCAATTATTACAATAAGATACATATTTAATATAATATTTACGATTTCTCCGGTCTCTCCTTTCTTCAGATCCTCACAGCATCCCTTTAGATTCCTTGATACCCCAGGGAATTATCTAAATAAGGATGAAGAAGAGAAAATTAGTGTGGAATGCAAACAATCTCATTTAATGTAAAACAATAATAGATATAACGAAATTCAACAACGAATGTTAACTTAAATCATAATTATTACAATAAGATACATATTTAATATAATATTTACGATTAGTCCTTCTCTCCCCTCTTCAGATCCTCACAGCATCCCTTTAGATTCATTGATACCCCAGGGAATTATCTAAATAAGGATGAAGAAGAGAAAATTAGTGTGGAATGCAAACAATCTCATTTAATATAAAACAATAATAGATATAACGAAATTCAACAACGGAAGTTAACTTAAATCATAATTATTAAAATAAGATACATATTTAATATAATATTTACGATTTGTCCGGTCTCTCCTCTCTTCAGATCCTCACAGCATCCCTTTAGATTCCTTGATACCCCAGGGAATTATCTTAATAAGGATGAAGAAGAGCAAATAAGTTTGGAATGCAAAGAATCTCATTTAATATAAAACAATAATAGATATAACGAAATTCAACAATGGATGTTAACTTAAATCCCAATTATTATAATAAGATACATATTTAATATAATATTTACGATTTGTCCGGTCTCTCCTCTCTTCAGATCCTCACAGCATCCCTTTAGATTCCTTGATACCCCAGGGAATTATCTAAATAAGGATGAAGAAGAGCAAATTAGTGTGGAATGCAAACAATCTCATTTAATATAAAACAATAAAAGATATATAGAAATTCCACAATTGAAGTTAACTTAAATCCCAATTATTACAATATGATACATATTTAATATAATATTTACGATTTGTCCGGTGTCTCCTCTCTTCAGATCCTCACAGCATCACTTTAGATTCCTTGATACCCCAGGGAATTATCTAAATAAGGATGAAGAAGAGCAAATTAGTGTGGAATGCAAACAATCTCATTTTATATAAAACAATAATATATATAACGAAATTCAAAAATGGAAGTTAACTTAAATTCCAATTATTACAATAAGATACATATTTAATATAATATTTACGATTTGTCCGGTCTCTCCTCTCTTCAGATCCTCACAGCATCCCTTTAGATTCCTTCATACCCCAGGGAATTATCTAAATAAGGATGAAGAAGATCAAATTAGTGTGGAATGCAAACAATCTCATTTAATATAAAACAATAATAGATATAACGAAATTCAACAATGGAAGTTAACTTAAATCACAATTATCACAATAAAATACATATTTTATATAATATTTACGATTTGTCCGGTCTCTCCTCTCTTCAGATCCTCACAGCATCCCTTTAGATTACTTGATACACCAGGGAATTATCTAAATAAGGATGAAGAAGAGCAAATTAGTGTGGAATGCAAACAATCTCATTTAATATAAAACAATAATAGATATAACGAAATTCAACAATGGAAGTTAACTTAAATCCCAATTATTATAATAAGATACATATTAAATATAGTATTTACGATTTGTCCGGTCTCTCCTCTCTTCTGATCCTCACAGCATCCCTTTAGATTCCTTGATACCCCAGGGAATTATCTAAATAAGGATGAAGAAGAGCAAATTAGTGTGGAATGCAAACAATCTCATTTAATATAAAACAATAATAGATATAAAAAAATTCAACAATGGAAGTTAACTTAAATACCAATTATTATAAAAAGATACATATTTAATATAATATTTACGATTTGTCCGGTCTCTCCTCTCTTCAGATCCTCACAGCATCCCTTTAGATTCCTTGATACCCCAGGGAATGATCTTAATAAGGATGAAGAAGAGCAAATTAGTGTGGGATGAAAACAATCTCATTTAATATAAAACAATAATAGATATAACGAAATTCTACAATGGAAGTTAACTTAAATCCCAATTATTACAATAAGATACATATTTAATATAATATTTACGATTTGTCCGGTCTCTCCTCTCTTCAGATCCTCACAGCATCCCTTTAGATTCATTGATACCCCAGGGAATTATCTAAATAAGGATGAAGAAGAGCAAATTAGTGTAAAAAGGAAACAATCTCATTTAATATAAAACAATAATAGATATAAAAAAAATTCAACAATGGAAGTTAACTTACATCCCAATTATTATAATAAGATACATATTTATTATAATATTTACGATTTGTCCGGTCTCTCCTCTCTTCAGATCCTCAGAGCATCCCTTTAGATTCATTGATACCCCAGGGAATTATCTAAATAAGGATGATGAAGAGCAAATTAGTGTAGAATGCAAACAATCTCATTTAATATAAAACACTAATAGATATAACGAAATTCAACAATGGAAGTTAACTTTAATCCCAATTATTATAATAAGATACATATTTAATATAATATTTACGATTTGTCCGGTCTCTCCTCTCTTCAGAATCTCACAGCATCCCTTTAGATTCCTTGATACCCCAGGGAATTATCTAAATAAGGATGAAGAAGAGCAAATTAGTGTGGAATGCAAACAATCTCATTTAATATAAAACAATAATAGATATAAATAAAATTCAACAATGGAAGTTAACTTAAATCCCAATTATTATAATAAGATACATATTTAATGTAATATTTACGATTTATCCGGTCTCTCCTCTCTTCAGATCCTCACAGCATCCCTTTAGATTCCTTGATACACCAGGGAATTATCTAAATAAGGATGAAGAAGAACAAATTAGCGTGGAATGCAAACAATCTCATTTAATAAAAAACAATAATAGATAGAACGAAATTCAACAATGAAAGTAAACTTAAATCCCAATTATTATAATAAGATACATATTTAATATCATATTTACGATTTGTCCAGTCTCTCTTCTCTTCAGATCCTCACAGCATCCCCTTAGATTCCTTTATCCCCCAGGGAATTATGTAAATACGGATGAAGAAGAGCAGATTAGTATGGAATGCAATTAATCTCATTTAATATAAAACAATAACAATAATAATAATAGATATAACGAAATTAAACAATGGAAGTTATCTTAAATCCCAATTATTACAATAAGATACATATTTAATATAATATTTACGATTTGTCCGGTCTCTCCTCTCTTCAGATCCTCACAGCATCCCTTTAGATTCCTTGATACCCCAGGGAATTATCTAAATAAGGATGAAGAAGAGCAAATTAGTGTGGAATGCAAACAATCTTATTTAATATAAAACAATAATAGATCTAACGAAATTCAGCAACGGAAGTTAACATAAATCATAATTATTATAATAAGATACATATTTAATATAATATTTACGATTTGTCCGGTCTCTCCTCTCTTCAGATCCTCACAGCATCCCTTTAGATTCCTTGATACCCAGGGAATTATCTAAATAAGGATGAAGAAGAGCAAATTAGTGTGGAATGCAACCAATCTCATTTAATATAAAACAATAATAGATAGAACGAAATTCAACAATGGAAGTTAACTTAAATCCCAATTATTATAATAAGATACATATTTAATACAATATTTACGATTTGTCCGGTCTCTCCTCTCTTCAGAGCCTCACAGCATCCCTTTAGATTCCTTGATACCCCAGGGAATTATCTAAATAAGGATGAAGAAGAGCAAATTAGTGTGGAATGCAAACAATCTCATTTAATATAAAACAATAATAGATATAACGAAGTTCAACAATGGAAGTCAACTTAAATCCCTTTTATTATAATAAGAAACATATTTAATATAATATTTACGATTTCTCCGGTCTCTCCTCTCTTCCAATCCTCACAGCATCCCTTTAGATTCCTTGATACCCCAGGGATTATCTAAATAACGATGAAGAAGAGCAAATTAGTGTGGAATGCAAAGAATCTTATTTAATATAAAACTATAATAGATATAACGAAATTCAACATTGGAAGTTTACTTAAATCCCAATTATTATAATAAGATACATATTTAATTTAATATTTACGATTTGTCCGGTCTCACCTCTCCTCAGATCCTCATAGCATCCCTTTAGATTCCTTGATACCCCAGGGAATTATCTAAATAAGGATGAAGAAGAGCAAATTAGTGTGGAATGCAAGCAATCTCATTTAATATAAAACTATAATAGATATAACGAAATTCAACAATGGAAATTAACTTAAATCCCAATTATCACAATAAGATACATATTTAATATAATATTTACGATTTGTCCGATCTCTCCTCTCTTCAGATCCTCACAGTATCCCTTTAGATTCCTTGATACCCCAGGGAATTATCTAAATAAGGATGAAGAAGAGCAAATTAGTGTGGAATGCAAACAATCTCATTTAATATAAAACAATAATAGATAGAACGAAATTCAACAAGGGAAGTTAACTTAAATCCCAATTATTATAATAAGATACATATTTAATATAATATTTACGATTTGTCCGTTCTCTCCTCTCTTCAGATCCTCACAGCATCCCTTTAGATTCCTTGATACCCCAGGGAATTATCTAAATAAGGATGAAGAAGAGCAAATTAGTGTGGAATGCAAACAATCTCATTTAATATAAAACAATAATAGATATAACGAAATTCTAAAATGGAAGTTAACTTAAATCCCAATTATTACAATAAGATACTTATTTAATATAATATTTACGATTTGTCCGGTCTCTCCTCTCTTCAGATCCTCACAGCATCCCTTTAGATTCATTGATACCCCAAGGGAATTATCTAAATAAGGATGAAGAAGAGCAAATTAGTGTGGAATGCAAACAATCTTATTTTATATAAAACAATAATAGATCTAACGAAATTCAACAACGGAAGTTAACTTAAATCCCAATTATTACAATAAGATACATATTTAATATAATATTTACGATTCGTCCGGTCTCTCCTCTCTTCAGATCCTCACAGCATCCCCTTAGATTCCGTTATCCCCCAGGGAATTATGTAAATACGGATGAAGAAGAGCAGATTAGTGTGGAATGCAATTAATCTCATTTAATATAAAACAATAACAATAATAATAATAGATCTAACGAAATTCAACAACGGAAGTTAATTTAAATCCCAATTATTACAATAAGATACATATTTAATATAATATTTACGATTTGTCCGGTCTCTCCTCTCTTCAGATCCTCACAGCATCCCCTTAGATTCCTTTATCCCCCAGGGAATTATATAAATACGGATGAAGAAGAGCAGATTAGTGTGGAATGCAATTAATCTCATTTAATATAAAACAATAACAATAATAATAATAGATATAACGAAATTCAACAATGGAAGTTAACTTAAATCCCAATTATTACAATAAGATACATATTTAATATAATATTTACGATTTGTCCGGTCTCTCCTCTCTTCAGATCCTCACAGCATCCCTTTAGATTCCTTGATACCCCAGGGAATTATCTAAATAAGGATGAAGAAGAGCAAATTAGTGTGGAATGCAAACAATCTTATTTAATATAAAACAATAATAGATAGAACGAAATTCAACAACGGAAGTTAACATAAATCATAATTATTACAATAAGATACATATTTAATATAATATTTACGATTTGTCCGGTCTCTCCTCTCTTCAGATCCTCACAGCATCAATTTAGATTCCTTGATACCCAGGGAATTATCTAAATAAGGATGAAGAAGAGCTAATTAGTGTGGAATGCAAACAATCTCATTTAATATAAAACAATAATAGATAGAACGAAATTCAACAATGGAAGTTAACTGAAATCCCAATTATTATAATAAGATACATATTTAATATAATATTTACGATTTGTCCGGTCTCTCCTCTCTTCAGATCCTCACAGCATCGCTTTAGATTCCTTGATACCCCAGGGAATTATCTAAATAAGGATGAAGAAGAGCAAATTAGTGTGGAATGCAAACAATCTCATTTAATATAAAACAATAATAGCTGTAACGAAATTCAACAATGGAAGTTAACTTAAATCCCAATTATTATAATAAGATACATATTTAATATAATATTTACGATTTGTCCGGTCTTACCTCTCTTCCAATCCTCACAGCATTCTTTAGATTCCTTGATACACCAGGGAATTATCTAAATAAGGATGAAGAAGAGTAAATTAGTGTGGAATGCAAACAATCAAATTTAATATAAAAGAGTAATATATATAACGAAATTCAACAATGGAAGTTAACTTAAATTCCAATTATTACAATAAGATACATATTTAATATAATATTTACGATTTCTCCGGTCTCTCCTTTCTTCAGATCCTCACAGCATCCCTTTAGATTCCTTGATACCCCAGGGAATTATCTAAATAAGGATGAAGAAGAGAAAATTAGATTGGAATGCAAACAATCTCATTTAATATAAAACAATAATAGATATAACGAAATTCAACAACGGAAGTTAACTTAAATCATAATTATTACAATAAGATACATATTTAATATAATATTTACGATTAGTCCGGTCTCTCCTCTCTTCAGATCCTCACAGCATCCCTTTAGATTCCTTGATACCCCAGGGAATTATCTAAATAAGGATGAAGAAGAGCAAATTAGTGTGGAATGCAAACAATCTCATTTAATATAAAACAATAATAGATATAAAAAAATTCAACAATGGAAGTTAACTTAAATACCAATTATTATAATAAGATACATATTTAATATAATATTTACGATTTGTCCGGTCTCTCCTCTCTTCAGATCCTCACAGCATCCCTTTAGATTCCTTGATACCCCAGGGAATGATCTAAATAAGGATGAAGAAGAGCAAATTAGTGTGGGATGCAAACAATCTCATTTAATATAAAACAATAATAGATATAACGAAATTCTACAATGGAAGTTAACTTAAATCCCAATTATTACAATAAGATACATATTTAATATAATATTTACGATTTGTCCGGTCTATCCTCTCTTCAGATCCTCACAGCCACCCTTTAGATTCATTGATACCCCAGGGAATTATCTAAATAAGGATGAAGAAGAGCAAATTAGTGTAAAAAGGAAACAATCTCATTGAATATAAAACAATAATAGATATAAAAAAAATTCAACAATGGAAGTTAACTTAAATCACAATTATTATAATAAGATACATATTTAATATAATATTTACGATTTGTCCGGTCTCTCCTCTCTTCAGATCCTCACAGCATCCCTTTAGATTCATTGATACCCCAGGGAATTATCTAAATAAGGATGAAGAAGAGCAAATTAGTGTGGAATGCAAACAATCTCATTTAATATAAAACAATAATAGTTATAACGAAATTCAACAATGGAAGTTTACTTTAATCCCAATTATTATAATATGATACATATTTAATATAATATTTACGATTTGTCCGGTCTCTCCTCTCTTCAGATCCTCACAGCATCCCCTTAGATTCCTTTATCCCCCAGGGAATTATGTAAATACGGATGAAGAAGAGCAGATTAGTGTGGAATGCAATTAATCTCATTTAATATAAAACAATAACAATAATAATAATAGATATAACGAAATTAAACAATGGAAGTTATCTTAAATCCCAATTATTACAATAAGATACATATTTAATATAATATTTACGATTTGTCCGGTCTCTCCTCTCTTCAGATCCTCACAGCATCCCTTTAGATTCCTTGATACCCCAGGGAATTATCTAAATAAGGATGAAGAAGAGCAAATTAGTGTGGAATGCAAACAATCTCATTTAATATAAAACAATAATAGATATAACGAAATTCAACAATGGAAGTTTACTTAAATCCCAATTATTATAATAAGATACATATTTAATATCATATTTACGATTTCTCCTGTCTCTCCTCTCTTCCAATCCTCACAGCATCCCTTTAGATTCCTTGATACCCCAGGGAATTATCTAAGTAAGGATGAAGAAGAGCAAATTAGTGTGGAATGCAAACAATCTCATTTAATATAAAACAGTAATATGTATAACGAAATTCAACAATGGAAGTTAACTTAAATTCCAATTATTACAATAAGATACATATTTAATATAATATTTACGATTTGCCTCCGGTCTCTCCTTTCTTCAGATCCTCACAGCATCCCTTTAGATTCCTTGATACCCCAGGGAATTATCTAAATAAGGATGAAGAAGAGAAAATTAGTGTGGAATGCAAACAATCTCATTTAATATAAAACAATAATAGATATAACGAAATTCAACAACGGAAGTTAACTTAAATCATAATTATTATAATAAGATACATATTTAATATAATATTTACGATTAGTCCGGTCTCTCCTCTCTTCAGATCCTCACAGCATCCCTTTAGATTCCTTGATACCCCAGGGAATTATCTAAATAAGGATGAAGAAGAGAAAATAAGTGTGGAATGCAAACAATCTCATTTAATATAAAGCAATAATAGATATAACGAAATTCAACAACGGAAGTTAACTTAAATCATAATTATTAAAATAAGATACATATTTAATATAATATTTACGATTAGACCGGTCTCTCCTCTCTTCAGATCCTCACAGCATCCCTTTAGATTCCTTGATACCCCAGGGAATTATCTAAGTAAGGATGAAGAAGAGCAAATTAGTGTGGAATGCAAACAATCTCATTTAATATAAAACAGTAATATATATAACGAAATTCAACAATGGAAGTTAACTTAAATTCCAATTATTACAATAAGATACATATTTAATATAATATTTACGATTTCTCCGGTCTCTCCTTTCTTCAGATCCTCACAGCATCCCTTTAGATTCCTTGATACCCCAGGGAATTATCTAAATAAGGATGAAGAAGAGAAAATTAGTGTGGAATGCAAACAATCTCATTTAATGTAAAACAATAATAGATATAACGAAATTCAACAACGAAAGTTAACTTAAATCATAATTATTACAATAAGATACATATTTAATATAATATTTACGATTAGTCCGGTCTCTCCTCTCTTCAGATCCTCACAGAATCCCTTTAGATTCCTTGATACCCCAGGGAATTATCTAAATAAGGATGAAGAAGAGAAAATTAGTGTGGAATGCAAACAATCTCATTTAATATAAAACAATAATAGATATAACGAAATTCAACAACGGAAGTTAACTTAAATCATAATTATTAAAATAAGATACATATTTAATATAATATTTACGATTTGTCCGGTCTCTCCTCTCTTCAGATCCTCACAGCATCCCTTTAGATTCCTTGATACCCCAGGGAATTATCTAAATAAGGATGAAGAAGAGCAAATTAGTGTGGAATGCAAACAATCTCATTTAATATAAAACAATAAAAGATATATAGAAATTCCACAATGGAAGTTAACTTAAATCCCAATTATTACAATATGATACATATTTAATATAATATTTACGATTTGTCCGGTGTCTCCTCTCTTCAGATCCTCACAGCATCACTTTAGATTCCTTGATACCCCAGGGAATTATCTAAATAAGGATGAAGAAGAGCAAATTAGTGTGGAATGCAAACAATCTCATTTTATATAAAACAATAATATATATAACGAAATTCAAAAATGGAAGTTAACTTAAATTCCAATTATTACAATAAGATACATATTTAATATAATATTTACGATTTGTCCGGTCTCTCCTCTCTTCAGATCCTCACAGCATCCCTTTAGATTCCTTCATACCCCAGGGAATTATCTAAATAAGGATGAAGAAGATCAAATTAGTGTGGAATGCAAACAATCTCATTTAATATAAAACAATAATAGATATAACGAAATTCAACAATGGAAGTTAACTTAAATCCCAATTATCACAATAAAATACATATTTTATATAATATTTACGATTTGTCCGGTCTCTCCTCTCTTCAGATCCTCACAGCATCCCTTTAGATTACTTGATACACCAGGGAATTATCTAAATAAGGATGAAGAAGAGCAAATTATTGTGGAATGCAAACAATCTCATTTAATAAAAAACAATAATAGATATAACGAAATTCAACAACGGAAGTTAACTTAAATCATAATTATTATAATAAGAAACATATTTAATATAATATTTACGATTTGTCCGGTCTCTCCTCTCTTCAGATCCTCACAGTATCCCTTTTGATTCCTTGATACCCCAGGGAATTATCTAAATAAGGATGAAGAAGAGCAAATTAGTGTGGAATGCAAACAATCTCATTTAATATAAAACAATAATAGATATAACCAAATTCAACAATGGAAGTTAACTTAAATCCCAATTATTATAATAAGATACATATTATATATAGTATTTACGATTTGTCCGGTCTCTCCTCTCTTCTGATCCTCACAGCATCCCTTTAGATTCCTTGATACCCCAGGGAATTATCTAAATAAGGATGAAGAAGAGCAAATTAGTGTGGAATGCAAACAATCTCATTTAATATAAAACAATAATAGATATAAAAAAATTCAACAATGGAAGTTAACTTAAATACCAATTATTATAAAAAGATACATATTTAATATAATATTTACGATTTGTCCGGTCTCTCCTCTCTTCAGATCCTCACAGCATCCCTTTAGATTCCTTGATACCCCAGGGAATGATCTAAATAAGGATGAAGAAGAGCAAATTAGTGTGGGATGCAAACAATCTCATTTAATATAAAACAATAATAGATATAACGAAATTCTACAATGGAAGTTAACTTAAATCCCAATTATTACAATAAGATACATATTTAATATAATATTTACGATTTGTCCGGTCTCTCCTCTCTTCAGATCCTCACAGCATCCCTTTAGATTCATTGATACCCCAGGGAATTATCTAAATAAGGATGAAGAAGAGCAAATTAGTGTAAAAAGGAAACAATCTCATTTAATATAAAACAATAATAGATATAAAAAAAATTCAACAATGGAAGTTAACTTACATCCCAATTATTATAATAAGATACATAATTATTATAATATTTACGATTTGTCCGGTCTCTCCTCTCTTCAGATCCTCACAGCATCCCTTTAGATTCATTGATACCCCAGGGAATTATCTAAATAAGGATGATGAAGAGCAAATTAGTGTAGAATGCAAACAATCTCATTTAATATAAAACACTAATAGATATAACGAAATTCAACAATGGAAGTTAACTTTAATCCCAATTATTATAATAAGATACATATTTAATATAATATTTACGATTTGTCCGGTCTCTCCTCTCTTCAGAATCTCACAGCATCCCTTTAGATTCCTTGATACCCCAGGGAATTATCTAAATAAGGATGAAGAAGAGCAATTTAGTGTGGAATGCAAACAATCTTATTTAATATAAAACAATAATAGATCTAACGAAATTCAGCAACGGAAGTTAACATAAATCATAATTATTATAATAAGATACATATTTAATATAATATTTACGATTTGTCCGGTCTCTCCTCTCTTCAGATCCTCACAGCATCCCTTTAGATTCCTTGATACCCAGGGAATTATCTAAATAAGGATGAAGAAGAGCAAATTAGTGTGGAATGCAACCAATCTCATTTAATATAAAACAATAATAGATAGAACGAAATTCAACAATGGAAATTAACTTAAATCCCAATTATCACAATAAGATACATATTTAATATAATATTTACGATTTGTCCGATCTCTCCTCTCTTCAGATCCTCACAGTATCCCTTTAAATTCCTTGATACCCCAGGGAATTATCTAAATAAGGATGAAGAAGAGCAAATTAGTGTGGAATGCAAACAATCTCATTTAATATAAAACAATAATAGATAGAACGAAATTCAACAAGGGAAGTTAACTTAAATCCCAATTATTATAATAAGATACATATTTAATATAATATTTACGATTTGTCCGTTCTCTCCTCTCTTCAGATCCTCACAGCATCCCTTTAGATTCCTTGATACCCCAGGGAATTATCTAAATAAGGATGAAGAAGAGCAAATTAGTGTGGAATGCAAACAATCTCATTTAATATAAAACAATAATAGATATAACGAAATTCTAAAATGGAAGTTTACTTAAATCCCAATTATTATAATAAGATACATATTTAATATAATATTTACGATTTCTCCTGTCTCTCCTCTCTTCCAATCCTCACAGCATCCCTTTAGATTCCTTGATACCCCAGGGAATTATCTAAGTAAGGATGAAGAAGAGCAAATTAGTGTGGAATGCAAACAATCTCATTTAATATAAAACAGTAATATGTATAACGAAATTCAACAATGGAAGTTAACTTAAATTCCAATTATTACAATAAGATACATATTTAATATAATATTTACGATTTGCCTCCGGTCTCTCCTTTCTTCAGATCCTCACAGCATCCCTTTAGATTCCTTGATACCCCAGGGAATTATCTAAATAAGGATGAAGAAGAGAAAATTAGTGTGGAATGCAAACAATCTCATTTAATATAAAACAATAATAGATATAACGAAATTCAACTACGGAAGTTAACTTAAATCATAATTATTATAATAAGATACATATTTAATATAATATTTACGATTAGTCCGGTCTCTCCTCTCTTCAGATCCTCACAGCATCCCTTTAGATTCCTTGATACCCCAGGGAATTATCTAAATAAGGATGAAGAAGAGAAAATAAGTGTGGAATGCAAACAATCTCATTTAATATAAAGCAATAATAGATATAACGAAATTCAACAACGGAAGTTAACTTAAATCATAATTATTAAAATAAGAAACATATTTAATATAATATTTACGATTAGACCGGTCTCTCCTCTCTTCAGATCCTCACAGCATCCCTTTAGATTCCTTGATACCCCAGGGAATTATCTAAGTAAGGATGAAGAAGAGCAAATTAGTGTGGAATGCAAACAATCTCATTTAATATAAAACAGTAATATATATAACGAAATTCAACAATGGAAGTTAACTTAAATTCCAATTATTACAATAAGATACATATTTAATATAATATTTACGATTTCTCCGGTCTCTCCTTTCTTCAGATCCTCACAGCATCCCTTTAGATTCCTTGATACCCCAGGGAATTATCTAAATAAGGATGAAGAAGAGAAAATTAGTGTGGAATGCAAACAATCTCATTTAATGTAAAACAATAATAGATATAACGAAATTCAACAACGAAAGTTAACTTAAATCATAATTATTACAATAAGATACATATTTAATATAATATTTACGATTAGTCCGGTCTCTCCTCTCTTCAGATCCTCACAGAATCCCTTTAGATTCCTTGATACCCCAGGGAATTATCTAAATAAGGATGAAGAAGAGAAAATTAGTGTGGAATGCAAACAATCTCATTTAATATAAAACAAGAATAGATATAACGAAATTCAACAACGGAAGTTAACTTAAATCATAATTATTAAAATAAGATACATATTTAATATAATATTTACGATTTGTCCGGTCTCTCCTCTCTTCAGATCCTCACAGCATCCCTTTAGATTCCTTGATACCCCAGGGAATTATCTAAATAAGGATGAAGAAGAGCAAATTAGTGTGGAATGCAAACAATCTCATTT
Organism: Sympetrum striolatum; assembly: GCA_947579665.1. Taxonomy (NCBI): domain Eukaryota; kingdom Metazoa; phylum Arthropoda; class Insecta; order Odonata; family Libellulidae; genus Sympetrum; species Sympetrum striolatum. The sequence goes on along the minus strand of OX388351.1, from coordinate 64,763,418 downwards.
AATATAAAACAATAAAAGATATATAGAAATTCCACAATGGAAGTTAACTTAAATCCCAATTATTACAATATGATACATATTTAATATAATATTTACGATTTGTCCGGTGTCTCCTCTCTTCAGATCCTCACAGCATCACTTTAGATTCCTTGATACCCCAGGGAATTATCTAAATAAGGATGAAGAAGAGCAAATTAGTGTGGAATGCAAACAATCTCATTTTATATAAAACAATAATATATATAACGCAATTCAAAAATGGAAGTTAACTTAAATTCCAATTATTACAATAAGATACATATTTAATATAATATTTACGATTTGTCCGGTCTCTCCTCTCTTCAGATCCTCACAGCATCCCTTTAGATTCCTTCATACCCCAGGGAATTATCTAAATAAGGATGAAGAAGATCAAATTAGTGTGGAATGCAAACAATCTCATTTAATATAAAACAATAATAGATATAACGAAATTCTACAATGGAAGTTAACTTAAATCCCAATTATTACAATAAGATACATATTTAATATAATATTTACGATTTCTCCGGTCTCTCCTTTCTTCAGATCCTCACAGCATCCCTTTAGATTCCTTGATACCCCAGGGAATTATCTAAATAAGGATGAAGAAGAGAAAATTAGTGTGGAATGCAAACAATCTCATTTAATGTAAAACAATAATAGATATAACGAAATTCAACAACGAAAGTTAACTTAAATCATAATTATTACAATAAGATACATATTTAATATAATATTTACGATTAGTCCGGTCTCTCCTCTCTTCAGATCCTCACAGAATCCCTTTAGATTCCTTGATACCCCAGGGAATTATCTAAATAAGGATGAAGAAGAGAAAATTAGTGTGGAATGCAAACAATCTCATTTAATATAAAACAAGAATAGATATAACGAAATTCAACAACGGAAGTTAACTTCAATCATAATTATTAAAATAAGATACATATTTAATATAATATTTACGATTTGTCCGGTCTCTCCTCTCTTCAGATCCTCACAGCATCCCTTTAGATTCCTTGATACCCCAGGGAATTATCTAAATAAGGATGAAGAAGAGCAAATTAGTGTGGAATGCAAACAATCTCATTTAATATAAAACAATAAAAGATATATAGAAATTCCACAATGGAAGTTAACTTAAATCCCAATTATTACAATATGATACATATTTAATATAATATTTACGATTTGTCCGGTGTCTCCTCTCTTCAGATCCTCACAGCATCACTTTAGATTCCTTGATACCCCAGGGAATTATCTAAATAAGGATGAAGAAGAGCAAATTAGTGTGGAATGCAAACAATCTCATTTTATATAAAACAATAATATATATAACGCAATTCAAAAATGGAAGTTAACTTAAATTCCAATTATTACAATAAGATACATATTTAATATAATATTTACGATTTGTCCGGTCTCTCCTCTCTTCAGATCCTCACAGCATCCCTTTAGATTCCTTCATACCCCAGGGAATTATCTAAATAAGGATGAAGAAGATCAAATTAGTGTGGAATGCAAACAATCTCATTTAATATAAAACAATAATAGATATAACGAAATTCAACAACGGAAGTTAACTTAAATCATAATTATTATAATAAGAAACATATTTAATATAATATTTACGATTTGTCCGGTCTCTCCTCTCTTCAGATCCTCACAGTATCCCTTTTGATTCCTTGATACCCCAGGGAATTATCTAAATAAGGATGAAGAAGAGCAAATTAGTGTGGAATGCAAACAATCTCATTTAATATAAAACAATAATAGATATAACGAAATTCAACAATGGAAGTTAACTTAAATCCCAATTATTATAATAAGATACATATTATATATAGTATTTACGATTTGTCCGGACTCTCCTCTCTTCTGATCCTCACAGCATCCCTTTAGATTCCTTGATACCCCAGGGAATTATCTAAATAAGGATGAAGAAGAGCAAATTAGTGTGGAATGCAAACAATCTCATTTAATATAAAACAATAATAGATATAAAAAAATTCAACAATGGAAGTTAACTTAAATACCTATTATTATAAAAAGATACATATTTAATATAATATTTACGATTTGTCCGGTCTCTCCTCTCTTCAGATCCTCACAGCATCCCTTTAGATTCCTTGATACCCCAGGGAATGATCTAAATAAGGATGAAGAAGAGCAAATTAGTGTGGGATGCAAACAATCTCATTTAATATAAAACAATAATAGATATAACGAAATTCTACAATGGAAGTTAACTTAAATCCCAATTATTACAATAAGATACATATTTAATATAATATTTACGATTTGTCCGGTCTCTCCTCTCTTCAGATCCTCACAGCATCCCTTTAGATTCATTGATACCCCAGGGAATTATCTAAATAAGGATGAAGAAGAGCAAATTAGTGTAAAAAGGAAACAATCTCATTTAATATAAAACAATAATAGATATAAAAAAAATTCAACAATGGAAGTTAACTTACATCCCAATTATTATAATAAGATACATATTTATTATAATATTTACGATTTGTCCGGTCTCTCCTCTCTTCAGATCCTCACAGCATCCCTTTAGATTCATTGATACCCCAGGGAATTATCTAAATAAGGATGATGAAGAGCAAATTAGTGTAGAATGCAAACAATCTCATTTAATATAAAACACTAATAGATATAACGAAATTCAACAATGGAAGTTAACTTTAATCCCAATTATTATAATAAGATACATATTTAATATAATATTTACGATTTGTCCGGTCTCTCCTCTCTTCAGAATCTCACAGCATCCCTTTAGATTCCTTGATACCCCAGGGAATTATCTAAATAAGGATGAAGAAGAGCAAATTAGTGTGGAATGCAAACAATCTCATTTAATATAAAACAATAATAGATATAAATAAAATTCAACAATGGAAGTTAACTTAAATCCCAATTATTATAATAAGATACATATTTAATGTAATATTTACGATTTATCCGGTCTCTCCTCTCTTCAGATCCTCACAGCATCCCTTTAGATTCCTTGATACACCAGGGAATTATCTAAATAAGGATGAAGAAGAACAAATTAGCGTGGAATGCAAACAATCTCATTTAATAAAAAACAATAATAGATAGAACGAAATTCAACAATGAAAGTAAACTTAAATCCCAATTATTATAATAAGATACATATTTAATATCATATTTACGATATGTCCAGTCTCTCTTCTCTTCAGATCCTCACAGCATCCCCTTAGATTCCTTTATCCCCCAGGGAATTATGTAAATACGGATGAAGAAGAGCAGATTAGTGTGGAATGCAATTAATCTCATTTAATATAAAACAATAACAATAATAATAATAGATATAACGAAATTAAACAATGGAAGTTATCTTAAATCCCAATTGTTACAATAAGATACATATTTAATATAATATTTACGATTTGTCCGGTCTCTCCTCTCTTCAGATCCTCACAGCATCCCTTTAGATTCCTTGATACCCCAGGGAATTATCTAAATAAGGATGAAGAAGAGCAAATTAGTGTGGAATGCAAACAATCTTATTTAATATAAAATAATAATAGATCTAACGAAATTCAGCAACGGAAGTTAACATAAATCATAATTATTATAATAAGATACATATTTAATATAATATTTACGATTTGTCCGGTCTCTCCTCTCTTCAGATCCTCACAGCATCCCTTTAGATTCCTTGATACCCAGGGAATTATCTAAATAAGGATGAAGAAGAGCAAATTAGTGTGGAATGCAACCAATCTCATTTAATATAAAACAATAATAGATAGAACGAAATTCAACAATGGAAGTTAACTTAAATCCCAATTATTATAATAAGATACATATTTAATACAATATTTACGATTTGTCCGGTCTCTCCTCTCTTCAGATCCTCACAGCATCCCTTTAGATTCCTTGATACCCCAGGGAATTATCTAAATAAGGATGAAGAAGAGCAAATTAGTGTGGAATGCAAACAATCTCGTTTAATATAAAACAATAATAGATATAACGAAGTTCAACAATGGAAGTCAACTTAAATCCCTTTTATTATAATAAGAAACATATTTAATATAATATTTACGATTTCTCCGGTCTCTCCTCTCTTCCAATCCTCACAGCATCCCTTTAGATTCCTTGATACCCCAGGGATTATCTAAATAACGATGAAGAAGAGCAAATTAGTGTGGAATGCAAAGAATCTTATTTAATATAAAACTATAATAGATATAACGAAATTCAACATTGGAAGTTTACTTAAATCCCAATTATTATAATAAGATACATATTTAATTTAATATTTACGATTTGTCCGGTCTCACCTCTCCTCAGATCCTCACAGCATCCCTTTAGATTCCTTGATACCCCAGGGAATTATCTAAATAAGGATGAAGAAGAGCAAATTAGTGTGGAATGCAAGCAATCTCATTTAATATAAAACTATAATAGATATAACGAAATTCAACAATGGAAATTAACTTAAATCCCAATTATCACAATAAGATACATATTTAATATAATATTTACGATTTGTCCGATCTCTCCTCTCTTCAGATCCTCACAGTATCCCTTTAGATTCCTTGATACCCCAGGGAATTATCTAAATAAGGATGAAGAAGAGCAAATTAGTGTGGAATGCAAACAATCTCATTTAATATAAAACAATAATAGATAGAACGAAATTCAACAAGGGAAGTTAACTTAAATCCCAATTATTATAATAAGATACATATTTAATATAATATTTACGATTTGTCCGTTCTCTCCTCTCTTCAGATCCTCACAGCATCCCTTTAGATTCCTTGATACCCCAGGGAATTATCTAAATAAGGATGAAGAAGAGCAAATTAGTGTGGAATGCAAACAATCTCATTTAATATAAAACAATAATAGATATAACGAAATTCTAAAATGGAAGTTAACTTAAATCCCAATTATTACAATAAGATACTTATTTAATATAATATTTACGATTTGTCCGGTCTCTCCTCTCTTCAGATCCTCACAGCATCCCTTTAGATTCATTGATACCCCAAGGGAATTATCTAAATAAGGATGAAGAAGAGCAAATTAGTGTGGAATGCAAACAATCTTATTTTATATAAAACAATAATAGATCTAACGAAATTCAACAACGGAAGTTAACTTAAATCCCAATTATTACAATAAGATACATATTTAATATAATATTTACGATTCGTCCGGTCTCTCCTCTCTTCAGATCCTCACAGCATCCCCTTAGATTCCGTTATCCCCCAGGGAATTATGTAAATACGGATGAGGAAGAGCAGATTAGTGTGGAATGCAATTAATCTCATTTAATATAAAACAATAACAATAATAATAATAGATCTAACGAAATTCAACATCGGAAGTTAATTTAAATCCCAATTATTACAATAAGATACATATTTAATATAATATTTACGATTTGTCCGGTCTCTCCTCTCTTCAGATCCTCACAGCATCCCCTTAGATTCCTTTATCCCCCAGGGAATTATGTAAATACGGATGAAGAAGAGCAGATTAGTGTGGAATGCAATTAATCTCATTTAATATAAAACAATAACAATAATAATAATAGATATAACGAAATTCAACAATGGAAGTTAACTTAAATCCCAATTATTACAATAAGATACATATTTAATATAATATTTACGATTTGTCCGGTCTCTCCTCTCTTCAGATCCTCACAGCATCCCTTTAGATTCCTTGATACCCCAGGGAATTATCTAAATAAGGATGAAGAAGAGCAAATTAGTGTGGAATGCAAACAATCTTATTTAATATAAAACAATAATAGATAGAACGAAATTCAACAACGGAAGTTAACATAAATCATAATTATTACAATAAGATACATATTTAATATAATATTTACGATTTGTCCGGTCTCTCCTCTCTTCAGATCCTCACAGCATCAATTTAGATTCCTTGATACCCAGGGAATTATCTAAATAAGGATGAAGAAGAGCTAATTAGTGTGGAATGCAAACAATCTCATTTAATATAAAACAATAATAGATAGAACGAAATTCAACAATGGAAGTTAACTGAAATCCCAATTATTATAATAAGATACATATTTAATATAATATTTACGATTTGTCCGGTCTCTCCTCTCTTCAGATCCTCACAGCATCGCTTTAGATTCCTTGATACCCCAGGGAATTATCTAAATAAGGATGAAGAAGAGCAAATTAGTGTGGAATGCAAACAATCTCATTTCATATAAAACAATAATAGCTGTAACGAAATTCAACAATGGAAGTTAACTTAAATCCCAATTATTATAATAAGATACATATTTAATATAATATTTACGATTTGTCCGGTCTTACCTCTCTTCCAATCCTCACAGCATTCTTTAGATTCCTTGATACACCAGGGAATTATCTAAATAAGGATGAAGAAGAGTAAATTAGTGTGGAATGCAAACAATCAAATTTAATATAAGTCAATAATAGATAGAACGAAATCCAACAATGGAAGTTAACTTAAATCACAATTATTACAATAAGATACATATTGAATATAATATTTACGATTTTTCCGGTCTCTCCTCTCTTCCAATCCTCACAGCATCCCTTTAGATTCCCTGTTACCAAAGGGAATTATCTAAATAAGGATGAAGAAGAGGAAATTAGTGTGGAATGCAAACAATCTCATTTAATATAAAACTATAATAGATTTAACGAAATTCAACAATGGAAGTTAACTTAAATCCCTATGGTTATAATAAGATACATATTTAATTTAATATTTACGAATTGTCCGGTCTCTCCTCTCTTCAGATCCTCACAGCATCACCTTAGAATCCTTGATACACAAGGGAATTATCTAAATAAGGATGATGAAGAGCAAATTAGTGTGGAATGCAAACAATCTTATTTAATATAAAACAATAATGGATATAACAAAATTCAACAACAGAAGCTATTTTAAATCCCAATTATTATAATAAGATACATATTTAATTTAATATTTAAGATTTGTCCGGTCTCTCCTCTCTTCAGATCCTCACAGCATCCCTTTAGATTCGGTGATACCCCAGGGAATTATCTAAATAAGGATGAAGAAGAGGAAATTAGTGTGGAATGCAAACAATCTCATTTAATATAAAACGATAATAGATAGAACGAAATTCAACAATGGAAGTTAACTTAAATCCAAATTATTATAATGAGATACATATTTAATATAATATTTACGATTTGTCCGGTCTCTCCTCTCTTCAGATCCTCACAGCATCCCTTTAGATTCCTTGATACCCAGGGAATTATCTAAATAAGGATGAAGAAGAGCAAATTAGTGTGGAATGCAAACAATCTCATTTAATATAAAACAATAATAGATAGAACGAAATTCAACAACGGAAGTTAACTTAAATCCCAATTATTATAATAAGATACATATTTAATATCATATTTAGGATTTGTCCTGTCTCTCCTCTCTTCAGATGCTCACAGCATCCCTTTAGATTCCTTGATACCCATGGGAATTATCTTAATAAGGATGAAGAAGAGCAAAATAGTGTGGAATGCAAACAATCTCATTTAATATAAAACAATAATACATATAACGAAATTCAACAATGGAAGTTAACTTAAATCCCAATTATTATAATAAGATACATATTTAATATAATATTTAAGAATTGTTCGGACTCTCCTCTCTTCAGATCCTCACAGCATCTGTTTAGATTCCTTGATACCCAGGGAATTATCTAAATAAGGATGAAGAAGAGCAAAATAATGTGGAATGCAAACAATCTCATTTAATATAAAACAATAATACATATAACGAAATTCAACAATGGAAGGTAACTTAAATCCCAATTATTATAATAAGATACATATTTAATATAATATTTACGATTTGTCCGGTCTCTCCTCTCTTCATATCCTCACAGCATCCCTTTAGATTCCTTGATACCCCAGGGAATTATCTAAATAAGGATGAAGAAGAGCAAATTAGCGTGGAATGCAAACAATCTCATTTAATATAAAACAATAATAGATATAACGAAATTCAACAATGGGAATAACTTAAATCCCAATTATTATAATAAGATACATATTTAATTTAATATTTACGAATTGTCCAGTCTCTCCTCTCTTCAGATCCTCACAGCATCCATTTAGATTCCTTGATACCCCAGTGAATTATCTAAATAAGGATGAAGAAGAGCAAATTAGTGTGGAATGCAAACAATCTCATAGAAATATAAAACAATAATAGATAGAACGAAATTCAACAATGGAAGTTAACTTAAATCCAAATTATTATAATGAGATACATATTTAATATAATATTTACGATTTGTCCGGTCTCTCCTCTCTTCAGATCCTCACAGCAACCCTTTAGATTCCTTGATACACCAGGGAATTATCTAAATAAGGATGATGAAGAGCAAATTAGTGTGGAATGCAAACAATCTCATATAATATAAAACAATAATGGATATAACGAAATTCAACAACGGAAGTTATTTTAAATCCCAATTATTATAATAAGATACATATTTAATATAATATTTACGATTTGTCCGGTCTCTCCTCTCTTCAGATCCTCACAGCATCCCTTTAGATTCCTTGATACACCAGGGAATTATTTAAATAAGGATAATTAAGAGCAAATTAGTGTGGAATGCAAACAATCTCATTTAATATAAAACAATAATTGATATAACGAAATTCAACAACGGAAGTTATTTTAAATTCCAATTATTATAAAAAGATATATAATAAATATAATATTTACGATTTGTCCGGTCTCTCCTCTCTTCAGATCCTCACAGCATCCCTTTAGATTACTTGATACCCCAGGGAATTATGAAAATAAGGATGAAGAAGAGCAAATTAGTGTGGAATGCAAAGAATCTCATTTAATATAAAAAATAATAGATATAACGAAGTTCAACAATGGAAGTTAACTTAAATCCCATTTATTATAATAAGATACATATTTAATATAATATTTACGATTTCTTTGGTCTCTCCTCTCTTCCAATCCTCACAGCATCCCTTTAGATTCCTTGATACCCCAGTGAATTATCTAAATAAGGATGAAGAAGAGCAAATTAGGGTGGAATGCAAACAATCTCATAGAAATATAATACAATAATAGATAGAACGAAAATCAATAATGGAAGTTAACTTAAATCCAAGTTATTATAATGAGATACATATTTAATATAATATTTACGATTTGTCCAATCTCTCCTCTCTTCAGATCCTCACAGCATCCCTTTAGATTCCTTGATACACCCGGAAATTATCTGAATAAGGATGATGAAGAGAAAATTAATGTGGAATGCAAACAATCTCATTTATATTAAGCAATAATGGATATAACGAAATTCAACAACGGAAGTTATTTTAAATCCCAATTAATATAATAAGATACATATTTAATATAATATTTACGATTTGTACGGTCTCTCCTCTCTTCAGATCCTCACAGCATCCCTTTAGATTCCTTGATACACCATGGAATTATCTAAATAAGGATGATGAAGAGCAAATTAGTGTGGAATGCAAACAATCTCATTTAATATAAAACAATAATTGATATAACGAAATTCAACAATGGAAGTTAACTTAAATCCCAATTATTATAATAAGATACATATTAAATATAATATTTACGATTTGTCCGGTCTCTCCTCTCTTCAGATCCTCACAGCATCCCTTTAGATTCCTTGATACCCCAGGGAATGATCTAAATAAGGATGAAGAAGAGCAAATTAGTGTGGGATGCAAACAATCTCATTTAATATAAAACAAGAATAGATATAACGAAATTCAACAACGGAAGTTAACTTAAATCATAATTATTAAAATAAGATACATATTTAATATAATATTTACGATTTGTCCGGTCTCTCCTCTCTTCAGATCCTCACAGCATCCCTTTAGATTCCTTGATACCCCAGGGAATTATCTAAATAAGGATGAAGAAGAGCAAATTAGTGTGGAATGCAAACAATCTCATTTAATATAAAACAATAAAAGATATATAGAAATTCCACAATGGAAGTTAACTTAAATCCCAATTATTACAATATGATACATATTTAATATAATATTTCCGATTTGTCCGGTGTCTCCTCTCTTCAGATCCTCACAGCATCACTTTAGATTCCTTGGTACCCCAGGGAATTATCTAAATAAGGATGAAGAAGAGCAAATTAGTGTGGAATGCAAACAATCTCATTTTATATAAAACAATAATATATATAACGCAATTCAAAAATGGAAGTTAACTTAAATTCCAATTATTACAATAAGATACATATTTAATATAATATTTACGATTTGTCCGGTCTCTCCTCTCTTCAGATCCTCACAGCATCCCTTTAGATTCCTTCATACCCCAGGGAATTATCTAAATAAGGATGAAGAAGATCAAATTAGTGTGGAATGCAAACAATCTCATTTAATATAAAACAATAATAGATATAACGAAATTCAACAATGGAAGTTAACTTAAATCCCAATTATCACAATAAAATACATATTTTATATAATATTTACGATTTGTCCGGTCTCTCCTCTCTTCAGATCCTCACAGCATCCCTATAGATTACTTGATACACCAGGGAATTATCTAAATAAGGATGAAGAAGAGCAAATTATTTTGGAATGCAAACAATCTCATTTAATATAAAACAATAATAGATATAACGAAATTATACAACGGAAGTTAACTTAAATCATAATTATTATAATAAGAATCATATTTAATATAATATTTACGATTTGTCCGGTCTCTCCTCTCTTCAGATCCTCACAGTATCCCTTTTGATTCCTTGATACCCCAGGGAATTATCTAAATAAGGATGAAGAAGAGCAAATTAGTGTGGAATGCAAACAATCTCATTTAATATAAAACAATAATAGATATAACGAAATTCAACAATGGAAGTTAACTTAAATCCCAATTATTATAATAAGATACATATTATATATAGTATTTACGATTTGTCCGGTCTCTCCTCTCTTCTGATCCTCACAGCATCCCTTTAGATTCCTTGATACCCCAGGGAATTATCTAAATAAGGATGAAGAAGAGCAAATTAGTGTGGAATGCAAACAATCTCATTTAATATAAAACAATAATAGATATAAAAAAATTCAACAATGGAAGTTAACTTAAATACCTATTATTATAAAAAGATACATATTTAATATAATATTTACGATTTGTCCGGTCTCTCCTCTCTTCAGATCCTCACAGCATCCCTTTAGATTCCTTGATACCCCAGGGAATGATCTAAATAAGGATGAAGAAGAGCAAATTAGTGTGGGATGCAAACAATCTCATTTAATATAAAACAATAATAGATATAACGAAATTCTACAATGGAAGTTAACTTAAATCCCAATTATTACAATAAGATACATATTTAATATAATATTTACGATTTGTCCGGTCTCTCCTCTCTTCAGATCCTCACAGCATCCCTTTAGATTCATTGATACCCCAGGGAATTATCTAAATAAGGATGAAGAAGAGCAAATTAGTGTAAAAAGGAAACAATCTCATTTAATATAAAACAATAATAGATATAAAAAAAATTCAACAATGGAAGTTAACTTACATCCCAATTATTATAATAAGATACATATTTATTATAATATTTACGATTTGTCCGGTCTCTCCTCTCTTCAGATCCTCACAGCATCCCTTTAGATTCATTGATACCCCAGGGAATTATCTAAATAAGGATGATGAAGAGCAAATTAGTGTAGAATGCAAACAATCTCATTTAATATAAAACACTAATAGATATAACGAAATTCAACAATGGAAGTTAACTTTAATCCCAATTATTATAATAAGATACATATTTAATATAATATTTACGATTTGTCCGGTCTCTCCTCTCTTCAGAATCTCACAGCATCCCTTTAGATTCCTTGATACCCCAGGGAATTATCTAAATAAGGATGAAGAAGAGCAAATTAGTGTGGAATGCAAACAATCTCATTTAATATAAAACAATAATAGATATAAATAAAATTCAACAATGGAAGTTAACTTAAATCCCAATTATTATAATAAGATACATATTTAATGTAATATTTACGATTTATCCGGTCTCTCCTCTCTTCAGATCCTCACAGCATCCCTTTAGATTCTTTGATACACCAGGGAATTATCTAAATAAGGATGAAGAAGAACAAATTAGCGTGGAATGCAAACAATCTCATTTAATAAAAAACAATAATAGATAGAACGAAATTCAACAATGAAAGTAAACTTAAATCCCAATTATTATAATAAGATACATATTTAATATCATATTTACGATTTGTCCAGTCTCTCTTCTCTTCAGATCCTCACAGCATCCCCTTAGATTCCTTTATCCCCCAGGGAATTATGTAAATACGGATGAAGAAGAGCAGATTAGTGTGGAATGCAATTAATCTCATTTAATATAAAACAATAACAATAATAATAATAGATATAACGAAATTAAACAATGGAAGTTATCTTAAATCCCAATTGTTACAATAAGATACATATTTAATATAATATTTACGATTTGTCCGGTCTCTCCTCTCTTCAGATCCTCACAGCATCCCTTTAGATTCCTTGATACCCCAGGGAATTATCTAAATAAGGATGAAGAAGAGCAAATTAGTGTGGAATGCAAACAATCTTATTTAATATAAAATAATAATAGATCTAACGAAATTCAGCAACGGAAGTTAACATAAATCATAATTATTATAATAAGATACATATTTAATATAATATTTACGATTTGTCCGGTCTCTCCTCTCTTCAGATCCTCACAGCATCCCTTTAGATTCCTTGATACCCAGGGAATTATCTAAATAAGGATGAAGAAGAGCAAATTAGTGTGGAATGCAACCAATCTCATTTAATATAAAACAATAATAGATAGAACGAAATTCAACAATGGAAGTTAACTTAAATCCCAATTATTATAATAAGATACATATTTAATACAATATTTACGATTTGTCCGGTCTCTCCTTTCTTCAGATCCTCACAGCATCCCTTTAGATTCCTTGATACCCCAGGGAATTATCTAAATAAGGATGAAGAAGAGCAAATTAGTGTGGAATGCAAACAATCTCGTTTAATATAAAACAATAATAGATATAACGAAGTTCAACAATGGAAGTCAACTTAAATCCCTTTTATTATAATAAGAAACATATTTAATATAATATTTACGATTTCTCCGGTCTCTCCTCTCTTCCAATCCTCACAGCATCCCTTTAGATTCCTTGATACCCCAGGGATTATCTAAATAACGATGAAGAAGAGCAAATTAGTGTGGAATGCAAAGAATCTTATTTAATATAAAACTATAATAGATATAACGAAATTCAACATTGGAAGTTTACTTAAATCCCAATTATTATAATAAGATACATATTTAATTTAATATTTACGATTTGTCCGGTCTCACCTCTCCTCAGATCCTCACAGCATCCCTTTAGATTCCTTGATACCCCAGGGAATTATCTAAATAAGGATGAAGAAGAGCAAATTAGTGTGGAATGCAAGCAATCTCATTTAATATAAAACTATAATAGATATAACGAAATTCAACAATGGAAATTAACTTAAATCCCAATTATCACAATAAGATACATATTTAATATAATATTTACGATTTGTCCGATCTCTCCTCTCTTCAGATCCTCACAGTATCCCTTTAGATTCCTTGATACCCCAGGGAATTATCTAAATAAGGATGAAGAAGAGCAAATTAGTGTGGAATGCAAACAATCTCATTTAATATAAAACAATAATAGATAGAACGAAATTCAACAAGGGAAGTTAACTTAAATCCCAATTATTATAATAAGATACATATTTAATATAATATTTACGATTTGTCCGTTCTCTCCTCTCTTCAGATCCTCACAGCATCCCTTTAGATTCCTTGATACCCCAGGGAATTATCTAAATAAGGATGAAGAAGAGCAAATTAGTGTGGAATGCAAACAATCTCATTTAATATAAAACAATAATAGATATAACGAAATTCTAAAATGGAAGTTAACTTAAATCCCAATTATTACAATAAGATACTTATTTAATATAATATTTACGATTTGTCCGGTCTCTCCTCTCTTCAGATCCTCACAGCATCCCTTTAGATTCATTGATACCCCAAGGGAATTATCTAAATAAGGATGAAGAAGAGCAAATTAGTGTGGAATGCAAACAATCTTATTTTATATAAAACAATAATAGATCTAACGAAATTCAACAACGGAAGTTAACTTAAATCCCAATTATTACAATAAGATACATATTTAATATAATATTTACGATTCGTCCGGTCTCTCCTCTCTTCAGATCCTCACAGCATCCCCTTAGATTCCGTTATCCCCCAGGGAATTATGTAAATACGGATGAGGAAGAGCAGATTAGTGTGGAATGCAATTAATCTCATTTAATATAAAACAATAACAATAATAATAATAGATCTAACGAAATTCAACATCGGAAGTTAATTTAAATCCCAATTATTACAATAAGATACATATTTAATATAATATTTACGATTTGTCCGGTCTCTCCTCTCTTCAGATCCTCACAGCATCCCCTTAGATTCCTTTATCCCCCAGGGAATTATCTAAATAAGGATGAAGAAGAGCAAATTAGTGTGGAATGCAAACAATCTCATTTAATGTAAAACAATAATAGATATAACGAAATTCAACAATGGAAGTTTACTTTAATCCGAATTATTATAATATGATACATATTTAATATAATATTTACGATTTGTCCGGTCTCTCCTCTCTTCAGATCCTCACAGCCACCCTTTAGATTCATTGATACCCCAGGGAATTATCTAAATAAGGATGAAGAAGAGCAAATTAGTGTAAAAAGGAAACAATCTCATTGAATATAAAACAATAATAGATATAAAAAAAATTCAACAATGGAAGTTAACTTAAATCACAATTATTATAATAAGATACATATTTAATATAATATTTACGATTTGTCCGGTCTCTCCTCTCTTCAGATCCTCACAGCATCCCTTTAGATTCATTGATACCCCAGGGAATTATCTAAATAAGGATGAAGAAGAGCAAATTAGTGTGGAATGCAAACAATCTCATTTAATGTAAAACAATAAAAAATATAACGAAATTCAACAATGGAAGTTTACTTTAATCCGAATTATTATAATATGATACATATTTAATATAATATTTACGATTTTTCCGGTCTCTCCTCTCTTCAGATCCTCACAGCATCCCCTTAGATTCCTTTATCCCCCAGGGAATTATGTAAATACGGATGAAGAAGAGCAGATTAGTGTGGAATGCAATTAATCTCATTTAATATAAAACAATAACAATAATAATAATAGATATAACGAAATTAAACAATGGAAGTTATCTTAAATCCCAATTATTACAATAAGATACATATTTAATATAATATTTACGATTTGTCCGGTCTCTCCTCTCTTCAGATCCTCACAGCATCCCTTTAGATTCCTTGATACCCCAGGGAATTATCTAAATAAGGATGAAGAAGAGCAAATTAGTGTGGAATGCAAACAATCTCATTTAATATAAAACAATAATAGATATAACGAAATTCAACAATGGAAGTTTACTTAAATCCCAATTATTATAATAAGATACATATTTAATATAATATTTACGATTTCTCCTGTCTCTCCTCTCTTCCAATCCTCACAGCATCCCTTTAGATTCCTTGATACCCCAGGGAATTATCTAAGTAAGGATGAAGAAGAGCAAATTAGTGTGGAATGCAAACAATCTCATTTAATATAAAACAGTAATATGTATAACGAAATTCAACAATGGAAGTTAACTTAAATTCCAATTATTACAATAAGATACATATTTAATATAATATTTACGATTTGCCTACGGTCTCTCCTTTCTTCAGATCCTCACAGCATCCCTTTAGATTCCTTGATACCCCAGGGAATTATCTAAATAAGGATGAAGAAGAGAAAATTAGTGTGGAATGCAAACAATCTCATTTAATATAAAACAATAATAGATATAACGAAATTCAACAACGGAAGTTAACTTAAATCATAATTATTATAATAAGATACATATTTAATATAATATTTACGATTAGTCCGGTCTCTCCTCTCTTCAGATCCTCACAGCATCCCTTTAGATTCCTTGATACCCCAGGGAATTATCTAAATAAGGATGAAGAAGAGAAAATAAGTGTGGAATGCAAACAATCTCATTTAATATAAAGCAATAATAGATATAACGAAATTCAACAACGGAAGTTAACTTAAATCATAATTATTAAAATAAGATACATATTTAATATAATATTTACAATTAGACCGGTCTCTCCTCTCTTCAGATCCTCACAGCATCCCTTTAGATTCCTTGATACCCCAGGGAATTATCTAAGTAAGGATGAAGAAGAGCAAATTAGTGTGGAATGCAAACAATCTCATTTAATATAAAACAGTAATATATATAACGAAATTCAACAATGGAAGTTAACTTAAATTCCAATTATTACAATAAGATACATATTTAATATAATATTTACGATTTCTCCGGTCTCTCCTTTCTTCAGATCCTCACAGCATCCCTTTAGATTCCTTGATACCCCAGGGAATTATCTAAATAAGGATGAAGAAGAGAAAATTAGTGTGGAATGCAAACAATCTCATTTAATGTAAAACAATAATAGATATAACGAAATTCAACAACGAAAGTTAACTTAAATCATAATTATTACAATAAGATACATATTTAATATAATATTTACGATTAGTCCGGTCTCTCCTCTCTTCAGATCCTCACAGCATCCCTTTAGATTCCTTGATACCCCAGGGAATTATCTAAATAAGGATGAAGAAGAGAAAATTAGTGTGGAATGCAAACAATCTCATTTAATATAAAACAATAATAGATATAACGAAATTCAACAACGGAAGTTAACTTAAATCATAATTATTAAAATAAGATACATATTTAATATAATATTTACGATTTGTCCGGTCTCTCCTCTCTTCAGATCCTCACAGCATCAGTTTAGATTCCTTGATACCCCAGGGAATTATCTTAATAAGGATGAAGAAGAGCAAATAAGTTTGGAATGCAAAGAATCTCATTTAATATAAAACAATAATAGATATAACGAAATTCAACAATGGAAGTTAACTTAAATCCCAATTATTATAATAAGATACATATTTATTATAATATTTACGATTTGTCCGGTCTCTCCTCTCTTCAGATCCTCACAGCATCCCTTTAGATTCCTTGATACCCCAGGGAATTATCTAAATAAGGATGAAGAAGAGCAAATTAGTGTGGAATGCAAACAATCTCATTTAATATAAAACAATAATAGATATAACGAAATTCAAAAATGGAAGTTAACTTAAATCCCGATTATTACAATAAGATACATATTTAATATAATATTTACGATTAGTCCGGTCTCTCCTCTCTTCAGATCCTCACAGCTACCCTTTAGATTCCTTGATACCCCAGGGAATTATCTAAATAAGGATGAAGAAGAGCAAATTAGTGTGGAATGCAAACAATCTCATTTAATATAAAACAATAATAGATATAACGAAATTTAACAACGGAAGTTAATTTAAATCATAATTATTATAATAAGATACATATTTAATATAATATTTACGATTTGTCCGGTCTCCTCTCTCTTCAGATCCTCACAGCATCCCTTTAGATTCCTTGATACCCCAGGGAATTATCTAAATAAGGATGAAGAAGAGCAAATTAGTGTGGAATGCAAACAATCTCATTTAATATAAAACAATAAAAGATATATAGAAATTACACAATGGAAGTTAACTTAAATCCCAATTATTACAATATGATACATATTTAATATAATATTTACGATTTGTCCGGTGTCTCCTCTCTTCAGATCCTCACAGCATCACTTTAGATTCCTTGATACCCCAGGGAATTATCTAAATAAGGATGAAGAAGAGCAAATTAGTGTGGAATGCAAACATTCTCATTTTATATAAAACAATAATATATATAACGAAATTCAAAAATGGAAGTTAACTTAAATTCCAATTATTACAATAAGATACATATTTAATATAATATTTACGATTTGTCCGGTCTCTCCTCTCTTCAGATCCTCACAGCATCCCTTTAGATTCATTGATACCCCAGGGAATTATCTAAATAAGGATGAAGAAGAGCAAATTAGTGTGGGATGCAAACAATCTCATTTAATATAAAACAATAATAGATATAACGAAATTCTACAATGGAAGTTAACTTAAATCCCAATTATTACAATAAGATACATATTTAATATAATATTTACGATTTGTCCGGTCTCTCCTCTCTTCAGATCCTCACAGCCACCCTTTAGATTCATTGATACCCCAGGGAATTATCTAAATAAGGATGAAGAAGAGCAAATTAGTGTAAAAAGGAAACAATCTCATTGAATATAAAACAATAATAGATATAAAAAAAATTCAACAATGGAAGTTAACTTAAATCACAATTATTATAATAAGATACATATTTAATATAATATTTACGATTTGTCCGGTCTCTCCTCTCTTCAGATCCTCACAGCATCCCTTTAGATTCATTGATACCCCAGGGAATTATCTAAATAAGGATGAAGAAGAGCAAATTAGTGTGGAATGCAAACAATCTCATTTAATATAAAACAATAATAGATATAACGAAATTCAACAATGGAAGTTTACTTTAATCCCAATTATTATAATATGATACATATTTAATATAATATTTACGATTTGTCCGGTCTCTCCTCTCTTCAGATCCTCACAGCATCCCCTTAGATTCCTTTATCCCCCAGGGAATTATGTAAATACGGATGAAGAAGAGCAGATTAGTGTGGAATGCAATTTATCTCATTTAATATAAAACAATAACAATAATAATAATAGATATAACGAAATTAAACAATGGAAGTTATCTTAAATCCCAATTATTACAATAAGATACATATTTAATATAATATTTACGATTTGTCCGGTCTCTCCTCTCTTCAGATCCTCACAGCATCCCTTTAGATTCCTTGATACCCCAGGGAATTATCTAAATAAGGATGAAGAAGAGCAAATTAGTGTGGAATGCAAACAATCTCATTTAATATAAAACAATAATAGATATAACGAAATTCAACAATGGAAGTTTACTTAAATCCCAATTATTATAATAAGATACATATTTAATATAATATTTACGATTTCTCCTGTCTCTCCTCTCTTCCAATCCTCACAGCATACCTTTAGATTCCTTGATACCCCAGGGAATTATCTAAGTAAGGATGAAGAAGAGCAAATTAGTGTGGAATGCAAACAATCTCATTTAATATAAAACAGTAATATGTATAACGAAATTCAACAATGGAAGTTAACTTAAATTCCAATTATTACAATAAGATACATATTTAATATAATATTTACGATTTGCCTCCGGTCTCTCCTTTCTTCAGATCCTCACAGCATCCCTTTAGATTCCTTGATACCCCAGGGAATTATCTAAATAAGGATGAAGAAGAGAAAATTAGTGTGGAATGCAAACAATCTCATTTAATATAAAACAATAATAGATATAACGAAATTCAACAACGGAAGTTAACTTAAATCATAATTATTATAATAAGATACATATTTAATATAATATTTACGATTAGTCCGGTCTCTCCTCTCTTCAGATCCTCACAGCATCCCTTTAGATTCCTTGATACCCCAGGGAATTATCTAAATAAGGATGAAGAAGAGAAAATAAGTGTGGAATGCAAACAATCTCATTTAATATAAAGCAATAATAGATATAACGAAATTCAACAACGGAAGTTAACTTAAATCATAATTATTAAAATAAGATACATATTTAATATAATATTTACGATTAGACCGGTCTCTCCTCTCTTCAGATCCTCACAGCATCCCTTTAGATTCCTTGATACCCCAGGGAATTATCTAAGTAAGGATGAAGAAGAGCAAATTAGTGTGGAATGCAAACAATCTCATTTAATATAAAACAGTAATATATATAACGAAATTCAACAATGGAAGTTAACTTAAATTCCAATTATTACAATAAGATACATATTTAATATAATATTTACGATTTCTCCGGTCTCTCCTTTCTTCAGATCCTCACAGCATCCCTTTAGATTCCTTGATACCCCAGGGAATTATCTAAATAAGGATGAAGAAGAGAAAATTAGTGTGGAATGCAAACAATCTCATTTAATGTAAAACAATAATAGATATAACGAAATTCAACAACGAATGTTAACTTAAATCATAATTATTACAATAAGATACATATTTAATATAATATTTACGATTAGTCCTTCTCTCCCCTCTTCAGATCCTCACAGCATCCCTTTAGATTCATTGATACCCCAGGGAATTATCTAAATAAGGATGAAGAAGAGAAAATTAGTGTGGAATGCAAACAATCTCATTTAATATAAAACAATAATAGATATAACGAAATTCAACAACGGAAGTTAACTTAAATCATAATTATTAAAATAAGATACATATTTAATATAATATTTACGATTTGTCCGGTCTCTCCTCTCTTCAGATCCTCACAGCATCCCTTTAGATTCCTTGATACCCCAGGGAATTATCTTAATAAGGATGAAGAAGAGCAAATAAGTTTGGAATGCAAAGAATCTCATTTAATATAAAACAATAATAGATATAACGAAATTCAACAATGGAAGTTAACTTAAATCCCAATTATTATAATAAGATACATATTTAATATAATATTTACGATTTGTCCGGTCTCTCCTCTCTTCAGATCCTCACAGCATCCCTTTAGATTCCTTGATACCCCAGGGAATTATCTAAATAAGGATGAAGAAGAGCAAATTAGTGTGGAATGCAAACAATCTCATTTAATATAAAACAATAAAAGATATATAGAAATTCCACAATTGAAGTTAACTTAAATCCCAATTATTACAATATGATACATATTTAATATAATATTTACGATTTGTCGGTGTCTCCTCTCTTCAGATCCTCACAGCATCACTTTAGATTCCTTGATACCCCAGGGAATTATCTAAATAAGGATGAAGAAGAGCAAATTAGTGTGGAATGCAAACAATCTCATTTTATATAAAACAATAATATATATAACGAAATTCAAAAATGGAAGTTAACTTAAATTCCAATTATTACAATAAGATACATATTTAATATAATATTTACGATTTGTCCGGTCTCTCCTCTCTTCAGATCCTCACAGCATCCCTTTAGATTCCTTCATACCCCAGGGAATTATCTAAATAAGGATGAAGAAGATCAAATTAGTGTGGAATGCAAACAATCTCATTTAATATAAAACAATAATAGATATAACGAAATTCAACAATGGAAGTTAACTTAAATCACAATTATCACAATAAAATACATATTTTATATAATATTTACGATTTGTCCGGTCTCTCCTCTCTTCAGATCCTCACAGCATCCCTTTAGATTACTTGATACACCAGGGAATTATCTAAATAAGGATGAAGAAGAGCAAATTAGTGTGGAATGCAAACAATCTCATTTAATATAAAACAATAATAGATATAACGAAATTCAACAATGGAAGTTAACTTAAATCCCAATTATTATAATAAGATACATATTAAATATAGTATTTACGATTTGTCCGGTCTCTCCTCTCTTCTGATCCTCACAGCATCCCTTTAGATTCCTTGATACCCCAGGGAATTATCTAAATAAGGATGAAGAAGAGCAAATTAGTGTGGAATGCAAACAATCTCATTTAATATAAAACAATAATAGATATAAAAAAATTCAACAATGGAAGTTAACTTAAATACCAATTATTATAAAAAGATACATATTTAATATAATATTTACGATTTGTCCGGTCTCTCCTCTCTTCAGATCCTCACAGCATCCCTTTAGATTCCTTGATACCCCAGGGAATGATCTTAATAAGGATGAAGAAGAGCAAATTAGTGTGGGATGCAAACAATCTCATTTAATATAAAACAATAATAGATATAACGAAATTCTACAATGGAAGTTAACTTAAATCCCAATTATTACAATAAGATACATATTTAATATAATATTTACGATTTGTCCGGTCTCTCCTCTCTTCAGATCCTCACAGCATCCCTTTAGATTCATTGATACCCCAGGGAATTATCTAAATAAGGATGAAGAAGAGCAAATTAGTGTAAAAAGGAAACAATCTCATTTAATATAAAACAATAATAGATATAAAAAAAATTCAACAATGGAAGTTAACTTACATCCCAATTATTATAATAAGATACATATTTATTATAATATTTACGATTTGTCCGGTCTCTCCTCTCTTCAGATCCTCAGAGCATCCCTTTAGATTCATTGATACCCCAGGGAATTATCTAAATAAGGATGATGAAGAGCAAATTAGTGTAGAATGCAAACAATCTCATTTAATATAAAACACTAATAGATATAACGAAATTCAACAATGGAAGTTAACTTTAATCCCAATTATTATAATAAGATACATATTTAATATAATATTTACGATTTGTCCGGTCTCTCCTCTCTTCAGAATCTCACAGCATCCCTTTAGATTCCTTGATACCCCAGGGAATTATCTAAATAAGGATGAAGAAGAGCAAATTAGTGTGGAATGCAAACAATCTCATTTAATATAAAACAATAATAGATATAAATAAAATTCAACAATGAAAGTTAACTTAAATCCCAATTATTATAATAAGATACATATTTAATGTAATATTTACGATTTATCCGGTCTCTCCTCTCTTCAGATCCTCACAGCATCCCTTTAGATTCCTTGATACACCAGGGAATTATCTAAATAAGGATGAAGAAGAACAAATTAGCGTGGAATGCAAACAATCTCATTTAATAAAAAACAATAATAGATAGAACGAAATTCAACAATGAAAGTAAACTTAAATCCCAATTATTATAATAAGATACATATTTAATATCATATTTACGATTTGTCCAGTCTCTCTTCTCTTCAGATCCTCACAGCATCCCCTTAGATTCCTTTATCCCCCAGGGAATTATGTAAATACGGATGAAGAAGAGCAGATTAGTGTGGAATGCAATTAATCTCATTTAATATAAAACAATAACAATAATAATAATAGATATAACGAAATTAAACAATGGAAGTTATCTTAAATCCCAATTATTACAATAAGATACATATTTAATATAATATTTACGATTTGTCCGGTCTCTCCTCTCTTCAGATCCTCACAGCATCCCTTTAGATTCCTTGATACCCCAGGGAATTATCTAAATAAGGATGAAGAAGAGCAAATTAGTGTGGAATGCAAACAATCTTATTTAATATAAAACAATAATAGATCTAACGAAATTCAGCAACGGAAGTTAACATAAATCATAATTATTATAATAAGATACATATTTAATATAATATTTACGATTTGTCCGGTCTCTCCTCTCTTCAGATCCTCACAGCATCCCTTTAGATTCCTTGATACCCAGGGAATTATCTAAATAAGGATGAAGAAGAGCAAATTAGTGTGGAATGCAACCAATCTCATTTAATATAAAACAATAATAGATAGAACGAAATTCAACAATGGAAGTTAACTTAAATCCCAATTATTATAATAAGATACATATTTAATACAATATTTACGATTTGTCCGGTCTCTCCTCTCTTCAGATCCTCACAGCATCCCTTTAGATTCCTTGATACCCCAGGGAATTATCTAAATAAGGATGAAGAAGAGCAAATTAGTGTGGAATGCAAACAATCTCATTTAATATAAAACAATAATAGATATAACGAAGTTCAACAATGGAAGTCAACTTAAATCCCTTTTATTATAATAAGAAACATATTTAATATAATATTTACGATTTCTCCGGTCTCTCCTCTCTTCCAATCCTCACAGCATCCCTTTAGATTCCTTGATACCCCAGGGATTATCTAAATAACGATGAAGAAGAGCAAATTAGTGTGGAATGCAAAGAATCTTATTTAATATAAAACTATAATAGATATAACGAAATTCAACATTGGAAGTTTACTTAAATCCCAATTATTATAATAAGATACATATTTAATTTAATATTTACGATTTGTCCGGTCTCACCTCTCCTCAGATCCTCATAGCATCCCTTTAGATTCCTTGATACCCCAGGGAATTATCTAAATAAGGATGAAGAAGAGCAAATTAGTGTGGAATGCAAGCAATCTCATTTAATATAAAACTATAATAGATATAACGAAATTCAACAATGGAAATTAACTTAAATCCCAATTATCACAATAAGATACATATTTAATATAATATTTACGATTTGTCCGATCTCTCCTCTCTTCAGATCCTCACAGTATCCCTTTAGATTCCTTGATACCCCAGGGAATTATCTAAATAAGGATGAAGAAGAGCAAATTAGTGTGGAATGCAAACAATCTCATTTAATATAAAACAATAATAGATAGAACGAAATTCAACAAGGGAAGTTAACTTAAATCCCAATTATTATAATAAGATACATATTTAATATAATATTTACGATTTGTCCGTTCTCTCCTCTCTTCAGATCCTCACAGCATCCCTTTAGATTCCTTGATACCCCAGGGAATTATCTAAATAAGGATGAAGAAGAGCAAATTAGTGTGGAATGCAAACAATCTCATTTAATATAAAACAATAATAGATATAACGAAATTCTAAAATGGAAGTTAACTTAAATCCCAATTATTACAATAAGATACTTATTTAATATAATATTTACGATTTGTCCGGTCTCTCCTCTCTTCAGATCCTCACAGCATCCCTTTAGATTCATTGATACCCCAAGGGAATTATCTAAATAAGGATGAAGAAGAGCAAATTAGTGTGGAATGCAAACAATTTTATTTTATATAAAACAATAATAGATCTAACGAAATTCAACAACGGAAGTTAACTTAAATCCCAATTATTACAATAAGATACATATTTAATATAATATTTACGATTCGTCCGGTCTCTCCTCTCTTCAGATCCTCACAGCATCCCCTTAGATTCCGTTATCCCCCAGGGAATTATGTAAATACGGATGAAGAAGAGCAGATTAGTGTGGAATGCAATTAATCTCATTTAATATAAAACAATAACAATAATAATAATAGATCTAACGAAATTCAACAACGGAAGTTAATTTAAATCCCAATTATTACAATAAGATACATATTTAATATAATATTTACGATTTGTCCGGTCTCTCCTCTCTTCAGATCCTCACAGCATCCCCTTAGATTCCTTTATCCCCCAGGGAATTATGTAAATACGGATGAAGAAGAGCAGATTAGTGTGGAATGCAATTAATCTCATTTAATATAAAACAATAACAATAATAATAATAGATATAACGAAATTCAACAATGGAAGTTAACTTAAATCCCAATTATTACAATAAGATACATATTTAATATAATATTTACGATTTGTCCGGTCTCTCCTCTCTTCAGATCCTCACAGCATCCCTTTAGATTCCTTGATACCCCAGGGAATTATCTAAATAAGGATGAAGAAGAGCAAATTAGTGTGGAATGCAAACAATCTTATTTAATATAAAACAATAATAGATAGAACGAAATTCAACAACGGAAGTTAACATAAATCATAATTATTACAATAAGATACATATTTAATATAATATTTACGATTTGTCCGGTCTCTCCTCTCTTCAGATCCTCACAGCATCAATTTAGATTCCTTGATACCCAGGGAATTATCTAAATAAGGATGAAGAAGAGCTAATTAGTGTGGAATGCAAACAATCTCATTTAATATAAAACAATAATAGATAGAACGAAATTCAACAATGGAAGTTAACTGAAATCCCAATTATTATAATAAGATACATATTTAATATAATATTTACGATTTGTCCGGTCTCTCCTCTCTTCAGATCCTCACAGCATCGCTTTAGATTCCTTGATACCCCAGGGAATTATCTAAATAAGGATGAAGAAGAGCAAATTAGTGTGGAATGCAAACAATCTCATTTAATATAAAACAATAATAGCTGTAACGAAATTCAACAATGGAAGTTAACTTAAATCCCAATTATTATAATAAGATACATATTTAATATAATATTTACGATTTGTCCGGTCTTACCTCTCTTCCAATCCTCACAGCATTCTTTAGATTCCTTGATACACCAGGGAATTATCTAAATAAGGATGAAGAAGAGTAAATTAGTGTGGAATGCAAACAATCAAATTTAATATAAAAGAGTAATATATATAACGAAATTCAACAATGGAAGTTAACTTAAATTCCAATTATTACAATAAGATACATATTTAATATAATATTTACGATTTCTCCGGTCTCTCCTTTCTTCAGATCCTCACAGCATCCCTTTAGATTCCTTGATACCCCAGGGAATTATCTAAATAAGGATGAAGAAGAGAAAATTAGATTGGAATGCAAACAATCTCATTTAATATAAAACAATAATAGATATAACGAAATTCAACAACGGAAGTTAACTTAAATCATAATTATTACAATAAGATACATATTTAATATAATATTTACGATTAGTCCGGTCTCTCCTCTCTTCAGATCCTCACAGCATCCCTTTAGATTCCTTGATACCCCAGGGAATTATCTAAATAAGGATGAAGAAGAGCAAATTAGTGTGGAATGCAAACAATCTCATTTAATATAAAACAATAATAGATATAAAAAAATTCAACAATGGAAGTTAACTTAAATACCAATTATTATAATAAGATACATATTTAATATAATATTTACGATTTGTCCGGTCTCTCCTCTCTTCAGATCCTCACAGCATCCCTTTAGATTCCTTGATACCCCAGGGAATGATCTAAATAAGGATGAAGAAGAGCAAATTAGTGTGGGATGCAAACAATCTCATTTAATATAAAACAATAATAGATATAACGAAATTCTACAATGGAAGTTAACTTAAATCCCAATTATTACAATAAGATACATATTTAATATAATATTTACGATTTGTCCGGTCTATCCTCTCTTCAGATCCTCACAGCCACCCTTTAGATTCATTGATACCCCAGGGAATTATCTAAATAAGGATGAAGAAGAGCAAATTAGTGTAAAAAGGAAACAATCTCATTGAATATAAAACAATAATAGATATAAAAAAAATTCAACAATGGAAGTTAACTTAAATCACAATTATTATAATAAGATACATATTTAATATAATATTTACGATTTGTCCGGTCTCTCCTCTCTTCAGATCCTCACAGCATCCCTTTAGATTCATTGATACCCCAGGGAATTATCTAAATAAGGATGAAGAAGAGCAAATTAGTGTGGAATGCAAACAATCTCATTTAATATAAAACAATAATAGTTATAACGAAATTCAACAATGGAAGTTTACTTTAATCCCAATTATTATAATATGATACATATTTAATATAATATTTACGATTTGTCCGGTCTCTCCTCTCTTCAGATCCTCACAGCATCCCCTTAGATTCCTTTATCCCCCAGGGAATTATGTAAATACGGATGAAGAAGAGCAGATTAGTGTGGAATGCAATTAATCTCATTTAATATAAAACAATAACAATAATAATAATAGATATAACGAAATTAAACAATGGAAGTTATCTTAAATCCCAATTATTACAATAAGATACATATTTAATATAATATTTACGATTTGTCCGGTCTCTCCTCTCTTCAGATCCTCACAGCATCCCTTTAGATTCCTTGATACCCCAGGGAATTATCTAAATAAGGATGAAGAAGAGCAAATTAGTGTGGAATGCAAACAATCTCATTTAATATAAAACAATAATAGATATAACGAAATTCAACAATGGAAGTTTACTTAAATCCCAATTATTATAATAAGATACATATTTAATATCATATTTACGATTTCTCCTGTCTCTCCTCTCTTCCAATCCTCACAGCATCCCTTTAGATTCCTTGATACCCCAGGGAATTATCTAAGTAAGGATGAAGAAGAGCAAATTAGTGTGGAATGCAAACAATCTCATTTAATATAAAACAGTAATATGTATAACGAAATTCAACAATGGAAGTTAACTTAAATTCCAATTATTACAATAAGATACATATTTAATATAATATTTACGATTTGCCTCCGGTCTCTCCTTTCTTCAGATCCTCACAGCATCCCTTTAGATTCCTTGATACCCCAGGGAATTATCTAAATAAGGATGAAGAAGAGAAAATTAGTGTGGAATGCAAACAATCTCATTTAATATAAAACAATAATAGATATAACGAAATTCAACAACGGAAGTTAACTTAAATCATAATTATTATAATAAGATACATATTTAATATAATATTTACGATTAGTCCGGTCTCTCCTCTCTTCAGATCCTCACAGCATCCCTTTAGATTCCTTGATACCCCAGGGAATTATCTAAATAAGGATGAAGAAGAGAAAATAAGTGTGGAATGCAAACAATCTCATTTAATATAAAGCAATAATAGATATAACGAAATTCAACAACGGAAGTTAACTTAAATCATAATTATTAAAATAAGATACATATTTAATATAATATTTACGATTAGACCGGTCTCTCCTCTCTTCAGATCCTCACAGCATCCCTTTAGATTCCTTGATACCCCAGGGAATTATCTAAGTAAGGATGAAGAAGAGCAAATTAGTGTGGAATGCAAACAATCTCATTTAATATAAAACAGTAATATATATAACGAAATTCAACAATGGAAGTTAACTTAAATTCCAATTATTACAATAAGATACATATTTAATATAATATTTACGATTTCTCCGGTCTCTCCTTTCTTCAGATCCTCACAGCATCCCTTTAGATTCCTTGATACCCCAGGGAATTATCTAAATAAGGATGAAGAAGAGAAAATTAGTGTGGAATGCAAACAATCTCATTTAATGTAAAACAATAATAGATATAACGAAATTCAACAACGAAAGTTAACTTAAATCATAATTATTACAATAAGATACATATTTAATATAATATTTACGATTAGTCCGGTCTCTCCTCTCTTCAGATCCTCACAGAATCCCTTTAGATTCCTTGATACCCCAGGGAATTATCTAAATAAGGATGAAGAAGAGCAAATTAGTGTGGAATGCAAACAATCTCATTTAATATAAAACAATAATAGATATAACGAAATTCAACAATGGAAGTTTACTTAAATCCCAATTATTATAATAAGATACATATTTAATATAATATTTACGATTTCTCCTGTCTCTCCTATCTTCCAATCCTCACAGCATACCTTTAGATTCCTTGATACCCCAGGGAATTATCTAAGTAAGGATGAAGAAGAGCAAATTAGTGTGGAATGCAAACAATCTCATTTAATATAAAACAGTAATATGTATAACGAAATTCAACAATGGAAGTTAACTTAAATTCCAATTATTACAATAAGATACATATTTAATATAATATTTACGATTTGCCTCCGGTCTCTCCTTTCTTCAGATCCTCACAGCATCCCTTTAGATTCCTTGATACCCCAGGGAATTATCTAAATAAGGATGAAGAAGAGAAAATTAGTGTGGAATGCAAACAATCTCATTTAATATAAAACAATAATAGATATAACGAAATTCAACAACGGAAGTTAACTTAAATCATAATTATTATAATAAGATACATATTTAATATAATATTTACGATTAGTCCGGTCTCTCCTCTCTTCAGATCCTCACAGCATCCCTTTAGATTCCTTGATACCCCAGGGAATTATCTAAATAAGGATGAAGAAGAGAAAATAAGTGTGGAATGCAAACAATCTCATTTAATATAAAGCAATAATAGATATAACGAAATTCAACAACGGAAGTTAACTTAAATCATAATTATTAAAATAAGATACATATTTAATATAATATTTACGATTAGACCGGTCTCTCCTCTCTTCAGATCCTCACAGCATCCCTTTAGATTCCTTGATACCCCAGGGAATTATCTAAGTAAGGATGAAGAAGAGCAAATTAGTGTGGAATGCAAACAATCTCATTTAATATAAAACAGTAATATATATAACGAAATTCAACAATGGAAGTTAACTTAAATTCCAATTATTACAATAAGATACATATTTAATATAATATTTACGATTTCTCCGGTCTCTCCTTTCTTCAGATCCTCACAGCATCCCTTTAGATTCCTTGATACCCCAGGGAATTATCTAAATAAGGATGAAGAAGAGAAAATTAGTGTGGAATGCAAACAATCTCATTTAATGTAAAACAATAATAGATATAACGAAATTCAACAACGAATGTTAACTTAAATCATAATTATTACAATAAGATACATATTTAATATAATATTTACGATTAGTCCTTCTCTCCCCTCTTCAGATCCTCACAGCATCCCTTTAGATTCATTGATACCCCAGGGAATTATCTAAATAAGGATGAAGAAGAGAAAATTAGTGTGGAATGCAAACAATCTCATTTAATATAAAACAATAATAGATATAACGAAATTCAACAACGGAAGTTAACTTAAATCATAATTATTAAAATAAGATACATATTTAATATAATATTTACGATTTGTCCGGTCTCTCCTCTCTTCAGATCCTCACAGCATCCCTTTAGATTCCTTGATACCCCAGGGAATTATCTTAATAAGGATGAAGAAGAGCAAATAAGTTTGGAATGCAAAGAATCTCATTTAATATAAAACAATAATAGATATAACGAAATTCAACAATGGAAGTTAACTTAAATCCCAATTATTATAATAAGATACATATTTAATATAATATTTACGATTTGTCCGGTCTCTCCTCTCTTCAGATCCTCACAGCATCCCTTTAGATTCCTTGATACCCCAGGGAATTATCTAAATAAGGATGAAGAAGAGCAAATTAGTGTGGAATGCAAACAATCTCATTTAATATAAAACAATAAAAGATATATAGAAATTCCACAATTGAAGTTAACTTAAATCCCAATTATTACAATATGATACATATTTAATATAATATTTACGATTTGTCCGGTGTCTCCTCTCTTCAGATCCTCACAGCATCACTTTAGATTCCTTGATACCCCAGGGAATTATCTAAATAAGGATGAAGAAGAGCAAATTAGTGTGGAATGCAAACAATCTCATTTTATATAAAACAATAATATATATAACGAAATTCAAAAATGGAAGTTAACTTAAATTCCAATTATTACAATAAGATACATATTTAATATAATATTTACGATTTGTCCGGTCTCTCCTCTCTTCAGATCCTCACAGCATCCCTTTAGATTCCTTCATACCCCAGGGAATTATCTAAATAAGGATGAAGAAGATCAAATTAGTGTGGAATGCAAACAATCTCATTTAATATAAAACAATAATAGATATAACGAAATTCAACAATGGAAGTTAACTTAAATCACAATTATCACAATAAAATACATATTTTATATAATATTTACGATTTGTCCGGTCTCTCCTCTCTTCAGATCCTCACAGCATCCCTTTAGATTACTTGATACACCAGGGAATTATCTAAATAAGGATGAAGAAGAGCAAATTAGTGTGGAATGCAAACAATCTCATTTAATATAAAACAATAATAGATATAACGAAATTCAACAATGGAAGTTAACTTAAATCCCAATTATTATAATAAGATACATATTAAATATAGTATTTACGATTTGTCCGGTCTCTCCTCTCTTCTGATCCTCACAGCATCCCTTTAGATTCCTTGATACCCCAGGGAATTATCTAAATAAGGATGAAGAAGAGCAAATTAGTGTGGAATGCAAACAATCTCATTTAATATAAAACAATAATAGATATAAAAAAATTCAACAATGGAAGTTAACTTAAATACCAATTATTATAAAAAGATACATATTTAATATAATATTTACGATTTGTCCGGTCTCTCCTCTCTTCAGATCCTCACAGCATCCCTTTAGATTCCTTGATACCCCAGGGAATGATCTTAATAAGGATGAAGAAGAGCAAATTAGTGTGGGATGCAAACAATCTCATTTAATATAAAACAATAATAGATATAACGAAATTCTACAATGGAAGTTAACTTAAATCCCAATTATTACAATAAGATACATATTTAATATAATATTTACGATTTGTCCGGTCTCTCCTCTCTTCAGATCCTCACAGCATCCCTTTAGATTCATTGATACCCCAGGGAATTATCTAAATAAGGATGAAGAAGAGCAAATTAGTGTAAAAAGGAAACAATCTCATTTAATATAAAACAATAATAGATATAAAAAAAATTCAACAATGGAAGTTAACTTACATCCCAATTATTATAATAAGATACATATTTATTATAATATTTACGATTTGTCCGGTCTCTCCTCTCTTCAGATCCTCAGAGCATCCCTTTAGATTCATTGATACCCCAGGGAATTATCTAAATAAGGATGATGAAGAGCAAATTAGTGTAGAATGCAAACAATCTCATTTAATATAAAACACTAATAGATATAACGAAATTCAACAATGGAAGTTAACTTTAATCCCAATTATTATAATAAGATACATATTTAATATAATATTTACGATTTGTCCGGTCTCTCCTCTCTTCAGAATCTCACAGCATCCCTTTAGATTCCTTGATACCCCAGGGAATTATCTAAATAAGGATGAAGAAGAGCAAATTAGTGTGGAATGCAAACAATCTCATTTAATATAAAACAATAATAGATATAAATAAAATTCAACAATGGAAGTTAACTTAAATCCCAATTATTATAATAAGATACATATTTAATGTAATATTTACGATTTATCCGGTCTCTCCTCTCTTCAGATCCTCACAGCATCCCCTTAGATTCCTTTATCCCCCAGGGAATTATGTAAATACGGATGAAGAAGAGCAGATTAGTGTGGAATGCAATTAATCTCATTTAATATAAAACAATAACAATAATAATAATAGATATAACGAAATTAAACAATGGAAGTTATCTTAAATCCCAATTATTACAATAAGATACATATTTAATATAATATTTACGATTTGTCCGGTCTCTCCTCTCTTCAGATCCTCACAGCATCCCTTTAGATTCCTTGATACCCCAGGGAATTATCTAAATAAGGATGAAGAAGAGCAAATTAGTGTGGAATGCAAACAATCTTATTTAATATAAAACAATAATAGATCTAACGAAATTCAGCAACGGAAGTTAACATAAATCATAATTATTATAATAAGATACATATTTAATATAATATTTACGATTTGTCCGGTCTCTCCTCTCTTCAGATCCTCACAGCATCCCTTTAGATTCCTTGATACCCAGGGAATTATCTAAATAAGGATGAAGAAGAGCAAATTAGTGTGGAATGCAACCAATCTCATTTAATATAAAACAATAATAGATAGAACGAAATTCAACAATGGAAGTTAACTTAAATCCCAATTATTATAATAAGATACATATTTAATACAATATTTACGATTTGTCCGGTCTCTCCTCTCTTCAGATCCTCACAGCATCCCTTTAGATTCCTTGATACCCCAGGGAATTATCTAAATAAGGATGAAGAAGAGCAAATTAGTGTGGAATGCAAACAATCTCATTTAATATAAAACAATAATAGATATAACGAAGTTCAACAATGGAAGTCAACTTAAATCCCTTTTATTATAATAAGAAACATATTTAATATAATATTTACGATTTCTCCGGTCTCTCCTCTCTTCCAATCCTCACAGCATCCCTTTAGATTCCTTGATACCCCAGGGATTATCTAAATAACGATGAAGAAGAGCAAATTAGTGTGGAATGCAAAGAATCTTATTTAATATAAAACTATAATAGATATAACGAAATTCAACATTGGAAGTTTACTTAAATCCCAATTATTATAATAAGATACATATTTAATTTAATATTTACGATTTGTCCGGTCTCACCTCTCCTCAGATCCTCATAGCATCCCTTTAGATTCCTTGATACCCCAGGGAATTATCTAAATAAGGATGAAGAAGAGCAAATTAGTGTGGAATGCAAGCAATCTCATTTAATATAAAACTATAATAGATATAACGAAATTCAACAATGGAAATTAACTTAAATCCCAATTATCACAATAAGATACATATTTAATATAATATTTACGATTTGTCCGATCTCTCCTCTCTTCAGATCCTCACAGTATCCCTTTAGATTCCTTGATACCCCAGGGAATTATCTAAATAAGGATGAAGAAGAGCAAATTAGTGTGGAATGCAAACAATCTCATTTAATATAAAACAATAATAGATAGAACGAAATTCAACAAGGGAAGTTAACTTAAATCCCAATTATTATAATAAGATACATATTTAATATAATATTTACGATTTGTCCGTTCTCTCCTCTCTTCAGATCCTCACAGCATCCCTTTAGATTCCTTGATACCCCAGGGAATTATCTAAATAAGGATGAAGAAGAGCAAATTAGTGTGGAATGCAAACAATCTCATTTAATATAAAACAATAATAGATATAACGAAATTCTAAAATGGAAGTTAACTTAAATCCCAATTATTACAATAAGATACTTATTTAATATAATATTTACGATTTGTCCGGTCTCTCCTCTCTTCAGATCCTCACAGCATCCCTTTAGATTCATTGATACCCCAAGGGAATTATCTAAATAAGGATGAAGAAGAGCAAATTAGTGTGGAATGCAAACAATCTTATTTTATATAAAACAATAATAGATCTAACGAAATTCAACAACGGAAGTTAACTTAAATCCCAATTATTACAATAAGATACATATTTAATATAATATTTACGATTCGTCCGGTCTCTCCTCTCTTCAGATCCTCACAGCATCCCCTTAGATTCCGTTATCCCCCAGGGAATTATGTAAATACGGATGAAGAAGAGCAGATTAGTGTGGAATGCAATTAATCTCATTTAATATAAAACAATAACAATAATAATAATAGATCTAACGAAATTCAACAACGGAAGTTAATTTAAATCCCAATTATTACAATAAGATACATATTTAATATAATATTTACGATTTGTCCGGTCTCTCCTCTCTTCAGATCCTCACAGCATCCCCTTAGATTCCTTTATCCCCCAGGGAATTATGTAAATACGGATGAAGAAGAGCAGATTAGTGTGGAATGCAATTAATCTCATTTAATATAAAACAATAACAATAATAATAATAGATATAACGAAATTCAACAATGGAAGTTAACTTAAATCCCAATTATTACAATAAGATACATATTTAATATAATATTTACGATTTGTCCGGTCTCTCCTCTCTTCAGATCCTCACAGCATCCCTTTAGATTCCTTGATACCCCAGGGAATTATCTAAATAAGGATGAAGAAGAGCAAATTAGTGTGGAATGCAAACAATCTTATTTAATATAAAACAATAATAGATAGAACGAAATTCAACAACGGAAGTTAACATAAATCATAATTATTACAATAAGATACATATTTAATATAATATTTACGATTTGTCCGGTCTCTCCTCTCTTCAGATCCTCACAGCATCAATTTAGATTCCTTGATACCCAGGGAATTATCTAAATAAGGATGAAGAAGAGCTAATTAGTGTGGAATGCAAACAATCTCATTTAATATAAAACAATAATAGATAGAACGAAATTCAACAATGGAAGTTAACTGAAATCCCAATTATTATAATAAGATACATATTTAATATAATATTTACGATTTGTCCGGTCTCTCCTCTCTTCAGATCCTCACAGCATCGCTTTAGATTCCTTGATACCCCAGGGAATTATCTAAATAAGGATGAAGAAGAGCAAATTAGTGTGGAATGCAAACAATCTCATTTAATATAAAACAATAATAGCTGTAACGAAATTCAACAATGGAAGTTAACTTAAATCCCAATTATTATAATAAGATACATATTTAATATAATATTTACGATTTGTCCGGTCTTACCTCTCTTCCAATCCTCACAGCATTCTTTAGATTCCTTGATACACCAGGGAATTATCTAAATAAGGATGAAGAAGAGTAAATTAGTGTGGAATGCAAACAATCAAATTTAATATAAAAGAGTAATATATATAACGAAATTCAACAATGGAAGTTAACTTAAATTCCAATTATTACAATAAGATACATATTTAATATAATATTTACGATTTCTCCGGTCTCTCCTTTCTTCAGATCCTCACAGCATCCCTTTAGATTCCTTGATACCCCAGGGAATTATCTAAATAAGGATGAAGAAGAGAAAATTAGATTGGAATGCAAACAATCTCATTTAATATAAAACAATAATAGATATAACGAAATTCAACAACGGAAGTTAACTTAAATCATAATTATTACAATAAGATACATATTTAATATAATATTTACGATTAGTCCGGTCTCTCCTCTCTTCAGATCCTCACAGCATCCCTTTAGATTCCTTGATACCCCAGGGAATTATCTAAATAAGGATGAAGAAGAGCAAATTAGTGTGGAATGCAAACAATCTCATTTAATATAAAACAATAATAGATATAAAAAAATTCAACAATGGAAGTTAACTTAAATACCAATTATTATAATAAGATACATATTTAATATAATATTTACGATTTGTCCGGTCTCTCCTCTCTTCAGATCCTCACAGCATCCCTTTAGATTCCTTGATACCCCAGGGAATGATCTAAATAAGGATGAAGAAGAGCAAATTAGTGTGGGATGCAAACAATCTCATTTAATATAAAACAATAATAGATATAACGAAATTCTACAATGGAAGTTAACTTAAATCCCAATTATTACAATAAGATACATATTTAATATAATATTTACGATTTGTCCGGTCTATCCTCTCTTCAGATCCTCACAGCCACCCTTTAGATTCATTGATACCCCAGGGAATTATCTAAATAAGGATGAAGAAGAGCAAATTAGTGTAAAAAGGAAACAATCTCATTGAATATAAAACAATAATAGATATAAAAAAAATTCAACAATGGAAGTTAACTTAAATCACAATTATTATAATAAGATACATATTTAATATAATATTTACGATTTGTCCGGTCTCTCCTCTCTTCAGATCCTCACAGCATCCCTTTAGATTCATTGATACCCCAGGGAATTATCTAAATAAGGATGAAGAAGAGCAAATTAGTGTGGAATGCAAACAATCTCATTTAATATAAAACAATAATAGTTATAACGAAATTCAACAATGGAAGTTTACTTTAATCCCAATTATTATAATATGATACATATTTAATATAATATTTACGATTTGTCCGGTCTCTCCTCTCTTCAGATCCTCACAGCATCCCCTTAGATTCCTTTATCCCCCAGGGAATTATGTAAATACGGATGAAGAAGAGCAGATTAGTGTGGAATGCAATTAATCTCATTTAATATAAAACAATAACAATAATAATAATAGATATAACGAAATTAAACAATGGAAGTTATCTTAAATCCCAATTATTACAATAAGATACATATTTAATATAATATTTACGATTTGTCCGGTCTCTCCTCTCTTCAGATCCTCACAGCATCCCTTTAGATTCCTTGATACCCCAGGGAATTATCTAAATAAGGATGAAGAAGAGCAAATTAGTGTGGAATGCAAACAATCTCATTTAATATAAAACAATAATAGATATAACGAAATTCAACAATGGAAGTTTACTTAAATCCCAATTATTATAATAAGATACATATTTAATATCATATTTACGATTTCTCCTGTCTCTCCTCTCTTCCAATCCTCACAGCATCCCTTTAGATTCCTTGATACCCCAGGGAATTATCTAAGTAAGGATGAAGAAGAGCAAATTAGTGTGGAATGCAAACAATCTCATTTAATATAAAACAGTAATATGTATAACGAAATTCAACAATGGAAGTTAACTTAAATTCCAATTATTACAATAAGATACATATTTAATATAATATTTACGATTTGCCTCCGGTCTCTCCTTTCTTCAGATCCTCACAGCATCCCTTTAGATTCCTTGATACCCCAGGGAATTATCTAAATAAGGATGAAGAAGAGAAAATTAGTGTGGAATGCAAACAATCTCATTTAATATAAAACAATAATAGATATAACGAAATTCAACAACGGAAGTTAACTTAAATCATAATTATTATAATAAGATACATATTTAATATAATATTTACGATTAGTCCGGTCTCTCCTCTCTTCAGATCCTCACAGCATCCCTTTAGATTCCTTGATACCCCAGGGAATTATCTAAATAAGGATGAAGAAGAGAAAATAAGTGTGGAATGCAAACAATCTCATTTAATATAAAGCAATAATAGATATAACGAAATTCAACAACGGAAGTTAACTTAAATCATAATTATTAAAATAAGATACATATTTAATATAATATTTACGATTAGACCGGTCTCTCCTCTCTTCAGATCCTCACAGCATCCCTTTAGATTCCTTGATACCCCAGGGAATTATCTAAGTAAGGATGAAGAAGAGCAAATTAGTGTGGAATGCAAACAATCTCATTTAATATAAAACAGTAATATATATAACGAAATTCAACAATGGAAGTTAACTTAAATTCCAATTATTACAATAAGATACATATTTAATATAATATTTACGATTTCTCCGGTCTCTCCTTTCTTCAGATCCTCACAGCATCCCTTTAGATTCCTTGATACCCCAGGGAATTATCTAAATAAGGATGAAGAAGAGAAAATTAGTGTGGAATGCAAACAATCTCATTTAATGTAAAACAATAATAGATATAACGAAATTCAACAACGAAAGTTAACTTAAATCATAATTATTACAATAAGATACATATTTAATATAATATTTACGATTAGTCCGGTCTCTCCTCTCTTCAGATCCTCACAGAATCCCTTTAGATTCCTTGATACCCCAGGGAATTATCTAAATAAGGATGAAGAAGAGAAAATTAGTGTGGAATGCAAACAATCTCATTTAATATAAAACAATAATAGATATAACGAAATTCAACAACGGAAGTTAACTTAAATCATAATTATTAAAATAAGATACATATTTAATATAATATTTACGATTTGTCCGGTCTCTCCTCTCTTCAGATCCTCACAGCATCCCTTTAGATTCCTTGATACCCCAGGGAATTATCTAAATAAGGATGAAGAAGAGCAAATTAGTGTGGAATGCAAACAATCTCATTTAATATAAAACAATAAAAGATATATAGAAATTCCACAATGGAAGTTAACTTAAATCCCAATTATTACAATATGATACATATTTAATATAATATTTACGATTTGTCCGGTGTCTCCTCTCTTCAGATCCTCACAGCATCACTTTAGATTCCTTGATACCCCAGGGAATTATCTAAATAAGGATGAAGAAGAGCAAATTAGTGTGGAATGCAAACAATCTCATTTTATATAAAACAATAATATATATAACGAAATTCAAAAATGGAAGTTAACTTAAATTCCAATTATTACAATAAGATACATATTTAATATAATATTTACGATTTGTCCGGTCTCTCCTCTCTTCAGATCCTCACAGCATCCCTTTAGATTCCTTCATACCCCAGGGAATTATCTAAATAAGGATGAAGAAGATCAAATTAGTGTGGAATGCAAACAATCTCATTTAATATAAAACAATAATAGATATAACGAAATTCAACAATGGAAGTTAACTTAAATCCCAATTATCACAATAAAATACATATTTTATATAATATTTACGATTTGTCCGGTCTCTCCTCTCTTCAGATCCTCACAGCATCCCTTTAGATTACTTGATACACCAGGGAATTATCTAAATAAGGATGAAGAAGAGCAAATTATTGTGGAATGCAAACAATCTCATTTAATAAAAAACAATAATAGATATAACGAAATTCAACAACGGAAGTTAACTTAAATCATAATTATTATAATAAGAAACATATTTAATATAATATTTACGATTTGTCCGGTCTCTCCTCTCTTCAGATCCTCACAGTATCCCTTTTGATTCCTTGATACCCCAGGGAATTATCTAAATAAGGATGAAGAAGAGCAAATTAGTGTGGAATGCAAACAATCTCATTTAATATAAAACAATAATAGATATAACCAAATTCAACAATGGAAGTTAACTTAAATCCCAATTATTATAATAAGATACATATTATATATAGTATTTACGATTTGTCCGGTCTCTCCTCTCTTCTGATCCTCACAGCATCCCTTTAGATTCCTTGATACCCCAGGGAATTATCTAAATAAGGATGAAGAAGAGCAAATTAGTGTGGAATGCAAACAATCTCATTTAATATAAAACAATAATAGATATAAAAAAATTCAACAATGGAAGTTAACTTAAATACCAATTATTATAAAAAGATACATATTTAATATAATATTTACGATTTGTCCGGTCTCTCCTCTCTTCAGATCCTCACAGCATCCCTTTAGATTCCTTGATACCCCAGGGAATGATCTAAATAAGGATGAAGAAGAGCAAATTAGTGTGGGATGCAAACAATCTCATTTAATATAAAACAATAATAGATATAACGAAATTCTACAATGGAAGTTAACTTAAATCCCAATTATTACAATAAGATACATATTTAATATAATATTTACGATTTGTCCGGTCTCTCCTCTCTTCAGATCCTCACAGCATCCCTTTAGATTCATTGATACCCCAGGGAATTATCTAAATAAGGATGAAGAAGAGCAAATTAGTGTAAAAAGGAAACAATCTCATTTAATATAAAACAATAATAGATATAAAAAAAATTCAACAATGGAAGTTAACTTACATCCCAATTATTATAATAAGATACATAATTATTATAATATTTACGATTTGTCCGGTCTCTCCTCTCTTCAGATCCTCACAGCATCCCTTTAGATTCATTGATACCCCAGGGAATTATCTAAATAAGGATGATGAAGAGCAAATTAGTGTAGAATGCAAACAATCTCATTTAATATAAAACACTAATAGATATAATGAAATTCAACAATGGAAGTTAACTTTAATCCCAATTATTATAATAAGATACATATTTAATATAATATTTACGATTTGTCCGGTCTCTCCTCTCTTCAGAATCTCACAGCATCCCTTTAGATTCCTTGATACCCCAGGGAATTATCTAAATAAGGATGAAGAAGAGCAAATTAGTGTGGAATGCAAACAATCTCATTTAATATAAAACAATAATAGATATAAATAAAATTCAACAATGGAAGTTAACTTAAATCCCAATTATTATAATAAGATACATATTTAATGTAATATTTACGATTTATCCGGTCTCTCCTCTCTTCAGATCCTCACAGCATCCCTTTAGATTCCTTGATACACCAGGGAATTATCTAAATAAGGATGAAGAAGAACAAATTAGCGTGGAATGCAAACAATCTCATTTAATAAAAAACAATAATAGATAGAACGAAATTCAACAATGAAAGTAAATTTAAATCCCAATTATTATAATAAGATACATATTTAATATCATATTTACGATTTGTCCAGTCTCTCTTCTCTTCAGATCCTCACAGCATCCCCTTAGATTCCTTTATCCCCCAGGGAATTATGTAAATACGGATGAAGAAGAGCAGATTAGTGTGGAATGCAATTAATCTCATTTAATATAAAACAATAACAATAATAATAATAGATATAACGAAATTAAACAATGGAAGTTATCTTAAATCCCAATTATTACAATAAGATACATATTTAATATAATATTTACGATTTGTCCGGTCTCTCCTCTCTTCAGATCCTCACAGCATCCCTTTAGATTCCTTGATACCCCAGGGAATTATCTAAATAAGGATGAAGAAGAGCAAATTAGTGTGGAATGCAAACAATCTTATTTAATATAAAACAATAATAGATCTAACGAAATTCAGCAACGGAAGTTAACATAAATCATAATTATTATAATAAGATACATATTTAATATAATATTTACGATTTGTCCGGTCTCTCCTCTCTTCAGATCCTCACAGCATCCCTTTAGATTCCTTGATACCCAGGGAATTATCTAAATAAGGATGAAGAAGAGCAAATTAGTGTGGAATGCAACCAATCTCATTTAATATAAAACAATAATAGATAGAACGAAATTCAACAATGGAAATTAACTTAAATCCCAATTATCACAATAAGATACATATTTAATATAATATTTACGATTTGTCCGATCTCTCCTCTCTTCAGATCCTCACAGTATCCCTTTAAATTCCTTGATACCCCAGGGAATTATCTAAATAAGGATGAAGAAGAGCAAATTAGTGTGGAATGCAAACAATCTCATTTAATATAAAACAATAATAGATAGAACGAAATTCAACAAGGGAAGTTAACTTAAATCCCAATTATTATAATAAGATACATATTTAATATAATATTTACGATTTGTCCGTTCTCTCCTCTCTTCAGATCCTCACAGCATCCCTTTAGATTCCTTGATACCCCAGGGAATTATCTAAATAAGGATGAAGAAGAGCAAATTAGTGTGGAATGCAAACAATCTCATTTAATATAAAACAATAATAGATATAACGAAATTCTAAAATGGAAGTTTACTTAAATCCCAATTATTATAATAAGATACATATTTAATATAATATTTACGATTTCTCCTGTCTCTCCTCTCTTCCAATCCTCACAGCATCCCTTTAGATTCCTTGATACCCCAGGGAATTATCTAAGTAAGGATGAAGAAGAGCAAATTAGTGTGGAATGCAAACAATCTCATTTAATATAAAACAGTAATATGTATAACGAAATTCAACAATGGAAGTTAACTTAAATTCCAATTATTACAATAAGATACATATTTAATATAATATTTACGATTTGCCTCCGGTCTCTCCTTTCTTCAGATCCTCACAGCATCCCTTTAGATTCCTTGATACCCCAGGGAATTATCTAAATAAGGATGAAGAAGAGAAAATTAGTGTGGAATGCAAACAATCTCATTTAATATAAAACAATAATAGATATAACGAAATTCAACTACGGAAGTTAACTTAAATCATAATTATTATAATAAGATACATATTTAATATAATATTTACGATTAGTCCGGTCTCTCCTCTCTTCAGATCCTCACAGCATCCCTTTAGATTCCTTGATACCCCAGGGAATTATCTAAATAAGGATGAAGAAGAGAAAATAAGTGTGGAATGCAAACAATCTCATTTAATATAAAGCAATAATAGATATAACGAAATTCAACAACGGAAGTTAACTTAAATCATAATTATTAAAATAAGAAACATATTTAATATAATATTTACGATTAGACCGGTCTCTCCTCTCTTCAGATCCTCACAGCATCCCTTTAGATTCCTTGATACCCCAGGGAATTATCTAAGTAAGGATGAAGAAGAGCAAATTAGTGTGGAATGCAAACAATCTCATTTAATATAAAACAGTAATATATATAACGAAATTCAACAATGGAAGTTAACTTAAATTCCAATTATTACAATAAGATACATATTTAATATAATATTTACGATTTCTCCGGTCTCTCCTTTCTTCAGATCCTCACAGCATCCCTTTAGATTCCTTGATACCCCAGGGAATTATCTAAATAAGGATGAAGAAGAGAAAATTAGTGTGGAATGCAAACAATCTCATTTAATGTAAAACAATAATAGATATAACGAAATTCAACAACGAAAGTTAACTTAAATCATAATTATTACAATAAGATACATATTTAATATAATATTTACGATTAGTCCGGTCTCTCCTCTCTTCAGATCCTCACAGAATCCCTTTAGATTCCTTGATACCCCAGGGAATTATCTAAATAAGGATGAAGAAGAGAAAATTAGTGTGGAATGCAAACA
The DNA here is from genome assembly GCA_947579665.1 of Sympetrum striolatum. Classification (NCBI taxonomy): domain Eukaryota; kingdom Metazoa; phylum Arthropoda; class Insecta; order Odonata; family Libellulidae; genus Sympetrum; species Sympetrum striolatum. The sequence goes on along the minus strand of OX388351.1, from coordinate 64,719,492 downwards.
ATCTCATTTAATATAAAACAAGAATAGATATAACGAAATTCAACAACGGAAGTTAACTTAAATCATAATTATTAAAATAAGATACATATTTAATATAATATTTACGATTTGTCCGGTCTCTCCTCTCTTCAGATCCTCACAGCATCCCTTTAGATTCCTTGATACCCCAGGGAATTATCTAAATAAGGATGAAGAAGAGCAAATTAGTGTGGAATGCAAACAATCTCATTTAATATAAAACAATAAAAGATATATAGAAATTCCACAATGGAAGTTAACTTAAATCCCAATTATTACAATATGATACATATTTAATATAATATTTACGATTTGTCCGGTGTCTCCTCTCTTCAGATCCTCACAGCATCACTTTAGATTCCTTGATACCCCAGGGAATTATCTAAATAAGGATGAAGAAGAGCAAATTAGTGTGGAATGCAAACAATCTCATTTTATATAAAACAATAATATATATAACGCAATTCAAAAATGGAAGTTAACTTAAATTCCAATTATTACAATAAGATACATATTTAATATAATATTTACGATTTGTCCGGTCTCTCCTCTCTTCAGATCCTCACAGCATCCCTTTAGATTCCTTCATACCCCAGGGAATTATCTAAATAAGGATGAAGAAGATCAAATTAGTGTGGAATGCAAACAATCTCATTTAATATAAAACAATAATAGATATAACGAAATTCAACAATGGAAGTTAACTTAAATCCCAATTATCACAATAAAATACATATTTTATATAATATTTACGATTTGTCCGGTCTCTCCTCTCTTCAGATCCTCACAGCATCCCTATAGATTACTTGATACACCAGGGAATTATCTAAATAAGGATGAAGAAGAGCAAATTATTTTGGAATGCAAACAATCTCATTTAATATAAAACAATAATAGATATAACGAAATTCAACAACGGAAGTTAACTTAAATCATAATTATTATAATAAGAAACATATTTAATATAATATTTACGATTTGTCCGGTCTCTCCTCTCTTCAGATCCTCACAGTATCCCTTTTGATTCCTTGATACCCCAGGGAATTATCTAAATAAGGATGAAGAAGAGCAAATTAGTGTGGAATGCAAACAATCTCATTTAATATAAAACAATAATAGATATAACGAAATTCAACAATGGAAGTTAACTTAAATCCCAATTATTATAATAAGATACATATTATATATAGTATTTACGATTTGTCCGGTCTCTCCTCTCTTCTGATCCTCACAGCATCCCTTTAGATTCCTTGATACCCCAGGGAATTATCTAAATAAGGATGAAGAAGAGCAAATTAGTGTGGAATGCAAACAATCTCATTTAATATAAAACAATAATAGATATAAAAAAATTTAACAATGGAAGTTAACTTAAATACCTATTATTATAAAAAGATACATATTTAATATAATATTTACGATTTGTCCGGTCTCTCCTCTCTTCAGATCCTCACAGCATCCCTTTAGATTCCTTGATACCCCAGGGAATGATCTAAATAAGGATGAAGAAGAGCAAATTAGTGTGGGATGCAAACAATCTCATTTAATATAAAACAATAATAGATATAACGAAATTCTACAATGGTAGTTAACTTAAATCCCAATTATTACAATAAGATACATATTTAATATAATATTTACGATTTGTCCGGTCTCTCCTCTCTTCAGATCCTCACAGCATCCCTTTAGATTCATTGATACCCCAGGGAATTATCTAAATAAGGATGAAGAAGAGCAAATTAGTGTAAAAAGGAAACAATCTCATTTAATATAAAACAATAATAGATATAAAAAAAATTCAACAATGGAAGTTAACTTACATCCCAATTATTATAATAAGATACATATTTATTATAATATTTACGATTTGTCCGGTCTCTCCTCTCTTCAGATCCTCACAGCATCCCTTTAGATTCATTGATACCCCAGGGAATTATCTAAATAAGGATGATGAAGAGCAAATTAGTGTAGAATGCAAACAATCTCATTTAATATAAAACACTAATAGATATAACGAAATTCAACAATGGAAGTTAACTTTAATCCCAATTATTATAATAAGATACATATTTAATATAATATTTACGATTTGTCCGGTCTCTCCTCTCTTCAGAATCTCACAGCATCCCTTTAGATTCCTTGATACCCCAGGGAATTATCTAAATAAGGATGAAGAAGAGCAAATTAGTGTGGAATGCAAACAATCTCATTTAATATAAAACAATAATAGATATAAATAAAATTCAACAATGGAAGTTAACTTAAATCCCAATTATTATAATAAGATACATATTTAATGTAATATTTACGATTTATCCGGTCTCTCCTCTCTTCAGATCCTCACAGCATCCCTTTAGATTCCTTGATACACCAGGGAATTATCTAAATAAGGATGAAGAAGAACAAATTAGCGTGGAATGCAAACAATCTCATTTAATAAAAAACAATAATAGATAGAACGAAATTCAACAATGAAAGTAAACTTAAATCCCAATTATTATAATAAGATACATATTTAATATCATATTTACGATTTGTCCAGTCTCTCTTCTCTTCAGATCCTCACAGCATCCCCTTAGATTCCTTTATCCCCCAGGGAATTATGTAAATACGGATGAAGAAGAGCAGATTAGTGTGGAATGCAATTAATCTCATTTAATATAAAACAATAACAATAATAATAATAGATATAACGAAATTAAACAATGGAAGTTATCTTAAATCCCAATTGTTACAATAAGATACATATTTAATATAATATTTACGATTTGTCCGGTCTCTCCTCTCTTCAGATCCTCACAGCATCCCTTTAGATTCCTTGATACCCCAGGGAATTATCTAAATAAGGATGAAGAAGAGCAAATTAGTGTGGAATGCAAACAATCTTATTTAATATAAAATAATAATAGATCTAACGAAATTCAGCAACGGAAGTTAACATAAATCATAATTATTATAATAAGATACATATTTAATATAATATTTACGATTTGTCCGGTCTCTCCTCTCTTCAGATCCTCACAGCATCCCTTTAGATTCCTTGATACCCAGGGAATTATCTAAATAAGGATGAAGAAGAGCAAATTAGTGTGGAATGCAACCAATCTCATTTAATATAAAACAATAATAGATAGAACGAAATTCAACAATGGAAGTTAACTTAAATCCCAATTATTATAATAAGATACATATTTAATACAATATTTACGATTTGTCCGGTCTCTCCTCTCTTCAGATCCTCACAGCATCCCTTTAGATTCCTTGATACCCCAGGGAATTATCTAAATAAGGATGAAGAAGAGCAAATTAGTGTGGAATGCAAACAATCTCGTTTAATATAAAACAATAATAGATATAACGAAGTTCAACAATGGAAGTCAACTTAAATCCCTTTTATTATAATAAGAAACATATTTAATATAATATTTACGATTTCTCCGGTCTCTCCTCTCTTCCAATCCTCACAGCATCCCTTTAGATTCCTTGATACCCCAGGGATTATCTAAATAACGATGAAGAAGAGCAAATTAGTGTGGAATGCAAAGAATCTTATTTAATATAAAACTATAATAGATATAACGAAATTCAACATTGGAAGTTTACTTAAATCCCAATTATTATAATAAGATACATATTTAATTTAATATTTACGATTTGTCCGGTCTCACCTCTCCTCAGATCCTCACAGCATCCCTTTAGATTCCTTGATACCCCAGGGAATTATCTAAATAAGGATGAAGAAGAGCAAATTAGTGTGGAATGCAAGCAATCTCATTTAATATAAAACTATAATAGATATAACGAAATTCAACAATGGAAATTAACTTAAATCCCAATTATCACAATAAGATACATATTTAATATAATATTTACGATTTGTCCGATCTCTCCTCTCTTCAGATCCTCACAGTATCCCTTTAGATTCCTTGATACCCCAGGGAATTATCTAAATAAGGATGAAGAAGAGCAAATTAGTGTGGAATGCAAACAATCTCATTTAATATAAAACAATAATAGATAGAACGAAATTCAACAAGGGAAGTTAACTTAAATCCCAATTATTATAATAAGATACATATTTAATATAATATTTACGATTTGTCCGTTCTCTCCTCTCTTCAGATCCTCACAGCATCCCTTTAGATTCCTTGATACCCCAGGGAATTATCTAAATAAGGATGAAGAAGAGCAAATTAGTGTGGAATGCAAACAATCTCATTTAATATAAAACAATAATAGATATAACGAAATTCTAAAATGGAAGTTAACTTAAATCCCAATTATTACAATAAGATACTTATTTAATATAATATTTACGATTTGTCCGGTCTCTCCTCTCTTCAGATCCTCACAGCATCCCTTTAGATTCATTGATACCCCAAGGGAATTATCTAAATAAGGATGAAGAAGAGCAAATTAGTGTGGAATGCAAACAATCTTATTTTATATAAAACAATAATAGATCTAACGAAATTCAACAACGGAAGTTAACTTAAATCCCAATTATTACAATAAGATACATATTTAATATAATATTTACGATTCGTCCGGTCTCTCCTCTCTTCAGATCCTCACAGCATCCCCTTAGATTCCGTTATCCCCCAGGGAATTATGTAAATACGGATGAGGAAGAGCAGATTAGTGTGGAATGCAATTAATCTCATTTAATATAAAACAATAACAATAATAATAATAGATCTAACGAAATTCAACATCGGAAGTTAATTTAAATCCCAATTATTACAATAAGATACATATTTAATATAATATTTACGATTTGTCCGGTCTCTCCTCTCTTCAGATCCTCACAGCATCCCCTTAGATTCCTTTATCCCCCAGGGAATTATGTAAATACGGATGAAGAAGAGCAGATTAGTGTGGAATGCAATTAATCTCATTTAATATAAAACAATAACAATAATAATAATAGATATAACGAAATTCAACAATGGAAGTTAACTTAAATCCCAATTATTACAATAAGATACATATTTAATATAATATTTACGATTTGTCCGGTCTCTCCTCTCTTCAGATCCTCACAGCATCCCTTTAGATTCCTTGATACCCCAGGGAATTATCTAAATAAGGATGAAGAAGAGCAAATTAGTGTGGAATGCAAACAATCTTATTTAATATAAAACAATAATAGATAGAACGAAATTCAACAACGGAAGTTAACATAAATCATAATTATTACAATAAGATACATATTTAATATAATATTTACGATTTGTCCGGTCTCTCCTCTCTTCAGATCCTCACAGCATCAATTTAGATTCCTTGATACCCAGGGAATTATCTAAATAAGGATGAAGAAGAGCTAATTAGTGTGGAATGCAAACAATCTCATTTAATATAAAACAATAATAGATAGAACGAAATTCAACAATGGAAGTTAACTGAAATCCCAATTATTATAATAAGATACATATTTAATATAATATTTACGATTTGTCCGGTCTCTCCTCTCTTCAGATCCTCACAGCATCGCTTTAGATTCCTTGATACCCCAGGGAATTATCTAAATAAGGATGAAGAAGAGCAAATTAGTGTGGAATGCAAACAATCTCATTTCATATAAAACAATAATAGCTGTAACGAAATTCAACAATGGAAGTTAACTTAAATCCCAATTATTATAATAAGATACATATTTAATATAATATTTACGATTTGTCCGGTCTTACCTCTCTTCCAATCCTCACAGCATTCTTTAGATTCCTTGATACACCAGGGAATTATCTAAATAAGGATGAAGAAGAGTAAATTAGTGTGGAATGCAAACAATCAAATTTAATATAAGTCAATAATAGATAGAACGAAATCCAACAATGGAAGTTAACTTAAATCACAATTATTACAATAAGATACATATTGAATATAATATTTACGATTTTTCCGGTCTCTCCTCTCTTCCAATCCTCACAGCATCCCTTTAGATTCCCTGTTACCAAAGGGAATTATCTAAATAAGGATGAAGAAGAGGAAATTAGTGTGGAATGCAAACAATCTCATTTAATATAAAACTATAATAGATTTAACGAAATTCAACAATGGAAGTTAACTTAAATCCCTATGGTTATAATAAGATACATATTTAATTTAATATTTACGAATTGTCCGGTCTCTCCTCTCTTCAGATCCTCACAGCATCACCTTAGAATCCTTGATACACAAGGGAATTATCTAAATAAGGATGATGAAGAGCAAATTAGTGTGGAATGCAAACAATCTTATTTAATATAAAACAATAATGGATATAACAAAATTCAACAACAGAAGCTATTTTAAATCCCAATTATTATAATAAGATACATATTTAATTTAATATTTAAGATTTGTCCGGTCTCTCCTCTCTTCAGATCCTCACAGCATCCCTTTAGATTCGGTGATACCCCAGGGAATTATCTAAATAAGGATGAAGAAGAGGAAATTAGTGTGGAATGCAAACAATCTCATTTAATATAAAACGATAATAGATAGAACGAAATTCAACAATGGAAGTTAACTTAAATCCAAATTATTATAATGAGATACATATTTAATATAATATTTACGATTTGTCCGGTCTCTCCTCTCTTCAGATCCTCACAGCATCCCTTTAGATTCCTTGATACCCAGGGAATTATCTAAATAAGGATGAAGAAGAGCAAATTAGTGTGGAATGCAAACAATCTCATTTAATATAAAACAATAATAGATAGAACGAAATTCAACAACGGAAGTTAACTTAAATCCCAATTATTATAATAAGATACATATTTAATATCATATTTAGGATTTGTCCTGTCTCTCCTCTCTTCAGATGCTCACAGCATCCCTTTAGATTCCTTGATACCCATGGGAATTATCTTAATAAGGATGAAGAAGAGCAAAATAGTGTGGAATGCAAACAATCTCATTTAATATAAAACAATAATACATATAACGAAATTCAACAATGGAAGTTAACTTAAATCCCAATTATTATAATAAGATACATATTTAATATAATATTTAAGAATTGTTCGGACTCTCCTCTCTTCAGATCCTCACAGCATCTGTTTAGATTCCTTGATACCCAGGGAATTATCTAAATAAGGATGAAGAAGAGCAAAATAATGTGGAATGCAAACAATCTCATTTAATATAAAACAATAATACATATAACGAAATTCAACAATGGAAGGTAACTTAAATCCCAATTATTATAATAAGATACATATTTAATATAATATTTACGATTTGTCCGGTCTCTCCTCTCTTCATATCCTCACAGCATCCCTTTAGATTCCTTGATACCCCAGGGAATTATCTAAATAAGGATGAAGAAGAGCAAATTAGCGTGGAATGCAAACAATCTCATTTAATATAAAACAATAATAGATATAACGAAATTCAACAATGGGAATAACTTAAATCCCAATTATTATAATAAGATACATATTTAATTTAATATTTACGAATTGTCCAGTCTCTCCTCTCTTCTGATCCTCACAGCATCCATTTAGATTCCTTGATACCCCAGTGAATTATCTAAATAAGGATGAAGAAGAGCAAATTAGTGTGGAATGCAAACAATCTCATAGAAATATAAAACAATAATAGATAGAACGAAATTCAACAATGGAAGTTAACTTAAATCCAAATTATTATAATGAGATACATATTTAATATAATATTTACGATTTGTCCGGTCTCTCCTCTCTTCAGATCCTCACAGCAACCCTTTAGATTCCTTGATACACCAGGGAATTATCTAAATAAGGATAATGAAGAGCAAATTAGTGTGGAATGCAAACAATCTCATATAATATAAAACAATAATGGATATAACGAAATTCAACAACGGAAGTTATTTTAAATCCCAATTATTATAATAAGATACATATTTAATATAATATTTACGATTTGTCCGGTCTCTCCTCTCTTCAGATCCTCACAGCATCCCTTTAGATTCCTTGATACACCAGGGAATTATTTAAATAAGGATAATTAAGAGCAAATTAGTGTGGAATGCAAACAATCTCATTTAATATAAAACAATAATTGATATAACGAAATTCAACAACGGAAGTTATTTTAAATTCCAATTATTATAAAAAGATATATAATAAATATAATATTTACGATTTGTCCGGTCTCTCCTCTCTTCAGATCCTCACAGCATCCCTTTAGATTACTTGATACCCCAGGGAATTATGAAAATAAGGATGAAGAAGAGCAAATTAGTGTGGAATGCAAAGAATCTCATTTAATATAAAAAATAATAGATATAACGAAGTTCAACAATGGAAGTTAACTTAAATCCCATTTATTATAATAAGATACATATTTAATATAATATTTACGATTTCTTTGGTCTCTCCTCTCTTCCAATCCTCACAGCATCCCTTTAGATTCCTTGATACCCCAGTGAATTATCTAAATAAGGATGAAGAAGAGCAAATTAGGGTGGAATGCAAACAATCTCATAGAAATATAATACAATAATAGATAGAACGAAAATCAATAATGGAAGTTAACTTAAATCCAAGTTATTATAATGAGATACATATTTAATATAATATTTACGATTTGTCCAATCTCTCCTCTCTTCAGATCCTCACAGCATCCCTTTAGATTCCTTGATACACCCGGAAATTATCTGAATAAGGATGATGAAGAGAAAATTAATGTGGAATGCAAACAATCTCATTTATATTAAGCAATAATGGATATAACGAAATTCAACAACGGAAGTTATTTTAAATCCCAATTAATATAATAAGATACATATTTAATATAATATTTACGATTTGTACGGTCTCTCCTCTCTTCAGATCCTCACAGCATCCCTTTAGATTCCTTGATACACCATGGAATTATCTAAATAAGGATGATGAAGAGCAAATTAGTGTGGAATGCAAACAATCTCATTTAATATAAAACAATAATTGATATAACGAAATTCAACAATGGAAGTTAACTTAAATCCCAATTATTATAATAAGATACATATTAAATATAATATTTACGATTTGTCCGGTCTCTCCTCTCTTCAGATCCTCACAGCATCCCTTTAGATTCCTTGATACCCCAGGGAATGATCTAAATAAGGATGAAGAAGAGCAAATTAGTGTGGGATGCAAACAATCTCATTTAATATAAAACAAGAATAGATATAACGAAATTCAACAACGGAAGTTAACTTAAATCATAATTATTAAAATAAGATACATATTTAATATAATATTTACGATTTGTCCGGTCTCTCCTCTCTTCAGATCCTCACAGCATCCCTTTAGATTCCTTGATACCCCAGGGAATTATCTAAATAAGGATGAAGAAGAGCAAATTAGTGTGGAATGCAAACAATCTCATTTAATATAAAACAATAAAAGATATATAGAAATTCCACAATGGAAGTTAACTTAAATCCCAATTATTACAATATGATACATATTTAATATAATATTTACGATTTGTCCGGTGTCTCCTCTCTTCAGATCCTCACAGCATCACTTTAGATTCCTTGATACCCCAGGGAATTATCTAAATAAGGATGAAGAAGAGCAAATTAGTGTGGAATGCAAACAATCTCATTTTATATAAAACAATAATATATATAACGCAATTCAAAAATGGAAGTTAACTTAAATTCCAATTATTACAATAAGATACATATTTAATATAATATTTACGATTTGTCCGGTCTCTCCTCTCTTCAGATCCTCACAGCATCCCTTTAGATTCCTTCATACCCCAGGGAATTATCTAAATAAGGATGAAGAAGATCAAATTAGTGTGGAATGCAAACAATCTCATTTAATATAAAACAATAATAGATATAACGAAATTCAACAATGGAAGTTAACTTAAATCCCAATTATCACAATAAAATACATATTTTATATAATATTTACGATTTGTCCGGTCTCTCCTCTCTTCAGATCCTCACAGCATCCCTATAGATTACTTGATACACCAGGGAATTATCTAAATAAGGATGAAGAAGAGCAAATTATTTTGGAATGCAAACAATCTCATTTAATATAAAACAATAATAGATATAACGAAATTCAACAACGGAAGTTAACTTAAATCATAATTATTATAATAAGAAACATATTTAATATAATATTTACGATTTGTCCGGTCTCTCCTCTCTTCAGATCCTCACAGTATCCCTTTTGATTCCTTGATACCCCAGGGAATTATCTAAATAAGGATGAAGAAGAGCAAATTAGTGTGGAATGCAAACAATCTCATTTAATATAAAACAATAATAGATATAACGAAATTCAACAATGGAAGTTAACTTAAATCCCAATTATTATAATAAGATACATATTATATATAGTATTTACGATTTGTCCGGTCTCTCCTCTCTTCTGATCCTCACAGCATCCCTTTAGATTCCTTGATACCCCAGGGAATTATCTAAATAAGGATGAAGAAGAGCAAATTAGTGTGGAATGCAAACAATCTCATTTAATATAAAACAATAATAGATATAAAAAAATTCAACAATGGAAGTTAACTTAAATACCTATTATTATAAAAAGATACATATTTAATATAATATTTACGATTTGTCCGGTCTCTCCTCTCTTCAGATCCTCACAGCATCCCTTTAGATTCCTTGATACCCCAGGGAATGATCTAAATAAGGATGAAGAAGAGCAAATTAGTGTGGGATGCAAACAATCTCATTTAATATAAAACAATAATAGATATAACGAAATTCTACAATGGAAGTTAACTTAAATCCCAATTATTACAATAAGATACATATTTAATATAATATTTACGATTTGTCCGGTCTCTCCTCTCTTCAGATCCTCACAGCATCCCTTTAGATTCATTGATACCCCAGGGAATTATCTAAATAAGGATGAAGAAGAGCAAATTAGTGTAAAAAGGAAACAATCTCATTTAATATAAAACAATAATAGATATAAAAAAAATTCAACAATGGAAGTTAACTTACATCCCAATTATTATAATAAGATACATATTTATTATAATATTTACGATTTGTCCGGTCTCTCCTCTCTTCAGATCCTCACAGCATCCCTTTAGATTCATTGATACCCCAGGGAATTATCTAAATAAGGATGATGAAGAGCAAATTAGTGTAGAATGCAAACAATCTCATTTAATATAAAACACTAATAGATATAACGAAATTCAACAATGGAAGTTAACTTTAATCCCAATTATTATAATAAGATACATATTTAATATAATATTTACGATTTGTCCGGTCTCTCCTCTCTTCAGAATCTCACAGCATCCCTTTAGATTCCTTGATACCCCAGGGAATTATCTAAATAAGGATGAAGAAGAGCAAATTAGTGTGGAATGCAAACAATCTCATTTAATATAAAACAATAATAGATATAAATAAAATTCAACAATGGAAGTTAACTTAAATCCCAATTATTATAATAAGATACATATTTAATGTAATATTTACGATTTATCCGGTCTCTCCTCTCTTCAGATCCTCACAGCATCCCTTTAGATTCCTTGATACACCAGGGAATTATCTAAATAAGGATGAAGAAGAACAAATTAGCGTGGAATGCAAACAATCTCATTTAATAAAAAACAATAATAGATAGAACGAAATTCAACAATGAAAGTAAACTTAAATCCCAATTATTATAATAAGATACATATTTAATATCATATTTACGATTTGTCCAGTCTCTCTTCTCTTCAGATCCTCACAGCATCCCCTTAGATTCCTTTATCCCCCAGGGAATTATGTAAATACGGATGAAGAAGAGCAGATTAGTGTGGAATGCAATTAATCTCATTTAATATAAAACAATAACAATAATAATAATAGATATAACGAAATTAAACAATGGAAGTTATCTTAAATCCCAATTGTTACAATAAGATACATATTTAATATAATATTTACGATTTGTCCGGTCTCTCCTCTCTTCAGATCCTCACAGCATCCCTTTAGATTCCTTGATACCCCAGGGAATTATCTAAATAAGGATGAAGAAGAGCAAATTAGTGTGGAATGCAAACAATCTTATTTAATATAAAATAATAATAGATCTAACGAAATTCAGCAACGGAAGTTAACATAAATCATAATTATTATAATAAGATACATATTTAATATAATATTTACGATTTGTCCGGTCTCTCCTCTCTTCAGATCCTCACAGCATCCCTTTAGATTCCTTGATACCCAGGGAATTATCTAAATAAGGATGAAGAAGAGCAAATTAGTGTGGAATGCAACCAATCTCATTTAATATAAAACAATAATAGATAGAACGAAATTCAACAATGGAAGTTAACTTAAATCCCAATTATTATAATAAGATACATATTTAATACAATATTTACGATTTGTCCGGTCTCTCCTCTCTTCAGATCCTCACAGCATCCCTTTAGATTCCTTGATACCCCAGGGAATTATCTAAATAAGGATGAAGAAGAGCAAATTAGTGTGGAATGCAAACAATCTCGTTTAATATAAAACAATAATAGATATAACGAAGTTCAACAATGGAAGTCAACTTAAATCCCTTTTATTATAATAAGAAACATATTTAATATAATATTTACGATTTCTCCGGTCTCTCCTCTCTTCCAATCCTCACAGCATCCCTTTAGATTCCTTGATACCCCAGGGATTATCTAAATAACGATGAAGAAGAGCAAATTAGTGTGGAATGCAAAGAATCTTATTTAATATAAAACTATAATAGATATAACGAAATTCAACATTGGAAGTTTACTTAAATCCCAATTATTATAATAAGATACATATTTAATTTAATATTTACGATTTGTCCGGTCTCACCTCTCCTCAGATCCTCACAGCATCCCTTTAGATTCCTTGATACCCCAGGGAATTATCTAAATAAGGATGAAGAAGAGCAAATTAGTGTGGAATGCAAGCAATCTCATTTAATATAAAACTATAATAGATATAACGAAATTCAACAATGGAAATTAACTTAAATCCCAATTATCACAATAAGATACATATTTAATATAATATTTACGATTTGTCCGATCTCTCCTCTCTTCAGATCCTCACAGTATCCCTTTAGATTCCTTGATACCCCAGGGAATTATCTAAATAAGGATGAAGAAGAGCAAATTAGTGTGGAATGCAAACAATCTCATTTAACATAAAACAATAATAGATAGAACGAAATTCAACAAGGGAAGTTAACTTAAATCCCAATTATTATAATAAGATACATATTTAATATAATATTTACGATTTGTCCGTTCTCTCCTCTCTTCAGATCCTCACAGCATCCCTTTAGATTCCTTGATACCCCAGGGAATTATCTAAATAAGGATGAAGAAGAGCAAATTAGTGTGGAATGCAAACAATCTCATTTAATATAAAACAATAATAGATATAACGAAATTCTAAAATGGAAGTTAACTTAAATCCCAATTATTACAATAAGATACTTATTTAATATAATATTTACGATTTGTCCGGTCTCTCCTCTCTTCAGATCCTCACAGCATCCCTTTAGATTCATTGATACCCCAAGGGAATTATCTAAATAAGGATGAAGAAGAGCAAATTAGTGTGGAATGCAAACAATCTTATTTTATATAAAACAATAATAGATCTAACGAAATTCAACAACGGAAGTTAACTTAAATCCCAATTATTACAATAAGATACATATTTAATATAATATTTACGATTCGTCCGGTCTCTCCTCTCTTCAGATCCTCACAGCATCCCCTTAGATTCCGTTATCCCCCAGGGAATTATGTAAATACGGATGAGGAAGAGCAGATTAGTGTGGAATGCAATTAATCTCATTTAATATAAAACAATAACAATAATAATAATAGATCTAACGAAATTCAACATCGGAAGTTAATTTAAATCCCAATTATTACAATAAGATACATATTTAATATAATATTTACGATTTGTCCGGTCTCTCCTCTCTTCAGATCCTCACAGCATCCCCTTAGATTCCTTTATCCCCCAGGGAATTATGTAAATACGGATGAAGAAGAGCAGATTAGTGTGGAATGCAATTAATCTCATTTAATATAAAACAATAACAATAATAATAATAGATATAACGAAATTCAACAATGGAAGTTAACTTAAATCCCAATTATTACAATAAGATACATATTTAATATAATATTTACGATTTGTCCGGTCTCTCCTCTCTTCAGATCCTCACAGCATCCCTTTAGATTCCTTGATACCCCAGGGAATTATCTAAATAAGGATGAAGAAGAGCAAATTAGTGTGGAATGCAAACAATCTTATTTAATATAAAACAATAATAGATAGAACGAAATTCAACAACGGAAGTTAACATAAATCATAATTATTACAATAAGATACATATTTAATATAATATTTACGATTTTTCCGGTCTCTCCTCTCTTCAGATCCTCACAGCATCAATTTAGATTCCTTGATACCCAGGGAATTATCTAAATAAGGATGAAGAAGAGCTAATTAGTGTGGAATGCAAACAATCTCATCTAATATAAAACAATAATAGATAGAACGAAATTCAACAATGGAAGTTAACTGAAATCCCAATTATTATAATAAGATACATATTTAATATAATATTTACGATTTGTCCGGTCTCTCCTCTCTTCAGATCCTCACAGCATCGCTTTAGATTCCTTGATACCCCAGGGAATTATCTAAATAAGGATGAAGAAGAGCAAATTAGTGTGGAATGCAAACAATCTCATTTCATATAAAACAATAATAGCTGTAACGAAATTCAACAATGGAAGTTAACTTAAATCCCAATTATTATAATAAGATACATATTTAATATAATATTTACGATTTGTCCGGTCTTACCTCTCTTCCAATCCTCACAGCATTCTTTAGATTCCTTGATACACCAGGGAATTATCTAAATAAGGATGAAGAAGAGTAAATTAGTGTGGAATGCAAACAATCAAATTTAATATAAGTCAATAATAGATAGAACGAAATCCAACAATGGAAGTTAACTTAAATCACAATTATTACAATAAGATACATATTGAATATAATATTTACGATTTTTCCGGTCTCTCCTCTCTTCCAATCCTCACAGCATCCCTTTAGATTCCCTGTTACCAAAGGGAATTATCTAAATAAGGATGAAGAAGAGGAAATTAGTGTGGAATGCAAACAATCTCATTTAATATAAAACTAAAATAGATTTAACGAAATTCAACAATGGAAGTTAACTTAAATCCCTATGGTTATAATAAGATACATATTTAATTTAATATTTACGAATTGTCCGGTCTCTCCTCTCTTCAGATCCTCACAGCATCACCTTAGAATCCTTGATACACAAGGGAATTATCTAAATAAGGATGATGAAGAGCAAATTAGTGTGGAATGCAAACAATCTTATTTAATATAAAACAATAATGGATATAACAAAATTCAACAACAGAAGCTATTTTAAATCCCAATTATTATAATAAGATACATATTTAATTTAATATTTAAGATTTGTCCGGTCTCTCCTCTCTTCAGATCCTCACAGCATCCCTTTAGATTCGGTGATACCCCAGGGAATTATCTAAATAAGGATGAAGAAGAGGAAATTAGTGTGGAATGCAAACAATCTCATTTAATATAAAACGATAATAGATAGAACGAAATTCAACAATGGAAGTTAACTTAAATCCAAATTATTATAATGAGATACATATTTAATATAATATTTACGATTTGTCCGGTCTCTCCTCTCTTCAGATCCTCACAGCATCCCTTTAGATTCCTTGATACCCAGGGAATTATCTAAATAAGGATGAAGAAGAGCAAATTAGTGTGGAATGCAAACAATCTCATTTAATATAAAACAATAATAGATAGAACGAAATTCAACAACGGAAGTTAACTTAAATCCCAATTATTATAATAAGATACATATTTAATATCATATTTAGGATTTGTCCTGTCTCTCCTCTCTTCAGATGCTCACAGCATCCCTTTAGATTCCTTGATACCCATGGGAATTATCTTAATAAGGATGAAGAAGAGCAAAATAGTGTGGAATGCAAACTATCTCATTTAATATAAAACAATAATACATATAACGAAATTCAACAATGGAAGTTAACTTAAATCCCAATTATTATAATAAGATACATATTTAATATAATATTTAAGAATTGTTCGGACTCTCCTCTCTTCAGATCCTCACAGCATCTGTTTAGATTCCTTGATACCCAGGGAATTATCTAAATAAGGATGAAGAAGAGCAAAATAATGTGGAATGCAAACAATCTCATTTAATATAAAACAATAATACATATAACGAAATTCAACAATGGAAGGTAACTTAAATCCCAATTATTATAATAAGATACATATTTAATATAATATTTACGATTTGTCCGGTCTCTCCTCTCTTCATATCCTCACAGCATCCCTTTAGATTCCTTGATACCCCAGGGAATTATCTAAATAAGGATGAAGAAGAGCAAATTAGCGTGGAATGCAAACAATCTCATTTAATATAAAACAATAATAGATATAACGAAATTCAACAATGGGAATAACTTAAATCCCAATTATTATAATAAGATACATATTTAATTTAATATTTACGAATTGTCCAGTCTCTCCTCTCTTCAGATCCTCACAGCATCCATTTAGATTCCTTGATACCCCAGTGAATTATCTAAATAAGGATGAAGAAGAGCAAATTAGTGTGGAATGCAAACAATCTCATAGAAATATAAAACAATAATAGATAGAACGAAATTCAACAATGGAAGTTAACTTAAATCCAAATTATTATAATGAGATACATATTTAATATAATATTTACGATTTGTCCGGTCTCTCCTCTCTTCAGATCCTCACAGCAACCCTTTAGATTCCTTGATACACCAGGGAATTATCTAAATAAGGATGATGAAGAGCAAATTAGTGTGGAATGCAAACAATCTCATATAATATAAAACAATAATGGATATAACGAAATTCAACAACGGAAGTTATTTTAAATCCCAATTATTATAATAAGATACATATTTAATATAATATTTACGATTTGTCCGGTCTCTCCTCTCTTCAGATCCTCACAGCATCCCTTTAGATTCCTTGATACACCAGGGAATTATTTAAATAAGGATAATTAAGAGCAAATTAGTGTGGAATGCAAACAATCTCATTTAATATAAAACAATAATTGATATAACGAAATTCAACAACGGAAGTTATTTTAAATTCCAATTATTATAAAAAGATATATAATAAATATAATATTTACGATTTGTCCGGTCTCTCCTCTCTTCAGATCCTCACAGCATCCCTTTAGATTACTTGATACCCCAGGGAATTATGAAAATAAGGATGAAGAAGAGCAAATTAGTGTGGAATGCAAAGAATCTCATTTAATATAAAAAATAATAGATATAACGAAGTTCAACAATGGAAGTTAACTTAAATCCCATTTATTATAATAAGATACATATTTAATATAATATTTACGATTTCTTTGGTCTCTCCTCTCTTCCAATCCTCACAGCATCCCTTTAGATTCCTTGATACCCCAGTGAATTATCTAAATAAGGATGAAGAAGAGCAAATTAGGGTGGAATGCAAACAATCTCATAGAAATATAATACAATAATAGATAGAACGAAAATCAATAATGGAAGTTAACTTAAATCCAAGATATTATAATGAGATACATATTTAATATAATATTTACGATTTGTCCAATCTCTCCTCTCTTCAGATCCTCACAGCATCCCTTTAGATTCCTTGATACACCCGGAAATTATCTGAATAAGGATGATGAAGAGAAAATTAATGTGGAATGCAAACAATCTCATTTATATTAAGCAATAATGGATATAACGAAATTCAACAACGGAAGTTATTTTAAATCCCAATTAATATAATAAGATACATATTTAATATAATATTTACGATTTGTACGGTCTCTCCTCTCTTCAGATCCTCACAGCATCCCTTTAGATTCCTTGATACACCATGGAATTATCTAAATAAGGATGATGAAGAGCAAATTAGTGTGGAATGCAAACAATCTCATTTAATATAAAACAATAATTGATATAACGAAATTCAACAATGGAAGTTAACTTAAATCCCAATTATTATAATAAGATACATATTAAATATAATATTTACGATTTGTCCGGTCTCTCCTCTCTTCAGATCCTCACAGCATCCCTTTAGATTCCTTGATACCCCAGGGAATGATCTAAATAAGGATGAAGAAGAGCAAATTAGTGTGGGATGCAAACAATCTCATTTAATATAAAACATTAATAGATATAAAAAAATTCAACAATGGAAGTTAACTTAAATCCCAATTATTATAATAAGATACATATTTAATATAATATTTACGATTTGTCCGGTCTCTCCTCTCTTCAGATCCTCACAGCATCCCTTTAGATTCCTTGATACCCCAGGGAATGATCTAAATAAGGATGAAGAAGAGCAAATTAGTGTGGGATGCAAACAATCTCATTTAATATAAAACAATAATAGATATAACGAAATTCTACAATGGAAATGATCTTAAATCCCAATTATTACAATAAGATACATATTTAATATAATATTTACGATTAGTCCGGTCTCTCCTCTCTTCAGATCCTCACAGCATCCCTTTAGATTCATTGATAACCCAGGGAATTATCTAAATAAGGATGAAGAAGAGCAAATTAGTGTAAAAAGGAAACAATCTTATTTAATATAAAACAATAATAGATATAACGAAATTCAACAATGGAAGTTTACTTAAATCCCAATTATTACAATAAGATACATATTTAATATAATATTTACGATTTGTCCGGTCTCTCCTCTCTTCAGATCCTCACAGCATCCCTTTAGATTCCTTGATACACCAGGGAATTATCTAAATAAGGATGATGAAGAGCAAATTAGTGTGGAATGCAAACAATCTCATTTAATATAAAACAATAATTGATATAACGAAATTCAACAACGGAAGTTATTTTAAATTCCAATTATTATAATAAGATATATATTAAATATAATATTTACGATTTGTCCGGTCTCTCCTCTCTTCAGATCCTCACAGCATCCCTTTAGATTACATGATACCCCAGGGAATTATGAAAATAAGGATGAAGAAGAGCAAATTAGTGTGGAATGCAAAGAATCTCATTTAATATAAAAAATAATAGATATAACGAAGTTCAACAATGGAAGTTAACTTAAATCCCATTTATTATAATAAGATACATATTTAATATAATATTTACGATTTCTCCGGTCTCTCCTCTCTTCCAATCCTCACAGCATACCTTTAGATTCCTTGATACCCCAGTGAATTGTCTAAATAAGGATGAAGAAGAGCAAATTAGGGTGGAATGCAAACAATCTCATAGAAATATAATACAATAATAGATAGAACGAAAATCAATAATGGAAGTTAACTTAAATCCAAGTTATTATAATGAGATACATATTTAATATAATATTTACGATTTGTCCGATCTCTCCTCTCTTCAGATCCTCACAGCATCCCTTTAGATTCCTTGATACACCCGGAAATTATCTGAATAAGGATGATGAAGAGCAAATTAATGTGGAATGCAAACAATCTCATTTATATTAAGCAATAATGGATATAACGAAATTCAACAACGGAAGTTATTTTAAATCCCAATTAATATAATAAGATACATATTTAATATAATATTTACGATTCGTCCGGTCTCTCTTCTCTTCAGATCCTAACAGCATCCCTTTAGATTCCTTGATACACCAGGGAATTATCTAAATAAGGATGATGAAGAGCAAATTAGTGTGGAATGCATACAATCTCATATAATATAAAACAATAATGGATATAACGAAATTCAACAACGGAAGTTATTTTAAATCCCAATTATTATAATAAGATACATATTTAATATAATATTTACGATTTGTACGGTCTCTCCTCTCTTCAGATCCTCACAGCATCCCTTTAGATTCCTTGATACACCATGGAATTATCTAAATAAGGATGATGAAGAGCAAATTAGTGTGGAATGCAAACAATCTCATTTAATATAAAACAATAATTGATATAACGAAATTCAACAACGGAAGTTATCTTAAATTCCAATTATTATAATAAGATATATATTGAATATAATATTTACGATTTGTCCGGTCTCTCATCTCTTCAGATCCTCACAGCATCCCTTTAGATTCCTTGATACCCCAGGGAATTATGAAAATAAGGATGAAGAAGAGCAAATTAGTGTGGAATGCAAACAATCTCATTTAATATAAAAAATAATAGATATAACGAAGTTCAACAATGGAAGTTAACTTAAATCCCTTTTATTATAATAAGAAACATATTTAATATAATATTTACGATTTCCCCGGTCTCTCCTCTCTTCCAATCCTCACAGCATCCCTTTAGATTCCTTGATACCCCAGGGATTATCTAAATAACGATGAAGAAGAGCAAATTAGTGTGGAATGCAAAGAATCTCATTTAATATAAAACTATAATAGATATAACGAAAATCAACATTGGAAGTTTACTTAAATCCCAATTATTATAATAAGATACAT
The DNA here is from genome assembly GCA_947579665.1 of Sympetrum striolatum. NCBI lineage: Eukaryota > Metazoa > Arthropoda > Insecta > Odonata > Libellulidae > Sympetrum > Sympetrum striolatum. The sequence continues at coordinate 64,698,920 of OX388351.1, read as the reverse complement.
ATTTAATAAAATATTTACGATATGTCCGGTCTCTCTTCTCTTCAGATCCTCACAGCATCCCTTTAGATTCCTTGATACCCCAGGGAATTATCTAAATAAGGATGAAGAAGAGCAAATTAGTGTGGAATGCAAACAATCTCATTTAATATAAAACAATAATAGATATAACGAAATTCAACAATGGAAGTTAACTTAAATCCCAATTATTATAATAAGACACATATTTAATTTAATATTTACGATTTTTCCGGTCTCACCTCTCCTCAGATCCTCACAGCATCCCTTTAGATTCCTTGATACCCCAGGGAATTATCTAAATAAGGATGAAGAAGAGCAAATTAGTGTGGAATGCAAACAATCTCATTTAATATAAAACAATAATAGATATAACGAAATTCAACAATGGAAGTTAACTTAAGTCCCAATTATCACAATAAAATACATATTTTATATAATATTTACGATTTGTCCGGTCTCTCCTCTCTTCAGATCCTCACAGCATCCCTTTAGATTACTTGATACACCAGGGAATTATCTAAATAAGGATGAAGAAGAGCAAATTATTGTGGAATGCAAACAATCTCATTTAATATAAAACAATAATAGATATAACGAAATTCAACAACGGAAGTTAACTTAAATCATAATTATTATAATAAGAAACATATATAATATAATATATACGATTTGTCCGGTCTCTCCTCTCTTCATATCCTCACAGTATCCCTTTAGATTCCTTGATACCCCAGGGAATTATCTAAATAAGGATGATGAAGAGCAAATTAGTGTGGAATGCAAACAATCTCATTTAATAAAAAACAATAATAGATATAACGAAATTCAACAATGGAAGTTAACTTAAATCCCAATTATTATAATAAGATACATATTAAATATAATATTTACGATTTGTCCGGTCTATCCTCTCTTCAGATCCTCACAGCATCCCTTTAGATTCCTTGATACACCAGGGAATTATCTAAATAAGGATAATGAAGAGCAAATTAGTGTGGAATGCAAACAATCTCATTTAATATAAAACAATAATTGATATAACGAAATTCAACAACGGAAGTTATTTTAAATTCCAATTATTATAATAAGATATATATTAAATATAATATTTACGATTTGTCCGGTCTCTCCTCTCTTCAGATCCTCACAGCATCCCTTTAGATTACTTGATACCCCAGGGAATTATGAAAATAAGGATGAAGAAGAGCAAATTAGTGTGGAATGCAAAGAATCTCATAGAAATATAATACAATAATAGATAGAACGAAAATCAATAATGGAAGTTAACTTAAATCCAAGTTATTATAATGAGATACATATTTAATATAATATTTACGATTTGTCCGATCTCTCCTCTCTTCAGATCCTCACTGCATCCCTTTAGATTCCTTGATACACCCGGAAATTATCTGAATAAGGATGATGAAGAGCAAATTAATGTGGAATGCAAACAATCTCATTTATATTAAGCAATAATGGATATAACGAAATTCAACAACGGAAGTTATTTTAAATCCCAATTAATATAATAAGATACATATTTAATATAATTTTTACGATTTGTCCGGTCTCTCCTCTCTTCAGATCCTAACAGCATCCCTTTAGATTCCTTGATACACCAGGGAATTATCTAAATAAGGATGTTGAAGAGCAAATTAGTGTGGAATGCATACAATCTCATATAATATAAAACAATAATGGATATAACGAAATTCAACAACGGAAGTTATTTTAAATCCCAATTATTATAATAAGATACATATTTAATATAATATTTACGATTTGTACGGTCTCTCCTCTCTTCAGATCCTCACAGCATCCCTTTAGATTCCTTGATACACCATGGAATTATCTAAATAAGGATGATGAAGAGCAAATTAGTGTGGAATGCAAACAATCTCATTTAATATAAAACAATAATTGATATAACGAAATTCAACAACGGAAGTTATCTTAAATTCCAATTATTATAATAAGATATATATTGAATATAATATTTACGATTTGTCCGGTCTCTCCTCTCTTCAGATCCTCACAGCATCCCTTTAGATTCCTTGATACCCCAGGGAATTATGAAAATAAGGATGAAGAAGAGCAAATTAGAGTGGAATGCACACAATCTCATTTAATATAAAAAATAATAGATATAACGAAGTTCAACAATGGAAGTTAACTTAAATCCCTTTTATTATAATAAGAAACATATTTAATATAATATTTACGATTTCTCCGGTCTCTCCTCTCTTCCAATCCTCACAGCATCCCTTTAGATTCCTTGATACCCCAGGGATTATCTAAATAACGATGAAGAAGAGCAAATTAGTGTGGAATGCAAAGAATCTCATTTAATATTAAACTATAATAGATATAACAAAAATCAACATTGGAAGTTTACTTAAATCCCAATTATTATAATAAGATACATATTTAATAAAATATTTACGATATGTCCGGTCTCTCTTCTCTTCAGATCCTCACAGCATCCCTTTAGATTCCTTGATACCCCAGGGAATTATCTAAATAAGGATGAAGAAGAGCAAATTAGTGTGGAATGCAAACAATCTCATTTAATATAAAACAATAATAGATATAACGAAATTCAACAATGGAAGTTAACTTAAATCCCAATTATTATAATAAGATACATATTTAATTTAATATTAACGATTTGTCCGGTCTCACCTCTCCTCAGATCCTCACAGCATCCCTTTAGATTCCTTGATACCCCAGGGAATTATCTAAATAAGGATGAAGAAGAGCAAATTAGTGTAGAATGCAAACAATCTCATTTAATATAAAACAATAATAGATAGAACGAAATTCAACAATGGAAGTTAACTTAAATCCCAATTATCACAATAAAATACATATTTTATATAATATTAACGATTTGTCCGGTCTCTCCTCTCTTCAGATCCTCACAGCATCCCTTTAGATTCCTTGATACACCAGGGAATTATCTAAATAAGGATGAAGAAGAGCAAATTAGCGTGGAATGCAAACAATCTCATTTAATATAAAACAATAATAGATAGAACGAAATTCAACAATGGAAGTTAACTTAAATCCCAATTATTATAATAAGATACATATTTAATATCATATTTACGATTTGTCCAGTCTCTCCTCTCTTCAGATAATCAAAAATCCCTTTAGATTCCTTGATACCCCAGGGAATTATCTAAATAAGGATGAAGAAGAGCAAATTAGTGTGGAATGCAAACAATCTCATTTAATAAAAAACAATAATAGATATAACGAAATTCAACAATGGAAGTTAAATTAAATCCCAATTATTATAATAAGATACATATTAAATATAATATTTACGATTTGTCCGGTCTCTCCTCTCTTCAGATCCTCACAGCATCCCTTTAGATTCCTTGATACCCCAGGGAATGATCTAAATAAGGATGAAGAAGAGCAAATTAGTGTGGGATGCAAACAATCTCATTTAATATAAAACAATAATAGATATAAAAAAATTCAACAATGGAAGTTAACTTAAATCCCAATTATTATAATAAGATACATATTTAATATAATATTTACGATTTGTCCGGTCTCTCCTCTCTTCAGATCCTCACAGCATCCCTTTAGATTCCTTGATACCCCAGGGAATGATCTAAATAAGGATGAAGAAGAGCAAATTAGTGTGGGATGCAAACAATCTCATTTAATATAAAACAATAATAGATATAACGAAATTCTACAATGGAAATTATCTTAAATCCCAATTATTACAATAAGATACATATTAAATATAATATTTACGATTAGTCCGGTCTCTCCTCTCTTCAGATCCTCACAGCATCCCTTTAGATTCCTTGATACCCCAGGGATTATCTAAATAACGATGAAGAAGAGCAAATTAGTGTGGAATGCAAAGAATCTCATTTAATATTAAACTATAATAGATATAACAAAAATCAACATTGGAAGTTTACTTAAATCCCAATTATTATAATAAGATACATATTTAATAAAATATTTACGATATGTCCGGTCTCTCTTCTCTTCAGATCCTCACAGCATCCCTTTAGATTCCTTGATACCCCAGGGAATTATCTAAATAAGGATGAAGAAGAGCAAATTAGTGTGGAATGCAAACAATCTCATTTAATATAAAACAATAATAGATATAACGAAATTCAACAATGGAAGTTAACTTAAATCCCAATTATTATAATAAGATACATATTTAATTTAATATTAACGATTTGTCCGGTCTCACCTCTCCTCAGATCCTCACAGCATCCCTTTAGATTCCTTGATACCCCAGGGAATTATCTAAATAAGGATGAAGAAGAGCAAATTAGTGTAGAATGCAAACAATCTCATTTAATATAAAACAATAATAGATAGAACGAAATTCAACAATGGAAGTTAACTTAAATCCCAATTATCACAATAAAATACATATTTTATATAATATTAACGATTTGTCCGGTCTCTCCTCTCTTCAGATCCTCACAGCATCCCTTTAGATTCCTTGATACACCAGGGAATTATCTAAATAAGGATGAAGAAGAGCAAATTAGCGTGGAATGCAAACAATCTCATTTAATATAAAACAATAATAGATAGAACGAAATTCAACAATGGAAGTTAACTTAAATCCCAATTATTATAATAAGATACATATTTAATATCATATTTACGATTTGTCCAGTCTCTCCTCTCTTCAGATAATCAAAAATCCCTTTAGATTCCTTGATACCCCAGGGAATTATCTAAATAAGGATGAAGAAGAGCAAATTAGTGTGGAATGCAAACAATCTCATTTAATAAAAAACAATAATAGATATAACGAAATTCAACAATGGAAGTTAAATTAAATCCCAATTATTATAATAAGATACATATTAAATATAATATTTACGATTTGTCCGGTCTCTCCTCTCTTCAGATCCTCACAGCATCCCTTTAGATTCCTTGATACCCCAGGGAATGATCTAAATAAGGATGAAGAAGAGCAAATTAGTGTGGGATGCAAACAATCTCATTTAATATAAAACAATAATAGATATAAAAAAATTCAACAATGGAAGTTAACTTAAATCCCAATTATTATAATAAGATACATATTTAATATAATATTTACGATTTGTCCGGTCTCTCCTCTCTTCAGATCCTCACAGCATCCCTTTAGATTCCTTGATACCCCAGGGAATGATCTAAATAAGGATGAAGAAGAGCAAATTAGTGTGGGATGCAAACAATCTCATTTAATATAAAACAATAATAGATATAACGAAATTCTACAATGGAAATTATCTTAAATCCCAATTATTACAATAAGATACATATTAAATATAATATTTACGATTAGTCCGGTCTCTCCTCTCTTCAGATCCTCACAGCATCCCTTTAGATTCATTGATACTCCAGGGAATTATCTAAATAAGGATGAAGAAGAGCAAATTAGTGTAAAAAGGAAACAATCTTATTTAATATAAAACAATAATAGATATAACGAAATTCAACAATGGAAGTTAACTTAAATCCCAATTATTACAATAAGATACATATTTAATATAATATTTACGATTTGTCCGGTCTCTCCTCTCTTCAGATCCTAACAGCAACCCTTTAGATTCCTTGATACACCAGGGAATTATCTAAATAAGGATGTTGAAGAGCAAATTAGTGTGGAATGCATACAATCTCATATAATATAAAACAATAATGGATATAACGAAATTCAACAACGGAAGTTATTTTAAATCCCAATTATTATAATAAGATACATATTTAATATAATATTTACGATTTGTACGGTCTCTCCTCTCTTCAGATCCTCACAGCATCCCTTTAGATTCCTTGATACACCATGGAATTATCTAAATAAGGATGATGAAGAGCAAATTAGTGTGGAATGCAAACAATCTCATTTAATATAAAACGATAATTGATATAACGAAATTCAACAACGGAAGTTATCTTAAATTCCAATTATTATAATAAGATATATATTGAATATAATATTTACGATTTGTCCGGTCTCTCCTCTCTTCAGATCCTCACAGCATCCCTTTAGATTCCTTGATACCCCAGGGAATTATGAAAATAAGGATGAAGAAGAGCAAATTAGTGTGGAATGCAAACAATCTCATTTAATATAAAAAATAATAGATATAACGAAGTTCAACAATGGAAGTTAACTTAAATCCCTTTTATTATAATAAGAAACATATTTAATATAATATTTACGATTTCTCCGGTCTCTCCTCTCTTCCAATCCTCACAGCATCCCTTTAGATTCCTTGATACCCCAGGGATTATCTAAATAACGATGAAGAAGAGCAAATTAGTGTGGAATGCAAAGAATCTCATTTAATATAATACTATAATAGATATAACAAAAATCAACATTGGAAGTTTACTTAAATCCCAATTATTATAATAAGATACATATTTAATAAAATATTTACGATATGTCCGGTCTCTCTTCTCTTCAGATCCTCACAGCATCCCTTTAGATTCCTTGATACCCCAGGGAATTATCTAAATAAGGATGAAGAAGAGCAAATTAGTGTGGAATGCAAACAATCTCATTTAATATAAAACAATAATAGATATAACGAAATTCAACAATGGAGGTTAACTTAAATCCCAATTATTATAATAAGATACATATTTAATTTAATATTTACGATTTTTCCGGTCTCACCTCTCCTCAGATCCTCACAGCATCCCTTTAGATTCCTTGATACCCCAGGGAATTATCTAAATAAGGATGAAGAAGAGCAAATTAGTGTGGAATGCAAACAATCTCATTTAATATAAAACAATAATAGATATAACGAAATTCAACAATGGAAGTTAACTTAAGTCCCAATTATCACAATAAAATACATATTTTATATAATATTTACGATTTGTCCGGTCTCTCCTCTCTTCAGATCCTCACAGCATCCCTTTAGATTACTTGATAAACCAGGGAATTATCTAAATAAGGATGAAGAAGAGCAAATTATTGTGGAATGCAAACAATCTTATTTAATATAAAACAATAATAGATATAACGAAATTCAACAACGGAAGTTAACTTAAATCATAATTATTATAATAAGAAACATATTTAATATAATCTATACGATTTGTCCAGTCTCTCCTCTCTTCATATCCTCACAGTATCCCTTTAGATTCCTTGATACCCCAGGGAATTATCTAAATAAGGATGATGAAGAGCAAATTAGTGTGGAATGCAAACAATCTCATTTAATAAAAAACAATAATAGATATAACGAAATTCAACAATGGAAGTTAACTTAAATCCCAATTATTATAATAAGATACATATTAAATATAATATTTACGATTTGTCCGGTCTCTCCTCTCTTCAGATCCTCACAGCATCCCTTTAGATTCCTTGATACCCCAGGGAATGATCTAAATAAGGATGAAGAAGAGCAAATTAGTGTGGGATGCAAACAATCTCATTTAATATAAAACAATAATAGATATAAAAAAATTCAACAATGGAAGTTAACTTAAATCCCAATTATTATAATAAGATACATATTTTATATAATATTTACGATTTGTCCGATCTCTCCTCTCTTCAGATCCTCACAGCATCCCTTTAGATTCCTTGATACCCCAGGGAATGATCTAAATAAGGATGAAGAAGAGCAAATTAGTGTGGGATGCAAACAATCTCATTTAATATAAAACAATAATAGATATAACGAATTTCTACAATGGAAATTATCTTAAATCCCAATTATTACAATAAGATACATATTTAATATAATATTTACGATTAGTCCGGTCTCTCCTCTCTTCAGATCCTCACAGCATCTCTTTAGATTCATTGATACCCCAGGGAATTATCTAAATAAGGATGAAGAAGAGCAAATTAGTGTAAAAAGGAAACAATCTTGTTTAATATAAAACAATAATAGATATAACGAAATTCAACAATGGAAGTTAACTTAAATCCCAATTATTACAATAAGATACATATTTAATATAATATTTACGATTTGTCCGGTCTCTCCTCTCTTCAGATCCTCACAGCATCCCTTTAGATTCCTTGATACCCCAGGGAAATATCTAAATAAGGATGAAGAAGAGCAAATTAGTGTAAAAAGGAAACAATCTTATTTAATATAAAACAATAATAGATAGAACGAAATTCAACAATGGAAGTTAACTTAAATCCCAATTATTACAATAAGATACATATTTAATATAAGATTTACGATTTGTCCGGTCTCTCCTCTCTTCAGATCCTCACATCATCCCTTTAGATTCCTTGATACCCCAGGGAATTATCTAAATAAGGATGAAGAAGAGCAAATTAGTGTGGAATGCAAACAATCTCATTTAATATAAAACAATAATAGATATAAAAAAATTCAACAATGGAAGTTAACTTAAATCCCAATTATTATAATAAGATACATATATAATATAATATTTACAATTTGTCCGGTCTCTCCTCTCTTCAGATCCTCACAGCATCCCTTTAGATTCCTTGATACCCCAGGGAATGATCTAAATAAGGATGAAGAAGAGCAAATTAGTGTGGGATGCAAACAATCTCATTTAATATAAAACAATAATAGATATAACGAAATTCTACAATGGAAGTTAACTTAAATCCCAATTATTACAATAAGATACATATTTAATATAATATTTACGATTTGTCCGGTCTCTCCCCACTTCAGATCCTCACAGCATCCCTTTAGATTCCTTGATACAAAAGGGAATTATCTAAATAAGGATGATGAAGAGCAAATTAGTGTGGAATGCAAACAATCTCATTTAATATTAAGCAATAATGGATATAACCAAATTCAACAAGGGAAGTTATTTCAAATCCCAATTATTATAATAAGATACATATTTAATATAATATTTACGATTTGTACGGTCTCTCCTCTCTTCAGATCCACACAGCATCCCTTTAGATTCCTTGATACACCAGAGAATTATCTAAATAAGGATGATGAAGAGAAAATTAGTGTGGAATGCAAACAATCTTATTTAATATAAAACAATAATGGATATAACGAAATTCAACAATGGAAGTTATTTTAAATTCCAATTATTATAATAAGTAATATATTAAATATAATATTTACGATTTGTCCCGTCTCTCCTCTCTTCAGAACCTCACAGCATCCCTTTAGATTCCTTGATACCCCAGGGAATTATGAAAATAAGGATAAAGAAGAGCAAATTAAATTGGAATGCAAACAATCTCATTTATAATAAAACAATCATAGATATAACGAAGTTCAACAATGGAAGTTAACTTAAATCCCAATTATTATAATAAGATACATATTTAATATAATATTTACGATTTCTCCTGTCTCTCCTCTCTTCCAATCCTTACAGCATCCCTTTAGATTCCTTGATACCCCAGGGAATTATCTAAGTAAGGATGAAGAAGAGCAAATTAGTGTGGAATGCAAACAATCTCATTTAATATAAAACAATAATAGATATAACGAAATTCAACAATGGAAGTTAACTTAAATCCCAATTATTATAATAAGATACATATTTAATTTAATATTTACGATTTTTCTGGTCTCACCTCTCCTCAGATCCTCACAGCATCCATTTAGAATCCTTGATACCCCAGGGAATTATCTAAATAAGGATGAAGAGGAGCAAATTAGTGTGGAATGCAAACAATCTCATTTAATATAAAACAATAATAGATATAACGAAATTCAACAATGGAAGTTAACTTAAATCCCAATTATTATAATAAGATACATATTTAATTTAATATTAACGATTTGTCCGGTCTCACCTCTCCTCAGATCCTCACAGCATCCCTTTAGATTCCTTGATACCCCAGGGAATTATCTAAATAAGGATGAAGAAGAGCAAATTAGTGTAGAATGCAAACAATCTCATTTAATATAAAACAATAATAGATAGAACGAAATTCAACAATGGAAGTTAACTTTAATCCCAATTATCACAATAAAATACATATTTTATATAATATTAACGATTTGTCCGGTCTCTCCTCTCTTCAGATCCTCACAGCATCCCTTTAGATTCCTTGATACACCAGGGAATTATCTAAATAAGGATGAAGAAGAGCAAATTAGCGTGGAATGCAAACAATCTCATTTAATATAAAACAATAATAGATAGAACGAAATTCAACAATGGAAGTTAACTTAAATCCCAATTATTATAATAAGATACATATTTAATATCATATTTACGATTTGTCCAGTCTCTCCTCTCTTCAGATAATCAAAAATCCCTTTAGATTCCTTGATACCCCAGGGAATTATCTAAATAAGGATGAAGAAGAGCAAATTAGTGTGGAATGCAAACAATCTCATTTAATAAAAAACAATAATAGATATAACGAAATTCAACAATGGAAGTTAAATTAAATCCCAATTATTATAATAAGATACATATTAAATATAATATTTACGATTTGTCCGGTCTCTCCTCTCTTCAGATCCTCACAGCATCCCTTTAGATTCCTTGATACCCCAGGGAATGATCTAAATAAGGATGAAGAAGAGCAAATTAGTGTGGGATGCAAACAATCTCATTTAATATAAAACAATAATAGATATAAAAAAATTCAACAATGGAAGTTAACTTAAATCCCAATTATTATAATAAGATACATATTTAATATAATATTTACGATTTGTCCGGTCTCTCCTCTCTTCAGATCCTCACAGCATCCCTTTAGATTCCTTGATACCCCAGGGAATGATCTAAATAAGGATGAAGAAGAGCAAATTAGTGTGGGATGCAAACAATCTCATTTAATATAAAACAATAATAGATATAACGAAATTCTACAATGGAAATTATCTTAAATCCCAATTATTACAATAAGATACATATTAAATATAATATTTAAGATTAGTCCGGTCTCTCCTCTCTTCAGATCCTCACAGCATCCCTTTAGATTCATTGATACTCCAGGGAATTATCTAAATAAGGATGAAGAAGAGCAAATTAGTGTAAAAAGGAAACAATCTTATTTAATATAAAACAATAATAGATATAACGAAATTCAACAATGGAAGTTAACTTAAATCCCAATTATTACAATAAGATACATATTTAATATAATATTTACGATTTGTCCGGTCTCTCCTCTCTTCAGATCCTAACAGCAACCATTTAGATTCCTTGATACACCAGGGAATTATCTAAATAAGGATGTTGAAGAGCAAATTAGTGTGGAATGCATACAATCTCATATAATATAAAACAATAATGGATATAACGAAATTCAACAACGGAAGTTATTTTAAATCCCAATTATTATAATAAGATACATATTTAATATAATATTTACGATTTGTACGGTCTCTCCTCTCTTCAGATCCTCACAGCATCCCTTTAGATTCCTTGATACACCATGGAATTATCTAAATAAGGATGATGAAGAGCAAATTAGTGTGGAATGCAAACAATCTCATTTAATATAAAACGATAATTGATATAACGAAATTCAACAACGGAAGTTATCTTAAATTCCAATTATTATAATAAGATATATATTGAATATAATATTTACGATTTGTCCGGTCTCTCCTCTCTTCAGATCCTCACAGCATCCCTTTAGATTCCTTGATACCCCAGGGAATTATGAAAATAAGGATGAAGAAGAGCAAATTAGTGTGGAATGCAAACAATCTCATTTAATATAAAAAATAATAGATATAACGAAGTTCAACAATGGAAGTTAACTTAAATCCCTTTTATTATAATAAGAAACATATTTAATATAATATTTACGATTTCTCCGGTCTCTCCTCTCTTCCAATCCTCACAGCATCCCTTAAGATTCCTTGATACCCCAGGGATTATCTAAATAACGATGAAGAAGAGCAAATTAGTGTGGAATGCAAAGAATCTCGTTTAATATAATACTATAATAGATATAACAAAAATCAACATTGGAAGTTTACTTAAATCCCAATTATTATAATAAGATACATATTTAATAAAATATTTACGATATGTCCGGTCTCTCTTCTCTTCAGATCCTCACAGCATCCCTTTAGATTCCTTGATACCCCAGGGAATTATCTAAATAAGGATGAAGAAGAGCAAATTAGTGTGGAATGCAAACAATCTCATTTAATATAAAACAATAATAGATATAACGAAATTCAACAATGGAAGTTAACTTAAATCCCAATTATTATAATAAGATACATATTTAATTTAATATTTACGATTTTTCCGGTCTCACCTCTCCTCAGATCCTCACAGCATCCCTTTAGATTCCTTGATACCCCAGGGAATTATCTAAATAAGGATGAAGAAGAGCAAATTAGTGTGGAATGCAAACAATCTCATTTAATATAAAACAATAATAGATATAACGAAATTCAACAATGGAAGTTAACTTAAGTCCCAATTATCACAATAAAATACATATTTTATATAATATTTACGATTTGTCCGGTCTCTCCTCTCTTCAGATCCTCACAGCATCCCTTTAGATTACTTGATACACCAGGGAATTATCTAAATAAGGATGAAGAAGAGCAAATTATTGTGGAATGCAAACAATCTCATTTAATATAAAACAATAATAGATATAACGAAATTCAACAACGGAAGTTAACTTAAATCATAATTATTATAACAAGAAACATATTTAATATAATCTATACGATTTGTCCGGTCTCTCCTCTCTTCATATCCTCACAGTATCCCTTTAGATTCCTTGATACCCCAGGGAATTATCTAAATAAGGATGATGAAGAGCAAATTAGTGTGGAATGCAAACAATCTCATTTAATAAAAAACAATAATAGATATAACGAAATTCAACAATGGAAGTTAACTTAAATCCCAATTATTATAATAAGATACATATTAAATATAATATTTACGATTTGTCCGGTCTCTCCTCTCTTCAGATCCTCACAGCATCCCTTTAGATTTCTTGATACCCCAGGGAATGATCTAAATAAGGATGAAGAAGAGCAAATTAGTGTGGGATGCAAACAATCTCATTTAATATAAAACAATAATAGATATAAAAAAATTCAACAATGGAAGTTAACTTAAATCCCAATTATTATAATAAGATACATATTTTATATAATATTTACGATTTGTCCGATCTCTCCTCTCTTCAGATCCTCACAGCATCCCTTTAGATTCCTTGATACCCCAGGGAATGATCTAAATAAGGATGAAGAAGAGCAAATTAGTGTGGGATGCAAACAATCTCATTTAATATAAAACAATAATAGATATAACGAAATTCTACAATGGAAATTATCTTAAATCCCAATTATTACAATAAGATACATATTTAATATAATATTTACGATTAGTCCGGTCTCTCCTCTCTTCAGATCCTCACAGCATCTCTTTAGATTCATTGATACCCCAGGGAATTATCTAAATAAGGATGAAGAAGAGCAAATTAGTGTAAAAAGGAAACAATCTTATTTAATATAAAACAATAATAGATATAACGAAATTCAACAATGGAAGTTAACTTGAATCCCAATTATTACAATAAGATACATATTTAATATAATATTTACGATTTGTCCGGTCTCTCCTCTCTTCAGATCCTCACAGCATCCCTTTAGATTCCTTGATACCCCAGGGAAATATCTAAATAAGGATGAAGAAGAGCAAATTAGTGTAAAAAGGAAACAATCTTATTTAATATAAAACAATAATAGATAGAACGAAATTCAACAATGGAAGTTAACTTAAATCCCAATTATTACAATAAGATACATATTTAATATAAGATTTACGATTTGTCCAGTCTCTCCTCTCGTCAGATCCTCACAGCATCCCTTTAGATTCCTTGATACCCCAGGGAATTATCTAAATAAGGATGAAGAAGAGCAAATTAGTGTGGAATGCAAACAATCTCATTTAATATAAAACAATAATAGATATAAAAAAATTCAACAATGGAAGTTAACTTAAATCCCAATTATTATAATAAGATACATATTTAATATAATATTTACAATTTGTCCGGTCTCTCCTCTCTTCAGATCCTCACAGCATCCCTTTAGATTTCTTGATACCCCAGGGAATGATCTAAATAAGGATGAAGAAGAGCAAATTAGTGTGGGATGCAAACAATCTCATTTAATATAAAACAATAATAGATATAACGAAATTCTACAATGGAAGTTAACTTAAATCCCAATTATTACAATAAGATACATATTTAATATAATATTTACGATTTGTCCGGTCTCTCCCCACTTCAGATCCTCACAGCATCCCTTTAGATTCCTTGATACAAAAGGGAATTATCTAAATAAGGATGATGAAGAGCAAATTAGTGTGGAATGCAAACAATCTCATTTAATATTAAGCAATAATGGATATAACGAAATTCAACAACGGAAGTTATTTCAAATCCCAATTATTATAATAAGATACATATTTAATATAATATTTACGATTTTTACGGTCTCTCCTCTCTTCAGATCCACACAGCATCCCCTTAGATTCCTTGATACACCAGAGAATTATCTAAATAAGGATGATGAAGAGCAAATTAGTGTGGAATGCAAACAATCTCATTTAATATAAAACAATAATGGATATAACGAAATTCAACAATGGAAGTTATTTTAAATTCCAATTATTATAATAAGTAATATATTAAATATAATATTTACGATTTGTCCGGTCTCTCCTCTCTTCAGAACCTCACAGCATCCCTTTAGATTCCTTGATACCCCAGGGAATTATGAAAATAAGGATAAAGAAGAGCAAATTAATTTGGAATGCAAACAATCTCATTTATAATAAAACAATCATAGATATAACGAAGTTCAACAATGGAAGTTAACTTAAATCCCAATTATTATAATAAGATACATATTTAATATCATATTTACGATTTGTCAAATCTCTCCTCTCTTCAGATAATCAAAAATCCCTTTAGATTCCTTGATACCCCAGGGAATTATCTAAATAAGGATGAAGAAGAGCAAATTAGTGTGGAATGCAAACAATCTCATTTAATAAAAAACAATAATAGATATAACGAAATTCAACAATGGAAGCTAAATTAAATCCCAATTATTATAATAAGATACATATTAAATATAATATTTACGATTTGTCCGGTCTCTCCTCTCTTCAGATCCTCACAGCATCCCTTTAGATTCCTTGATACCCCAGGGAATGATCTAAATAAGGATGAAGAAGAGCAAATTAGTGTGGGATGCAAACAATCTCATTTAATATAAAACAATAATAGATATAAAAAAATTCAACAATGGAAGTTAACTTAAATCCCAATTATTATAATAAGATACATATTTAATATAATATTTACGATTTGTCCGGTCTCTCCTCTCTTCAGATCCTCACAGCATCCCTTTAGATTCCTTGATACCCCAGGGAATGATCTAAATAAGGATGAAGAAGAGCAAATTAGTGTGGGATGCAAACAATCTCATTTAATATAAAACAATAATATATATAACGAAATTCTACAATGGAAATTATCTTAAATCCCAATTATTACAATAAGATACATATTTAATATAATATTTACGATTAGTCCGGTCTCTCCTCTCTTCAGATCCTCACAGCATCCCTTTAGATTCATTGATACCCCAGGGAATTATCTAAATAAGGATGAAGAAGAGCAAATTAGTGTAAAAAGGAAACAATCTTATTTAATATAAAACAATAATAGATATAACGAAATTCAACAATGGAAGTTAACTTAAATCCCAATTATTACAATAAGATACATATTTAATATAATATTTACGATTTGTCCGGTCTCTCCTCTCTTCAGATCCTCACAGCATCCCTTTAGATTCCTTGATACCCCAGGGAATGATCTAAATAAGGATGAAGAAGAGCAAATTAGTGTGGGATGCAAACAATCTCATTTAATATAAAACAATAATAGATATAACGAAATTCTACAATGGAAGTTAACTTAAATCCCAATTATTACAATAAGATACATATTTAATATAATATTTACGATTTGTCCGGTCTCTCCCCACTTCAGATCCTCACAGCATCCCTTTAGATTCCTTGATACACCCGGAAATTATCTGAATAAGGATGATGAAGAGCAAATTAATGTGGAATGCAAACAATCTCATTTAATATTAAGCAATAATGGATATAACGAAATTCAACAACGGAAGTTATTTCAAATCCCAATTATTATAATAAGATACATATTTAATATAATATTTACGATTTGTACGGTCTCTCCTCTCTTCAGATCCACACAGCATCCCTTTAGATTCCTTGATACAAAAGGGAATTATCTAAATAAGGATGATGAAGAGCAAATTAGTGTGGAATGCAAACAATCTCATATAATATAAAACAATAATGGATATAACGAAATTCAACAACGGAAGTTATTTTAAATCCCAATTATTATAATAAGATACATATTTAATATAATATTTACGATTTGTCCGGTCTCTCCTCTCTTCAGAACCTCACAGCATCCCTTTAGATTCCTTGATACACCAGAGAATTATCTAAATAAGGATGATGAAGAGCAAATTAGTGTGGAATGCAAACAATCTCATTTAATATAAAACAATAATGGATATAACGAAATTCAACAATGGAAGTTATTTTAAATTCCAATTATTATAATAAGTAATATATTAAATATAATATTTACGATTTGTCCGGTCTCTCCTCTCTTCAGAACCTCACAGCATCCCTTTAGATTCCTTGATACCCCAGGGAATTATGAAAATAAATATAAAGAAGAGCAAATTAAATTGGAATGCAAACAATCTCATTTATAATAAAACAATCATAGATATAACGAAGTTCAACAATGGAAGTTAACTTAAATCCCAATTATTATAATAAGATACATATTTAATATAATATTTACGATTTCTCCTGTCTCTCCTCTCTTCCAATCCTTACAGCATCCCTTTAGATTCCTTGATACCCCAGGGAATTATCTAAGTAAGGATGAAGAAGAGCAAATTAGTGTGGAATGCAAACAATCTCATTTAATATAAAACAATAATAGATATAACGAAATTCAACAATGGAAGTTAACTTAAATCCCAATTATTATAATAAGATACATATTTAATTTAATATTTACGATTTTTCTGGTCTCACCTCTCCTCAGATCCTCACAGCATCCCTTTAGATTCCTTGATACCCCAGGGAATTATCTAAATAAGGATGAAGAGGAGCAAATTAGTGTGGAATGCAAACAATCTCATTTAATATAAAACAATAATAGATATAACGAAATTCAACAATGGAAGTTAACTTAAATCCCAATTATTATAATAAGATACATATTTAATTTAATATTTACGATTTGTCCGGTCTCACCTCTCCTCAGATCCTCACAGCATCCCTTTAGATTCCTTGATACCCCAGGGAATTATCTAAATAAGGATGAAGAGGAGCAAATTAGTGTAGAATGCAAACAATCTCATTTAATATAAAACAATAATAGATAGAACGAAATTCAACAATGGAAGTTAACTTAAATCCCAATTATCACAATAAAATACATATTTTATATAATATTTACGATTTGTCCGGTCTCTCCTCTCTTCAGATCCTCACAGCATCCCTTTAGATTACTTGATACACCAGGGAATTATCTAAATAAGGATGAAGAAGAGCAAATTATTGTGGAATGCAAACAATCTCATTTAATATAAAACAATAATAGATATAACGAAATTCAACAACGGAAGTTTACTTAAATCATAATTATTATAATAAGAAACATATTTAATATAATATATACGATTTGTCCGGTCTCTCCTCTCTTAATATCCTCACAGTATCCCTTTAGATTCCTTGATACCCCAGGGAATTATCTTAATAAGGATGATGAAGAGCAAATTAGTGTGGAATGCAAAAAATCTCATTTAATAAAAAACAATAATAGATATAACGAAATTCAACAATGGAAGTTAACTTAAATCCCAATTATTAAAATAAGATACATATTAAATATAATATTTACGATTTGTCCGGTCTCTCCTCTCTTCAGATCCTCACAGCATCCCTTTAGATTCCTTGATACCCCAGGGAATGATCTAAATAAGGATGAGGAAGAGCAAATTAGTGTGGGATGCAAACAATCTCATTTAATATAAAACAATAATAGATATAAAAAAATTCAACAATGGAAGTTAACTTAAATCCCAATTATTATAATAAGATACATATTTAATATAATATTTACGATTTGTCCGTTCTCTCCTCTCTTCAGATCCTCACAGCATCCCTTTAGATTCCTTGATACCCCAGGGAATGATCTAAATAAGGATGAAGAAGAGCAAATTAGTGTGGGATGCAAACAATCTCATTTAATATAAAACAATAATAGATATAACGAAATTCTACAATGGAAGTTAACTTAAATCCCAATTATTACAATAAGATACATATTTAATATAATATTTACGATTAGTCCGGTCTCTCCTCTCTTCAGATCCTCACAGCATCCCTTTAGATTCATTGATACCCCAGGGAATTATCTAAATAAGGATGAAGAAGAGGAAATTAGTGTAAAAAGGAAACAATCTTATTTAATATAAAACAATAATAGATATAACGAAATTCAACAATGGAAGTTAACTTAAATCCCAATTATTACAATAAGATACATATTTAATATAATATTTACGATTTGTCCGGTCTCTCCTCTCTTCAGATCCTCACAGCATCCCTTTAGATTCATTGATACCCCAGGGAAATATCTAAATAAGGATGAAGAAGAGCAAATTAGTGTAAAAAGGAAACAATCTTATTTAATATAAAACAATAATAGATAGAACGAAATTCAACAATGGAAGTTAACTTAAATCCCAATTATTACAATAAGATACATATTTAATATAATATTTACGATTTGTCCGGTCTCTCCTCTCTTCAGATCCTCACAGCATCCCTTTAGATTCCTTGATACCCCAGGGAATTATCTAAATAAGGATAAAGAAGAGCAAATTAGTGTGGAATGCAAACAATCTCATTTAATATAAAACAATAATAGATATAAAAAAATTCAACAATGGAAGTTAACTTAAATCCCAATTATTATAATAAGATACATATTTAATATAATATTTACGATTTGTCCGGTCTCTCCTCTCTTCAGATCCTCACAGCATCCCTTTAGATTCCTTGATACCCCAGGGAATGATCTAAATAAGGATGAAGAAGAGCAAATTAGTGTGGGATGCAAACAATCTCATTTAATATAAAACAATAATAGATATAACGAAATTCTACAATGGAAATTAACTTAAATCCCAATTATTACAATAAGATACATATTTAATATAATATTTACGATTTGTCCGGTCTCTCCTCACTTCAGATCCTCACAGCATCCCTTTAGATTCCTTGATACACCCGGAAATTATCTGAATAAGGATGATGAAGAGCAAATTAATGTGGAATGCAAACAATCTCATTTAATATTAAGCAATAATGGATATAACAAAATTCAACAACGGAAGTTATTTCAAATCCCAATTATTATAATAAGATACATATTTAATATAATATTTACGATTTGTACGGTCTCTCCTCTCTTCAGATCCCCACAGCATCCCTTTAGATTCCTTGATACAAAAGGGAATTATCTAAATAAGGATGATGAAGAGAATATTAGTGTGGAATGCAAACAATCTCATATAATATAAAACAATAATGGATATAACGAAATTCAACAACGGAAGTTATTTTAAATCCCAATTATCATAATAAGATACATATTTAATATAATATTTACGATTTGTCCGGTCTCTCCTCTCTTCAGGACCTCACAGCATCCCTTTAGATTCCTTGATACACCAGGGAATTATCTAAATAAGGATGATGAAGAGCAAATTAGTGTGGAATGCAAACAATCTCATTTAATATAAAACAATAATGGATATAACGAAATTCAACAACGGAAGTTATTTTAAATTCCAATTATTATAATAAGTAGTATATTAAATATAATATTTACGATTTGTCCGGTCTCTCCTCTCTTCAGAACCTCACAGCATCCCTTTAGATTCCTTGATACCCCAGAGAATTATGAAAATAAGGATAAAGAAGAGCAAATTAGTTTGGAATGCAAACAATCTCATTTATAATAAAACAATCATAGATATAACGAAGTTCAACAATGGAAGTTAACTTAAATCCCAATTATTATAATAAGATACATATTTAATATAATATTTACGATTTCTCCTGTCTCTCCTCTCTTCCAATCCTTACAGCATCCCTTTAGATTCCTTGATACCCCAGGGAATTATCTAAGTAAGGATGAAGAAGAGCAAATTAGTGTGGAATGCAAACAATCTCTTTTAATATAAAACAGTAATATATATAACGAAATTCAACAATGGAAGTTAACTTAAATTCCAATTATTACAATAAGATACATATTAAATATAATATTTACGATTTCTCCGGTCTCTCCTTTCTTCAGATCCTCTCAGCATCCCTTTAGATTCCTTGATACCCCAGGGAATTATCTAAATAAGGATGAAGAGGAGCAAATTAGTGTGGAATGCAAACAATCTCATTTAATATAAAACAATAATAGATATAACGAAATTCAACAATGGAAGTTAACTTAAATCCCAATTATTATAATAAGATACATATTTAATTTAATATTTACGATTTGTCCGGTCTCACCTCTCCTCAGATCCTCACAGCATCCCTTTAGATTCCTTGATACCCCAGGGAATTATCTAAATAAGGATGAAGAGGAGCAAATTAGTGTGGAATGCAAACAATCTCATTTAATATAAAACAATAATAGATATAACGAAATTCAACAATGGAAGTTAACTTAAATCCCAATTATTATAATAAGATACATATTTAATTTAATATTTACGATTTGTCCGGTCTCACCTCTCCTCAGATCCTCACAGCATCCCTTTAGATTCCTTGATACCCCAGGGAATTATCTAAATAAGGATGAAGAAGAGCAAATTAGTGTAGAATGCAAACAATCTCATTTAATATAAAACAATAATAGATAGAACGAAATTCAACAATGGAAGTTAACTTAAATCCCAATTATCACAATAAAATACATATTTTATATAATATTTACGATTTGTCCGGTCTCTCCTCTCTTCAGATCCTCACAGCATCCCTTTAGATTACTTGATACACCAGGGAATTATCTAAATAAGGATGAAGAAGAGCAAATTATTGTGGAATGCAAACAATCTCATTTAATATAAAACAATAATAGATATAACGAAATTCAACAACGGAAGTTAACTTAAATCATAATTATTATAATAAGAAACATATTTAATATAATATATACGATTTGTCCGGTCTCTCCTCTCTTAATATCCTCACAGTATCCCTTTAGATTCCTTGATACCCCAGGGAATTATCTTAATAAGGATGATGAAGAGCAAATTAGTGTGGAATGCAAAAAATCTCATTTAATAAAAAACAATAATAGATATAACGAAATTCAACAATGGAAGTTAACTTAAATCCCAATTATTAAAATAAGATACATATTAAATATAATATTTACGATTTGTCCGGTCTCTCCTCTCTTCAGATCCTCACAGCATCCCTTTAGATTCCTTGATACCCCAGGGAATGATCTAAATAAGGATGAGGAAGAGCAAATTAGTGTGGGATGCAAACAATCTCATTTAATATAAAACAATAATAGATATAAAAAAATTCAACAATGGAAGTTAACTTAAATCCCAATTATTATAATAAGATACATATTTAATATAATATTTACGATTTGTCCGTTCTCTCCTCTCTTCAGATCCTCACAGCATCCCTTTAGATTCCTTGATACCCCAGGGAATGATCTAAATAAGGATGAAGAAGAGCAAATTAGTGTGGGATGCAAACAATCTCATTTAATATAAAACAATAATAGATATAACGAAATTCTACAATGGAAGTTAACTTAAATCCCAATTATTACAATAAGATACATATTTAATATAATATTTACGATTAGTCCGGTCTCTCCTGTCTTCAGATCCTCACAGCATCCCTTTAGATTCATTGATACCCCATTGAATTATCTAAATAAGGATGAAGAAGAGGAAATTAGTGTAAAAAGGAAACAATCTTATTTAATATAAAACAATAATAGATATAACGAAATTCAACAATGGAAGTTAACTTAAATCCCAATTATTACAATAAGATACATATTTAATATAATATTTACGATTTGTCCGGTCTCTCCTCTCTTCAGATCCTCACAGCATCCCTTTAGATTCATTGATACCCCAGGGAAATATCTAAATAAGGATGAAGAAGAGCAAATTAGTGTAAAAAGGAAACAATCTTATTTAATATAAAACAATAATAGATAGAACGAAATTCAACAATGGAAGTTAACTTAAATCCCAATTATTACAATAAGATACATATTTAATATAATATTTACGATTTGTCCGGTCTCTCCTCTCTTCAGATCCTCACAGCATCCCTTTAGATTCCTTGATACCCCAGGGAATTATCTAAATAAGGATAAAGAAGAGCAAATTAGTGTGGAATGCAAACAATCTCATTTAATATAAAACAATAATAGATATAAAAAAATTCAACAATGGAAGTTAACTTAAATCCCAATTATTATAATAAGATACATATTTAATATAATATTTACGATTTGTCCGGTCTCTCCTCTCTTCAGATCCTCACAGCATCCCTTTAGATTCCTTGATACCCCAGGGAATGATCTAAATAAGGATGAAGAAGAGCAAATTAGTGTGGGATGCAAACAATCTCATTTAATATAAAACAATAATAGATATAACGAAATTCTACAATGGAAATTAACTTAAATCCCAATTATTACAATAAGATACATATTTAATATAATATTTACGATTTGTCCGGTCTCTCCTCACTTCAGATCCTCACAGCATCCCTTTAGATTCCTTGATACACCCGGAAATTATCTGAATAAGGATGATGAAGAGCAAATTAATGTGGAATGCAAACAATCTCATTTAATATTAAGCAATAATGGATATAACAAAATTCAACAACGGAAGTTATTTCAAATCCCAATTATTATAATAAGATACATATTTAATATAATATTTACGATTTGTACGGTCTCTCCTCTCTTCAGATCCCCACAGCATCCCTTTAGATTCCTTGATACAAAAGGGAATTATCTAAATAAGGATGATGAAGAGAATATTAGTGTGGAATGCAAACAATCTCATATAATATAAAACAATAATGGATATAACGAAATTCAACAACGGAAGTTATTTTAAATCCCAATTATCATAATAAGATACATATTTAATATAATATTTACGATTTGTCCGGTCTCTCCTCTCTTCAGGACCTCACAGCATCCCTTTAGATTCCTTGATACACCAGGGAATTATCTAAATAAGGATGATGAAGAGCAAATTAGTGTGGAATGCAAACAATCTCATTTAATATAAAACAATAATGGATATAACGAAATTCAACAACGGAAGTTATTTTAAATTCCAATTATTATAATAAGTAGTATATTAAATATAATATTTACGATTTGTCCGGTCTCTCCTCTCTTCAGAACCTCACAGCATCCCTTTAGATTCCTTGATACCCCAGAGAATTATGAAAATAAGGATAAAGAAGAGCAAATTAGTTTGGAATGCAAACAATCTCATTTATAATAAAACAATCATAGATATAACGAAGTTCAACAATGGAAGTTAACTTAAATCCCAATTATTATAATAAGATACATATTTAATATAATATTTACGATTTCTCCTGTCTCTCCTCTCTTCCAATCCTTACAGCATCCCTTTAGATTCCTTGATACCCCAGGGAATTATCTAAGTAAGGATGAAGAAGAGCAAATTAGTGTGGAATGCAAACAATCTCTTTTAATATAAAACAGTAATATATATAACGAAATTCAACAATGGAAGTTAACTTAAATTCCAATTATTACAATAAGATACATATTAAATATAATATTTACGATTTCTCCGGTCTCTCCTTTCTTCAGATCCTCTCAGCATCCCTTTAGATTCCTTGATACCCCAGGGAATTATCTAAATAAGGATGAAGAAGAGCAAATTAGTGTGGAATGCAAACAATCTCATTTAATATAAAACAATAATAGATATATCAAAATTCAACAATGGAAGTTAACTTAAATCCCAATTATTATAATAAGATACATATTTAATATAATATTTACGATTTGTCCGGTCTCTCCTCTCTTCAGATCCTCACAGCATCCCCTTAGATTCCTTTATCCCCCAGGGAATTATCTAAATAAGGATGAAGAAGAGCAAATTAGTGTGGAATGAAAACAATCTCATTTAATATAAAACAATAATAGATAGAACGAAATTCAACAATGGAAGTTAACTTTAATCCCAATTATTATAATAAGATACATATTTAATAAAATATTTACGATTTGTCCGGTCTCTCCTCTCTTCAGATCCTCACAGCATCTCCTTAGATTCCTTTATCCCCCAAGGAATTATCTAAATAAGGATGAAGAAGAGCAAATTAGTGTGGTATGCAAAAATCTCATTTAATATAAAAAATAATAGAAAGAACCAATTCCAACAATCGAAGCTAACATTAATCCCAATGATTATAATAAGGTAAATAATTAATATAATATTTACCATTTTTCCGGTCTCTCCGCTCTTCCAATCCTCACAGCATCCCTTTAGATTCCTTGATACCCTAGGGAATTATCTATATAAGGATGAAGAAGAGCAAATTAGTGTGGAATGCAAACAATCTCATTTAATATAAAACAATAATAGATTTAACGAAATTCAACAATGGAAGTTAACTTAAATCCCAATTATTATAATAAGATACATATTTAATATAATATTTACGATTTGTCCGTTCTTACCTCTCTTCCAATCCTCACAGCATTCTTTAGATTCCTTGATACACCAGGGAATTATCTAAATAAGGATGAAGAAGAGTAAATTAGTGTGGAATGCAAACAATCTCATTTAATATAAGTCAATAATAGATAGAACAAAATCCAACAATGGAAGTTAACTTAAATCACAATTATTACAATAAGATACATATTGAATATAATATTTACGATTTTTCCGGTCTCTCCTCTCTTCCAATCGTCACAGCATCCCTTTAGATTCCCTGTTACCAAAGGGAATTATCTAAATAAGGATGAAGAAGAGGAAATTAGTGTGGAATGCAAACAATCTCATTTAATATAAAACTATAATAGATTTAACGAAATTCAACAATGGAAGTTAACTTAAATCCCTATGGTTATAATAAGATACATATTTAATTTAATATTTACGAATTGTCCGGTCTCACCTCTCTTCAGATCCTCACAGCATCACTTTAGATTCCTTGATACACCAGGGAATTATCTAAATAAGGATGATGAAGTGCAAATTAGTGTGGAATGCAAACAATCTTATTTAATATAAAACAATAATGTATATAACAAAATTCAACAACAGAAGCTATTTTAAATCCCAATTATTATAATAAGATACATATTTTATTTAATATTTAAGATTTGTCTGGTCTCTCCTCTCTTCAGATCCTCACAGCATCCCTTTAGATTCCTTGATACCCCAGGAAATTATCTAAATAAGGATGAAGAAGAGCAAATTAGTGTGGTATGCAAAAATCTCATTTAATATAAAAAATAATAGAAAGAACCAATTCCAACAATCGAAGCTAACATTAATCCCAATGATGATAATAAGGTAAATAATTAATATAATATTTACCATTTTTCCGGACTCTCCTCTCTTCAGATCATCACAGCATCCCTTTAGATTCCTTGATACCCCAGGAAATTATCTAAATAAGGATGAAGAAGAGCAAATTAGTGTGGAATGAAAACAATCTCATTTAATATAAAACAAAAATAGATAGAACGAAATTCAACAATGGAAGTTAACTTAAATCCCAATTATTATAATAAGATACTTATTTAATATAATATTATAGATATGTCCAGTCTCTCCTCTCTTCAGATCCTCACAGCATCCCTTTAGATTCCATAATACCCCAGGAAATTATCTAAATAAGGATGAAGAAGAGCAAATTAGTGTGGTATGCAAAAATCTCATTTAATATAAAAAATAATAGAAAGAACCAATTCCAACAATCGAAGCTAACATTAATCCCAATGATTATAATAAGGTAAATAATTAATATAATATTTACCATTTTTCCGGTCTCTCCGCTCTTCCAATCCTCACAGCATCCCTTTAGATTCCTTGATACCCTAGGGAATTATCTATATAAGGATGAAGAAGAGCAAATTAGTGTGGAATGCAAACAATCTCATTTAATATAAAACAATAATAGATTTAACGAAATTCAACAATGGAAGTTAACTTAAATCCCAATTATTATAATAAGATACATATTTAGTATAATATTTAGGATTTGTCCGGTCTTACCTCTCTTCCAATCCTCACAGCATTCTTCAGATTCCTTGATACACCAGGGAATTATCTAAATAAGGATGAAGAAGAGTAAATTAGTGTGGAATGCAAACAATCTCATTTAATATAAGTCAATAATAGATAGAACAAAATCCAACAATGGAAGTTAACTTAAATCACAATTATTACAATAAGATACATATTGAATATAATATTTACGATTTTTCCGGTCTCTCCTCTCTTCCAATCCTCACAGCATCCCTTTAGATTCCCTGTTACCAAAGGGAATTATCTAAATAAGGATGAGGAAGAGGAAATTAGTGTGGAATGCAAACAATCTCATTTAATATAAAACTATAATAGATTTAACGAAATTCAACAATGGAAGTTAACTTAAATCCCTATGGTTATAATAAGATACATATTTAATTTAATATTTACGAATTGTCCGGTCTCACCTCTCTTCAGATCCTCACAGCATCACTTTAGATTCCTTGATACACCAGGGAATTATCTAAATAAGGATGATGAAGTGCAAATTAGTGTGGAATGCAAACAATCTTATTTAATATAAAACAATAATGGATATAACAAAATTCAACAACAGAAGCTATTTTAAATCCCAATTATTATAATAAGATACATATTTTATTTAATATTTAAGATTTGTCCGGTCTCTCCTCTCTTCAGATCCTCACAGCATCCCTTTAGATTCGGTGATACCCCATGGAATTATCTAAATAAGGATGAAGAAGAGGAAATTAGTGTGGAATGCAAACAATCTCATTTAATATAAAACGATAATAGATAGAACGAAATTCAACAATGGAAGTTAACTTAAATCCAAATTATTATAATGAGATACATATTAAATATAATATTTACGATTTGTCCGGTCTCTCCTCTCTTCAGATCCTCACATTATCACTTTAGATTCCTTGATACCCCAGGGAATTATGTAAATAAGGATGAAGAAGAGCAAATTAGTGTGCAATGCAAACAATCTCATTTAATATAAAACAATAATAGATAGAACGAAATTCAACAATGGAAGTTAACTTAAATCCCAATTATTATAATAATATACACATTTAATATAATATTTACGATTTGTCCGGTCTCTTCTCTCTTCAGATCCTCACAGCATCTCTTTAGATGCCTTGATACACCAGGGAATTATCTTAATAAGGATGAAGAAGAGCAAAATAGTGTGGAATGCAAACAATCTCATTTAATATAAAACAATAATACATATAACGAAATTCAACAATGGAAGTTAACTTAAATCCAAATTATTATAATAAGATACATATTTAATATAATATTTACGAATTGTCCGAACTCTCCTCTCTTCAGATCCTCACAGCATCCAGTTAGATTCCTTGATACCCAGGGAATTATCTAAATAAGGATGAAAAAGAGCAAAATAATGTGGAATGCAAACAATCTCATTTAATATAAAACAATAATACATATAACGAAATTCAACAATGGAAGGTAACTTAAATCCCAATTGTTATAATAAGATACATATTTAATATAATATTTACGATTTGTCCGGTCTCTCCTCTCTTCAGATCCTCACAGCATCCCTTTAGATTACTTGATACACCCGGAAATTATGAAACTAAGGATGAAGAAGAGCAAATTAGTGTGGAAGGCAAACAATCTCATTTAATATAAAAAATAATAGATATAACGAAATTCAACAACGGAAGTTAACTTAAATCTTAATTAATATAATAAGATACATATTTAATATAATATTTACGATTTGTCCGGTCTCTCCTCTCTTCAGATCCTCTCAGCATCCCTTTAGATTCCTTGATACCCCAGGGAATTATCTAAATAAGGATGAAGAAGAGCAAATTAGCGTGGAATGCAAACAATCTCATTTA
This sequence comes from Sympetrum striolatum, assembly GCA_947579665.1. Lineage (NCBI taxonomy): Eukaryota > Metazoa > Arthropoda > Insecta > Odonata > Libellulidae > Sympetrum > Sympetrum striolatum. Next base: position 64,670,602 of record OX388351.1, on the reverse strand, counting down.
ATTTAAAACAATAATAGATATAACGAAATTCAACAATGGGAATAACTTAAATCCCAATTATTATAATAAGATACATATTTAATTTAATATTTACGAATTGTCCGGTCTCTCCTCTCTTCAGATCCTCACAGCATCCATTTAGATTCCTTGATACCCCAGTGAATTATCTAAATAAGGATGAAGAAGAGCAAATTAGTGTGGAATGCAAACAATCTCATAGAAATATAAAACAATAATAGATAGAACGAAATTCAACAATGTAAGTAAACTTAAATCCAAATTAATATAATGAGATACATATTTAATATAATATTTACGATTTGTCCGGTCTCTCCTCTCTTCAGATCCTCACAGCAACCCTTTAGATTCCTTGATACACCAGGGAATTATCTAAATAAGGATGATGAAGAGCAAATTAGTGTGGAATGCAAACAATCTCATATAATATAAAACAATAATGGATATAACGAAATTCAACAACGGAAGTTATTTTAAATCCCAATTATTATAATAAGATACATATTTAATATAATATTTACGATTTGTCCGGTCTCTCCCCTCTTCAGATCCTCACAGCATCCCTTTAGATTCCTTGATACACCAGGGAATTACTTAAATAAGGATAATGAAGAGCAAATTAGTGTGGAATGCAAACAATCTCATTTAATATAAAACAATAATTGATATAACGAAATTCAACAACGGAAGTTATTTTAAATTCCAATTATTATAATAAGATATATATTAAATATAATATTTACAATTTGTCCGGTCTCTCCTCTCTTCAGATCCTCACAGCATCCCTTTAGATTCCTTGATACACCCAGAAATTATCTGAATAAGGATGATGAAGAGCAAATTAATGTGGAATGCAAACAATCTCATTTAATATTAAGCAATAATGGATATAACGAAATTCAACAACGGAAGTTATTTCAAATCCCAATTATTATAATAAGATACATATTTAATATAATATTTACGATTTGTACGGTCTCTCCTCTCTTCAGATCCCCACAGCATCCCTTTAGATTCCTTGATACAAAAGGGAATTATCTAAATAAGGATGATGAAGAGCAAATTAGTGTGGAATGCAAACAATCTCATATAATATAAAACAATAATGGATATAACGAAATTCAACAACGGAAGTTATTTTAAATCCCAATTATTATAATAAGATACATATTTAATATAATATTTACGATTTATCCGGTCTCTCCTCTCTTCAGAAACTCACAGCATCCCATTAGATTCCTTGATACACCAGGGAATTATCTAAATAAGGATGATGAAGAGCAAATTATTGTGGAATGCAAACAATCTCATTTAATATAAAACAATAATGGATATAACGAAATTCAACAACGGAAGTTATTTTAAATTCCAATTATTATAATAAGTAATATATTAAATATAATATTTACAATTTGTCCGGTCTCTCCTCTCTTCAGAACCTCACAGCATCCCTTTAGATTCCTTGATACCCCAGGGAATTATGAAAATAAGGATAAAGAAGAGCAAATTAGTTTGGAATGCAAACAATCTCATTTATAATAAAACAATCATAGATATAACGAAGTTCAACAATGGAAGTTAACTTAAATCCCAATTATTATAATAATATACATTTTTAATATAATATTTACGATTTCTCCTGTCTCTCCTCTCTTCCAATCCTTACAGCATCCATTTAGATTCCTTGATACCCCAGGGAATTATCTAAGTAAGGATGAAGAAGAGCAAATTAGTGTGGAATGCAAACAATCTCATTTAATATAAAACAGTAATATATATAACGAAATTCAACAATGGAAGTTAACTTAAATTCCAATTATTACAATAAGATACATATTTAATATAATATTTACGATTTGTCCTGTCTCTCCTCTCTTCAGATCCTCACAGCAACCCTTTAGATTCCTTGATACACCAGGGAATTATCTAAATAAGGATGATGAAGAGCAAATTAGTGTGGAATGCAAACAATCTCATATAATATAAAACAGTAATGGATATAACGAAATTCAACAACGGAAGTTATTTTAAATCCCAATTATTATAATAAGATACATATTTAATATAATATTTACGATTTGTCCGGTCTCTCCTCTCTTCAGATCCTCACAGCATCCCTTTAGATTCCTTGATACACCAGGGAATTACCTAAATAAGGATTATGAAGAGCAAATTAGTGTGGAATGCAAACAATCTCATTTAATATAAAACAATAATTGATATAACGAAATTCAACAACGGAAGTTATTTTAAATTCCAATTATTATAATAAGATATATATTAAATATAATATTTACAATTTGTCCGGTCTCTCCTCTCTTCAGATCCTCACAGCATCCCTTTAGATTACTTGATACCCCAGGGAATTATGAAAATAAGGATGAAGAAGAGCAAATTAGTGTGGAATGCAAAGAATCTCATTTAATATAAAAAATAATAGATATAACGAAGTTCAACAATGGAAGTTAACTTAAATCCCATTTATTATAATAAGATACATATTTAATATAATATTTACGATTTCTCCGGTCTCTCCTCTCTTCCAATCCTCACAGCATCCCTTTAGATTCCTTGATACCCCAGTGAATTATCTAAATAAGGATGAAGAAGAGCAAATTAGGGTGGAATGCAAACAATCTCATAGAAATATAATACAATAATAGATAGAACGAAATTCAATAATGGAAGTTAACTTAAATCCAAGTTATTATAATGAGATACATATTTAATATAATATTTACGATTTGTCCGATCTCTCCTCTCTTCAGATCCTCACAGCATCCCTTTAGATTCCTTGATACACCCGAAAATTATCTGAATAAGGATGATGAAGAGCAAATTAATGTGGAATGCAAACAATCTCATTTATATTAAGCAATAATGGATATAACGAAATTCAACAACGGAAGTTATTTTAAATCCCAATTAATATAATAAGATACATATTTAATATAATATTTACGATTTGTCCGGTCTCTCCTCTCTTCAGATCCTAACAGCATCCCTTTAGATTCCTTGATACACCAGGGAATTATCTAAATAAGGATGATGAAGAGCAAATTAGTGTGGAATGCAAACAATCTCATATAATATAAAACAATAATGGATATAACGAAATTCAACAACGGAAGTTATTTTAAATCCCAATTATTATAATAAGATACATATTTAATATAATATTTACGATTTGAACGGTCTCTCCTCTCTTCAGATCCTCACAGCATCCCTTTAGATTCCTTGATACACCAGGGAATATCTAAATAAGGATAATGAAGAGCAAATTAGTGTTGAATGCAAACAATCTCATTTAATATAAAACAATAATTGATATAACGAAATTCAACAACGGAAGTTATTTTAAATTCCAATTATTATAATAAGATATATATTGAATATAATATTTACGATCTGTCCGGTCTCTCCTCTCTTCAGATCCTCACAGCATCCCTTTAGATTCCTTGATACCCCAGGGAATTATGAAAATAAGGTTGAAGAAGAGCAAATTAGTGTGGAATGCAAACAATCTCATTTAATATAAAAAATAATAGATATAACGAAGTTCAACAATGGAAGTTAACTTAAATCCCTTTTATTATAATAAGAAACATATTTAATATAATATTTACGATTTCTCCGGTCTCTCCTCTCTTCCAATCCTCACAGCATCCCTTTAGATTCCTTGATACCCCAGGGATTATCTAAATAACGATGAAGAAGAGAAAATTAGTGTGGAATGCAAAGAATCTCATTTAATATAAAACTATAATAGATATAACGAAATTCAACATTGGAAGTTTACTTAAATCCCAATTATTATAATAAGATACATATTTAATAAAATATTTACGATATGTCCGGTCTCTCTTCTCTTCAGATCCTCACAGCATCCCTTTAGATTCCTTGTAACCCCAGGGAATTATCTAAATAAGGATGAAGAAGAGCAAATTAGTGTGGAATGCAAACAATCTCATTTAATATAAAACAATAATAGATATAACGAAATTCAACAATGGAAATTAAATTAAATCCCAATTATTATAATAAGATACATATTTAATTTAATATTTACGATTTGTCCGGTCTCACCTCTCCTCAGATCCTCACAGCATCCCTTTAGATTCCTTGATACCCCAGGGAATTATCTAAATAAGGATGAAGAAGAGCAAATTAGTGTGGAATGCAAACAATCTCATTTAATATAAAACAATAATAGATATAACGAAATTCAACAATGGAAGTTAACTTAAATCAAAATTATCACAATAAAATACATATTTTATATAATATTTACGATTTGTCCGGTCTCTCCTCTCTTCAGATCCTCACAGCATCCCTTTAGATTACTTGATACACCAGGGAATTATCTAAATAAGGATGAAGAAGAGCAAATTATTGTGGAATGCAAACAATCTCATTTAATATAAAACAATAATAGATATAACGAAATTCAACAACGGAAGTTAACTTAAATCATAATTATTATAATAAGAAACATATTTAATATAATATATACGAATTGTCCGGTCTCTCCTCTCTTCAGATCCTCACAGTATCCCTTTAGATTCCTTGATACCCCAGGGAATTATCTAAATAAGGATGATGAAGAGCAAATTAGTGTGGAATGCAAACAATCTCATTTAATAAAAAACAATAATAGATATAACGAAATTCAACAATGGAAGTTAACTTAAATCCCAATTACTATAATAAGATACATATTAAATATAATATTTACGATTTGTCCGGTCTCTCCTCTCTTCAGATCCTCAAAGCATCCCTTTAGATTCCTTGATACCCCAGGGAATGATCTAAATAAGGATGAAGAAGAGCAAATTAGTGTGGGATGCAAACAATCTCATTTAATATAAAACAATAATAGATATAAAAAAATTCAACAATGGAAGTTAACTTAAATCCCAATTATTATAATAAGATACATATTTAATATAATATTTACGATTTGTCCGGTCTCTCCTCTCGTCAGATCCTCACAGCATCCCTTTAGATTCCTTGATACCCCAGGGAATGATCTAAATAAGGATGAAGAAGAGCAAATTAGTGTGGGATGCAAACAATCTCATTTAATATAAAACAATAATAGATATAACGAAATTCAACAATGGAAGTTAACTTAAATCCCAATTATTACAATAAGATACATATTTAATATAATATTTACGATTTGTCCGGTCTCTCCTCTCTTCAGATCCTCACAGCATCCCTTTAGATTCATTGATACCCCAGGGAAATATCTAAATAAGGATGTAGAAGAGCAAATTAGTGTAAAAAGGAAACAATCTTATTTATTATAAAACAATAATAGATATAACAAAATTCAACAATGGAAGTTAACTTAAATCCCAATTATTACAATAAGATACATATTTAATATAATATTTACGATTTGTCCGGTCTCTCCTCTCTTCAGATCCTCACAGCATCCCTTTAGATTCCTTGATACACCCAGAAATTATCTGAATAAGGATGATGAAGAGCAAATTAATGTGGAATGCAAACAATCTCATTTAATATTAAGCAATAATGGATATAACGAAATTCAACAACGGAAGTTATTTCAAATCCCAATTATTATAATAAGATACATATTTAATATAATATTTACGATTTGTACGGTCTCTCCTCTCTTCAGATCCCCACAGCATCCCTTTAGATTCCTTGATACAAAAGGGAATTATCTAAATAAGGATGATGAAGAGCAAATTAGTGTGGAATGCAAACAATCTCATATAATATAAAACAATAATGGATATAACGAAATTCAACAACGGAAGTTATTTTAAATCCCAATTATTATAATAAGATACATATTTAATATAATATTTACGATTTATCCGGTCTCTCCTCTCTTCAGAAACTCACAGCATCCCATTAGATTCCTTAATACACCAGGGAATTATCTAAATAAGGATGATGAAGAGCAATTTATTGTGGAATGCAAACAATCTCATTTAATATAAAACAATAATGGATATAACGAAATTCAACAACGGAAGTTATTTTAAATTCCAATTATTATAATAAGTAATATATTAAATATAATATTTACAATTTGTCCGGTCTCTCCTCTCTTCAGAACCTCACAGCATCCCTTTAGATTCCTTGATACCCCAGGGAATTATGAAAATAAGGATAAAGAAGAGCAAATTAGTGTAAAAAGGAAACAATCTTATTTAATATAAAACAATAATAGATATAACAAAATTCAACAATGGAAGTTAACTTAAATCCCAATTATTATAATAATATACATTTTTAATATAATATTTACGATTTCTCCTGTCTCTCCTCTCTTCCAATCCTTACAGCATCCCTTTAGATTCCTTGATACCCCAGGGAATTATCTAAGTAAGGATGAAGAAGAGCAAATTAGTGTGGAATGCAAACAATCTCATTTAATATAAAACAGTAATATATATAACGAAATTCAACAATGGAAGTTAACTTAAATTCCAATTATTACAATAAGATACATATTTAATATAATATTTACGATTTGTACGGTCTCTCCTCTCTTCAGATCCCCACAGCATCCCTTTAGATTCCTTGATACAAAAGGGAATTATCTAAATAAGGATGATGAAGAGCAAATTAGTGTGGAATGCAAACAATCTCATATAATATAAAACAATAATGGATATAACGAAATTCAACAACGGAAGTTATTTTAAATCCCAATTATTATAATAAGATACATATTTAATATAATATTTACGATTTGTACGGTCTCTCCTCTCTTCAGATCCCCACAGCATCCCTTTAGATTCCTTGATACAAAAGGGAATTATCTAAATAAGGATGATGAAGAGCAAATTAGTGTGGAATGCAAACAATCTCATTTAATATAAAACAATAATTGATATAACGAAATTCAACAATGGAAGTTATTTTAAATCCCAATTATTATAATAAGATACATATTTAATATAATATTTACGATTTATCCGGTCTCTCCTCTCTTCAGAAACTCACAGCATCCCATTAGATTCCTTGATACACCAGGGAATTATCTAAATAAGGATGATGAAGAGCAAATTATTGTGGAATGCAAACAATCTCATTTAATATAAAACAATAATGGATATAACGAAATTCAACAACGGAAGTTATTTTAAATTCCAATTATTACAATAAGATACATATTTAATATAATATTTACGATAAGTCCGGTCTCTCCTCTCTTCAGATCCTCACAGCATCCCTTTAGATTCCTTGATACCCCAGGGAATTATCTAAATAAGGATGAAGAAGAGCAAATTAGTGTGGAATGCAAACAATCTCATTTAATATAAAACAATAATAGATATAACGAAATTCAACAACGGAAGTTAATTTAAATCATAATTATTATAATAAGATACATATTTAATATAATATTTACGATTTGTCCGGTCTCTCCTCTCTTCAGATCCTCACAGTATCCCTTTAGATTCCTTGATACCCCAGGGAATTATCTAAATAAGGATGAAGAAGAGCAAATTAGTGTGGAATGCAAACAATCTCATTTAATATAAAACAATAAAAGATATATAGAAATTCAACAATGGAAGTTAACTTAAATCCCAATTATTACAATAAGATACATATTTAATATAATATTTACGATTTGTCCGGTGTCTCCTCTCTTCAGATCCTCACAGCATCCCTTTAGATTCCTTGATACCCCAGGGAATTATCTAAATAAGGATGAAGAAGAGCAAATTAGTGTGGAATGCAAACAATCTCATTTTATATAAAACAATAATATATATAACGAAATTCAAAAATGGAAGTTAACTTAAATTCCAATTATTACAATAAGATACATATTTAATATAATATTTACGATTTGTCCGGTCTCTCCTCTCTTCAGATCCTCACAGCATCCCTTTAGATTCCTTGATACCCCAGGGAATTATCTAAATAAGGATGAAGAAGATCAAATTAGTGTGGAATGCAAACAATCTCATTTAATATAAAACAATAATAGATATAACGAAATTCAACAATGGAAGTTAACTTAAATCCCAATTATTATAATAAGATACATATTAAATTCAATATTTACGATTTGTCCGGTCTCATCTCTCCTCAGATCCTCACAGCATCCCTTTAGATTACTTGATACACCAGGGAATTATCTAAATAAGGATGAAGAAGAGCAAATTATTGTGGAATGCAAACAATCTCATTTAATATAAAACAATAATAGATATAACGAAATTCAACAACGGAAGTTAACTTAAATCATAATTATTATAATAAGAAACATATTTAATATAATATATACGATTTGTCCGGTCTCTCCTCTCTTCAGATCCTCACAGTATCCCTTTTGATGCCTTGATACCCCAGGGAATTATCTAAATAAGGATGAAGAAGAGCAAATTAGTGTGGAATGCAAACAATCTCATTTAATATAAAACAATAATAGATATAACGAAATTCAACAATGGAAGTTAACTTAAATCCTAATTATTATAATAAGATACATATTAAATATAATATTTACGATTTGTCCGGTCTCTCCTCTCTTCAGATCCTCACAGCATTCCTTTAGATTCCTTGATACCCCAGGGAATGATCTTAATAAGGATGAAGAAGGGCAAATTACTGTGGGATGCAAACAATCTCATTTAATATAAAACAATAATAGATAGAACGAAATTCAACAATGGAAGTAAACTTAAATCCCAATTATTATAATAAGATACATATTTAATATCATATTAACGATTTGTCCAGTCTCTCCTCTATTCAGATCCTCACAGCATCCCCTTAGATTCCTTTATCCCCCAGGGAATTATGTAAATACGGATGAAGAAGAGCAGATTAGTGTGGAATGCAATTAATCTCATTTAATATAAAACAATAACAATAATAATAATAGATATAACGAAATTAAACAATGGAAGTTATCTTAAATCCCAATTATTACAATAAGATACATATTTAATATAATATTCACGATTTGTCCGGTCTCTCCTCTCTTCAGATCCTCACAGCATCCCTTTAGATTCCTTGATACCCCAGGGAATTATCTAAATAAGGATGAAGAAGAGCAAATTAGTGTGGAATGCAAACAATCTTATTTAATATAAAACAATAATAGATAGAACGAAATTCAACAATGGAAGTTAACTTAAATCCCAATTATTATAATAAGATACATATTTAATATAATATTTACGATTTGTCCGGTCTCTCCTCTCTTCAGATCCTCACAGCATCCCTTTAGATTCCTTGATACCCAGGGAATGATCTAAATAAGGATGAAGAAGAGAAAATTAGTGTGGAATGCAACCAATCTCATTTAATATAAAACAATAATAGATAGAACGAAATTCAACAATGGAAGTTAACTTAAATCCCAATTATTATAATAAGATACATATTTAATATAATATTTACGATTTGTCCGGTCTCTCCTCTCTTATGATCCTCACAGCATCCCTTTAGATTCCTTGATACCCCAGGGAATTATCTAAATAAGGAAGAAGAAGAGCAAATTAGTGTGGAATGCAAACAATCTCATTTAATATAAAACAATAATGGATATAACGAAGTTCAACAATGGAAGTTAACTTAAATCCCTTTTATTATAATAAGAAACATATTTAATATAATATTTACGATTTCTCCGGTCTCTCCTCTCTTCCAATCCTCACAGCATCCCTTTAGATTCCTTGATACCCCAGGGATTATCTAAATAACGATGAAGAAGAGCAAATTAGTGTGGAATGCAAAGAATCTCATTTAATATAAAACTATAATAGATATAACGAAATTCAACATTGGAAGTTTACTGAAATCCCAATTATTATAATAAGATACATATTTAATAAAATATTTACGATATGTCCGGTCTCTCCTCTCTTCAGATCCTCACAGCATCCCTTTAGATTCCTTGATACCCAAGGGAATTATCTAAATAAGGATGAAGAAGAGCAAATTAGTGTGGAATGCAACCAATTTCATTTAATATAAAACAATAATAGATATAACGAAATTCAACAATGGAAGTTAACTTAAATCCCAATTATTATAATAAGATACATATTTAATATAATATTTACGATTTGTCCGGTCTCTCCTCTCTTCAGATCCTCACAGCATCCCTTTAGATTCCTTGATACCCCAGGGAATTATCTAAATAAGGAGGAAGAAGAGCATATTAGTGTGGAATGCAAACAATCTCATTTAATATAAAACAATAATAGATCTAACGAAATTCAACAACGGATGTTAACATAAATCATAATTATTACAATAAGATACATATTTAATATAATATTTACGATTTGTCCGGTCTCTCCTCTCTTCAGATCCTCACAGCATCCCTTTAGATTCCTTGATACCCAGGGAATTATCTAAATAAGGATGAAGAAGAGCAAATTAGTGTGGAATGCAAACAATCTCATTTAATATAAAACAATAATAGATAGAACGAAATTCAACAATGGAAGTTAACTGAAATCCCAATTATTATAATAAGATACATATTTAATATAATATTTACGATTTGTCCGGTCTCTCCTCTCTTCAGATCCTCACAGCATCCCTTTAGATTCCTTGATACCCCAGGGAATTATGTAAATAAGGATGAAGAAGAGCTAATTAGTGTGGAATGCAAACAATCTCATTTAATATAAAACAATAATAGATAGAACGAAATTCAACAATGGAAGTTAACATAAATCCCAATTATTACAATAAGATACATATTTAATATAATATTTACGATTTGTCCGGTCTCTCCTCTCTTCAGATCCTCACAGCATCCCTTTAGATTCCTTGATACCCCAGGGAATTATGAAGATAAGGATGAAGAAGAGCTAATTAGTGTGGAATGCAAACAATCTCATTTAATTTAAAACAATAATAGATAGAACGAAATTCAACAATGGAAGTTAACTGAAATCCCAATTATTATAATAAGATAAATATTTAATATAATATTTACGATTTGTCCGGTCTCTCCTCTCTTCAGATCCTCAAAGCATCCCTTTAGATTCCTTGATACCCAGGGAATTATCTAAATAAGGATGAAGAAGAGCTAATTAGTGTGGAATGCAAACAATCTCATTTAATATAAAACAATAATAGATAGAACGAAATTCAACAACGGAAGTTAACATAAATCCCAATTATTACAATAAGATACATATTTAATATAATATTTACGATTTGTCCGGTCTCTCCTCTCTTCAGATCCTCACAGCATCCCTTTAGATTCCTTGATACCCAGGGAATTATCTAAATAAGAATGAAGAAGAGCTAATTAGTGTGGAATGCAAACAATCTCATTTAATATAAAACAATAATAGATAGAACGAAATTCAACAATGGAAGTTAACTGAAATCCCAATTATTATAATAAGATACATATTTAATATAATATTTACGATTAGTCCGGTCTCTCCTCTCTTCAGATCCTCACAGCATCCGTTTAGATTCCTTGATACCCCAGGAAATTATCTAAATAAGGATGAAGAAGAGCAAATTAGTGTGGAATGCAAACAATCTCATTTAATATAAAACAATAATAGATATAACGAAATTCAACAATGGAAGTTAACTTAAATCATAATTATTATAATAAGATACATATTTAATATAATATTTACGATTAGTCCGGTCTCTCCTCTCTTCAGATCCTCACAGCATCCGTTTAGATTCCTTGATACCCCAGGGAATTATCTAAATAAGGATGAAGAAGAGCAAATTAGTGTGGAATGCAAACAATCTCATTTAATATATAACAATAATAGATATAACGAAATTCAACAATGGAAGTTAACTTAAATCCCAATTATTACAATAAGATACATATTTAATATAATATTTACGATTAGTCCGGTCTCTCCTCTCTTCAGATCCTCACAGCATCCCTTTAGATTCCTTGATACCCCAGGGAATTATCTAAATAAGGATGAAGAAGAGCAAATTAGTGTGGAATGCAAACAATCTCATTTAATATAAAACAATAATAGATATAACGAAATTCAACAACGGAAGTTAATTTAAATCATAATTATTATAATAAGATACATATTTAATATAATATTTACGATTTGTCCGGTCTCTCCTCTCTTCAGATCCTCACAGCATCCCTTTAGATTCCTTGATACCCCAGGGAATTATCTAAATAAGGATGAAGAAGAGCAAATTAGTGTGGAATGCAAACAATCTCATTTAATATAAAACAATAATAGATATAACGAAATTCAACAATGGAAGTTAACTTAAATCCCAATTATCAAAATAAAATACATATTTTATATAATATTTACGATTTTTCCGGTCTCTCCTCTCTTCAGATCCTCACAGCATCCCTTTAGATTACTTGATACACCAGGGAATTATCTAAATAAGGATGAAGAAGAGCAAATTATTGTGGAATGCAAACAATCTCATTTAATATAAAACAATAATAGATATAACGAAATTCAACAACGGAAGTTAACTTAAATCATAATTATTATAATAAGAAACATATTTAATATTATATATACGATTTGTCCGGTCTCTCCTCTCTTCAGATCCTCACAGTATCCCTTTTGATGCCTTGATACCCCAGGGAATTATCTAAATAAGGATGAAGAAGAGCAAATTAGTGTGGAATGCAAACAATCTCATTTAATTTAAAACAATAATAGATAGAACGAAATTCAACAATGGAAGTTAACTGAAATCCCAATTATTATAATAAGATACATATTTAATATAATATTTACGATTTGTACGGTCTCTCCTCTCTTCAGATCCCCACAGCATCCCTTTAGATTCCTTGATACAAAAGGGAATTATCTAAATAAGGATGATGAAGAGCAAATTAGTGTGGAATGCAAATAATCTCATATAATATAAAACAATAATGGATATAACGAAATTCAACAACGGAAGTTATTTTAAATCCCAATTATTATAATAAGATACATATTTAATATAATATTTACGATTTATCCGGTCTCTCCTCTCTTCAGAAACTCACAGCATCCCATTAGATTCCTTGATACACCAGGGAATTATCTAAATAAGGATGATGAAGAGCAAATTATTGTGGAATGCAAACAATCTCATTTAATATAAAACAATAATGGATATAACGAAATTCAACAACGGAAGTTATTTTAAATTCCAATTATTATAATAAGTAATATATTAAATATAATATTTACAATTTGTCCGGTCTCTCCTCTCTTCAGAACCTCACGGCATCCCTTTAGATTCCTTGATACCCCAGGGAATTATGAAAATAAGGATAAAGAATAGCAAATTAGTTTGGAATGCAAACAATCTCATTTATAATAAAACAATCATAGATATAACGAAGTTCAACAATGGAAGTTAACTTAAATCCCAATTATTATAATAATATACATTTTTAATATAATATTTACGATTTCTCCTGTCTCTCCTCTCTTCCAATCCTTACAGCATCCCTTTAGATTCCTTGATACCCCAGGGAATTATCTAAGTAAGGATGAAGAAGAGCAAATTAGTGTGGAATGCAAACAATCTCATTTAATATAAAACAGTAATATATATAACGAAATTCAACAATGGAAGTTAACTTAAATTCCAATTATTACAATAAGATACATATTTAATATAATATTTACGATTTGTACGGTCTCTCCTCTCTTCAGATCCCCACAGCATCCCTTTAGATTCCTTGATACAAAAGGGAATTATCTAAATAAGGATGATGAAGAGCAAATTAGTGTGGAATGCAAACAATCTCATATAATATAAAACAATAATGGATATAACGAAATTCAACAACGGAAGTTATTTTAAATCCCAATTATTATAATAAGATACATATTTAATATAATATTTACGATTTGTACGGTCTCTCCTCTCTTCAGATCCCCACAGCATCCCTTTAGATTCCTTGATACAAAAGGGAATTATCTAAATAAGGATGATGAAGAGCAAATTAGTGTGGAATGCAAACAATCTCATATAATATAAAACAATAATGGATATAACGAAATTCAACAACGGAAGTTATTTTAAATCCCAATTATTATAATAAGATACATATTTAATATAATATTTACGATTTATCCGGTCTCTCCTCTCTTCAGAAACTCACAGCATCCCATTAGATTCCTTGATACACCAGGGAATTATCTAAATAAGGATGATGAAGAGCAAATTAGTGTGGAATGCAAACAATCTCATTTAATATAAAACAATAATGGATATAACGAAATTCAACAACGGAAGTTATTTTAAATTCCAATTATTATAATAAGTAATATATTAAATATAATATTTACAATTTGTCCGGTCTCTCCTCTCTTCAGAACCTCACAGCATCCCTTTAGATTCCTTGATACCCCAGTGAATTATGAAAATAAGGATAAAGAAGAGCAAGTTAGTTTGGAATGCAAACAATCTCATTTATAATAAAACAATCATAGATATAACGAAGTTCAACAATGGAAGTTAACTTAAATCCCAATTATTATAATAATATACATTTTTAATATAATATTTACGATTTCTCCTGTCTCTCCTCTCTTCCAATCCTTACAGCATCCCTTTAGATTCCTTGATACCCCAGGGAATTATCTAAGTAAGGATGAAGAAGAGCAAATTAGTGTGGAATGCAAACAATCTCATTTAATATAAAACAGTAATATATATAACGAAATTCAACAATGGAAGTTAAATTAAATTCCAATTATTACAATAAGATACATATTTAATATAATATTTACGATTTGTACGGTCTCTCCTCTCTTCAGATCCCCACAGCATCCCTTTAGATTCCTTGATACAAAAGGGAATTATCTAAATAAGGATGATGAAGAGCAAATTAGTGTGGAATGCAAACAATCTCATATAATATAAAACAATAATGGATATAACGAAATTCAACAACGGAAGTTATTTTAAATCCCAATTATTATAATAAGATACATATTTAATATAATATTTACGATTTGTACGGTCTCTCCTCTCTTCAGATCCCCACAGCATCCCTTTAGATTCCTTGATACAAAAGGGAATTATCTAAATAAGGATGATGAAGAGCAAATTAGTGTGGAATGCAAACAATCTCATATAATATAAAACAATAATGGATATAACGAAATTCAACAACGGAAGTTATTTTAAATCCCAATTATTATAATAAGATACATATTTAATATAATATTTACGATTTATCCGGTCTCTCCTCTCTTCAGAAACTCACAGCATCCCATTAGATTCCTTGATACACCAGGGAATTATCTAAATAAGGATGATGAAGAGCAAATTAGTGTGGAATGCAAACAATCTCATTTAATATAAAACAATAATGGATATAACGAAATTCAACAACGGAAGTTATTTTAAATTCCAATTATTATAATAAGTAATATATTAAATATAATATTTACAATTTGTCCGGTCTCTCCTCTCTTCAGAACCTCACAGCATCCCTTTAGATTCCTTGATACCCCAGGGAATTATGAAAATAAGGATAAAGAAGAGCAAGTTAGTTTGGAATGCAAACAATCTCATTTATAATAAAACAATCATAGATATAACGAAGTTCAACAATGGAAGTTAACTTAAATCCCAATTATTATAATAATATACATTTTTAATATAATATTTACGATTTCTCCTGTCTCTCCTCTCTTCCAATCCTTACAGCATCCCTTTAGATTCCTTGATACCCCAGGGAATTATCTAAGTAAGGATGAAGAAGAGCAAATTAGTGTGGAATGCAAACAATCTCATTTAATATAAAACAGTAATATATATAACGAAATTCAACAATGGAAGTTAACTTAAATTCCAATTATTACAATAAGATACATATTTAATATAATATTTACGATTTCTCCGGTCTCTCCTTTCTTCAGATCCTCACAGCATCCCTTTAGATTCCTTGATAAACCAGGGAATTATCTAAATAAGGATGAAGAAGAGAAAATTAGTGTGGAATGCAAACAATCTCATTTAATATAAAACAGTAATAGATATAACGAAATTCAACAACGGAAGTTAACTTAAATCATAATTATTATAATTGGATACATATTTAATATAATATTTACGATTAGTCCGGTCTCTCCTCTCTTCAGATCCTCACAGCATCCCTTTAAATTCCTTGATACCCCAAGGAATTATCTAAATAAGGATGAAGAAGAGAAAATTAGTGTGGAATGCAAACAATCTCATTTAATATAAAACAATAATAGATATAACGAAATTCAACAACGGAACTTAACTTAAATCATAATTATTAAAATAAGATACATATTTAATATAATATTTACGATTAGTCCGGTCTCTCCTCTCTTCAGATCCTCACAGCATCCGTTTAGATTCCTTGATACCCCAGGTAATTATCTAAATAAGGATGAAGAAGAGCAAATTAGTGTGGAATGCAAACAATCTCATTTAATATAAAACAATAATAGATATAACGAAATTCAACAAAAGAAGTTAACTTAAATCCCAATTATTACAATAAGATACATATTTAATATAATATTTACGATAAGTCCGGTCTCTCCTCTCTTCAGATCCTCACAGCATCCCTTTAGATTCCTTGATACCCCAGGGAATTATCTAAATAAGGATGAAGAAGAGCAAATTAGTGTGGAATGCAAACAATCTCATTTAATATAAAACAATAATAGATATAACGAAATTCAACAACGGAAGTTAATTTAAATCATAATTATTATAATAAGATACATATTTAATATAATATTTACGATTTGTCCGGTCTCTCCTCTCTTCAGATCCTCACAGCATCCCTTTAGATTCCTTGATACCCCAGGGAATTATCTAAATAAGGATGAAGAAGAGCAAATTAGTGTGGAATGCAAACAATCTCATTTAATATAAAACAATAAAAGATATATAGAAATTCAACAATGGAAGTTAACTTAAATCCCAATTATTACAATAAGATACATATTTAATATAATATTTACGATTTGTCCGGTGTCTCCTCTCTTCAGATCCTCACAGCATCCCTTTAGATTCCTTGATACCCCAGGGAATTATCTAAATAAGGATGAAGAAGAGCAAATTAGTGTGGAATGCAAACAATCTCATTTTATATAAAACAATAATATATATAACGAAATTCAACAATGGAAGTAAACTTAAATCCCAATTATTATAATAAGATACATATTTAATATCATATTAACGATTTGTCCAGTCTCTCCTCTCTTCAGATCCTCACAGCATCCCCTTAGATTCCTTTATCCCCCAGGGAATTATGTAAATACGGATGAAGAAGAGCAGATTAGTGTGGAATGCAATTAATCTCATTTAATATAAAACAATAACAATAATAATAATAGATATAACGAAATTAAACAATGGAAGTTATCTTAAATCCCAATTATTACAATAAGATACATATTTAATATAATATTCACGATTTGTCCGGTCTCTCCTCTCTTCAGATCCTCACAGCATCCCTTTAGATTCCTTGATACCCCAGGGAATTATCTAAATAAGGATGAAGAAGAGCAAATTAGTGTGGAATGCAAACAATCTTATTTAATATAAAACAATAATAGATAGAACGAAATTCAACAATGGAAGTTAACTTAAATCCCAATTATTATAATAAGATACATATTTAATATAATATTTACGATTTGTCCGGTCTCTCCTCTCTTCAGATCCTCACAGCATCCCCTTAGATTCCTTGATACCCAGGGAATGATCTAAATAAGGATGAAGAAGAGAAAATTAGTGTGGAATGCAACCAATCTCATTTAATATAAAACAATAATAGATAGAACGAAATTCAACAATGGAAGTTAACTTAAATCCCAATTATTATAATAAGATACATATTTAATATAATATTTACGATTTGTCCGGTCTCTCCTCTCTTATGATCCTCACAGCATCCCTTTAGATTCCTTGATACCCCAGGGAATTATCTAAATAAGGAAGAAGAAGAGCAAATTAGTGTGGAATGCAAACAATCTCATTTAATATAAAACAATAATGGGTATAACGAAGTTCAACAATGGAAGTTAACTTAAATCCCTTTTATTATAATAAGAAACATATTTAATATAATATTTACGATTTCTCCGGTCTCTCCTCTCTTCCAATCCTCACAGCATCCCTTTAGATTCCTTGATACCCCAGGGATTATCTAAATAACGAGGAAAATGAGCAAATTAGTGTGGAATGCAAAGAATCTCATTTAATATAAAACTATAATAGATATAACGAAATTCAACATTGGAAGTTTACTGAAATCCCAATTATTATAATAAGATACATATTTAATATAAAATTTACGATTTGTCCGGTCTCTCCTCTCTTCAGATCCTCACAGCATCCCTTTAGATTCCTTGATACCCCAGGGAATTATCTAAATAAGGATGAAGAAGAGCATATTAGTGTGGAATGCAAACAATCTTATTTAATATAAAACAATAATAGATCTAACGAAATTCAACAACGGATGTTAACATAAATCATAATTATTACAATAAGATACATATTTAATATAATATTTACGATTTGTCCGGTCTCTCCTCTCTTCAGATCCTCACAGCATCCCTTTAGATTCCTTGATACCCAGGGAATTATCTAAATAAGGATGAAGAAGAGCAAATTAGTGTGGAATGCAAACAATCTCATTTAATATAAAACAATAATAGATAGAACGAAATTCAACAATGGAAGTTAACTGAAATCCCAATTATTATAATAAGATACATATTTAATATAATATTTACGATTTGTCCGGTCTCTCCTCTCTTCAGATCCTCACAGCATCCCTTTAGATTCCTTGATACCCCAGGGAATTATGTAAATAAGGATGAAGAAGAGCTAATTAGTGTGGAATGCAAACAATCTCATTTAATATAAAACAATAATAGATAGAACGAAATTCAACAATGGAAGTTAACATAAATCCCAATTATTACAATAAGATACATATTTAATATAATATTTACGATTTGTCCGGTCTCTCCTCTCTTCAGATCCTCACAGCATCCCTTTAGATTCCTTGATACCCCAGGGAATTATGTAGATAAGGATGAAGAAGAGCTAATTAGTGTGGAATGCAAACAATCTCATTTAATTTAAAACAATAATAGATAGAACGAAATTCAACAATGGAAGTTAACTGAAATCCCAATTATTATAATAAGATAAATATTTAATATAATATTTACGATTTGTCCGGTCTCTCCTCTCTTCAGATCCTCAAAGCATCCCTTTAGATTCCTTGATACCCAGGGAATTATCTAAATAAGGATGAAGAAGAGCTAATTAGTGTGGAATGCAAACAATCTCATTTAATATAAAACAATAATAGATAGAACGAAATTCAACAACGGAAGTTAACATAAATCCCAATTATTACAATAAGATACATATTTAATATAATATTTACGATTTGTCCGGTCTCTCCTCTCTTCAGATCCTCACAGCATCCCTTTAGATTCCTTGATACCCAGGGAATTATCTAAATAAGAATGAAGAAGAGCTAATTAGTGTGGAATGCAAACAATCTCATTTAATATAAAACAATAATAGATAGAACGAAATTCAACAATGGAAGTTAACTGAAATCCCAATTATTATAATAAGATACATATTTAATATAATATTTACGATTAGTCCGGTCTCTCCTCTCTTCAGATCCTCACAGCATCCGTTTAGATTCCTTGATACCCTAGGAAATTATCTAAATAAGGATGAAGAAGAGCAAATTAGTGTGGAATGCAAACAATCTCATTTAATATAAAACAATAATAGATATAACGAAATTCAACAATGGAAGTTAACTTAAATCATAATTATTATAATAAGATACATATTTAATATAATATTTACGATTAGTCCGGTCTCTCCTCTCTTCAGATCCTCACAGCATCCCTTTAGATTCCTTGATACCCAGGGAATTATCAAAATAAGAATGAAGAAGAGCTAATTAGTGTGGAATGCAAACAATCTCATTTAATATAAAACAATAATAGATAGAACGAAATTCAACAATGGAAGTTAACTGAAATCCCAATTATTATAATAAGATACATATTTAATATAATATTTACGATTAGTCCGGTCTCTCCTCTCTTCAGATCCTCACAGCATCCGTTTAGATTCCTTGATACCCCAGGAAATTATCTAAATAAGGATGAAGAAGAGCAAATTAGTGTGGAATGCAAACAATCTCATTTAATATAAAACAATAATAGATATAACGAAATTCAACAATGGAAGTTAACTTAAATCATAATTATTATAATAAGATACATATTTAATATAATATTTACGATTAGTCCGGTCTCTCCTCTCTTCAGATCCTCACAGCATCCCTTTAGATTCCTTGATACCCCAGGGAATTATCTAAATAAGGATGAAGAAGAGAAAATTAGTGTGGAATGCAAACAATCTCATTTAATATAAAACAATAATAGATATAACGAAATTCAACAACGGAAGTTAACTTAAATCATAATTATTAAAATTAGATACATATTTAATATAATATTTACGATTAGTCGGGTCTCTCCTCTCTTCAGATCCTCACAGCATCCCTTTAGATTCCTTGATACCCCAGGGAATTATCTAAATAAGGATGAAGAAGAGCAAATAAGTGTGGAATGCAAACAATCTCATTTAATATAAAACAATAATAGATATAACGAAATTCAACAACGGAAGTTAATTTAAATCATAATTATTATAATAAGATACATATTTAATATAATATTTACGATTTGTCCGATCTCTCCTCTCTTCAGATCCTCACAGCATCCCTTTAGATTCCTTGATACCCCAGGGAATTATCTAAATAAGGATGAAGAAGAGCAAATTAGTGTGGAATGCAAACAATCTCATTTAATATAAAACAATAATAGATATAACGAAATTCAACAATGGAAGTTAACTTAAATCCCAATTATCAAAATAAAATACATATTTTATATAATATTTACGATTTGTCCGGTCTCTCCTCTCTTCAGATCCTCACAGCATCCCTTTAGATTACTTGATACACCAGGGAATTATCTAAATAAGGATGAAGAAGAGCAAATTATTGTGGAATGCAAACAATCTCATTTAATATAAAACAATAATAGATATAACGAAATTCAACAACGGAAGTTAACTTAAATCATAATTATTATAATAAGAAACATATTTAATATAATATATACGATTTTTCCGGTCTCTCCTCTCTTCAGATCCTCACAGTATCCCTTTTGATGCCTTGATACCCCAGGGAATTATCTAAATAAGGATGAAGAAGAGCAAATTAGTGTGGAATGCAAACAATATCATTTAATATAAAACAATAATAGATATAACGAAATTCAACAATGGAAGTTAACTTAAATCCTAATTATTATAATAAGATACATATTAAATATAATATTTACGATTTGTCCGGTCTCTCCTCTCTTCAGATCCTCACAGCATTCCTTTAGATTCCTTGATACCCCAGGGAATGATCTTAATAAGGATGAAGAAGGGCAAATTACTGTGGGATGCAAACAATCTCATTTAATATAAAACAATAATAGATAGAACGAAATTCAACAATGGAAGTAAACTTAAATCCCAATTATTATAATAAGATACATATTTAATATCATATTAACGATTTGTCCAGTCTCTCCTCTCTTCAGATCCTCACAGCATCCCCTTAGATTCCTTTATCCCCCAGGGAATTATGTAAATACGGATGAAGAAGAGCAGATTAGTGTGGAATGCAATTAATCTCATTTAATATAAAACAATAACAATAATAATAATAGATATAACGAAATTAAACAATGGAAGTTATCTTAAATCCCAATTATTACAATAAGATACATATTTAATATAATATTCACGATTTGTCCGGTCTCTCCTCTCTTCAGATCCTCACAGCATCCCTTTAGATTCCTTGATACCCCAGGGAATTATCTAAATAAGGATGAAGAAGAGCAAATTAGTGTGGAATGCAAACAATCTTATTTAATATAAAACAATAATAGATAGAATGAAATTCAACAATGGAAGTTAACTTAAATCCCAATTATTATAATAAGATACATATTTAATATAATATTTACGATTTGTCCGGTCTCTCCTCTCTTCAGATCCTCACAGCATCCCTTTAGATTCCTTGATACCCAGGGAATGATCTAAATAAGGATGAAGAAGAGAAAATTAGTGTGGAATGCAACCAATCTCATTTAATATAAAACAATAATAGATAGAACGAAATTCAACAATGGAAGTTAACTTAAATCCCAATTATTATAATAAGATACATATTTAATATAATATTTACGATTTGTCCGGTCTCTCCTCTCTTATGATCCTCACAGCATCCCTTTAGATTCCTTGATACCCCAGGGAATTATCTAAATAAGGAAGAAGAAGAGCAAATTAGTGTGGAATGCAAACCATCTCATTTAATATAAAACAATAATGGATATAACGAAGTTCAACAATGGAAGTTAACTTAAATCCCTTTTATTATAATAAGAAACATATTTAATATAATATTTACGATTTCTCCGGTCTCTCCTCTCTTCCAATCCTCACAGCATCCCTTTAGATTCCTTGATACCCCAGGGATTATCTAAATAACGATGAAGAAGAGCAAATTAGTGTGGAATGCAAAGAATCTCATTTAATATAAAACTATAATAGATATAACGAAATTCAACATTGGAAGTTTACTGAAATCCCAATTATTATAATAAGATACATATTTAATAAAATATTTACGATATGTCCGGTCTCTCCTCTCTTCAGATCCTCACAGCATCCCTTTAGATTCCTTGATACCCAAGGGAATTATCTAAATAAGGATGAAGAAGAGCAAATTAGTGTGGAATGCAACCAATTTAATTTAATATAAAACAATAATAGATATAACGAAATTCAACAATGGAAGTTAACTTAAATCCCAATTATTATAATAAGATACATATTTAATATAATATTTACGATTTGTCCGGTCTCTCCTCTCTTCAGATCCTCACAGCATCCCTTTAGATTCCTTGATACCACAGGGAATTATCTAAATAAGGATGAAGAAGAGCATATTAGTGTGGAATGCAAACAATCTTATTTAATATAAAACAATAATAGATCTAACGAAATTCAACAACGGATGTTAACATAAATCATAATTATTACAATAAGATACATATTTAATATAATATTTACGATTTGTCCGGTCTCTCCTCTCTTCAGATCCTCACAGCATCCCTTTAGATTCCTTGATACCCAGGGAATTATCTAAATAAGGATGAAGAAGAGCAAATTAGTGTGGAATGCAAACAATCTCATTTAATATAAAACAATAATAGATAGAACGAAATTCAACAATGGAAGTTAACTGAAATCCCAATTATTATAATAAGATACATATTTAATATAATATTTACGATTTGTCCGGTCTCTCCTCTCTTCAGATCCTCACAGCATCCCTTTAGATTCCTTGATACCCCAGGGAATTATGTAAATAAGGATGAAGAAGAGCTAATTAGTGTGGAATGCAAACAATCTCATTTAATATAAAACAATAATAGATAGAACGAAATTCAACAATGGAAGTTAACATAAATCCCAATTATTACAATAAGATACATATTTAATATAATATTTACGATTTGTCCGGTCTCTCCTCTCTTCAGATCCTCAAAGCATCCCTTTAGATTCCTTGATACCCCAGGGAATTATGTAGAAAAGGATGAAGAAGAGCTAATAAGTGTGGAATGCAAACAATCTCATTTAATTTAAAACAATAATAGATAGAACGACATTCAACAATGGAAGTTAACTGAAATCCCAATTATTATAATAAGATAAATATTTAATATAATATTTACGATTTGTCCGGTCTCTCCTCTCTTCAGATCCTCAAAGCATCCCTTTAGATTCCTTGATACCCAGGGAATTATCTAAATAAGGATGAAGAAGAGCTAATTAGTGTGGAATGCAAACAATCTCATTTAATATAAAACAATAATAGATAGAACGAAATTCAACAATGGAAGTAAACTTAAATCATAATTATTATAATAAGATACATATTTAATATCATATTTACGATTTGTCCAGTCTCTCCTCTCTTCAGATCCTCACAGCATCCCCTTAGATTCCTTTATCCCCCAGGGAATTATGTAAATACGGATGAAGAAGAGCAGATTAGTGTGGAATGCAATTAATCTCATTTAATATAAAACAATAACAATAATAATAATAGATATAACGAAATTAAACAATGGAAGTTATCTTAAATCCCAATTATTACAATAAGATACATATTTAATATAATATTCAAGATTTGTCCGGTCTCTCCTCTCTTCAGATCCTCACAGCATCCCTTTAGATTCCTTGATACCCCAGGGAATTATCTAAATAAGGATGAAGAAGAGCAGATTAGTGTGGAATGCAAACAATCTTATTTAATATAAAACAATAATAGATCTAACGAAATTCAACAACGGAAGTTAACATAAATCATAATTATTATAATAAGATACATATTTAATATAATATTTACGATTAGTCCGGTCTCTCCTCTCTTCAGATCCTCACAGCATCCCTTTAGATTCCTTGATACCCAGGGAATGATTTAAATAAGGATGAAGAAGAGCAAATTAGTGTGGAATGCAACCAATCTCATTTAATATAAAACAATAATAGATAGAACGAAATTCAACAATGGAAGTTAACTTAAATCCCAATTATTATAATAAGATACATATTTAATATAATATTTACGATTTGTCCGGTCTCTCCTCTCTTCAGATCCTCACAGCATCCCTTTAGATTCCTTGATACCCCAGGGAATTATCTTAATAAGGATGAAGAAGAGCAAATTAGTGTGGAATGCAAACAATCTCATTTAATATAAAAAATAATGGATATAACGAAGTTCAACAATGGAAGTTAACTTAAATCCCTTTTATTATAATAAGAAACATATTTAATATAATATTTACGATTTCTCCGGTCTCTCCTCTCTTCCAATCCTCACAGCATCCCTTTAGATTCCTTGATACCCCACGGATTATCTAAATAACGATGAAGAAGAGCAAATTAGTGTGGAATGCAAAGAATCTCATTTAATATAAAACTATAATAGATATAACGAAATTCAACATTGGTAGTTTACTGAAATCCCAATTATTATAATAAGATACATATTTAATAAAATATTTACGATATGTCCGGTCTCTCCTTTCTTCAGATCCTCACAGCATCCCTTTAGATTCCTTGATACCCCAGGGAATTATCTAAATAAGGATGAAGAAGAGCAAATTAGTGTGGAATGCAACCAATCTCATTTAATATAAAACAATAATAGATATAACGAAATTCAACAATGGAAGTTAACTTAAATCCCAATTATTATAATAAGATACATATTTAATATAATATTTACGATTTGTCCGGTCTCTCCTCTCTTCAGATCCTCACAGCATCCCTTTAGATTCCTTGATACCAAGGGAATTATCTAAATAAGGATGAAGAAGAGCTAATTAGTGTGGAATGCAAACAATCTCATTTAATATAAAACAATAATAGATAGAACGAAATTCAACAACGGAAGTTAACATAAATCCCAATTATTACAATAAGATACATATTTAATATAATATTTACGATTTGTCCGGTCTCTCCTCTCTTCAGATCCTCACAGCATCCCTTTAGATTCCTTGATACCCAGGGAATTATCTAAATAAGAATGAAGAAGAGCTAATTAGTGTGGAATGCAAACAATCTCATTTAATATAAAACAATAATAGATAGAACGAAATTCAACAATGGAAGTTAACTGAAATCCCAATTATTATAATAAGATACATATTTAATATAATATTTACGATTAGTCCGGTCTCTCCTCTCTTCAGATCCTCACAGCATCCGTTTAGATTCCTTGATACCCCAGGAAATTATCTAAATAAGGATGAAGAAGAGCAAATTAGTGTGGAATGCAAACAATCTCATTTTATATAAAACAATAATAGATATAACGAAATTCAACAATGGAAGTTAACTTAAATCATAATTATTATAATAAGATACATATTTAATATAATATTTACGATTAGTCCGGTCTCTCCTCTTTTCAGATCCTCACAGCATCCCTTTAGATTCCTTGATACCCCAGGGAATTATCTAAATAAGGATGAAGAAGAGAAAATTAGTGTGGAATGCAAACAATCTCATTTAATATAAAACAATAATAGATATAACGAAATTCAACAACGGAAGTTAACTTAAATCATAATTATTAAAATTAGATACATATTTAATATAATATTTACGATTAGTCCGGTCTCTCCTCTCTTCAGATCCTCACAGCATCCGTTTAGATTCCTTGATACCCCAGGGAATTATCTAAATAAGGATGAAGAAGAGCAAATTAGTGTGGAATGCAAATAATCTCATTTAATATAAAACAATAATAGATATAACGAAATTCAACAATGGAAGTTAACTTAAATCCCAATTATTACAATAAGATACATATTTAATATAATATTTACGATTAGTCCGGTCTCTCCTCTCTTCAGATCCTCACAGCATCCCTTTAGATTCCTTGATACCCCAGGGAATTATCTAAATAAGGATGAAGAAGAGCAAATTAGTGTGGAATGCAAACAATCTCATTTAATATAAAACAATAATAGATATAACGAAATTCAACAACGGAAGTTAATTTAAATCATAATTATTATAATAAGATACATATTTAATATAATATTTACGATTTTTCCGGTCTCTCCTCTCTTCAGATCCTCACAGCATCCCTTTAGATTCCTTGATACCCCAGGGAATTATCTAAATAAGGATGAAGAAGAGCAAATTAGTGTGGAATGCAAACAATCTCATTTAATATAAAACAATAATAGATATAAAAAAATTCAACAATGGAAGTTAACTTAAATACCAATTATTATAATAAGATACATATTTAATATAATATTTACGATTTGTCCGGTCTCTCCTCTCTTCAGATCCTCACAGCATTCCTTTAGATTCCTTGATACCCCAGGGAATGATCTTAATAAGGATGAAGAAGGGCAAATTACTGTGGGATGCAAACAATCTCATTTAATATAAAACAATAATAGATAGAACGAAATTCAACAATGGAAGTAAACTTAAATCCCAATTATTATAATAAGATACATATTTAATATCATATTTACGATTTGTCCAGTCTCTCCTCTCTTCAGATCCTCACAGCATCCCCTTAGATTCCTTTATCCCCCAGGGAATTATGTAAATACGGTTGAAGAAGAGCAGATTAGTGTGGAATGCAATTAATCTCCTTTAATATAAAACAATAACAATAATAATAATAGATATAACGAAATTAAACGATGGAAGTTATCTTAAATCCCAATTATTACAATAAGATACATATTTAATTTAATATTCACGATTTGTCCGGTCTCTCCTCTCTTCAGATCCTCACAGAATCCCTTTAGATTCCTTGATACCCCAGGGAATTATCTAAATAAGGATGAAGAAGAGCAGATTAGTGTGGAATGTAAACAATCTTATTTAATATAAAACAATAATAGATCTAACGAAATTCAACAACGGAAGTTAACATAAATCATAATTATTATAATAAGATACATATTTAATATAATATTTACGATTAGTCCGGTCTCTCCTCTCTTCAGATCCTCACAGCATCCCTTTAGATTCCTTGATACCCAGGGAATGATCTAAATAAGGATGAAGAAGAGCAAATTAGTGTGGAATGCAACCAATCTCATTTAATATAAAACAATAATAGATAGAACGAAATTCAACAATGGAAGTTAACTTAAATCCCAATTATTATAATAAGATACATATTTAATATAATATTTACGATTTGTCCGGTCTCTCCTCTCTTCAGATCCTCACAGCATCCCTTTAGATTCCTTGATACCCCAGGGAATTATCTTAATAAGGATGAAGAAGAGCAAATTAGTGTGGAATGCAAACAATCTCATTTAATATAAAAAATAATGGATATAACGAAGTTCAACAATGGAAGTTAACTTAAATCCCTTTTATTATAATAAGAAACATATTTAATATAATATTTACGATTTCTCCGGTCTCTCCTCTCTTCCAATCCTCACAGCATCCCTTTAGATTCCTTGATACCCCACGGATTATCTAAATAACGATGAAGAAGAGCAAATTAGTGTGGAATGCAAAGAATCTCATTTAATATAAAACTATAATAGATATAACGAAATTCAACATTGGTAGTTTACTGAAATCCCAATTATTATAATAAGATACATATTTAATAAAATATTTACGATATGTCCGGTCTCTCCTCTCTTCAGATCCTCACAGCATCCCTTTAGATTCCTTGATACCCCAGGGAATTATCTAAATAAGGATGAAGAAGAGCAAATTAGTGTGGAATGCAACCAATCTCATTTAATATAAAACAATAATAGATATAACGAAATTCAACAATGGAAGTTAACTTAAATCCCAATTATTATAATAAGATACATATTTAATATAATATTTACGATTTGTCCGGTCTCTCCTCTCTTCAGATCCTCACAGCATCCCTTTAGATTCCTTGATACCCCAGGGAATTATCTAAATAAGGATGAAGAAGAGCAAATTAGTGTGGAATGCAAACAATCTTATTTAATATAAAACAATAATAGATCTAACGAAATTCAACAACGGATGTTAACATAAATCATAATTATTACAATAAGATACATATTTAATATAATATTTACGATTTGTCCGGTCTCTCCTCTCTTCAGATCCTCACAGCATCCCTTTAGATTCCTTGATACCCAGGGAATTATCTAAATAAGGATGAAGAAGAGCAAATTAGTGTGGAATGCAAACAATCTCATTTAATATAAAACAATAATAGATAGAACGAAATTCAACAATGGAAGTTAACTAAAATCCCAATTATTATAATAAGTTACATATTTAATATAATATTTACGATTTGTCCAGTCTCTCCTCTCTTCAGATCCTCATACCATCCCTTTAGATTCCTTGATACCCCAGGGAATTATGTAAATAAGGATGAAGAAGAGCTAATTAGTGTGGAATGCAAACAATCTCATTTAATATAAAACAATAATAGATAGAACGAAATTCAACAATGGAAGTTAACATAAATCCCAATTATTACAATAAGATACATATTTAATATAATATTTACGATTTGTCCGGTCTCTCCTCTCTTCAGATCCTCACAGCATCCCTTTAGATTCCTTGATACCCCAGGGAATTATGTAAATAAGGATGAAGAAGAGCTAATTAGTGTGGAATGCAAACAATCTCATTTAATATTAAACAATAATAGATAGAACGAAATTCAACAATGGAAGTTAACTGAAATCCCAATTATTATAATAAGATAAATATTTAATATAATATTTACGATTTGTCCGGTCTCTCCTCTCTTCAGATCCTCACAGCATCCCTTTAGATTCCTTGATACCCAGGGAATTATCTAAATAAGGATGAAGAAGAGCTAATTAGTTTGGAATGCAAACAATCTCATTTAATATAAAACAATAATAGATAGAACGAAATTCAACAACGGAAGTTAACATAAATCCCAATTATTACAATAAGATACATATTTAATATAATATTTACGATTTGTCCGGTCTCTCCTCTCTTCAGATCCTCACAGCATCCCTTTAGATTCCTTGATACCAAGGGAATTATCTAAATAAGGATGAAGAAGAGCTAATTAGTGTGGAATGCAAACAATCTCATTTAATATAAAACAATAATAGATAAAACGAAATTCAACAATGGAAGTTAACTGAAATCCCAATTATTATAATAAGATACATATTTAATATAATATTTAAGATTTGTCCGGTCTCTCCTCTCTTCAGATCCTCACAGCATCCCTTTAGATTCCTTGATACCCCAGGGAATTATGTAGATAAGGATGAAGAAGAGCAAATTAGTGTGGAATGCAAACAATCTCATTATATATAAAACAATAATAGATCTAACGAAATTCAACAACGGAAGTTAACTTAAATCCTAATTATTACAATAAGATACATATTTAATATAATATTTACGATTTGTCCGGTCTCTCCTCTCTTCAGATCCTCACAGCATCCCTTTAGATTCCTTGATACCCCAGGGAATTATCTAAATAAGGATGAAGAAGAGCAAATTAGTGTGGAATGCAAACAATCTTATTTAATATAAAACAATAATAGATGTAACGAAATTCAACAACGGAAGTTAACTTAAATCATAATCATTATAATAAGATACATATTTAATATAATATTTACGATTTGTCCGGTCTCTCCTCTCTTCAGATCCTCACAGCATCCCTTTAGATTCCTTGATACCCAGGGAATTATCTAAATAAGGATGAAGAAGAGCAAATTAGTGTGGAATGCAAACAATCTCATTTAATATAAAACAATAATAGATATAACGAAATTCAACAATGGAAGTTAACTTAAATCCCAATTATTATAATAAGATACATATTTAATATAATATTTACGATTTGTCCGGACTCTCCTCTCTTCAGATCCTCACAGCATCCCTTTGGATTCCTTGATACCCCATGGAATTATCTAAATAAGGATGAAGAAGAGCAAATTAGTGTGGAATGAAAACAATCTCATTTCATATAAAACAATAATAGATAGAACGAAATTCAACAATGGAAGTTAACTTAAATCCCAATTATTATAAAAAGATACTTATTTAATATAATATTTAAGATTTGTCCGGTCTCTCCTCTCTTCAGATCCTCACAGCATCCCTTTAGATTCCTTGATACCCCAGGAAATTATCTAAATAAGGATGAAGAAGAGCAAATTAGTGTGGAATGCTAACAATCTCATTTAATATAAAACAATAATAGATATAACGAAATTTAACAATGAAAGTTAACTTAAATCCCAATTATTATAATAAGATACATATTTAATGTAATATTTACGATTTGTCCGGTCTCTCCTCTCTTCAGATCCTCACAGCATCCTTTTATATTCCTTGATACACCAGGGAATTATCTAAATAAGGATGAAGAAGAGCAAATTAGCGTGGAATGCAAACAATCTCATTTAATATAAAACAATAATAGATAGAACGAAATTCAACAATGGAAGTTAACATAAATCCCAATTATTATAATAAGATACATATTTAATATCATATTTACGATTTGTCCAGTCTCTCCTCTCTTCAGGTAATCAAAAATCCCTTTAGATTCCTTGATACCCCAGGGAATTATCTAAATAAGGATGAAGAAGAGCAAATTAGTGTGGAATGCAAACAATATCATTTCATATAAAACAATAATAGATATAACGATATTCAACAATGGAAGTTAACTTAAATCCCAATTATCACAATAAAATACATATTTTATATAATATTTACGATTTATCCGGTCTCTCCTCTCTTCAGATCCTCACAGCATCCCCTTAGATTCCTTTATCCCCCAGAGAATTATGTAAATACGGATGAAGAAGAGCAGATTAGTGTGGAATGCAATTAATCTCATTTAATATAAAACAATAACAATAATAATAATAGATATAACGAAATTAAACAATGGAAGTTATCTTAAATCCCAATTATTACAATAAGATACATATTTAATATAATATTCACGATTTGTCCGGTCTCTCCTCTCTTCAGATCCTCACAGCATCCCTTTAGATTCCTTGATACCCCAGGGAATTATCTAAATAACGATGAAGAAGAGCAAATTAGTGTGGAATGCAAAGAATCTCATTTAATATAAAACTATAATAGATATAAGGAAATTCAACATTGGAAGTTTACTGAAATCCCAATTATTATAATAAGATACATATTTAATAAAATATTTACGATATGTCCGGTCTCTCCTCTCTTCAGATCCTCACAGCATCCCTTTAGATTCCTTGATACCCAAGGGAATTATCTAAATAAGGATGAAG
The DNA here is from genome assembly GCA_947579665.1 of Sympetrum striolatum. NCBI lineage: Eukaryota > Metazoa > Arthropoda > Insecta > Odonata > Libellulidae > Sympetrum > Sympetrum striolatum. The sequence goes on along the minus strand of OX388351.1, from coordinate 64,638,632 downwards.
AAGAGCAAATTAGTGTGGAATGCAACCAATTTAATTTAATATAAAACAATAATAGATATAACGAAATTCAACAATGGAAGTTAACTTAAATCCCAATTATTATAATAAGATACATATTTAATATAATATTTACGATTTGTCCGGTCTCTCCTCTCTTCAGATCCTCACAGCATCCCTTTAGATTCCTTGATACCCCAGGGAATTATCTAAATAAGGATGAAGAAGAGCATATTAGTGTGGAATGCAAACAATCTTATTTAATATAAAACAATAATAGATCTAACGAAATTCAACAACGGATGTTAACATAAATCATAATTATTACAATAAGATACATATTTAATATAATATTGACGATTTGTCCGGTCTCTCCTATCTTCAGATCCTCACAGCATCCCTTTAGATTCCTTGATACCCAGGGAATTATCTAAATAAGGATGAAAAAGAGCAAATTAGTGTGGAATGCAAACAATCTCATTTAATATAAAACAATAATAGATAGAACGAAATTCAACAATGGAAGTTAACTGAAATCCCAATTATTATAATAAGATACATATTTAATATAATATTTACGATTTGTCCGGTCTCTCCTCTCTTCAGATCCTCACAGCATCCCCTTAGATTCCTTGATACCCCAGGGAATTATGTAAATAAGGATGAAGAAGAGCTAATTAGTGTGGAATGCAAACAATCTCATTTAATATAAAACAAAAATAGATAGAACGAAATTCAACAATGGAAGTTAACATAAATCCCAATTATTACAATAAGATACATATTTAATATAATATTTACGATTTGTCCGGTCTCTCCTCTCTTCAGATCCTCACAGCATCCCTTTAGATTCCTTGATACCCCAGGGAATTATGTAGATAAGGATGAAGAAGAGCTAATTAGTGTGGAATGCAAACAATCCCATTTAATTTAAAACAATAATAGATAGAACGAAATTCAACAATGGAAGTTAACTGAAATCCCAATTATTATAATAAGATAAATATTTAATATAATATTTACGATTTGTCCGGTCTCTCCTCTCTTCAGATCCTCAAAGCATCCCTTTAGATTCCTTGATACCCAGGGAATTATCTAAATAAGGATGAAGAAGAGCTAATTAGTGTGGAATGCAAACAATCTCATTTAATATAAAACAATAATAGATAGAACGAAATTCAACAACGGAAGTTAACATAAATCCCAATTATTACAATAAGATACATATTTAATATAATATTTACGATTTGTCCGGTCTCTCCTCTCTTCAGATCCTCACAGCATCCCTTTAGATTCCTTGATACCAAGGGAATTATCTAAATAAGGATGAAGAAGAGCTAATTAGTGTGGAATGCAAACAATCTCATTTAATATAAAACAATAATAGATAGAACGAAATTCAACAATGGAAGTTAACTGAAATCCCAATTATTATAATAAGATACATATTTAATATAATATTTACGATTTGTCCGGTCTCTCCTCTCTTCAGATCCTCACAGCATCCCTTTAGATTCCTTGATACCCCAGGGAATTATGTAAATAAGGATGAAGAAGAGCAAATTAGTGTGGAATGCAAACAATCTCATTATATATAAAACAATAATAGATCTAACGAAATTCAACAACGGAAGTTAACTTAAATCCTAATTATTACAATAAGATACATATTTAATATAATATTTACGATTTGTCCGGTCTCTCCTCTCTTCAGATCCTCACAGCATCCCTTTAGATTCCTTGATACCCCAGGGAATTATCTAAATAAGGATGAAGAAGAGCAAATTAGTGTGGAATGCAAACAATCTTATTTAATATAAAACAATAATAGATGTAACGAAATTCAACAACGGAAGTTAACTTAAATCATAATTATTATAATAAGATACATATTTAATATAATATTTACGATTTGTCCGGTCTCTCCTCTCTTCAGATCCTCACAGCATCCCTTTAGATTCCTTGATACCCAGGGAATTATCTAAATAAGGATGAAGAAGAGCAAATTAGTGTGGAATGCAAACAATCTCATTTAATATAAAACAATAATAGATATAACGAAATTCAACAATGGAAGTTAACTTAAATCCCAATTATTATAATAAGATACATATTTAATATAATATTTACGATTTGTCCGGACTCTCCTCTCTTCAGATCCTCACAGCATCCCTTTGGATTCCTTGATACCCCATGGAATTATCTAAATAAGGATGAAGAAGAGCAAATTAGTGTGGAATGAAAACAATCTCATTTCATATAAAACAATAATAGATAGAACGAAATTCAACAATGGAAGTTAACTTAAATCCCAATTATTATAAAAAGATACTTATTTAATATAATATTTAAGATTTGTCCGGTCTCTCCTCTCTTCAGATCCTCACAGCATCCCTTTAGATTCCTTGATACCCCAGGAAATTATCTAAATAAGGATGAAGAAGAGCAAATTAGTGTGGAATGCAAACAATCTCATTTAATATAAAACAATAATAGATATAACGAAATTTAACAATGAAAGTTAACTTAAATCCCAATTATTATAATAAGATACATATTTAATGTAATATTTACGATTTGTCCGGTCTCTCCTCTCTTCAGATCCTCACAGCATCCCTTTATATTCCTTGATACACCAGGGAATTATCTAAATAAGGATGAAGAAGAGCAAATTAGCGTGGAATGCAAACAATCTCATTTAATATAAAACAATAATAGATAGAACGAAATTCAACAATGGAAGTTAACATAAATCCCAATTATTATAATAAGATACATATTTAATATCATATTTACGATTTGTCCAGTCTCTCCTCTCTTCAGGTAATCAAAAATCCCTTTAGATTCCTTGATACCCCAGGGAATTATCTAAATAAGGATGAAGAAGAGCAAATTAGTGTGGAATGCAAACAATATCATTTCATATAAAACAATAATAGATATAACGATATTCAACAATGGAAGTTAACTTAAATCCCAATTATCACAATAAAATACATATTTTATATAATATTTACGATTTATCCGGTCTCTCCTCTCTTCAGATCCTCACAGCATCCCCTTAGATTCCTTTATCCCCCAGAGAATTATGTAAATACGGATGAAGAAGAGCAGATTAGTGTGGAATGCAATTAATCTCATTTAATATAAAACAATAACAATAATAATAATAGATATAACGAAATTAAACAATGGAAGTTATCTTAAATCCCAATTATTACAATAAGATACATATTTAATATAATATTCACGATTTGTCCGGTCTCTCCTCTCTTCAGATCCTCACAGCATCCCTTTAGATTCCTTGATACCCCAGGGAATTATCTAAATAAGGATGAAGAAGAGCAAATTAGTTTGGAATGCAAACAATCTTATTTAATATAAAACAATAATAGATCTAACGATATTCAACAACGGAAGTTAACATAAATCATAATTATTATAATAAGATACATATTTAATATAATATTTACGATTTGTCCGGTCTCTCCTCTCTTCAGATCCTCATAGCATCCCTTTAGATTCCTTGATGGCCAGGGAATGATCTAAATAAGGATGAAGAAGAGCAAATTAGTGTGGAATGCAACCAATCTCATTTAATATAAAACAATAATAGATAGAACGAAATTCAACAATGGAAGTTAACTTAAATCCCAATTATTATAATAAGATACATATTTAATATAATATTTACGATTTGTCCGGTCTCTCCTCTCTTCAGATCCTCACAGCATCCCTTTAGATTCCTTGATACCCCAGGGAATTATCTTAATAAGGATGAAGAAGAGCAAATTAGTGTGGAATGCAAACAATCTCATTTAATATAAAACAATAATGGATATAACGAAGTTCAACAATGGAAGTTAACTTAAATCCCTTTTATTATAATAAGAAACATATTTAATATAATATTTACGATTTGTCCGGTCTCTCCTCTCTTCAGATCCTCACAGCATCCCTTTAGATTCCTTGATACCAAGGGAATTATCTAAATAAGGATGAAGAAGAGCTAATTAGTGTGGAATGCAAACAATCTCATTTAATATAAAACAATAATAGATAGAACGAAATTCAACAATGGAAGTTAACTGAAATCCCAATTATTATAATAAGATACATATTTAATATAATATTTACGATTTGTCCGGTCTCTCCTCTCTTCAGATCCTCACAGCATCCCTTTAGATTCCTTGATACCCCAGGGAATTATGTAAATAAGGATGAAGAAGAGCAAATTAGTGTGGAATGCAAACAATCTCATTATATATAAAACAATAATAGATCTAACGAAATTCAACAACGGAAGTTAACTTAAATCCTAATTATTACAATAAGATACATATTTAATATAATATTTACGATTTGTCCGGTCTCTCCTCTCTTCAGATCCTCACAGCATCCCTTTAGATTCCTTGATACCCCAGGGAATTATCTAAATAAGGATGAAGAAGAGCAAATTAGTGTGGATTGCAAACAATCTTATTTAATATAAAACAATAATAGATGTAACGAAATTCAACAACGGAAGTTAACTTAAATCATAATTATTATAATAAGATACATATTTAATATAATATTTACGATTTGTCCGGTCTCTCCTCTCTTCAGATCCTCACAGCATCCCTTTAGATTCCTTGATACCCAGGGAATTATCTAAATAAGGATGAAGAAGAGCAAATTAGTGTGGAATGCAAACAATCTCATTTAATATAAAACAATAATAGATATAACGAAATTCAACAATGGAAGTTAACTTAAATCCCAATTATTATAATAAGATACATATTTAATATAATATTTACGATTTGTCCGGACTCTCCTCTCTTCAGATCCTCACAGCATCCCTTTGGATTCCTTGATACCCCATGGAATTATCTAAATAAGGATGAAGAAGAGCAAATTAGTGTGGAATGAAAACAATCTCATTTCATATAAAACAATAATAGATAGAACGAAATTCAACAATGGAAGTTAACTTAAATCCCAATTATTATAAAAAGATACTTATTTAATATAATATTTAAGATTTGTCCGGTCTCTCCTCTCTTCAGATCCTCACAGCATCCCTTTAGATTCCTTGATACCCCAGGAAATTATCTAAATAAGGATGAAGAAGAGCAAATTAGTGTGGAATGCAAACAATCTCATTTAATATAAAACAATAATAGATATAACGAAATTTAACAATGAAAGTTAACTTAAATCCCAATTATTATAATAAGATACATATTTAATGTAATATTTACGATTTGTCCGGTCTCTCCTCTCTTCAGATCCTCACAGCATCCCTTTATATTCCTTGATACACCAGGGAATTATCTAAATAAGGATGAAGAAGAGCAAATTAGCGTGGAATGCAAACAATCTCATTTAATATAAAACAATAATAGATAGAACGAAATTCAACAATGGAAGTTAACATAAATCCCAATTATTATAATAAGATACATATTTAATATCATATTTACGATTTGTCCAGTCTCTCCTCTCTTCAGGTAATCAAAAATCCCTTTAGATTCCTTGATACCCCAGGGAATTATCTAAATAAGGATGAAGAAGAGCAAATTAGTGTGGAATGCAAACAATATCATTTCATATAAAACAATAATAGATATAACGATATTCAACAATGGAAGTTAACTTAAATCCCAATTATCACAATAAAATACATATTTTATATAATATTTACGATTTATCCGGTCTCTCCTCTCTTCAGATCCTCACAGCATCCCCTTAGATTCCTTTATCCCCCAGAGAATTATGTAAATACGGATGAAGAAGAGCAGATTAGTGTGGAATGCAATTAATCTCATTTAATATAAAACAATAACAATAATAATAATAGATATAACGAAATTAAACAATGGAAGTTATCTTAAATCCCAATTATTACAATAAGATACATATTTAATATAATATTCACGATTTGTCCGGACTCTCCTCTCTTCAGATCCTCACAGCATCCCTTTAGATTCCTTGATACCCCAGGGATTATCTAAATAACGATGAAGAAGAGCAAATTAGTGTGGAATGCAAACAATCTCATTTAATATAAAACTATAATAGATATAACGAAATTCAACATTGGTAGTTTACTGAAATCCCAATTATTATAATAAGATACATATTTAATAAAATATTTACGATATGTCCGGTCTCTCCTCTCTTCAGATCCTCACAGCATCCCTTTAGATTCCTTGATACCCCAGGGAATTATCTAAATAAGGATGAAGAAGAGCAAATTAGTGTGGAATGCAACCAATCTCATTTAATATAAAACAATAATAGATATAACGAAATTCAACAATGGAAGTTAACTTAAATCCCAATTATTATAATAAGATACATATTTAATATAATATTTACGATTTGTCCGGTCTCTCCTCTCTTCAGATCCTCACAGCATCCCTTTAGATTCCTTGATACCCCAGGGAATTATCTAAATAAGGATGAAGAAGAGCAAATTAGTGTGGAATGCAAACAATCTTATTTAATATAAAACAATAATAGATCTAACGAAATTCAACAACGGATGTTAACATAAATCATAATTATTACAATAAGATACATATTTAATATAATATTTACGATTTGTCCGGTCTCTCCTCTCTTCAGATCCTCACAGCATCCCTTTAGATTCCTTGATACCCAGGGAATTATCTAAATAAGGATGAAGAAGAGCAAATTAGTGTGGAATGCAAACAATCTCATTTAATATAAAACAATAATAGATAGAACGAAATTCAACAATGGAAGTTCACTAAAATCCCAATTATTATAATAAGATACATATTTAATATAATATTTACGATTTGTCCAGTCTCTCCTCTCTTCAGATCCTCATACCATCCCTTTAGATTCCTTGATACCCCAGGGAATTATGTAAATAAGGATGAAGAAGAGCTAATTAGTGTGGAATGCAAACAATCTCATTTAATATAAAACAATAATAGATAGAACGAAATTCAACAATGGAAGTTAACATAAATCCCAATTATTACAATAAGATACATATTTAATATAATATTTACGATTTGTCCGGTCTCTCCTCTCTTCAGATCCTCACAGCATCCCTTTAGATTCCTTGATACCCCAGGGAATTATGTAAATAAGGATGAAGAAGAGCTAATTAGTGTGGAATGCAAACAATCTCATTTAATATAAAACAATAATAGATAGAACGAAATTCAACAATGGAAGTTAACTGAAATCCCAATTATTATAATAAGATAAATATTTAATATAATATTTACGATTTGTCCGGTCTCTCCTCTCTTCAGATCCTCACAGCATCCCTTTAGATTCCTTGATACCCAGGGAATTATCTAAATAAGGATGAAGAAGAGCTAATTAGTTTGGAATGCAAACAATCTCATTTAATATAAAACAATAATAGATAGAACGAAATTCAACAACGGAAGTTAACATAAATCCCAATTATTACAATAAGATACATATTTAATATAATATTTACGATTTTTCCGGTCTCTCCTCTCTTCAGATCCTCACAGCATCCCTTTAGATTCCTTGATACCAAGGGAATTATCTAAATAAGGATGAAGAAGAGCTAATTAGTGTGGAATGCAAACAATCTCATTTAATATAAAACAATAATAGATAGAACGAAATTCAACAATGGAAGTTAACTGAAATCCCAATTATTATAATAAGATACATATTTAATATAATATTTACGATTTGTCCGGTCTCTCCTCTCTTCAGATCCTCACAGCATCCCTTTAGATTCCTTGATACCCCAGGGAATTATGTAAATAAGGATGAAGAAGAGCAAATTAGTGTGGAATGCAAACAATCTCATTATATATAAAACAATAATAGATATAACGAAATTCAACAACGGAAGTTAACTTAAATCATAATTATTATAATAAGATACATATTTAATATAATATTTACGATTTGTCCGGTCTCTCCTCTCTTCAGATCCTCACAGCATCCCTTTAGATTCCTTGATACCCAGGGAATTATCTAAATAAGGATGAAGAAGAGCAAATTAGTGTGGAATGCAAACAATCTCATTTAATATAAAACAATAATAGATATAACGAAATTCAACAATGGAAGTTAACTTAAATCCCAATTATTATAATAAGATACATATTTAATATAATATTTACGATTTGTCCGGACTCTCCTCTCTTCAGATCCTCACAGCATCCCTTTGGATTCCTTGATACCCCATGGAATTATCTAAATAAGGATGAAGAAGAGCAAATTAGTGTGGAATGAAAACAATCTCATTTCATATAAAACAATAATAGATAGAACGAAATTCAACAATGGAAGTTAACTTAAATCCCAATTATTATAAAAAGATACTTATTTAATATAATATTTAAGATTTGTCCGGTCTCTCCTCTCTTCAGATCCTCACAGCATCCCTTTAGATTCCTTGATACCCCAGGAAATTATCTAAATAAGGATGAAGAAGAGCAAATTAGTGTGGAATGCAAACAATCTCATTTAATATAAAACAATAATAGATATAACGAAATTTAACAATGAAAGTTAACTTAAATCCCAATTATTATAATAAGATACATATTTAATGTAATATTTACGATTTGTCCGGTCTCTCCTCTCTTCAGATCCTCACAGCATCCCTTTATATTCCTTGATACACCAGGGAATTATCTAAATAAGGATGAAGAAGAGCAAATTAGCGTGGAATGCAAACAATCTCATTTAATATAAAACAATAATAGATAGAACGAAATTCAACAATGGAAGTTAACATAAATCCCAATTATTATAATAAGATACATATTTAATATCATATTTACGATTTGTCCAGTCTCTCCTCTCTTCAGGTAATCAAAAATCCCTTTAGATTCCTTGATACCCCAGGGAATTATCTAAATAAGGATGAAGAAGAGCAAATTAGTGTGGAATGCAAACAATATCATTTCATATAAAACAATAATAGATATAACGATATTCAACAATGGAAGTTAACTTAAATCCCAATTATCACAATAAAATACATATTTTATATAATATTTACGATTTATCCGGTCTCTCCTCTCTTCAGATCCTCACAGCATCCCCTTAGATTCCTTTATCCCCCAGAGAATTATGTAAATACGGATGAAGAAGAGCAGATTAGTGTGGAATGCAATTAATCTCATTTAATATAAAACAATAACAATAATAATAATAGATATAACGAAATTAAACAATGGAAGTTATCTTAAATCCCAATTATTACAATAAGATACATATTTAATATAATATTCACGATTTGTCCGGTCTCTCCTCTCTTCAGATCCTCACAGCATCCCTTTAGATTCCTTGATACCCCAGGGAATTATCTAAATAAGGATGAAGACGAGCAAATTAGTGTGGAATGCAAACAATCTTATTTAATATAAAACAATAATAGATCTAACGATATTCAACAACGGATGTTAACATAAATCATAATTATTACAATAAGATACATATTTAATATAATATTTACGATTTGTCCGGTCTCTCCTCTCTTCAGATCCTCACAGCATCCCTTTAGATTCCTTGATACCCAGGGAATTATCTAAATAAGGATGAAGAAGAGCAAATTAGTGTGGAATGCAAACAATCTCATTTAATATAAAACAATAATAGATATAACGAAATTCAACAATGGAAGTTAACTTAAATCCCAATTATTATAATAAGATACATATTTAATATAATATTTACGATTTGTCCGGTCTCTAATCTCATCAGATCCTCACAGCATCCCTTTAGACTCCTTGATACTCCAGGGAATTATCTAAATAAGGATGAAGAAGAGCAAATTAGTGTGGAATGCAAACAATCTCATTTAATATAAAACAATAATAGATATATCAAAATTCAACAATGGAAGTTAACTTAAATCCCAATTATTATAATAAGATACATATTTAATATAATATTTACGATTTGTCCGGACTCTCCTCTCTTCAGATCCTCACAGCATCCCTTTGGATTCCTTGATACCCCATGGAATTATCTAAATAAGGATGAAGAAGAGCAAATTAGTGTGGAATGAAAACAATCTCATTTAATATAAAACAATAATAGATAGAACGAAATTCAACAATGGAAGTTAACTTAAATCCCAATTATTATAAAAAGATACTTATTTAATATAATATTTAAGATTTGTCCGGTCTCTCCTCTCTTCAGATCCTCACAGCAACCCTTTAGATTCCTTGATACCCCAGGAAATTATCTAAATAAGGATGAAGAAGAGCAAATTAGTGTGGAATGCAAACAATCTCATTTAATATAAAACAATAATAGATATAACGAAATTTAACAATGAAAGTTAACTTAAATCCCAATTATTATAATAAGATACATATTTAATGTAATATTTACGATTTATACGGTCTCTCCTCTCTTCAGATCCTCACAGCATCCCTTTATATTCCTTGATACACCAGGGAATTATCTAAATAAGGATGAAGAAGAGCAAATTAGCGTGGAATGCAAACAATCTCATTTAATATAAAACAATAATAGATAGAACGAAATTCAACAATGGAAGTTAACATAAATCCCAATTATTATAATAAGATACATATTAAATATCATATTTACGATTTGTCCAGTCTCTCCTCTCTTCAGATAATCAAAAATTCTTTAGATTCCTTGATACCCCAGGGAATTATCTAAATAAGGATGAAGAAGAGCAAATTAGTGTGGAATGCAAACAATATCATTTCATATAAAACAATAATAGATATAACGATATTCAACAATGGAAGTTAACTTAAATCCCAATTATCACAATAAAATACATATTTTATATAATATTTACGATTTATCCGGTCTCTCCTCTCTTCAGATCCTCACAGCATCCCCTTAGATTCCTTTATCCCCCAGAGAATTATGTAAATACGGATGAAGAAGAGCAAATTAGTGAGGAATGCAATTAATCTCATTTAATATAAAACAATAACAATAATAATAATAGATATAACGAAATTCAACAATGGAAGTTAACTTAAATCCCAATTATTACAATAAGATACATATTTAATATAATATTTACGATTTGTCCGGTCTCTCCTCTCTTCAGATCCTCACAGCATCCCTTTTGATTCCTTGATAACCCAGGGAATTATCTAAATAAGGATGAAGAAGAGCAAATTAGTGTGGAATGCAAACAATCTTATTTAATATAAAACAATAATAGATCTAACGAAATTCAACAACGGAAGTTAACTTAAATCATAATTATTACAATAAGATTCATATTTAATATATTATTTACGATTTGTCCGGTCTCTCCTCTCTTCAGATCCTTACAGCATCCCTTTAGATTCCTTGATACCCAGGGAATTATCTAAATAAGGATGAAGAAGAGCAAATTAGTGTGGAATGCAAACAATCTCATTTAATATAAAACAATAATAGATATAACGAAATTCAACAATGGAAGTTAACTTAAATCCCAATTATTATAATAAGATACATATTTAATATAATATTTACGATTTGTCCGGTCTCTCCTCTCTTCAGATCCTCACAGCATCCCTTTAGATTCCTTGATACCCCAGGGAATTATCTAAATAAGGATGAAGAAGAGCAAATTAGTGTGGAATGCAAACAATCTCATTTAATATAAAACAATAATAGATATATCAAAATTCAACAATGGAAGTTAACTTAAATCCCAATTATTATAATAAGATACATATTTAATATAATATTTACGATTTGTCCGGTCTCTCCTCTCTTCAGATCCTCACAGCATCCCTTTAGATTCCTTGATACACCAGGGAATTATCTAAATAGGGATGAAGAAGAGCAAATTAGTGTGGAATGAAAACAATCTCATTTAATATAAAACAATAATAGATATATCAAAATTCAACAATGGAAGTTAACTTAAATCCCAATTATATTAATAAGATACATATTTAATATAATATTTACCATTTGTCCGGTCTCTCCTCTCTTCCAAACCTCAAAGCATCCCTTTAGACTCTTTGATAACCCAGGGAATTATCTAAATAAGGATGAAAAAGAGCAAATTAGTGTGGAATGCAAAAAATCTCATTTAATATAAAAAAAAATAGATGGAACGAAATTCAACAATGGAAGTTAATTTAAATCCCAATTATTATAATAAGATACATATTTAATATAATATTTAAGATTTGTCCGGTCTCTCCTCTCTTCATATCCTCACAGCATTCCTTTAGATTCCTTGATACCCCAGAAAATTATCTAAATAAGGATGAAGAAGAGCAAATTAGTGTGGTATGCAAAAATCTCATTTAATATAAAAAATAATAGAAAGAACCAATTCCAACAATCGAAGCTAACATTAATCCCAATGATTATAATAAGGTAAATAATTAATATAATATTTACCATTTTTCCGGACTCTCCTCTCTTCAGATCCTCACAGCATCCCTTTAGATTCCTTGATACCCCAGGAAATTATCTAAATAAGGATGAAGAAGAGCAAATTAGTGTGGAATGAAAACAATCTCATTTAATATAAAAATAAATTAGATAGAACGAAATTCAACAATGGAAGTTAACTTAAATCCCAATTATTATAATAATATACACATTTAATATAATATTTTAGATTTGTCCGGTCTCTCCTCTCTTCAGATCCTCACAGCATCCCTTTAGATTCCATGATACCCCAGGAAATTATCTAAATAAGGATGAAGAAGAGCAAATTAGTGTGGTATGCAAAAATCTCATTTAATATAAAAAATAATTGAAAGAACCAATTCCAACAATCGAAGCTAACATTAATCCCAATGATTATAATAAGGTAAATAATTAATATAATATTTACCATTTTTCCGGTCTCTCCGCTCTTCCAATCCTCACAGCATCCCTTTAGATTCCTTGATACCCTAGGGAATTATCTATATAAGGATGAAGAAGAGCAAATTAGTGTGGAATTCAAACAATCTCATTTAATATAAAACAATAATAGATGTAACGAAATTCAACAATGGAAGTTAACTTAAATCCCAATTATTATAATAAGATACATATTTAATATAATATTTACGATTTGTCTGGTCTTACCTCTCTTCCAATCCTCACAGCATTCTTTAGATTCCTTGATACACCAGGGAATTATCTAAATAAGGATGAAGAAGAGAAAATTAGTGTGGAATGCAAACAATCTTATTTAATATAAAACAATAATAGATATAACGAAATTCAACAATGGAAGTTAACTTAAATCCCAATTATTATAATAAGATACATATTTAATATAATATTTACGATTTGTCCAGTCTCTCCTCTCTTCAGATCCTCACAGCATCCCTTTAGATTCCTTGATACACCAGGGAATTATCTAAATAGGGATGAAGAAGAGCAAATTAGTGTGGAATGAAAACAATCTCATTTAATATAAAACAATAATAGATATATCAAAATTCAACAATGGAAGTTAACTTAAATCCCAATTATATTAATAAGATACATATTTAATATAATATTTACCATTTGTCCGGTCTCTCCTCTCTTCCAAACCTCAAAGCATCCCTTTAGACTCTTTGATAACCCAGGGAATTATCTAAATAAGGATGAAAAAGAGCAAATTAGTGTGGAATGCAAAAAATCTCATTTAATATAAAAAAAAAAATAGATGGAACGAAATTCAACAATGGAAGTTAATTTAAATCCCAATTATTATAATAAGATACATATTTAATATAATATTTAAGATTTGTCCGGTCTCTCCTCTCTTCATATCCTCACAGCATTCCTTTAGATTCCTTGATACCCCAGAAAATTATCTAAATAAGGATGAAGAAGAGCAAATTAGTGTGGTATGCAAAAATCTCATTTAATATAAAAAATAATAGAAAGAACCAATTCCAACAATCGAAGCTAACATTAATCCCAATGATTATAATAAGGTAAATAATTAATATAATATTTACCATTTTTCCGGACTCTCCTCTCTTCAGATCCTCACAGCATCCCTTTAGATTCCTTGATACCCCAGGAAATTATCTAAATAAGGATGAAGAAGAGCAAATTAGTGTGGAATGAAAACAATCTCATTTAATATAAAAATAAATTAGATAGAACGAAATTCAACAATGGAAGTTAACTTAAATCCCAATTATTATAATAATATACACATTTAATATAATATTTTAGATTTGTCCGGTCTCTCCTCTCTTCAGATCCTCACAGCATCCCTTTAGATTCCATGATACCCCAGGAAATTATCTAAATAAGGATGAAGAAGAGCAAATTAGTGTGGTATGCAAAAATCTCATTTAATATAAAAAATAATAGAAAGAACCAATTCCAACAATCGAAGCTAACATTAATCCCAATGATTATAATAAGGTAAATAATTAATATAATATTTACCATTTTTCCGGTCTCTCCGCTCTTCCAATCCTCACAGCATCCCTTTAGATTCCTTGATACCCTAGGGAATTATCTATATAAGGATGAAGAAGAGCAAATTAGTGTGGAATTCAAACAATCTCATTTAATATAAAACAATAATAGATGTAACGAAATTCATCAATGGAAGTTAACTTAAATCCCAATTATTATAATAAGATACATATTTAATATAATATTTACGATTTGTCCGGTCTTACCTCTCTTCCAATCCTCACAGCATTCTTTAGATTCCTTGATACACCAGGGAATTATCTAAATAAGGATGAAGAAGAGAAAATTAGTGTGGAATGCAAACAATCTTATTTAATATAAAACAATAATAGATATAACGAAATTCAACAATGGAAGTTAACTTAAATCCCAATTATTATAATAAGATACATATTTAATATCATATTTACGATTTGTCCGGTCTCTCCTCTCTTCAGATCCTCACATTATCACTTTAGATTCCTTGATACCCCAAGGAATTATGTAAATAAGGATGAAGAAGAGCAAATTAGTGTGCAATGCAAACAATCTCATTTAATATGAAACAATAATAGATAGAACGAAATTCAACAATGGAAGTTAACTTAAATCCCAATTATTATAATAATATACACATTTAATATAATATTTACGATTTGTCCGGTCTCTCCTCTCTTCAGATCCTCACAGCATCTCTTTAGATGCCTTGATACCCCAGGGAATTATCTTTATAAGGATGAAGAAGAGCAAAATAGTGTGGAATGCAAACAATCTCATTTAATATAAAACAATAATACATATAACGAAATTCAACAATGGAAGTTAACTTAAATCCCAATTATTATAATAAGATACATATTTAATATAATATTTACGAATTGTCCGGACTCTCCTCTGTTCAGATCCTCACAGCATCCGTTTAGATTCCTTGATACCCAGGGAATTATCTAAATAAGGATGAAGAAGAGCAAAATAGTGTGGAATGCAAACAATCTAATTTAATATAAAACAATAATACATATAACGAAATTCAACAATGGAAGGTAACTTAAATCCCAATTATTATAATAAGATACATATTTAATATAATATTTACGATTTGTCCGGTCTCTCCTCTCTTCAGATCCTCACAGCATCCCTTTAGATTCCTTGATACACCCGGAAATTATGAAACTAAGGATGAAGAAGAGCAAATTAGTGTGGAAGGCAAAAAATCTCATTTAATATAAAAAATAATAGATATAATGAAATTCAACAACGGAAGTTAACTTAAATCATAATTAATATAATAAGATACATATTTAATATAATATTTACGATTTGTCCGGTCTCTCCTCTCTTCAGATCCTCTCAGCATACCTTTAGATTCCTTGATACCCCAGGGAATTATCTAAATAAGGATGAAGAAGAGCAAATTAGCGTGGAATGCAAACAATCTCATTTAATATAAAACAATAATAGATATAACGAAATTCAACAATGGGAATAACTTAAATCCCAATTATTATAATAAGATACATATTTAATTTAATATTTACGAATTGTCCGGTCTCTCCTCTCTTCAGATCCTCAAAGCAACCCTTTAGATTCCTTGATACACCAGGGAATTATCTAAATAAGGATGATGAAGAGCAAATTAGTGTGGAATGCAAACAATCTCATATAATATAAAACAATAATGGATATAAAGAAATTCAACAACGGAAGTTATTTTAAATCCCAATTATTATAATAAGATACATATTTAATATAATATTTACGATTTGTCCGGTCTCTCCTCTCTTCAGATCCTCACAGCATCCCTTTAGATTCCTTGATACCCCAGGGAATTATCTTAATAAGGATGAAGAAGAGCAAATTAGTGTGGAATGCAAACAATCTCATTTAATATAAAAAATAATGGATATAACGAAGTTCAACAATGGTAGTTTACTGAAATCCCAATTATTATAATAAGATACATATTTAATAAAATATTTACGATATGTCCGGTCTCTCCTCTCTTCAGATCCTCACAGCATCCCTTTAGATTCCTTGATACCCCAGGGAATTATCTAAATAAGGATGAAGAAGAGCAAATTAGTGTGGAATGCAACCAATCTCATTTAATATAAAACAATAATAGATATAACGAAATTCAACAATGGAAGTTAACTTAAATCCCAATTATTATAATAAGATACATATTTAATATAATATTTACGATTTGTCTGGTCTCTCCTCTCTTCAGATCCTCACAGCATCCCTTTAGATTCCTTGATACCCCAGGGAATTATCTAAATAAGGATGAAGAAGAGCAAATTAGTGTGGAATGCAAACAATCTTATTTAATATAAAACAATAATAGATCTAACGAAATTCAACAACGGATGTTAACATAAATCATAATTATTACAATAAGATACATATTTAATATAATATTTACGATTTGTCCGGTCTCTCCTCTCTTCAGATCCTCACAGCATCCCTTTAGATTCCTTGATACCCAGGGAATTATCTAAATAAGGATGAAGAAGAGCAAATTAGTGTGGAATGCAAACAATCTCATTTAATATAAAACAATAATAGAAAGAACGAAATTCAACAATGGAAGTTAACTAAAATCCCAATTATTATAATAAGATACATATTTAATACGAGTAAAATGTAGCTTGCATACTGCAAGCAGATCGACAACACTAATTTCATGTCGGCATCATATCGGGAAGGCCATCAAAAGAAAGAAAAAATTCTGATTATTCGCTGCAATTTATTCGTCCGGCATCGAACCCGGGTCTTCCTAGTGATACTTACTATGCAGCACAATAGAAGATCACCATCTCTAACTATCTGTGAAAATTCAAGCAGAAATATTATCTGAAACTGCATCAAACGACGTCCTTCTTTTCCCTTATATTTCTTATGAGAGAAATGTTAATGTGGTCTGGCATCGAACCCAGGAATATTACGGTCTTCTAAAAACTGTTTTATTAAACCAGTTTTGACCATACATCTTCCAGCCAAGCACGAACTTCTTATCATTTCGATAAGTGCATCAAAAAAATAATGAAATACAAACCCTATGTATTTTAAACGGGAGACATATTTACCGCCCGGCATCGAACCCGGGACTTTCTGGTGAAACTTCCTATGCAACGCAATAGAAGATATTATTCTTTAACTATGTACGAAAATTCAAGCAGAAATATTTGCTGCAACTACCTCAATCGAAGTCTTACTTTTCCCTTATATTCCTTATGAGAGAAATTTTAATGTGCACTGGCATCGAACCCAGGAATAGTACGGTCTTATGAAAATTTTTTTCTTAAACTAATTCTTACCTTACACTTTCCGGCTAAGCACGAACTTCCTATTATTTCGAGAAGTGCATCAAAAAAAATAATGAAAAACAGCTCCCATGTATTTTAAAGGGCAGATCTTTGCATCGTCCTAGCATCGAACCCAGGATATTTTTTGTGAAAGTAATTGATGTTTTCGAAAGTCCAAGACCATAAAAATAGGCACCTTGAGTTTTATTACTCTACCTTTCCGAAAACTATTTTTTTTTAATTCCCGAAAATCACGGCAATGCATTTAAACGGGAAAAATCGGGACTTTGGGGCCCTCTGGAGTCGAACCTATGACACTGAGGATCAAAGTCGCTTTTTTCCTGGGGGTTATACCTTATGGCCAATATGTCATAAAAATTTCAAGTCAATGACGTTTGTGGTTTAGGCTGTGAATTTGTATCCTATCTATATAGCTATATATATGAATGAATCCGGAGAAGCATCTATATATAACGAGTAAAATGTTGCTTGCATACTGCAAGCAGATCGACAACACTAATTTGATAACGGCTTAATATCGGGACGGTCCCGGAAAGGAAAAAAAGGATTGAAAATATTCTTAAAATTCGCTTCAATTTAATCGTCTGGCATCGAACCCGGGTCTTTTTGGTAAAATTTCTATGCAGCACATCAGAAGATCATCTTCTCTAAATACGTGTGAAAATTAAGGAAGAAATATTGGCTGCAACTGGCTCAAACGAAGACCTACTTTTCACGAATGTTAATAGCTCTCTGGATTCGAACAAAGGACGATCAAGGAAATATAAAATATGTTTTCCAAATGTATCTATAAGTTCTATATATATGCCGAATTTCAAGCTTTTATATTATTGGCAAAGGTTTCAAAATAATTCCTAAAAATCGGATCAACTTCTTATTGCAGAGACACCTGGTGTCGAACCCAGGACTCATTGATAGCTGTGAATGCACTGTTTGATTTGTATGGGCTTGATCTTTCTATATGCAAAGTTTGAAGTCGGTATCACGCCGGGAAGTACCTAAAATTTGTTTCCGTTATCTCCGTAAGAAATGCATTGAGGAATTTAAATGTCCCTCTGGGATCGAACCAAGGACCATCAGCGAATATGTAAAATTCGATTATGATATATTTTTATGGTATCCAACCTCATACCGAATTTCAAGTTTCTATGCCATCGGAAAAGGGTCCAAAAAAAATCTTAAAAATCGCCACAATGCATTTTAGACGGCCGATTTTTGCCCCGACCTAGCATCGAACCAAGGACAATATTCGTAGATGTCTTTATGGTTTCTTTTAGATATGCACGGCATCTAGCGATCCCTTGAATTTCAAATCTCTCCTTTTCCGGGAAATGCCTCAAAAAAATTTTCGAAAATCCCCGCCATGTATTCTTATGGAAAAAATCGCGACTTTGGGGCCTTCTGGAATCGAACCCATGACACTGAGTTTCAAAATCTCATTTTTTCTGGCGGTTACACGTAATGGCCAATACGTCGTAAAAATTTCAAGTTGATGACGCTTCTAGTTTAGGCTGTGAATTAGTATCCTATCTATCTATCTATCTATCTATATCCTTGAATGAATCCGGAGAAGCATCTATATTTAATAGATAATATTTACGATTTGTCCAGTCTCTCCTCTCTTCAGATCCTCATACCATCCCTTTAGATTCCTTGATACCCCAGGGAATTATGTAAATAAGGATGAAGAAGAGCTAATTAGTGTGGAATGCAAACAATCTCATTTAATATAAAACAATAATAGATAGAACGAAATTCAACAATGGAAGTTAACATAAATCCCAATTATTACAATAAGATACATATTTAATATAATATTTACGATTTGTCCGGTCTCTCCTCTCTTCAGATCCTCACAGCATCCCTTTAGATTCCTTGATACCCCAGGGAATTATGTAAATAAGGATGAAGAAGAGCTAATTAGTGTGGAATGCAAACAATCTCATTTAATATAAAACAATAATAGATAGAACGAAATTCAACAATGGAAGTTAACTGAAATCCCAATTATTATAATAAGATAAATATTTAATATAATATTTACGATTTGTCCGGTCTCTCCTCTCTTCAGATCCTCACAGCATCCCTTTAGATTCCTTGATACCCAGGGAATTATCTAAATAAGGATGAAGAAGAGCTAATTAGTTTGGAATGCAAACAATCTCATTTAATATAAAACAATAATAGATAGAACGAAATTCAACAACGGAAGTTAACATAAATCCCAATTATTACAATAAGATACATATTTAATATAATATTTACGATTTCTCCGGTCTCTCCTCTCTTCAGATCCTCACAGCATCCCTTTAGATTCCTTGATACCAAGGGAATTATCTAAATAAGGATGAAGAAGAGCTAATTAGTGTCGAATGCAAACAATCTCATTTAATATAAAACAATAATAGATAGAACGAAATTCAACAATGGAAGTTAACTGAAATCCCAATTATTATAATAAGATACATATTTAATATAATATTTACGATTTGTCCGGTCTCTCCTCTCTTCAGATCCTCACAGCATCCCTTTAGATTCCTTGATACCCCAGGGAATTATGTAAATAAGGATGAAGAAGAGCAAATTAGTGTGGAATGCAAACAATCTCATTATATATAAAACAATAATAGATCTAACGAAATTCAACAACGGAAGTTAACTTAAATCCTAATTATTACAATAAGATACATATTTAATATAATATTTACGATTTGTCCGGTCTCTCCTCTCTTCAGATCCTCACAGCATCCCTTTAGATTCCTTGATACCCCAGGGAATTATCTAAATAAGGATGAACAAGAGCAAATTAGTGTGGAATGCAAACAATCTTATTTAATATAAAACAATAATAGATGTAACGAAATTCAACAACGGAAGTTAACTTAAATCATAATTATTATAATAAGATACATATTTAATATAATATTTACGATTTGTCCGGTCTCTCCTCTCTTCAGATCCTCACAGCATCCCTTTAGATTCCTTGATACCCAGGGAATTATCTAAATAAGGATGAAGAAGAGCAAATTAGTGTGGAATGCAAACAATCTCATTTAATATAAAACAATAATAGATATAACGAAATTCAACAATGGAAGTTAACTTAAATCCCAATTATTATAATAAGATACATATTTAATATAATATTTACGATTTGTCCGGACTCTCCTCTCTTCAGATCCTCACAGCATCCCTTTGGATTCCTTGATACCCCATGGAATTATCTAAATAAGGATGAAGAAGAGCAAATTAGTGTGGAATGAAAACAATCTCATTTCATATAAAACAATAATAGATAGAACGAAATTCAACAATGGAAGTTAACTTAAATCCCAATTATTATAAAAAGATACTTATTTAATATAATATTTAAGATTTGTCCGGTCTCTCCTCTCTTCAGATCCTCACAGCATCCCTTTAGATTCCTTGATACCCCAGGGAATTATGTAAATAAGGATGAAGAAGAGCAAATTAGTGTGGAATGCAAACAATCTCATTTAATATAAAACAATAATAGATATAACGAAATTTAACAATGAAAGTTAACTTAAATCCCAATTATTATAATAAGATACATATTTAATGTAATATTTACGATTTGTCCGGTCTCTCCTCTCTTCAGATCCTCACAGCATCCCTTTATATTCCTTGATACACCAGGGAATTATCTAAATAAGGATGAAGAAGAGCAAATTAGCGTGGAATGCAAACAATCTCATTTAATATAAAACAATAATAGATAGAACGAAATTCAACAATGGAAGTTAACATAAATCCCAATTATTATAATAAGATACATATTTAATATCATATTTACGATTTGTCCAGTCTCTCCTCTCTTCAGGTAATCAAAAATCCCTTTAGATTCCTTGATACCCCAGGGAATTATCTAAATAAGGATGAAGAAGAGCAAATTAGTGTGGAATGCAAACAATATCATTTCATATAAAACAATAATAGATATAACGATATTCAACAATGGAAGTTAACTTAAATCCCAATTATCACAATAAAATACATATTTTATATAATATTTACGATTTATCCGGTCTCTCCTCTCTTCAGATCCTCACAGCATCCCCTTAGATTCCTTTATCCCCCAGAGAATTATGTAAATACGGATGAAGAAGAGCAGATTAGTGTGGAATGCAATTAATCTCATTTAATATAAAACAATAACAATAATAATAATAGATATAACGAAATTAAACAATGGAAGTTATCTTAAATCCCAATTATTACAATAAGATACATATTTAATATAATATTCACGATTTGTCCGGTCTCTCCTCTCTTCAGATCCTCACAGCATCCCTTTAGATTCCTTGATACCCCAGGGAATTATCTAAATAAGGATGAAGAAGAGCAAATTAGTGTGGAATGCAAACAATCTTATTTAATATAAAACAATAATAGATCTAACGATATTCAACAACGGAAGTTAACATAAATCATAATTATTATAATAAGATACATATTTAATATAATATTTACGATTTGTCCGGTCTCTCCTCTCTTCAGATCCTCATAGCATCCCTTTAGATTCCATGATGGCCAGGGAATGATCTAAATAAGGATGAAGAAGAGCAAATTAGTGTGGAATGCAACCAATCTCATTTAATATAAAACAATAATAGATAGAACGAAATTCAACAATGGAAGTTAACTTAAATCCCAATTATTATAATAAGATACATATTTAATATAATATTTACGATTTGTCCGGTCTATCCTCTCTTCAGATCCTCACAGCATCCCTTTAGATTCCTTGATACCCCAGGGAATTATCTTAATAAGGATGAAGAAGAGCAAATTAGTGTGGAATGCAAACAATCTCATTTAATATAAAACAATAATGGATATAACGAAGTTCAACAATGGAAGTTAACTTAAATCCCTTTTATTATAATAAGAAACATATTTAATATAATATTTACGATTTGTCCGGTCTCTCCTCTCTTCAGATCCTCACAGCATCCCTTTAGATTCCTTGATACCAACGGAATTATCTAAATAAGGATGAAGAAGAGCTAATTAGTGTGGAATGCAAACAATCTCATTTAATATAAAACAATAATAGATAGAACGAAATTCAACAATGGAAGTTAACTGAAATCCCAATTATTATAATAAGATACATATTTAATATAATATTTACGATTTGTCTGGTCTCTCCTCTCTTCAGATCCTCACAGCATCCCTTTAGATTCCTTGATACCCCAGGGAATTATGTAAATAAGGATGAAGAAGAGCAAATTAGTGTGGAATGCAAACAATCTCATTATATATAAAACAATAATAGATCTAACGAAATTCAACAACGGAAGTTAACTTAAATCCTAACTATTACAATAAGATACATATTTAATATAATATTTACGATTTGTCCGGTCTCTCCTCTCTTCAGATCCTCACAGCATCCCTTTAGATTCCTTGATACCACAGGGAATTATCTAAATAAGGATGAAGAAGAGCAAATTAGTGTGGATTGCAAACAATCTTATTTAATATAAAACAATAATAGATGTAACGAAATTCAACAACGGAAGTTAACTTAAATCATAATTATTATAATAAGATACATATTTAATATAATATTTACGATTTGTCCGGTCTCTCCTCTCTTCAGATCCTCACAGCATCCCTTTAGATTCCTTGATACCCAGGGAATTATCTAAATAAGGATGAAGAAGAGCAAATTAGTGTGGAATGCAAACAATCTCATTTAATATAAAACAATAATAGATATAACGAAATTCAACAATGGAAGTTAACTTAAATCCCAATTATTATAATAAGATACATATTTAATATAATATTTACGATTTGTCCGGACTCTCCTCTCTTCAGATCCTCACAGCATCCCTTTGGATTCCTTGATACCCCATGGAATTATCTAAATAAGGATGAAGAAGAGCAAATTAGTGTGGAATGAAAACAATCTCATTTCATATAAAACAATAATAGATAGAACGAAATTCAACAATGGAAGTTAACTTAAATCCAAATTATTATAAAAAGATACTTATTTAATATAATATTTAAGATTTGTCCGGTCTCTCCTCTCTTCAGATCCTCACAGCATCCCTTTAGATTCCTTGATACCCCAGGAAATTATCTAAATAAGGATGAAGAAGAGCAAATTAGTGTGGAATGCAAACAATCTCATTTAATATAAAACAATAATAGATATAACGAAATTTAACAATGAAAGTTAACTTAAATCCCAATTATTATAATAAGATACATATTTAATGTAATATTTACGATTTGTCCGGTCTCTCCTCTCTTCAGATCCTCACAGCATCCCTTTATATTCCTTGATACACCAGGGAATTATCTAAATAAGGATGAAGAAGAGCAAATTAGCGTGGAATGCAAACAATCTCATTTAATATAAAACAATAATAGATAGAACGAAATTCAACAATGGAAGTTAACATAAATCCCAATTATTATAATAAGATACATATTTAATATCATATTTACGATTTGTCCAGTCTCTCATCTCTTCAGGTAATCAAAAATCCCTTTAGATTCCTTGATACCCCAGGGAATTATCTAAATAAGGATGAAGAAGAGCAAATTAGTGTGGAATGCAAACAATATCATTTCATATAAAACAATAATAGATATAACGATATTCAACAATGGAAGTTAACTTAAATCCCAATTATCACAATAAAATACATATTTTATATAATATTTACGATTTATCCGGTTTCTCCTCTCTTAGATCCTCACAGCATCCCCTTAGATTCCTTTATCCCCCAGAGAATTATGTAAATACGGATGAAGAAGAGCAGATTAGTGTGGAATGCAATTAATCTCATTTAATATAAAACAATAACAATAATAATAATAGATATAACGAAATTAAACAATGGAAGTTATCTTAAATCCCAATTATTACAATAAGATACATATTTAATATAATATTCACGATTTGTCCGGTCTCTCCTCTCTTCAGATCCTCACAGCATCCCTTTAGATTCCTTGATACCCCAGGGAATTATCTAAATAAGGATGAAGAAGAGCAAATTAGTGTGGAATGCAAACAATCTTATTTAATATAAAACAATAATAGATCTAACGATATTCAACAACGGAAGTTAACATAAATCATAATTATTATAATAAGATACATATTTAATATATTATTTACGATTTGTCCGGTCTCTCCTCTCTTCAGATCCTCATAGCATCCCTTTAGATTCCTTGATGGCCAGGGAATGATCTAAATAAGGATGAAGAAGAGCAAATTAGTGTGGAATGCAACCAATCTCATTTAATATAAAACAATAATAGATAGAACGAAATTCAACAATGGAAGTTAACTTAAATCCCAATTATTATAATAAGATACATATTTAATATAATATTTACGATTTGTCCGGACTCTCCTCTCTTCAGATCCTCACAGCATCCCTTTGGATTCCTTGATACCCCATGGAATTATCTAAATAAGGATGAAGAAGAGCAAATTAGTGTGGAATGAAAACAATCTCATTTCATATAAAACAATAATAGATAGAACGAAATTCAACAATGGAAGTTAACTTAAATCCCAATTATTATAAAAAGATACTTATTTAATATAATATTTACGATTTGTCCGGACTCTCCTCTCTTCAGATCCTCACAGCATCCCTTTGGATTCCTTGATACCCCATGGAATTATCTAAATAAGGATGAAGAAGAGCAAATTAGTGTGGAATGAAAACAATCTCATTTCATATAAAACAATAATAGATAGAACGAAATTCAACAATGGAAGTTAACTTAAATCCCAATTATTATAAAAAGATACTTATTTAATATAATATTTAAGATTTGTCCGGTCTCTCCTCTCTTCAGATCCTCACAGCATCCCTTTAGATTCCTTGATACCCCAGGAAATTATCTAAATAAGGATGAAGAAGAGCAAATTAGTGTGGAATGCAAACAATCTCATTTAATATAAAACAATAATAGATATAACGAAATTTAACAATGAAAGTTAACTTAAATCCCAATTATTATAATAAGATACATATTTAATGTAATATTTACGATTTGTCCGGTCTCTCCTCTCTTCAGATCCTCACAGCATCCCTTTATATTCCTTGATACACCAGGGAATTATCTAAATAAGGATGAAGAAGAGCAAATTAGCGTGGAATGCAAACAATCTCATTTAATATAAAACAATAATAGATAGAACGAAATTCAACAATGGAAGTTAACATAAATCCCAATTATTATAATAAGATACATATTTAATATCATATTTACGATTTGTCCAGTCTCTCATCTCTTCAGGTAATCAAAAATCCCTTTAGATTCCTTGATACCCCAGGGAATTATCTAAATAAGGATGAAGAAGAGCAAATTAGTGTGGAATGCAAACAATATCATTTCATATAAAACAATAATAGATATAACGATATTCAACAATGGAAGTTAACTTAAATCCCAATTATCACAATAAAATACATATTTTATATAATATTTACGATTTATCCGGTTTCTCCTCTCTTAGATCCTCACAGCATCCCCTAAGATTCCTTTATCCCCCAGAGAATTATGTAAATACGGATGAAGAAGAGCAGATTAGTGTGGAATGCAATTAATCTCATTTAATATAAAACAATAACAATAATAATAATAGATATAACGAAATTAAACAATGGAAGTTATCTTAAATCCCAATTATTACAATAAGATACATATTTAATATAATATTCACGATTTGTCCGGTCTCTCCTCTCTTCAGATCCTCACAGCATCCCTTTAGATTCCTTGATACCCCAGGGAATTATCTAAATAAGGATGAAGAAGAGCAAATTAGTGTGGAATGCAAACAATCTTATTTAATATAAAACAATAATAGATCTAACGATATTCAACAACGGAAGTTAACATAAATCATAATTATTATAATAAGATACATATTTAATATATTATTTACGATTTGTCCGGTCTCTCCTCTCTTCAGATCCTCATAGCATCCCTTTAGATTCCTTGATGGCCAGGGAATGATCTAAATAAGGATGAAGAAGAGCAAATTAGTGTGGAATGCAACCAATCTCATTTAATATAAAACAATAATAGATAGAACGAAATTCAACAATGGAAGTTAACTTAAATCCCAATTATTATAATAAGATACATATTTAATATTATATTTACGATTTGTCCGGTCTCTCCTCTCTTCAGATCCTCACAGCATCCCTTTAGATTCCTTGATACCCCAGGGAATTATCTTAATAAGGATGAAGAAGAGCAAATTAGTGTGGAATGCAAACAATCTCATTTAATATAAAACAATAATGGATATAACGAAGTTCAACAATGGAAGTTAACTTAAATCCCTTTTATTATAATAAGAAACATATTTAATATAATATTTACGATTTCTCCGGTCTCTCCTCTCTTCCAATCCTCACAGCATCCCTTTAGATTCCTTGATACCCCAGGGATTATCTAAATAACGATGAAGAAGAGCAAATTAGTGTGGAATGCAAACAATCTCATTTAATATAAAACTATAATAGATATAACGAAATTCAACATTGGTAGTTTACTGAAATCCCAATTATTATAATAAGATACATATTTAATAAAATATTTACGATATGTCCGGTCTCTCCTCTCTTCAGATCCTCACAGCATCCCTTTAGATTCCTTGATACCCCAGGGAATTATCTAAATAAGGATGAAGAAGAGCAAATTAGTGTGGAATGCAACCTATCTCATTTAATATAAAACAATAATAGATATAACGAAATTCAACAATGGAAGTTAACTTAAATCCCAATTATTATAATAAGATACATATTTAATATAATATTTACGATTTGTCCGGTCTCTCCTCTCTTCAGATCCTCACAGCATCCCTTTAGATTCCTTGATACCCCAGGGAATTATCTAAATAAGGATGAAGAAGAGCAAATTAGTGTGGAATGCAAACAATCTTATTTAATATAAAACAATAATAGATCTAACGAAATTCAACAACGGATGTTAACATAAATCATAATTATTACAATAAGATACATATTTAATATAATATTTACGATTTGTCCGGTCTCTCCTCTCTTCAGATCCTCACAGCATCCCTTTAGATTCCTTGATACCCAGGGAATTATCTAAATAAGGATGAAGAAGAGCAAATTAGTGTGGAATGCAAACAATCTCATTTAATATAAAACAATAATAGATAGAACGAAATTCAACAATGGAAGTTAACTAAAATCCCAATTATTATAATAAGATACATATTTAATATAATATTTACGATTTGTCCAGTCTCTCCTCTCTTCAGATCCTCATACCATCCCTTTAGATTCCTTGATACCCCAGGGAATTATGTAAATAAGGATGAAGAAGAGCTAATTAGTGTGGAATGCAAACAATCTCATTTAATATAAAACAATAATAGATAGAACGAAATTCAACAATGGAAGTTAACATAAATCCCAATTATTACAATAAGATACATATTTAATATAATATTTACGATTTGTCCGGTCTCTCCTCTCTTCAGATCCTCACAGCATCCCTTTAGATTCCTTGATACCCCAGGGAATTATGTAAATAAGGATGAAGAAGAGCTAATTAGTGTGGAATAAAAACAATCTCATTTAATATAAAACAATAATAGATAGAACGAAATTCAACAATGGAAGTTAACTGAAATCCCAATTATTATAATAAGATAAATATTTAATATAATATTTACGATTTGTCCGGTCTCTCCTCTCTTCAGATCCTCACAGCATCCCTTTAGATTCCTTGATACCCAGGGAATTATCTAAATAAGGATGAAGAAGAGCTAATTAGTTTGGAATGCAAACAATCTCATTTAATATAAAACAATAATAGATAGAACGAAATTCAACAACGGAAGTTAACATAAATCCCAATTATTACAATAAGATACATATTTAATATAATATTTACGATTTTTCCGGTCTCTCCTCTCTTCAGATCCTCACAGCATCCCTTTAGATTCCTTGATACCAAGGGAATTATCTAAATAAGGATGAAGAAGAGCTAATTAGTGTGGAATGCAAACAATCTCATTTAATATAAAACAATAATAGATAGAACGAAATTCAACAATGGAAGTTAACTGAAATCCCAATTATTATAATAAGATACATATTTAATATAATATTTACGATTTGTCCGGTCTCTCCTCTCTTCAGATCCTCACAGCATCCCTTTAGATTCCTTGATACCCCAGGGAATTATGTAAATAAGGATGAAGAAGAGCAAATTAGTGTGGAATGCAAACAATCTCATTATATATAAAACAATAATAGATCTAACGAAATTCAACAACGGAAGTTAACTTAAATCATAATTATTATAATAAGATACATATTTAATATAATATTTACGATTTGTCCGGTCTCTCCTCTCTTCAGATCCTCACAGCATCCCTTTAGATTCCTTGATACCCAGGGAATTATCTAAATAAGGATGAAGAAGAGCAAATTAGTGTGGAATGCAAACAATCTCATTTAATATAAAACAATAATAGATATAACGAAATTCAACAATGGAAGTTAACTTAAATCCCAATTATTATAATAAGATACATATTTAATATAATATTTACGATTTGTCCGGACTCTCCTCTCTTCAGATCCTCACAGCATCCCTTTGGATTCCTTGATACCCCATGGAATTATCTAAATAAGGATGAAGAAGAGCAAATTAGTGTGGAATGAAAACAATCTCATTTCATATAAAACAATAATAGATAGAACGAAATTCAACAATGGAAGTTAACTTAAATCCCAATTATTATAAAAAGATACTTATTTAATATAATATTTAAGATTTGTCCGGT
This sequence comes from Sympetrum striolatum, assembly GCA_947579665.1. Classification (NCBI taxonomy): domain Eukaryota; kingdom Metazoa; phylum Arthropoda; class Insecta; order Odonata; family Libellulidae; genus Sympetrum; species Sympetrum striolatum. Next base: position 64,609,088 of record OX388351.1, on the reverse strand, counting down.
CTCTCCTCTCTTCAGATCCTCACAGCATCCCTTTAGATTCCTTGATACCCCAGGAAATTATCTAAATAAGGATGAAGAAGAGCAAATTAGCGTGGAATGCAAACAATCTCATTTAATATAAAACAATAATAGATAGAACGAAATTCAACAATGGAAGTTAACATAAATCCCAATTATTATAATAAGATACATATTTAATATCATATTTACGATTTGTCCAGTCTCTCCTCTCTTCAGGTAATCAAAAATCCCTTTAGATTCCTTGATACCCCAGGGAATTATCTAAATAAGGATGAAGAAGAGCAAATTAGTGTGGAATGCAAACAATATCATTTCATATAAAACAATAATAGATATAACGATATTCAACAATGGAAGTTAACTTAAATCCCAATTATCACAATAAAATACATATTTTATATAATATTTACGATTTATCCGGTCTCTCCTCTCTTCAGATCCTCACAGCATCCCCTTAGATTCCTTTATCCCCCAGAGAATTATGTAAATACGGATGAAGAAGAGCAGATTAGTGTGGAATGCAATTAATCTCATTTAATATACAACAATACAAATAATAATAATAGATATAACGAAATTAAACAATGGAAGTTATCTTAAATCCCAATTATTACAATAAGATACATATTTAATATAATATTCACGATTTGTCCGGTCTCTCCTCTCTTCAGATCCTCACAGCATCCCTTTAGATTCCTTGATACCCCAGGGAATTATCTAAATAAGGATGAAGAAGAGCAAATTAGTGTGGAATGCAAACAATCTTATTTAATATAAAACAATAATAGATCTAACGATATTCAACAACGGAAGTTAACATAAATCATAATTATTATAATAAGATACATATTTAATATAATATTTACGATTTGTCCGGTCTCTCCTCTCTTCAGATCCTCATAGCATCCCTTTAGATTCCTTGATGGCCAGGGAATGATCTAAATAAGGATGAAGAAGAGCAAATTAGTGTGGAATGCAACCAATCTCATTTAATATAAAACAATAATAGATAGAACGAAATTCAACAATGGAAGTTAACTTAAATCCCAATTATTATAATAAGATACATATTTAATATAATATTTACGATTTGTCCGGTCTCTCCTCTCTTCAGATCCTCACAGCATCCCTTTGATTCCTTGATACCCCAGGGAATTATCTTAATAAGGATGAAGAAGAGCAAATTAGTGTGGAATGCAAACAATCTCATTTAATATAAAACAATAATGGATATAACGAAGTTCAACAATGGAAGTTAACTTAAATCCCTTTTATTATAATAAGAAACATATTTAATATAATATTTACGATTTGTCCGGTCTCTCCTCTCTTCAGATCCTCACAGCATCCCTTTAGATTCCTTGATACCAAGGGAATTATCTAAATAAGGATGAAGAAGAGCTAATTAGTGTGGAATGCAAACAATCTCATTTAATATAAAACAATAATAGATAGAACGAAATTCAACAATGGAAGTTAACTGAAATCCCAATTATTATAATAAGATACATATTTAATATAATATTTACGATTTGTCCGGTCTCTCCTCTCTTCAGATCCTCACAGCATCCCTTTAGATTCCTTGATACCCCAGGGAATTATGTAAATAAGGATGAAGAAGAGCAAATTAGTGTGGAATGCAAACAATCTCATTATATATAAAACAATAATAGATCTAACGAAATTCAACAACGGAAGTTAACTTAAATCCTAATTATTACAATAAGATACATATTTAATATAATATTTACGATTTGTCCGGTCTCTCCTCTCTTCAGATCCTCACAGCATCCCTTTAGATTCCTTGATACCCCAAGGAATTATCTAAATAAGGATGAAGAAGAGCAAATTAGTGTGGAATGCAAACAATCTTATTTAATATAAAACAATAATAGATGTAACGAAATTCAACAACGGAAGTTAACTTAAATCATAATTATTATAATAAGATACATATTTAATATAATATTTACGATTTGTCCGGTCTCTCCTCTCTTCAGATCCTCACAGCATCCCTTTAGATTCCTTGATACCCAGGGAATTATCTAAATAAGGATGAAGAAGAGCAAATTAGTGTGGAATGCAAACAATCTCATTTAATATAAAACAATAATAGATATAACGAAATTCAACAATGGAAGTTAACTTAAATCCCAAATATTATAATAAGATACATATTTAATATAATATTTACGATTTGTCCGGACTCTCCTCTCTTCAGATCCTCACAGCATCCCTTTGGATTCCTTGATACCCCATGGAATTATCTAAATAAGGATGAAGAAGAGCAAATTAGTGTGGAATGAAAACAATCTCATTTCATATAAAACAATAATAGATAGAACGAAATTCAACAATGGAAGTTAACTTAAATCCCAATTATTATAAAAAGATACTTATTTAATATAATATTTACGATTTGTCCGGTCTCTCCTCTCTTCAGATCCTCACAGCATCCCTTTAGATTCCTTGATACCCCAGGGAATTATCTAAATAAGGATGAAGAAGAGCAAATTAGTGTGGAATGCAAACAATCTTATTTAATATAAAACAATAATAGATCTAACGAAATTCAACAACGGATGTTAACATAAATCATAATTATTACAATAAGATACATATTTAATATAATATTTACGATTTGTCCGGTCTCTCCTCTCTTCAGATCCTCACAGCATCCCTTTAGATTCCTTGATACCCAGGGAATTATCTAAATAAGGATGAAGAAGAGCAAATTAGTGTGGAATGCAAACAATCTCATTTAATATAAAACAATAATAGATAGAACGAAATTCAACAATGGAAGTTAACTAAAATCCCAATTATTATAATAAGATACATATTTAATATAATATTTACGATTTGTCCGGTCTCTCCTCTCTTCAGATCCTCATACCATCCCTTTAGATTCCTTGATACCCCAGGGAATTATGTAAATAAGGATAAAGAAGAGCTAATTAGTGTGGAATGCAAACAATCTCATTTAATATAAAACAATAATAGATAGAACGAAATTCAACAAAGGAAGTTAACATAAATCCCAATTATTACAATAAGATACATATTTAATATAATATTTACGATTTGTCCGGTCTCTCCTCTCTTCAGATCCTCACAGCATCCCTTTAGATTCCTTGATACCCCAGGGAATTATGTAAATAAGGATGAAGAAGAGCTAATTAGTGTGGAATGCAAACAATCTCATTTAATATAAAACAATAATAGATAGAACGAAATTCAACAATGGAAGTTAACTGAAATCCCAATTATTATAATAAGATAAATATTTAATATAATATTTACGATTTGTCCGGTCTCTCCTCTCTTCAGATCCTCACAGCATCCCTTTAGATTCCTTGATACCCAGGGAATTATCTAAATAAGGATGAAGAAGAGCTAATTAGTTTGGAATGCAAACAATCTCATTTAATATAAAACAATAATAGATAGAACGAAATTCAACAACGGAAGTTAACATAAATCCCAATTATTACAATAAGATACATATTTAATATAATATTTACGATTTGTCCGGTCTCTCCTCTCTTCAGATCCTCACAGCATCCCTTTAGATTCCTTGATACCAAGGGAATTATCTAAATAAGGATGAAGAAGAGCTAATTAGTGTGGAATGCAAACAATCTCATTTAATATAAAACAATAATAGATAGAACGAAATTCAACAATGGAAGTTAACTGAAATCCCAATTATTATAATAAGATACATATTTAATATAATATTTACGATTTGTCCGGTCTCTCCTCTCTTCAGATCCTCACAGCATCCCTTTAGATTCCTTGATACCCCAGGGAATTATGTAAATAAGGATGAAGAAGAGCAAATTAGTGTGGAATGCAAACAATCTCATTATATATAAAACAATAATAGATCTAACGAAATTCAACAACGGAAGTTAACTTAAATCCTAATTATTACAATAAGATACATATTTAATATAATATTTACGATTTGTCCGGTCTCTCCTCTCTTCAGATCCTCACAGCATCCCTTTAGATTCCTTGATACCCCAGGGAATTATCTAAATAAGGATGAAGAAGAGCAAATTAGTGTGGAATGCAAACAATCTTATTTAATATAAAACAATAATAGATCTAACGAAATTCAACAACGGAAGTTAACTTAAATCATAATTATTATAATAAGATACATATTTAATATAATATTTACGATTTGTCCGGTCTCTCCTCTCTTCAGATCCTCACAGCATCCCTTTAGATTCCTTGATACCCAGGGAATTATCTAAATAAGGATGAAGAAGAGCAAATTAGTGTGGAATGCAAACAATCTCATTTAATATAAAACAATAATAGATATAACGAAATTCAACAATGGAAGTTAACTTAAATCCCAATTATTATAATAAGATACATATTTAATATAATATTTACGATTTGTCCGGTCTCTTATCTCATCAGATCCTCACAGCATCCCTTTAGACTCCTTGATACTCCAGGGAATTATCTAAATAAGGATGAAGAAGAGCAAATTAGTGTGGAATGCAAACAATCTCATTTAATATAAAACAATAATAGATATATCAAAATTCAACAATGGAAGTTAACTTAAATCCCAATTATTATAATAAGATACATATTTAATATAATATTTACGATTTGTCCGGACTCTCCTCTCTTCAGATCCTCACAGCATCCCTTTGGATTCCTTGATACCCCATGGAATTATCTAAATAAGGATGAAGAAGAGCAAATTAGTGTGGAATGAAAACAATCTCATTTAATATAAAACAATAATAGATAGAACGAAATTCAACAATGGAAGTTAACTTAAATCCCAATTATTATAAAAAGATACTTATTTAATATAATATTTAAGATTTGTCCGGTCTCTCCTCTCTTCAGATCCTCACAGCAACCCTTTAGATTCCTTGATACCCCAGGAAATTATCTAAATAAGGATGAAGAAGAGCAAATTAGTGTGGAATGCAAACAATCTCATTTAATATAAAACAATAATAGATATAACGAAATTTAACAATGAAAGTTAACTTAAATCCCAATTATTATAATAAGATACATATTTAATGTAATATTTACGATTTATACGGTCTCTCCTCTCTTCAGATCCTCACAGCATCCCTTTATATTCCTTGATACACCAGGGAATTATCTAAATAAGGATGAAGAAGAGCAAATTAGCGTGGAATGCAAACAATCTCATTTAATATAAAACAATAATAGATAGAACGAAATTCAACAATGGAAGTTAACATAAATCCCAATTATTATAATAAGATACATATTAAATATCATATTTACGATTTGTCCAGTCTCTCCTCTCTTCAGATAATCAAAAATCCCTTTAGATTCCTTGATACCCCAGGGAATTATCTAAATAAGGATGAAGAAGAGCAAATTAGTGTGGAATGCAAACAATATCATTTCATATAAAACAATAATAGATATAACGATATTCAACAATGGAAGTTAACTTAAATCCCAATTATCACAATAAAATAAATATTTTATATAATATTTACGATTTATCCGGTCTCTCCTCTCTTCAGATCCTCACAGCATCCCCTTAGATTCCTTTATCCCCCAGAGAATTATGTAAATACGGATGAAGAAGAGCAAATTAGTGAGGAATGCAATTAATCTCATTTAATATAAAACAATAACAATAATAATAATAGATATAACGAAATTCAACAATGGAAGTTAACTTAAATCCCAATTATTATAATAAGATACATATTTAATATAATATTTACGATTTGTCCGGTCTCTCCTCTCTTCAGATCCTCACAGCATCCCTTTAGATTCCTTGATACCCCAGGGAATTATGTAAATAAGGATGAAGAAGAGCAAATTAGTGTGGAATGCAAACAATCTCATTATATATAAAACAATAATAGATCTAACGAAATTCAACAACGGAAGTTAACTTAAATCATAATTATTATAATAAGATACATATTTAATATAATATTTACGATTTGTCCGGTCTCTCCTCTCTTCAGATCCTCACAGCATCCCTTTAGATTCCTTGATACCCAGGGAATTATCTAAATAAGGATGAAGAAGAGCAAATTAGTGTGGAATGCAAACAATCTCATTTAATATAAAACAATAATAGATATAACGAAATTCAACAATGGAAGTTAACTTAAATCCCAATTATTATAATAAGATACATATTTAATATAATATTTACGATTTGTCCGGACTCTCCTCTCTTCAGATCCTCACAGCATCCCTTTGGATTCCTTGATACCCCATGGAATTATCTAAATAAGGATGAAGAAGAGCAAATTAGTGTGGAATGCAAACAATCTCATTATATATAAAACAATAATAGATCTAACGAAATTCAACAACGGAAGTTAACTTAAATCATAATTATTATAATAAGATACATATTTAATATAATATTTACGATTTGTCCGGTCTCTCCTCTCTTCAGATCCTCACAGCATCCCTTTAGATTCCTTGATACCAAGGGAATTATCTAAATAAGGATGAAGAAGAGCTAATTAGTGTGGAATGCAAACAATCTCATTTAATATAAAACAATAATAGATAGAACGAAATTCAACAATGGAAGTTAACTGAAATCCCAATTATTATAATAAGATACATATTTAATATAATATTTACGATTTGTCCGGTCTCTCCTCTCTTCAGATCCTCACAGCATCCCTTTAGATTCCTTGATACCCCAGGGAATTATGTAAATAAGGATGAAGAAGAGCAAATTAGTGTGGAATGCAAACAATCTCATTATATATAAAACAATAATAGATCTAACGAAATTCAACAACGGAAGTTAACTTAAATCCTAATTATTACAATAAGATACATATTTAATATAATATTTACGATTTGTCCGGTCTCTCCTCTCTTCAGATCCTCACAGCATCCCTTTAGATTCCTTGATACCCCAGGGAATTATCTAAATAAGGATGAAGAAGAGCAAATTAGTGTGGAATGCAAACAATCTTATTTAATATAAAACAATAATAGATCTAACGAAATTCAACAACGGAAGTTAACTTAAATCATAATTATTATAATAAGATACATATTTAATATAATATTTACGATTTGTCCGGTCTCTCCTCTCTTCAGATCCTCACAGCATCCCTTTAGATTCCTTGATACCCAGGGAATTATCTAAATAAGGATGAAGAAGAGCAAATTAGTGTGGAATGCAAACAATCTCATTTAATATAAAACAATAATAGATATAACGAAATTCAACAATGGAAGTTAACTTAAATCCCAATTATTATAATAAGATACATATTTAATATAATATTTACGATTTGTCCGGTCTCTTATCTCATCAGATCCTCACAGCATCCCTTTAGACTCCTTGATACTCCAGGGAATTATCTAAATAAGGATGAAGAAGAGCAAATTAGTGTGGAATGCAAACAATCTCATTTAATATAAAACAATAATAGATATATCAAAATTCAACAATGGAAGTTAACTTAAATCCCAATTATTATAATAAGATACATATTTAATATAATATTTACGATTTGTCCGGACTCTCCTCTCTTCAGATCCTCACAGCATCCCTTTGGATTCCTTGATACCCCATGGAATTATCTAAATAAGGATGAAGAAGAGCAAATTAGTGTGGAATGAAAACAATCTCATTTAATATAAAACAATAATAGATAGAACGAAATTCAACAATGGAAGTTAACTTAAATCCCAATTATTATAAAAAGATACTTATTTAATATAATATTTAAGATTTGTCCGGTCTCTCCTCTCTTCAGATCCTCACAGCAACCCTTTAGATTCCTTGATACCCCAGGAAATTATCTAAATAAGGATGAAGAAGAGCAAATTAGTGTGGAATGCAAACAATCTCATTTAATATAAAACAATAATAGATATAACGAAATTTAACAATGAAAGTTAACTTAAATCCCAATTATTATAATAAGATACATATTTAATGTAATATTTACGATTTATACGGTCTCTCCTCTCTTCAGATCCTCACAGCATCCCTTTATATTCCTTGATACACCAGGGAATTATCTAAATAAGGATGAAGAAGAGCAAATTAGCGTGGAATGCAAACAATCTCATTTAATATAAAACAATAATAGATAGAACGAAATTCAACAATGGAAGTTAACATAAATCCCAATTATTATAATAAGATACATATTAAATATCATATTTACGATTTGTCCAGTCTCTCCTCTCTTCAGATAATCAAAAATCCCTTTAGATTCCTTGATACCCCAGGGAATTATCTAAATAAGGATGAAGAAGAGCAAATTAGTGTGGAATGCAAACAATATCATTTCATATAAAACAATAATAGATATAACGATATTCAACAATGGAAGTTAACTTAAATCCCAATTATCACAATAAAATAAATATTTTATATAATATTTACGATTTATCCTGTCTCTCCTCTCTTCAGATCCTCACAGCATCCCCTTAGATTCCTTTATCCCCCAGAGAATTATGTAAATACGGATGAAGAAGAGCAAATTAGTGAGGAATGCAATTAATCTCATTTAATATAAAACAATAACAATAATAATAATAGATATAACGAAATTCAACAATGGAAGTTAACTTAAATCCCAATTATTATAATAAGATACATATTTAATATAATATTTACGATTTGTCCGGTCTCTCCTCTCTTCAGATCCTCACAGCATCCCTTTAGATTCCTTGATACCCCAGGGAATTATGTAAATAAGGATGAAGAAGAGCAAATTAGTGTGGAATGCAAACAATCTCATTATATATAAAACAATAATAGATCTAACGAAATTCAACAACGGAAGTTAACTTAAATCATAATTATTATAATAAGATACATATTTAATATAATATTTACGATTTGTCCGGTCTCTCCTCTCTTCAGATCCTCACAGCATCCCTTTAGATTCCTTGATACCCAGGGAATTATCTAAATAAGGATGAAGAAGAGCAAATTAGTGTGGAATGCAAACAATCTCATTTAATATAAAACAATAATAGATATAACGAAATTCAACAATGGAAGTTAACTTAAATCCCAATTATTATAATAAGATACATATTTAATATAATATTTACGATTTGTCCGGACTCTCCTCTCTTCAGATCCTCACAGCATCCCTTTGGATTCCTTGATACCCCATGGAATTATCTAAATAAGGATGAAGAAGAGCAAATTAGTGTGGAATGCAAACAATCTCATTATATATAAAACAATAATAGATCTAACGAAATTCAACAACGGAAGTTAACTTAAATCATAATTATTATAATAAGATACATATTTAATATAATATTTACGATTTGTCCGGTCTCTCCTCTCTTCAGATCCTCACAGCATCCCTTTAGATTCCTTGATACCCAGGGAATTATCTAAATAAGGATGAAGAAGAGCAAATTAGTGTGGAATGCAAACAATCTCATTTAATATAAAACAATAATAGATATAACGAAATTCAACAATGGAAGTTAACTTAAATCCCAATTATTATAAAAAGATACTTATTTAATATAATATTTAAGATTTGTCCGGTCTCTCCTCTCTTCAGATCCTCACAGCATCCCTTTAGATTCCTTGATACCCCAGGAAATTATCTAAATAAGGATGAAGAAGAGCAAATTAGTGTGGAATGCAAACAATCTCATTTAATATAAAACAATAATAGATATAACGAAATTTAACAATGAAAGTTAACTTAAATCCCAATTATTATAATAAGATACATATTTAATGTAATATTTACGATTTGTCCGGTCTCTCCTCTCTTCAGATCCTCACAGCATCCCTTTATATTCCTTGATACACCAGGGAATTATCTAAATAAGGATGAAGAAGAGCAAATTAGCTTGGAATGCAAACAATCTCATTTAATATAAAACAATAATAGATAGAACGAAATTCAACAATGGAAGTTAACATAAATCCCAATTATTATAATAAGATACATATTTAATATCATATTTACGATTTGTCCAGTCTCTCCTCTCTTCAGGTAATCAAAAATCCCTTTAGATTCCTTGATACCCCAGGGAATTATCTAAATAAGGATGAAGAAGAGCAAATTAGTGTGGAATGCAAACAATATCATTTCATATAAAACAATAATAGATATAACGATATTCAACAATGGAAGTTAACTTAAATCCCAATTATCACAATAAAATACATATTTTATATAATATTTACGATTTATCCGGTCTCTCCTCTCTTCAGATCCTCACAGCATCCCCTTAGATTCCTTTATCCCCCAGAGAATTATGTAAATACGGATGAAGAAGAGCAGATTAGTGTGGAATGCAATTAATCTCATTTAATATACAACAATACAAATAATAATAATAGATATAACGAAATTAAACAATGGAAGTTATCTTAAATCCCAATTATTACAATAAGATACATATTTAATATAATATTCACGATTTGTCCGGTCTCTCCTCTCTTCAGATCCTCACAGCATCCCTTTAGATTCCTTGATACCCCAGGGAATTATCTAAATAAGGATGAAGAAGAGCAAATTAGTGTGGAATGCAAACAATCTTATTTAATATAAAACAATAATAGATCTAACGATATTCAACAACGGAAGTTAACATAAATCATAATTATTATAATAAGATACATATTTAATATAATATTTACGATTTGTCCGGTCTCTCCTCTCTTCAGATCCTCATAGCATCCCTTTAGATTCCTTGATGGCCAGGGAATGATCTAAATAAGGATGAAGAAGAGCAAATTAGTGTGGAATGCAACCAATCTCATTTAATATAAAACAATAATAGATAGAACGAAATTCAACAATGGAAGTTAACTTAAATCCCAATTATTATAATAAGATACATATTTAATATAATATTTACGATTTGTCCGGTCTCTCCTCTCTTCAGATCCTCACAGCATCCCTTTAGATTCCTTGATACCCCAGGGAATTATCTTAATAAGGATGAAGAAGAGCAAATTAGTGTGGAATGCAAACAATCTCATTTAATATAAAACAATAATGGATATAACGAAGTTCAACAATGGAAGTTAACTTAAATCCCTTTTATTATAATAAGAAACATATTTAATATAATATTTACGATTTGTCCGGTCTCTCCTCTCTTCAGATCCTCACAGCATCCCTTTAGATTCCTTGATACCAAGGGAATTATCTAAATAAGGATGAAGAAGAGCTAATTAGTGTGGAATGCAAACAATCTCATTTAATATAAAACAATAATAGATAGAACGAAATTCAACAATGGAAGTTAACTGAAATCCCAATTATTATAATAAGATACATATTTAATATAATATTTACGATTTGTCCGGTCTCTCCTCTCTTCAGATCCTCACAGCATCCCTTTAGATTCCTTGATACCCCAGGGAATTATGTAAATAAGGATGAAGAAGAGCAAATTAGTGTGGAATGCAAACAATCTCATTATATATAAAACAATAATAGATCTAACGAAATTCAACAACGGAAGTTAACTTAAATCCTAATTATTACAATAAGATACATATTTAATATAATATTTACGATTTGTCCGGTCTCTCCTCTCTTCAGATCCTCACAGCATCCCTTTAGATTCCTTGATACCCCAGGGAATTATCTAAATAAGGATGAAGAAGAGCAAATTAGTGTGGAATGCAAACAATCTTATTTAATATAAAACAATAATAGATGTAACGAAATTCAACAACGGAAGTTAACTTAAATCATAATTATTATAATAAGATACATATTTAATATAATATTTACGATTTGTCCGGTCTCTCCTCTCTTCAGATCCTCACAGCATCCCTTTAGATTCCTTGATACCCAGGGAATTATCTAAATAAGGATGAAGAAGAGCAAATTAGTGTGGAATGCAAACAATCTCATTTAATATAAAACAATAATAGATATAACGAAATTCAACAATGGAAGTTAACTTAAATCCCAAATATTATAATAAGATACATATTTAATATAATATTTACGATTTGTCCGGACTCTCCTCTCTTCAGATCCTCACAGCATCCCTTTGGATTCCTTGATACCCCATGGAATTATCTAAATAAGGATGAAGAAGAGCAAATTAGTGTGGAATGAAAACAATCTCATTTCATATAAAACAATAATAGATAGAACGAAATTCAACAATGGAAGTTAACTTAAATCCCAATTATTATAAAAAGATACTTATTTAATATAATATTTACGATTTGTCCGGTCTCTCCTCTCTTCAGATCCTCACAGCATCCCTTTAGATTCCTTGATACCCCAGGGAATTATCTAAATAAGGATGAAGAAGAGCAAATTAGTGTGGAATGCAAACAATCTTATTTAATATAAAACAATAATAGATCTAACGAAATTCAACAACGGATGTTAACATAAATCATAATTATTACAATAAGATACATATTTAATATAATATTTACGATTTGTCCGGTCTCTCCTCTCTTCAGATCCTCACAGCATCCCTTTAGATTCCTTGATACCCAGGGAATTATCTAAATAAGGATGAAGAAGAGCAAATTAGTGTGGAATGCAAACAATCTCATTTAATATAAAACAATAATAGATAGAACGAAATTCAACAATGGAAGTTAACTAAAATCCCAATTATTATAATAAGATACATATTTAATATAATATTTACGATTTGTCCGGTCTCTCCTCTCTTCAGATCCTCATACCATCCCCTTAGATTCCTTGATACCCCAGGGAATTATGTAAATAAGGATAAAGAAGAGCTAATTAGTGTGGAATGCAAACAATCTCATTTAATATAAAACAATAATAGATAGAACGAAATTCAACAAAGGAAGTTAACATAAATCCCAATTATTACAATAAGATACATATTTAATATAATATTTACGATTTGTCCGGTCTCTCCTCTCTTCAGATCCTCACAGCATCCCTTTAGATTCCTTGATACCCCAGGGAGTTATGTAAATAAGGATGAAGTAGAGCTAATTAGTGTGGAATGCAAACAATCTCATTTAATATAAAACAATAATAGATAGAACGAAATTCAACAATGGAAGTTAACTGAAATCCCAATTATTATAATAAGATAAATATTTAATATAATATTTACGATTTGTCCGGTCTCTCCTCTCTTCAGATCCTCACAGCATCCCTTTAGATTCCTTGATACCCAGGGAATTATCTAAATAAGGATGAAGAAGAGCTAATTAGTTTGGAATGCAAACAATCTCATTTAATATAAAACAATAATAGATAGAACGAAATTCAACAACGGAAGTTAACATAAATCCCAATTATTACAATAAGATACATATTTAATATAATATTTACGATTTGTCCGGTCTCTCCTCTCTTCAGATCCTCACAGCATCCCTTTAGATTCCTTGATACCAAGGGAATTATCTAAATAAGGATGAAGAAGAGCTAATTAGTGTGGAATGCAAACAATCTCATTTAATATAAAACAATAATAGATAGAACGAAATTCAACAATGGAAGTTAACTGAAATCCCAATTATTATAATAAGATACATATTTAATATAATATTTACGATTTGTCCGGTCTCTCCTCTCTTCAGATCCTCACAGCATCCCTTTAGATTCCTTGATACCCCAGGGAATTATGTAAATAAGGATGAAGAAGAGCAAATTAGTGTGGAATGCAAACAATCTTATTATATATAAAACAATAATAGATCTAACGAAATTCAACAACGGAAGTTAACTTAAATCCTAATTATTACAATAAGATACATATTTAATATAATATTTACGATTTGTCCGGTCTCTCCTCTCTTCAGATCCTCACAGCATCCCTTTAGATTCCTTGATACCCCAGGGAATTATCTAAATAAGGATGAAGAAGAGCAAATTAGTGTGGAATGCAAACAATCTTATTTAATATAAAACAATAATAGATCTAACGAAATTCAACAACGGAAGTTAACTTAAATCATAATTATTATAATAAGATACATATTTAATATAATATTTACGATTTGTCCGGTCTCTCCTCTCTTCAGATCCTCACAGCATCCCTTTAGATTCCTTGATACCCAGGGAATTATCTAAATAAGGATGAAGAAGAGCAAATTAGTGTGGAATGCAAACAATCTCATTTAATATAAAACAATAATAGATATAACGAAATTCAACAATGGAAGTTAACTTAAATCCCAATTATTATAATAAGATACATATTTAATATAATATTTACGATTTGTCCGGTCTCTAATCTCATCAGATCCTCACAGCATCCCTTTAGACTCCTTGATACTCCAGGGAATTATCTAAATAAGGATGAAGAAGAGCAAATTAGTGTGGAATGCAAACAATCTCATTTAATATAAAACAATAATAGATATATCAAAATTCAACAATGGAAGTTAACTTAAATCCCAATTATTATAATAAGATACATATTTAATATAATATTTACGATTTGTCCGGACTCTCCTCTCTTCAGATCCTCACAGCATCCCTTTGGATTCCTTGATACCCCATGGAATTATCTAAATAAGGATGAAGAAGAGCAAATTAGTGTGGAATGAAAACAATCTCATTTAATATAAAACAATAATAGATAGAACGAAATTCAACAATGGAAGTTAACTTAAATCCCAATTATTATAAAAAGATACTTATTTAATATAATATTTAAGATTTGTCCGGTCTCTCCTCTCTTCAGATCCTCACAGCAACCCTTTAGATTCCTTGATACCCCAGGAAATTATCTAAATAAGGATGAAGAAGAGCAAATTAGTGTGGAATGCAAACAATCTCATTTAATATAAAACAATAATAGATATAACGAAATTTAACAATGAAAGTTAACTTAAATCCCAATTATTATAATAAGATACATATTTAATGTAATATTTACGATTTATACGGTCTCTCCTCTCTTCAGATCCTCACAGCATCCCTTTATATTCCTTGATACACCAGGGAATTATCTAAATAAGGATGAAGAAGAGCAAATTAGCGTGGAATGCAAACAATCTCATTTAATATAAAACAATAATAGATAGAACGAAATTCAACAATGGAAGTTAACATAAATCCCAATTATTATAATAAGATACATATTAAATATCATATTTACGATTTGTCCAGTCTCTCCTCTCTTCAGATAATCAAAAATCCCTTTAGATTCCTTGATACCCCAGGGAATTATCTAAATAAGGATGAAGAAGAGCAAATTAGTGTGGAATGCAAACAATATCATTTCATATAAAACAATAATAGATATAACGATATTCAACAATGGAAGTTAACTTAAATCCCAATTATCACAATAAAATACATATTTTATATAATATTTACGATTTATCCGGTCTCTCCTCTCTTCAGATCCTCACAGCATCCCCTTAGATTCCTTTATCCCCCAGAGAATTATGTAAATACGGATGAAGAAGAGCAAATTAGTGAGGAATGCAATTAATCTCATTTAATATAAAACAATAACAATAATAATAATAGATATAATGAAATTCAACAATGGAAGTTAACTTAAATCCCAATTATTACAATAAGATACATATTTAATATAATATTTACGATTTGTCCGGTCTCTCCTCTCTTCAGATCCTCACAGCATCCCTTTAGATTCCTTGATACCCCAGGGAATTATCTAAATAAGGATGAAGAAGAGCAAATTAGTGTGGAATGCAAACAATCTTATTTAATATAAAACAATAATAGATGTAACGAAATTCAACAACGGAAGTTAACTTAAATCATAATTATTATAATAAGATACATATTTAATATAATATTTACGATTTGTCCGGTCTCTCCTCTCTTCAGATCCTCACAGCATCCCTTTAGATTCCTTGATACCCAGGGAATTATCTAAATAAGGATGAAGAAGAGCAAATTAGTGTGGAATGCAAACAATCTCATTTAATATAAAACAATAATAGATATAACGAAATTCAACAATGGAAGTTAACTTAAATCCCAAATATTATAATAAGATACATATTTAATATAATATTTACGATTTGTCCGGACTCTCCTCTCTTCAGATCCTCACAGCATCCCTTTGGATTCCTTGATACCCCATGGAATTATCTAAATAAGGATGAAGAAGAGCAAATTAGTGTGGAATGAAAACAATCTCATTTAATATAAAACAATAATAGATAGAACGAAATTCAACAATGGAAGTTAACTTAAATCCCAATTATTATAAAAAGATACTTATTTAATATAATATTTAAGATTTGTCCGGTCTCTCCTCTCTTCAGATCCTCACAGCAACCCTTTAGATTCCTTGATACCCCAGGAAATTATCTAAATAAGGATGAAGAAGAGCAAATTAGTGTGGAATACAAACAATCTCATTTAATATAAAACAATAATAGATATAACGAAATTTAACAATGAAAGTTAACTTAAATCCCAATTATTATAATAAGATACATATTTAATGTAATATTTACGATTTATACGGTCTCTCTTCTCTTCAGATCCTCACAGCATCCCTTTATATTCCTTGATACACCAGGGAATTATCTAAATAAGGATGAAGAAGAGCAAATTAGCGTGGAATGCAAACAATCTCATTTAATATAAAACAATAATAGATAGAACGAAATTCAACAATGGAAGTTAACATAAATCCCAATTATTATAATAAGATACATATTAAATATCATATTTACGATTTGTCCAGTCTCTCCTCTCTTCAGATAATCAAAAATCCCTTTAGATTCCTTGATACCCCAGGGAATTATCTAAATAAGGATGAAGAAGAGCAAATTAGTGTGGAATGCAAACAATATCATTTCATATAAAACAATAATAGATATAACGATATTCAACAATGGAAGTTAACTTAAATCCCAATTATCACAATAAAATACATATTTTATATAATATTTACGATTTATCCGGTCTCTCCTCTCTTCAGATCCTCACAGCATCCCCTTAGATTCCTTTATCCCCCAGAGAATTATGTAAATACGGATGAAGAAGAGCAAATTAGTGAGGAATGCAATTAATCTCATTTAATATAAAACAATAACAATAATAATAATAGATATAATGAAATTCAACAATGGAAGTTAACTTAAATCCCAATTATTACAATAAGATACATATTTAATATAATATTTACGATTTGTCCGGTCTCTCCTCTCTTCAGATCCTCACAGCATCCCTTTTGATTCCTTGATAACCCAGGGAATTATCTAAATAAGGATGAAGAAGAGCAAATTAGTGTGGAATGCAAACAATCTTATTTAATATAAAACAATAATAGATCTAACGAAATTCAACAACGGAAGTTAACTTAAATCATAATTATTACAATAAGATTCATATTTAATATATTATTTACGATTTGTCCGGTCTCTCCTCTCTTCAGATCCTTACAGCATCCCTTTAGATTCCTTGATACCCAGGGAATTATCTAAATAAGGATGAAGAAGAGCAAATTAGTGTGGAATGCAAACAATCTCATTTAATATAAAACAATAATAGATATAACGAAATTCAACAATGGAAGTTAACTTAAATCCCAATTATTATAATAAGATACATATTTAATATAATATTTACGATTTGTCCGGTCTCTCCTCTCTTCAGATCCTCACAGCATCCCTTTAGATTCCTTGATACCCCAGGGAATTATCTAAATAAGGATGAAGAAGAGCAAATTAGTGTGGAATGCAAACAATCTCATTTAATATAAAACAATAATAGATATATCAAAATTCAACAATGGAAGTTAACTTAAATCCCAATTATTATAATAAGATACATATTTAATATAATATTTACGATTTGTCCGGTCTCTCCTCTCTTCAGATCCTCACAGCATCCCTTTAGATTCCTTGATACACCAGGGAATTATCTAAATAGGGATGAAGAAGAGCAAATTAGTGTGGAATGAAAACAATCTCATTTAATATAAAACAATAATAGATATATCAAAATTCAACAATGGAAGTTAACTTAAATCCCAATTATATTAATAAGATACATATTTAATATAATATTTACCATTTGTCCGGTCTCTCCTCTCTTCCAAACCTCAAAGCATCCCTTTAGACTCCTTGATAACCCAGGGAATTATCTAAATAAGGATGAAAAAGAGCAAATTAGTGTGGAATGCAAAAAATCTCATTTAATATAAAAAAAAAATAGATGGAACGAAATTCAACAATGGAAGTTAATTTAAATCCCAATTATTATAATAAGATACATATTTAATATAATATTTAAGATTTGTCCGGTCTCTCCTCTCTTCATATCCTCACAGCATTCCTTTAGATTCCTTGATACCCCAGAAAATTATCTAAATAAGGATGAAGAAGAGCAAATTAGTGTGGTATGCAAAAATCTCATTTAATATAAAAAATAATAGAAAGAACCAATTCCAACAATCGAAGCTAACATTAATCCCAATGATTATAATAAGGTAAATAATTAATATAATATTTACCATTTTTCCGGACTCTCCTCTCTTCAGATCCTCACAGCATCCCTTTAGATTCCTTGATACCCCAGGAAATTATCTAAATAAGGATGAAGAAGAGCAAATTAGTGTGGAATGAAAACAATCTCATTTAATATAAAAATAAATTAGATAGAACGAAATTCAACAATGGAAGTTAACTTAAATCCCAATTATTATAATAATATACACATTTAATATAATATTTTAGATTTGTCCGGTCTCTCCTCTCTTCAGATCCTCACAGCATCCCTTTAGATTCCATGATACCCCAGGAAATTATCTAAATAAGGATGAAGAAGAGCAAATTAGTGTGGTATGCAAAAATCTCATTTAATATAAAAAATAATAGAAAGAACCAATTCCAACAATCGAAGCTAACATTAATCCCAATGATTATAATAAGGTAAATAATTAATATAATATTTACCATTTTTCCGGTCTCTCCGCTCTTCCAATCCTCACAGCATCCCTTTAGATTCCTTGATACCCTAGGGAATTATCTATATAAGGATGAAGAAGAGCAAATTAGTGTGGAATTCAAACAATCTCATTTAATATAAAACAATAATAGATGTAACGAAATTCAACAATGGAAGTTAACTTAAATCCCAATTATTATAATAAGATACATATTTAATATAATATTTACGATTTGTCCGGTCTTACCTCTCTTCCAATCCTCACAGCATTCTTTAGATTCCTTGATACACCAGGGAATTATCTAAATAAGGATGAAGAAGAGAAAATTAGTGTGGAATGCAAACAATCTTATTTAATATAAAACAATAACAGATATAACGAAATTCAACAATGGAAGTTAACTTAAATCCCAATTATTATAATAAGATACATATTTAATATCATATTTACGATTTGTCCGGTCTCTCCTCTCTTCAGATCCTCACATTATCACTTTAGATTCCTTGATACCCCAAGGAATTATGTAAATAAGGATGAAGAAGAGCAAATTAGTGTGCAATGCAAACAATCTCATTTAATATGAAACAATAATAGATAGAACGAAATTCAACAATGGAAGTTAACTTAAATCCCAATTATTATAATAATATACACATTTAATATAATATTTACGATTTGTCCGGTCTCTCCTCTCTTCAGATCCTCACATCATCTCTTTAGATGCCTTGATACCCCAGGGAATTATCTTTATAAGGATGAAGAAGAGCAAAATAGTGTGGAATGCAAACAATCTCATTTAATATAAAACAATAATACATATAACGAAATTCAACAATGGAAGTTAACTTAAATCCCAATTATTATAATAAGATACATATTTAATATAATATTTACGAATTGTCCGGACTCTCCTCTGTTCAGATCCTCACAGCATCCGTTTAGATTCCTTGATACCCAGGGAATTATCTAAATAAGGATGAAGAAGAGCAAAATAGTGTGGAATGCAAACAATCTAATTTAATATAAAACAATTATACATATAACGAAATTCAACAATGGAAGGTAACTTAAATCCCAATTATTATAATAAGATACATATTTAATATAATATTTACGATTTGTCCGGTCTCTCCTCTCTTCAGATCCTCACAGCATCCCTTTAGATTCCTTGATACACCCGGAAATTATGAAACTAAGGATGAAGAAGAGCAAATTAGTGTGGAAGGCAAAAAATCTCATTTAATATAAAAAATAATAGATATAATGAAATTCAACAACGGAAGTTAACTTAAATCATAATTAATATAATAAGATACATATTTAATATAATATTTACGATTTGTCCGGTCTCTCCTCTCTTCAGATCCTCTCAGCATACCTTTAGATTCCTTGATACCCCAGGGAATTATCTAAATAAGGATGAAGAAGAGCAAATTAGCGTGGAATGCAAACAATCTCATTTAATATAAAACAATAATAGATTTAACGAAATTCAACAATGGGAATAACTTAAATCCCAATTATTATAATAAGATACATATTTAATTTAATATTTACGAATTGTCCGGTCTCTCCTCTCTTCAGATCCTCAAAGCAACCCTTTAGATTCCTTGATACACCAGGGAATTATCTAAATAAGGATGATGAAGAGCAAATTAGTGTGGAATGCAAACAATCTCATATAATATAAAACAATAATGGATATAAAGAAATTCAACAACGGAAGATATTTTAAATCCCAATTATTATAATAAGATACATATTTAATATAATATTTACGATTTGTCCGGTCTCTCCTCTCTTCAGATCCTCACAGCATCCCTTTAGATTCCTTGATACCCCAGGGAATTATCTAAATAAGGATGAAGAAGAGCAAATTAGTGTGGAATGCAACCAATCTCATTTAATATAAAACAATAATAGATATAACGAAATTCAACAATGGAAGTTAACTTAAATCCCAATTATTATAATAAGATACATATTTAATATAATATTTACGATTTGTCCGGTCTCTCCTCTCTTCAGATCCTCACAGCATCCCTTTAGATTCCTTGATACCCCAGGGAATTATCTAAATAATGATGAAGAAGAGCAAATTAGAGTGGAATGCAAACAATCTTATTTAATATTAAACAATAATAGATCTAACGAAATTCAACAACGGATGTTAACATTAATCATAATTATTACAATAAGATACATATTTAATATAATATTTACGATTTGTCCGGTCTCTCCTCTCTTCAGATCCTCACAGCATCCCTTTAGATTCCTTGATACCCAGGGAATTATCTAAATAAGGATGAAGAAGAGCAAATTAGTGTGGAATGCAAACAATCTCATTTAATATAAAACAATAATAGATAGAACGAAATTCAACAATGGAAGTTAACTAAAATCCCAATTATTATAATAAGATACATATTTAATATAATATTTACGATTTGTCCGGTCTCTCCTCTCTTCAGATCCTCATACCATCCCTTTAGATTCCTTGATACCCCAGGGAATTATGTTAATAAGGATGAAGAAGAGCTAATTAGTGTGGAATGCAAACAATCTCATTTAATATAAAACAATAATAGATAGAACAAAATTCAACAATGGAAGTTAACATAAATCCCAATTATTACAATAAGATACATATTTAATATAATATTTACGATTTGTCCGGTCTCTCCTCTCTTCAGATCCTCACAGTATCCCTTTAGATTCCTTGATACCCCAGGGAATTATGTAAATAAGGATGAAGAAGAGCTAATTAGTGTGGAATGCAAACAATCTCATTTAATATAAAACAATAATAGATAGAACGAAATTCAACAATGGAAGTTAACTGAAATCCCAATTATTATAATAAGATAAATATTTAATATAATATTTACGATTTGTCCGGTCTCTCCTCTCTTCAGATCCTCACAGCATCCCTTTAGATTCCTTGATACCCAGGGAATTATCTAAATAAGGATGAAGAAGAGCTAATTAGTTTGGAATGCAAACAATCTCATTTAATATAAAACAATAATAGATAGAACGAAATTCAACAACGGAAGTTAACATAAATCCCAATTATTACAATAAGATACATATTTAATATAA
The DNA here is from genome assembly GCA_947579665.1 of Sympetrum striolatum. Lineage (NCBI taxonomy): Eukaryota > Metazoa > Arthropoda > Insecta > Odonata > Libellulidae > Sympetrum > Sympetrum striolatum. Next base: position 64,587,095 of record OX388351.1, on the reverse strand, counting down.
TATTTACGATTTGTCCGGTCTCTCCTCTCTTCAGATCCTCACAGCATCCCTTTAGATTCCTTGATACCAAGGGAATTATCTAAATAAGGATGAAGAAGAGCTAATTAGTGTGGAATGCAAACAATCTCATTTAATATAAAACAATAATAGATAGAACGAAATTCAACAATGGAAGTTAACTGAAATCCCAATTATTATAATAAGATACATATTTAATATAATATTTACGATTTGTCCGGTCTCTCCTCTCTTCAGATCCTCACAGCATCCCTTTAGATTCCTTGATACCCCAGGGAATTATGTAAATAAGGATGAAGAAGAGCAAATTAGTGTGGAATGCAAACAATCTCATTATATATAAAACAATAATAGATCTAACGAAATTCAACAACGGAAGTTAACTTAAATCCTAATTATTACAATAAGATACATATTTAATATAATATTTACGATTTGTCCGGTCTCTCCTCTCTTCAGATCCTCACAGCATCCCTTTAGATTCCTTGATACCCCAGGGAATTATCTAAATAAGGATGAAGAAGAGCAAATTAGTGTGGAATGCAAACAATCTTATTTAATATAAAACAATAATAGATCTAACGAAATTCAACAACGGAAGTTAACTTAAATCATAATTATTATAATAAGATACATATTTAATATAATATTTACGATTTGTCCGGTCTCTCCTCTCTTCAGATCCTCACAGCATCCCTTTAGATTCCTTGATACCCAGGGAATTATCTAAATAAGGATGAAGAAGAGCAAATTAGTGTGGAATGCAAACAATCTCATTTAATATAAAACAATAATAGATATAACGAAATTCAACAATGGAAGTTAACTTAAATCCCAATTATTATAATAAGATACATATTTAATATAATATTTACGATTTGTCCGGTCTCTAATCTCATCAGATCCTCACAGCATCCCTTTAGATTCCTTGATACTCCAGGGAATTATCTAAATAAGGATGAAGAAGAGCAAATTAGTGTGGAATGCAAACAATCTCATTTAATATAAAACAATAATAGATATATCAAAATTCAACAATGGAAGTTAACTTAAATCCCAATTATTATAATAAGATACATATTTTATATAATATTTACGATTTGTCCGGACTCTCCTCTCTTCAGATCCTCACAGCATCCCTTTGGATTCCTTGATACCCCATGGAATTATCTAAATAAGGATGAAGAAGAGCAAATTAGTGTGGAATGAAAACAATCTCATTTAATATAAAACAATAATAGATAGAACGAAATTCAACAATGGAAGTTAACTTAAATCTCAATTATTATAAAAAGATACTTATTTAATATAATTTTTAAGATTTGACCGGTCTCTCCTATCTTCAGATCCTCACAGCATCCCTTTAGATTCCTTGATACCCCAGGAAATTATCTAAATAAGGATGAAGAAGAGCAAATTAGTGTGGAATGCAAACAATCTCATTTAATATAAAACAATAATAGATATAACGAAATTGAACAATGAAAGTTAACTTAAATCCCAATTATTATAATAAGATACATATTTAATGTAATATTTACGATTTATCCGGTCTCTCCTCTCTTCAGATCCTCACAGCATCCCTTTATATTCCTTGATACACCAGGGAATTATCTAAATAAGGATGAAGAAGAGCAAATTAGCGTGGAATGCAAACAATCTCATTTAATATAAAACAATAATAGATAGAACGAAATTCAACAATGGAAGTTAACATAAATCCCAATTATTATAATAAGATACATATTTAATATCATATTTACGATTTGTCCAGTCTCTCCTCTCTTCAGATAATCAAAAATCCCTTTAGATTCCTTGATACCCCAGGGAATTATCTAAATAAGGATGAAGAAGAGCAAATTAGTGTGGAATGCAAACAATATCATTTCATATAAAACAATAATAGATATAACGATATTCAACAATGGAAGTTAACCTAAATCCCAATTATCACAATAAAATACATATTTTATATAATATTTACGATTTATCCGGTATCTCCTCTCTTCAGATCCTCACAGCATCCCCTTAGATTCCTTTATCCCCCAGAGAATTATGTAAATACGGATGGAGAAGAGCAAATTAGTGAGGAATGCAATTAATCTCATTTAATATAAAACAATAACAATAATAATAATAGATATAACGAAATTCAACAATGGAAGTTAACTTAAATCCCAATTATTACAATAAGATACATATTTAATATAATATTTACGATTTGTCCGGTCTCTCCTCTCTTCAGATCCTCACAGCATCCCTTTAGATTCCTTGATAACCCAGGGAATTATCTAAATAAGGATGAAGAAGAGCAAATTAGTGTGGAATGCAAACAATCTTATTTAATATAAAACAATAATAGATCTAACGAAATTCAACAACGGAAGTTAACTTAAATCCCAATTATTATAATAAGATACATATTTAATATAATATTTACGATTTGTCCGGTCTCTCCCCTCTTCAGATCCTCACAGCATCGCTTTAGATTCCTTGATACCCCAGGGAATTATCTAAATAAGGATGAAGAAGAGCAAATTAGTGTGGAATGCAAACAATCTCATTTAATATAAAACAATAATAGATATATCAAAATTCAACAATGGAAGTTAACTTAAATCCCAATTATTATAATAAGATACATATTTAATATAATATTTACGATTTGTCCGGTCTCTCCTCTCTTCAGATCCTCACAGCATCCCTTTAGATTCCTTGATACACCAGGGAATTATCTAAATAGGGATGAAGAAGAGCAAATTAGTGTGGAATGAAAACAATCTCATTTAATATAAAACAATAATAGATATATCAAAATTCAACAATGGAAGTTAACTTAAATCCCAATTATATTAATAAGATACATATTTAATATAATATTTACCATTTGTCCGGTCTCTCCTCTCTTCCAAACCTCAAAGCATCCCTTTAGACTCCTTGATAACCCAGGGAATTATCTAAATAAGGATGAAAAAGAGCAAATTAGTGTGGAATGCAAAAAATCTCATTTAATATAAAAAAAAAATAGATGGAACGAAATTCAACAATGGAAGTTAATTTAAATCCCAATTATTATAATAAGATACATATTTAATATAATATTTAAGATTTGTCCGGTCTCTCCTCTCTTCATATCCTCACAGCATTCCTTTAGATTCCTTGATACCCCAGAAAATTATCTAAATAAGGATGAAGAAGAGCAAATTAGTGTGGTATGCAAAAATCTCATTTAATATAAAAAATAATAGAAAGAACCAATTCCAACAATCGAAGCTAACATTAATCCCAATGATTATAATAAGGTAAATAATTAATATAATATTTACCATTTTTCCGGACTCTCCTCTCTTCAGATCCTCACAGCATCCCTTTAGATTCCTTGATACCCCAGGAAATTATCTAAATAAGGATGAAGAAGAGCAAATTAGTGTGGAATGAAAACAATCTCATTTAATATAAAAATAAATTAGATAGAACGAAATTCAACAATGGAAGTTAACTTAAATCCCAATAATTATAATAATATACACATTTAATATAATATTTTAGATTTGTCCGGTCCCTCCTCTCTTCAGATCCTCACAGCATCCCTTTAGATTCCATGATACCCCAGGAAATTATCTAAATAAGGATGAAGAAGAGCAAATTAGTGTGGTATGCAAAAATCTCATTTAATATAAAAAATAATAGAAAGAACCAATTCCAACAATCGAAGCTAACATTAATCCCAATGATTATAATAAGGTAAATAATTAATATAATATTTACCATTTTTCCGGTCTCTCCGCTCTTCCAATCCTCACAGCATCCCTTTAGATTCCTTGATACCCTAGGGAATTATCTATATAAGGATGAAGAAGAGCAAATTAGTGTGGAATTCAAACAATCTCATTTAATATAAAACAATAATAGATGTAACGAAATTCAACAATGGAAGTTAACTTAAATCCCAATTATTATAATAAGATACATATTTAATATAATATTTACGATTTGTCCGGTCTTACCTCTCTTCCAATCCTCACAGCATTCTTTAGATTCCTTGATAATCCAGGGAATTATCTAAATAAGGATGAAGAAGAGAAAATTAGTGTGGAATACAAACAATCTTATTTAATATAAAACAATAATAGATATAACGAAATTCAACAATGGAAGTTAACTTAAATCCCAATTATTATAATAAGATACATATTTAATATCATATTTACGATTTGTCCGGTCTCTCCTCTCTTCAGATCCTCACATTATCACTTTAGATTCCTTGATACCCCAAGGAATTATGTAAATAAGGATGAAGAAGAGCAAATTAGTGTGCAATGCAAACAATCTCATTTAATATGAAACAATAATAGATAGAACGAAATTCAACAATGGAAGTTAACTTAAATCCCAATTATTATAATAATATACACATTTAATATAATATTTACGATTTGTCCGGTCTCTCCTCTCTTCAGATCCTCACAGCATCTCTTTAGATGCCTTGATACCCCAGGGAATTATCTTTATAAGGATGAAGAAGAGCAAAATAGTGTGGAATGCAAACAATCTCATTTAATATAAAACAATAATACATATAACGAAATTCAACAATGGAAGTTAACTTAAATCCCAATTATTATAATAAGATACATATTTAATATAATATTTACGAATTGTCCGGACTCTCCTCTGTTCAGATCCTCACAGCATCCGTTTAGATTCCTTGATACCCAGGGAATTATCTAAATAAGGATGAAGAAGAGCAAAATAGTGTGGAATGCAAACAATCTAATTTAATATAAAACAATAATACATATAACGAAATTCAACAATGGAAGGTAACTTAAATCCCAATTATTATAATAAGATACATATTTAATATAATATTTACGATTTGTCCGGTCTCTCCTCTCTTCAGATCCTCACAGCATCCCTTTAGATTCCTTGATAACCCAGGGAATTATCTAAATAAGGATGAAGAAGAGCAAATTAGTGTGGAATGCAAACAATCTTATTTAATATAAAACAATAATAGATCTAACGAAATTCAACAACGGAAGTTAACTTAAATCCCAATTATTATAATAAGATACATATTTAATATAATATTTACGATTTGTCCGGTCTCTCCCCTCTTCAGATCCTCACAGCATCCCTTTAGATTCCTTGATACCCCAGGGAATTATCTAAATAAGGATGAAGAAGAGCAAATTAGTGTGGAAGGCAAACAATCTCATTTAATATTAAAATAATAGATATAACGAAATTCAACAACGGAAGTTAACTTAAATCATAATTAATATAATAAGATACATATTTAATATAATATTTACGATTTGTCCGGTCTCTCCTCTCTTCAGATCCTCTCTGCATCCCTTTAGATTCCTTGATACCCCAGGGAATTATCTAAATAAGGATGAAGAAGAGCAAATTAGCGTGGAATGCAAACAATCTCATTTTATATAAAACAATAATAGATATAACGAAATTCAACAATGGGAATAACTTAAATCCCAATAATTATAATAAGATACATATTTAATTTAATATTTACGAATTGTCCGGTCTCTCCTCTCTTCAGATCCTTACAGCATCCATTTAGATTCCTTGATACCCCAGTGAATTATCTAAATAAGGATGAAGAAGAGCAAATTAGTGTGGAATGCAAACAATCTCATAGAAATATAAAACAATAATAGATAGAACGAAATTCAACAATGTAAGTAAACTTAAATCCAAATTATTATAATGAGATACATATTTAATATAATATTTACGATTTGTCCGGTCTCTCCTCTCTTCAGATCCTCACAGCAACCCTTTAGATTCCTTGATACACCAGGGAATTATCTAAATAAGGATGATGAAGAGCAAATTAGTGTGGAATGCAAACAATCTCATATAATATAAAACAATAATGGATATAACGAAATTCAACAACGGAAGTTATTTTAAATCCCAATTATTATAATAAGATACATATTTAATATAATATTTACGATTTGTCCGGTCTCTCCTCTCTTCAGATCCTCACAGCATCCCTTTAGATTCCTTGATACACCAGGGAATTACCTAAATAAGGATAATGAAGAGCAAATTAGTGTGGAATGCAAACAATCTCATTTAATATAAAACAATAATTGATATAACGAAATTCAACAACGGAAGTTATTTTAAATTCCAATTATTATAATAAGATATATATTAAATATAATATTTACAATTTGTCTGGTCTCTCCTCTCTTCAGATCCTCACAGCATCCCTTTAGATTACTTGATACCCCAGGGAATTATGAAAATAAGGATGAAGAAGAGCAAATTAGTGTGGAATGCAAAGAATCTCATTTAATATAAAAAATAATAGATATAACGAAGTTCAACAATGGATGTTAACTTAAATCCCATTTATTATAATAAGATACATATTTAATATAATATTTACGATTTCTCCGGTCTCTCCTCTCTTCCAATCCTCACAGCATCCCTTTAGATTCCTTGATACCCCAGTGAATTATCTAAATAAGGATGAAGAAGAGCAAATTAGGGTGGAATGCAAACAATCTCATAGAAATATAATACAATAATAGATAGAACGAAATTCAATAATGGAAGTTAACTTAAATCCAAGTTATTATAATGAGATACATATTTAATATAATATTTACGATTTGTCCGATCTCTCCTCTCTTCAGATCCTCACAGCATCCCTTTAGATTCCTTGATACACCCGGAAATTATCTGAATAAGGATGATGAAGAGCAAATTAATGTGGAATGCAAACAATCTCATTTATATTAAGCAATAATAGATATAACGAAATTCAACATTGGAAGTTTACTTAAATCCCAATTATTATAATAAGATACATATTTAATAAAATATTTACGATATGTCCGGTCTCTCTTCTCTTCAGATCCTCACAGCATCCCTTTAGATTCCTTGATACACCAGGGAATTATCTAAATAAGGATGATGAAGAGCATATTAGTATGGAATGCAAACAATCTCATATAATATAAAACAATAATGGATATAACGAAATTCAACAACGGAAGTTATTTTAAATCCCAATTATTATAATAAGATACATATTTAATATAATATTTACGATTTGTACGGTGTCTCCTCTCTTCAGATCCTCACAGCATCCCTTTAGATTCCTTGATACACCAGGGAATTATCTAAATAAGGATGATGAAGAGCAAATTAGTGTGGAATGCAAACAATCTCATTTAATATAAAACAATAATTGATATAACGAATTTCAACAACGGAAGTTATTTTTAATTCCAATTATTATAATAAGATATATATTAAATATAATATTTACGATTTGTCCGGTCTCTCCTCTCTTCAGATCCTCGCAGCATCCCTTTAGGTTCCTTGATACCCCAGGGAATTATGAAAATAAGGATGAAGAAGAGCAAATTAGTGTGGAATGCAAACAATCTCATTTAATATAAAAAATAATAGATACAACGAAGTTCAACAATTGAAGTTAACTTAAATCCCTTTTATTATAATAAGAAACATATTTAATATAATATTTACGATTTCTCCGGTCTCTCCTCTCTTCCAATCCTCACAGCATCCCTTTAGATTCCTTGATACCCCAGGGATTATCTAAATAACGATGAAGAAGAGCAAATTAGTGTGGAATGCAAAGAATCTCATTTAATATAAAACTATAATAGATATAACGAAATTCAACATTGGAAGTTTACTTAAATCCCAATTATTATAATAAGATACATATTTAATAAAATATTAACGATATGTCTGGTCTCTCTTCAATTCAGATCCTCACAGCATCCCTTTAGATTCCTTGATACCCCAGGTAATTATCTAAATAAGGATGAAGAAGAGCAAATTAGTGTGGAATGCAAACAATCTCATTTAATATAAAACAATAATAGATATAACGAAATTCAACAATGGAAGTTAACTTTAATCCCAATTATTATAATAAGATACATATTAAATATAATATTTACGATTTGTCCGGTCTCTCCTCTCTTCAGATCCTCACAGCATCCCTTTAGATTCATTGATACCCCAGGGAATTATCTAAATAAGGATGAAGAAGAGCAAATTAGTGTAAAAAGGTAACAATCTTATTTAATATAAAACAATAATAGATATAACGAAATTCAACAATGGAAGTTTACTTAAATCCCAATTATTATAATAAGATACATATTTAATATAATATTTACGAATTGTCCGGTCTCTCCTCTCTTCAGATCCTCACAGCATCCCTTTAGATTCCTTGATACCCAGGGAATTATCTAAATAAGGATGAAGAAGAGCTAATTAGTGTGGAATGCAAACAATCTCATTTAATATAAAACAATAATAGATAGAACGAAATTCAACAACGGAAGTTAACTGAAATCCCAATTATTATAATAAGATACATATTTAATATAATATTTACGAATTGTCCGGTCTCTCCTCTCTTCAGATCCTCACAGCATCCCTTTAGATTCCTTGATACCCCAGGGAATTATGTAAATAAGGATGAAGAAGAGCTAATTAGTGTGGAATGCAAACAATCTCATTTAATATAAAACAATAATAGATAGAACGAAATTCAACAATGGAAGTTAACATAAATCCCAATTATTACAATAAGATACATATTTAATATAATATTTACGATTTGTCCGGTCTCTCCTCTCTTCAGATCCTCACAGCATCCCTTTAGATTCCTTGATACCCCAGGGAATTATGTAAATAAGGATGAAGAAGAGCTAATTAGTGTGGAATGCAAACAATCTCATATAATATAAAACAATAATAGATAGAACGAAATTCAACAATGGAAGTTAACTGAAATCCCAATTATTATAATAAGATACATATTTAATATAATATTTACGATTTGTCCGGTCTCTCCTCTCTTCAGATCCTCACAGCATCCCTTTAGATTCCTTGATACCCAGGGAATTATCTAAATACGGATGAAGAAGAGCTAATTAGTGTGGAATGCAAACAATCTCATTTAATATAAAACAATAATAGATAGAACGAAATTCAACAACGGAAGTTAACATAAATCCCAATTATTACAATAAGATACATATTTAATAAAATATTTACGATTTGTCCGGTCTCTCCTCTCTTCAGATCCTCACAGCATCCCTTTAGATTCCTTGATACCCAGGGAATTATCTAAATAAGGATGAAGAAGAGCTAATTAGTGTGGAATGCAAACAATCTCATTTAATATAAAACAATAATAGATAGAACGAAATTCAACAATGGAAGTTAACTGAAATCCCAATTATTATAATAAGATACATATTTAATATAATATTTACGATTTTTCCGGTCTTTCCTCTCTTCAGATCCTCACAGCATCCCTTTAGATTCCTTGATACCCCAGGGAATTATGTAAATAAGGATGAAGAAGAGCAAATTAGTGTGGAATGCAAACAATCTCATTTAATATAAAACAATAATAGATCTAACGAAATTCAACAACGGAAGTTAACTTAAATCCTAATTATTACAATAAGATACATATTTAATATAATATTTACGATTTGTCCGGTCTCTCCTCTCTTCAGATCCTAACAGCATCCCTTTAGATTCCTTGATACCCCAGGGAATTATCTAAATAAGGATGAAGAAGAGCAAATTAGTGTGGAATGCAAACAATCTTATTTAATATAAAACAATAATAGATCTAACGAAATTCAACAACGGAAGTTAACTTAAATCATAATTATTATAATAAGATACATATTTAATATAATATTTACGATTTGTCCGGTCTCTCCTCTCTTCAGATCCTCACAGCATCCCTTTAGATTCCTTGATACCCAGGGAATTATCTAAATAAGGATGAAGAAGAGCAAATTAGTGTGGAATGCAAACAATCTCATTTAATATAAAACAATAATAGATATAACGAAATTCAACAATGGAAGTTAACTTAAATCCCAATTATTATAATAAGATACATATTTAATATAATATTTACGATTTGTCCGGTCTCTAATCTCATCAGATCCTCACAGCATCCCTTTAGATTCCTTGATACTCCAGGGAATTATCTAAATAAGGATGAAGAAGAGCAAATTAGTGTGGAATGCAAACAATCTCATTTAATATAAAACAATAATAGATATATCAAAATTCAACAATGGAAGTTAACTTAAATCCCAATTATTATAATAAGATACATATTTAATATAATATTTACGATTTGTCCGGTCTCTCCTCTCTTCAGATCCTCACAGCATCCCTTTAGATTCCTTGATACACCAGGGAATTATCTAAAAAAGGATGAAGAAGAGCAAATTAGTGTGGAATGCAAACAATATCATTTCATATAAAACAATAATAGATATAACGAAATTCAACAATGGAAGTTAACTTAAATCCCAATTATTATTATAAGATACGTATTTAATATAATATTTACTATTTATCCGGTCTCTCCTATCTTCAGATCCTCACAGCATCCCCTTAGATTCCTTTATCCCCCAGGGAATTATGTAAATAAGGATGAAGAAGAGCAAATTAGTGTGGAATGCAAACAATCTCATTTAATATAAAACAATAATAGATATTTCGAAATTCAACAATGGAAGTTAACTTAAATCCCAATTATTATAATAAGATACATATTTAATATAATATCTACGATTTGTCCGGACTCTCCTCTCTTCAGATCCACACAGCATCCCTTTGGATTCCTTGATACCCCAGGGAATTATCTAAATAAGGATGAAGAAGAGCAAATTAGTGTGGAATGAAAACAATCTCATTTAATATAAAACAATAATAGATAGAACGAAATTCAACAATGGAAGTTAACTTAAATCCCATTTATTACAATAAGATACATATTTAATATAATATTTACGATTTCTCCTGTCTCTCCTTTCTTCAGATCCTCACAGCATCCCTTTAGATTCCTTGATACCCCAGGTAATTATCTAAATAAGGATGAAGAAGAGAAAATTAGTGTGGAATGCAAACAATCTCATTTAATATAAAACAATAATAGATATAACGAAATTCAACAACGGAAGTTAACTTAAATCATAATTATTAAAATAAGATACATATTTAATATAATATTTACGATTAGTCCGGTCTCTCCTCTCTTCAGATCCTCACAGCATCCCTTTAGATTCCTTAATACCCCAGGGAATTATCTAAGTAAGGATGAAGAGGAGCAAATTAGTGTGGAATGCAAACAATCTCATTTAATATAAAACAGTAATATATATAACGAAATTCAACAATGGAAGTTAACTTAAATTCCAATTATTACAATAAGATACATATTTAATATAATATTTACGATTTCTCCGGTCTCTCCTTTCTTCAGATCCTCACAGCATCCCTTTAGATTCCTTGATACCCCAGGGAATTATCTAAATAAGGATGAAGAAGAGAAAATTAGTGTGGAATGCAAACAATCTCATTTAATATAAAACAATAATAGATATAACGAAATTCAACAATGGAAGTTAACTTAAATCCCAATTATTACAATAAGATACATATTTAATATAATATTTACGATTAGTCCGGTCTCTCCTCTCTTCAGATCCTCACAGCATCCCTTTAGATTCCTTGATACCCCAGGGAATTATCTAAATAAGGATGAAGAATAGCAAATTAGTGTGGAATGCAAACAATCTCATTTAATATAAAACAATAATAGATATAACGAAATTCAACAACGGAAGTTAATTTAAATCATAATTATTATTATAAGATACATATTTAATATAATATTTACGATTTGTCCTGTCTCTCCTCTCTTCAGATCCTCACAGCATCCCTTTAGATTCCTTGATACCCCAGGGAATTATCTAAATAAGGATGAAGAAGAGCAAATTAGTGTGGAATGCAAACAATCTCATTTAATATAAAACAATAAAAGATATATAGAAATTCTACAATGGAAGTTAACTTAAATCCCAATTATTACAATAAGATACATATTTAATATAATATTTACGATTTGTCCGGTGTCTCCTCTCTTCAGATCCTCACAGCATCCCTTTAGATTCCTTGATACCCCAGGGAATTACCTAAATAAGGATGAAGAAGAGCAAATTAGTGTGGAATGCAAACAATCTCATTTTATATAAAACAATAATATATATAACGAAATTCAACAATGGAAGTTAACTTAAATTCCAATTATTACAATAAGATACATATTTAATATAATATTTACGATTTGTCCGGTCTCTCCTCTCTTCAGATCCTCACAGCATCCCTTTAGATTTCTTGATACCCCAGGGAATTATCTAAATAAGGATGAAGAAGATCAAATTAGTGTGGAATGCAAACAATCTCATTTAATATAAAACAATAATAGATATAACGAAATTCAACAACGGAAGTTAACTTAAATCCCAATTATTATAATAAGATACATATTAAATTTAATATTTACGATTTGTCCGGTCTCATCTCTCCTCAGATCCTCACAGCATCCCTTTAGATTCCTTGATACCCCAGGGAATTATCTAAATAAGGATGAAGAAGAGCAAATTAGTGTGGAATGCAAACAATCTCATTTAATATAAAACAATAATAGATATAACGAAATTCAACAATGGAAGTTAACTTAAATCCCAATTATCACAATAAAATACATATTTTATATAATATTTACGATTTGTCCGGTCTCTCCTCTCTTCAGATCCTCACAGCATCCCTTTAGATTACTTGATACACCAGGGAAATATCTAAATAAGGATGAAGAAGAGCAAATTATTGTGGAATGCAAACAATCTCATTTAATATAAAACAATAATAGATATAACGAAATTCAACAATGGAAGTTAACTTAAATCCCAATTATCACAATAAAATACATATTTTATATAATATTTACGATTTGTCCGGTCTCTCCCCTCTTCAGATCCTCACAGCATCCCTTTAGATTACTTGATACACCAGGGAATTATCTAAATAAGGATGAAGAAGAGCAAATTATTGTGGAATGCAAACAATCTCATTTAATATAAAACAATAATAGATATAACGAAATTCAACAACGGAAGTTAACTTAAATCATAATTATTAGAATAAGAAACATATTTAATATAATATATACGATTTGTCCGGTCTCTCCTCTCTTCAGATCCTCACAGTATCCCTTTTGATTCCTTGATACCCCAGGGAATTATCTAAATAAGGATGAAGAAGAGCAAATTAGTGTGGAATGCAAACAATCTCATTTAATATAAAACAATAATAGATATAAAAAAATTCAACAATGGAAGTTAACTTAAATACCAATTATTATAATAAGATACATATTTAATATAATATTTACGATTTGTCCGGTCTCTCCTCTCTTCAGATCCTCACAGCATCCCTTTAGATTCCTTGATACCCCAGGGAATGATCTTAATAAGGATGAAGAAGAGCAAATTAGTGTGCGATGCAAACAATCTCATTTAATATAAAACAATAATAGATATAACGAAATTCTACAATGGAAGTTAACTTAAATCCCAATTATTACAATAAGATACATATTTAATATAATATTTACGATTTGTCCGGTCTCTCCTCTCTTCAGATCCTCACAGCATCCATTTAGATTCATTGATACCCCAGGGAATTATCTAAATAAGGATGAAGAAGAGCAAATTAGTGTAAAAAGGAAACAATCTTATTTAATATAAAACAATAATAGATAAAACGAAATTCAACAATGGAAGTTAACTTAAATCGCAATTATTACAATAAGATACATATTTAATATAATATTTACGATTTGTCCGGTCTCTCCTCTCTTCAGATCCTCACAGCATCCCTTTAGATTCCTTGATACCCCAGGGAATTATCTAAATAAGGATGAAGAAGAGCAAATTAGTGTGGAATACAAACAATCTCATTTAATATAAAACAATAATAGATATAAAAAAATTCAACAATGGAAGTTAACTTAAATCCCAATTATTATAATAAGATACATATTTAATATAATATTTACGATTTGTCCGGTCTCTCCTCTCTTCAGATCCTCACAGCATCCCTTTAGATTCATTGATACCCCAGGGAATTATCTAAATAAGGATGAAGAAGAGCAAATTAGTGTGGATTGCAAACAATCTCATTTAATATAAAACAATAATAGATATAACGAAATTCAACAATGGAAGTTAACTTTAATCCCAATTATTATAATAAGATACATATTTAATGTAATATTTACGATATATCCGGTCTCTCCTCTCTTCAGATCCTCACAGCATCCCTTTAGATTCCTTGATACACCAGGGAATTATCTAAATAAGGATGAAGAAGAACAAATTAGCGTGGAATGCAAACAATCTCATTTAATAAAAAACAATAATAGATAGAACGAAATTCAACAATGGAAGTAAACTTAAATCCCAATTATTATAATAAGATACATATTTAATATCATATTTACGATTTGTCCAGTCTCTCCTCTCTTCAGATCCTCACAGCATCCCCTTAGATTCCTTTATCCCCCAGGGAATTATGTAAATACGGATGAAGAAGAGCAGATTAGTGTGGAATGCAATTAATCTCATTTAATATAAAACAATAACAATAATAATAATAGATATAACGAAATTAAACAATGGAAGTTAACTTAAATCCCAATTATTACAATAAGATACATATTTAATATAATATATACGATTTGTCCGGTCTCTCCTCTCTTCAGATCCTCACAGCATCCCTTTAGATTCCTTGATACCCCAGGGAATTATCTAAATAAGGATGAAGAAGAGCAAATTAGTGTGGAATGCAAACAATCTTATTTAATATAAAACAATAATAGATCTAACAAAATTCAACAACGGAAGTTAACATAAATCATAATTATTATAATAAGATACATATTTAATATAATATTTACGATTTGTCCGGTCTCTCCTCTCTTCAGATCCTCACAGCATCCCTTTAGATTCCTTGAAACCCAGGGAATTATCTAAATAAGGATGAAGAAGAGCAAATTAGTGTGGAATGCAACCAATCTCATTTAATATAAAACAATAATAGATAGGACGAAATTCAACAATGGAAGTTAACTTAAATCCCAATTATTATAATAAGATACATATTTAATATAATATTTACAATTTGTCCGGTCTCTCCTCTCTTCAGATCCTCACAGCATCCCTTTAGATTCCTTGATACCCCAGGGAATTATCTAAATAAGGATGAAGAAGAGCAAATTAGTGTGGAATGCAAACAATCTCATTTAATATAAAACAATAATGGATATAACGAAGTTCAACAATGGAAGTTAACTTAAATCCCTTTTATTATAATAAGAAACATATTTAATATAATATTTACGATTTCTCCGGTCTCTCCTCTCTTCCAATCCTCACAGCATCCCTTTAGATTCCTTGATACCCCAGGGATTATCTAAATAACGATGAAGAAGAGCAAATTAGTGTGGAATGCAATGAATCTCATTTAATATAAAACTATAATAGATATAACGAAATTCAACATTGGAAGTTTACTTAAATCCCAATTATTATAATAAGATACATATTTAATAAAATATTTACGATATGTCATGTCTCTCCTCTCTTAAGATCCTCACAGCATCCCTTTAGATTCCTTGATACCCCAGGGAAAAATCTAAATAAGGATGAAGAAGAGCAAATTAGTGTGGAATGCAACCAATCTCATTTAATATAAAACAATAATAGATATAACGAAATTCAACAATGGAAGTTAACTTAAATCCCAATTATTATAATAAGATACATATTTAATTTAATATTTACGATTTGTCCGGTCTCCCCTCTCCTCAGATCCTCACAGCATCCCTTTAGATTCCTTGATACCCCAGGGAATTATCTAAATAAGGATGAAGAAGAGCAAATTAGTGTGGAATGCAAACAATCTCATTTAATATAAAACTATAATAGATATAACGAAATTCAATAATGGAAGTTAACTTAAATCCCAATTATCACAATAAGATACATATTTTATATAATATTTACGATTTGTCCGGTCTCTCCTCCCTTCAGATCCTTATAGCATCCCTTTAGATTACTTGATACACCAGGGAATTATCTAAATAAGGATGAAGAAGAGCAAATTATTGTGGAATGCAAACAATCTCATTTAATATAAAACAATAATAGATATAACGAAATTCAACAATGGAAGTTAACTTAAATCATAATTATTATAATAAGAAACATGTTTAATATAATATTTACGATTTGTCCGATCTCTCCTCTCTTCAGATCCTCACAGTATCCCTTTCGATTCCTTGATACCCCAGGGAATTATCTAAATAAGGATGAAGAAGAGCAAATTAGTGTGGAATGCAAACAATCTCATTTAATATAAAACAATAATAGATAGAACGAAATTCAACAAGGGAAGTTAACTTAAATCCCAATTATTATAATAAGATACATATTTAATATAATATTTACGATTTGTCCGTTCTCTCCTCTCTTCAGATCCTCACAGCATCCCTTTAAATTCCTTGATACCCCAAGGAATTACCGAAATAAGGATGAAGAAGAGCAAATTAGTGTAAAAAGGAAACAATCTTATTTAATATAAAACAATAATAGATATAACGAAATTCAACAATGGAAAATAACTTAAATCCCAATTATTACAATAAGATACATATTTAATATAATATTTACGATTTGTCCGGTCTCTCCTCTCTTCAGATCCTCACAGCATCCCTTTAGATTCCTTGATACCCAGGGAATTATCTAAATAAGGATGAAGAAGAGCTAATTAGTGTGGAATGCAAACAATCTCATTTAATATAAAACAATAATAGATAGAACGAAATTCAACAATGGAAGTTAACTGAAATCCCAATTATTATAATAAGATACATATTTAATATAATATTTACGATTTTTCCGGTCTTTCCTCTCTTCAGATCCTCACAGCATCCCTTTAGATTCGTTGATACCCCAGGGAATTATGTAAATAAGGATGAAGAAGAGCAAATTAGTGTGGAATGCAAACAATCTCATTTAATATAAAACAATAATAGATCTAACGAAATTCAACAACGGAAGTTAACTTAAATTCTAATTATTACAATAAGATACATATTTAATATAATATTTACGATTTGTCCGGTCTCTCCTCTCTTCAGATCCTCACAGCATCCCTTTAGATTCCTTGATACCCCAGGGAATTATCTAAATAAGGATGAAGAAGAGCAAATTAGTGTGGAATGCAAACAATCTTATTTAATATAAAACAATAATAGATCTAACGAAATTCAACAACGGAAGTTAACTTAAATCATAATTATTATAATAAGATACATATTTAATATAATATTTACGATTTGTCCGGTCTCTCCTCTCTTCAGATCCTCACAGCATCCCTTTAGATTCCTTGATACCCAGGGAATTATCTAAATAAGGATGAAGAAGAGCAAATTAGTGTGGAATGCAAACAATCTCATTTAATATAAAACAATAATAGATATAACGAAATTCAACAATGGAAGTTAACTTAAATCCCAATTATTATAATAAGATACATATTTAATATAATATTTACGATTTGTCCGGTCTCTAATCTCATCAGATCCTCACAGCATCCCTTTAGATTCCTTGATACTCCAGGGAATTATCTAAATAAGGATGAAGAAGAGCAAATTAGTGTGGAATGCAAACAATCTCATTTAATATAAAACAATAATAGATATATCAAAATTCAACAATGGAAGTTAACTTAAATCCCAATTATTATAATAAGATACATATTTAATATAATATTTACGATTTGTCCGGTCTCTCCTCTCTTCAGATCCTCACAGCATCCCTTTAGATTCCTTGATACACCAGGGAATTATCTAAAAAAGGATGAAGAAGAGCAAATTAGTGTGGAATGCAAACAATATCATTTCATATAAAACAATAATAGATATAACGAAATTCAACAATGGAAGTTAACTTAAATCCCAATTATTATTATAAGATACATATTTAATATAATATTTACTATTTATCCGGTCTCTCCTATCTTCAGATCCTCACAGCATCCCCTTAGATTCCTTTATCCCCCAGGGAATTATGTAAATAAGGATGAAGAAGAGCAAATTAGTGTGGAATGCAAACAATCTCATTTAATATAAAACAATAATAGATATTTCGAAATTCAACAATGGAAGTTAACTTAAATCCCAATTATTACAATAAGATACATATTTAATATAATATCTACGATTTGTCCGGACTCTCCTCTCTTCAGATCCTCACAGCATCCCTTTGGATTCCTTGATACCCCAGGGAATTATCTAAATAAGGATGAAGAAGAGCAAATTAGTGTGGAATGAAAACAATCTCATTTAATATAAAACAATAATAGATAGAACGAAATTCAACAATGGAAGTTAACATAAATCCCATTTATTATAATAAGATACATATTTAATGTAATATTTACAATTTGTCCGGTCTCTCCTCTCTTCAGATCCTCACAGCATCCCCATAGATTCCTTTATTCCCCAGGGAATTATCTAAATAAGGATGATAAGAGCAAATTAGTGTGGAATGAAAACAATCTCATTTAATATAAAACAATAATAGATAGAACGAAATTCAACAATGGAAGTTAACTTAAATCTCAATTATTTTAATAAGATACATATTTATTATAATATTTACCATTTGTCCCGTCTCTCCTCTCTTCCAATCCTCAAAGCATCCCTTTAGATTCCTTGATAACCCAGGGAATTATGTAAATAAGGATGAAAAAGAGCAAATTAGTGTGGAATGCAAACAATCTCATTTAATATAAAACAATAATAGATATAACGAAATTAAACAATGAAAGTTAACTTAAATCCCAATTATTATAATAAGATACATATTTAATGTAATATTTACGATGTATCCGGTCTCTCCTCTCTTCAGATCCTCACAGCATCCGTTTAGATTCCTTGATACACCAGGGAATTATCTAAATAAGGATGAAGAAGAGCAAATTAGCGTGGAATGCAAACAATCTCATTTAATATAAAACAATAATAGATAGAACGAAATTCAACAATGGAAGTTAACTTAAATCCCAATTATTATAATAAGATACATATTTAATATCATATTTACGATTTGTCCAGTCTCTCCTCTCTTCAGATAATCAAAAATCCCTTTAGATTCCTTGATACCCCAGGGAATTATCTAAATAAGGATGAAGAAGAGCAAATTAGTGTGGAATGCAAACAATATCATTTCATATAAAACAATAATAGATATAACGATATTCAACAATGGAAGTTAACTTAAATCCCAATTATCACAATAAAATACATATTTTATATAATATTTACGATTTATCCGGTCTCTCCTCTCTTCAGATCCTCACAGCATCCCCTTAGATTCCTTTATCCCCCAGAGAATTATGTAAATACGGATGAAGAAGAGCAAATTAGTGTGGAATGCAATTAATCTCATTTAATATAAAACAATAATAGATATAACGAAATTCAACAATGGAAGTTAACTTAAATCATAATTATTATAATAAGATACATATTTAATATAATATTTACGATTTGTCCGGTCTCTCCTCTCTTCAGATCCTTACAGCATCCCTTTAGATTCCTTGATACCCAGGGAATTATCTAAATAAGGATGAAGAAGAGCAAATTAGTGTGGAATGCAAACAATCTCATTTAATATAAAACAATAATAGATATAACGAAATTCAACAATGGAAGTTAACTTAAATCCCAATTATTATAATAAGATACATATTTAATATAATATTTACGATTTGTCCGGTCTCTCCTCTCTTCAGATCCTCACAGCATCCCTTTAGATTCCTTGATACACCAGGGAATTATCTAAATAAGGATGAAGAAGAGCAAATTAGTGTGGAATGCAAACAATCTCATTTAATATAAAACAATAATAGATATAACGAAATTCAACAATGGAAGTTAACTTAAATCCCAATTATTATAATAAGATACATATTTAATATAATATTTACGATTTATCCGGTCTCTCCTATCTTCAGATCCTCACAGCAACCCTTTAGATTCCTTGATACACCAGGGAATTATCTAAATAAGGATGATGAAGAGCAAATTAGTGTGGAATGCAAACAATCTCATATAATATAAAACAATAATGGATATAACGAAATTCAACAACGGAAGTTATTTTAAATCCCAATTATTATAATAAGATACATATTTAATATAATATTTACGATTTGTCCGGTCTCTCCTCTCTTCAGATCCTCACAGCATCCCTTTAGATTCCATGATACACCAGGGAATTATCTAAATAAGGATAATGAAGAGCAAATTAGTGTGGAATGCAAACAATCTCATTTAATATAAAACAATAATTGATATAACGAAATTCAACAACGGAAGTTATTTTTAATTCCTATTATTATAATAAGATATATATTAAATATAATATTTACGATTTGTCCGGTCTCTCCTCTCTTCAGATCCTCACAGCATCCCTTTAAATTACTTGATACCCCAGGGAATTATGAAAATAAGGATGAAGAAGAGCAAATTAGTGTGGAATGCAAACAATCTCATTTAATATAAAAAATAATAGATATAACGATGTTCAACAAGGGAAGTTAACTTAAATCCCATTTATTATAATAAGATACATATTTAATATAATATTTACGATTTCTCCGGTCTCTCCTCTCTTCCAATCCTCACAGCATCCCTTTAGATTCCTTGATACCCCAGTGAATTATCTAAATAAGGATGAAGAAGAGCAAATTAGGGTGGAATGCAAACAATCTCATAGAAATATAATACAATAATAGATAGAACGAAATTCAATAATGGAAGTTAACTTAAATCCAAGTTATTATAATGAGATACATATTTAATATAATATTTACGATTTGTCCGATCTCCCCTCTCTTCAGATCCTCACAGCATCCCTTTAGATTCCTTGATACACCCGGAAATTATCTGAATAAGGATGATGAAGAGCAAATTAATGTGGAATGCAAACAATCTCATTTATATTAAGCAATAATGGATATAACGAAATTCAACAACGGAAGTTATTTTAAATCCCAATTAATATAATAGGATACATATTTAATATAATATTTACGATTTGTCCGGTCTCTCCTCTCTTCAGATCCTAACAGCATCCCTTTAGATTCCTTGATACACCAGGGAATTATCTAAATAAGGATGATGAAGAGCATATTAGTATGGAATGCAAACAATCTCATATAATATAAAACAATAATGGATATAACGAAATTCAACAACGGAAGTTATTTTAAATCCCAATTATTATAATAAGATACATATTTAATATAATATTTACGATTTGTACGGTGTCTCCTCTCTTCAGATCCTCACAGCATCCCTTTAGATTCCTTGATAACCCAGGGAATTATCTAAATAAGGATGAAAAAGAGCAAATTAGTGTGGAATGCAATTAATCTCATTTAATATAAAACAATAATAGATATAACGAAATTCAACAATGGAAGTTAACTTAAATCCCAATTATTATAATAAGATACTTATTTAATATAATATTTAAGATTTGTCCGGTCTCTCCTCTCTTCAGATCCTCATAGCATCCCTTTAGATTCCTTGATACCCAAGGAAATTATCTAAATAAGGATGAAAAAGAGCAAATTAGTGTGGAATGCAAACAATCTCATTTAATATAAAACAATAATAGATATAACGAAATTTAACAATGGAAGTTAACTTAAATCCCAATTATTATAATAAGATACATATTTAATATCATATTTACGATTTGTCCAGTCTCTCCTCTCTTCAGATAATCAAAAATCCCTTTAGATTCCTTGATACCCCAGGGAATTATCTAAATAAGGATGAAGAATAGCAAATTAGTGTGGAATGCAAACAATATCATTTCATATAAAACAATAATAGATATAACGATATTCAACAATGGAAGTTAACTTAAATCCCAATTATCACAATAAAATACATATTTTATATAATATTTACGATTTATCCGGTCTCTCCTCTCTTCAGATCCTCACAGCATCCCCTTAGATTCCTTTATCCCCCAGAGAATTATGTAAATACGGATGAAGAAGAGCAAATTAGTGTGGAATGCAATTAATCTCATTTAATATAAAACAATAATAGATATAACGAAATTCAACAATGGAAGTTAACTTAAATCATAATTATTATAATAAGATACATATTTAATATAATATTTACGATTTGTCCGGTCTCTCCTCTCTTCAGATCCTTACAGCATCCCTTTAGATTCCTTGATACCCAGGGAATTATCTAAATAAGGATGAAGAAGAGCAAATTAGTGTGGAATGCAAACAATCTCATTTAATATAAAACAATAATAGATATAACGAAATTCAACAATGGAAGTTAACTTAAATCCCAATTATTATAATAAGATACATATTTAATATAATATTTACGATTTATCCGGTCTCTCCTATCTTCAGATCCTCACAGCAACCCTTTAGATTCCTTGATACACCAGGGAATTATCTAAATAAGGATGATGAAGAGCAAATTAGTGTGGAATGCAAACAATCTCATATAATATAAAACAATAATGGATATAACGAAATTCAACAACGGAAGTTATTTTAAATCCCAATTATTATAATAAGATACATATTTAATATAATATTTACGATTTGTCCGGTCTCTCCTCTCTTCAGATCCTCACAGCATCCCTTTAGATTCCTTGATACACCAGGGAATTATCTAAATAAGGATGAATAAGAGCAAATTAGTGTGGAATGCAAACAATCTCATTTAATATAAAACAATAATAGATATAACGAAATTCAACAATGGAAGTTAACTTAAATCCCAATTATTATAATAAGATACATATTTAATATAATATTTACGATTTATCCGGTCTCTCCTATCTTCAGATCCTCACAGCAACCCTTTAGATTCCTTGATACACCAGGGAATTATCTAAATAAGGATGATGAAGAGCAAATTAGTGTGGAATGCAAACAATCTCATATAATATAAAACAATAATGGATATAACGAAATTCAACAACGGAAGTTATTTTAAATCCCAATTATTATAATAAGATACATATTTAATATAATATTTACGATTTGTCCGGTCTCTCCTCTCTTCAGATCCTCACAGCATCCCTTTAGATTCCTTGATACACCAGGGAATTATCTAAATAAGGATAATGAAGAGCAAATTAGTGTGGAATGCAAACAATCTCATTTAATATAAAACAATAATTGATATAACGAAATTCAACAACGGAAGTTATTTTTAATTCCAATTATTATAATAAGATATATATTAAATATAATATTTACGATTTGTCCGGTCTCTCCTCTCTTCAGATCCTCACAGCATCCCTTTAAATTACTTGATACCCCAGGGAATTATGAAAATAAGGATGAAGAAGAGCAAATTAGTGTTGAATGCAAACAATCTCATTTAATATAAAAAATAATAGATATAACGATGTTCAACAATGGATGTTAACTTAAATCCCATTTATTATAATAAGATACATATTTAATATAATATTTACGATTTCTCCGGTCTCTCCTCTCTTCCAATCCTCACAGCATCCCTTTAGATTCCTTGATACCCCAGTGAATTATCTAAATAAGGATGAAGAAGAGCAAATTAGGGTGGAATGCAAACAATCTCATAGAAATATAATACAATAATAGATAGAACGAAATTCAATAATGGAAGTTAACTTAAATCCAAGTTATTATAATGAGATACATATTTAATATAATATTTACGATTTGTCCGATCTCTCCTCTCTTCAGATCCTCACAGCATCCCTTTAGATTCCTTGATACACCCGGAAATTATCTGAATAAGGATGATGAAGAGCAAATTAATGTGGAATGCAAACAATCTCATTTATATTAAGCAATAATGGATATAACGAAATTCAACAACGGAAGTTATTTTAAATCCCAATTAATATAATAGGATACATATTTAATATAATATTTACGATTTGTCCGGTCTCTCCTCTCTTCAGATCCTAACAGCATCCCTTTAGATTCCTTGATACACCAGGGAATTATCTAAATAAGGATGATGAAGAGCATATTAGTATGGAATGCAAACAATCTCATATAATATAAAACAATAATGGATATAACGAAATTCAACAACGGAAGTTATTTTAAATCCCAATTATTATAATAAGATACATATTTAATATAATATTTACGATTTGTACGGTGTCTCCTCTCTTCAGATCCTCACAGCATCCCTTTAGATTCCTTGATACACCAGGGAATTATCTAAATAAGGATGATGAAGAGCAAATTAGTTTGGAATGCAAACAATCTCATTTAATATAAAACAATAATTGATATAACGAAATTCAACAACGGAAGTTATTTTTAATTCCAATTATTATAATAAGATATATATTAAATATAATATTTACGATTTGTCCGGTCTCTCCTCTCTTCAGATCCTCGCAGCATCCCTTTAGGTTCCTTGATACCCCAGGGAATTATGAAAATAAGGATGAAGAAGAGCAAATTAGTGTGGAATGCAAACAATCTCATTTAATATAAAAAATAATAGATACAACGAAGTTCAACAATGGAAGTTAACTTAAATCCCTTTTATTATAATAAGAAACATATTTAATATAATATTTACGATTTCTCCGGTCTCTCCTCTCTTCCAATCCTCACAGCATCCCTTTAGATTCCTTGATACCCCAGGGATTATCTAAATAACGATGAAGAAGAGCAAATTAGTGTGGAATGCAAAGAATCTCATTTAATATAAAACTATAATAGATATAACGAAATTCAACATTGGAAGTTTACTTAAATCCCAATTATTATAATAAGATACATATTTAATAAAATATTAACGATATGTCTGGTCTCTCTTCAATTCAGATCCTCACAGCATCCCTTTAGATTCCTTGATACCCCAGGTAATTATCTAAATAAGGATGAAGAAGAGCAAATTAGTGTGGAATGCAAACAATCTCATTTAATATAAAACAATAATAGATATAACGAAATTCAACAATGGAAGTTAACTTTAATCCCAATTATTATAATAAGATACATATTAAATATAATATTTACGATTTGTCCGGTCTCTCCTCTCTTCAGATCCTCACAGCATCCCTTTAGATTCATTGATACCCCAGGGAATTATCTAAATAAGGATGAAGAAGAGCAAATTAGTGTAAAAAGGTAACAATCTTATTTAATATAAAACAATAATAGATATAACGAAATTCAACAATGGAAGTTTACTTAAATCCCAATTATTACAATAAGATACATATTTAATATAATATTTACGATTTGTCCGGTCTCTCCTCTCTTCAGATCCTCACAGCATCCCTTTAGATTCCTTGATACCCCAGGGAATTATCTAAATAAGGATGAAGAATAGCAAATTAGTGTGGAATGCAAACAATCTCATTTAATATAAAACAATAATAGATATAACGAAATTCAACAATGGAAGTTAACTTTAATCCCAATTATTATAATAAGATACATATTTAATATAATATTTACGATTTGTCCGGTCTCTCCTCTCTTCAGATCCTCACAGCATCCCTTTTGATTCCTTGATACCCCAGGGAATTATCTAAATAAGGATGAAGAAGAGCAAATTAGTGTGGAATGCAAACAATCTCATTTAATATAAAACAATAATAGATATAAATAAAATTCAACAATGGAAGTTAACTTAAATCCCAATTATTATAATAAGATACATATTTAATGTAATATTTACGATTTGTCCGGTCTCTCCTCTCTTCAGATCCTCACAGCATCCCTTTAGATTCATTGATACCCCAGGGAATTATCTAAATAAGGATGAAGAAGAGCAAATTAGTGTAAAAAGGAAACAATCTTATTTAATATAAAACAATAATAGATATAACGAAATTCAACAATGGAAGTTAACTTAAATCCCAAATATAACAATAAGATACATATTTAATATAATATCTACGATTTGTCCAGTCTCTCCTCTCTTCAGATCCTTACAGCATCCCTTTACATTCCTTGATACCCCAGGGAATTATCTAAATAAGGATGAAGAAGAGCAAATTAGTGTGGAATGCAAACAATCTCATTTAATATAAAACAATAATAGATATAAAAAAATTCAACAATGGAAGTTAACTTAAATCCCAATTATTATAATAAGATACATATTTAATATAATATTTACGATTTGTCCGGTCTCTCCTCTCTTCAGATCCTCACAGCATCCCTTTAGATTCCTTGATACTCCAGGGAATGATCTAAATAAGGATGAAGAAGAGCAAATTAGTGTGGGATGCAAACAATCTCATTAAATATAAAACAATAATAGATATAACGAAATTCTACAATGGAAGTTAACTTAAATCCCAATTATTACAATAAAATACATATTTAATATAATATTTACGATTTGTCCGGTCTCTCCTCTCTTCAGATCCTCTCAGCATCCCTTTAGATTCATTGATACCCCAGGGAATTATCTAAATAAGGATGAAGAAGAGCAAATTAGTGTAAAAAGGTAACAATCTTATTTAATATAAAACAATAATAGATATAACGAAATTCAACAATGGAAGTTAACTTTAATCCCAATTATTATAATAAGATACATATTTAATATAATATTTACGATTTGTCCGGTCTCTCCTCTCTTCAGATCCTCACAGCATCCCTTTTGATTCCTTGATACCCCAGGGAATTATCTAAATAAGGATGAAGAAGAGCAAATTAGTGTGGAA
The DNA here is from genome assembly GCA_947579665.1 of Sympetrum striolatum. Taxonomy (NCBI): domain Eukaryota; kingdom Metazoa; phylum Arthropoda; class Insecta; order Odonata; family Libellulidae; genus Sympetrum; species Sympetrum striolatum. The sequence continues at coordinate 64,560,345 of OX388351.1, read as the reverse complement.
TGCAAACAATCTCATTTAATATAAAACAATAATAGATATAAATAAAATTCAACAATGGAAGTTAACTTAAATCCCAATTATTATAATAAGATACATATTTAATGTAATATTTACGATTTGTCCGGTCTCTCCTCTCTTCAGATCCTCACAGCATCCCTTTAGATTCATTGATACCCCAGGGAATTATCTAAATAAGGATGAAGAAGAGCAAATTAGTGTAAAAAGGAAACAATCTTATTTAATATAAAACAATAATAGATATAACGAAATTCAACAATGGAAGTTAACTTAAATCCCAAATATAACAATAAGATACATATTTAATATAATATCTACGATTTGTCCAGTCTCTCCTCTCTTCAGATCCTTACAGCATCCCTTTACATTCCTTGATACCCCAGGGAATTATCTAAATAAGGATGAAGAAGAGCAAATTAGTGTGGAATGCAAACAATCTCATTTAATATAAAACAATAATAGATATAAAAAAATTCAACAATGGAAGTTAACTTAAATCCCAATTATTATAATAAGATACATATTTAATATAATATTTACGATTTGTCCGGTCTCTCCTCTCTTCAGATCCTCACAGCATCCCTTTAGATTCCTTGATACTCCAGGGAATGATCTAAATAAGGATGAAGAAGAGCAAATTAGTGTGGGATGCAAACAATCTCATTAAATATAAAACAATAATAGATATAACGAAATTCTACAATGGAAGTTAACTTAAATCCCAATTATTACAATAAAATACATATTTAATATAATATTTACGATTTGTCCGGTCTCTCCTCTCTTCAGATCCTCTCAGCATCCCTTTAGATTCATTGATACCCCAGGGAATTATCTAAATAAGGATGAAGAAGAGCAAATTAGTGTAAAAAGGTAACAATCTTATTTAATATAAAACAATAATAGATATAACGAAATTCAACAATGGAAGTTAACTTAAATCCCAATTATTACAATAAGATACATATTTAATATAATATTTACGATTTGTCCGGTCTCTCCTCTCTTCAGATCCTCACAGCATCCCTTTAGATTCCTTGATACCCCAGGGAATTATCTAAATAAGGATGAAGAAGAGCAAATTAGTGTGGAATGCAAACAATCTCATTTAATATAAAACAATAATAGATATAACGAAATTCAACAATGGAAGTTAACTTTAATCCCAATTATTATAATAAGATACATATTTAATATAATATTTACGATTTGTCCGGTCTCTCCTCTCTTCAGATCCTCACAGCATCCCTTTAGATTCCTTGATACCCCAGGGAATTATCTAAATAAGGATGAAGAAGAGCAAATTAGTGTGGAATGCAAACAATCTCATTTAATATAAAACAATAATAGATATAAATAAAATTCAACAATGGAAGTTAACTTAAATCCCAATTATTATAATAAGATACATATTTAATGTAATATTTACGATTTATCCGGTCTCTCCTCTCTTCAGATACTCACAGCATCCCTTTAGATTCCTTGATACACCAGGGAATTATCTAAATAAGGATGAAGAAGAACAAATTAGCGTGGAATGCAAACAATCTCATTTAATAAAAACAATAATAGATAGAACGAAATTCAACAATGGAAGTAAACTTAAATCCCAATTATTATAATAAGATACATATTTAATATCATATTTACGATTTGTCCAGTCTCTCCTCTCTTCAGATCCTCACAGCAACACCTTAGATTCCTTTATCCCCCAGGGGAATTATGTAAATACGGATGAAGAAGAGCAGATTAGTGTGGAATGCAATTAATCTCATTAAATATAAAACAATAACAATAATAATAATAGATATAACGAAATTTAACAATGGAAGTAAACTTAAATCCCAATTATTATAATAAGATACATATTTAATATCATATTTACGATTTGTCCAGTCTCTCCTCTCTTCAGATCCTCACAGCATCCCTTTAGATTCCTTGATACCCCAGGGAATTATCTAAATAAGGATGAAGAAGAGCAAATTAGTGTGGAATGCAAACAATCTTATTTAATATAAAACAATAATAGATATAACGAAATTCAACAACGGAAGTTAACATAAATCATAATTATTATAATAAGATACATATTTAATATAATATTTACGATTTGTCCGGTCTCTCCTCTCTTCAGATCCTCACAGCACCCCTTTAGATTCCTTGATACCCAGGGAATTATCTAAATAAGGATGAAGAAGAGCAAATTAGTGTGGAATGCAAACAATCTCATTTAATATAAAACAATAATAGATAGAACGAAATTCAACAATGGAAGTTAACTTAAATCCCAATTATTATAATAAGATACATATTTAATATAATATTTACGATTTGTCCGGTCTCTCCTCTCTTCAGATCCTCACAGCATCCCTTTAGATTCCTTGATACCCCAGGGAATTATCTAAATAAGGATGAAGAAGAGCAAATTAGTGTGGAATGCAAACAATCTCATTTAATATAAAACAATAATAGAAAGAACCAATTCCAACAATCGAAGCTAACATTAATCCCAATGATTATAATAAGGTAAATAATTAATATAATATTTACCATTTTTCCGGTCTCTCCGCTCTTCCAATCCTCACAGCATCCCTTTAGATTCCTTGATACCCTAGGGAATTATCTATATAAGGATGAAGAAGAGCAAATTAGTGTGGAATGCAAACAATCTCATTTAATATAAAACAATAATAGATTTAACGAAATTCAACAATGGAAGTTAACTTAAATCCCAATTATTATAATAAGATACATATTTAATATAATATTTACGATTTGTCCGGTCTTACCTCTCTTCCAATCCCTCACAGCATTCTTTAGATTCCTTGATACCCCAGGGAATTATCTAAATAAGGATGAAGAAGAGCAAATTAGCGTGGAATGCAAACAATCTCATTTAATATAAAACAATAATAGATATAACGAAATTCAACAATGGGAATAACATAAATCCCAATTATTATAATAAGATACATATTTAATTTAATATTTACGAATTGTCCGGTCTCTCCTCTCTTCAGATCCTCACAGCAACCCTTTAGATTCCTTGATACACCAGGGAATTATCTAAATAAGGATGATGAAGAGCAAATTAGTGTGGAATGCAAACAATCTCATATAATATAAAACAATAATGGATATAACGAAATTCAACAACGGAAGTTATTTTAAATCCCAATTATTATTATAAGATACATATTTAATATAATATTTACGATTTGTCCGGTCTCTCCTCTCTTCAGATCCTCACTGCATCCCTTTAGATTCCTTGATACACCAGGGAATTATCTAAATAAGGATAATAAAGAGCAAATTAGTGTGGAATGCAAACAATCTCATTTAATATAAAGCAATAATTGATATAAACGAAATTCAACAACGGAAGTTATTTTAAATTCCAATTATTATAATAAGATATATATTAAATATAATATTTACGATTTGTCCGGTCTCTCCTCTCTTCAGATCCTCACAGCATCCCTTTAAATTACTTGATACCCCAGGGAATTATGAAAATAAGGATGAAGAAGAGCAAATTAGTGTGGATTGCAAACAATCTCATTTAATATAAAAAATAATAGATATAACGATGTTCAACAATGGAAGTTAACTTAAATCCCATTTATTATAATAAGATACATATTTAATATAATATTTACGATTTCTCCGGTCTCTACTCTCTTCCAATCCTCACAGCATCCCTTTAGATTCCTTGATACCCCAGTGAATTATCTAAATAAGGATGAAGAAGAGCAAATTAGGGTGGAATGCAAACAATCTCATAGAAATATAAAACAATAATAGATAGAACGAAATTCAATAATGGAAGTTAACTTAAATCCAAGTTATTATAATGAGATACATATTTAATATAATATTTACGATTTGTCCGATCTCTCCTCTCTTCAGATCCTCACAGCATCCCTTTAGATTCCTTGATACACCCGGAAATTATCTGAATAAGGATGATGAAGAGCAAATTAATGTGGAATGCAAACAATCTCATTTATATTAAGCAATAATGGATATAACGAAATTCAACAACGGAAGTTATTTAAAATCCCAATTAATATAATAGGATACATATTTAATATAATATTTACGATTTGTCCGGTATCTCCTCTCTTCAGATCCTAACAGCATCCCTTTAGATTCCTTGATACACCAGGGAATTATATAATTAAGGATGATGAAGAGCATATTAGTGTGGAATGCAAACAATCTCATATAATATAAAACAATAATGGATATAACGAAATTCAAATACGGAAGTTATTTTAAATCCCAATTATTATAATAAGGTACATATTTAATATAATATTTCCGATTTGTACGGTGTCTCCTCTCTTCAGATCCTCACAGCATCCCTTTAGATTCCTTGATACACCAGGGAATTATCTAAATAAGGATGATGAAGAGCAAATTAGTGTGGAATGCAAACAATCTCATTTAATATAAAACAATAATTGATATAACGAAATTCAACAACGGAAGTTATTTTAAATTCCAATTATTATAATAAGATATATATTAAATATAATATTTACGATTTGTCCGGTCTCTCCTGCCTTCAGATCCTCACAGCATCCCTTTAGATTCCTTGATACCCCAGGGAATTATGAAAATAAGGATGAAGAAGAGCAAATTAGTGTGGAATGCAAACAATCTCATTTAATATAAAATAATAATAGATATAACGAAATTCAACAATGGAAGTTAACTTAAATCCCAATTATCACAATAAAATACATATTTAATATAATATTTACGATTTGTCCGGTCTCTTCTCTCTTCAGATCCTCACAGCATCCCTTTAGATTACTTGATACACCAGGGAATTATCTAAATAAGGATGAAGAAGAGCAAATTATTGTGGAATGCAAACAATCTCATTTAATATAAAACAATAATAGATATAACGAAATTCAACAACGGAAGTTAACTTAAATCATAATTATTATAATAAGAAACATATTTAATATAATATATACGATTTGTCCGGTCTCTCCTCTCTTCAGATCCTCACAGCATCCCTTTAGATTCCTTGATACCCCAGGGAATTATCTAAATAAGGATGAAGAAGAGCAAATTAGTGTGGAATGCAAACAATCTCATTTAATATAAAACAATAATAGATATAAAAAAATTCAACAATGGAAGTTAACTTAAATCCCAATTATTATAATAAGATACATATTTAATATAATATTTACGATTTGTCCGGTCTCTCCTCTCTTCAGATCCTCACAGCATCCCTTTAGATTCCTTGATACTCCAGGGAATGATCTAAATAAGGATGAAGAAGAGCAAATTAGTGTGGGATGCAAACAATCTCATTTAATATAAAACAATAATAGATATAACGAAATTCTACAATGGAAGTTAACTTAAATCCCAATTATTACAATAAAATACATATTTAATATAATATTTACGATTTGTCCGGTCTCTCCTCTCTTCAGATCCTCACAGCATCCCTTTAGATTCATTGATACCCCAGGGAATTATCTAAATAAGGATGAAGAAGAGCAAATTAGTGTAAAAATGTAACAATCTTATTTAATATAAAACAATAATAGATATAACGAAATTCAACAATGGAAGTTAACTTAAATCCCAATTATTACAATAAGATACATATTTAATATAATATTTACGATTTGTCCGGTCTCTCCTCTCTTCAGATCCTCACAGCATCCCTTTAGATTCCTTGATACCCCAGGGAATTATCTAAATAAGGATGAAGAAGAGCAAATTAGTGTGGAATGCAAACAATCTCATTTAATATAAAACAATAATAGATATAACGAAATTCAACAATGGAAGTTAACTTTAATCCCAATTATTATAATAAGATACATATTTAATATAATATTTACGATTTGTCCGGTCTCTCCTCTCTTCAGATCCTCACAGCATCCCTTTAGATTCCTTGATACCCCAGGGAATTATCTAAATAAGGATGAAGAAGAGCAAATTAGTGTGGAATGCAAACAATCACATTTAATATAAAACAATAATAGATATAAATAAAATTCAACAATGGAAGTTAACTTAAATCCCAATTATTATAATAAGATACATATTTAATGTAATATTTACGATTTATCCGGTCTCTCCTCTCTTCAGATACTCACAGCATCCCTTTAGATTCCTTGATACACCAGGGAATTATCTAAATAAGGATGAAGAAGAACAAATTAACGTGGAATGCAAACAATCTCATTTAATAAAAAACAATAATAGATAGAACGAAATTCAACAATGGAAGTAAACTTAAATCCCAATTATTATAATAAGATACATATTTAATATCATATTTACGATTTGTCCAGTCTCTCCTCTCTTCAGATCCTCACAGCATCCCTTTAGATTCCTTGATACCCAGGGAATTATCTAAATAAGGATGAAGAAGAGCAAATTAGTGTGGAATGCAATTAATCTCATTTAATATAAAACAATAACAATAATAATAATAGATATAACGAAATTTAACAATGGAAGTTAACTTAAATCCCAATTATTACAATAAGATACATATTTAATATAATATTTACGATTTGTCTGGTCTCTCCTCTCTTCAGATCCTCACAGCATCCCTTTAGATTCCTTGATACCCCAGGGAATTATCTAAATAAGGATGAAGAAGAGCAAATTAGTGTGGAATGCAAACAATCTTATTTAATATAAAACAATAATAGATATAACGAAATTCAACAATGGAAGTTAACATAAATCATAATTATTATAATAAGATACATATTTAATATAATATTTACGATTTGTCCGGTCTCTCCTCTCTTCAGATCCTCACAGCATCCCTTTAGATTCCTTGATACCCCAGGGAATTATCTAAATAAGGATGAAGAAGAGCAAATTAGTGTGGAATGCAAACAATCTCATTTAATATAAAACAATAATAGATATAACGAAGTTCAACAATGGAAGTTAACTTAAATCCCTTTTATTTTAATAAGAAACATATTTAATATAATATTTACGATTTCCCCGGTCTCTCCTCTCTTCCAATCCTCACAGCATCCCTTTAGATTCCTTGATACCCCAGGGATTATCTAAATAACGATGAAGAAGAGCAAATTAGTGTGGAATGCAAAGAATCTCATATAATATAAAACAATAATGGATATAACGAAATTCAACAACGGAATTTATTTTAAATCCCAAGTATTATAATAAGATACATATTTGATATAATATTTACGATTTGTTCGGTCTCTCCTCTCTTCAGATCCTCACAGCATCCCTTTAGATTCCTTGATACACCAGGGAATTATCTAAATAAGGATGACGAAGAGCAAATTAGTGTAGAATGCAAACAATCTCATTTAATATAAAACAATATTTGATTTAACGAAATTAACAACGGAAGTTATTTTAAATTCCAATTATTATAATAAGATATATATTAAATATAATATTTACGATTTGTCCGGTCTCTCCTCTCTTCAGATCCTCACAGCATCCCTTTAGATTTCTTGATACCCCAGGGAATTATGAAAATAAGGATGAAGAAGAGCAAATTAGTGTGGAATGCAAACAATCTCATTTAATATAAAAAATAATAGATATAACGAAGTTCAACAATGGAAGTTAACTTAAATCCCTTTTATTATAATAAGAAACATATTTAATATAATATTTACGATTTCTCCGGTCTCTCCTCTCTTCAGATCCTCACAGCATCCCTTTAGAATCCTTGATACCCCAGGGATTATCTAAATAACGATCAAGAAGAGCAAATTAGTGTGGAATGAAAAGAATCTCATTTAATATAAAACTATAATAGATATAACGAAATTCAACATTGGAAGTTTACTTAAATCCCAATTATTATAATAAGATACATATTTAATAAAATATTTACGATATGTCCGGTCTCTCTTCTCTTCAGATCCTCACAGCATCACTTTAGATTCCTTGATACCCCAGGGATTATCAAAATAACGATCAAGAAGAGCAAATTAGTGTGGAATGCAAAGAATCTCATTTAATATAAAACTATAATAGATATAACGAAGTTCAACAATGAAAGTTAACTTAAATCCCAAGTATTATAATAAGATACATATTTAATATAATATTTACGATTTCTCCTGTCTCTCCTCTCTTCCAATCCTTACAGCATCCCTTTAGATTCCTTGATACCCCAGGGAATTATCTACATAAGGATGAAGAAGAGCAAATTAGTGTGGAATGCAGACAATCTCATTTAATATAAAACAATAATAGATATAACGAAATTCAACAATGGAAGTTAACTTAAATCCCAATTATTATAATAAGATACATATTTAATTTAATATTTACGATTTGTCCGGTCTCATCTCTCCTCAGATCCTCACAGCATCCCTTTAGATTCCTTGATACCCCAGGGAATTATCTAAATAAGGATGAAGAAGAGCAAATTAGTGTGGAATGCAAACAATCTCATTTAATATAAAACAATAATAGATATAACGAAATTCAACAATGGATGTTAACTTAAATCCCAATTATCACAATAAAATACTTATTTTATATAATATTTACGATTTGTCCGGTCTCTCCTCTCTTCAGATCCTCACAGCATCCCTTTAGATTACTTGATACACCAGGGAATTATCTAAATAAGGATGAAGAAGAGCAAATTATTGTGGAATGCAAACAATCTCATTTAATATAAAACAATAATAGATATAACGAAATTCAACAACGGAAGTTAACTTAAATCATAATTATTATAATAAGAAACATATTTAATATAATATTTGCGATTTGTCCGGTCTCTCCTCTCTTCAGATCCTCACAGCATCCCTTTAGATTCCTTGATACCCCAGGGAATTATCTAAATAAGGATGAAGAAGAGCAAATTAGTGTGGAATGCAAACAATCTCATTTAATATAAAACAATAATAGATATAACGAAATTCAACAATGGAAGTTAACTTAAATCCCAATTATCACAATAAAATACTTATTTTATATAATATTTACGATTTGTCCGGTCTCTCCTCTCTTCAGATCCTCACAGTATCCCTTTAGATTCCTTGATACCCCAGGGAATTATCTAAATAAGGATGAAGAAGAGCAAATTAGTGTGGAATGCAAACAATCTCATTTAATATAAAACAATAATAGATATAACGAAATTCAACAATGGAAGTTAACTTAAATCCCAATTATTATAATAAGATACATATTACATATAATATTTGCGATTTGTCCAGTCTCTCCTCTCTTCAGATCCTCACAGCATCCCTTTAGATTCCTTGATACCCCAGGGAATTATCTAAATAAGGATGAAGAAGAGCAAATTAGTGTGGAATGCAAACAATCTCATTTAATATAAAACAATAATAGATAAAACGAAATTCAACAATGGAAGTTAACTTAAATCCCAATTATTACAATAAGATACATATTTAATATAATATTTACGATTTGTCCGGTCTCTCCTCACTTCAGATCCTCACAGCATCCCTTTTGATTCCTTGATACCCCAGGGAATTATCTAAATAAGGATGAAGAAGAGCAAATTAATGTGGAATTCAAACAATCTCATTTAATATAAAACAATAATAGATATAACGAAATTCAACAATGGAAGTTAACTTTAATGCCAATTATTATAATAAGATACATATTTAATATAATATTTACGATTTGTCCGGTCTCTCCTCTCTTCAGATCCTCACAGCATCCCTTTAGATTCCTTGATACCCCAGGGAATTATCTAAATAAGGATGAAGAAGAGCAAATTAGTGTGGAATTCAAACAATCTCATTTAATATAAAACATTAATAGATATAATTATAAGTCAACAATGGAAGTTAACTTAAATCCCAATTATTATAATAAGATACATATTTAATGTAATATTTACGATTTATCCGGTCTCTCCTCTCTTCAGATCCTCACAGCATCCCTTTAGATTCCTTGATACACCAGGGAATTATCTAAATAAGGATGAAGAAGAGCAAATTAGTGTGGAATGCAAACAATCTTATTTTATCTAAAACAATAATAGATCTAACGAAATTCAACAACGGAAGTTAACTTAAATCCCAATTATTACAATAAGATACATATTTAATATAATATTTACGATTTGTCCAGTCTCTCCTCTCTTCAGATCCTCAAAGCATCCCCTTAGATTCCTTTATTCCCCAGGGAATTATGTAAATACGGATGAAGAAGAGCAGATTAGTGTGGAATGCAATTAATCTCATTTAATATAAAACAATAACAATAATAATAATAGATATAATGAAATTCAACAATGGAAGTTAACTTAAATCCCAAATATTACAATAAGATACATATTTAATATAATATTTACGATTTGTCCGGTCTCTCCTCTCTTCAGATCCTCACAGCATCCCTTTAGATTCCTTGATACCCCTGGGAATTATCTAAATAAGGATGAAGAAGAGCAAATTAGTGTGGAATGCAAACAATCTTATTTAATATAAAACAATAATAGATCTAACGAAATTCAACAACGGAAGTTAACATAAATCATAATTATTACAATAAGATACATATTTAATATAATATTTACGATTTGTTCGGTCTCTCCTCTCTTCAGATCCTCACAGCATCTCTTTAGATTCCTTGATACCCAGGGAATTATCTAAATAAGGATGAAGAAGAGCTAATTAGTGTGGAATGCAAACAATCTCATTTAATATAAAACAATAATAGATAGAACGAAATTCAACAATGGAAGTTAACTAAAATCCCAATTATTATAATAAGAAACATATTTAATATAATATTTACGATTTGTCCGGTCTCTCCTCTCTTCAGATCCTCACAGCATCCCTTTAGATTCCTTGATACCCCAGGGAATTATGTAAATAAGGATGAAGAAGAGCAAATTAGTGTGGAATGCAAACAAACTCATTTAATATAAAACAATAATAGATCTAACGAAATTCAACAACGGAAGTTAACTTAAATCCTAATTATTACAATAAGATACATATTTAATATAATATTTACGATTTGTCCGGTCTCTCCTCTCTTCAGATCCTCACAGCATCCCTTTAGATTCCTTGATACCCCAGGGAATTATCTAAATAAGGATGAAGAAGGGCAAATTAGTGTGGAATGCATACAATCTTATTTAATATAAAACAATAATAGATCTAACAAAATTCAACAACGGAAGTTAACTTAAATCATAATTATTATAATAAGATACATATTTAATATAATATTTACGATTTGTCCGGTCTCTCCTCTCTTCAGATCCTCACAGCATCCCTTTAGATTCCTTGATACCCAGGGAATTATCTAAATAAGGATGAAGAAGAGCAAATTAGTGTGGAATGCAAACAATCTCATTTAATATAAAACAATAATAGATATAACGAAATTCAACAATGGAAGTTAACTTAAATCCCAATTATTATAATAAGATACATATTTAATATAATATTTACGATTTCTCCGGTTTCTAATCTCATCAGATCCTCACAGCATCCCTTTAGATTCCTTGATACTCCAAGGAATTATCTAAATAAGGATGAAGAAGAGCAAATTAGTGTGGAATGCAAACAATCTCATTTAATATAAAACAATAATAGATATATCAAAATTCAACAATGGAAGTTAACTTAAATCCCAATTATTATAATAAGATACATATTTAATATAATATTTACGATTTGTCCGGTCTCTCCTCTCTTCAGATTCTCACAGCATCCCTTTAGATTCCTTGATACACCAGGGAATTATCTAAATAAGGATGAAGAAGAGCAAATTAGTGTGGAATGCAAACAATATCATTTCATATAAAACAATATAAGATTTAACGAAATTCAACAATGGAAGTTATCTTAAATCCCAAGAATTAATATAAGATACATATTTAATATAATATTTACTATTTATCCGGTCTCTCCTATCTTCAGATCCTCACAGCATAACCTTCGATTCCTTTATCCCCCAGGGAATTATGTAAATAAGGATGAAGAAGAGCAAATTAGTGTGGAATGCAAACAATCTCATTTAATATAAAACAATAATAGATAGAACAAAATTCAACAAAGGTAGTTAACTTAAATCCCAATTATTTTAATAAGATACATATTTATTATAATATTTCACATTTGTCCGGTCTCTCCTCTCTTCCAATCCTCAAAGCATCCCTTTAGATTCCTTGATACCCCAGGAAATTATCTAAATAAGGATGAAGAAGAGCAAATTAGTGTAGAATGCAAACAATCTCATTTAATATCAAACAATAATAGATATAACGAAATTTAACAATGAAAGTCTTAAATCCCAATTATTATAATAAGATACATATTTAATGTAATATTTACGATTTATCCGGTCTCTCCTCTCTTCATATCCTCACAGCATCCCTTTAGATTCCATGATACACCAGGGAATTATCTAAATAAGGATGAAGAAGAGCAAATTAGCGTGGAATGCAAACAATCTCATTTAATATAAAACAATAACAGATATAACGAAATTCAACAATGGAAGTTAACTTAAATCCCAATTATTATAATAAGATACATATTTAATATAATATTTACGATTTATCCGGTCTCTCCTCTCTTCAGATCCTCACAGCATCCCCTTAGATTCCTTTATACCCCAATGAATTATGTAAATACGGATGAAGAAGAGCAAATTAGTGTGGAATGCAATTAATCTCATTTAATATAAAACAATAACAATAATTATAATAGATATAACGAAATTCAACAATGGAAGTTAACTTAAATCCCAATTATTACAATAAGATACATATTTAATATAATATTTACGATTTGTCCGGTCTCTCCTCTCTTCAGATCCTCACAGCATCCTTTTAGATTCCTTGATACCCCAGGGAATTATCTAAATAAGGATGAAGAAGAGCAAATTAGTGTGGAATGAAAACAATCTCATTTAATATAAAACAATAATAGATATAACGAAATTCAACAATGGAAGTTAACTTAAATCCCAATTATCACAATAAAATACATATTTTATATAATATTTACGATTTGTCCGGTCTCTCCTCTCTTCAGATCCTCACAGCATCCCTTTAGATTCATTGATACCCCAGGGAATTATCTAAATAAGGATGAAGAAGAGCAAATTAGTGTAAAAAGGAAACAATCTTATTTAATATAAAACAATAATAGATATAAAAAAATTCAACAATGGAAGTTAACTTAAATCCCAATTATTATAATAAGATACATATTTAATATAATATTTACGATTTGTCCGGTCTCTCCTCTCTTCAGATCCTCACAGCATCCCTTTAGATTCCTTGATACCCCAGGGAATGATCTAAATAAGGATGAAGAAGAGCAAATTAGTGTGGGATGCAAACAATCTCATTTAATATAAAACAATAATAGATATAACGAAATTCTACAATGGAAGTTAACTTAAATCCCAATTATTACAATAAGATACATATTTAATATAATATTTACGATTTGTCCGGTCTCTCCTCTCTTCAGATCCTCACAGCATCCCTTTAGATTCATTGATACCCCAGGGAATTATCTAAATAAGGATGAAGAAGAGCAAATTAGTGTAAAAAGGAAACAATCTTATTTAATATAAAACAATAATAGATATAACGAAATTCAACAATGGAAGTTAACTTAAATCCCAATTATTACAATAAGATACATATTTAATATAATATTTAAGATTTGTCCGGTCTCTCCTCTCTTCAGATCCTCACAGCATCCCTTTAGATTCCTTGATACCCCAGGGAATTATCTAAATAAGGATGAAGTAGAGCAAATTAGTGTGGAATGCAAACAATCTCATTTAATATAAAACAATAATAGATATAACGAAATTCAACAATGGAAGTTAACTTTAATCCCAATTATTATAATAAGATACATATTTAATATAATATTTACGATTTGTCCGGTCTCTCCTCTCTTCAGATCCTCACAGCATCCCTTTAGATTCCTTGATACCCCAGGGAATTATCTAAATAAGGATGAAGAAGAGCAAATTAGTGTGGAATGCAAACAATCTCATTTAATATAAAACAATAATAGATATAAATAAAATTCAACAATGGAAGTTAACTTAAATCCCAATTATTATAATAAGATACATATTTAATGTAATATTTACGATTTATCCGGTCTCTCCTCTCTTCAGATCCTCACAGCATCCCTTTAGATTCCTTGATACACCAGGGAATTATCTAAATAAGGATGAAGAAGAACAAATAGCGTGGAATGCAAACAATCTCATTTAATAAAAAACAATAATAGATAGAACGAAATTCAACAATGGAAGTAAACTTAAATCCCAATTATTATAATAAGATACATATTTAATATCATATTTACGATTTGTCCAGTCTCTCCTCTCTTCAGATCCTCACAGCATCCCCTTAGATTCCTTTATCCCCCAGGGAATTATGTAAATACGGATGAAGAAGAGCAGATTAGTGTGGAATGCAATTAATCTCATTTAATATAAAACAATAACAATAATAATAATAGATATAACGAAATTAAACAATGGAAGTAAACTTAAATCCCAATTATTACAATAAGATACATATTTAATATAATATTTACGATTTGTCCGGTCTCTCCTCTCTTCAGATCCTCACAGCATCCCTTTAGATTCCTTGATACCCCAGGGAATTATCTAAATAAGGATGAAGAAGAGCAAATTAGTGTGGAATGCAAACAATCTTATTTAATATAAAACAATAATAGATATAACGAAATTCAACAACGGAAGTTAACATAAATCATAATTATTATAATAAGATACATATTTAATATAATATTTACGATTTGACCGGTCTCTCCTCTCTTCAGATCCTCACAGCATCCCTTTAGATTCCTTGATACCCCAGGGAATTATCTAAATAAGGATGAAGAAGAGCAAATTAGTGTGGAATGCAAACAATCTTATTTAATATAAAACAATAATAGATATAACGAAATTCAACAATGGAAGTTAACTTAAATCCCAATTATTACAATAAGATACATATTTAATATAATATTTACGATTTGTCCGGTCTCTCCTCTCTTCAGATCCTCACAGCATCCTTTTAGATTCCTTGATACCCCAGGGAATTATCTAAATAAGGATGAAGAAGAGCAAATTAGTGTGGAATGAAAACAATCTCATTTAATATAAAACAATAATAGATATAACGAAATTCAACAATGGAAGTTAACTTAAATCCCAATTATCACAATAAAATACATATTTTATATAATATTTACGATTTGTCCGGTCTCTCCTCTCTTCAGATCCTCACAGCATCCCTTTAGATTAATTGATACCCCAGGGAATTATCTAAATAAGGATGAAGAAGAGCAAATTAGTGTAAAAAGGAAACAATCTTATTTAATATAAAACAATAATAGATATAACGAAATTCAACAATGGAAGTTAACTTAAATCCCAATTATTACAATAAGATACATATTTAATATAATATTTACAATTTGTCCGGTCTCTCCTCTCTTCAGATCCTCACAGCATCCCTTTAGATTCATTGATACCCCAGGGAATTATCTAAATAAGGATGAAGAAGAGCAAATTAGTGTAAAAAGGAAACAATCTTATTTAATATAAAACAATAATAGATATAACGAAATTCAACAATGGAAGTTAACTTAAATCCCAATTATTACAATAAGATACATATTTAATATAATATTTACGATTTGTTCGGTCTCTCCTCTCTTCAGATCCTCACAGCATCCCTTTAGATTCCTTGATACCCCAGGGAATTATCTAAATAAGGATGAAGAAGAGCAAATTAGTGTGGAATGCAAACAATCTCATTTAATATAAAACAATAATAGATATAAATAAAATTCAACAATGGAAGTTCACTTAAATCCCAATTATTATAATAAGATACATATTTAATGTAATATTTACGATTTATCCGGTCTCTCCTCTCTTCAGATCCTCACAGCATCCCTTTAGATTCCTTGATACACCAGGGAATTATCTAAATAAGGATGAAGAAGAACAAATTAGCGTGGAATGCAAACAATCTCATTTAATAAAAAACAATAATAGATAGAACGAAATTCAACAATGGAAGTAAACTTAAATCCCAATTATTATAATAAGATACATATTTAATATCATATTTACGATTTGTCCAGTCTCTCCTCTCTTCAGATCCTCACAGCATCCCCTTAGATTCCTTTATCCCCCAGGGAATTATGTAAATACGGATGAAGAAGAGCAGATTAGTGTGGAATGCAATTAATCTCATTTAATATAAAACAATAACAATAATAATAATAGATATAACGAAATTAAACAATGGAAGTAAACTTAAATCCCAATTATTACAATAAGATACATATTTAATATAATATTTACGATTTGTCCGGTCTCTCCTCTCTTCAGATCCTCACAGCATCCCTTTAGATTCCTTGATACCCCAGGGAATTATCTAAATAAGGATGATGAAGAGCAAATTAGTGTGGAATGCAAACAATCTTATTTAATATAAAACAATAATAGATATAACGAAATTCAACGACGGAAGTTAACATAAATCATAATTATTATAATAAGATACATATTTAATATAATATTTACGATTTGACCGGTCTCTCCTCTCTTCAGATCCTCACAGCATCCCTTTAGATTCCTTGATACCCCAGGGAATTATCTAAATAAAGATGAAGAAGAGCAAATTAGTGTGGAATGCAAACAATCTCATTTAATATAAAACAATAATAGATATAACGAAATTCAACAATGGAAGTTAACTTAAATCCCAATTACTATAATAAGATACATATTTAATTTAATATTTACGATTTGTCCGGTCTCATCTCTCCTCAGATCCTCACAGCATCCCTTTAGATTCCTTGATACCCCAGGGAATTATCTAAATAAGGATGAAGAAGAGCAAATTAGTGTGGAATGCAAACAATCTTATTTAATATAAAACAATAATAGATATAACGAAATTCAACAACGGAAGTTAACATAAATCATAATTATTATAATAAGATACATATTTAATATAATATTTACGATTTGACCGGTCTCTCCTCTCTTCAGATCCTCACAGCATCCCTTTAGATTCCTTGATACCCCAGGGAATTATCTAAATAAGGATGAAGAAGAGCAAATTAGTGTGGAATGCAAACAATCTTATTTAATATAAAACAATAATAGATATAACGAAATTCAACAATGGAAGTTAACTTAAATCCCAATTATTACAATAAGATACATATTTAATATAATATTTACGATTTGTCCGGTCTCTCCTCTCTTCAGATCCTTACAGCATCCCTTTAGATTCCTTGATACCCAGGGAATTATCTAAATAAGGATGAAGAAGAGCAAATTAGTGTGGAATGCAAACAATCTCATTTAATATAAAACAATAATAGATATAACGAAATTCAACAATGGAAGTTAACTTAAATCCCAATTATTATAATAAGATACATATTTAATATAATATTTACGATTTGTCCGGTCTCTCCTCTCTTCAGATCCTCACAGCATCCCTTTAGATTCCTTGATACACCAGGGAATTATCTAAATAAGGATGAAGAAGAGCAAATTAGTGTGGAATGAAAACAATCTCATTTAATATAAAACAATAATAGATATAACGAAATTCAACAATGGAAGTTAACTTAAATCCCAATTATCACAATAAAATACATATTTTATATAATATTTACGATTTGTCCGGTCTCTCCTCTCTTCAGATCCTCACAGCATCCCTTTAGATTAATTGATACCCCAGGGAATTATCTAAATAAGGATGAAGAAGAGCAAATTAGTGTAAAAAGGAAACAATCTTATTTAATATAAAACAATAATAGATATAACGAAATTCAACAATGGAAGTTAACTTAAATCCCAATTATTACAATAAGATACATATTTAATATAATATTTACAATTTGTCCGGTCTCTCCTCTCTTCAGATCCTCACAGCATCCCTTTAGATTCCTTGATACCCAGGGAATTATCTAAATAAGGATGAAGAAGAGCAAATTAGTGTGGAATGCAAACAATCTCATTTAATATAAAACAATAATAGATAGAACGAAATTCAACAATGGAAGTTAACTTAAATCCCAATTATTATAATAAGATACATATTTAATATAATATTTACGATTTGACCGGTCTCTCCTCTCTTCAGATCCTCACAGCATCCCTTTAGATTCCTTGATACCCCAGGGAATTATCTAAATAAGGATGAAGAAGAGCAAATTAGTGTGGAATGCAAACAATCTCATTTAATATAAAACAATAATAGATATAACGAAGTTCAACAATGGAAGTTAACTTAAATCCCTTTTATTATAATAAGAAACATATTTAATATAATATTTACGATTTCTCCGGTCTCTCCTCTCTTCCAATCCTCACAGCATCCCTTTAGATTCCTTGATACCCCAGGGATTATCTAAATAACGATGAAGAAGAGCAAATTAGTGTGGAATTCAAAGAATCTCATATAATATAAAACAATAATGGATATAACGAAATTCAACAACGGAAGTTATTTTAAATCTCAATTATTATAATAAGATACATATTTGATATAATATTTACGATTTGTCCGGTCTCTCCTCTCTTCAGATCCTCACAGCATCCCTTTAGATTCCTTGATACCCCAGGGAATTATCTAAATAAGGATGAAGTAGAGCAAATTAGTGTGGAATGCAAACAATCTCATTTAATATAAAACAATAATAGATATAACGAAATTCAACAATGGAAGTTAACTTTAATCCCAATTATTATAATAAGATACATATTTAATATAATATTTACGATTTGTCCGGTCTCTCCTCTCTTCAGATCCTCACAGCATCCCTTTAGATTCCTTGATACCCCAGGGAATTATCTAAATAAGGATGAAGAAGAGAAAATTAGTGTGGAATGCTAACAATCTCATTTAATATAAAACAATAATAGATATAAATAAAATTCAACAATGGAAGTTAACTTAAATCCCAATTATTAAAATAAGATACATATTTAATGTAATATTTACGATTTATCCGGTCTCTCCTCTCTTCAGATCCTCACAGCATCCCTTTAGATACCTTGATACACCAGGGAATTATCTAAATAAGGATGAAGAAGAACAAATTAGCGTGGAATGCAAACAATCTCATTTAATAAAAAACAATAATAGATAGAACGAAATTCAACAATGGAAGTAAACTTAAATCCCAATTATTATAATAAGATACATATTTAATATCATATTTACGATTTGTCCAGTCTCTCCTCTCTTCAGATCCTCACAGCATCCCCTTAGATTCCTTTATCCCCCAGGGAATTATGTAAATACGGATGAAGAAGAGCAGATTAGTGTGGAATGCAATTAATCTCATTTAATATAAAACAATAACAATAATAATAATAGATATAACGAAATTAAACAATGGAAGTAAACTTAAATCCCAATTATTACAATAAGATACATATTTAATATAATATTTATGATTTGTCCGGTCTCTCCTCTCTTCAGATCCTCACAGCATCCCTTTAGATTCCTTGATACCCCAGGGAATTATCTAAATAAGGATGAAGAAGAGCAAATTAGTGTGGAATGCAAACAATCTTATTTAATATAAAACAATAATAGATATAACGAAATTCAACAACGGAAGTTAACATAAATCATAATTATTATAATAAGATACATATTTAATATAATATTTACGATTTGACCGGTCTCTCATCTCTTCAGATCCTCACAGCATCCCTTTAGATTCCTTGATACCCCAGGGAATTATCTAAATAAGGATGAAGAAGAGCAAATTAGTGTGGAATGCAAACAATCTCATTTAATATAAAACAATAATAGATATAACGAAATTCAACAATGGAAGTTAACTTAAATCCCAATTATTATAATAAGATACATATTTAATTTAATATTTACGATTTGTCCGGTCTCATCTCTCCTCAGATCCTCACAGCATCCCTTTAGATTCCTTGATACCCCAGGGAATTATCTAAATAAGGATGAAGAAGAGCAAATTAGTGTGGAATGCAAACAATCTCATTTAATATAAAACAATAATAGATATAACGAAATTCACAAATGGAAGTTAACTTAAATCCCAATTATCACAATAAAATACATATTTTATATAATATTTACGATTTGTCCGGTCTCTCCTCTCTTCAGATCCTCACAGCATCCCTTTAGATTACTTGATACACCAGGGAATTATCTAAATAAGGATGAAGAAGAGCAAATTATTGTGGAATGCAAACAATCTCATTTAATATAAAACAATAATAGATATAACGAAATTAAACAATGGAAGTTAACTTAAATCATGATTATTATAATAAGAAACATATTTAATATAATATATACGATTAGTCCGGTCTCTCCTCTCTTCAGATCCTCACAGTATCCCTTTAGATTCCTTGATACCCCAGGGAATTATCTTAATAAGGATGAAGAAGAGCAAATTAGTGTGGAATGCAAACAATCTCATTTAATATAAAACAATAATAGATATAACGAAATTCAACAATGGAAGTTAACTTAAATCCCAATTATTATAATAAGATACATATTAAATATAATATTTGCGATTTGTCCGGTCTCTCCTCTCTTCAGATCCTCACAGCATCCCTTTAGATTCCTTGATACCCCAGGGAATTATCTAAATAAGGATGAAGAAGAGCAAATTAGTGTGGTATGCAAACAATCTCATTTAATATAAAAAAATAATAGATAAAACGAAATTCAACAATGGAAGTTAACTTAAATCCCAATTATTACAATAAGATACATATTTAATATAATATTTTCGATTTGTCCGGTCTCTCCTCTCTTCAGATCCTCACAGCATCCCTTTAGATTCCTTGATACCCCAGGGAATTATCTAAATAAGGATGAAGAAGAGCAAATTAGTGTGGAATGCAAACAATCTCATTTAATATAAAACAATAATAGATATAACGAAATTTAACAATGGAAGTTAACTTTCATCCCAATTATTATAATAAGATACATATTTAATATAATATTTACGATTTGTCCAGTCTCTCCTCTCTTCAGATCCTCACAGCATCCCTTTAGATTCCTTGATACCCCAGGGAATTATCTAAATAAGGATGAAGAAGAGCAAATTAGTGTGGAATGCAAACAATCTCATTTAATATAAAACAATAATAGATATAAATAAAATTCAACAATGGAAGTTAACTTAAATCCCAATTATTATAATAAGATACATATTTAATGTAATATTTACGATTTATCCGGTCTCTCCTCTCTTCAGATCCTCACAGCATCCCTTTAGATTCCTTGATACACCAGGGAATTATCTAAATAAGGATGAAGGAGAACAAATTAGCGTGGAATGCAAACAATCTCATTTAATAAAAAACAATAATAGATAGAACGAAATTCAACAATGGAAGTAAACTTAAATCCCAATTATTATAATAAGATACATATTTAATATAATATTTACGATTTGTCCAGTCTCTCCTCTCTTCAGATCCTCACAGCATCCCTTTAGATTCCTTGATACCCCAGGGAATTATCTAAATAAGGATGAAGAAGAGCAAATTAGTGTGGAATGCAAACAATCTTATTTAATATAAAACAATAATAGATATAACGAAATTCAACAACGGAAGTTAAAATAAATCATAATTATTATAATAAGGTACATATTTAATATAATATTTACGATTTGTCCGGTCTCTCCTCTCTTCAGATCCTCACAGCATCCCTTTAGATTCCTTGATACCCCAAGGAATTATCTAAATAAGGATGAAGAAGAGCAAATTAGTGTGGAATGCAAACAATCTCATTTAATATAAAAAAATAATAGATAAAACGAAATTCAACAATGGAAGTTAACTTAAATCCCAATTATTACAATAAGATACATATTTAATATAATATTTACGATTTGTCCGGTCTCTCCTCTCTTCAGATCCTCACAGCATCCCTTTAGATTCCTTGATACCCCAGGGAATTATCTAAATAAGGATGAAGAAGAGCAAATTAGTGTGGAATGCAAACAATCTCATTTAATATAAAACAATAATAGATATAACGAAATTCAACAATGGAAGTTAACTTTAATCCCAATTATTATAATAAGATACATATTTAATATAATATTTACGATTTGTCCGGTCTCTCCTCTCTTCAGATCCTCACAGCATCCCTTTAGATTCCTTGATACCCCAGGGAATTATCTAAATAAGGATGAAGAAGAGCAAATTAGTCTGGAATGCAAACAATCTCATTTAATATAAAACAATAATAGATATAACGAAATTCAACAATGGAAGTTAACTTTAATCCCAATTATTATAATAAGATACATATTTAATATAATATTTACGATTTGTCCGGTCTCTCCTCTCTTCAGATCCTCACAGCATCCCTTTAGATTCCTTGATACCCCAGGGAATTATCTAAATAAGGATGAAGAAGAGCAAATAAGTGTGGAATGCAAACAATCTCATTTAATATAAAACAATAATAGATATAAATTAAATTCAACAATGGAAGTTAACTTAAATCCCAATTATTATAATAAGATACATATTTAATGTAATATTTACGATTTATCCTGTCTCTCCTCTCTTCAGATCCTCACAGCATCCCTTTAGATTCCTTGATACACCAGGGAATTATCTAAATAAGGATGAAGAAGAACAAATTAGCGTGGAATGCAAACAATCTCATTTAATAAAAAACAATAATAGATAGAACGAAATTCAACAATGGAAGTAAACTTAAATCCCAATTATTATAATAAGATACATATTTAATATCATATTTACTATTTGTCCAGTCTCTCCTCTCTTCAGATCCTCACAGCATCCCTTTAGATTCCTTGATACCCCAGGGAATTATCTAAATAAGGATGAAGAAGAGCAAATTAGTGTGGAATGCAAACAATCTCATTTAATATAAAACAATAATAGATATAACGAAATTCACAAATGGAAGTTAACTTAAATCCCAATTATCACAATAAAATACATATTTTATATAATATTTACGATTTGTCCGGTCTCTCCTCTCTTCAGATCCTCACAGCATCCCTTTAGATTACTTGATACACCAGGGAATTATCTAAATAAGGATGAAGAAGAGCAAATTATTGTGGAATGCAAACAATCTCATTTAATATAAAACAATAATAGATATAACGAAATTAAACAACGGAAGTTAACTTAAATCATGATTATTATAATAAGAAACATATTTAATATAATATATACGATTTGTCCGGTCTCTCCTCTCTTCAGATCCTCACAGTATCCCTTTAGATTCCTTGATACCCCAGGGAATTATCTTAATAAGGATGAAGAAGAGCAAATTAGTGTGGAATGCAAACAATCTCATTTAATATAAAACAATAATTGATATAACGAAATTCAACAATGGAAGTTAACTTAAATCCCAATTATTATAATAAGATACATATTAAATATAATATTTGCGATTTGTCCGGTCTCTCCTCTCTTCAGATCCTCACAGCATCCCTTTAGATTCCTTGATACCCCAGGGAATTATCTAAATAAGGATGAAGAAGAGCAAATTAGTGTGGAATGCAAACAATCTCATTTAATATAAAAAAATAATAGATAAAACGAAATTCAACAATGGAAGTTAACTTAAATCCCAATTATTACAATAAGATACATATTTAATATAATATTTTCGATTTGTCCGGTCTCTCCTCTCTTCAGATCCTCAAGGCATCCCTTTAGATTCCTTGATACCCCAGGGAATTATCTAAATAAGGATGAAGAAGAGCAAATTAGTGTGGAATGCAAACAATCTCATTTAATATAAAACAATAATAGATATAAATAAAATTCAACAATGGAAGTTAACTTAAATCCCAATTATTATAATAAGATACATATTTAATGTAATATTTACGATTTATCCGGTCTCTCCTCTCTTCAGATCCTCACAGCATCCCTTTAGATTCCTTGATACACCAGGGAATTATCTAAATAAGGATGAAGAAGAACAAATTAGCGTGGAATGCAAACAATCTCATTTAATAAAAAACAATAATAGATAGAACGAAATTCAACAATGGAAGTAAACTTAAATCCCAATTATTATAATAAGATACATATTTAATATCATATTTACGATTTGTCCAGTCTCTCCTCTCTTCAGATCCTCACAGCATCCCTTTAGATTCCTTGATACCCCAGGGAATTATCTAAATAAGGATGAAGAAGAGCAAATTAGTGTGGAATGCAAACAATCTTATTTAATATAAAACAATAATAGATATAACGAAATTCAACAACGGAAGTTAACATAAATCATAATTATTATAATAAGGTACATATTTAATATAATATTTACGATTTGTCCGGTCTCTCCTCTCTTCAGATCCTCACAGCATCCCTTTAGATTCCTTGATACCCCAGGGAATTATCTAAATAAGGATGAAGAAGAGCAAATTAGTGTGGAATGCAAACAATCTCATTTAATATAAAAAAATAATAGATAAAACGAAATTCAACAATGGAAGTTAACTTAAATCCCAATTATTACAATAAGATACATATTTAATATAATATTTACGATTTGTCCGGTCTCTCCTCTCTTCAGATCCTCACAGCATCCCTTTAGATTCCTTGATACACCAGGGAATTATCTAAATAAGGATGAAGAAGAGCAAATTAGTGTGGAATGCAAACAATCTCATTTAATATAAAACAATAATAGATATAACGAAATTCAACAATGGAAGTTAACTTTAATCCCAATTATTATAATAAGATACATATTTAATATAATATTTACGATTTTTCCGGTCTCTCCTCTCTTCAGATCCTCACAGCATCCCTTTAGATTCCTTGATACCCCAGGGAATTATCTAAATAAGGATGAAGAAGAGCAAATTAGTGTGGAATGCAAACAATCTCATTTAATATAAAACAATAATAGATAGAACGAAATTCACAAATGGAAGTTAACTTAAATCCCAATTATCACAATAAAAACATATTTTATATAATATTTACGATTTGTCCGGTCTCTCCTCTCTTCAGATCCTCACAGCATCCCTTTAGATTACTTGATACACCAGGGAATTATCTAAATATGGATGAAGAAGAGCAAATTATTGTGGAATGCAAACAATCTCATTTAATATAAAACAATAATAGATATAACGAAATTAAACAACGGAAGTTAACTTAAATCATGATTATTATAATAAAAAACATATTTAATATAATATATACGATTAGTCCGGTCTCTCCTCTCTTCAGATCCTCACAGTATCCCTTTAGATTCCTTGATACCCCAGGGAATTATCTTAATAAGGATGAAGAAGAGCAAATTAGTGTGGAATGCAAACAATCTCATTTAATATAAAACAATAATAGATATAACGAAATTCAACAATGGAAGTTAACTTAAATCCCAATTATTATAATAAGATACATATTAAATATAATATTTGCGATTTGTCCGGTCTCTCCTCTCTTCAGATCCTCACAGCATCCCTTTAGATTCCTTGATACCCCAGGGAATTATCTAAATAAGGATGAAGAAGAGCAAATTAGTGTGGAATGCAAACAATCTCATTTAATATAAAAAAATAATAGATAAAACGAAATTCAACAATGGAAGTTAACTTAAATCCCAATTATTACAATAAGATACATATTTAATATAATATTTTCGATTTGTCCGGTCTCTCCTCTCTTCAGATCCTCACAGCATCCCTTTAGATTCCTTGATACCCCAGGGAATTATCTAAATAAGGATGAAGAAGAGCAAATTAGTGTGGAATGCAAACAATCTCATTTAATATAAAACAATAATAGATATAACGAAATTTAACAATGGAAGTTAACTTTCATCCCAATTATTATAATAAGATACATATTTAATATAATATTTACGATTTGTCCGGTCTCTCCTCTCTTCAGATCCTCACAGCATCCCTTTAGATTCCTTGATACCCCAGGGAATTATCTAAATAAGGATGAAGAAGAGCAAATTAGTGTGGAATGCAAACAATCTCATTTAATATAAAACAATAATAGATATAAATAAAATTCAACAATGGAAGTTAACTTAAATCCCAATTATTATAATAAGATACATATTTAATGCAATATTTACGATTTATCCGGTCTCTCCTCTCTTCAGATCCTCACAGCATCCCTTTAGATTCCTTGATACACCAGGGAATTATCTAAATAAGGATGAAGAAGAACAAATTAGCGTGGAATGCAAACAATCTCATTTAATAAAAAACAATAATAGATAGAACGAAATTCAACAATGGAAGTAAACTTAAATCCCAATTATTATAATAAGATACATATTTAATATAATATTTACGATTTGTCCAGTCTCTCCTCTCTTCAGATCCTCACAGCATCCCTTTAGATTCCTTGATACCCCAGGGAATTATCTAAATAAGGATGAAGAAGAGCAAATTAGTGTGGAATGCAAACAATCTTATTTAATATAAAACAATAATAGATATAACGAAATTCAACAACGGAAGTTAAAATAAATCATAATTATTATAATAAGGTACATATTTAATATAATATTTACGATTTGTCCGGTCTCTCCTCTCTTCAGATCCTCACAGCATCCCTTTAGATTCCTTGATACCCCAAGGAATTATCTAAATAAGGATGAAGAAGAGCAAATTAGTGTGGAATGCAAACAATCTCATTTAATATAAAAAAATAATAGATAAAACGAAATTCAACAATGGAAGTTAACTTAAATCCCAATTATTACAATAAGATACATATTTAATATAATATTTACGATTTGTCCGGTCTCTCCTCTCTTCAGATCCTCACAGCATCCCTTTAGATTCCTTGATACCCCAGGGAATTATCTAAATAAGGATGAAGAAGAGCAAATTAGTGTGGAATGCAAACAATCTCATTTAATATAAAACAATAATAGATATAACGAAATTCAACAATGGAAGTTAACTTTAATCCCAATTATTATAATAAGATACATATTTAATATAATATTTACGATTTGTCCGGTCTCTCCTCTCTTCAGATCCTCACAGCATCCCTTTAGATTCCTTGATACCCCAGGGAATTATCTAAATAAGGATGAAGAAGAGCAAATTAGTGTGGAATGCAAACAATCTCATTTAATATAAAACAATAATAGATATAACGAAATTCAACAATGGAAGTTAACTTTAATCCCAATTATTATAATAAGATACATATTTAATATAATATTTACGATTTGTCCGGTCTCTCCTCTCTTCAGATCCTCACAGCATCCCTTTAGATTCCTTGATACCCCAGGGAATTATCTAAATAAGGATGAAGAAGAGCAAATAAGTGTGGAATGCAAACAATCTCATTTAATATAAAACAATAATAGATATAAATTAAATTCAACAATGGAAGTTAACTTAAATCCCAATTATTATAATAAGATACATATTTAATGTAATATTTACGATTTATCCGGTCTCTCCTCTCTTCAGATCCTCACAGCATCCCTTTAGATTCCTTGATACACCAGGGAATTATCTAAATAAGGATGAAGAAGAACAAATTAGCGTGGAATGCAAACAATCTCATTTAATAAAAAACAATAATAGATAGAACGAAATTCAACAATGGAAGTAAACTTAAATCCCAATTATTATAATAAGATACATATTTAATATCATATTTACTATTTGTCCAGTCTCTCCTCTCTTCAGATCCTCACAGCATCCCTTTAGATTCCTTGATACCCCAGGGAATTATCTAAATAAGGATGTAGAAGAGCAAATTAGTGTGGAATGCAAACAATCTCATTTAATATAAAACAATAATAGATATAACGAAATTCACAAATGGAAGTTAACTTAAATCCCAATTATCACAATAAAATACATATTTTATATAATATTTACGATTTGTCCGGTCTCTCCTCTCTTCAGATCCTCACAGCATCCCTTTAGATTACTTGATACACCAGGGAATTATCTAAATAAGGATGAAGAAGAGCAAATTATTGTGGAATGCAAACAATCTCATTTAATATAAAACAATAATAGATATAACGAAATTAAACAACGGAAGTTAACTTAAATCATGATTATTACAATAAGATACATATTTAATATAATATTTACGATTTGTCCGGTCTATCCTCTCTTCAGATCCTCACAGCATCCCTTTAGATTCCTTGATACCCCAGGGAATTATCTAAATAAGGATGAAGAAGAGCAAATTAGTGTGGAATGCAAACAATCTCATTTAATATAAAACAATAATAGATATAACGAAATTCAACAATGGAAGTTAACTTTAATCCCAATTATTATAATAAGATACATATTTAATATAATATTTACGATTTGTCCGGTCTCTCCTCTCTTCAGATCCTCACAGCATCCCTTTAGATTCCTTGATACCCCAGGGAATTATCTAAATAAGGATGAAGAAGAGCAAATTAGTGTGGAATGCAAACAATCTCATTTAATATAAAACAATAATAGATATAACGAAATTCAACAATGGAAGTTAACTTTAATCCCAATTATTATAATAAGATACATATTTAATATAATATTTACGATTTGTCCGGTCTCTCCTCTCTTCAGATCCTCACAGCATCCCTTTAGATTCCTTGATACCCCAGGGAATTATCTAAATAAGGATGAAGAAGAGCAAATAAGTGTGGAATGCAAACAATCTCATTTAATATAAAACAATAATAGATATAAATTAAATTCAACAATGGAAGTTAACTTAAATCCCAATTATTATAATAAGATACATATTTAATGTAATATTTACGATTTATCCGGTCTCTCCTCTCTTCAGATCCTCACAGCATCCCTTTAGATTCCTTGATACACCAGGGAATTATCTAAATAAGGATGAAGAAGAACAAATTAGCGTGGAATGCAAACAATCTCATTTAATAAAAAACAATAATAGATAGAACGAAATTCAACAATGGAAGTAAACTTAAATCCCAATTATTATAATAAGATACATATTTAATATCATATTTACTATTTGTCCAGTCTCTCCTCTCTTCAGATCCTCACAGCATCCCTTTAGATTCCTTGATACCCCAGGGAATTATCTAAATAAGGATGTAGAAGAGCAAATTAGTGTGGAATGCAAACAATCTCATTTAATATAAAACAATAATAGATATAACGAAATTCACAAATGGAAGTTAACTTAAATCCCAATTATCACAATAAAATACATATTTTATATAATATTTACGATTTGTCCGGTCTCTCCTCTCTTCAGATCCTCACAGCATCCCTTTAGATTACTTGATACACCAGGGAATTATCTAAATAAGGATGAAGAAGAGCAAATTATTGTGGAATGCAAACAATCTCATTTAATATAAAACAATAATAGATATAACGAAATTAAACAACGGAAGTTAACTTAAATCATGATTATTATAATAAGAAACATATTTAATATAATATATACGATTTGTCCGGTCTCTCCTCTCTTCAGATCCTCACAGTATCCCTTTAGATTCCTTGATACCCCAGGGAATTATCTTAATAAGGATGAAGAAGAGCAAATTAGTGTGGAATGCAAACAATCTCATTTAATATAAAACAATAATAGATATAACGAAATTAAACAATGGAAGTTAACTTAAATCCCAATTATTATAATAAGATACATATTAAATATAATATTTGCAATTTGTCCGGTCTCTCCTCTCTTCAGATCCTCACAGCATCCCTTTAGATTCCTTGATACCCCAGGGAATTATCTAAATAAGGATGAAGAAGAGCAAATTAGTGTGGAATGCAAACAATCTCATTTAATATAAAAAAATAATAGATAAAACGAAATTCAACAATGGAAGTTAACTTAAATCCCAATTATTACAATAAGATACATATTTAATATAATATTTTCGATTTGTCCGGTCTCTCCTCTCTTCAGATCCTCACAGCATCCCTTTAGATTCCTTGATACCCCAGGGAATTATCTAAATAAGGATGAAGAAGAGCAAATTAGTGTGGAATGCAAACAATCTCATTTAATATAAAACAATAATAGATATAAATAAAATTCAACAATGGAAGTTAACTTAAATCCCAATTATTATAATAAGATACATATTTAATGTAATATTTACGATTTATCCGGTCTCTCCTCTCTTCAGATCCTCACAGCATCCCTTTAGATTCCTTGATACACCAGGGAATTATCTAAATAAGGATGAAGAAGAACAAATTAGCGTGGAATGCAAACAATCTCATTTAATAAAAAACAATAATAGATAGAACGAAATTCAACAATGGAAGTAAACTTAAATCCCAATTATTATAATAAGATACATATTTAATATCATATTTACGATTTGTCCAGTCTCTCCTCTCTTCAGATCCTCACAGCATCCCTTTAGATTCCTTGATACCCCAGGGAATTATCTAAATAAGGATGAAGAAGAGCAAATTAGTGTGGAATGCAAACAATCTTATTTAATATAAAACAATAATAGATATAACGAAATTCAACAACGGAAGTTAACATAAATCATAATTATTATAATAAGGTACATATTTAATATAATATTTACGATTTGTCCGGTCTCTCCTCTCTTCAGATCCTCACAGCATCCCTTTAGATTCCTTGATACCCCAGGGAATTATCTAAATAAGGATGAAGAAGAGCAAATTAGTGTGGAATGCAAACAATCTCATTTAATATAAAAAAATAATAGATAAAACGAAATTCAACAATGGAAGTTAACTTAAATCCCAATTATTACAATAAGATACATATTTAATATAATATTTACGATTTGTCCGGTCTCTCCTCTCTTCAGATCCTCACAGCATCCCTTTAGATTCCTTGATACACCAGGGAATTATCTAAATAAGGATGAAGAAGAGCAAATTAGTGCGGAATGCAAACAATCTCATTTAATATAAAACAATAATAGATATAACGAAATTCAACAATGGAAGTTAACTTTAATCCCAATTATTATAATAAGATACATATTTAATATAATATTTACGATTTTTCCGGTCTCTCCTCTCTTCAGATCCTCACAGCATCCCTTTAGATTCCTTGATACCCCAGGGAATTATCTAAATAAGGATGAAGAAGAGCAAATTAGTGTGGAATGCAAACAATCTCATTTAATATAAAACAATAATAGATATAACGAAATTCAACAATGGAAGTTAACTTTTATCCCAATTATTATAATAAGATACATATTTAATATAATATTTACGATTTGTCCGGTCTCTCCTCTCTTCAGATCCTCACAGCATCCCTTTAGATTCCTTGATACCCCAGGGAATTATCTAAATAAGGATGAAGAAGAGCAAATTAGTGTGGAATGCAAACAATCTCATTTAATATAAAACAATAATAGATATAAATAAAATTCAACAATGGAAGTTAACTTAAATCCCAATTATTATAATAAGATACATATTTAATGTAATATTTACGATTTATCCGGTCTCTCCTCTCTTCAGATCCTCACAGCATCCCTTTAGATTCCTTGATACAACAGGGAATTATCTAAATAAGGATGAAGAAGAACAAATTAGCGTGGAATGCAAACAATCTCATTTAATAAAAAACAATAATAGATAGAACGAAATTCAACAATGGAAGTAAAGTTAAATCCCAATTATTATAATAAGATACATATTTAATATCATATTTACGATTTGTCCAGTCTCTCCTCTCTTCAGATCCTCACAGCATCCCTTTAGATTCCTTGATACCCCAGGGAATTATCTAAATAAGGATGAAGAAGAGCAAATTAGTGTGGAATGCAAACAATCTTATTTAATATAAAACAATAATAGATATAACGAAATTCAACAACGGAAGTTAACATAAATCATAATTATTATAATAAGGTACATATTTAATATAATATTTACGATTTGTCCGGTCTCTCCTCTCTTCAGATCCTCACAGCATCCCTTTAGATTCCTTGATACACCAGGGAATTATCTAAATAAGGATGACGAAGAGCAAATTAGTGTAGAATGCAAACAATCTCATTTAATATAAAACAATAATTGATATAACGAAATTCAACAACGGAAGTTATTTTAAATTCCAATTATTATAATAAGATATATATTAAATATAATATTTACGATTTGTCCGGTCTCTCCTCTCTTAAGATCCTCACAGCATCCCTTTAGATTCCTTGATACCACAGGGAATTATGAAAATAAGGATGAAGAAGAGCAAATTAGTGTGGAATGCAAACAATCTCATTTAATATAAAAAATAATAGATATAACGAAGTTCAACAATGGAAGTTAACTTAAATCCCTTTTATTATAATAAGAAACATATTTAATATAATATTTACGATTTCTCCGGTCTCTCCTCTCTTCAGATCCTCACAGCATCCCTTTAGATTCCTTGATACCCCAGGGAATTATCTAAATAAGGATGAAGAAGAGCAAATTAGTTTGGAATGCAAACAATCTCATTTAATATAAAACAATAATAGATATAACGAAATTCACAAATGGAAGTTAACTTAAATCCCAATTATCACAATAAAATACATATTTTATATAATATTTACGATTTGTCCGTTCTCTCCTCTCTTCAGATACTCACAGCATCCCTTTAGATTACTGGATACACCAGGGAATTATCTAAATAAGGATGAAGAAGAGCAAATTATTGTGGAATGCAAACAATCTCATTTAATATAAAACAATAATAGATATAACGAAATTCAACAACGGAAGTTTTCTTAAATCATGATTATTATAATAAGAAACATATTTAATATAATATATACGATTTGTCCGGTCTCTCCTCTCTTCAGATCCTCACAGTATCCCTTTAGATTCCTTGATACCCCAGGGAATTATCTAAATAAGGATGAAGAAGAGCAAATAGGTGTGGAATGCAAACAATCTCATTTAATATAAAACAATAATAGATATAACGAAATTCAACAATGGAAGTTAACTTAAATCCCAATTATTATAATAAGATACATATTAAATATAATATTTGCGATTTGTCCGGTCTCTTCTCTCTTCAGGTCCTCACAGCATCCCTTTAGATTCCTTGATACCCCAGGGAATTATCTAAATAAGGATGAAGAAGAGCAAATTAGTGTGGAATGCAAACAATCTCATTTAATATAAAACAATAATAGATATAACGAAGTTCAACAATGGAAGTTAACTTAAATCCCTTTTATTATATTAAGAAACATATTTAATATAATATTTACGATTTCTCCGGTCTCTCCTCTCTTCCAATCCTCACAGCACCTCTTTAGATTCCTTGATACCCCAGGGATTATCTAAATAACGATGAATAAGAGCAAATTAGTGTGGAATGCAAAGAATCTCATTTAATATAAAACTATAATAGATATAACGAAATTCAACATTGGAAGTTTACTTAAATCCCAATTATTATAATAAGATACATATTTAATAAAATATTTACGATATGTCCGATCTCTCCTCTCTTCAGATTCTCACAGCATCCCTTTAGATTCCTTGATACCCCAGGGAATTATCTAAATAAGGATGAAGAAGAGCAAATTAGTGTGGAATGCAACCAATCTCATTTAATATAAAACAATAATAGATATAACGAAATTCAACAATGGAAGTTAACTTAAATCCCAATTATTATAATAAGATACATATTTAATTTAATATTTACGATTTGTCCGGTCTCACCTCTCCTCAGATCCTCACAGCATCCCTTTAGATTCCTTGATACCCCAGGGAATTATCTAAATAAGGATGAAGAAGAGCAAATTAGTGTGGAATGCAAATAATCTCATTTAATATAAAACTATAATAGATATAACGAAATTCAACAATGGAAATTAACTTAAATCCCAATTATCACAATAAGATACATATTTTATATAATATTTACGATTTGTCCGGTCTCTCCTCTCTTCAGATCCTCACAGCATCCCTTTAGATTACTTGATACACCAGGGAATTATCTAAATAAGGATGAAGAAGAGCAAATTATTGTGGAATGCAAACAATCTCATTTAATATAAAACAATAATAGATATAACTAAATTCAACAACGGAAGTTAACTTTAATCATAATTATTATAATAAGAAACATGTTTAATATAATATTTACGATTAGTCCGGTCTCTCCTCTCTTCAGATCCTCACAGTATCCCTTTAGATTCCTTGATACCCCAGGGAATTATCTAAATAAGGATGAAGAAGAGCAAATTAGTGTGGAATGCAAACAATCTCATTTAATATAAAACAATAATATATAGAACGAAATTAAACAATGGAAGTTAACTTAAATCCCAATTATTATAATAAGATACATATTTAATATAATATTTACGATTTGTCCGTTCTTTCCTCTCTTCAGATCCTCACAGCATCCCTTTAGATTCCTTGATACCCCAAGGAATTATCTAAATAAGGATGAAGAAGAGCAAATTAGTGTGGAATGCAAACAATCTCATTTAATATAAAACAATAATAGATATAAAAAAATTCAACAATCGAAGTTAACTTAAATCCCAATTATTATAATAAGATACATATTTAATATAATATTTACGATTTCTCCGGTCTCTCCTCTCTTCAGATCCTCACAGCATCCCTTTAGATTCCTTGATACCCCTGGGAATGATCTAAATAAGGATGAAGAAGATCAAATTAGTGTGGAATGCAAACAATCTCATTTAATATAAAACAATAATAGATATAACGAAATTCTACAATGGAAGTTAACTTAAATCCCAATTATTACAATAAGATACATATTTAATATAATATTTACGATTTGTCCGGTCTCTCCTCTCTTCAGATCCTCACAGCATCCCTTTAGATTCCTTGATACCCCAGGGAATTATCTAAATAAGGATGAAGAAGAGCAAATTAGTGTGGAATGCAAACAATCTTATTTAATATAAAACAATAATAGATCTAACGAAATTCAACAACGGAAGTTAACATAAATCATAATTATTACAATAAGATACATATTTAATATAATATTTACGATTTGTCCGGTCTCTCCTCTCTTCAGATCCTCACAGCATCCCTTTAGATTCCTTGATACCCTGGGAATTATCTAAATAAGGATGAAGAAGAGCTAATTAGTGTGGAATGCAAACAATCTCATTTAATATAAAACAATAATAGATAGAACGAAATTCAACAATGGAAGTTAACTGAAATCCCAATTATTATAATAAGATACATATTTAATATAATATTTACGATTTGTCCGGTCTCTCCTCTCTTCAGATCCTCACAGTATCCCTTTAGATTCCTTGATACCCCAGGGAATTATCTAAATAAGGATGAAGAAGAGCAAATTAGTGTGGAATGCAAACAATCTCATTTAATATAAAACAATAATATATAGAACGAAATTAAACAATGGAAGTTAACTTAAATCCCAATTATTATAATAAGAAACATGTTTAATATAATATTTACGATTAGTCCGGTCTCTCCTCTCTTCAGATCCTCACAGTATCCCTTTAGATTCCTTGATACCCCAAGGAATTATCTAAATAAGGATGAAGAAGAGCAAATTAGTGTGGAATGCAAACAATCTCATTTAATATAAAACAATAATATATAGAACGAAATTAAACAATGGAAGTTAACTTAAATCCCAATTATTATAATAAGATACATATTTAATATAATATTTACGATTTGTCCGTTCTTTCCTCTCTTCAGATCCTCACAGCATCCCTTTAGATTCCTTGATACCCCAAGGAATTATCTAAATAAGGATGAAGAAGAGCAAATTAGTGTGGAATGCAAACAATCTCATTTAATATAAAACAATAATAGATATAAAAAAATTCAACAATCGAAGTTAACTTAAATCCCAATTATTATAATAAGATACATATTTAATATAATATTTACGATTTCTCCGGTCTCTCCTCTCTTCAGATCCTCACAGCATCCCTTTAGATTCCTTGATACCCCTGGGAATGATCTAAATAAGGATGAAGAAGATCAAATTAGTGTGGAATGCAAACAATCTCATTTAATATAAAACAATAATAGATATAACGAAATTCTACAATGGAAGTTAACTTAAATCCCAATTATTACAATAAGATACATATTTAATATAATATTTACGATTTGTCCGGTCTCTCCTCTCTTCAGATCCTCACAGCATCCCTTTAGATTCCTTGATACCCCAGGGAATTATCTAAATAAGGATGAAGAAGAGCAAATTAGTGTGGAATGCAAACAATCTTATTTAATATAAAACAATAATAGATCTAACGAAATTCAACAACGGAAGTTAACATAAATCATAATTATTACAATAAGATACATATTTAATATAATATTTACGATTTGTCCGGTCTCTCCTCTCTTCAGATCCTCACAGCATCCCTTTAGATTCCTTGATACCCTGGGAATTATCTAAATAAGGATGAAGAAGAGCTAATTAGTGTGGAATGCAAACAATCTCATTTAATATAAAACAATAATAGATAGAACGAAATTCAACAATGGAAGTTAACTGAAATCCCAATTATTATAATAAGATACATATTTAATATAATATTTACGATTTGTCCGGTCTCTCCTCTCTTCAGATCCTCACAGCATCCCTTTAGATTCCTTGATACCCCAGGGAATTATGTAAATAAGGATGAAGAAGAGCAAATTAGTGTGGAATGCAAACAATCTCATTTAATATAAAAAATAATAGATATAACGAAGTTCAACAATGGAAGTTAACTTAAATCCCTTTTATTATAATAAGAAACATATTTAATATAATATTTACGATTTCTCCGGTCTCTCCTCTCTTCAGATCCTCACAGCATCCCTTTAGATTCCTTGATACCCCAGGGAATTATCTAAATAAGGATGAAGAAGAGCAAATTAGTGTGGAATGCAAACAATCTTATTTAATATAAAACAATAATAGATCTAACGAAATTCAACAACGGAAGTTAACTTAAATCATAATTATTATAATAAGATACATATTTAATATAATATTTACGATTTGTCCGGTCTCTCCTCTCTTCAGATCCTCACAGCATCCCTTTAGATTCCTTGATACCCAGGGAATTATCAAAATAAGGATGAAGAAGAGCAAATTAGTGTGGAATGCAAACAATCTCATTTAATATAAAACAATAATAGATATAACGAAATTCAACAATGGAAGTTAACTTAAATCCCAATTATTATAATAAGATACATATTTAATATAATATTTACGATTTGTCCGGTCTCTAATCTCATCAGATCCTCACAGCATCCCTTTAGATTCCTTGATACTCCAGGGAATTATCTAAATAAGGATGAAGAAGAGCAAATTAGTGTGGAATGCAAACAATCTCATTTAATATAAAACAATAATAGATATATCAAAATTCAACATTGGAAGTTATCTTAAAACCCAAGAATTAATATAAGATACATATTTAATATAATATTTACGATTTGTCCGGTCCCTCCTCTCTTCAGATCCTCACAGCATCCCTTTAGATTCCTTGATACCCCAGGGAATTATCTAAATAAGGATGAAGAAGAGCAAATTAGTGTGGAATGCAAACAATCTTATTTAATATAAAACAATAATAGATCTAACGAAATTCAACAACGGAAGTTAACATAAATCATAATTATTACAATAAGATACATATTTAATATAATATTTACGATTTGTCCGGTCTCTCCTCTCTTCAGATCCTCACAGCATCCCTTTAGATTCCTTGATACCCAGGGAATTATCTAAATAAGGATGAAGAAGAGCTAATTAGTGTGGAATGCAAACAATCTCATTTAATATAAAACAATAATAGATAGAACGAAATTCAACAATGGAAGTTAACTGAAATCCCAATTATTATAATAAGATACATATTTAATATAATATTTACGATTTGTCCGGTCTCTCCTCTCTTCAGATCCTCACAGCATCCCTTTAGATTCCTTGATACCCCAGGGAATTATGTAAATAAGGATGAAGAAGAGCAAATTTGTGTGGAATGCAAACAATCTCATTTAATATAAAACAATAATAGATCTAACGAAATTCAACAACGGAAGTTAACTTAAATCCTAATTATTACAATACGATACATATTTAATATAATATTTACGATTTGTCCGGTCTCTCCTCTCTTCAGATCCTCACAGCATCCCTTTAGATCCCTTAATAACCCAGGGAATTATCTAAATAAGGATGAAGAAGAGCAAATTAGTGTGGAATGCAAACAATCTTATTTAATATAAAACAATAATAGATCTAACGAAATTCAACAACGGAAGTTAACTTAAATCATAATTATTATAATAAGATACATATTTAATATAATATTTACGATTTGTCCGGTCTCTCCTCTCTTCAGATCCTCACAGCATCCCTTTAGATTCCTTGATACCCAGGGAATTATCTAAATAAGGATGAAGAAGAGCAAATTAGTGTGGAATGCAAACAATCTCATTTAATATAAAACAATAATAGATATAATGAAATTCAGCAATGGATGTTAACTTAAATCCCAATTATTATAATAAGATACATATTTAATATAATATTTACGATTTGTCCGGTCTCTAATCTCATCAGATCCTCACAGCATCCCTTTAGATTCCTTGATACCCCAGGGAATTATGTAAATAAGGATGAAGAAGAGCAAATTAGTGTGGAATGCAAACAATCTCATTTAAAATAAAACAATAATAGATCTAACGATTTTCAACAACGGAAGTTAACTTAAATCCTAATTATTACAATAAGATACATATTTAATATAATATTTACGATTTGTCCGGTCTCTCCTCTCTTCAGATCCTCACAGCATCCCTTTAGATTCCTTGATACCCCAGGGAATTATCTAAATAAGGATGAAGAAGAGCAAATTAGTGTGGAATGCAAACAATCTTATTTAATATAAAACAATAATAGATCTAACGAAATTCAACAACGGAAGTTAACTTAAATCATAATTATTATAATAAGATACATATTTAATATAATATTTACGATTTGTCCGGTCTCTCCTCTCTTCAGATCCTCACAGCATCCCTTTAGATTCCTAGATACCCAGGGAATTATCAAAATAAGGATGAAGAAGAGCAAATTAGTGTGAAATGCAAACAATCTCATTTAATATAAAACAATAATAGATATAACGAAATTCAACAATGGAAGTTAACTTAAATCCCAATTATTATAATAAGATACATATTTAATATAATATTTACGATTTGTCCGGTCTCTAATCTCATCAGATCCTCACAGCATCCCTTTAGATTCCTTGATACTCCAGGGAATTATCTAAATAAGGATGAAGAAGAGCAAATTAGTGTGGAATGCAAACAATCTCATTTAATATAAAACAATAATAGATATATCAAAATTCAACATTGGAAGTTAACTTAAATCCCAAATATTATAATAAGATACATATTTAATATAATATTTACGATTTGTCCGGTCTCTCCTCTCTTCAGATCCTCACAGCATCCCTTTAGATTCCTTGATACACCAGGGAATTATCTAAATAAGGATGAAGAAGAGCAAATTAGTGTGGAATGCAAACAATCTTATTTAATATAAAACAATAATAGATCTAACGAAATTCAACAACGGAAGTTAACTTAAATCATAATTATTATAATAAGATACATATTTAATATAATATTTACGATTTGTCCGGTCTCTCCTCTCTTCAGATCCTCACAGCATCCCTTTAGATTCCTTGATACCCCAGGGAATTATGTAAATAAGGATGAAGAAGAGCAAATTTGTGTGCAATGCAAACAATCTCATTTAATATAAAACAATAATAGATCTAACGAAATTCAACAACGGAAGTTAACTTAAATCCTAATTATTACAATACGATACATATTTAATATAATATTTACGATTTATTCGGTCTCTCCTCTCTTCAGATCCTCACAGCATCCCTTTAGATTCCTTGATAACCCAGGGAATTATGTAAATAAGGATGAAGAAGAGCAAATTAGTGTGGAATGCAAACAATCTCATTTAATATATAACAATAACAGATAGAACGAAATTCAACAATGGAAGATAACTTAAATCCCAATTTTTATAATAAGATACATATTTAATATAATATTTACGATTTGTCCGGTTTCTCCTCTCTTCCAATCTTCACAGCATCCCTTTAGATTCCTTGATACCCCAGGGAATTATCTAAATAAGGATGTAGAAGAGCCAATTAGTTTGGAATGCAAACAATCTCATTTAATATAAAACAATAATAGATAGAACGAAATTCAACAACGGAAGTTAACTTAAATCCCAGTTATTATAATAAGATACATATTTTATATAATATTAACGATTTGTCCGCTCTCTCCTCTCTTCAGATCCTTACAGCATCCTTTTAGATTCCTTGATACCCCAGGGAATTATGTAAATAAGGATGAAGAAGAGCAAATTAGTGTGGAATGCAAACAATCTCATTTAATATAAAACAATAATAGATCTAACTAAAT
Organism: Sympetrum striolatum; assembly: GCA_947579665.1. Taxonomy (NCBI): domain Eukaryota; kingdom Metazoa; phylum Arthropoda; class Insecta; order Odonata; family Libellulidae; genus Sympetrum; species Sympetrum striolatum. The sequence goes on along the minus strand of OX388351.1, from coordinate 64,519,822 downwards.
TCAACAACGGAAGTTAACTTAAATCCTAATTATTAAAATAAGATACATATTTAATATAATATTTACGATTTGTCCGGTCTCTCCTCTCTTCAGATCCTCACAGCATCCCTTTAGATTCCTTGATACCCCAGGGAATTATCTAAATAAGAATGAAGAAGAGCAAATTAGTGTAGAATGCAAACAATCTCATTTAATATAAAACAATAATAGATAGAACGAAATTCAACAATGGAAGTTAACTTAAATCCAATTATTATAATTATATACATATTTAATATAATATTTACGATTTGTCCGGTCTCACCTCTCTTCAGATCCTCACAGCATCCCTTTAGATTCCTTGATACCCCAGGGAATTATCTAAATATGGATGAAGAAGAGCAAATTAGTGTGGAATGCAAACAATCTCATTTAATATAAAACAATAATAGATTGAACGAAATTCAACAATGGAAGATAACTTAAATCCCAATTATTATAATATGATACATATTTAATATAATATTTACGATTTGTCCGGTTTCTCCTCTCTTCCAATCTTCACAGCATCCTTTAGATTCCTTGATACCCCAGGGAATTATCTAAATAAGGATGAAGAAGAGCAAATAAGTGTGGAATGCAAACATTCTCATTTAATATATAACAATAATAGATAGAACGAAATTCAACAAAGGAAGTTAACTTAAATCCCAATTATTATAATAAGATACATATTTAAAATAATATTTACGATTTGTCCGCTCTCTCCTCTCTTCAGATCCTCACAGCATCCCTTTAGATACCTTGATACCCCAGGGAATTATCTAAGTAAGGATGGAGAAGAGCAAATTAGTGAGGAATGCAAACAATCTCATTTAATATAAAACAATAATAGATAGAAATAAATTCAACAATGGAAGTTAACTTAAATCCCAATTATTATAATAAGATACATTTTTAATATTATATTTAGGATTTGTCCGGTCTCTCCTCTCTTCAGATCCTCACAGCATCCCTATAGATTCCTTGATACCCCAGGGAATTATCTAAATAAGGATGAAGAAGAGCAAATTAGTGTGGAATGCAAACAATCTCATTTAATATAAAACAATAATAGATATAACGAAATTCAACAATGGAAGTTAACTTAAATCACAATTATTATAATAAGATACATATTTAATATAATATTTACGATTTGTCCGGTCTCTCCTCTCTTCAGATCCTCACAGCATCCCTATAGATTCCTTGATACCCCAGGGAATTATCTAAATAAGGATGAAGAAGAGCAAATTAGTGTGGAATGCAAACAATCTCATTTAATATAAAACAATAATAGATAGAACGAAATTCAACAATGGAAGTTAACTTAAATCCCAATTATTAGAATAAGATACATATTTAAAATAATATTTACGATTTGTCCGGTGTCTCCTCTCTTCAGATCCTCACAGCATCCCTTTAGATTCCTTGATACCCCAGGAATTATCTAAATAAGGATGACGAAGAGCAAATTAGTGTGGAATACAAAAAATCTCATTTAATATAAAACTATAATAGATATAACGAAATTCAACAATGGATGTTAACTTTAATCCCAATTATTATAATAAGATACATATTTAATATAATATTTACGATTTGTCCGGTCACTCCTCTCTTCCAATCCTAACAGCATCCCTTTCAATTCCTTGATACCCCAGGGAATGATCTAAATAAGGATGAAGAAGAGCAAATTAGTGTGGAATGCAAACAATCTCATTTAATATAAAACAATAATAGATAGAACGAAATTCAACAACGGAAGTTAAAATAAATCCCAATTATTATAATAAGATACATATTTAATATAATATATGCGATTTTTCCAGTCTCTCCTCTCTTCAGATCCTCACAGCATCCCTTTAGATTCCTTGATACACCAGGGAATTATCATAGTAAGGATGAAGAAGAGCAAATTAGTGTGGAATGCAAACAATCTCATTTAATATAAAACAATAATAGATAGAACGAAATTCAACAACGGAAGTTAACTTAAATCCCAGTTATTATAATAAGATACATATTTAATATAATATTTACGATTTGTCCGGTCTGTCCTCTCTTCAGATCCTCACAGCATCCCTTTAGATTCCTTGATACCCCAGGGAATTATCTAAATAAGGATGAAGAAGAGCAAATAAGTGTGGAATGCAAACATTCTCATTTAATATATAACAATAATAGATAGAACGAAATTCAACAATGGAAGTTAACTTAAATCCCAATTATTATAATAAGATACATATTTAAAATAATATTTACGATTTGTCCGCTCTCTCCTCTCTTCAGATCCTCACAGCATCCCTTTAGATACCTTGATACCCCAGGGAATTATCTAAGTAAGGATGGAGAAGAGCAAATTAGTGAGGAATGCAAACAATCTCATTTAATATAAAACAATAATAGATAGAAATAAATTCAACAATGGAAGTTAACTTAAATCCCAATTATTATAATAAGATACATTTTTAATATTATATTTAGGATTTGTCCGGTCTCTCCTCTCTTCAGATCCTCACAGCATCCCTATAGATTCCTTGATACCCCAGGGAATTATCTAAATAAGGATGAAGAAGAGCAAATTAGTGTGGAATGCAAACAATCTCATTTAATATAAAACAATAATAGATATAACGAAATTCAACAATGGAAGTTATCTTAAATCACAATTATTATAATAAGATACATATTTAATATAATATTTACGATTTGTCCGGTCTCTCCTCTCTTCAGATCCTCACAGCATCCCTATAGATTCCTTGATACCCCAGGGAATTATCTAAATAAGGATGAAGAAGAGCAAATTAGTGTGGAATGCAAACAATCTCATTTAATATAAAACAATAATAGATAGAACGAAATTCATCAATGGAAGTTAACTTAAATCCCAATTATTATAATAAGATACATATTTAAAATAATATTTACGATTTGTCCGGTGTCTCCTCTCTTCAGATCCTCACAGCATCCCTTTAGATTCCTTGATACACCAGGGAATTATCATAGTAAGGATGAAGAAGAGCAAATTAGTGTGGAATGCAAACAATCTCATTTAATATAAAACTATAATAGATATAACGAAATTCAACAATGGATGTTAACTTTAATCCCAATTATTATAATAAGATACATATTTAATATAATATTTACGATTTGTCCGGTCACTCCTCTCTTCCAATCCTAACAGCATCCCTTTCAATTCCTTGATACCCCAGGGAATGATCTAAATAAGGATGAAGAAGAGCAAATTAGTGTGGAATGCAAACAATCTCATTTAATATAAAACAATAATAGATAGAACGAAATTCAACAACGGAAGTTAAAATAAATCCCAATTATTATAATAAGATACATATTTAATATAATATTTGCGATTTTTCCAGTCTCTCCTCTCTTCAGATCCTCACAGCATCCCTTTAGATTCCTTGATACACCAGGGAATTATCATAGTAAGGATGAAGAAGAGCAAATTAGTGTGGAATGCAAACAATCTCATTTAATATAAAACAATAATAGATAGAACGAAATTCAACAACGGAAGTTAACTTAAATCCCAGTTATTATAATAAGATACATATTTAATATAATATTTACGATTTGTCCGGTCTCTCCTCTCTTCAGATCCTCACAGCATCCCTTTAGATTCCTTGATACACCAGGGAAATCTCATAGTAAGGATGAAGAAGAGCAAATTAGTGTGGAATGCAAACAATCTCATTTAATATAAAACAATAATAGATAGAACGAAATTCAACAATGGAAGTAAACTTAAATCCCAATTATTATAATAAGATACATATTCAATAGAATATTTACGATTTGTCCGTTCGCTCCTCTCTTCAGATCCTCACAGCATCCCTTTAGATTCCTTGATACCCCAGGGAATTATGTAAATAAGGATGAAGAAGAGAAAATTAGTGTGGAATGCAAACAATCTCATTTAATATAAAACAATAATAGATAGAACGAAATTCAACAACGGAAGTTAACTTAAATCCCAATTATTATAATAAGGTACACATTTAATATAATATTTACGATTTCTCCGGTCTCTCCTCTCATCAGACCCTCACAGCATCCCTTTAGATTCCTTGATACACCAGGGAATTATTTTAGTAAGGATGAAGAAGAGCTAATTAGTGTGAAATGCAAACAATCTCATTTAATCAAAAAAAATAATAGATAGAACGAAATACAATAACGGAAGTAAACTTAAATCCCAGTTATTATAATAAGATACATATTTAATATAATATTTACGATTTGTCCGGTCTCTCCTCTCTTCAGATCCTCACAGCATCCCTTTAGATTCCTTGATACACCAGGGAATTATCTAAATAAGGATGAAGAAGAGCCAATTAGTGTGGAATGCAAACAATCTCATTTAATATAAAAAAATAATAGATAGAACGAAGTTCAACAATGGAAGTTAACTTAAATCCCAATTATTATAATAAGATACATATTCAATAGAATATTTACGATTTGTCCGTTCTCTCCTCTCTTCAGATCCTCACAGCATCCCTTTAGATTCCTTGATACCCCAGGGAATTATGTAAATAAGGATGAAGAAGAGCAAATTAGTGTGGAATGCAAACAATCTCATTTAATATAAAACAATAGTAGATATAAATAAAATTCAACAATGGAAGTTAACTTAAATCCCAATTATTATAATAAGATACATATTTAATGTAATATTTACGATTTATCCGGTCTCTCCTCTCTTCAGATCCTCACAGCATCCCTTTAGATTCCTTGATACACCAGGGAATTATCATAGTAAGGATGAAGAAGAGCAAATTAGTGTGGAATGCAAACAATCTCATTTAATATAAAACAATAATAGATAGACAGAAATTCAACAATGGAAGTTAACTTACATCCCAATTATTATAATAAGATACATATTTAATATAATATTTACGATTTGTCCGGTCTCTCCTCTCTTCAGATCCTCACAGCATCCCTATAGATTCCTTGATACCCCAGGGAATTATCTAAATAAGGATGACGAAGAGCAAATTAGTGTGGAATGCAAAAAATCTCATTTAATATAAAACAATAATAGATAGAACGAAATTCAACAACGGAAGTTAACTTAAATCCCAATTATTATAATAAGATACACATTTAATATAATATTTACGATTTCTCCGGTCTCTTCTCTCATCAGATCCTCACAGCATCCCTTTAGATTCCTTGATACACCAGGGAATTATTTTAGTAAGGATGAAGAAGAGCTAATTAGTGTGAAATGCAAACAATCTCATTTAATCAAAAAAAATAATAGATAGAACGAAATACAATAACGGAAGTAAACTTAAATCCCAGTTATTATAATAAGATACATATTTAATATAATATTTACGATTTGTCCGGTCTCTCCTCTCTTCAGATCCTCACAGCATCCCTTTAGATTCCTTGATACACCAGGGAATTATCTAAATAAGGATGAAGAAGAGCCAATTAGTGTGGAATGCAAACAATCTCATTTAATATAAAAAAATAATAGATAGAACGAAGTTCAACAATGGAAGTTAACTTAAATCCCAATTATTATAATAAGATACATATTCAATAGAATATTTACGATTTGTCCGTTCTCTCCTCTCTTCAGATCCTCACAGCATCCCTTTAGATTCCTTGATACCCCAGGGAATTATGTAAATAAGGATGAAGAAGAGCAAATTAGTGTGGAATGCAAACAATCTCATTTAATATAAAACAATAGTAGATATAAATAAAATTCAACAATGGAAGTTAACTTAAATCCCAATTATTATAATAAGATACATATTTAATGTAATATTTACGATTTATCCGGTCTCTCCTCTCTTCAGATCCTCACAGCATCCCTTTAGATTCCTTGATACACCAGGGAATTATCATAGTAAGGATGAAGAAGAGCAAATTAGTGTGGAATGCAAACAATCTCATTTAATATAAAACAATAATAGATAGACAGAAATTCAACAATGGAAGTTAACTTACATCCCAATTATTATAATAAGATACATATTTAAAATAATATTTACGATTTGTCCGGTGTCTCCTCTCTTCAGATCCTCACAGCATCCCTTTAGATTCCTTGATACCCCAGGGAATTATCTAAATAAGGATGACGAAGAGCAAATTAGTGTGGAATGCAAAAAATCTCATTTAATATAAAACTATAATAGATATAACGAAATTCAACAATGGATATTAACTTTAATCCCAATTATTATAATAAGATACATATTTAATATAATATTTACGATTTGTCCGGTCACTCCTCTCTACCAATCCTAACAGCATCCCTTTCAATTCCTTGATACCCCAGGATCTAAATAAGGATGAAGAAGAGCAAATTAGTGTGGAATGCAAACAATCTCATTTAATATAAAACAATAATAGATAGAACGAAAATCAACAACGGAAGTTAAAATAAATCCCAATTATTATAATAAGATACATATTTAATATAATATTTGCGATTTTTCCAGTCTCTCCTCTCTTCAGATCCTCACAGCATCCCTTTAGATTCCTTGATACACCAGGGAATTATCATAGTAAGGATGAAGAAGAGCAAATTAGTGTGGAATGCAAACAATCTCATTTAATATAAAACAATAATAGATAGAACGAAATTCAACAACGGAAGTTAACTTAAATCCCAGTTATTATAATAAGATACATATTTAATATAATATTTACGATTTGTCCGGTCTCTCCTCTCTTCAGATCCTCACAGCATCCCTTTAGATTCCTTGATACACCAGGGAAATCTCATAGTAAGGATGAAGAAGAGCAAATTAGTGTGGAATGCAAACAATCTCATTTAATATAAAACAATAATAGATATAACGAAATTCAACAATGGAAGTTAACTTAAATCCCAATTATTATAATAAGATACATATTCAATAGAATATTTACGATTTGTCCGTTCTCTCCTCTCTTCAGATCCTCACAGCATCCCTTTAGATTCCTTGATACCCCAGGGAATTATGTAAATAAGGATGAAGAAGAGAAAATTAGTGTGGAATGCAAACAATCTCATTTAATATAAAACAATAATAGATAGAACGAAATTCAACAACGGAAGTTAACTTAAATCCCAATTATTATAATAAGATACACATTTAATATAATATTTACGATTTCTCCGGTCTCTCCTCTCATCAGATCCTCACAGCATCCCTATAGATTCCTTGATACACCAGGGAATTATTTTAGTAAGGATGAAGAAGAGCTAATTAGTGTGAAATGCAAACAATCTCATTTAATCAAAAAAAATAATAGATAGAACGAAATACAATAACGGAAGTTAACTTAAATCCCAGTTATTATAATAAGATACATATTTAATATAATATTTACGATTTGTCCGGTCTCTCCTCTCTTCAGATCCTCACAGCATCCCTTTAGATTCCTTGATACACCAGGGAATTATCTAAATAAGGATAAAGAAGAGCCAACTAGTGTGGAATGCAAACAATCTCATTTAATATAAAACTATAATAGATAGAACGAAATTCAACAACGGAAGTTAACTTAAATCCCAGTTATTATAATAAGATACATATTTAATATAATATTTACGATTTGTCCGGTGTCTCCTCTCTTCAGATCCTCACAGCATCCCTTTAGATTCCTTGATACACCAGGGAATGATCTAAATAAGGATGAAGAAGAGCAAATTAGTGTGGAATGCAAACAATCTCATTTAATATAAAACAATAATAGATAGAACGAAATTCAACAACGGAAGTTAAAATAAATCCCAATTATTATAATAAGATACATATTTAATATAATATTTGCGATTTTTCCAGTCTCTCCTCTCTTCAGATCCTCACAGCATCCCTTTAGATTCCTTGATACACCAGGGAATTATCATAGTAAGGATGAAGAAGAGCAAATTAGTGTGGAATGCAAACAATCTCATTTAATATAAAACAATAATAGATAGACAGAAATTCAACAATGGAAGTTAACTTACATCCCAATTATTATAATAAGATACATATTTAATATAATATTTACGATTTGTCCGTTCTCTCCTATCTTCTGATCCTCACAGCATCCCTTTAGATTCCTTGATACCCCAGGGAATAATGTAAATAAGGATGAAGAAGAGAAATTAGTGTGGAATGCAAACAATCTCATTTAACATAAAACAATAATAGATAGAATAAAATTCAACAACGGAAGTTAACTTAAATCCCAATTTTTATAATAAGATACATATTTAATATAATATTTACGATTTCTCCGGTCTCTCCTCTCATCAGATCCTCACAGCATCCATTTAGATTCCTTGATACACCAGGGAATTATTTTAGTAAGGATAATGAAGAGCTAATTAGTGTGGAATGCAAACAATCTCATTAAATATAAAACAATAATAGATAGAACGAAATTCAACAACGGAAGTTAAGTTAAATCCCAGTTATTATAATAAGATACATATTTAATATAATATTTACGATTTGTCCGGTCTCTCCTCTCTTCAGATCCTCACAGCATCCCTTTAGATTCCTTGATACACCAGGGAAATCTCATAGTAAGGATGAAGAAGAGCAAATTAGTGTGGAATGCAAACAATCTCATTTAATCAAAAAAAATAATATATAGAACGAAATACAATAACGGAAGTTAACTTAAATCCCAGTTATTATAATAAGATACATATTTAATATAATATTTACGATTTGTCCGTTCTCTCCTCTCTTCAGATCCTCACAGCATCCCTTTAGATTCCTTGATACACCAGGGAATTATCAAAATAAGGATGAAGAAGAGAAAATTAGTGTGGAATGCAAACAATCTCATTTAATATAAAACAATAATAGATAGAACGAAATTCAACAACGGAAGTTAACTTAAATCCCAATTATTATAATAAGATACACATTTAATATAATATTTACGATTTCTCCGGTCTCTCCTCTCATCAGATCCTCACAGCATCCCTTTAGATTCCTTGATACACCAGGGAATTATTTTAGTAAGGATGAAGAAGAGCTAATTAGTGTGAAATGCAAACAATCTCATTTAATCAAAAAAAATAATAGATAGAACGAAATACAATAACGGAAGTTAACTTAAATCCCAGTTATTATAATAAGATACATATTTAATATAATATTTACGATTTGTCCGGTCTCTCCTCTCTTCAGATCCTCACAGCATCCCTTTAGATTCCTTGATACACCAGGGAATTATCTAAATAAGGATGAAGAAGAGCCAATTAGTGTGGAATGCAAACAATCTCATTTAATATAAAACAATAATAGATAGAACGAAATTCAACAACGGAAGTTAACTTAAATCCCAGTTATTATAATAAGATACATATTTAATATAATATTTACGATTTGTCCGGTGTCTCCTCTCTTCAGATCCTCACAGCATCCCTTTAGATTCCTTGATACACCAGCCAATTATCTAAATAAGGATGAAGAAGAGCAAATTAGTGTGGAATGCAAACAATCTCATTTAATATAAAACAATAATAGATAGAACGAAATTCAACAATGGAAGTTAACTTAAATTCCAATTATTATAATAAGATACATATTTAATATAATATTTACGATTTGTCCCGTCTCTCCTTTCTTCCAAACCTCACAGCATCCCTTTAGATTCCTTGATACCGCAAGGGAATTATGTTAATAAGGATGAAGAAGAGCAAATTAGTGTGGAATGCAAACAATCTCATTTAATATAAAACAATAGTAGATATAAATAAAATTCAACAATGGAAGTTAACTTAAATCCCAATTATTATAATAAGATACATATTTAATATCATATTTACGATTTGTCCAGTCTCTCCTCTTTTCAGATCCTCACAGCATCCCTTTAGATTCCTTGATACACCAGGGAATTATGTAAATACGGATGAAGAAGAGCAGATTAGTGTGGAATGCAATTAATCTCATTTAATATAAAACAATAACAATAATAATAATAGTTATAACGAAATTCAACAATGGAAGTTAACTTAAATCCCAATTATTACAATAAGATACATATTTAATATAATATTTACGATTTGTCCGGTCTCTCCTCTCTTCAGATCCTCACAGCATCCCTTTAGATTCCTTGATACACCAGGGAATTATCTAAATAAGGATGAAGAAGAGCAAATTAGTGTGGAATGCAAACAATCTCGTTTAATATAAAACAATAATAAATAGAACGAAATTTAACAATGGAAGTTAACTTAAATCCAAATTATTATAATAAGATACATACTTAATATAATATTTACGATTTGTCCAATCTCTCCTCTCTTCAGATTATAAACAGCATCCCTTTTGATTCCTTGATCCCCCAGGGAATTATCTAAATAAGGATGAAGTAGAGCAAATTAGTGTGGAATGCAAACAATATCATTTAATATAAAACAATAGTAGATAGTACGAGTTCCAACAATGGAAGCTAACTTAAATCCCATTGAATATAATAAGATACATATTCAATATAATATTTACGATTTGTCCGGTCTCTTCTCTCTTCCAATCCTTACAGCATCCATTTAGATTCCTTCGATATTCCAGGGAATTATCTAAATAAGGATGAAGAAGAGCGAATTAGTGTGAAATGCAAACAATCTCATTTAAAATAAAACAATAATAGAAAGAACCAATTCCAACAATGGAAGCTAACTTAAATCCCAATGATTATAATAAGATACATAATTAATATTATATTTACGATTTGTCCGGTCTCTCCTCTCATCCAATTTTCACAGCATCCCTTCAGATTCCTTCGATACCCCAGGGATTATCTAAATAAGGATGAAGAAGAGTGATTGTGTGTGAATTTCAACAACTTCATTTAATATAAAACAATAGTAGATAGAATGAATTCCAACAATGGAAGCTTACTTAAATCCTAATGATTATAATGAGGTACATAAGTAATATAATATTTACGATTTGTCTTGTCTCTCCTCTCTTCCAATCCTCCAATGTAACAAGGTACTTCATTAAATCGCATATATTTTCCTAAGAGTGATTTCGGAAAGCCATTCTCTGCCTAAACAAGAGTACTGATAATTATGATTTGCTATTTAATATAATTATTTAATTTAATGATAATATTGTAAAATTTCGCGATTATTGGGGAATGCTATAAAATATCTGCTTAAGTTAGAACATCGAAAAGACAATCACTTTTTAATTTGCAAAAGTAGAGGATATAATTCAAACAGAATATGTTGAAGCGTATAAATAGGACTTCCGCTAACTAATTTTAGAGATCCAGTCTTCCGCTACCCTCGCGTATCATCGGGGACGAATCCTTCGGTAGTCACTTTCTATCGAAAGGTAAATTACTTATGTGGCAGCCCACTTTAGAAATCAGAGACAATTCAATTACTCTGGAGTCTAAACTAAATTTAAAATATCATATTTATAAAAAAAATTCAACTAGGCAAACATTTTAGCCAACATCCGTCGGAACACACGAATTTGTATCGATATATTTTCGAAACCACTGCAAACCGTTACCCACAATGCCTCATGACACCCAGTTTGATAAAGAAACAAACGGTCACCGGTTTGGTTCCCGGTAAAAGCCTTAGCGAGAGATGACCTAAGATGTCCAAGCACTTTTAACAATAGGAAAGATCTGGCACTTTTAACAATTCTTACTTTCATTACTTATTAGCACCAAAAACCAGGACTAAATGTTAAGCAAATGAACAAACAATAGATATTATGCATGCGTCTGTTTTAAAGGAAAACGAACTTAATTAGACCGAACATAGGTGATAAATCTCATGCAATAACCCTATTAAAGGATTGCAGTTAACGGAAATGAAATGTCTAGCACTAAGAGCTACTATCAATACATCTTGCAACATGTTTAAGCATTCAACCAACAATTAAAAAAATTTCAACCGCTAATTTCATTTACGAATCCTTGACTCGAGCCTCGATCTCCCGTTTGCCGGGCGAATGCTCTTCATGGACATGTTAAGTAACCTCTCAGAGTACCGCGTTTGAGTCCTGGCAAAGTCGGACTTTTTCCTCCTCTAAGTTACAGCACCCAAGATATGATTTTCTTATTAATCATAAATTCACAAGTGGAATTATTTTCGAAAATCATTCTCGAAATTAAGAAAGAATGTACGTACTTGAAATTAATGACAACTACAACGAATGACATTCACAAAATAAGCTCAGGCTAAATCGCAAAGAAATACGCGATGTATGACGTCGGCTCCTACCGTTATCTAACATAACCGAGATTTTACATGAATTACATGGACTAATAATGTGCATGGAGAACAATTTTGTACCGGAAATTCTAATAATTATTCCTTTAAAATGATCGCAAGAAAAATTTGTTTAAGATATTTCATGATACTTATCTTTATAGGAAATCACGGGTCGCGACGAACAACATCTTGAACAAGACCTTGTTAACACAAAAGGTAAATTCAAATCAGTAACGGTTATTTTTACAAACTTACCAAGCGACTGCTCCGGAAGAAATCTCGGCGACGACTGAGGTCTTAACCGTCGTACTGGGTTTAAACAATGTTGATCTTCTCTGATTGGTCGATTTCGAATTGTACGTCATACGCCCCATCCCCAAGTCTATTGATTTTAATTTTCGTATAATTTAATTATAATTAATTATGCATAAACTTATGTGAAATAAAATATATTTCAAATAAAAAAGTTGAATTACTATAAAATTTTCCTTTAAAGTAATATTTTTTAATATAATGAATTGGATTATGCCACAATGCCATTGCTCGCTAAATTCTCCTGGATTCTGATTGGCCGATTTTGAATTTTACATAGTCTCGTACATTCCCCAGTCTATTTGTTTAAGCAAATTATAATTTTAATTTTATATGCATTAATTTACACAGATGATAATTATCGAGTTACAAAAATTAAGAATATAATTTTTCTTTCAAGTTGTTTTTTTCGCTTTCGAAATATTTTTCCTTGTTTTGGATAGACCCTTAAAACAATTTACATCTGAGGATACATATTACATAATATGATTATCACAAGTCGTAGCCCTCCATCTTCCTTTAAGAATAGATTGTGTTTGGTTCATCGTCCTACTGCACAAATTTATGTCGTAATTCTCTATACTCATTATACTTTGCCAAATCTTCCTCTGATTAATAATTTCTCCCTCATTTACAATTCGGGCTTCTGAAGTAAATTACACGATTGATGGCCTTCATTGCATTCTAAATTCCCCTTCGAATATTTTTTAGCTGAGCTTATCAGTCCCATGTCGTAAGCACTCATAGTACATCCACAAACATTCGTTGCGAGGAATTTAAAGGTTAGATAAAGACCTCCATTGTGAAAAGAGGAGAGGACAATTACTTGCAAAGCTTGAGCCCGTAGGTCTGATAATGATGCCATTTGAAATCTAAAATAACGAAATGACATTGTGGTTTTAGTAGACCAAAGAATATTGTTCAAAGGCTACACTTATTACGATACAGAAATATTACGTTACTTAATCATTGTAAAATTTTTCTGGGATATTTTCGTGGATGAAATCGCTTGATTCTTTAATAAAGTACCACACTCAGTGATATTTAACACTCTTTAATCTATCACATGTAAAATCAGTGGAAAACGATAAGTTATTGCTACATAATATCTCTTTGTAAACCTGAAGAATAAAATCGATAATCTCAGATTCAATTTTACTACAATGAAACACGTCATACAGATATTCGTATCTCTTATTCGTTACATTCTTCGGAACCTTTTCAAAGATTAACATTACATTTAACTCCAGCATGAATCCATTCTGAGGCTTCGATTCCTCGACGATTCGTTCATCATAGTTGAGGAATTACATACCTTTTCAATCCTATCCAAGGATCAGAGCTGAGTTTCAGCTGTTTCGTCGACACAAAGATTTTAACTTGATTATTGAACCACTTGTGATAATCTCACTGTATACATGTAATCCAGAAGTAAACTTGATCTTGTTCACAGTCATCACAGGTAATCCTCATCTGCAAAACATTTTTAGCACTAGAAAATCACCAGTCTAAAAAACACCACTTCACGTACGACCTAAAGGTAACCACGTAGCTTTGGCCTTTTTGCGCGCTTTTGCGAGCTTACGATCGTCTTCTTCCAGAAAACTGAACAACGTGAAGGCGTTCCAAGAGCTATGACTAATGTCAGGTGACTGTTTGCTCTCGTGATTGTTTCATTATGGAGTCGTTATCTAACTCTAATATTCCTTGCGGCGAATTCTTGTGGATATACAATGAGTTCTTAAAACATCGGATGGATAAGATCAGCTGACATATATTCGAAGCAGAAGTTTCTTTTGGTGTACGAAGGAGGCCATCCATTTTGTGATTTCCTTCGTTAGTGCATTAATGAAAAATATTACATCGGTATTAGTTATACGTGTGACTTACGTGTGCAGCAGTGGTTTAACATATTAATATTTGTGGCCCTTAAAGGTAAAAGCAACGAAAATCAAGTGGATATTCATAATGTAGGAAGAAGGAGTATGGAGGTAATCTACATTTTGAATGACTGATTGCTCAGTGAAGGAAGCATTTCAAGAGGAAAGAATCAAGAGGTAAGATAATTTAGAGTCAGACCTATGTGAAATGCATTTCTTGTCACGAGATATTGAAATTTCGCATTGCAGAATGTCATACTTATTTTGAGTTCGTGCTTGCTTAAATTTCATTACTACAGAATAAGGCAAAAATTAGAAACCATTTATCAAAATTGTGATTAACCATCAATCGAGTGAAATGTATGCAATGTGAATGTAATGTGCGGTTTTGGTATCGTTAAGTTTTCAACCTAGGGCATTAATGAGGATCCATAATTAACCTTGTTACATATAACTTCCAGAAATTTCGATGGAGTTAAGATCATGCTAGAAAGGAACCGTAATAAATATATACCTATACCAAAGAAAGGATGTGATTAATATTTTTCTATGACATTGATATCATCGAATTAGGGGAGAATTTAATTTTTAAAGCAATAATTGATTTCATAAATTATAATGAGTAATAACAAGGTAAACATGTGAGGTATGGCAATGCGCTAATCGCATTCTTTTGCCAATGAAAGATGGAAAGTTACGAATTGTCATAATTAGGATTTAATAATACGAAATACGATTACGAAGATTTGATTTCCTCAAGACGCTATCCTATGTAGAGAAAAATATATTTTTAATACAAAATATTTATTTATCCTAATACTTCTCCGTAATTGCGAGCAAGGCTTGGTACCATTTGGTGGAAATATGTTACTTTAAAGCAAAATTTAATGTTCTAAAGATTGTTTCATTCCATAAATATACAAAGATATAAATGCATATTTAATTATCACACATTTTACGAAAATTAAAATTAATAGACTTGGGGACGTTGCGACGAACATAGTTTTTAAAATCAACCAATCAGTGAACAGCAACATGGTTTAAACCGAACATCCTAGTCATTTAGTGAAAAACATTTTATTTTTAAGGAAAAATGATATACTTAAAATTTAATAATTTCTATAAATATAATATATCACATATGTTAATGCGTATTTAATTCAATTATAATTTATGAAAATTAAAATGAATAGACTTGGGGATGTGGCAAATGACGTTGAACTTAAATCGACCAATCAGAGAAGACCCACATTGCTTAAACCTAAAAAGACGGTTAGATCCTCAGTTGTCGCCAAGATTTCTTCCGTAGCAGTCCCTTGGTAAGTCTTTAAAAATAACCGTTACTGATTTGAATTTACCTTCTTGTGTTAACATGGTCTTGGTCAAGATGTTGGTCGTCGCGACCCATGATTTCCTGTAATCATAAATAATTTCATAAAATATCTTAAACAAATTTTTCTTGCGATAGGGTTTAAGGAATAATTATTAGTATTCCCCGTATTAAATTGCTCTCGATGCGCATTATTAGTCCATGTAATTCA
Source organism: Sympetrum striolatum (assembly GCA_947579665.1). NCBI lineage: Eukaryota > Metazoa > Arthropoda > Insecta > Odonata > Libellulidae > Sympetrum > Sympetrum striolatum. The sequence goes on along the minus strand of OX388351.1, from coordinate 64,503,848 downwards.
AATAAAATCTCGGTTATGTTAGGTAACGGTAGGAGCCGACGTCTTACATCGTGCATTTCTTTGCGATATAGCCGAAGCTTATTATGCGAATGCCATTCGTTTTTGTTGCCTTTGATTTCAAGTACGTAAATTTTTTCTTAATTTCGAGAATGATTTTTGAAAATATTCCACTTGAGCTTTTATGATAAATAAGAAAATCATATCTTGGGTGCTGTATCTTAGAGGAGAAAAACGTACGACTTTGCCAGGACTCGAACGCGGTACTCCGAGAGTTTACTTAACATGTCCTTGAAGAGAATTCGCCTGGCAAACGGGAGATCGAGGCTCAAGTCAAGGATTTACAAACGAAATTACCGGTAAAAAGTTATTTAATTGTTGGTTGAATGCTTAAACATCTTACACGATGATTATAGCTGTTAGTGATAGACATTTCATTCCCGTTTACTGCAATCCTTGAATAGGTTAGTGCATGAGAATTATCGCCTATGTTCGGTCTAATTAAGATTCGTTTTCTTTTAAAACACACTCATGCATATTATCTATTGTTTTATCATTTGCTTAACATTTAGTCCTGGGTTTTGGTGTTAATATGTAAGTAATGGTAGTAAGCATTATTAAAAGTGCTTCGACAGCTTAGGTCATTTCACGCTAAGGCTCCTACCGGGAATCGAACCCGGGACCGCTTTCATCGAAGGCAACAGTAATAATAAATAAGTTTTCGTTCTTAAGCTCGAATTTTATAAGCATAATCTATACCAACAATTTAAATTAATTATCAATTCTTTAGTTATCTGTCACAAAAATAAAATTTATCCCATTCTTTTGTAGATAGTCGTTTGTTTTTTTTCAAACTGATTGTCATGAGGCATTGTGGGTAACGGTTGTAGCGGTTCCGAAAGTTATCAATACAAGTTCATGTTTTTCCATGGCTGTAGGTTAAATCGTTTACCCTATTGAATTTATTTTTATTAAAATGTTGTTTTTAATTAATTTCAGATTTTAGAGTAATTGAATTATCTCTGATTTCTATAGGGGGCTGCCACTAAAGTAATTTGCCTTTCGATACAAATGGTCTGCGAAAGGATTCGTCACCTATGATACGCGAGGGTAAGGGAAGACTGGATCTCTTGAATTAGGTAAGCGGAAATTTTAATCATGGGCCTCATCGTATTCTAATTAAAAATTTTTCTAGGTTAGGGAGGCATGCTTTGGTAAATTTTCCATTCCTTTATTACGTGATTTGTGCTCGACAATAAAGAAAAAATTCTCTTTCTATAAAAAGGAAGCTTTTACTTCCCTATGAATTGTAATGAAAATCAAATGTCACGTAAGCATGATGTGGATCTAAAACCCTTGTAGGTATGATTAAGATAAGGATGAAAATCTACTTTGCAATATTACAGTATTATGCTTTTTAGGATCACTTGCTGAATCAATATTTTTGGATTACAAAAGTCAGCGTAATCATATGCCCCATACATATTACGAGAATTAAATAATTTTTTCACTTGAGTAAGATAATTTGATGTACCTTTACTGAATTTAATTAATTCAATGCAGTTGTATTATCATTGAATCATCTCTTCTATGATACCAATATTAGTTTTATAACAGATGCCAATTTAGACTCTAAAGTTCATTCATAAATTCACCCTTTCTTCGGCATTATTAGTCAGAGCTCCATGACTTCACAGTGTTGGACTATCTTTTCTGTAAAATTTTGGGTATTACGTCTCGTCTGATGCACTTTCGCCCTCCAATTAACTGTAAATTACCGTGAGCTGGTGAAAGTTGTTTACATGCATATTGATCTATCGCTTTCCCTATTCTCTGCTCTCAATGCATTGTTATGGCCGAAAAGTTAGCAGAAATGCTAATGATTTCCTTAGACCCGAAATCGCCTACCGAATTCCTTGAATTCTGTATCCTCTATTTCTGAAGGTCAAAGTGTCCTCCTTCCCACTTCATGCACTTTGTTTGCCTAATTGAACCTATTGATTAGTTTGTCGTTTTAATTTTTTCAGATTAGGGGAAAGTGAATTTTCTCGGAATGCCATAATCGAAAATAAGCCATACCCGTTTCGACAGAAAACGACAGCGAAAGGATTCGTCACTGATGATACACGACAGCAGTGGATGATCGAATCTCTAAATTAGGTAAGTAAAGGTCATATTACTACCTGCTTTTTCTTATTTATATTATCATTGAGTGGTTAGCGCGCTAGCTCTCCAACGCCAAGGCCCCGGGTTCGACTCCCGGCTAGTCGGATTTTTCTGGAAAGCGAATGGTTGCGTCTCTTCGTAAATAATAATAATAATTATAAAAACGGATGTAATCGGTCTCTTTCCGTTTCCATTACAGAAATAATTATTTTTTTATCTCCATGATAATACTATCTCAGTTTTTCAACACATCGCAATTTAGATGACAACATCCATTCATAACTATTCGTGAAGCGAATTTCCACCGGTACGAGTCATAGTTATTGCTTGATACCTGGGGATTCAATATATTTTTACATTCAATACCTTTCTGTTCGCTTATCTCCTTAAATATAATTGTTAATTAAGGAATATGGAAACTTTACCGTTATTTACTCAGCAAATTAAGAATGCATAAGTGACTATAATGTTCGATAAAGATGCTTAGCGTTTCAGACCCGTTTAACCACTCAGCCAGTAGTTTCACAGTAATGTAATACAACACTCTGCTTCATCGTATGCGGGTTAAGGAGGGAAGGAGTTGGTCTTTTGCTAGCAGCGTAGATATTAAGTTGAATGTCCAAATTTATAATCGTATATATTGACATACGATCATGAATATGGATTGTTTCTTTGTTTAAGATATTAACGCGGTCTATCAAGAATTGGCTTAAAAGGAATATACTTATGTAACAGGAACTTAAAATAATTGGATCATGCAAATATATTAAAAGTAGAAAATCTTTATGTAAAGCTATCACATTCATAATCGTATTTCTTCCTTTACTAGGGAGCACCTCAACAGCATCTCCTGGTTTCGAGACCAATTCGTGAGTACTACCAATCCTCTCCTTCCAGTTATATTACTAAAAATGCATCGCTGCCTCTTTATCATCGAAATCATTACATTTACTATGTATACATTACAAAAGAGGAATCTTTGATAGTAGTCTAATGAGCGAAAGCATGATTACAAGATATTCTTTGTTGTAAATAAGTTTTTCAGTTTCTCAATTAAATTCAAAATAAATTTTTTTAAGTTTGACTTAATTATTTACTTATTAGACTACATTTAATAAATTATAATAGTCATTCAAATCTTTCTTTAAAAATATTTTGAATTCCCCATAAAAATTTCCAGTCGGATGTTGCCAATATGCAGTGTTTGGTAGCTGTAGTTTCTTTTTGTAAACTTTCCTTTGTTTATTTGATTCAAACTGACTTTTAATTTAAATTTGGAGCAATAAACCTTGATGCCAACTCTCTTGGTAGTGTGTATCTTATTATGCTCACCCTTGAATCATGAATGGATATCAGTTAGGAATCTTTAAAACTCAAATTCACGTAATTCTAAAACGTTTCCTAGCACAGTACTTTGTCTTTAACGGAATTTCTGGGGTAATCATTAATAATATTTTGGAATTCCATCAAATATAATTCAAAGGCACGTTCTGAAAAGAATTTGGATTTTCCATTATTTATTGTTTTAAGATATTCGCTTTATTCACATATTATTAAATTACCGTTTCGCTTCAATATTGGATACAAATTCAAATTTTATATATGAATTAAATAAGCAAACAATTACTAGTATTTTATTTATGTATATTAGTTAAGATATCTTCGCGTTTGAGGTTGAATTAATTAATTTACTGAATGCCAAAATGATAGTTCCTTAACATCTTCGATTTGGAATCCCACCGTATGAATAATAGTTAGCTGATGATTATCTCTGATAATTAAAATCATCTCTTTAAATCTTGGATTTGGAATCCAAACTCTTCTTAAATAATTATTTATACATTTTATTAAATTTTGCCTTTTTCTTTTTCATGTTTGAGGAAGTGAACTCTCTCGCATATGGATGATTCTTTTGGATGTCTTGGGTGTGATACCGAAAGTGCGTTCAAATGAGGATCATCAAATGATGACTTTTGGATATAAGATACAGGTTAGCTATTTTATTATGATATTTTCCGACATTTATTCTTTCTGATGTTAATATCTCCTGCGTAACATATTTTGTATTTTAACGGGCAGTTAATATTGCTCTAACAAAATAATTAGGATTGCCACTTAAATTACGTATATCTATTCCGAGTTTGATTATTTTATACTCAAGATGATTTGTGGATGTCTGCAGTCTGCAATGGATGACTCTACATTCTTTGGGCTTCGCGTTAGCTGTTATTCCGTTACTTTTTACTTTCTCCATATACGAAGTATAGAGAAAGTATTGTTTTCATGAAAAAATTCGACTTCGAGATTTCAACGAAAATACACGTTTTGGGGTCCCTAGAACACGTTTTGACTATTTTCGGAATGATGTCTGTGTGTATGTGTGTGTGTGTGTGTGTCTGTATGTGTGTGTGTGTGTTAGTGGGCGCTCTATCGTGAAAACTATTAATCGTATTAATACCAAACTTCGTATATAGTACTGTGGTGTGTGCTGTCAGAGTTGATTAGTTTTTGAAGTAAATCGGTAAACCGGAAGGCGAGCTTCATTAATCAAAGCTCATTTCCGGTTTTCAATATATCTCCATAAATATGATATATACGTATGTTGTATTAAAATAAAAGTTTTAGATAATGTTATTTTCTATAACTTTTGTATTTAACATATTTTTGTATCACCGGTTGATTAGGAGTTATTCGTGAAATTCCGATAAACCGGAGATAGCTGTTATGTACTTTGTGGGCGCTATAACATGAAAACTATTAGTTGTATCAACACCAAATTTCATATATAGTACGTTGCTTCATGTATTTAGAGTTGATTAGTTTTTGGAGTAAATCGGTAAACCGGAAGTCGAGTTTCATTCTTCAAAGCTCATTTCCGGTTTTCAAAATATCTCCATAAATATGATATTTAGGTATATACTATTATAAATAAAAATTTTAGAAAATATTATTTACTATAACTTTTGTTTGAAATATATTCTTGTATCACTGATTGTTTAGGAGTTATTTATGAAATACTGATAAACCGGAAGTTGCTGATTATGTACTTTGTGGGCGCTCTGGGCTCTATGGGCGAAAGGCCAATTTTCTTCGTTTTTCATCCATCATGTCCCGAAAAACATTATCTTTAATGTTTGTGACGTCAAAGATAATAATATATACATATTTATCACTCATCTTCCAAGTTTAGATGGAATATAGAGTTAGAAATTACTGTCGTAGATAAATATTTACATCTTATATATGGAGAAAGTCATGTGCTTGCCACATCAGATTTTTTGATTTATGTGACGAATATATACAAACAGGTTCCAAAATATTAATATACGTTTTTCATTCTGAAAGGATTATTTCACGTCGCTCCTTTAAAAACATAGTATAGATAGATAGTCATTAGATTTAACATAGTTTTATATGCATAACAATAAGTGTTTCTATAGTAGAAAAGGCGATACTTTCCCATAATATCCAAATCTACAATTCATAAACTCTAAAGGCTTTATTTTATTTTTCGAAAATAAATTATCAGATTCGCAAGGTCATACGAATTCGAGAAAGCATTAAACGAGAATTTTTATTTTAATTTTAATACACGCAATTTTCATTTGATGTTCGATAGAATTAGAATTCTCTTTCATATTAAATTCCAAATTATTAAGTTTAAATTCAAGATTACTTAATCATTTTATACTACAGGTAACTGTAATTGACACTCCATATGTTTGTAGCATTTCGTACTTAACTTTTTCAATTGCGGAAACAATTTCTTCATAGTAAAAGTGGATGTCATTAGATCGATGTGATTTCCATTACATTCTTCCCGTTTTAATTCTAGTATCATCTTTAAATTCTTTCCTTTTTTCAGATTAGCTTACTTTCACTTTCTCATTTTTTCTCATTAAAACTCAAGCATAAAAACTACAGAATTATTTCCTCTCCTCAAGGTCTTCGTTTCCTCAAATAACTTCCCTTGCAACGTTGTTGTTAACCGGAAGCCAACTATTCAAGCAATTTCGACCATCAGGTCTTTCCACAAGTTCAAGGTCTTGTTTTCTTACACAGTGTGTAAAAACGTACATCTTTTTACTTTAGTTTGTTTGCGTTACTGTCCCACTTGTCTGTAGCGGAAGTAAGATTTTAAAATTGATTCCATATCGATGAGCTCATAGATCAATGTCAGTTGGAATATTAATCGCTGTGGCTCATCATTCTTTCTACTGATAATTTATAAAAATTACATAATGAAATGTTAATTTTACGCTCTTGTAGACTTCATGGCATTTTACATTTGCGGACTTACTATTTTTCGAGCATTTTCGATAATGAATCTTCGTTTTTCTTATATTTTTACATTCATTTTATTTAAAATTTAAATAAAAATTTTGGAACTTTTGTCATAATTCAAAAATCAATTCCTAGAGTCATTGTCCAAATCCTGTAGATCTAATAATGTGATTTCAAAATTTTTCCGAAGCGCGATTTTACCTTCATAAAATGAGTCCGATGTTAGCGGATGTCCATCAGTCTAGGTTATTTTCAACTTTAATCGGAAATCAATCTTATTTTTGCATTAATGCCTTAGTTTCAGCCTACAAAGCCACTAATATTTTACATTGTCAATCGCATAGAAAATTTTAACGTATCGATTGCTTCCCAGTGTTCTTAGTAATTACTGTAGCTATCGATGTAAATATAATAATAAAAATATTAATAATAATAATGATACTAATAATAAATCGTCTATATTTATGGTTCCAGCGAGGGAGGACCCCAATGAGCAAGGACCATGGCGATGGAGGACCCCGGCAAGGGAGATCCCAGGCGAGGGAGGATCCCAGCGAGAGAGGGTCCCAGCGAGGGAGGTTCCCAGCGAGAGAGGGTCCCAGCGAGGGAGGGCCCCGGCGTGGGAGGTCCCAAGCGTGGAGGGTCCCATCAAGGAAGAACGACGACTACGGCGGACCTCGAAGAAAGAGGACCTCAGCGAAAGAGGGTCCCAGCGAGGGAGGATACCAGCGAGGGAGGATCCCGACGAGCGAGGACCCCGGCGAGGTAGGACTCCAGCGAGAGAGGGTCCCAGCGAGGGAGTTTCCCAGCGAGGGAAGACCCCGGCGAGGGAGGTCCCCAACGGGGCAGGGTCCCATCGAGAGAGAACGAAGGTGAGGGAGGATTACGACGAGGGAGGACCCAAGGAGAGAGGGTCTCAGCGAGGGAGAACTCAAGCGAGGGAGGTTCCCAGCGAGGGAGGACCCCAGCGGGGCAAGGTTCCATCCAGGGAGAGCGAAGGCGAGGGAGGACTCCAGCGATAGAGGGTACCAGCGAGGGAGGATCCCGACGAGCGAGGACCCCGGCGAGGGAGGACCATAGCGAGAGAGGGTCCCAGCGACGGAAGACCCCGGCGAGGGAGGTCCCCAGCGGGGAAGGGTCCCATCGAGGGAGAACGAAGGCGAGGGAGGATTAGGGCGAGAGAGGACGCAAGGAGAGAGGGTCCCCGGCGAGGGAGGATCGCAGCGAGGGAGGTTCTATGCGAGGGAAGACCCCGGCGAGAGAGGACCCCGGCGAGGGAGGTCCCGGGCGAGGGAGGATCCCAGCGAGGGAAGACCCCGTCGAGGGAGGTCCCCAACGGGGCAGGGTGCCATCGAGAGAGAACGAAGGCTAGGGAGGATTACGACGAGGGAGGACCCAAGTATAGAGGGTCCTAGCGAGGGAGGTCCCCGGCGAGGGAGGATCGCAGCGAGGGAGGTTCTATGCGAGGGAAGACCCCGGCGAGAGAGGACCCCGGCAAGGGAGGTCCCAGGCGAGGGAGGATCCCAGCGAGGGAAGACCCCGGCGAGGGAGGTCCCGGGCGAGGGAGGATCCCAGCGAGGGAAGACCCCGGCGAGGGAGGACCCCAGCGAGAGAGGGTCCCAGCGGGGGAGGTTCCCAGCGAGAGAGGGTCCCAGCGAAGGAGGGCCTCGGCGTGGGAGGTCCCAAGCGGGGAGGGTTCCATCGAGGAAGAACGACGACTACGGCGGACCTCGAAGACAGAGGACCTCAGCGAAAGAGGGTCCCGGCGAGGAAGGATACCAGCGAGGGATGATCCCGACGAGCGAGGACCCCGGCGAGGTAGGACCCCAGCGAGAGAGGGTCCCAGCGAGGGAGTTTCCCAGCGAGGGAAGACCCCGGCGAGGGAGGTCCCCAACGGGGCAGGGTCCCATCGAGAGAGAACAAAGGCTAGGGAGGACCCAAGGAGAGAGGGTCTCAGCGAGGGAGGACTCGGGCGAGGGAGGTTCCCAGCGAGGGAGGTCCCCAGCGGGGCAGGGTCCCATCGAAATAGAACGAAGGCGAGGGAGGATTAGGGCGAGAGAGGACCCAAGGAGAGAGGGTCCCCGGCGGGGAAGGGTCCCATCGAGGGAGAACGAAGGCGAGGGAGGATTAGGGCGAGAGAGGACCCAAGGAGAGAGGGTCCTAGCGAGGGAGGACCCCGGCGAGGGAGGTCCCCGGCGAGGGAGGATCGCAGCGAGGGAGGTTCTATGCGAGGGAAGACCCCGGCGAGAGAGGACCCCGGCAAGGGAGGTCCCAGGCGAGGGAGGATCCCAGCGAGGGAAGACCCCGGCGAGGGAGGTCCCGGGCGAGGGAGGATCCCAGCGAGGGAAGACCCCGGCGAGGGAGGACCCCAGCGAGAGAGGGTCCCAGCGAGGGAGGTTCCCAGCGAGAGAGGGTCCCAGCGAAGGAGGGCCCTGGCGTGGGAGGTCCCAAGCGGGGAGGGTCCCATCGAGGAAGAACGACGACTACGGCGGACCTCGAAGACAGAGGACCTCAGCGAAAGAGGGTCCCGGCGAGGGAGGATACCAGCGAGGGATGATCCCGACGAGCGAGGACCCCGGCGAGGTAGGACCCCAGCGAGAGAGGGTCCCAGCGAGGGAGTTTCCCAGCGAGGGAAGACCCCGGCGAGGGAGGTCCCCAACGGGGCAGGGTCCCATCGAGGGAGAACAAAGGCTAGGGAGGATTACGACGAGGGAGGACCCAAGGAGAGAGGGTCTCAGCGAGGGAGGACTCGGGCGAGGGAGGTTCCCAGCGAGGGAGGTCCCCAGCGGGGCAAGGATCCATCCAGGGAGAGCGAAGGCGAGGGAGGACTCCAGCGATAGAGGGTACCAGCGAGGTAGGATCCCGGCGAGCGAGGACCCCGGCGAGGGAGGACCATAGCGAGAGAGGGTCCCAGCGAGGGAAGACCCCGGCGAGGGAGGTCCCCAGCGGGGCAGGGTCCCATCGAGGTAGAACGAAGGTGAGGGAGGATTAGGGCGAGAGAGGACCCAAGGAGAGAGGGTCCCCGGCGAGGGAGGATCGCAGCGAGGGAGGTTCTATGCGAGGGAAGACCCCGGCGAGAGAGGACCCCGGCGAGGGAGGTCCCGGGCGAGGGAGGTCCCCAAAGGGGCAGGGTCCCATCGAGAGAGAACAAAGGCTAGGGAGGATTACGACGAGGGAGGACCCAAGGAGAGAGGGTCTCAGCGAGGGAGGACTCGGGCGAGGGAGGTTCCCAGCGAGGGAGGTCCCCAGAGGGGCAAGGATCCATCCAGGGAGAGCGAAGGCGAGGGAGGACTCCAGCGATAGAGGGTACCAGCGAGGTAGGATCCCGGCGAGCGAGGACCCCGGCGAGGGAGGACCATAGCGAGAGAGGGTCCCAGCGAGGGAAGACCCCGGCGAGGGAGGTCCCCAGCGGGGCAGGGTCCCATCGAGGTAGAACGAAGGCGAGGGAGGATTAGGGCGAGAGAGGACGCAAGGAGAGAGGGTCCCCGGCGAGGGAGGATCGCAGCGAGGGAGGTTCTATGCGAGGGAAGACCCCGGCGAGAGAGGACCCCGGCGAGGGAGGTCCCGGGCGAGGGAGGATCCCAGCGAGGGAAGACCCCGTCGAGGGAGGTCCCCAACGGGGCAGGGTGCCATCGAGAGAGAACGAAGGCTAGGGAGGATTACGACGAGGGAGGACCCAAGTATAGAGGGTCTCAGTGAGGGAGGACTCGGGCGAGGGAGGTTCCCAGCGAGAGAGGGTTCCAGCGAGGGAGGGCCCCGGCGTGGGAGGTCCTTAGCGGGGAGGTTCCCATCCAGGAAGAACGACGACTACGGCGGATCTCGATGACAAAGAAACTCAGCGAAAGAGGGTCCCGGCGAGGGAGGATACCAGCGAGGGATGATCCCGACGAGCGAGGACCCCGGCGAGGTAGGACCCCAGCGAGAGAGGGTCCCAGCGAGGGAGTTTCCCAGCGAGGGAAGACCCCGGCGAGGGAGGTCCCCAACGGGGCAGGGTCCCATCGAGAGAGAACGAAGGCTAGGGAGGATTACGACGAGAGAGGACCCAAGGAGAGAGGGTCTCAGCGAGGGAGGACTCGGGCGGGGGGGTTCCCAGCGAGGGAGGTCCCCAGTGGGGCAAGGATCCATCCAGGGAGAGCCAAGGCGAGGGAGGATTCCTCTGATAGAGGGTACCAGCGAGGAGGATCCCGACGAGCGAGGACCCCGGCGTGGGAGTTCCCCAGCGGGGCAGGGTCCCATCGAGGAAGAACGACGACTAGGGTGGACCTCGACGTCAGAGGACCCCAGCGAGTGAGGGTCCCTGCGAGGGAGGTTCCCATCGAGGTAAGACCCCGGCGAGGGAGGACCCCGACGAGGGAGGTCCCCAGTGGGGCGGGTTTCCATCGAGGGTCAACAACGGCGAGGGCGGACCTCGGTGGGGGTGGACCCTAGTGAGAGAGGGTCCCAGCGAGGGAGGACCCCAGTGAGAGAGGTTCCTAGCGAGGGAGGATCCCACTGAGAGAGGACCCCGGCGAGGGAGGACCCCGGCGAGATAGGGCCCAGCGAGGTAGGATCTCAGCGAGGGATGATCCCAGCGACGGAACTCCCCGGCGAGGGAGGGTCCCAGCGAGAGAGTACCCTGGCGAGGGTGGTTCTCACATCGAGGGTGAAAGACGGCGTTGCAGAACACCGGCGACGGAGGACCCTGGCAAGGGAGGGTCCCAGCCAGGGAGTGTCCCAGCGAAGGTGGGTCCCAGCGTGGCAGGCTCCTATCGAGGGAGAACGACGGCGAGGGGGGACCCCAGTTAGGTAGGAACCCGGCGAGGGAGGGTCCCAGCTAGGGAGGATATCAGCGATTTAAGACCCGGACGATGGACGATCCGGAGAGGGAGAGTCCCAGTCAGGGCGGGTCTTGTGGGTAGGTTGGTAACTTGGATGGAAGGGTGTCCCCGGGATTGCCCTGAGGGGTAGTGCGGGTCATTTAGACGGTGGTTGTTACCTAGAAGGCCCTGGGAGGTAGGGTGGCTCCTGAGGAAGGAACGTCTCCCCAGGAATGACCTGCGGGCTATACCAGGCCCTGTGGTTGGAGGGAGTCCCCAGTAAGGCGCTTGTGTGTAGGGTGGGCCATGGCAAAGAAGGGTGTCCCTGCGAAGGCCTTGCTTGGTAGGGCGGGCCTCTGGGTAGGACAAAGTCCTTGGGTATTCCCTGGGGGCTACAGCGGGCCCTGGGGGCTAGAGCGGACCTGTGGAGGGAGGGTATCTCCAGGAAGTCCCTAGGGGCTATAGTGGGCCATGGGGAAGGAGGAAGTCCTTTAGAAGGCTTTGGGTGTTGGGCGGGCCCTGCTGCAGAAGGGCGTCCCCGGGAAGACCCTGGGGGCTAGGGCGAGCCCTGGTTATGGAAGGTATCCCAAGGAATGTAGTGCGGTCCCTGGGGCAGAATGGTTTCCCCGGGAAGGCCCTGGGGCGTAGGGCGGGAACGTTTTGGCCAATACGTCGTAAAACTTTCTCAGACTCGGTTTGAGGTTTAGAGTACTTATTTTAACATCATAGCCAATAAAGCCTTTCCCTTTCATTTTCCAACGTTGAAAGATTGAGGTTGTCATATCCCGCTTATATAGTGGTTATCATTGAGTCTCCTGAAAAGCATCTTAAGCGGCATTGGTCCTCATTGCCTTCAATTGCATTGCCATGCCTGAGTGGTATATGACGCCAATTTACGTATAATAGACAATAAAGTTCTTTATCAAGAATCCTGTTCACAGGAGTAGAAAGATAGATTGAAGAAAATTATATTAGGTAACGAGTGACGGCGGGATTGGATGCTTTATAGCGAATGAGATAGAGTCATGAAATAAGTGAGGCCAAGGTGTGTTCACTCACTTGATTTTTTTCATTTTCTTGAAGGGAACGATAGAGAAAAATTTAAAAGGAAAGAAAAGGGACAAACTGATATAGTGTGTTATGCTTGTAGGTGGTTTTCATCTGTTTCCCAAAAATTCTGAAGCTTAAAAATGGTTAATGGATAACATTCATAAATATTGCTAAAATTGAATTGAATTGAACAAAGGCAAAACCAAGACGACGAAGATAGAAGGAGAAAATTAAAAATGAAGTTAACGCTAGATAGAGAGGATACAAATATCTTGGCTGTATGGAAAAGACAAGGAAAAAATACATATTCACTACAAGCAATCGAATCAAATAAAACATCATCACAAATGATACTTATTCTAAATTGTAAGAATTGTAGCATAAAAAAAGATAAAACACAGAAATATTTGTAGAATAACAAAATTATTAAATGCATTAGGTTGAGAGTGGATGTAATGATCAAAAACATATAGTTAATATCCAATTGGTAAAAAAAGATGAAAGGAGGTTTTTCAGTATTTGAAAAAAGATCGTCGAAAAAAATAATCAACCCAGTATCCAAGATCTTCCTTTAGTATTCAATGAAATCCTCTATATTTCATTGATTCCGATATTCATCATTAATGACAGATCCCTTATCCTTACGTCTCCACATTCGTATTCCGCGAGGATATAATAATATAATGGGGAAATTTGCCAGTCACAATGCTGAATTTGTAAATAAACGCAATAAACTACTAATAAAATTAGTATCTTTTAAGAATCAAGCAATTCAATAGAAAATTATTTTAATAACAGAGCCAATGACTTCAATGAAATTAATATATCCAAAAGAAGACTTTATAAAATTTCTCAGGAAAAGGTATCGCTTAAATTGAGGTAGGAAATGAAAAAATATTTTCGTTGTTGAGATATTTCTATTGTCTATTTAAGCATGGTAATACATATATAATAGAAAAGAATTTTTAAGTTAAAAAGATGAAACCAAAATCAAGGTAACACAAAAATATTATTCTGCTACATTTTAGATGAATATTCAACCTGAAAGGAGCTTGAGAAGCGAAAATATCAGCATTAACACTCATATTTAATATGCTAGAAGGCACGTCCCTTGCAATTGCCTCAACATTGCTCGTCCAGCGAAAACAGAAAAACCTTTCTTTTCTGTAAATTTTCTCAGTCGCAGACCAAAAGAATCAAATTTTCCAGTTCTTTCCAATGATGCGAAGCGCTGTGTCTATTCGAATGGGGTTCCCAAAAAATTCCGAAGTCACCCCTTATTTCCCCTCACAGGCCTTAAGTTCCAAAAAATTTACCCTCACCTCTGTTTACCTCCTTCTTGCAAATCAGGTGGTACCAACAGAAATTTTAAGTGCACTCATTGTCTGCTAGAGCAGCAACAGAACGTACCCTAAGAATTATGCAAATGACTCTCGGAGCATCTGGTATCCCTACTTTACATAGCAATGAAATAAATCATTATTTCGTTGCATTTTACTTCATCAGAGTGTTATGTATGTTACAGAGAGTTGCGGAATCAATCAACGATAATGTACCTTTCCCTTTGTCTGCTAGTCCTATCCTTCATCTGCCAGCGGATAGTTTGAAGTTGATTTGTAGAAGGAATGACAAGCATATAGTGAATTGATCTGTAATTTTAAAATGTGTAATTCTTGGGATGAGGTTTAAGATCTTCTTGATGATATCATCAGGGCAATAACTTTTAATTCACCCCTGACACTAAAAATTACTTTTCTTTTTAGGATATTAATCACCATTATTATCCCGGTGATACACTGGCTGTGATACCAAAAAATGATATAACAGAGGTGGAAAATAAAGATGATATCTTTGGATTGTGCGAGAAATTGGACAATTTTTGTGAGTTATCAGTCGTCAGCAAACCCCTGGAAGGAAAGAAATTGATTACAAAATTTTTTCCTAACCACCTTCCTCCTATTTCTACTCTTCGACACATACTTAAAGAATGTTTTGAAATCCGTGGACCTCCTGGGTTAAGTACGAGTGTAAATGTTCGTATACATCAAAGATATGCTCATTCCACATATGTTTCGACCAGTTGTTTATTCCAGCTCTTGCCGAGTACACCACTGACTTGGATGAGAAAAATACCCTACTCGAATTGTGCAGTAGGGAAGGTTCTAAAAAGTATGAACACTTTTGTTCAACTGAAGGAAATACTGTAAGCCCTGGTTTAGGATTACTGAAGTTTTTACAGACCTTCCCTTCATGTCTACCTCCTGTTGCTGTTATTCTTCAGCATTTGCCTCGACTTAAGGCTAGGCCTTACTCCAATGCTTCATCTCCTCTTGTTAGTGAAAAGTAAGTAAAGATTTATGCTGTAAGTTTTTAGGGCATCAGACTTAAATGATAGTTTGTTTCAATGTAATTTACTAATCATAATGGAACTTACTGCATTTTAATGACCTAAGTGATCACTGATTTTTAACTGTCAGCTTTGTAATTTGTATTCTTGTTGTAGGGTGTGCTTAATATTTAGTGTTTATAAAGAGAAAGAACACAAGGGCGTTTGTACTGGCTGGCTGGAAAGTTTAATGACTTATCCAACTCTTGAATATCAGTTTAATCCGTTGAATGTAAATAATGCTAAAATTCTCCTAAGTATAAGAATGTAATACATTTCATCTATTCTATTTGTTCTTCATTATGTACTCTGTGTATCAGTTGTGAACTTTCCTAGTTCTTAGAATTGTTGCATTTCTTGGAGCTGGTTACCATTTTTTTATGGATTCTTTTATGTTAGGGCAGAAATCTAGGTCTCTTAAATTTTATTTGTCAATCCTTATTAGGCATTCTGCCAAGCCCTAAAATCTGAGTTATTTACTCATGAAGCTCATTTTTTTAGTTGAATTGCACTTCATGCTATGTGTTTGTTAGATTTGGTTCTCCAAAATATTATAGAAAGAATTATCCTATTCTTACACTTTTTCTATACTTTATTACTGGAATTTTGTAATTTAATCTCACTTCAAATTTTAACTCTCCTCTTGTAATCACATTCAATAAAAATTTCTTTTTGTTCACTTTCATAAAAGTAAATTTATACTTTGACCTAAAATATGTATTCAAAGGTGTTATATTTAAAATGAAATCACATTTTTTGAAGCTTTTAATTACTTTTTAATTCAGTTAATTAGTTCATAATAAATATCAAGCTACTTGATTACAATTTTTCAATGCAAGTAGCTAACGACCCTAAAGAATTAAACATATAAACTAACAATTGAAATTAAATTTCAGATACATTTATTTTTGAGAAAGAGTGTTGGTTTTCGCCTACCTGAAGATCCATTAACTCCAATAATATTATTTGGACCTGGAACTGGGATAGCACCTTTTCTAGGTAAGAATCCAAAGAGAATGAAAATTCTTTATTATCATTGAAAGTGAAATCAGTACATCTTTAAATTCCTGTAATAGTTAGCTTGCAATCCATCAAGTATCATTGACAGGGTTAGCTTGGGAATGGATAGAGTCATAAAACTTTCATCATGAATCATTATATTGAAAGGAATTTACCTACAAACCTCCCTCTGTTTTAAGATTTCTTAAATACTTCTGTAGACACATAAATTTAATTTATTAAGAAATTAGTCTAAAATGTACCTTAACATCTAACCACTCACAAAATTGCTGAATGAGCTATATAATTTGTTTATACAAGGAACAATTATCTATCAAGTTTCCAAACCTCAACAAACATCTGTTTATCCATTGTCATACACCCTTATAGCTTATACCACCCTTTATGTCATCCAACAACTTTTATCTCTGTCTTCCCGTCTGTTTATTCCCTTGAATCCTCCCCTCAATTACAACCTTAAAAATCCCTCTTCCCTCAATATTTAGTCCACCCATTTCTTCTGACGATGCTTAATCATGTCAATTAAAGCCCTCTCCTCCCCCACCATCTCTAACAACTCAGTGTTTGTTTTCCTATCAACCCAACCAACTTTTTCCATTCTACCCCATACCCACATCTCGAAGGCCTCCAAATGTTTAACTTCTTCCTTTCTTAAAGTCCACATTTTGCACCCTTAGAGCAACAAACTAGACCAGTGATTTCACCAACCTTTTCCTGATTCCTTTGTCAAGACCTTTGGTCATCAATTCCCTTCACTTCATAAAGGCTTCCTTAGCCAAGGCTATTCTTTTCTGAACCTCATCTTTACATCTTCCATCCCAAGAGAGAGTACTTCCCAAATAAGAAAATTTTTCCACAAAAGCATTTTAAAATTTTAATTGGTAAAACAATAAAAATATTGTCAAAATTTTTCACAAGTAAATGAGAAATGTTCCTAAAACAAGCCAAAGCACAAAAGATCATCATGGGGTGTCAGGAACAGCCCACGCAAGTAATCATGTAACAGAAAATGAGTAAAGGAGGGAGGAGCACCACAAGCATTCACCCTGCATACCCTTGTCTTGGGCTAGCTCTAACTTTGACATATGGCTATTGATAAAATTGACCAATACTCTTGTTGCAAATATTTTCAGATAAAAAAATTTATTTCCAGGATTTCTGGAGCATCGTGCTGCCCAAATGAAGGAAGACAAATCTAAGGAGTATAGTGAAACTTGGCTATTTTTTGGCTGCAAAAAAATCCTGAAATAGATTTTATTTATGAGGATACTTTGAAGAGATATGTGAAGGACAATGTTCTGAATGAACTATTTTTATCATTTTCTCAATATTCAGGGTCTTATGGTGGCTGGAATGGAGCTAAATATGTTCAGGTAAATCCTTTTCATGTTTTTAGGTTACTTTAGTAAATTGCATTTTAAATGGCTTATTCAGAGTGAACTAGGAAAACTTAGTTCTCTATCACTTCATTCATATGATAACTTAATTAATTAATTGAATCTACAAATAGGATTTTATGATCAGTTTTCGTCCCTCTCCAATTGTTAATTTATAATACTATCATAGTCTTGTTTTTATGAATAGAAAGTTAGTTGATAGGCTCCCGAATAGTCATGTGGACAGCGCGTTTGCCTTTGATGAAAGCGGTCCCGGGTTCGATTCCCGGTGGGAGCCAATGTGCGAAATGACCTAAGCTGTCGAAGCACTTTTAACAATACTACTACTACTACTACTACTACTAGTTAGTTGATAACTAATATATTTATAATATAGTATTCTTGAACATTTATGAATAAATATTTTAATTGTTTATATTATATTGATATAATATAATTAATATCATTTAACAAGTAGCAAATTATTCAAATCCTTTTGCATGGTATAATATCTCACACATGCTCCAAAATATCATCTTATTGAAATAGCATTTTCTGTGATAGGATTTTGTATATTATGAAATACTGGCATGATTATCCATATCTTGAGTTCACTTCAAGATTTGCATTCTAATTTAATGCAATTTATGGGAGAGCAAGCTTACAGCAGTTGAGAATACATAATTTTAAGTTGCTATTAATCCTATTTTAGTCCTTAAAATTTACAATGATTAACTATATTCATTGCAGAATAAAGCAAAGCGGCTGCTGATGGTTATGTTATGTATAAAGAGTAAACTCCAAAAACCATCAAGAAACTTGCAAAGGGGCTATACGTATTTCGACTTCCATGAAGTTATCGTCAGGCTAAAGTCGGCAATGAAAAGAGAAAAAATTTTTTTTTTCATTGTTGACTTTAGCCTGACGATAACTTCATGGAAGTCGAAATGCGTATAGCCGCTTTGCGAGTTTCTTGATGGTTTTTGGAGTTTATTCTTTATATATATATTCAATGTTATGAAGAATATTCCTATTAAAATAAGAATTGTATACCATATTGTCAAAATAAGCTAACTAAATATAAAATTCATTTAAAATATCCACTATTTCTTAAAATTATCTGTTGAAAATTGATAACACTCTTTACATTTCACCAGAAGTATATTAATTAAATTTAAGAATGTAAGAACAACACAATGCTTGATAGCAATTGATGGAGTGTTAGCAGTGTAAGGTAGATTTAGATGCCAAAATATAGAAAGCCTTCCAGCGTCTATGAGCATATGATAAAATTGAAAAAATTAATCTGGGAAGCTTTAACTGTGTGGAACTTCATCCTAGTAAATGGGTGGGAAATAACTTAGCATAATTCCTCTGTTTTTATAGTGGAATTTTGTTAAGTTATTTCCCACCCATTAACTGTTAGAAAAATTACTTAAAACAATTAACTGGATATTGTATATATACCGTATTAACTCAAAAATAACATGTCCCCTTTTGGGTCTTTTTTTGGCTCAAATATCATAGTGAGTGTTAGAATCAACGGTGCACTAGATTTGGGGACAATACTACTTGTGTATATGTCCCACAGTGCAGGAATGGACAGATTCTAAGCTCACCCTGGTTCTTAGTAACTTTACAAACACTTCACCACTGCACTACTGATGTTTTCACTGTAAGAGCACCCGAAGAGTAGTCTAAACTGTCAGCGAATAGTTTTTAATTGAAAGGGAATTGGTTAGCCGATCAAAGTTTTTTTAAACGACTGATTTTGATTTGGTTGACATGCACACTTACATATAAGTAAGTGTGCATTAATGGAGAATAATCTGTATGTCCTTTGAAGTTTTCTTTGGGTGATAAACTTGTTTTAGTACTAGTAGTTGATATAATAGTTTCCATCGCTTAGTGGAAAAGAATGGTGTGGCTAGTAATCTAATTTTTTCTACTTGCAGGCTAAGGGGTGCTCTAAAAAATTGGGCACTAATAGTGGACATAGCGAGTCCATGGGATCGCAAATTGAGGAATGGCTTGGGAGTCATCCAATCGAAAGCCAGGAGAAACAGGCGTACGGGGAAGGGGATACGAAGGTTGAGGAAATATGGCACCTAAAACTACCGAATTAAAGAATTGGAGGATCAAGTTGTAGAGCTGATAGGAGACAAGAAGGCTCTAACTGGTACTAAAATATACTGAATTTGCCGTAGTCTCAAGCCACCATGGGTCATTTATTGATACCATAATTACTTATTTTCAGATTTAGTCTAAGGCGGTGAGTACGTAAGGGAATGTAAGAGTGTCTATGTACGTATGAGAAAAAATTTAAATAGAATAAGTGCTTCCACGGAAGGCAATCCCTACAATACTTTGGAAGGAGAGAAGCCAGACAAGTTTGTTTGTATGTATTGTATGATCAAGTATGATTTGATTTTTTTATCCTATATGCTTTCATCTGATAGGATCACACTCCAAAAATTTCTTTGAAAGTAAAGTTTGATATGACAGTGGTGCCTCACTTAAATCGTTTTCAGAATTGGATTGTGTTTCTTTCATGGAGAATAGAATCATATCACTGCCACAATATAAATATTTCAGTAATTACTTTTTTTGCATGTCTCATGAATATTAATATATATTATAACATTAAATGAATATTGAAGAAAAGCCCATTTTCTTCTATATTCTTGTTTTACTTGCTATATGAATGCTAGCTGGTGCTAACTGCTGCGATATTTATAATGCTTTAAGCTGAGGTTCTACATTTTTCATAGTTTGTACACAAATGCAATAATAATAGTAATGTTGAACTATCTGTTGTGCAGTTAAATGTTTTGTATGCTAATCTTTTTAATGGTAGTTGCAGAAATTGATGCCAGGCTCTGGAATTTATTTGAGTAATTCCTCCTATATGGGAATTAATTCTGGAGTCAAGCAGACAGCTAGATTGACTGTGGCAAAGGATCTCCTGGAGGAAATATTTACGGAGGATGCACTGCTGTCATGTTCACCCCTGGGTACAAATTCGGGGAGTGGACCTCAGCGCCCCGGATTATATGCCCCAGCAAATAAAGCCATATTAGGTGAGTTTCAGTTAAACACAAATTCGTAGCTATGTTGACATTTTTCACTGTTATAAAATATTTTATTAGATGCATGATGGGAGCATCTTCTCAGTGGCCATAAAGGCTATGTCATATATATTTGTGCCTTGCTTATAAATATATATTTTTTATGATCATTGAATTATACATGTAATTCAATCATCATAAAAATAACCAGTATTTTCAATATTAACAGTGATATACATTGCTATGGTACAAAGAGTAGTATAATAATATCCACCTCCTTTACCAAGATAAAAGATTTCATATGGCAGCCGGAAATGAGTACCAAAATTTATAATTCATGATCCAGCAATAAGTGCATTTCAACCATAAAATTCCCCAATACTTGAGAAGAACTGAAGGGATTTTTAATAACTATATGCTACCATACAGTAAATTAATTTTTTTCTACTATGAAAAGTATGAAAATGTACAGTATACATGTTTAAAACTTATTAAGTGCCTTAAATATTTGCATGTACTATTGTCAGTGCAATATATATCTTCTAGGCAAATAAACTATTGCTATTACTAATTCCATTGCAGAGGCTAGTGGTGCTATTGTTTAGACCAATAATTTCCCGGAGGTGACTGTGAAAAATTACAATCATGGGCTGGCCTCTAAAATGAACAAAATCAGAGAAGCAAATAAAATGAGAGCCAGAGTCCATCAGGAGGCACTCATTATTGATTGAGTTAACAAGAAAAT
The DNA here is from genome assembly GCA_947579665.1 of Sympetrum striolatum. Lineage (NCBI taxonomy): Eukaryota > Metazoa > Arthropoda > Insecta > Odonata > Libellulidae > Sympetrum > Sympetrum striolatum. The sequence continues at coordinate 64,482,960 of OX388351.1, read as the reverse complement.
TTTTTAGTGTTTTATATTATTATAGTTTTGTTTATGACAATAAATGATGTTTTTAATGCAGTAAATAATTTATTACTTAAGTCCTTCACAATCCTCCCGAGTCCCTGAGGCTCGTCATGACTCACAGGGAGTCGCAATGAATCACAAACCTTCGACAAAAAATGGGATTCCCTGCGAATCCTCAATGATGGAATCCATGCAAGTCCTAGGGACTCCAAGATTTTCATAAGGGTAGGGCTGTCAGTGTAGATGACTCTGGCATTTTGTATTCAGTGCATATACATATATAGAATCATATGCATGCTTAGTAACTTCATATACAGTGCTGCAAATGGCATGGCTGCATGTCTTAAGGTGTGCTTTAAATTTACACGCAAATGGTTTTTCAATTTCCAATGCTCAAATTTTGGGATAATTTAATAGCACGTTATTTTCGAATAAATAGGGTATTTTGCTCCATTAGCTGAACAAATGGCCTTTCGGTTAACATTTAAAAAACATAATTTTGCACAGCATGGTTAAAGTTTACGATAAGAGTCACTTAAGTTTACATTTCTTCAAAATGTAAAAGAGTAAGCCAATTTTATATTATTTTTTCTCACTTTAATTGCAGTATTTCTTTAATTGTGCCATTTTTAAACAAGGTTAAACTCTATTTTCTGGATAATATTGCAAAATTAGGAGAAAAATTTGTGGAACAGATCTTGGAGTAGGAATTCTGGATATGCCAAAAACATGTTAATGACATACTGGAACATATAAGAAATACAATACAAAAGCGCAAGGGTATGTCTTGAAGTAAAATAAAGTTTTAAATGTAATACCAGTTCTTTCATGCCATTGAAATAAGATAAGTTTATCTTATGCAATTGAATTTTATAACTAGTGATATCAGGGACGGATCCAGGGGGGTGGTCCTGGGGGTCCGGACTCCCCCTCGAAATATCACTTGTGCCTATTTTTCGAAAATGAAACTCGAATAACACAAATAAAAACACAATTTAATAAGCAATCACTAGCGAAAAAATTCGAGTTTGTCTAACACAATTTTAACGTCACGTTTTGTGAAAGCCGAAATATCTTCTATGTATTTTTAAATTTTTCGATCGGACCCCCCCAAAATGTTTTTCTAGATCCGTACCTGAGTGATATACATTCCATTATTTAAGGAGTTGGCCAAGATGAGGCATCAAACATCATCATGGAGTTATCAAAGAAGAAAAGATATTTGCAAGATACATGGTGTAAACCAGTGGCACAGCCAGGATTTGCCAATGGGGGGATCCAAGGCTGTCCAGAAAATGAAAAATGCCTATCTTACAGGGGCTAGTATATTCATTCCCGCTACTTACTACTATATATGTCAATTCTTTCAAAAACTAAATGAATTGAAACTAGAGGAGTTAAATGCTTGTGGCCAACTTATTACACTTTCCAAGATAGTAGTTTACGTAAGCGAACAATTGGAAAAATCATGAGTGTTGTTTGGTTTTTTGTTTTGAATATATATTAAAAACTCATTTTTTTCTAATCTGAAGTTTTTTTAGTGTGGTAGATTTAAACTTCTTCCAAGAGGTTGTAAAGCGTGAGAAGGAAAATATTAGTTATGGTTATTTGGCAAGCAATATAAAACATAACATACACTCATTAGATCCCCCACATTTGTGTTTCCATGCTTATTTGAATATCTTTCGTTAGTTGACTATATCATCAGCAGATTTTGGAATTTAATTGAAATGTCACCTGCCCTGAAAACACCATCAATGTATAAACATATGAAGTATATATACAGCATATTCCACTAGGTTTATATAAGAAACATAAAATCATTTAAATTAGAGGAAATAATCTGGTATGCTTACAATTAAGCCTGACATTGTTATTATGTATTAGCTAAGTATTCAACTAAATAGGTACATCACATGCCAGACATTAAAAATTTGGCTGCGTTAAAAAAAATACAGTAGACTCTTGATTATAGTTGATATTGTAATTGAATTTGCAGAATTAAAGTCACATGACTAGGTGAAAAAATTAAGACGTCAAATTACAATTATTTAGACTGCGTAATAGGTGGTTTAACCAGCAGAGAGCTGATCCAAACCCAGTCTTATGCACTGAGTGTTCAAAGAAAACAAAAATTTTCCATGAATTTATATTTTGAATGAGCATTCTATAACCACGTGGTTGATAGGATAAATCATGAGTTTCGCGGGATTCTATCACCAAAGAAAAAAATTTGCTGCATGGAAAAGGAAGCTGAAGAATTTAAGACAGTTTTAACAGTTTATCAAATTTAATTCAAGTCATCAAGGCACATTTCCAATAAATATGTGCGTAACTTACGCACACAATACCTTTCAGCTTACTGATTTGCTTCCAAAATGGTATATTATTAATCATTATTATTATTATTATCATTAATATTATTTTCATCGTGAATTAATTTTTACTGGTATCTTGTATTGCTCCAATTCCTGTTCAAATTTCTACAGAAATTTACTTATCGAATAATTTTCGTTAATATTCATCAAATTAACAGGCAATCATAGCATAAAGATCAGTATATTTTTTATCATCCTAAGTAATGAAGAGTCTATTGTGCAGACTTTTAATCGCACAGAATGCTTAATAAAGGAACAAGTAACTTTGTAATTGTTGCAAAACTCATATTGAGATGTGCCCTCTGGTAACAGCCCTAAAATATGACAATCCTAATTTATGCATCTAATAATGGTTATTTTACAAAGAAACACTTAGCCATCAACTTACGCCTTTCCCAATAGTGGTGTCAAGCTATTAGTGCACTGTGAAAAGAATTTTTAGAAGTTCATCTTTACTATATGAAATCCAAACTAAACTCTCCTTCGAACTGTTCACTGTGTATTTCTCAAAAGCTCTACTTATGAGCCTAGCTTTGCATTCAAACCCTTGAAATAGTCCCAATGCAAAAGATCTGAGCGTTTCATCAATCTGTTTGCCTCTCAAATGTAATCTTAATATCTGTTTTCAGGGTGTAAGTTTTGAATTACTTCTCGAATGTTCCTTTGTATTTTTTTGAGGAGTAAACATCATCACTTTCGAATTTTTCTCATGGGAATCTTATCTTTTGGTGTGAGTTATCTAACTAAAGGATAGGCTTAAGAAGTGCACTCATTGGATATTGTGAGCAAAACGCTCATATTGTAGCGTTCCATCGATATCAAAGTCGGCTCTAGGCCTGTTCTGCTACCGAAAACATCCCCTTAGCTGAAATCGGAACATATTTATGGTTATTCAAAGCTTTTGCTGAATTTATCGAGCAACAAATGACTAGCTGTGTATCTCTAAAACTTGTGTGATGATTGTGGTTTTGTACTCTTAAGCAGAAATAAAAGTACCGAGCTAGTCATAGGACTTGACCCTTGGGGGGGGGTTTGAACCCCTAAAATCCCTCATCGCTGAGAAACTGGTGTTGACAAATCATATCTTAATTTGCCAATTGTTTTGTTGATATATTGACTATTTCCAATGTCTTGAGTAAAATATAAATTTATGTAATTATTTTAAATTAAATCTTTTATTTTTATGAAAATAATGATTGTTAACTTATTTATAATAGCTTAGCTATACTAAAAATAATCATTAAAGTTGTAAGTAATAAATCACTACGAAATTATGCAGTAAGCTCTCAATTCAATAGCAAAATCATCTTTAATTTTCACTTAAAAGGTGATGATATTACAACTTTTATCATATAACAATTTATATGAAATGTAAGATGAGCATAAATGCATTAATATTACAAAATTGTTGGAATAAAATAAAATTAAGCTATCACCATTTCTATAAAACATTTGCCACTCAAAAAAGATATTTTGCATTTTTTAACTATCCTATCTGGTTTAGAAAGATAAAGATGTCATGAAAAGCTTCAGAGCAAAAGATTATAGAGATTTTTCATTGTTTTGCTTGAGATTGACACAGATTGTGGTGGATAATTCACATCTTGAGTTGAATCACTCAAGGAAAGAGCTGTTGGAATTGTAATACATCATACATCAATAAAATTCATTGTGAAAAATTGATTACCTATTTGGTATTTCTGTAGACCAAAGATCTCAAGATCATAGAAATAGCCGCTTACTTGAAAGGTTGATTTTAGCCTAACAGAGGTTTTCTGAGGGGTTTCCCTACCTTTGGGGCAAATTCCACAGAGATGAGTAAACATTGTTAGTAACCATTCTTTTTGAAATTATATGTAATTTTACTGTGTGTGTAAAGTAAATTGCATTTCTAAATTGTTATAACTGCCACCAGGTATGGCATCTACTTGCAACGATATGTATATAGTAATAAATAAATTAACAAATTTAGCCCTTCCAACTCATTTTGAAAACCTAACTATCCTTGGTTCAAGAGGATATTCCTCCATTTATGCTATTGGTTGGATTTAATTGATCTAATGATGAAGATATATTGTTGAGACTATTCAGCAATGAATCCAAAACATAAATTACACAATAATTTTAACTTCATTTCCAATCAAAAGCTTTTGACAGTCAACAGGGTTTGAGTATTCAAGCATCCTTTGAGTTGGTGACTTTGTATGATAATAAAGGGTCTTTAAAGACAAAATGATGCATTCAATCATAAATGAAAAATCAATTAATTTATTAGGCTGGATATATCTAGCATGCAAAAGATCTACTTGTTAAATTAGGGATAGTTTTAGGCAGAACCACAAGTTTTCCATTCCATTCTCTGTAGAGAATCTTTGAAAAATGAAAGATTAAAAACTCTAGCTCAGTTGAAAAATTATGATGACATTTTATACTTTTTGAAAAGCGGCAAGGAATCAGGCAGAATTATAATGGCACACTATATTTAAAAATCATGATAATAAGTATATTGAGTCAGAAAAATAGTATTTAGGTTATACAATATGGGCATAAACAGACGACATTAATAACTAAGTCTATTATTCGCGTTGATGTAAATATGAAGCTAAGGCAAGTACACTGTCATCCAAAAACAAACAAAAGTAATATATTTACTGATCAAGGATATGTTTTCAATACAATAAACTAGGTTTGATATTTATAAGTTATTACGCTACTCATTTCAAATTGTTTCATCTTCCTGCTGCGGAATAAAGGTTAGGTGTAATAAGAGACTTTATATTGTCCGTTCACCATCATGAAGGCACAGATTCTCCACATTTAAAAGGTCAAAATTGTTTCAATTTTTTTCAGTGTTTAGTATCAGTGATAACGTACATAACACGGTGATTATTCTTTGTTTATTTGCAACATCATCGTAAAAAACAACAAAAATGTTACATCTCAAAGAAATACGGCATTTTGTTCCGTTTCTTTTGGAACGGTTGCCATTGATTCTCTAATTCGAAAAACATGGGATTTGTTTACATCAATATCAGCTTCAGACCTTTCTCTTTCGTTTGGTTATGTATTGGTTGTGATTAATGCCGATAAATCTCACAAGGAGAGTTATTCTGAAGCACGAGAAAAATATAATACGTGCATAAATGCTATCGAGAAAAGAGAATCTTCTAATAAGGCCTTGGCAAGAGCGACGGTACAGGAATCACCGACGAAAGGTATGATTGAAATAATGTTTCTCGTTAAATAGTTACTACCATTTTTTAGCACAAAAAAGTTAAAATATTTAAGAAAATTATCTTAGATTTATTGCAAGTTGCATTGCATTGTGTAAGATGAATCCCGATGGTTTGTCAATTTAAATTACAGAAAATAGTAAATTATAATTAGTAATCAGTAGAGTTAGAGCTCATTAACAAAAAATACATTTTTTTCTCCCAATTAAATACGCCTCCCTTAAATCGATAAAATGATTTTTTTAATCTTTTATTTAATTATAACAATCGTAGTTATTTTATGGGCCAATTAACCTGATAGTAGATTACAGGTATGCCTCGCATTTTTCTTCAGTTGTGCATTGATTGGAACAATACAATTATCGATTTCCAATCATTATATGAGTAAAGAAAACATCTCATGATACCTTGGATGAATAGAGACCAAAATATAATTTTTTCCGCGATTTCAAACAAGCAAACGCCAATACAACTGTCAAAAGTGTTTATTTATATTTGGTGATGTGCTCTAAGTTAACTATGTCGAGGAATGTATCATGCTCAAGATTTTCAAGAGATAAACTTCCCAAAAAATTGGAGGGAAGTTCTCTTGAATTTGTTCAAAGACCTCTTGGAGAAAGTAAGCTGGAAGGAAGAGGGGGAGGTATCTGAGAAGTTTGGTGAAATACAGCAGTAGAAGAATGTCGGCACTACCTTAGTTTTGTCAGCAACGAAAATCCTTGAGCTTAAAATTTGAAATATTTTCTTCATACAACATAATTTAGGAAGAACATTTCTTTAACTTTTTTCCTATTTTATTTATGAATGCTCTTGTAATTCTAATTAAAATGCTATTTCTATGTGACAGTTAAGAACTAATCTTTCGTCTTATCTCATAAATTTGCTTCTGCATGCTTATATATTATAGTCAAACTGCTATGTAATCATTGTCAGGTGATTTCCGCAACGCCTGCTATCGATGCAAGATCCCCGCCGTTTTGGGGTCACGTTTGCTGCAAACTAAAATCGACAGCCAAAGAAGAAGAAAGGATTGCCCGAATCGAGGATGACAACTTCCGCCTGCTTCAAAGAATGGGAAAGATAATGCGCTCTTCAAAGAAAATGGTTGACGACCACTGGAAGATGGCTCAACCCAGGTAAGTTATGCCCAACGCTCTGAAAGTATTACTAATAACCATTCAGCATCTTTCCGCTTAATTGTTCCCGAGTTAGAAAATAAATAACTTTGAATTGTAATGGAAATTATTTCTTAACCTTAAAATTAGTCATATGGATTTCGAAGGCTGCTCAATTGCGTTAAGATACTTATTTTACAGAATATTTAGGATTTCTCTGGTCTCTCTTGTATTCCAATCCTCACAGCATCCTTTCAGATTCCTTCGATACCCCAGGGAATCATCTAAAAAAGGACGATGAAGGGAGAATTAGTGTAAAATCAAAACAATCTCATTTAATAAAAAATAATAATATAAATATTGAATTCCAACAATCGAAGCTAGCTTAAATCACTATGATTTCAATAAGATACTTAATTAATATAATATTTACGATTTTTCCGGTCTCTCTTCTCTTCCAATCCTCACAGCATCCCTTCAGTTTCCTTCATTACCAAAGGGAATTATCTAGATAAGGACCAAGAAGAGAGAATTTGAGTGAGAACAAAAACATCATATATATTATAGAAATATAATAAAAATCACGAATTCCAACAATCGAAACTAATTTCAATCTCGATGATTTTAATAGGATACCTTATTAATATAATATTTAAGATTTCTCTGGTCTCTCCCCTCTTCCAATCCTCCTAGAATCGATTCAGATTCCTACGATACCCAAGGGGTAATCCATCTAATTAAGGGCCAAAATGAGAGAATTAGAGTGAGACGATAAACTTCTTATTTAATATAAAAATATAATAAAAATCACAAATACCAACAATTAAAGCTAAATAATTCAATTATTTTAATAAGATACTTGATTATTATAATATTTACGATATCTCTGGTCTCTCCTCCTTTCCAAACATCAATGCATCCCTTCAGATTCCTTCGATACCCCAGGGAATTATCTAAATAAGGATGACTAAAGATTATTTAGATAATCAAAATTTTTGATTTTGTTTTCAACTATTAACGATGGATTTGACTGACAAATTAGATGTAGATAAGATTAAATGTTCTGTATATGATTTTTTAAGTTCCTTTTGTAACACTAGTGTTACTTGTACCTATTCATCTTCCTTGTGTATCTTCAGCCTAAACATTCGATCCCTGAAAAAGAATTGGGAATCATTTAATCTGTTATTTAACCTTATCTCTAAGAAATTTAATACTGCATCTTTTGTACTAACTGAGGATAACTTGAATCCTAATAATGTTCATCTGTACAAAATCAAAGGGTATCATATGTATTATATATTAAGGGTAAATAGAAGAGGATGTGAAGTAGTTCTGTATGTAAGGGACGACTGTGAATTTAAAAAACTGGATAACTGTGTTCTGGAAAGTTTTGAATTATTGAGTGGCACAATTAATATAAGAAATAGACTAATAAATATTTTGTGTGTCTACTGGCCACCAAACAGTAATCTAAATAAGTTTCTAGAGGAATTAGAATCAAAAATAATCTCCAACTCCCATGAAACTCTGCTAATAGGTGATGTAAATATAAATGTTAAGAAATGTAATAATATTACTACAGTGAAATACAAGAATTTACTTGCTTCCAATGGTTTTAATAGGGTTATAAATGATCATACCAGAGAGGAAGTTGTCAATAATGAGTTGGTGAGATCCTGCATAGATCATATATACTACAAGGGAAGATGCAAGAAATTAAATGAAAATTATTATCCAAACAAAAATATCAGATCACTATGTAGTAGGTCTTACCCTCCTAGAAGAACCCTCTGATGATAAAAATATTTCAGATAAAAAAACATAGGTTACCTATCTTAATGCTAAGATTATAAACAACTGTATACAACCCTATGATTGGACAACTGTCTTGAAAGAACCTAATCCCAATTTAGTCTATAACATAATGAAAACTAGTGTCAATAAAATATATGAAAAGGCAACAATTTGTAGAGACAATACTGGTAGAAAATAATATTGTGGTTGGATGAATGGTGATCTCTATAAATTACTACATGATAGAGATGTCTTATTCATGGAGTCAAAAAATAACCATAGTAATATTAATTACAAAAGTCAATATCTGTCCCTGAGAAATAAATGTGTAGCAGAAATTAGAAAAGCCAAAAGGAAATAGTGGAATATGAAGTTAAGTGAGTCAAAAATTTTAAAACTTTATGAAAAGACATTAATACTCTAGTTGGAAGGAAAGCAATGAAAACAAATGATGATATTATTTTGAAATATTTTCCTGAATATGAAAATACTGAGAAACTATGTGAGAAGTTTCAAGACTTTCTTATTTCTGAAGTTGAAAAACTGAAGTTAAATTGTAATATAAGACTTGGTAATCAGGATGGTAACCAATTTTGTAAGAGTATTGTAATTCCTCCTGCTTCCCTCCTAGATGTAAGTAGCATTGTAAATTCTCTTAAGAACAAAAGTCCTGGCCACGATAACATTAGAGTAAACGACATCAAACAAAATATAATTTTAATAGAAGTAGTCAAGGATATCCTAAATTAAAGTCTAGCATCAGGCATTGTCCCTGATGAATTGAAAATTGCAGAAGTTAAGCCAATATATGAGGGAGGTAAACATAATGATATCAATAACTACAGACCAATATCTATATTACCCTCAGTCAGCAAAGTTATGGAGAGATATATATCAAACTCCCTTGTAGACTATTTAAACAAGTTTAATCTCATCCATAAGGACCAATATGGGTTTCAAAAGAACAAAGGAACCAAAAGTGCCCTAGAAACCCTTTTTAATAACTTAAATGAAAACCTGGATAGGGGTAATCATGTTATTCTATCTTTCATTGACTTTAGGAAGGCTTTTGATACTATAAATCATGAAATACTCCTCACAATTCTCAATTGATGCATGATGGGTAAGGGAGTAGGAATAAGGAGGGAGATTTAAAATTTATAAACAGGGCACATCGGCCGAAACACACCGCCCCCCGTGAATTTCCCACAAAATTAACAATTTTCAAAGAAAAAAAATAATAAAAATAAAAGGAAGGAAAATCTTCACTCTCAGAGGCCCGTCAGAGAGACTTAAAAGGTATTAGGTTAGGCCATGGAAAGGACAATGGATATGGAAAGGGAAGATAAAAATAATGAGACTTACAAAGAGATTGTTCTATTCCGGATCAATCAACTGAAAAGAGAAAAAATAAATGTTACTTAACTAATTTGGTAATGGGACCAGTTTCACGACTGGTCTCCTCAATGTTCCTGATGAGGTCTTAATTCCTGCAATCCTAACAACACCTTCAGAATCAGGAAAAATATCAGCAATTCGCCCTATCTTCCAAAGAGAAGGAGGAAGATTAGAATCTCGCACAAGAACTAATTCTCCGATTTCCGGGGCTTTACTTTCTTTTGTCCATTTGGACCACTGTTGTAACGTATGCAAATACTCCTGCGACCATCGCCTCCAAAAGTGTTGGTACATTTGCTCTAGGAGTCTCCATCGAGTAGGCAGATTGATCGCCTGCTCTGAAGTATTCCCTATCCTATCAAAGGTCGACCGACAAGGAAATGACTAGGGGTCAAACAATCGATTTCTTCAGGATCTGAAGACTTAGCTGTCAGAGGTCGGGAATTCAGCACAGCTTCAACTTTACAAAAGAGTGTGACAAACTCTTCAAATTTTAAAGTTTGGCCGATGAGACATCTACGCAGATGATGTTTTACGGATTTGATCCCTGCCTCCCATATGCCCCCAAAATGCGGTGCGGCTGAGGGATTAAATTTCCTGACTCCGGATAAATCAGCATCAATGCTTCCCTATGGGCGAAGGATCTTATTAATCAGTAGAGGTCCGTCAAAAGGTGATCTACCCCGACAAAATTGGTACCACAATCGGAATAAATTGTACACGGGATTCCCCGCCGTGCGATGAAGCGTTGGAGCGCTGCAATGAATGCCGCGGTGGAGAGCGATGTAACTAATTCTAAATGGATTGCCTTTGTTACAAGACAGACAAACAAACATAAATACGCTTTTCCAATGGCAGAGTTTTTCCTATCGCTTAATTTATAGGAAAAGGGACCTCCATAATCCACACCGACGCAGGTCTCTGCGGCACTACTCTAGGGGAAGGCAAATCTGCCATAATTGGTTGCAACGTCCTACCTCGATACCGCAAGCATACTACACATTTGAGGATTTCCGACCGAACTACTGATCTGACAGATAAAATCCAATGTTGTCTACACACCAATGCCTCCACAGTGCGAGGACCACCGTGAAGTGATGGTATTTCACTATCAAACGAGTGAGATGGCTATCTTTGGCGAGCAAAATAGGATGCTTAGCAGAAGAGGATAAATTTGAATGGGAGAGTCTACCGCCCACCCTAAGAATTCCTGTAGGGTCCAAATATGGACAAAGTCGTGATAAACTAGGAGGAAATTTGTGTTTATCCCTTTGGATTGACTCCATTACATTCTGAAAATGATGCTGTTGATCAAATTTTACAAGTTGAATCACAGATTGAGACCATTCAGGACCAGAGATAACAAGATCACATGGGAGTGATTCCCTTTTAACTGATGCTATGAATCTCAACACGTATGCAAAAGATCTTACTAATTTGACGTAAGATGAGAACCTAGTCATCCAGATTAAAGGGTCTTCCAGCCTCAGTGTGGTTCCGACAGTGAACGTAAACGGCTTTAGCTCCGGCTAGGAAGAAATCTGCGTACTTGGAATATTTCTGGAAGGCCAATGAGATTCTGAATTCCTGAGAAACGAAGGCCCCATTCCAATATAATTGATTTGACAATAATTGCTCTGGCAAGATTCCACGGGACGCACAATCAGCAGGGTTAATCTCAGAATATATATGGCCCCGAGAATTAATCGGTATAAATTATAGAATCTCCATCACCCTATTAGCCACAAAAATTTTCAAGGAATGCGGGGGAAGCCGCAACCAAGACAAAACAACATAAGAATCAGACCAATCAAAAATTTTCTTAATAAAAATTCTATCACGAAAGGCATTCAACACGCGATTGCATAGTCTAGATAATAGGAGCGCACCTAAAAGTTCCAATTTGGTAATAGATAGGGATTTAAGTGGAGCAAGTTTATTCTTTGCAGTTAACTGAGATTTCATCCAATCGGGAGATAGAGCGAAAATACACAACTGCACTATACCCCCTTTCAGACGCGTCACAGAACCCAACCAGCTGATATTCCACACATTCAGAGGGACGAATGCATCGAGGAACTTGGATCTGGGCTAGAAGTACACTTTGGGAAATGAGTTTAGACCATTCCACTTTCGCTTCGGGAGGAAGAGGATCATCCCAGCCCAATTTCAAAAGCCAAAGGGACTGCAATAAATACTTCGCCGAAAATACAACCGGGGATAAGACACCCAATGGGTCAAAAATCCGTGCAATATTAGACAACAGTATGCGCTTAGTACTAACCGATTCAACAAAATTTACATGATAAGTAAATGTATCTGGGTTTGGAGCCCAATACATCCCCAACAACTTTAATGCGGAACATTCGAATTTATCAAAATATGATACTGTTTCACATTGATCTTTACGAAACCGGCTTAACAATTCTTCAGAGTTGCTGGCCCATTTACCTAATGGAAATCCGCCAGAAGAAAGCAAGCTTATTAATTGTTGTTGAAGCTCCAAGGCATCAGAAATGTTGCTTTCACCCGAGACTATATCATCCACATACGTATCTCTGACAAGAATTTCAGCTGCACGAGGAAATCGACGACCTTCGTCTTTAGCCAGCTGCTGAAGTACACGAATCGCTAGAAATGGAGTGGAAGCTATCCCATATGTTACAGTATTTAATTCATACTCCTTTAAAGAGCTTGCGGGGTCATCACGCCATAAGATATGCTGGTAGCGCCGATGTTCCGGAACGACCAGAATTTGCCGATACATTTTACAAATATCCGCTGTAAAAGCTATGAGATGCAATTTAAATGCTAATAAGATATCAAAAATATCCTTTTGCAATTTAGGACCGATAAATAGTTCCTCATTTAATGATTTGCCAGAGGAATTGCGCGCCGATGCATCGAAAACAACGCGCAACTTTGATTGTGTGGAAGTCGGTTTGAATACTGCGTGATGAGGTATGAAATACGAACCCGTGTGCTTTGCTTGCGACATACGTCCTAATTTTTCATATTCCTTTAGAAAATCGAGATATTTCTCCCCCAATTGCGGCTTCGAATGCAGTCTCCTCTCAAGACCCACCCACCGAGAGGCTGCTTGCGAGTAGGATTCTCCCAGAAGTGGAGGGGTATGCTTAAAAGGGAGGGAAACAACGTATCTCCCAGTGTGATCCCTACGGCAGGATTCCAAAAAGAATTTTTAACAGAAAGTATCCTCGGGAGTCCGGTTAATACGGGCTGAGGTTTCCTCCAGCTCCCAAAACTGTTTTAATTGTGTTTCGAGAGATGTATCCTCGAGAATATGACAGGACGAAATGTGAGAAATTCCAGAAATCGGAATGTTTGAGACTACTCCCATCACCAGCCAACCAAAGACGGACTCAAGAGCCATTAATTCCCCGTTTTCAAAAACTCTCCGCCCACCAAGGAGAACCCGAGGAAAGAGATCGGCACCAAGAAGAAAATCAACAGGGCCAGGTTTATCGAAGTGCGGATCAGCGAGGGTCAAATCAGAAAGGTTGTCGCGAACCGAAGGTGGAGAGGAACCGTTGGAAGGTTCGTCGTAAGGCGTGAAAGTATTACCGCTTGAGTAGATAACGTTGGCGCAAAGGTATGTATGGGCGTGAGAACACAGGTCACGCAGCCTTTCGGGCGTTTTAGAGGTGTCCTTGACAAGCCAAATAGCGACCCGTGATACTATGAAACCGATAAAGATAATCGCTTGGATGCCTTCTGAGAAATAGCAGATACCATTGAACCTGAATCGACCATCAAGCGAAGTGGTTTCCGATGACCATTGCGATCGTAAATATAAACAAGTGCGGTCCCAAGCAGAATCATGCGCGGTGTATTGCATACCGTGCATGAGGCGAATGTGGATGGAGCGGATAAAGATGGGGGAGGAAGCTTATCGGAAGCGGTTGCTGAGTTAAGCGTTGAAGCAGGTTCGCCCGGGGAAGCATTCGACACGCTGGTCAAAGCATCCCGCTGAATTTAAGATACAGGCATGTGTAATGTCGTATGATGATAGCGATTGCAAATATTACAACAAATTTTTGGAACGGCATTTCGAAGCACAATGTCCAGACCTTAGGCAATTGAGGCACAATGATTTGGACTTGACAAAACTAATTCGTTGTCCGCTTTCCATCTCGTGGTATTTAGGACATTTGTGAAGGAGATGATCAGAAGTACAAAGGGGACAGCGACTATTATTAATGGAGTAAGAACCACGCGCCCTTGTTGCCAAATTACAAGTGGATAGAATCGCCCGATTAGACCTGACAGTCCGTGACGATAAATTTCGGTGAGTGTTAGATGTGGAAGATTGTAAAACCTTGATATGCTTCTTTAGGAACACCAAGAACTGTGAAATAGAGGGAAACTCTCCTCCCGACACAGATCGCTCAAATTGCGCCATCAAATCACTGTCAATGACACGAGCAGCCAATCTAAACAAGATTAATTCCCCCAAGTCGGGAATGTTGAGAGATTTCAATGCAGCGTGACTCTCTGAAAAGGTACTAACAAATGTGACAATATTTTTGAGAGAATCGGTATGGTTTGCAGGAAACGCCAACAATTTGTCTAAATAGCTAAAACCCAAAACCCGTGAGTTATCATAATGATCAAAGAGTTCTTTTAATGCAGTTTCGTAATGGATTCCGCCGAACGGCACAGCCATTATTAAGGACAAGGCGTCTCCTTTCAGAGCGGTTTTCAAATAGCTAAATCTTTCTATGTCGCTTATATCATCTCTTTTATGAACGACAGACATAAAAAGATCACGAAAAGACTGCCATTCAGCGAACGAACCTGAGAACTGCGGAACGTCAATTGATGGAAGGCGACATTTCTGAGGAAGAGGGGAAACAGTGGACTGGCCTTTGGCCTTAGACTCAGCGATGGGTGTGTCGGACATAGAGTTAACAATGTCAAGAACTGAACGAACAAAATAGTACTTATTTTCAACCTCATCCATCAGATCACTATCAATCTTAAAACTTTCTGGCTGCTTACAAGCATGACAATAAACTAATATTTTACTTTGAGCCATTTGAAATGGCGTGTACGCCTCCGAGAGTTGCGCGCAACGAGCTCGAAATATGCCAACTTCAGGGGACGACAAAATTTCAGATCCCAATTTATTTAAATTATCGGCTAGAGAATGAGTCTTTTCGATCGTAGAGCAGAAAATACCTCGTTTTTTTCCTCAGAAGTCTCCAACGGGCGTCAAATTGCTCACGGGTAGTGGCTCCGCGGCGATTTGACTCTTCAGAGTCGGACATTTCAGCAAATGAGAAGAAATAGACCTCACTTCAACCGCCAGCTTCCCGGGTTTCGGCACCAAAATGTATGCGACACGAGGCCGTTTGCATGCAATAAAGAAAACAAATCAGACAAAAAATGTATTGCAGAACGGAACTGTACACAATAAAAAATGTTTGAAATAGACAAATAAAATAGTTGAAAGCTGGCTATATTGGGGCTCGGCGGGGAACAGCCCGCGAAGAGTCCCCGAATCATTCTGCCGGTCCTCCGCCCCTCCGTCCCTCTGCTCCTCTCACCGTCTTCTGCCATGATGCATGATGGGTAAGGGAGTAGGAATAAGGAGGGAGATTTAAAATTTAAAACAGGGCACGTCGGCCGGAACACATTAAGATGTAGACCTCTTACTTTATGTGTACATAACCATGATAGTTTACACAATGATATTAATGAATCTCTTTGTCGCTGTACACCCTTGGAACAAGTTGAGAACTATAAGTATCTGGGAGTTATTATTGATAAAAACTTGAAATTTGATGTCCATATAAAGAGAATCACCTCAAACTCAAGGAAAGTGTGCTATCAGTTCTATCACATTAAAGAAATAATTTCGACAAAGGTTTTGATGCTGATATACCATGTTCTGGTAGAATCTATTTTAAGATACGGTATTACCTTATGGGGTTTCACCAGCAATGTTTTTAAAAAAGAACTTGTTGCCTTGCAAAATAAAATAATTAAAATTATACATATCTCCAGCACTTCAAATAAGAGCATACAAATTGAAGAAATGTACAAATCCTTAGGGTTACTACCTCTGGACAAACTCCATACCTACATAATTATACAGGATAATTATTTTAAGGACACTTACAAAATACTGAGGACAAGAAAACATTTCATGGAAAGTAGGAAACAAGATATGTATCATGTGTCATCTTTTATAAATCACTTTGGTAGAAACAAACTTGAAGTTGTGATACCAAAAATCTTTAATAAATTACCAAAAAATCTTAGGACTTTGACAAGTATGTCCCAAGTGAAAATAAAAATAAAAGAGTATCTTAAGAATATTATGGTATAAAAATATGTACATTTAGTTTATTTTGTTAATACCAATGTGCCTATCTCTGTATATAACCATGTAAAAACCAAATCTCTCTTAAATAATTGGCTCAGGTAGACCTTAAAGTATATCCTGAAAATTAATCTACTGTATATTACTGTATTATTATTATATTTCTTTATTCTTGTATTTTTTTATGTATATATAACTGATTAAATTTAATGTAAATGTACTTAATATTAAAAAAATCTTAATAAATAAAGAAGAGCGATTTAGTCTGAAATGAAAACAATCTCATTTAATATACAAATATAATAAAAATAACGAATCCCAACAATCGAAGCTAACTTAAATCTCAATGATTTTAATAAGATAGTTAATTAATATAATATTTACGATTTCTCTGGTCCCTCCTCTTTTCCAATCCTCACAGCATCCCTTCAGATTCCTTCGTTACCCCACGGAATTATCTAAATAAGGACGAAGAAGAGAGAATTAGAGTGAAACGAAAACAATCTCATTTAATAAAAAATTTAATAAAAATTGTACGAGAAGGAAAAATAGTGACTTGGCTGGGACAGGGTTAGAGCAACCGCCCGAAAAGTGGGAGACCTGGGTTCGATATTTACGATTTCTCCGTTCTCTCCTCTATTGCAATCCTCACAGTATCCCTGCAGATTTTTTCCAAAATATAGTAAAATTAGTGTCTAATAAAGAATGGTAAGTGGAATAGTATATATGGCGTTGAAGTGTAAATGGCAGTATAATATTTAATCACAAAAATGAGACTGAATGGAAATTCAAATTTTTGAATACATATGATTTGGTAAATTTCTTTCTAGGACCTCGCTCTCAAATGACACTTCGTCTCTTCATTGGACAATGGAAGCAGCGTAATGTATAAGAAAATAAGATTGAATATTAAAATAAGTGCAGAAAAATGTAACTATACTGGAATAGCATATAAACATTTTAATAGCAATATCAGTAAAGTAGTTTATCTCAATAATACCACTAAATATAAGCTCAAATATTTGAATATTTATGATTTTGTAAAATGTCTTCCTAGTTAGTCAAGTTAAAATGGCACCTCGTCACTCCCTAGGACATTGGAACCTGCGTATTTTATAAGGAAAATAAGAATGAATTGGAAAATAAGAGCCGAGAAAACAAAGGTTAGGGATATAGCATATAAGCACCAGAATTGAAATAATAGTTAATCTAAAAAATAGACTGAATATAATGTCATATGTTTGCATACTTATGATTTGGTAAACTGTCTTCCTTAGGACGTCACTCTCAAGAGGCACCTCCTCTTTCCCTAGGACAAAGGAACCAGCGTCTTTTATAAGCTAAATAAGAATGAATAGTAAAATTAGTGCAGAAAATGGAAAGGTTAGGGAAATAGCATTAGATTAGATTAGCATTGCTTTCTGTTAAAAGTTTTTACTTTGTTTAGTACACCTCACGTTATAAAGGCACTTAGAATTTACCCAAATATTCCTATACTTTTGAATTTAAATTATGCAACCTCTACATTGAAAGTAAGGAAATGAAGCTAAGCCAAAGCGCATTCGATTAGGAGCTCCACATCATAATGTATTAAACTACAGCACAACCACTGTCTACTATAATTTAAGTTATGATAGTTCACCAAGTCGCATGCATTTCGTTTCAGTATCGTCAGATAATTTTTTAAAATTCATTCCCTGCACACACTATATCTCCTACCAAAAATGTTGGCTTTCTAATTTATGTAATATTTTATACGTTCGCAATTATAGAAAATCACGATAAATGGAGGAGGTGACAAAATATCTACCGTGCATTGAATATCGAAAAGGCAATGTATTTTGAAATTCCATAGGTTGAGGATATAATTCAAGCAAAATTAATTGAAGTAAACAAATAAAAGTTTTGATTATCTAATTTAGAAATCCGCTCTCATTCCGCTGTCCTCGGGTATCATCAGTGACGAATCCTTTCATTGTCCTCATCCTTCGAAACGGGTATTATAAGGGATTCCATTCCGGAAATCCGAGAAAAAATATTTTCCCAAAAGCAGTAAAATATTAAATCGTCAAATTAGTAAAATTCGTTGAATTAGACAAACATTTTGAATAAAGAAGGAAAGAGGATACTTTGACCTTAAACAATGGAGACTAAAGGGATAAAGGAATTTGGATTGGGTCTCGGAATATCTGAAGCAAAATTTCAGCTGACTTTTCGGCTATGACAATGCACTGAGAGCAGAGGATAGGGAAAGCAAAATAGCAATATGAATGTAAACAACATTCTCCTGCTCACAGAAATTTACAATAATGTTGAGGGCGGAAGTGTATCTTACAATCACATGGCACAATACGCTAATGATTATTGTTATAATAGTCCAACATTGTGAAGTTTTGTATCTCTGATTAATTCAGCTGAAAATTTATTAATTTACGGATGAACAATAAAGTCTAAATTGATATATGAATATCATAAATAAATGATAAAACGATAAATCATTGAATCAACTATAATCATTAAAGCTATATTTAGTTATCTGACTCAAGATAAATCAATAAATAAATCAACCATTTAATTCTCGAAATATGTATTAGGTACATGATTATGCAAACATTTGTCATCCAAAAATATTGATTCAGCAAGGAATCCCAAATCGCATGAACTGTAATATAGCAAAGTATATTATCATCTGCATCTTAATAACACCAACAAGGTTTCCAGAGTCAGATCATGCGGAAGTGACATTTGCATTTAAAGGAAGTAAAAACTTCCTTTTTTAAAGAAGAAAAATTATTTCTTTACTGCATAAAAAATCGCATTATAAAGTAAAGGAACATTTACTGGAATATTAATATCATTGCTTTAAATGATAGAAGCCTTACATTCAAATTAAATACACGAGGCAAAGCCAAATAGTATTCTAGTAAGATTGCAGTATCACAATTTATTAAAATACAGTACAACCTAAATTTATATTGATTAAAGTAGAAGATACTTCATTAAAACGTATACGTTTCCATACAGTTTCCTATGAGTAATTTCAGAAACCCATTATCTGCCTACACTAGAGTGCCGATATTAAGGTTTGTCATTTAATATACGATCACTAAAGTTGTAGAACTTCGCGATTTCTGGAGAATGCTGCAAAATATGCACTTCATTTAGAACATAGAAAAGGAAATATATTTTGAAATTCTATATTTAATGATATAATTCATACAGATTACAATATGGGCAATGCATATAACTTTCGCTTACCTAATTTAGAAATCTTAACTCCGGTTTCATGAGCGAAGAATCCTCTCACTGTCCTTATCCTTCGAAACGGGTATGACTCATATGCGAGACCATTCTGGAAATCCGAGAAAATTCATTTTCCCAATTTCTGAAAATAATTTCAACGTCAAATTAATAAAATTGGCTCAAAGTTCAATGACGATAACATTTTCCCTACAATCATGTCCAGCCATAAACTTTTATCGGTAACTTTCCGTTCCATTCCGTCACTTCGAAATCGCTGCACCCGTTACCCATAATGCCCTATGATACCCGGTTTGAAAAAAAAACAAAAGACTGACTAGAAGAAAACGGGAGGGATTGGAATCTGATGACAGATAACGAAATTACAGGGCATTAATTTAATTTGCTAAAACTAACTGAAATATTCATATCTCACTTCAAAATTACAGAAACTCAACATTAAAAAAAAATGAACGAGGCAAAACCAAAGAGTACACGAGTTAGATTTCCAGTATAATAAAGCACTTTACTAAAGTACAACCGTGATAAAGACTTCAACTTAAAGGTGTTTTATTAAATCGCATACATTTTCCTGAGAGTGATTTCGGAAAGCCATTCTCTGCCTAAACAAGAGTACCGATATATATAATTTGCTATTTAATATAATTTTTAAAATAATAATAATATTGTAAAATGTCGCGATTATTGGGGAAGGCTATAAAATATCTGCTTAAGTTAGAACATCGAAAAGACAATTCATTTTTAATTTTCAAAAGTAGAGGATATAATTCAAACAGAATACGTTGAAGCGTATAAATAGGACTTCCGCTTACCTAATTTAAGAGATACAGTTCCGGTCCCTCGCGTATCATCGGGGACGAATCCTTCCGCAGGCCCTTTCTATCGAAAGGTAAATTACTTATGTGGCAGCCCACTGTAGAAATCAGAGTAAATTCAATTACTCTAAAATCTAAAATAAATTAAAAATATCATATTGATAAAATAAATTCAACTAGGTAAACGTTTTAGCCAACACCCGTGGGAACACATAAATTTGTATCGATATATTTTCGAAACCACTGCAACCGTTACCCACAATGCCTCATGACACCCAGTTTGAAAAAACAAAAACGGTCACGGGTTTGGTTCCCGGTAAAAGCCTTAGCGAGATATGACCTAAGATGTCGAAGCACTTTTTACAATAAGAAAGATCTGGCACTTTTAACAATGCTTACTATCATTGCTTATTAACACCAAAAACCAGGACTAAATGTTATGCAAATGAACAAACAATAGATATTATGCATGCGTCTGTTTTAAAGGAAAACGAAACTGAATTAGACCGAACATAGGCGATAAATCTCATGCAAAAACCCTATTAAAGGATTGCAGTTAACGGAAATGAAATGTCTAGCACTAAGAGCTACAATCAATACATCTTGCAACATGTTTAAGCATTCAACCAATATTTAAATACATTTCTACCGGTAATTTCGTTTGTAAATCCTTGACTTGAGCCTCGATCTCCCGTTTGCCGGGCGAATGCTCTTCATGGACATGCTAAGTAACCTCTCAGAGTACCGCGTTTGAGTCCTGGCAAAGACGGACCTTTTCCTGCTCTAAGATACAGCACACAAGATATGATTTTCTTATTAATCATAAAAGCTTAAAAGAAATTATCTTCGATTCCATTTCGAAAATCAATCTCGAAATTCAGAAAAAAATGTACGTACTTAAAATTAATGACAATTACAACGAATGACATTCGCAAAATAAGCTCCGGCTAAATCGCAAAGAAATACGCGATGTATGACGTCGGCTCCTACCGTTATCTATAATATTCGAGATTTTACACGAATTACATGGACTAATAATGTGCATCGAGATCAATTTTGTACCGGAAATTCTAATAATTATTCCTTTAAAATGATCGCAAAAAAAATTTGTTTAAGATATTTCATGAAACTTTCCTTGATAGGAAATCATTGGTGGAGACGAACAACATCTTGAACAAGACTTTGTGAACACAAAAGGTAAATTCAAATCAGTAACGGTTATATTTACAAACTTACCAAATTTACCTTACTCAGGAAGAAATCTCGGCGACGACTGAGGACTTAACCGTCGTACTGGGTTTAAACAATGTTGATCTTCTCTGATTGGTCGATTTCGAATTGTACGTCATACGCCCCATCCCCAAATCTATTGATTTTAATTTTCGTATAATTTGATTATAATTAAATATGCATTAACGTATGCGAAAAAAATATATTTCAAATAAAAAAGTTGAATTACTATAACATTATCCTTTAAAGTTATATTTTTTTAAATAATGAATTGGATTATGCCACAATACCATTGCTCGCTAATTTCTCTTGGATTCTGATTGGCCGATTTTGAATTTTACATAGTCTCGTACATTCCCCAGTCTATTTGTTTAAGCAAATTATAATTTTAATTTTATATGCATTAATTTACACAGATGATAATTATCGAGTTAGAAAAATTAAGAACATAATACTTCCTTCAAGTTGTTTTTTTCGCTTTCGAAATATTTTTCTTTCTTTTGGATAGCTCCTTAAAACAATTTACATCTGAGGATACATATTACGTAATATGATATCCCAATTATCACAAGTCGTAGCCCTCCATCTTCCTTTAAGAATAGATTGTGTTTGGTTCATCATCCTACTGCACAAATTTATGTCGTAATTCTCTTTACTCATTATACTTTGCCAAATCTTCCTCTGATTAATAATTTCTCCCTCATTTACAATTCGGGCTTCTGAAGTAAATTACACGATGGATGGTTTTTATTGCATTCTAAACTCCCCTTCAAAATTTTTTTTAGCTGAGCTTATCAGTCCCATGTCGTAAACACTCATTGTACATCCACAAACATTCGTTGCGAGGAATTTAAAAGTTAGATAAACACCTCCATTGTGAAAAGAGGAGAGGACAATTACTTGCAAAGCTTGAACCCATAGGTCTGAGAATGATGCCTTTTGAAATCTAAAATAACGAAATGACATTTTGGTTTTAGTAGACCAAAGAATATTGTTCAAAGGCTACACTTATTACGATACAGAAATATTACGTTACTTAATCATTGTAAAATTTTTCTGGGATATTTTCGTGAATGAAATTGCTTGATTCTTTAATAAAGTACCACACTCAGTGATATTTAACACTCTTAAATCTATCACATACAAAATCAGTGGAAAACGATAAGTTATTGCTACATAAAATCTCTTTGTAAACCTGAAGAATAAAATCGATAATCTCAGATTCAATCTCAATGCAATGAAAACCGTCATACAGATATTAGTATCTCTTATTCGTTACATTCTTCGGAACGTTTTCAAAGATTTATATTACATTTAACTACAGCATGAATCCATTCTGAGGATTCGATTCCTCGACGATTCGGTCATCATAGTTGAGGAATTACATACCTTTTCAATCCTATCCAAGGATCACAGCTGAGTTTCAGCTGTTTCGTCGACACAAAGCTTTTAACTTGATTATTGAACCACTTGTGACAATCTCACTGTATACATGTCATCCAGAAGTAAACTTGATCTTGTTCACAGTCATCACAGGTAATCCTCATCTGCAAAACATTTTTAGCACTAGAAAATCACCAGTCTAAAAAACACCACTTCACGTACGACCTAAAGGTAACCACGTGGCTTTGGCCTTTTTGCGCGCTTTTGCGAGCTTACGATCGTCTTCTTCCAGAAAACTGAACAGCGTGAAGGCGTTCCAAGAGCTATGACTAATGTCAGGTGACTGTTTGCTCTCGTGATTTTTTCATCATGGAGTCGTTATCTAACTCTAAAATTCCTTGCGGCGAGTTCTTGTGGATATACAATGAGTTCTTAAAACATCGGAGGGATGAGCTCAGCTGACATATATTCGAAGCAGAAGTTTCTTTTGGTGTACGAAAAAGACCATTCATTTTGTGATTTCCTTCGTTAGTGCATTAATGAAAAATATTACATCGGTATTAGTTATACGTGTGACTTACGTGTGCAGCAGTGGTTTAACATAATAATATTTGTGGCTCTTAAAGGTAAAAGTAACGACAATCAGGTGGATATTCATAATGTAGGAAGAAGGAGTATGGAGGTAATCTACATTTTGAATGACTGATTGCTCAGTGAAGGAAGCATTTCAAGAGGAAAGAATTAAGAGGTAAGATAATTTAGAGTCAGACCTATGTGAAATGCATTTCTTGTCACGAGATATTGAAATTTCGCATTACAGAATGTCATACTTCTTTTGAGTTCGTGCCTGCTTTAATTTCATTACTACAGGATAAGGCAAAAATTAGAAACCATTTATCAAAATTGTAATTAACCATCAATCGAGTGAAATGTATTCAATGTGAATGTAATGTACGCATTTGGTATCGTTAAGTTTTCAACCTAGAGAATTATTGAGTATCCATAATTAACCTTGTTACATATAACTTCCAGAAATTTCGATGGAGTTAAGATCATGCTAGAAAGGAACCGTAATAAATACATACCTATACCAAAGAAAGGATGTGATTATTATTTTTCTATGACATCGATATCATCGAATTACGGGAGAATTTAATTTTTAAAGCAATAATTGATTTCATAAATTATAATGAGTAATAAAAAGGGAAACATGTGAGGTAGGGCAATGCGCTAATTGCATTCTTTTGCCAATGAAAGATGGAAAGTTACGAATTGTGATAATTAGGATTAAATAATACGAAATACAATTACGAAAATTTGATTTCCTTAAGACGCTATCCTATGTAGAGAAAAATATATTTTTAATATAACATTTTTTTTATTCTAATACTTCTCCGTAATTGCGAGCAATGGCTTGGTACGATTTAGTGGAAATATGTTATTTTAATGCAAAATTTTATGTTCTTAAGAATTATTTAATTCCATAAATATACATAGATATAAAGGCATATTTAATTATCACACAAATTTTACAAAAATTAAAATTAATAGACTTGGGGACGTTGCGACGAACATAGATTTTAAAATCAACCAATCAGAGAACAGCAACGTGGTTTAAACCGAACATCCTAGTCATTTAGTGAAAAACATTTTATTTTTAAGGAAAAATTATACACTTAAAATTTATTTATTTCTATTAATATAATATATCACATATGTTAATGCGTATTTAATTCAATTATAATTTATGAAAATTAAAATGAATAGACTTGAGGATGTGGCAAATTACGTTGAACTTAAATCGACCAATCAGAGAAGACCCACATTGCTTAAACCTAAGAAGACGGTTAGATCCTCAGTTGTCGCCGAGATTTCTTCCGAAGCAGTCCCTTGGTAAGTCTTTAAAAATAACCGTTTCTTATATGAATTTACCTTCTTGTGTTAACATGTTCCATGTCATAATGTTGGTCGTCGCGACCCATGATTTCCTATTATCATAAATAATTTCATAAAATATCTTAAACAAATTTTTCTTGCGATAATTTTTAAGGAATAATTATTAGTATTCCCCGTATTAAATTGCTCTCGATGCGCATTATAAGTCCATGTAATTAATATAAAATCTCGGTTATGTTAGGTAACGGTAGGAGCCGACGTCTTACATCGCGCATTTCTTCGCGATATAGCCGAAGCTTATTATGCGAATGTCATTCGTTTTTGTTGCCTTTGATTTCAAGTACTTAATTTTTTTCTTAATTTAGAGAATGATTTTTGAAAATAATTCCACTTGAGCTTTTATGATTAATAAGAAAATCATATCTTGGGTGCTGTATCTTAGAGGAGAAAAATGTACGACTTTTCCAGGACTCGAACGCGGTACTCCGAGAGTTTAATTAACATGTCCATGAAGAGAATTCGCCGGCAAACTGGAGATCGAGGCTCGAGTCAAGGATTTACAAACGAAATTACCGGTAGAAAGTTATTTAATTGTTGGTTAAATGCTTAAACATCTTGCACGATGATTATAGCCGTTAGTAATAGACATTTCATTCCCGTTCACTGCAATCCTTGAATAGGTTAGTGCATGAGAATTATCGCATATGTTCGGTCTAATTAAGATTCGTTTTCTTTTAAAACACACTCATGCATATTATCTATTGTTTTATCATTTGCTTAAAATTTAGTCCTGGGTTTTGGTTTTAATATGTAAGTAATGGTAGTAAGCATTATTAAAAGTGCTTCGACAGCTTAGGTCATTTCACGCTAAGGCTCCTACCTGGAATCGAACCCGGGACCTCTTTCATCGAAGGCAACAGTAATAATAAATAGGTTTTCGTTCTTAAGCTCGAATTTAATAAGCATAATCTATACCAACAAATTAAATTAATTCTCAATTCTTTAGTTATCTGTCACAAAAATAAAATTTATCCAATTCTTTTGTAGATAGTCGTTTGTTTTTTTTCAAACTGGGTGTCATGAGGCATTGTGGGTAACGGTTGTAGCAGTTTCGAAAGTTATCGATACAAGTTCATGTTTGCCCATGGCTTTAGGTTAAATCGTTTACCCTATTGAATTTATTTTTATTAAAATGTTGTTTTTATTTAATTTCAGATTTTAGAGTAATTGAATTTTCTCTGATTTCTATAGGGGGCTGCCACTAAAGTAATTTGCCTTTCGATACAAATGGTCTGCGAAAGGATTCGTCACCTATGATACGCGAGGGTAAGGGAAGACTGGATCTCTTGAATTAGGTAAGCGGAAATTTTATTCATGGGCCTCATTGTATTCTAATTAAAATTTTTTCTAGGTTAGGGAGGCATGCTTTGGTAAATTTTCCATTCCTTTATTACGTGATTTGTGCTCGACAATAAAGCAAAATTTCTCTTTCTTTAAAAAGGAAGCTTTTACTTCCCTATGAATCGTAATGAAAATCAAATGTCAAGTAAGCATGATGTGGATCTAAAACCCTTGTAGGTATGATTATGATAAGGATGAAAATCTACTTTGCAATATTACAGTATTATGCTTTTTTGGATCACTTGCTGAATCAATATTTTTGGATTACAAAAAGTTAGCGTAATCATATGCCTCATATATATAACGAGAATTAAATAATTTTTTCACTTGAGTAAGATAATTTGATGTACCTTTACTGAATTTAATTGATTCAATGCAGTTGTATTATCATTGAATCGTCTCTGCTATGATACAAATTTTAGTTTTATAACAGATGTCAATTTAGACTCTAAAGTTCATTCATTAATTCACCCTTTCTTCGGCATTATTAGTCAGAGCTCCATGACTTCACAGTGTTGGACTATCTTTTCTGTAAAATGTTTGGTATTACGTCTCGTCTGATGCACTTTCGCCCTCCAATTAACTGTAAATTACCGTGAGCTGGTGAAAGTTTTTTACATGCATATTGACCTTTCGCTTTCTCTATTCTCTGCTCTCAATGCATTGTTATGGCCGAAAAGTTAGCTGAGATGCTAATGATTTCCTTAGACCCGAAATCGCCTACCGAATTCCTTGAATTCTGTATCCTCGATTTCTGAAGGTCAAAGTGCCGTCCTTCCCACTTCATGCACTTTGTTTGTCAACTTGAACTTATTGTATTAGTTTGACGTTTTAATTTTTTCAGGTTAGGGAAAGTGAATTTTCTCGGAATGCCATAATCGAAAGTCAGCCATACCCGTTCAGAAAACGACAGCGAAAGGATTCGTCACTGATGATACACGACAGCAGTGGATGATCGAATCTCTAAATTAGGTAAGTAAAGGTCATATTACTATCTGCTTTTCCTTATTTATATTATCAATGAGTGGTTAGCGTGCTAGCTCTCCAACGCCAAGGTCCCGGGTTCGACTCCCGGCTGGTCGGATTTTTCTGGAAAGCGAATGGTTGCGTCTCTACGTAAATAATAATAATAATTATAAAAATGCATGGAATCGGTGTCTTTCTGTTTCCATTACAGAAATAATTATTTTTTATCTCCGTGATAATACTATCTATGTTTTTCAACACATCGCAATTTAGACGACAACATCCATTCATAACTATTCGTGAAGCGAATTTCCACCGGTACGAGTCATATGTATTGCTTGATACCTGGGGATGAAATATATTTTTACATTCAATACCTTTCTCTTCGCTTATCTCCTTAAATATTATTGTTAATTAAGTGATATGGAAACTTTACCGTTACTTACTCAGCAAATTAAGAATGCATAAGTGACAATAATGTTCGATAAAGATGCTTAGCGTTTCAGACCCGTTTAACCACTCGGCTACTAGTTTCACATTAATGTAATACAACTATCTGCTTCATCGAATGGGGTTAATATTGCAGTTTTCGCTAATTCTAGACTTAAGATATTCTTAAATATAAACTCGTTTCTACTTTTGCTACCCTATTACTATTAGAATTCTTAGAAGAATGATACGGTGAAAATAGAATTAAAATCTTTCTTCGAGTTCCACCGCTTGATTTATTATCCAGTATTCACTATTGCGTATTTGATATTAATAAGAGTCAGTTTTTACGGTTCGAGATAGTCTTTTATTTACAATCGACGAATCACCGCTCTTATATGAATATTTCCAGTTTCGGTATAGCATTTATTTTCTAAGAAATTCTAATTTTATATGTGTGATGCATTCAATTTTTATCTTGCAATTAATCTCTTATATGGACAAACCTTATCAACCTTGTTGTTGCGAAGGTTCGTATTTAACATTGAATTAAAAATGCTTCAACAAGCTTTCACGGAATAATGACCTTTAATTTTAACGGAAGGATAAGTTATTGATAATTGGTGTAGGCTAATTCTGCCACCTTATGTTCCATTCAGTAAATTGCTTTTTTCTTACAATTTTTGTTAGGAACACCCGTTACATCAATCCCAAGCTGATTTTCCTCTGATACAATTATCATTATCGCCTATCAACATGTAATTGCAAAGTTGTTTACCGCTGGTCTCATTATGGTCAACAGTTACTTCGGATATTAAATGATTTATGTACACTCCTGGCCAAAATTAACGCAGCACCGGTCGTTAGGATCGCTAGGGAGGTGCTGTGTTAATTTTGGCCAGGAGTGTACTTTATGTAAGATTTAATTAGGGTTGGAAGGAGTTGGTCTTTTGCTAGCAGCGTAGATATTAAGTTGAATGTCCAAATTTATAATCGTATATATTGACATACGATCATGAATATGGAATGTTTGTATTGTTTAAGGTATTAACGCTGTCTATCAAGAATTGGCTTAAAAGGAATACACTTATGTAACAGGAACTTAAAATAATTGGATCATGCAAATATGTTAAAAGTAGAAAATCTTTACGTAAAGCTATCACATTCATAATCTTATTTCTTTCTTAACTAGGTAGCACCTCAACAGCATCTCCTGGTTTCGAGACCAATTCTTGAGTACTACCAGTCCTCTCCTTCCAGTCCTATTACTAAAAATGCATCACTGCCTCTTTATCATCGAAATCATTATATTTATTATCTTTACATTAGAAAAGAGGCATCTTTGATAGTAGTCTAATGAGCGAAAGCATGATTACATGATATTCTTTGTTGTAAATAAGTTTTTCAGTCTCTCAATTGAATTTCAAATGACGATTTTTTTAAGTTTGACTTAATTATTTACTTATTAGACTACATTTAATAAATCATAATAGTCATTCAAATTTTTCTTTAAGAATATTTTGAATTCCCCATAAAAATTTCCAGTCGGATGTTGCCAATATGCAGTGTTTGGTAGCTGTAGTTTCTTTTTGTAAACTTTCCTTTGTTTATTTGATTCAAACTGACTTTTAATTTAAATTTGGAGCTATAGAACCTTGATACCAACTCTCTTGGTAGTATGTATCTTTTTATGCTCACCCTTGAATCATGAATGGATATCAGTTAGGAATCTTTAAAACTCAAATTCACGTAATTCTAAAACGTTTCCTAGCACAGTACTTTGTCTTTAACGGAATTTCTGGGGTAATCATTAATAACATTTTTGAATTCAATCAAATATAATTCTAACGAACGTTCTGAAAAGAATTTGAATTTTCAATTTTCCATTTTTGATTGTTTTAAGATATTCGCTTTATTCACATACTATTAAATTCCCGTTTCGCTTCAATATTGGATACAAATTCAAATTCTAAATATTAATTAAATGAGCAAACAATCACTAGTATTTTTTTATGTATGTTAGTTAAGATATCTTCGCGTTTGAGGTTAAATTAATTAATTTACTGAATTTCCAAAATGATAGTTCCTTAACATCTTCGATTTGGAATTCCACCGTATGAATAATAGTTAGCTGCTGATTATCTCTGATAATTAAAATCATCTCTTTAAATCTTGGATTTGGAATCCAAACCCGTCTAACGAGGTCGTATTGGAAATCCTACTCTGAGCAATTGCTACTAGCATCAGATAGCTCTTGCGTATGAATCGTATAATATTTTATAGAAATAATTAATTATTATTTCTTTTAAACCTTAATTAATTATTTATACATTCTATTAAATTTTGCCTTTTTCTATTTCATGTTTCAGGAAGTGAGCTCACTCGCATATGGATGATTCTTCTGGATGTCTTGGGTGTGACACCGAAAGTGCGTCAAATTAGGATCATCAAATGATGACTTTTGGATATAAGATACAGGTTAGCTATTTTATTACGATATTTTCCGACACTTATTCTTTCTGATGTTAAATATCTCCTACGTAACATATTTTGTATTTTAACGGACAGTTAATATTGCTCTAACAAAATAATTAGCATTGCCACTTAAATTATGTATTTCTATTCCGATTTTGATTATTTTATATTCAAGATGATTTGTGGATGTCTGCAGTCTGCAATGGATGACTCTACATTCTTTTGGCTTCGCGTTAGCTGATATTCCGTTACGTTTTTTTGATTTATGTGACGAATATATACAAGCAGGTTCCAAAATATTAATATACGTTTTTCATTCTGAAAGGATTATTTCACGTCTCTCCTTTAAAAACATAGTATAGATAGATAGTCATTAAATTTAAGATGGTTTTATATGCATAACAATAAGTGTTTCTATAATAGTAAAGGCGATACTTTCCCATAATATCCACATCTACAATTCATAAACTCTAAAGGCTTTATTTTATTTTTCGAAAATAAATTATCAGTTTCGCAAGGTCATACGAATTCGAGAAAGCATTAAACGAGAATTTTTATTTTAATTTTAATACACGTAATTTTCATTTGATGTTTGATAGAATTAGAATTCTCTTACATATTAAATTCAAAATTATTAAGTTTAAATTCAAGATTAATTGACCATTTTATACTACAGGTAACTGTAATTGACACTCCGTATGTTTGTAGCATATCGTACTTAACGTTTTCAATCGCGGAAACAATTTCGTCATAGTAAAAGTGGATATCATTAGATCGATGTGATTTCCATTACATTCTTCCCGTTTTAATTCTAGTATTATCTTTTAATTCTTCCCTTTTTTCAAATTAGCTTACTTTCACTTTCTCATTTTTCTCATTAAAACTCAAGCATAAAAATTACGGAAACATTTCCTCTCCTCAAGGTCTTCGTTTCCTCAAATAACTTCCCTTGCAACGTTTTTGTTAACCGGAAGCCAACTATTCAAGCATTTCGACCATCAGGTCTTTCCACAAGTTTAAGATCTAGTTTTCTAACACAGTTTCTAAGAACGTACATATTTTTACTTTAGTTTGTTTGCGTTTCTGTCCCACTGGTCTGTCGCGGAACTAAATAGGGCGTATAATTGATCTTTAAATTCAATTTATTAGCGAATGAACCTAAGATTTTAAAATTGATTCCATATCGATAAGCTCATAGATCAATGTCAGGTGGAATATTAATCGCTGTGGCTCATCATTCTTTCTACTGATAATTTATTAAAATTACATAATGAAATGTTAATTTTACGCTCTTGTAGACTTCATGGCATTTTACATTTGCGGACTTACTATTTTTCGAGCATTTTCGATAATGAATCTTCGTTTTTCTTATATTTTTACATTCATTTTATTTAAAATTTGAATAAAAATTTTGGAACTTTTGTCATAATTCAAAAATCAATTCCTAGAGTCATTGTCCAAATCCTGTAGATCTAATAATGTGATTTCAAAATTTTTCCGAAGCGCGATTTTACCTTCATAAAATGAGTCCGATGTTAGCGGATGTCCGTCAGTCTAGGTTATTTTCAACTTTAATCGGAAATCAATCTTATTTTTTCATTAATGCCTTAGTTTCAGCCTACAAAGCCACTAATATTTTATATTGTCTATCGCATAGAAAATTTTAACGTATCGATTGCTTCCCAGTGTTCTTAGTAATTACTGTAGCTATCAATGTTAATAAAATAATAATGATAATAATTATAAATCGTCTTTATTTGAAGTTCCAGCGATGGAGGAACCCAATGAGCAAGGACCATGGCGATGGAGGACCCCGGCGAGGGAGATCCCCAGCAGGGCAGGGTCCCATCGAGGGAGATTCCAAGCGAGGGAGTTTCCCAGAGAGGGAAGACCCCGGCGAGGGAGGTCCCCAGCAGGGCAGGGTCGCATCGAGGGAGATTCCAAGCCAAGGAGTTTCCCAGAGAGGGAAGACCCCGGCGAGGGAGGTCCCCAGCGGGGCAGGGTCCCATCGAGGGAGAACGAAGGCGAGGGAGGATTAGGGCGAGGGAGGACCCAAGAAGAGAGGGTCCTAGCGAGGGAGGACCCCGGCGAGGGAGGTCCCCGGTGAGGGAGGATCGCAGCGAGGGAGGTTCTATGCGAGGGAAGACCCCGGCGAGAGAGGACCCCGGCAAGGGAGGTCCCAGGCGAGGGAGGATCCCAGCGAGGGAAGACCCCGGCGAGGGAGGACCCCAGCGAGAGAGGGTCCCAGCGAGGGAGGTTCCCAGCGAGAGATGGTCCCAGCGAGGGAGGGCCCCGGCGTGGGAGGTCCCAAGCGGGGAGGGTCCCATCGAGGAAGAACGACGACTACGGCGGACCTCGAAGACAGAGGACCTCAGCAAAAGAGGGTCCCAGCGAGGGAGGATACCAGCGAGGGAGGATCCCGACGAGCGAGGACCCCGGCGAGGTAGGACCCCAGCGAGAGAGGGTCCCAGCGAGGGAGTTTCCCCGCTAGGGAAGACCCCGGCGAAGGAGGTCCCCAGCGGGGCAGGGTACCATCGAGGCAGAACGAAGGCGAGGGAGGATTACGACGAGGGAGGACCCAAGGAGAGAGGGTCCCAGCGAGGGAGGACTCCGGCGAGGGAGGACTCCGGCGAGGAAGGTTCCCAGCGAGGGAGGTCCCCAGCGGGGCAAGGTTCCATCCAGGGAGAACGACTGCGAGGGAGGACCCCGGCGATAGAGGACCCCAAGGAGAGAGGGTCCCAGCGAGGGAGGTTCCCAGCGAGGGAAGACCCCGGTGAGGAAGAGCCCCGGCGAGGGAGGTCCCCAGTGGGGCTGGGTCCCATTGAGGGAGAGCGAAGGCGAGGTAAGACTCCTCTGATAGAGGGTACCCGCGAGGGAGGATCCCGACGAGCGAGGACCCCGGCGAGGGAGGACCATAGCGAGAGAGGGTCCCAGCGAGGGAAGACCCCGGCGTGGGAGTTCCCCAGCGGGGCAGGGTCCCATCGAGGAAGAACGACGACTAGGGTGGACCTCGACGTCAGAGGACCCCAGCGAGTGAGGGTCCCAGCGAGGGAAGACCTCGGCGTGGGAGGGTCCCAGCAAGGGTTGTTCCCACATCGAGGGTGAAAGACGGCGAGGGAGAACCCCGGCGACGGAGGGCCCCGGCAGGGCAGGGTCGCATCGAGGGAGATTCCAAGCCAAGGAGTTTCCCAGAGAGGGAAGACCCCGGCGAGGGAGGTCCCCAGCGGGGCAGGGTCCCATCGAGGGAGAACGAAGGCGAGGGAGGATTAGGGCGAGGGAGGACCCAAGAAGAGAGGGTCCTAGCGAGGGATGACCCCGGCGAGGGAGGTCCCCGGCGAGGGAGGATCGCAGCGAGGGAGGTTCTATGCGAGGGAAGACCCCGGCGAGAGAGGACCCCGGCAAGGGAGGTCCCAGGCGAGGGAGGATCCCAGCGAGGGAAGACCCCGGCGAGGGAGGACCCCAGCGAGAGAGGGTCCCAGCGAGGGAGGTTCCCAGCGAGAGATGGTCCCAGCGAGGGAGGGCCCCGGCGTGGGAGGTCCCAAGCGGGGAGGGTCCCATCGAGGAAGAACGACGACTACGGCGGACCTCGAAGACAGAGGACCTCAGCAAAAGAGGGTCCCAGCGAGGGAGGATACCAGCGAGGGAGGATCCCGACGAGCGAGGACCCCGGCGAGGTAGGACCCCAGCGAGAGAGGGTCCCAGCGAGGGAGTTTCCCCGCTAGGGAAGACCCCGGCGAGGGAGGTCCCCAGCGGGGCAGGGTACCATCGAGGCAGAACGAAGGCGAGGGAGGATTACGACGAGGGAGGACCCAAGGAGAGAGGGTCCCAGCGAGGGAGGACTCCGGCGAGGGAGGACTCCGGCGAGGAAGGTTCCCAGCGAGGGAGGTCCCCAGCGGGGCAAGGTTCCATCCAGGGAGAACGACTGCGAGGGAGGACCCCGGCGATAGAGGACCCCAAGGAGAGAGGGTCCCAGCGAGGGAGGTTCCCAGCGAGGGAAGACCCCGGTGAGGGAGAGCCCCGGCGAGGGAGGTCCCCAGTGGGGCTGGGTCCAATCGAGGGAGAGCGAAGGCGAGGTAAGACTCCTCTGATAGAGGGTACCCGCGAGGGAGGATCCCGACGAGCGAGGACCCCGGCGAGGGAGGACCATAGCGAGAGAGGGTCCCAGCGAGGGAAGACCCCGGCGTGGGAGTTCCCCAGCGGGGCAGGGTCCCATCGAGGAAGAACGACGACTAGGGTGGACCTCGACGTCAGAGGACCCCAGCGAGTGAGGGTCCCAGCGAGGGAAGACCTCGGCGTGGGAGGGTCCCAGCAAGGGTTGTTCCCACATCGAGGGTGAAAGACGGCGAGGGAGAACCCCGGCGACGGAGGGCCCCGGCAAGGGTGGTCGCCGGCGAAGGTGGACTTCAGCGAGAGAGGGTCCCAGCAAGGGAGGTTGACCAGGAATGACCTGCGGGCTATGCCAGGCCCTGTGGTTGGAAGGAGTCCCCAGTTAGGCGCTTGTGTGTAGGGCGGGCCATGGCAAAGAAGGGTGTCCCTGCGAAGGCCTTGTTTGGTAGGGCGGGCCTCTGGGAAGGACGAAGTCTTTGGGTAGTCCCTGGGGGCTGCAGCGGGCCCTGGGGGCTAGAGCGGACCTGTGGAGGGTGGGTATCTCCAGGAAGTCCCTAGGGGCTATAGTGGGCCATGGGGAAGGAGGAAGTCCTTTAGAAGGCTTTGGGTGTTGGGCGGGCCCTGCTGCAGAAGGGCGTCCCAAGGAAGACCCTTATGGAAGGTATCCCAAGGAATGCCCTTGGGTGTAGTGCGGTCCCAGGGGCAGAATGGTTTCCCCGGGAAGGCCCTGGGGCGTAGGGCTTGAACGTTATGGCCAATACGTCGTAAAAATTTCTCAGACTCGGTTTGAGGTTTAGAGTACTTATTTTAACATCATAGCCAATAAAGCCTTTCCCTTTCATTTTCCAACGTTGAAAGATTGAGGTTGTCATATCCCACTTATATAGTGGTTATCATTGAGTCTCCTGAAAAGCATCTTAAGCGGCATTGGTCCTCATTGCCTTCAATTGCATTGCCATGCCTGAGTGGTATATGACGCCAATTTACGTATAATAGACAATAAAGTTCTTTATCAAGAATCCTGTTCACAGGAGTAGAAAGATAGATTGAAGAAAATTATATTAGCTAACGAGTGACGGCGAGATTGGATGCTTTATAGCGAATGAGATAGAGTCATGAAATAAGTGAGGCCAAGGTGTGTTCACTCACTTGATTTTTTTCATTTTCTTGAAGGGAACGATAGAGAAAAATTTAAAAGGAAAGAAAAGGGACAAACTGATATAGTGTGTTAAGCTTGTAGGTGGTTTTCATCTGTTTCCCAAAAATTCTGAAGCTTAAAAATGGTAAATGGATAACATTCATAAATATTGCTAAAATTGAATTGAATTGAACAAAGGCAAAACCAAGACGACGAAGATAGAAGGAGAAAAATAAAAATGAAGTTAACGCTGGATAGAGAGGATACAAATATCTTGGCTGTATGGAAAAGACAAGGGAAAAATACATATTCACTACAAGCAATCGAATCAAATAAAACATCTTCACAAATGATACTTATTCTAAATTGTAAGAATTGTAGCATAAAAAAATAAAAACACACAGAAATATTTGTAAAATAACAAAATTATTAAATGCATTAGGTTGAGAGTGGATGTAATGATCAAAAACATATAGTTAATATGTAATTGGTAAAAAAAGATGAAAGGAGGTTTTTCAGTATTTGAAAAAAGATCGTCGAAAAAAATAATCAACCCAGTATCCAAGATCTTCCTTTAGTATTCAATGAAATCCTCTATATTTCATTGATTCCGATATTCATCAGTAATGACAGATCCCTTAGTCTTACGTCTCCACATTCGTATTCCACGAGGATATAATAATATAATGGGGAAATTTGCCAGTCATAATGCTGAATTTGTAAATAAACGCAATAAACTACTAATAAAATTAGTATCTTTTAAGAATCAAGCAATTCAATAGAAATTTATTTTAATAACAGAGCCAATGACTTCAATGAAATTAATATATCCAAAAGAAGTTTATATAAAATTTCTCAGGAAAAGGTATCGCTTAAATTGGGGTAGGAAATGAAAAAATATTTTCGTTGTTGAGATATTTCTAGTGTCTATTTAAGGGTGGTAATACATATATAATAGAAAAGAATTTTTATGTTAAAAAGATAAAACCAAAATCAAGGTAACACAAAAATATTATTCCGCTACATTTTAGATGAATATTCAACCTGAAAGGAGCTTGAGAAGCGAAAATATCAGCATTAACACTCACATTTAATATGCTAGAAGGCACGTCCCTTGCAATTGCCTCAACGTTGCTCGTCTAGCGATAACAAAAAAACCTTTCTTTTCTGTAAATTTTCTCAGTCGCAGACCAAAAGAATCAAATTTTCCAGTTCTTTCCAATGGTGCAAAGCGCTGTGTCTATTCAAATGCGGTTCCCAAAAAATTCCAAAGTCACCCCTTATTTCCCCTCACAGGCCTTAAGTTCCAAAAAATTTACCCTCACCTCTGTTTACCTCCTTCTTGCAAATCAGGTGGTACCAACAGAAATTTTAAGTTCACTCATTGTCCGCTAGAGCAGCAACAGAACGTGCCCTAAGAATTATGCAAATGACTCTCGGAGCATCTGGTATCCCTACTTTACATAGCAATGAAATAAATCATTATTTCGTTGCATTTTACTTCATCAGAGTGTTATGTATGTTACAGAGAGTTGCGGAATCAATCAAAGATAATGTACCTTTCCCTTTGTCTGCTAGTCCTATCCTTCATCTGCCAGCGGATAGTTTGAAGTTGATTTGTAGAAGGAATGACAAGCATATAGTGAATTGATCTGTAATTTTAAAATGTGTAATTCTTGGGATGAGGTTTAAGATCTTCTTGATGATATCATCAGGGCAATAACTTTTAATTCACCCCTGACACTAAAAATTACTTTTCTTTTTAGGATATTAATCACCATTATTATCCCGGTGATACACTGGCTGTGATACCAAAAAATGATATAACAGAGGTGGAAAATAAAGATGAAATCTTTGGATTGCGCGAGAAATTGGACAA
This sequence comes from Sympetrum striolatum, assembly GCA_947579665.1. NCBI lineage: Eukaryota > Metazoa > Arthropoda > Insecta > Odonata > Libellulidae > Sympetrum > Sympetrum striolatum. The sequence goes on along the minus strand of OX388351.1, from coordinate 64,445,704 downwards.
TGTTTGTGAGTCATCAGTCATCAGCAAACCTCTGGAAGGAAAAAAATTGATTACAAAATCTTTTCCTAACCACCTTCCTCCTAATGCTACTCTTCGACACATACTTGAAGAATGTGTTGAAATCCGTGGACCTCGTGGGTTAAGTACGAGTGTAAATGTTCGTATACATCAAAGATATGCTCATTCCACATATGTTCCGACCAGTTGTTTATTCGAACTCTTGCCGAGTACACCACTGACTTGGATGAGAAAAATACCCTACTCGAATTGTGCAGTAGGGAAGGTTCTAAAAAGTATGAACACTTTTGTTCAACTGAAGGAAATACTGTAAGCCCTGGTTTAGGATTACTGAAGTTTTTACAGACCTTCCCTTCATGTCTACCTCCTGTTACTGTTATTCTTCAGCATTTGCCTCGACTTAAGGCTAGACTTTACTCTAATGCTTCATCTCCTCTTGTTAGTGAAAAGTAGGTAAAGATTTATGCTGTAAGTTTTTAAGGGCATCAGACTAAAATGATAGTTTGTTTCAATGTAATTTACTAATCATAATGGAACTTACTGCATTTTAATGACATAAGTGATCACTGATTTTTAACTGTCAGCTTTGTAATTTGTATTCTTGTTGTAGGGTGTGCTTAATATTTAGTGTTTATAAAGAGAAGGAACACAAGGGCGTTTGTACTGGCTGGCTGGAAAGTTTAATGACTTATCCAACTCTTGAATATCAGTTTAATCCGTTGAATCTAAATGATGCTAAAATTCTCCTAAGTATAAGAATGTAATACATTTGATCTATTTTATTTGTTCTTCACTATGTACTCTGTGTATCAGTTGTAAACTTTCCTAGTTCTTACAAGAGACTACACAGTGTCGGCGCCGATTTTTTTGATGAAAATCGGTCAGTTGATAGATCTCGAGTTAAGAATAAATAATTACCCCACATGTAGGCGTTTATGAGTGATAGTTTCCCTGAAAATAGACTTTGAAAATTCAGCTAAGGTTACACTCTTATCATAAAGTTAAAGATAACCACTTCTTAAAGCGTGGAGTTCGGTGTAGCGGTACCGTGAATTGATTCGCAATATTTTGGCCCGGGTTCGATCCCGACATTGAGAAAATATTTTTTTCATTTTTTCTCTGCTAATTTTCATCCTTATATTCATCCATCCCTCTTTTTTTCTATTTGTGACTTTCTTACGCTTTTTCCAAAACTTTGGGAATTTTTATGTAAGCTATTTTTCTCCCCTGCGAGGCTCTCGTTTAATCAATTACGTGCAGATACTTCAGTCCTATGCTTGTGGGCACTAAATTCATAACGTCTGAAATTTGAAAAATTACAATACAAGCAAGAAAACGTGCCGAAGACATTTCCACATCCGGTAAATTCTACGGTCCTACGGTAGTTTGCAGGCAAATTTTATGGCACTACCTGCTATCACCAATAGCTGCTGCTGCAGATGCTTTCTCCTCGACGGCTCGGTAAGGAAAAGAAGACCTGAGGGATCTCGTTTAAAAAAAATATTTAAAAGTAAATTCATTTTACATCTTTCAATTCATAATTAAGTTTGTTTTATTTTCCACACTCGTTTGGATGGTAAACGTCTACAAAACATCAAAAACAATAATATTTTCTACACCAAGAGCACATCGAAAAGGATATTTCACTACATTTACAAATTGTTTTAATAATCTCATCAGGGAAAATTATTTGCTTTACTTTCAAGAAGACTTCTCGTTCACTTGTTAGTTTCGAAGCATACCATGCATATTTCCGCATCGGTTTGAAAATTGGAGCCGATAGCTGATGCTGTATTAATGAATGCATTTTAATTATTTCCATCCTACTCGAAAAGTCACGTTTGTTTCGCAATAGAAATGACGCATTTTGAATTCGCGAAATAAAAATCTTCCTTGCCTATAGAAATAAACGTCGCAAGGTTGACACATTGACGTACATTTCGGTGGTATTACTTTTACCATGCAAGTCGGTTCCTTTTCTTCATTTATGAAACGTTCATCATACAGTGCCGGATTCGTCTGTCCACTCCAAGAACCGATGAGAAGCAAAAATTTATTATTTTTTACGAATGGTCGTAAAACTTCTTCAAGGTACTTCTCATAGGTGTTCGTTAGAAGCTTTCCAGATTTCGTGCACGTCACAAATATATTTTTATACTGACTCGTCGCTTCCTCTACATCCCGAGACACTCTGGGCCCAAACACACCTGACACTTCTTGAAGGCAAAGGAAAACCTTTGGCAATAACTCACCCGAGTAGGTCATGCTATACTGCGCGGTGTAAGAATGCGTCAATTTGTTCATTTGTCGTATGCCCACCTCCGTTAATTTTTCACCACGATGAGTAAGGGTACGTTTTACATCTACTCTATACTGACAACCGGTTTGGACCGTATTTATAACATATAATGGATCGAATTGAAGAATCAGTTTCCTACACTGCTCCTGGAACATAATCGCTGATTTTAAAATATATTCAGCTTGAACCCGATCACTTTTACTTACATATCTATTCACTTTCCTTTGCCTAATCTTAAACTTGCTCTTGAATTTATTAGCCCACGACACTGATGCTTCAAATTTAAAACTGTTATCGAGAAACTGAAATGATCCAGCCATCGCCCACTTCTGAAGCATTCTGGTGGTAACAAACTCTCTGTTAGCTCGTGCCTCGCAGAAACGGTCATATGTCCATCTATCGATCATTTCCCATTTGTCCTTCTTTGTTCCGCCAGCTTCAATATCCTTCTGCCATACAGCAATATTTGGAAGCTTTTTTATCTGTCGCGTTACACAGGCACGGAGTGATTTCACGGACCAGGTTGGATGCATTTTTGCCATTGTAACGGCTTTAATTTTAATGTCGATAGGAATCCTTGCTCTCTTCACCGGTGAAGGTTTATAGCCTGTATTGTAATTTTTCAAATTTCAGACGTTATGAATTTAGTGCCCACAAGCATAGGACTGAAGTATCTGCACGTAATTGATTAAACGAGAGCCTCGCAGGGGAGAAAAATAGCTTACATAAAAATTCCCAAAGTTTTGGAAAAAGCGTAAGAAAGTCACAAATAGAAAAAAAGAGGGATGGATGAATATAAGGATGAAAATTAGCAGAGAAAAAATGAAAAAAATATTTTCTCAATGTCGGGATCGAACCCGGGCCAAAATATTGCGAATCAATTCACGGTACCGCTACACCGAACTCCACGCTTTAAGAAGTGGTTATCTTTAACTTTATGATAAGAGTGTAACCTTAGCTGAATTTTCAAAGTCTATTTTCAGGGAAACTATCACTCATAAACGCCTACATGTGGGGTAATTATTTATTCTTAACTCGAGATCTATCAACTGACCGATTTTCATCAAAAAAATCGGCGCCGACACTGTGTAGTCTCCTTGTTAGAATTGTTGCATTTCTTGGAGCTGGTTACCATTTTTTGTATGGATTCTTATATGTTAGGGCAGAAATCTAGGTCTCTGCCTGCCCTAAAATCTAAGTTATTTATTCATGAAGCTCATTAATTTAGTTGAATTGCACTTCATGCTGTATGTTTGTTAGATTTGGTTCTTCAAAATATTATAGAAAGAATTATCCCATTCTTACACTTTTTCTATACTTTATTACTGGAATTTTGTAATTTAATCTCACATCAAATTTTAACTCTCCTCTTGCAATCACATTTAATAAAAATTTCTTTTTTTTTCACTTTCATCAAAGTAAATTTATACTTTGACCTAAAATATGTATTCAAAGAAGATGTTATATTTAAAATGAAATCACATTTTTTGAAGCTTTTAATTACTTTTTAATTCAGTTAATTAGTTCATAATAAATATCAAGCTACTTAATTACAATTTTTCAATGCAAGTAGCTAACGACCCTGAAGAATTAAACATATAAACTAACAATTGAAATTAAATTTCAGATACATTTATTTTTGAGAAAGAGTGTTGGTTTTCCCCTACCTGAAGATCCATTAACTCCAATAATATTATTCAGACCTGGAACTGGATTAGCTCTTTTTCTAGGTAAGAATCCAAAGAGAATGAAAATTCTTTAATATCATTGAAAGTGAAATCAGTACATCTTTAAATTCCTGTAATAGTGAGCTTGCATTCCATCAAGTATCATTGACAGGGTTAGCTTGGGAATGGATAGAGTCATAAAACTTTCATCATGAATCGTTTTATTGAAAGGAATTTACCTACAAACCTCCCTCTGTTTTAAGATTTCTTAAATACTTCTGTTGACAAATAAATTTAATTTATTAAGAAATTAGTCTAAAATGTACCTTAACATCTAACCACTCACAAATTGCTGAATGAGCTATATCATTTGTTTATACAAGGAAAAATTATCAATCAAGTTTCCAAACCTCAACTAACATCTGTTTATCCATTGTCATACACCCTTATAGCTTATCCCACCCTTTATGTCATCCAACAACTTTTATCTCTGTCTTCCCGTCTGTTTATTCCCTTGAATCCTCCCCTCAATTACAACCTTAAAAATCCCTCTCCCCTCAATATTTAGTCCACCCATTTCTTTTGACGATGCTTAATCATGTCAATTAAAGCCCTCTCCTCCCCGGCCATCTCTAACAACTCAGTGTTTGTTTTCCTATCAACCCAACCAACTTTTTCCATTCTACCCCATACCCACATCTCCAAGGCCTCCAAATGTTTAACTTCTTCCTTTCTTAAAGTCCACGTTTTGCACCCGTAGAGCAACACACTATACCAGTGATTTCACCAACCTTTTCCTGATTCCTTTGTCAAGACCTTTGGTCATCAATTCCCTTTGCTTCATAAAGATTTCCTTAGCCAAGGCTATTCTTTTCTGAACCTCATCTTTACATCTTCCATCCCAAGAGAGAGTACTTCCCAAATAAGAAAATTTTTCCACAAAAGCATTTTAAAATTTTAATTGGTAAAACAATAAAAATATTGTCAAAATTTTTCACAAGTAAATGAGAAATGTTGCTAAAACAAGCCAAAGCACAAAAGATCATCATGTGGTGTCAGGAACAGCCCACGCAAGTAATCATGCAACAGAAAATGAGTAAAGGAGGGAGGAGCACCACAAGCATTCACCCTGCATACCCTTGTCTTGGGCTAGCTCTAACTGTGACATATGGCTATTGATGAAATTTACCAATATTCTTGTTGCAAATATTTTCAGATAAAAAAATTTATTTCCAGGATTTCTGGAGCATCGTGCTGCCCAAATGAAGGAAGACAAATCTAAGGAGTATGGTGAAACTTGGCTATTTTTTGGCTGCCAAAATCCTGAAATAGATTTTATTTATGAGGACACTTTGAAGAGATATGTGAAGGACAATGTTCTGAATGAACTATTTTTATCATTTTCTCAATATTCAGGGTCTTATGGTGGCTGGAATGGAGCTAAATATGTTCAGGTAAATCCTTTTAATGTTTTTAGGTTACTTTATTAAATTGAATTTTAAATGGCTTATTCAGAGTAAACTAGGAAAACTTGGTTCTCTATCACTGCATTCATATGATAACTAAATTAATTAATTGAATCTACAAATAGGATTTTATGATCAGTTTTCGTCCCTCTCCAATTGTTAATTTATAATACTAGCATACCCAAGCAGCATTTTGATGTTGGCCCGATGTCGGGCCAACGTCGTTTAATGTCGGCTTTAGGTTGGCCCAACATCGGCTGCTGATGTTGGCCCAACGTCGGAATGATAACGTTTGCCGGTGGTAAAACGACATTGGCTTCCAATGTTGGCCCAACATCGGTACGATGTCGGCTAGAGTCGGCCCAGTGTCGGGTTGACGTCGGTTTGGTGTTGGCCTACTGTCGGGTTGACGTTGGCCCAGTGTCGGCCCAACATCGGATGCCGATATTGGCCCAGCGTCGGAATGATAACGTTTGCCAGTGGTAAAACGACATTGGCTTCCAACGTTGGCCCAACATCGGTATGATGTCGGCTAGAGTCGGCCCAGTGTCGGATTGACGTCGGTTTGGTGTTGGTCTAGTGTCGGGTTGACATTGGCCCAGTGTCGGCCTAACATCGGATGCCGATGTTGGCCCAGCGACGGAATGATAACGTTTGCCAGTGGTAAAACGACATTGCCTTCCAACGTTGGCCCAACACCGGTAAGATGTCGGCCTATTGTCGGGTTGATGTCGGATTGACAACCTATGTCTATACAATACCCGAAGTTGCGGCCAGTTGCCATCTACACAATATCCAAGTCGGACATTCGCTGCAAAAAGGGTCCTTGTCAGCTCTTTCATATCTTTTTGCTATTAATCTACTTTTGTGATGACATTTCCTCTTTGAAGATAAGTTACCAGTTTGAAAAAGTATTTCATTCTATTGGAAAAGGAATTAATTGAATAAAAATCATTTATCTAAGTACAGCGTTTTTCATTGCAGTTTAAATTACTAAAAGGTTGACACTGATTGATGATTTACTACACTAGTCACCTAAAGTACTTTAAGTCACCAATAATCAGGTGGAATAAATCTTGGCAGTTGGCAAAAGTAATGTTAGATTAACTAAACCTACATCATTTTTATTAACTGAAATTGAAAAGTTTTTGAATGACAGTAAAATTAATGCTGCAACTTCGATGTAAACATACTATTTATTGAATAGTAGCAAAATACAATTAATTAATATTTAATTTTATTTGCTAATTTTCTTATGATGCCTAAATTTGGCGTGGTGTAACCAATCCTTCACATAATTTTCCAAGTCTTTTCAAGCAATACCTTCCCACTTGGAATGCCGAACAGCATCTACAAGAAGATAACAAAGCCCATTACATGCTATTGACAGCAAGTACATACACATTACCATTTAATTAGTCTTTATCCTAGGAATAAGACAAGCTAAAATGAAGTAATTTAAATAATATCAATGGTAAACTCATTGTGAAGAACAAATGAGGTGCTGTGACAATGGGACACAGAATGCCAATTCTTCTATGAACAGTAAGTATAGTTTGATACAAATAAATAAAGATCACCCTGAAAATTACTGCAACAGTTTTCATAAATTAGTGATTTCTGAAATTTCATTAATGTGGAGTATTTCATCTATACATTATATACAATCTAACCTAATTCTAATAAATTTCTGCATGTATTCTTAGTACATACTATGAAAATGTACACATTTTCACACACACCATGGATGTTTAAATTCTTTTTTGCAAATCCCTACATTTGTAAACCCTTAAAAATTTTAGACGGCTACTTGACAAACCAATCTCAAATTTTAAGAAATTTTTTGATTCCCCACTAAGAATACTACTTATGAATTTTAAAGCAATGCATACCAAAAATTGCAGTCTTCAAGCCAAGTTCAGAGAATACTTTTTTTCTTTTTATACCCAATCCAACTACAACTGGCAGCCAGGTTGTCTGTCATGACATGCCGGTGAATACGTACAATCAGGTCCTTTGCAGTGTTCCCTCCAACGAGGGACAACTCAGACACCTGCAATTAAATTGATAAGTACACATTAATCAGACTTTTCCAGATGATTTATATATTATCTAGCTATATTTTATGAACATTCACCTTACCAATATCTTTCTAAATCCCACATCTTTCTAAATTCCTCTGCTGTATCCAACTCCTCTTGGGTTCCCAGGGGAAATTCCTATCCACTATAATTTTCTTCCTCCTCATAGTTCTGGGGTCTGTTACCTTTTGCTATTGTAACTTTCTCTTCTATTGAGGCTAGCCTCTGTTCTATGTCTACAACAGCTCTCATCTTTAAGAGCATTGTCCTTTTATTTCCTGCAATTTTGAAAGTGATAAATCAAACCTCACCGACATTGGGCCAACGTTGGCCCGATAAAGGATGCTGCCTGGGTAGTCTTGTTTTTATGAATAGAAAGTTAGTTGATAACTAATATATTTATAATATAGTATTCTTGAACATTTATGAATAAATATTTTAATTGTTTATATTATATTGATATAATATAATTAATATCATTTAACAAGTAGCAAATTATTCAAATCCTTTTGCATGGTATAATATCTCACACATGCTCCAAAATATCATCTTATTGAAATAGTATTTTCTGTGATAGGATTTTGTATATTATGAAATACTGGCATGATTATCCATATCTTGAGTTCACTTCAAGATTTGCATTCTACTTTAATGCAATTTATGGGAGAGCAAGCTTACAGCAGTTGAGAATACATAATTTTAAGTTGCTATTAATCCTATTTTAGTCCTTAAAATTTACAATGATTAACTATATTCATTGCAGAATAAAGCAAAGCGGCTGCTGATGGTTATGTTATGTACAAAGAATAAACTCCAAAAACCATCAAGAAACTTGCAAAGGGGCTATACCTATTTCGACTTCCATGAAGTTATCGTCAGGCTAAAGTCGGCAATGAAAAGAGAAAAAATATTTATTTTCATTGCTGACTTTAGCCTGACGATAACTTCATGGAAGTCGAAATGCGTATAGCCGCTTTGCGAGTTTCTTGATGGTTTTTGGAGTTTATTCTTTATATATATATTCATTGTAATGAAGAATATTCCTATTAAAATAAGAATTGTTTACCATATTGTCAAAATAAGCTAACTAAGTATAAAATTCATTTAAAATATCCACTATTTCTTAAAATTATCAGTTGAAAATTGAAAACACTCTTTACATTTCACCAGAAGTATATTAATTAAATTTAAGAATGTAAGAATAACACAATGCTTGATAGCAATTGATGAAGTGTTAGCAGTGTAAGGTAGATTTAGATGCCAAAATATAGAAAGCCTTCCAGCGTCTATGAGCATATGATAAAATTGAAAAAATTAATAACTGTGTGGAACTTCATCCTAGTAAATGGGTGGGAAATAATTTAGCAAAATTCCTCTGTTTTCATAGTGGAATTTTGTTAAGTTATCTCCCCCCCATTAACTGTTAGAAAAATTACTTAAAACAATTAACTGGATATTGTATATATACTGTATTAACTCAAAAATAACATGTCCCCTTTTGGGTCTTTTTTTGGCTCAAATATCATAGTGAGTGTTAGAATCAACGGTGCACTAGATTTGGGGACAATACTACTTGTGCATATGTCCCACAGCGCAGGAATGGCCAGATTCTAAGCTCACCCTGGTTCTTAGTAACTTTTCAAACACTTCACCACTGCACTACTGATGTTTTCGCTGTAAGAGCCTCCCAAAGAGTAGTCTAAACTGTCAGGGAATAGTTTTAATTGAAAGGGAATTGGTTAGCCGATCAAAGTTTTTTTAAACGACTGATTTTGATTTGGTTGACATGCACACTTACATATAAGTAAGTGTGCATTAATGGAGAATAATCTGTATGTCCTTTGAAGTTTTCTTTGGGTGATAAACTTGTTTTAGTACTAGTAGTTGATATAATAGTTCCCATCGCTGAGTGGAAAAGAATGGTGTGGCTAGTAATCTAATTTTTTCTACTTGCAGGCTAAGGGGTGCTCTAAAAAATTGGGCACTAATAGTGGACATAGCGAGTCCATGGTATCGCAAATTGAGGAATAGCTTGGGAGTCATCCAATCGAAAGCCAGGAGAAACAGGCGTACGGGGAAGGCAATCCGAAGGTTGAGGAAATATGGCACCTGAAACTACGTATTAAAGAATTGGAGGATCAAGTTGTGGAGCTGATTGTGAGAGGAGACAAAAAGGCTCTAACTGGTACTAAAATATACTGAATTTGCCGTAGTCTCAAGCCACCATGGGTCATTTATTGATACCACTATTACTTATTTTCAGATTTGGTCTAAGGCGGTGAGTACGTAAGGGAATGTAAGAGTGTCTATGTACGTATGAGAAAAAATTTAAATAGAATAAGTGCTTCCACGGAAGGCAATCCCTACAATACTTTGGAAGGAGAGAAGCCAGACAAGTTTGTATGTATGTATTGTATTATCAAGTATGATTTGATTTTTTTATCCTATATGCTTTCATCTGATAGGATCACACTCCAAAAATTTCTTTGAAAGTAAAGTTTGATATGACAGTGGTGCCTCACTTAAATCGTTTTCAGAATTGGATTGTGTTTCTTTCATGGAGAATAGAATCATATCACTGCCACAATATAAATATTTCAGTAATTACTTTTTTTGCATGTCACATGAATATTAATATGTATTATAACATTAAATGAATATTGAAGAAAAGCCCATTTTCTTCTATATTCTTGTTTTACTTGCTATGTGAATGTTAGCTGGTGCTAACTGCTGCGATATTTATAATGCTTTAAGCTGAGGTTCTACATTTTTCATAGTTTGTATACAAATGCAATAATAATAGTAATGTTGAACTATCTGTTGTGCAGTTAAATTTTTTGTATGCTAATCTTTTAAATGGTAGTTGCAGAAATTGATGCCAGGCTCTGGAATTTATTTGAGCAAGTCTTCCTATATGGGAATTAATTCTGGAGTCAAGCAGACAGCTAGATTGACTGTGGCAAAGGCTTTGCTGGAGGAAAAAATTACGGAGGATGCACTGCTGTCATGTTCACCCCTGGGTACAAATTCGGGGAGTGGACCTCAGCGCCCTGGATTATATGCCCCAGCAAATAAAGCCATATTAGGTTAGTTTCAGTTAAACACAAATTCGTAGCTATGTTGACATTTTTCACTGTTATAAAATATTTTATTATTAGATGCATGATGGGAGCATCTTCTCAGTGGCCATAAAGGCTATGTCATATATATTTATTGGCGGTGCCTTGCTTATAAATATATATTTTTTATGATCATTGAATTATACATGTAATTCAATCATCAATAAAATAACCAGTATTTTCCATATTAACAGTGATATACATTGCTATTGTACAAAGAGTAGTATAATAATATCCACCTCCTTTACCAAGATCAAAGATTTCATATGGCAGCCGGAAATGAGTACCAAAATTTATAATTCACGATCCAGCAACAAGTGCATTTCAACCATAAAATTCCCCAATACTTGAGAAGAACTGAATGGATTTTTAATAACTATATGCTACCATACAGTAAATTAATTTTTTTCTACTATGAAAAGTGTGAAAATGTACAGTATACATGTTTAAAACTTATTAAGTGCCTTAAATATTTGCATGTACTATGGTCTGTTCAATATATATCTTCTAGGCAAATAAACTATTGCTATTACTAATTCCATTTCAGAGGCTAGTGGTGCTATTGGTTAGACCAATAATTTCCCGGAGGTGACTGTGTAAAATTACAATCATGGACTGGCCTCTAAAATGAACAAAATCAGAGAAGCAAATAAAATGAGAGCCAGAGTCCATCAGGAGGCACTCATTATTGATTGAGTTAACAAGAAAATTTTTTAGTGTTTTATATTATTATAGTTTTGTTTATGACAATAAAGGATGTTTTTAATGCAGTAAATTATTTATTACTTAAGTCCTTCACAATCCTCCTGAGTCCCTGAGGCTTGTCATGACTCACAGGGAGTCGCAATGAATCACAAACCTTCGACAACAAATGGGATTCCCTGCGAATCCTCAATGATGGAATCCATGCGAGTCCTAGGGACTCCAAGATTTTCATAAGGGTAGGGCTGTCAGTGTAGATGACTCTGGCATTTTGTATTCAGTGCATATACATATATAGAATAATATGCATGCTTAGTAACTTCATATACAGTGCTGCAAATGGCATGGCTGCATGTCTTAAGGTGTGCTTTAAATTTACTGGCAAATGGTTTTTCAATTTCCAATGCTCAAATTTTGGGGTAATTCAATAGCACGTTATTTTCGATAAATAGGGTATTTTGCTCCACTAGCTCAACAAATGGCCTTTCGGTTAACATTTAAAAAACATAATTTTGCACAGCATAGTTAAAGTTTACGATAAGAGTCACTTAAGTATACATTTCTTCAAAATGTAAAAGAGTAAGCCAATTTTCTATTAAGTTTTCTCACTTTAATTGCAGTATTTCTTTAGTTGTGCCATTTTTAAACAAGGTTAAACTCTATTTTCAGGATAATATTGCAAAATTAGGAGAAAAATTTGTGGAACAGCTCTTGGAGTAGGAATTCTGGAGATGCCAAAAACATGTTAATGACATACTGGAACATATAAGAACTACAATACAAAAGCGCAAGGGTATGTCTTGAAGTAAAATAAAGTTTTAAATGTAATACCAGTTCTTTCCTGCCATTGAAATAAGATAAGTTTATCTTATGCAATTGAATTTTATAACTAGTGATATCAGGGACGGATCCAGGGGGGTGGTCCTGGGGGTCCGGACTCCCCCCCGGAATATCATTTGTGCCTATTTTTCGAATATGAAACTCGAATAACGCAAATAAAACACAATTTAATAAGCAATCACTAGCGAAAAAATTCGAGTTTGTCTAACACAATTTTAACGTCATGTTTTGTGAAAGCCGAAATATCTTCTATGCATTTTTAAATTTTTCGATCGGACCCCCCCCAAAGTGTTTTTCTAGATCCGTACCTGAGTGATATACATTCCATTATTTAAGGAGTTTTCCAAGATGAGGCATCAAACATCATCAAGGAGTTATCAAAGAAGAAAAGATATTTGCAAGATACATGGTGTAAACCAGTGGCACAGCCAGGATTTGCCAATGGGGGGATCCAAGGCTGTCCAGAAAATGAAAAAAATGCCTATCTTACAGGGGCTAGTATATTCATTCCCGCTACTTACTACTATATGTGTCAATTCTTTCAAAGACTAAATGAATTGAAACCTAGAGGAGCTAAATGCTTGTGGCCAACTTATTACACTTTCCAAGATAGTAGTTTACATAAGCGAAGAATTGGAAACATCATGAGTGTTGTTTGGTTTTTTGTTTTGAATACGTCCATTATATATTAAAAACTCATTTTTTTCTAATTTGAAGTTTTTTTAGTGTGGTAGATCTAAACTTCTTCCAAGAGGTTGCAAAGCGTGAGAAGGAAAAAATTAGTTATGGTTATTTGGCAAGCAATATAAAACATAACATACACTCATTAGATCCCCCACATTTGTGTTTCCATGCTTATTTGAATATCTTTCGTTAGTTGACTATATCATCAGCAGATTTTGGAATTTAATTGAAATGTCACCTGCCCTGAAAACACCATCAATGTATAAACATATGAAGTATATATACAGCTTATTCCACAAGGTTTATATAAGAAACATAAAATCATTTAAATTAGATGAAATAATCTGGTATGCTTACAATTAAGCCTGACATTGTTATTATGTATTAGCTAAGTATTCAACTAAATAGGTACATCACATGCCAGACATTAAAAATTTGGCTGCGTTAAAAAAAATACAGTAGACTCTTGATTATAGTTGATATTGTAATTGAATTCGCAGAATTAAAGTCACATACCTAGGTGAAAAAATTAAGACGTCAAATTACAATTATTTAGACTGCTTAATAGGTGGTTTAACCAGCAGAGAGCTGATCCAAACCCAGTCTTATGCACTGAGTGTTCAAAGAAAACAAAAATTTTCCATGAATTTATATTTTGAATGAGCATTCTATAACCACGTGGTTGATAGGATAAATCATGAGATTCGCAGGATTCTATCGCCAGAGAAAAAAATTTGCTACATGGAAAAGGAAGCTGAAGAATTTAAGAAAGTTTTAAACAGTTTATCAAATTTATTTCAAGTCATCAAGGCACAGTTCCAATAAATATGTGCGTAACTTATGCACACAATACCTTTCAGCTGACTGATTTGCTTCCAAAATGGTATATTATTAATCATTATTATTATTATTATCATTAATATTATTTTCATCGTGAATTAATTTTTACTGGTATCTTGTATTGCACCAATTCCTGTTCAAATTTCTACAGAAATTCACTTATCGAATAATTTTCGTAAATATTCATCAAATTAACAGGCAATCATAGCATAAAGATCAGTATATTTTTTATCATCCTAAGTAATGAAGAGTCTACTGTGCAGACTTTTAATCGCACAGAATGCTTAATAAAGGAACAAGTAACTTTGTAATTGTTGCTAAACTCATATTGAGATGTGCCCTCCGGTAATAACCCTAAAATATGACAATCCTAATTTATGCATCTAATAATGGTTATTTTACAAAGAAACACTTGGCCATTAACTTACGCCTTTCCAATAGTGGTCTCAAGCTATTAGTGCACTGTGAAAAGAATTTTTAGAAGTTCATCTGTACCATATGAAATCCAAACTAAACTCTCCTTCGAACTGTTCACTGTGTATTTCTCAAAAGCTCTACTTATGAGCCTAGCTTTGCATTCAAACCCTTGAAATAGTCGCAATGCAAAAGACCTGAGCGTTTTATCAATCTGTTTGCCTCTCAAATGTAATCTTAATATCTGTTTTCAGGGTGTAAGTTTTGAATTACTTCTCAAATGTTCCTTTGTATTTTTTTGAGGAGTAAACATCATCACTTTCGAATTTTTCTCATGGGAATCTTATCTTTTGGTGTGAGTTATCTAACTAAAGGATAGGCTTAAGAAGTGCACTCATTGGATATTGTGAGCGAAACACTCATATTGTAGCGTTCCATCGATATCAAAGTCGGCTCTAGGCCTGTTCTGCTACCGAAAACATCCCCTTAGCTGAAATTGGAACCATATTTATGGGTATGCAAAGCTTTAGCTGAATTTATCAAGCAACTCATGACTAGCTGTGTATCTCTAAAACTTGTGTGATGATTGTGGTTTTGTACTCTTAAGCAGAAATAAAAGTACCGAGCTAGTCATAGGACTTGACTCTTGGGGGGGGGGGGGGGTTGAACCCCTAAAATCCCCCATCGCTGCGCCACTGGTGTTGACAAATCATATCTTTTTGCCAATTATTTTGTTGATATTTTGACTATTTCCAATGTATTGAGTAAAATATAATTTTATGTAACTATTTTAAATTAAAGCTTTTATTTTTATAATAGTAATGTTTGCTAACTTATTTATAATAGCTTAGCTAAACTAAAAATAATCATTAAAGTTGTAAATAATAAATCACTATGAAATTATGCAGTAAGCTCTCAATTTAATAGCAAAATCATCTTTAAATTTCACTTAAAAGGTGATGATATTACAACTTTTATCATATAACAATTTATATGAAATGTAAGATGACCATAAATGCATTTATATTACAAAATTAATGGAATAAAAAAAAGCTATCACAATTTCTATAAAACATTTGCTGCTCAAAAATGATATTTTGCATTTTTTTAACTATCCTCTATCTGGTTTAGAAAGATAAAGATGTCATGAAAAACTTCAGAGAAAAAGATTATAGAGATTTTTCATTGTTTTGCGTGAGATTGACACAGATTGTGGTGGATAATTCACATCTTGAGTTGAATCACTCAAGGAAAGAGCTGATGGAATTGCAATACATCATGCATCAATAAAATTCATTGTGAAAAACTTGATTACCTATTTGGTATTTCTGTATACCAAAGATCTCAAGATCATAGAAATAGCCGCTTACTTGAAAGGTTGATTATAGCCTAAGAGAGGTTTTCTGAGGGGTTTCCCTACCTTTGGGGCAAATTCCACAGAGATGAGTAAACATTGTTAGTAACCATTCTTTTTGAAATTATATGTAATTTTACTGTGTGTGTAAAGTAAATTGCATTTCTAATTTGTTATAACTGCCACCAGGTATGGCATCTACTTGCAGTGATATGTATATAATAATAAATAAATTAACAAATTTAGTCCTTTCAACTCATTTTGAAAACCTAACTATCCTTGGTTCAAGAGGATCTTCCTCCATTTATGCTATTGGTTAGATTTAATTGATCTAATGATGAAGATATATTGTTGAGACTATTCATCTATGAATCCAAAACATAAATTTCACAATAATTTTATATTCATTTCCAATCAAAAGCTTTTGACAGTCAACAGGGTTTGAGTATTCAGGCAGCCTTCGAGTTGGTGACTTTGTATGATAATAAAGGGTCTTTAAAGACAAAATGATGCATTCAATCATAAATGAAAACTCAATTAATTTATTAGGCTGGATATATCTAGCATGCAAAAGATCTACTTGTTAAATTAGGGATAGTTTTAGGCAGAACCACAAGTTTTCCATTTCATGCTCTGTAGAGAATCTTTGAAAAATGAAAGATTAAAAACTCTAGCTCAGTTGAAAAATTATTATGACATTTAATACTTTTTGAAAAGCGGCAAGGAATCAGGCAGAATTATAATGGCACACTATTTTTTAATCATGATAATAAGTATATTAAGTCAGAAAAATAGTATTTAGGTTATACAATATGGGCATAAACAGATGACATTAATAACTAAGTCTATTATTTGCATTGATGTAAATATGAAGCTAAGGCACGTACACTGTCATCGCAAAACAAACAAAAGTAATATATTTACTGATCAAAGGGTACGTTTTCAATACAATAAACTAGGTTTGATATTTATAAGTTATTACGCTATGCATTTCAAATTGTTTCATCTTCCTGCTGCTGAATAAAGGTTAGGTGTAAGAAGAGACTTTCTATTGTCCGTTCACCATCATGAAGGCACAGATTCTCCACATTTAAAATGCATAAGCCCATATATTTTAAATGGGAGAAATCTGAGCGACGTTGCACAATTTGCATAAAATCATGGAGTAGGTCAAAATTGTTTCAATTTTTTTCAGTGTTTAGTATCAGTGATACCGTACATAACACGGTGATTATTTTTTGTTTATTTGCAACATAATCGCAAAAAACAACAAAAATGTTACATCTCAAAGAAATACAGCGTTTTGTTCCGTTTCTTTTGGAACGGTTGCCATTGATTCTCTAATTCGAGAAACATGGGATTTGTTTACATCAATATCAGCTTCAGACCTTTCTCTTTCCTTTAGTGTTAATACTTAGGCAGATGAATAAAGTTTCGGGAAATTTTCTACCAAATAAAATGGAAAAGTCGAGAATTTCTCGCAAAATCCATTGAAAAAAGTAGTCGCCTGCCACTTTTCGTCCAATTCGCCCACGGAAAAACATCCAGCGAGAAAGTTTCTTAGAAAATAGTGAATTTATTTTCTGTGCAAGTCTGAACCCTTTAAGTTCGTAAACAACTTTAGAAAAACAATTTTTCTTACGGCGGTGCCGCATTACGCGCCGCCGCGGAAATTCTAATTAACTTGTTTTACTCCTCAATTTTACTTGTAGTACATCCATATAAATATGCATTCATGAAATACATCAGTATTATCTTACCATAGCTAAATAATAATGCCAACAACGTTATAAGCGTTTTTACCCCTGACGAATCAAGGTAAGACTATTCGCCACCTCTAGAGTAGTAGTAAAGTTTTCGATAGGAGAGTCTCCGTTTTTCCGACCGAAAGCGCTAAACGCCCGGAAGGTTTTTCCCAGGCTTTTCGATAGTAAGTGACGTAAAAACGGGAGGAAGTTATCCGTTCCGTTCGGAACGAGCGACTCAAAAACACCCCCCTGACAAAATATAGTGAGAAATAATCGGAAGTTGTTGAAACTATTCCAACTACTGCGAGGAGTTCACCGTAAAAGTTGGATTCGATTACCCTCCGAGTGCGATTGATTTGCAGGACGTGCCACATGTGGGATCGATAAAATTTAAGGTTGCTAGGCAACGTAAACAAAGCACGAATCTCTACCATCTCTACATGTATTACATCAGTTCTTCGGCTGAGCTTCGCGGCTTAGGATGAAACTCCATTAGAGATCGCTTTCTCCATTCGCATCCAGTGTACACTAGGAAAAAATGTATTGGTTGTGATTAATGCCGATAAATCTCACAAGGAGAGTTATTCTGAAGCACGAGAAAAATATAATACGTGCATAAATGCTATCGAGAAGAGAGAATCTTCTAATAAGGCCTTGGCAAGAGCGACGGTATAGGAATCACCGACGAAAGGTATGATTGAAATAGTGTTTCTCGTTAAATAGTTACTACCGTTTTTTAGCACAAAAAAGTTAAAATATTTAAGAAAATTATCTTAGAATTATTGAAAGTTGCATTGCATTGTGTAAGATGAATCCTGATGGTTTGTCAATTTAAATTACAGAAAAAAGTAAATTATAATTAGTAATCAGTAGAGTTAGAGCTCATTAACACAAAAATATATTTTTTCTCCCAATTAAATACGCCTCCCTTAAATCCATAAAATAATTTTTTAATTTTTTATTTAATTATATCAATCGTAATTATTTTATGGGCCAATTAACCTGGTAGTAAATTACAGGTATGCCTCGCATTTTTCTTCAGTTGTGCATTAAATTGGAACAATATAATTATCGATTTCCAATCATTATACGAGTAAAGAAAACATCTCATGATACCTTGGATGAATAGAGACCAAAATATGATTTTTTCCGCGATTTCAAACAAGCAAACGCCAATACAACTGTCAAAAGTGTTTATTTATATTTGGTGAAGTGCTCTAAGTTAACTATCTCGAGGAATGTATCTTGCTCAATAATTTCAAGAGATAAACTTCCCAAAAAATTCGAGGGAAGTTCTCTTGAATTTGTTCAAAGACCTCTTGGAGAAAGTAAGCTGGAAGGAAGAGGGGGAGGTATCTGAGAAGTTTGGTGAAATACAGCAGTAGAAGAATGTCGGCACTACTTTAGTTTCGACAGCAACGAAAATCTTTGAGCTTAAAATTTGAATTCTTTTCTTCATACCACATAATTTAGCAAAAAAATTTCTTTAACTTTTTTTCCTATTTTATTTATGAATGGGCAAGTGTAATTTGATTAATGCTTATGAATGCGCTTGTAATTCTAATTAAAATGCTATTTCTATGTGACAGTTAAGAACTAATCTT
The DNA here is from genome assembly GCA_947579665.1 of Sympetrum striolatum. Lineage (NCBI taxonomy): Eukaryota > Metazoa > Arthropoda > Insecta > Odonata > Libellulidae > Sympetrum > Sympetrum striolatum. The sequence goes on along the minus strand of OX388351.1, from coordinate 64,426,868 downwards.
TCGTGCTCTCATAAATTTGCTTCTATATGCTTATATATTATAGTCAAACTGCTATGTAATCATTGTCAGGTGATTTCCGCAACGCCTGCCATCGATGCGCGGTCCCCGCCGTTTTGGGGTCACGTTTGCTGCAAACTAAAATCGGCAGCCAAAGAAGAAGAAAGGATTGCCCGAATCGAGGATGACAACTTCCGCCTGCTTCAAAGAATGGGAAAGATAATGCGCTCTTCAAAGAAAATGGTTGATGACCGCTGGAAGACGGCTCAACCCACGTAAGTTATGCCTTAAGCTCTGAAAGTATTACTAATAACCATTCGGCATCTTTCCGCTTAATTGCTCCCGAATAAGAAAATAAATAACTTTGAATTTTAATGGAAATTATTTCTTAACCTTAAAATTTGTCATATGGATTTCGAAGGTTCCTCAATCGCGTTGGGATATATGCTTCTACGGGAAAATCGAGAAAACCCATTGATTACAGTGAAGAGCCGACTGATAGCCAAGAAACAGCCTGCCCAACTGTGTCTACTACGCCAAGAAGGCATTCTAAATGTGTGGCCTGCTGTCCTCCCGAGAAGAAACCAAAAGAAGTAATAATAAAAACGACTTTGTTGTATATTATTAAAATTGTTTTATTAAATATATTGTTAAAAATTAGTGTCATTGTCATTGATGAATGAGCATCATTGACGTTCGTGAAAAGAAATACATCTCAGAATTAAAGACACTTTTTTCATCGAACAGGTCATCCCCGAAGAAAGAGTACCTTGGGAACCTCCGAGGCCAAGTATAAATCGAAGAAAATTGTCGCCAGTAAGACTTAGAAGCTACAAGGTAGAGGTTGATTGAAAAATGAGCAATTTTCTTTATTTCATGTTTGGAGAATTGCTTTATTCCAGGACATTTACCAAATCATTTATTTGTTTGCAAAAATTTCTTTTAAATTCAGGAATGAAATTTTTATTTGCAGATGTGAAATTGAATATGTGTGTGCGGCCGTGAAAGTATCTAAAATGTTTTTGGTAAAAATCTCAACAACAGCGGAATGGAATGATTTTAACGCGCGTGACTTATTCCAACAGGAGTGTCCGGATGGGAGATGGCATCCTCAGACAATAAAGAGAGAAGAGCTATTAAGGCTGAAAACTAAAGTTTCTTTGTCAAGGAACTCGTATGGGAATGGGAAATTGGGTTCTTTTAGAAATAATTTACAAAAAAACTCGTACGTTGATAAAGACTTACTGTACAACAAAAATTTGCAAAAGTTTCAAGCTAATGAGGAAAGCTTATCCCCTGAGAAAATTATGATTACCTATGGAGACGTTACCATTTCCCTAGCTTATCCTTCGGAAACAACTATAGAGATCACAAATTTTGAAAGAGATCGTGTTGTAAAAAGAGGCTATTGCTATTGCAATGCGTACAAGTTACGCAATACAGAAAACAGGAAACGCTAACGAGACTTAAGTTACAAAAATCCGTTATTTTGTAAATCATCATTACCAGTCAGGTTGTTGTCATTTCACTTTCCTCACGTATATAAATTTCTTTAAAAATTCTATATTTAAAACCTTTGCTTTTGTTCTATTTCCTCTATTTAATTGTTGGTGTATCTATTGTTAGCGCAAATGACTGAAGTTGCTCACAAATTCATAAGGATGCTTTTGCAAACCAACTATCAGTTCTATGTTTATAAGATGCTTGAGATAAATTTTATATCTATTGTTAATTTTATATTTGAGACATTTAGAAGGAACAAAATAAGCGTGCTTCTTGTTATCAATGGTTTTAGATGTTTGCTGTTTGCTTTATATCGAAATATTAACAGTTGCAAGATTTTTACTCAATAAAAATCGTTTCATCGATATCTTTGTTTTAATTTAATCTAGTAAGACATGATGAGACATGCTCTTAAAATATTTTATAAAACTATTTGAAAATCATGCCCCAACCTACAACTTAAATACTAATATATGATATTCAGCGATGAAATAACAATTTTATCTTAACCCACATAAGGCCATGAATTAGTCATTTATAAATTACGTATAAAAATTGGCCACGGGCCAGGTGGTAGTCATTTAAGTTCAAATCATCAAGTTTTCCTTTTCAGTAAACAATAAACAGAAACATGATGTCGAAACCTCACAGGTAAACACTTTTTTCCAAAAGTAATTCATTTCATGAATTCAAGTTTCCCCAAAATTCGTGAGCAATCGAATTATACATGGAATCGATTATAATGGATTATAATTCAATTGAACGATTTATTCGGTCCCTAACATGAAATAGGCGCAATTCTTTGAGATGAAATTTTAATTTTAACCATCCCTAGTAATTGAACGTGTTGCAAGTTGCTCCGAATTAGTTTCACCCCCTAATTCATAAAAATGGAAACGGCAACGAGAAGAAGTTATCAAGCGTGAATCTTCTTCAACTTCTTCAACTCTGTGCAACACAGTCATTTGTCAAATCTGGTAATAGTCCCTTCCCTTTTCAGAGTGCAGAGATGGCAGCACTAGTGCACTAATTTCAATCTGTTCTTATTTTTCTTTGGTAGTATATTTATTTATTAACGGTTGATAGGTTTCGGAATGTTTTGAAGTTATCGAGAACGCTTTCGGAAATATAGCATGAGATATGTTGCGCCATATACTGTAACAGCACAAAAGTAGTGAGTTAATGCCACCTTTTCACTCTCGGATGAAGCAGAATTGTAAGTAAATGTAGTTAGCTTTGTTTTATTATATCATACGTTCCAAACAGAATTCCACCTTGATATAATTTCTTAATTGTGTTTTACAGGAGAATCCATATGATTTATCGAAGATATTGGTTCTTCTTCCGGAGACCTTTATTATAAATTGTATTTCATGTTCTACGTAAAGTCTCGGTTAGGTTAAATCTTGCACGTACACCTATTCTTGCCGCGAAAATGTTGGAAGTCCGGAGATTATCTGCTGTTGTTAAGCTCGGTAAAGGAAAGGTCAGTGAAGCTTTTTACCGTCTTTAGTAATTGTTTTAGTATTTAATAACCTAACATTTAAGTTTGCTTACAAGAAGCATTTCTGATTAAATTTTCCCACATTTGTTATGGTTGTGTTTATTTACTTTACGCAAGCAACTTAATTTCCTATATCTGAATGAATTTTACCTTAGTCTTCTTAAAACTCACCACTACTATCATTGAAAGTTTTATTTGCCACTCACGTTTGTTTCTTTGCATTTTACTTAACACGGATAGTTTTGTAGTGAGAAGCAAATTTTTAATTATTCGGTTTCTGTTGATTTCTTAGAGCAAGACAAGGAGATGTGTCAGAAATCTGATGGATTCATTGCAGACAAATTGCTAGAATAAAAAAGCTTCTAAGGAAGAGAAAGAGATTGGTTATTAGAAGGATTATCCTGTGATAAAGTGCTCCACCTGAGAAATCACACAAGAGGAAGACCTTAACTACAGTGACGAAAGCTGATATCATAAGGAATTTTCCGCAATAGTTTCTTTATGTTAAGCTATTTGTTAATATTGTAAGTATTGCGAGGCAATTAAATGAATTATATTTTCATATTCGTGAATTTTAATCTATCTTTAAGGCAGTACTAGCTGTAGATACATTCATTATGTTCTCATACTTTTCCTATTCTACCATATGAGGCAGTTTTTCATTCTCACCTCATATACAGCTAAAGATATTATGAATTATTAGGAGTCATATTGTTAGAACAATTTCCGGTGGTTGTGAAGAAGTTACTTTTTTCATTATTTGGTTTTAAATGTGATGTACTTCCCTAAATTTATTCACACAACATCGGAGGATATTACTCATACATATACTATGTAGCTTCAATCATTTATCATAGGCTAAAATATTTTTTCAGCCTTTATCAAAAATAGACATAAATTTCCCCCACATAAATACAATTTTTTTTCATTAATCTTTATTATTGACAACTTAATTAAAGCCGCCAAGTGTTTTTATGTATATTTTGACTATTATTCTATTATATCTATATTAGAATCTATTATTAGTTTAGAGTATTGCATTTGTCAATAGTTGAAGTTAAACACCATGATTATCCTTAACATTAACATCCTTCAGATCAATTCAGTGAATTAATAAATATTTACTTAAAATCTATGGGAATGTAAGGTGAGAAATTTTTAGTCTGAATATATAGATGTTGTTTGACTGATTTTATCTAGTATTCTGTTCCCTTTTGAGGTGAAAATGTTTGTTTAGACTGATGGATTTACTAATAATTTTTGAAGTTGTTTATTTCCCTGATTTGAATTGGGAATATTTGCTGTTTAATTTTTTTTAATATCTGTGTCTATCCAGTGATGGTTGATGGTTTTTTCTAACCTGATGCAGATTATAGGCATGTGATAACTATACATGGTCGAGATAAATTGTTGAATACAGTGAGAAGTGTAATTAAAAGAACTTTATTCCTCTAGTTGTACTAAAAACTTGTAGTAAAAAGAAGTCTCTCTAAAATATTCGTTATTCTTGGTGAGTATACATTTTTCTTCTTTCATCAGTGAATGGGGAATAGGTTGTACTTTCAATTTAACTAATTGTTTTACTTCTCTTAGACTTGTTCAGATTTCATTCGTATTTAACTATAGAAAACATTTTTCATTGTCATTTGCTGTTGTAAAGGAATGTATCTATGTATGTATGTCTATGTTTAAAAGAATTTACATCAATAAAATTTTGTATTTACAGCATATTTCCTGGGGTTTTCTTCGTCTTTTATTTTTCTTTCAGTAACCTACCAAATGAAGGCGAACTCGATGCAACTATTAATTTTCTGTGCGATTTTATTGATTGCCGTGCCTATTTAATTGTGATAATGACTTGAAAATGTAATGTTTTCGTTTTTTTATAGAAAGTACATAATACGCGGTAAATTTCTCATCTAGAAATTTACCTAATACGCGAATATTACGTTTAATATTAATTTACTTTCAAAATAAAAAAACATTTCAACGTAAACCGACTGTAAGAAGGAATCAGCGACGTCGTTCGAGAAAGCGCCACCAGCACCATCTAGCCGGTGGGGAAGGGATTAATATGCTCCAGGCCCCTCTTTTGGCCAAGGATAGTACTTGCACAACCCTTCAAGGCTTTCCTCACGAGATGGCGCTAAAATCGCGGAACGGCATATTTTGGCTCATCCCTGTCGTTGGGCTCATCTTTGAGTTATAAGGCGCGAGATACAAAATTTGTTTTTTCACTGAAGTTATCTTCATTATCATCTTTGTTTTTCTTCATTTTCTTAAGATAAGTTTCATTAATTAATTTAAATTAATTATTAATTTAAACATTTTCAATTAAACATACTAAATTTTCTTTGTATATTTTAACAAAAACCCACTCCCCAACTCATCCCATCCCCTTCTGCCAATATTACCGGAAAATGCTTTTTCCAATTGCCGCTGAATTACTTTATTCTTTATTTTTTAATTTTCCTTTGTAATTTCGTTTGTAGTTTACAAGATTTGTGTGGCTGATTTTGTGATTTCGTCTCCATTCATTTTGTACTCAGTGGTTTCCTCTATTTGTTGTAGCGACTGGTGCATTAGTTTAGTCTGTGATTTACATTTGTCTAGCTGTTTTTATTATTATTATTATTATAAATAAATACAGGTGTTACAAATGGACAACTAGTCCGGTGGTAACAATTTGGTAAAGTTTATCTACAATTTTCCAAATAACATATATAACAAATTCACAAATTAAAGTCTTACACAATACAATGTTACGTACTAGTCTGAATCATAATCGCACAAAAAATTTCCATCCCTTTAAAATAAAAAGAAACCACAATTTATACATAAGCTATTCCCGTTCAATACATGGTTGCCTAAAGATACAAATATATCTTATGCATATACGGATAATAATTTTGCAACTATAAATTTTTAAGTCTATTTTTAAATTCTTTTATACTTTTCGGTAAGGGTTTAAGCACTCCTTCAGGTAACCTGTACCATTCATTTATCCTTTTATTTATGAATGAAAATTTCGCTGCATCCGTTCTTTGCTTCCTCAGTTTTAATTTATACTCGTGATCCCCTTTTTCTATGTAGTTTGGCGTTTCCAATCTGGTCTTCAGTTCTTCCCAAGCATCACCTCCTGTCTGAAATACACCTATCAATCTGTTAACTTTTCTCCGTTTCTCCAACGTATCCTAGCCGAGGATTCCCGACATCTCATTTACGCTGTCCATCTTCTTGCGCCTACTCAATATATGCCTCAATGCTGCCTTTCTTTGAACTTTTTCAATTTTTCTAGTATTTATTTTTGTGATTTCTTAAGTCACATAGGATGAAGAGAAGTATTGTTTTTTCATAAATTTAAGACTTCTCATATCTAAATTTCATTACTTTCGATTTACATTCATTTTTCCGTTGAGAATCAACGGGCACTCCGATAGTTATGTAATATTTCTTCAATAATTCAGCCATTTCGCAACAGAATATTTTGCGTAATGCTTATTCAAACGCATTCTAGAGCGTCATGACAAAAAAGTCAAAGAAAGGGAATGTTTTTCGATAACGTCCAGAGCTTACATATAATGTACCCGGAACTTTAAAAATACCTACCCGGAATTTTTCTCGAACCCTGTACCTCATCGAGAAAAATACCGAACTTGAGTCAATTCTGAATATTTGTTATAGTCATTCTCGTGGATTACGTTGGTAATGCATGGTAAAACGTTTACATGTTAATTCGGTGAAATTTATTGCGACGGGTTCTATTTTTACATCATAATTACACAACACTTTATGAAATCAATTAATAATTTAATTAACTTGAAGATATATATGTGACTTTTGACAATGATGCGGTGATTGAAATACATCGGCAACCCTAAATTTAGAGAATTTGTATGATACCCCGCAAACATAATGTTGCAATCTTCATTTACCATTCTAAAACATGCAGCATATCCAGCTATTTTAACGCGCTCACAAATAATGTCACGTAAAAGTTAAATCTTTTCCGCAACCTATGCTCGAGTAAAATATCAGTGCATCTGATTATGAAATTTAAATTGGAAACGCATAAGATTTCTGCAAACATTGTTTTTATTTTTCATTTCTCAATATTTTTGTCGGACTTTGTAAAGTGACTTCATCAAACCTCAGCTAAGATAACATGGTACGACTAGTTAATTCCGTTACGAACAGTTTTATGCGGCAAAGTTGAATTGGAGTTTTTGAATGAGCATATAATAGCTCATTCAAGTAATAATTTGTAATCTGACAATGGAATATTAAAGAAAGTGCTGGTTGGCAATCCTGAGCATTTGAATCGACTGTAATTTTCTGATGTTAAATTTTAAGCAATGCTTATCAATTAGCGCTTTACGATGATTTTATTTCAAAGCTTTGGTAATCAAATAAAAAATTATTCTCAATCAGAAAGTAAGTTTTTTTAGCACTACCCTACAAAAGACAGGATGACTTTCTCCAAAAATTTAAAGTTTTTGACTTCTCAGTGCTGGTCTTCCTAAATATAACTGTAAACAAATAACGTGTCAGTGAATCTCAGTTCAGCGTAAAAAAGGATTTTTAAATGTAAAGAATTTGGATATTTGTGTATTTTTTATGTAATCCTTACAGTTTTGTTTTGAATAGCCACATCGGTTACAAATTCCTCCGCCAGAGGGGCAGTTATTTCCATCGTAGGGTACAATGCAATTTGGCCGGCATTAATTGACACTCATCCGTTATCTTTACGAAAGAAAACTCGGATTTTCCTCCCTATAGAGTTTACTGCTTGAATTTTACGATGGACCTATTAGATCAATATGAAGAAGTCAGTTGTTTGATAAATTCGACTCAGTGATATGTTATCCCATCTTAAAGGGCTCTAAGTCTTGCATAGGCTCTAAGAATCCTAATCTTATCTATTATACCTTTTAAAAACATAGTGCGATACTCTAAGTATTATAATTTGGAGATACGAAGTTTATAAAATTCTCCATGGAGCTCACTATTCATTTAGGGAGATCTGGACAAGAATTTGAAGAATTCGTGCATGATCGAAAAACTTAGATTTATCAATTCTTCTACCTCAACTCAAATATATTATTTTGTTTCGATATGCTCATAGTATGCTCATGCGGTTTTCCTAAATTTTATCTTTATGATGAAAATTTCATGGGCAGATAAGTTTGACTTTTTGTTTTAATTATTCTTATTGTTTTATCTCCGATACAGCTCTTAAATAAAGCGACTCGGCTTCTTACCATTTGATGATCGCCGATCTTGAGTTTTCGGATAACTGTACCTTTTACGAGTTTGAGGATAAAATGATGTCGAATTTGTTGCCCAGGTTTCGTTTCGTACTACTAGGAGTAATTAATTCAATTGGTTTCTTTTAAAAATTTAAACGAGCTTCGAAAAGTAAACCTCGACTTCCGGTTAACCGATTTACTCCAAAAACTAATCAACTCTAACGACGCAAACTAAAGCACTATACATATATGAAATTTGGTGTTGATACGACAAATAGTTTTCATGTTAGAGCGCCCACAAAGTACATAATCAGCTACTTCCGGTTTAACAGTATTTCACGAATAACTCCTAAACAATCAGTGATACAAAAATATGTTAAATACAAAAGTTATAGTAAATAGCATTTTCTAAAACTTTTATAAATAATAAAATATACCTAAATATCATATTTATGGAGATAGTTTGCAAAAACTTAAATTTGCTTCGAAGATTAAAGTTCGACTTCCGGTTAACCGATTTACTCCAAAAACTAATCAACTCTGATAGCACCCAATACAATGCTATATATGAAGTTTGGTATTGATACAACTTATAGTTTTCACGTTAAGGCGCCCACAAGCACACATACACATGTACATACATCATCATACCGAAAATGCCAAAACGTGTTCTAGGGACCCAAACCATGTATTTCCGTTGAAATCTCGAAGTCGATTTTTTTCATGAAAACAATACTTTCTCTCTACTACGTATATGGAGAAGGTAAAAAGAGTTCAAACGAGTGAAAATGTAGTGAGCATATTCTTTAATTTAGTGGTAACATTAGCACGGGTTCCTTCCGTTGAGTTAAATCTAAATCCTATAGGTTTACAATATCTGATATAGGTGCAGCGATAATGAGGATCTCCTGTCACCCCACGGCCATATCCTTTCCACCGCATGCTTTCATTCTACCCCTGAAAGACTGCTAACCGTGTTTCATCATCAAGTAATCGGGAGCATTCTGGTTAGTATTTTAGATGATGATATTTTACTAACGTTAGTGTTACCATATCCTGATGAATAGATTCTTTCTCGTTTGCCTATTGGTACTGCCATGAGAAAATGTATGTTTAATTTACTTTTTTCAATCTTGCTTGTGGATATGATGACATGACAGGTACTGAGGTGTGAGTGATGTGTCTCTCTTTATGGAATGCTAAATAATGTGTTACTCGTATACTCATTATGCTTCACTGAACATGTTCCGGTTATGGCATTATTGCTTGGTGAGGAAAGCAAGGGCAAATTTCCTCACTCCTCATCCTGCCTGGTATGCCTCACTCTCCGCTGTTACCACTTGGAAGGTTAGAGGGGGATATGTATCAATCGGACTTCGGGCCGATTACTGACAGACTTTACTAACGTTCGTTTAATTCTATTCATAGTCATAAATCGTTGTTATATAAGTAATGAAAAGGACAAGAAGTAACGTAATTATCGGAAAATCTATTGTTCTTGAAATGCGCTTACGTAAATGAGGGCCTTCGACGCTTCGAATGAAAATGAGGACCTTCGACTTTCGCGAAGTGAATAAGAGTTCAGCTTTTGAATAATATGAAATTTTTTGTCGAAAGCAGTTTGATCCACAGAGTATATTCGGGCATCTGAAATTTGAAGAATTTGGATGAACACAGTTTTGAGTAAATACGGAAGAGTCCATTGATATCCTTTTCTATCAATCTTTGCTTCTGATCTTTAAAACTGCTTAATAAACTTATATCACTTCAGCAATAATTATGTAACGGAGAAGTTGTCGGGTGAAGTTCATTCATTTCGTATCCCATGAAGTTAGGGAGGGAAAAAAGACTGAGCACCAAGCAAATTTGTTAATTTGCATTTTTTTAGTAAATAAAACAGAAAAATTGATTGGTAAAAGTTTAATAACAAAAGAACCATCCATCACAACATCAAGGATTTTGGATTAAGGGAAACATTGATAGGGTTATAATAAAATTAAATATTTAATTTGATATAACGCCCAAATTCTATTTTAATTATGTTTTTGTAATTTTCCTGAGAAATTACCATCGTAATAATAAATAAATGATATTCACTCAGTTGTCGTGATATGTGTTTTACATATCCTTTAAATTTTCTTTATGTGATGTTATTTACACTGTCAGGTTTACATATCACAATATTAAGTAGCTTTTACAAATCCTAGAAGGAATGTCAGTCATCCATTTATTGAGGATTATTTCAAAATCATGATTTGATCATGATCATTGATTGCTAATTTAATTTTCAATTGTAGTTGACGAAATTTAAACTCCTGAAATCCTCATCTTGAATACTGTTGCCTTTCGCAAACTTTCGTCTAGTTGTCCGTATTCAAATAAAAAATATCAATTCTAAAAATAGCATCGTATCAAAAATAAATTTTGTGGATCTATAGCCTACATAATTTCACTTTTATAAAAATTCCTAAATTTTCTCAAAAGATCATAACCTTAGATATCCTACGAAAGATATTAATGGAGATCTGTACTGTTCTACTACTTCAGGAAAGACCTATTTTATCTTAAATATTTCATAAATTTTTTTCTCTTGTTTACATGGATTTCGACTTTACAGAGGGATTCCTGGATTTTTCTGAGCAACGTAGCTAAGGAGTTCCTCGCTGTCCTCGCAGATGAAGGGCTTTTCGTGGTAGCAGGCGACATCGTGCCATTTGATTCCGTCGCCGTATACATTGTGAAGCACTGCGAGGCAGGATTCGGGAGTCTGGTTGATGCGGAATTCAGCGTTGTCGGGTTGTGGGCGACGCTCGTGACCAGTCTGGCTCCAAGGGTTGGCCTGAAAGCCGGGGGGGGATTGGTTGGTTGGGGACATCTTCCCTCTGGTGCCGGACCAGAACCAGCCGTAGATGTTCTTGGGTTCCAGATCTCGCCTGTTCTCACAGCCCTTGAAGTCACAGAGTCTACCGCTGGTCCAGATGTAAGGTGAGTTTCCTAATTTTAAATAAAACACATCAGTTAGGAGACAGTAGGGATTAAAAATTAAAAGAGAGTAAAAGGAAATTCAAAGGTAGGTATTTCAGACCCAATCTTTTATTAATTTTAAATTTATCCCATTTTACAATTATTTTCCGTGCTATGAGACAGTTTTTTCTTCTTCACCTCTCATAGATCCAAAATCAGTAATATAATTTCCATGAACAGAAACTATGACTTCTAAATTATAGAAGTAAATCTTTCCCAAGCCAAAACAGTCTACCTACGCCAATGAGAACTGAATATTTTTTTATGAATGTTATGCAACTAAATTACCCAGGGAAAAGTGAGGTTGGTAAAAGTATTTTTGATCTTATATTGATGTTCATTTTCTTTCCTCCTGTACGCTCATCGTATTCCTCGTTTTCAATGTTGGTTCATTCATCTCGTGTTCAAAATGTATTTGTCTCATAATTAGTAGGCATTGAATTATTAAATTGATTCGTCCTTCTCAGTAGTGGAATTCTTTGAAAATTTTTCTATTTCTCTATCTCATGAATTCCTGAGCGTGATCTTTTACATTTTAAGTTTGATGAAATCTAGGGTATTTGCTGCAGATTAATCTTCCGTCCTTGATCCATTTCGTCTGGTACAATATGTTTAATAATCGTTAAACAGCTATCAGAAATGGACATTAAAAAAAAAAGCTGATGTCATTGCACAGTGTGGAATAACCTCAGATTTATTTATGGAATCCACACCTATGGACCCCCACCGGTAATTGAACTCGGGGGCTCTTTCACCAAATGCTGACGCACTAGCAATTTGGTGGGATCCCAAACTATCGGAAATATTTTTACGTTGATGAAACGAATGATTTTTGGAACCGAACTACTTATGTGGTCACACTTTTCAAAAGGTGAGGAAAATTGTCACTTTTATACTTACTCTGCTGGATTAGCTTGAAAACAAGATCATTTTCTTCGTTAGACTCAATTGAGACCAAGTCCATGCAGTATTCCCTGCAGGCGTTGCGGGCATCAAGCCAGTCGAGACGCTTTCCTCGGAATTGTGGCAAAGTGTCGCTGTAGAAGTAGTTGTGGCCTCTGAAGAAAAATTCCTTTGGTCCTATAAAAGAGAAGTATCGAAGAATTGATAAAATGAATTAAAGAGATTGTGGTCAGGCATAGTGAATAGTCCGAAACAGATAAACACGTTTCATATATCTCTAAAATACATAAGAAAGATTCAGGTGAGTTAAAGTTGAATGTAGTTTTCGTGAGATGTCTCATAATCAGTTCAAGGAGGGTTTTTTCAATTTATTTCGTCATTCCATAGTGTCTGGAATATTAAAATAGTATCCAATTTGAGTTTTCAAGAGTCAAAAATGAGAGAGGGTGGCTGACGTAATTCAGGTTCTAATTAATCTATTTTTGATGAGTGCATGCGGATTGCAAGTTAGGAAATACCAACAAACAAAAGCAAAGCCCGCAAAGGCTTCTGGAGATTTTATCTAAGCTTTGCCATCTTCCTTTCTAAATAGGAAAATGTACTTCGTGATTTCTCACCCCAATAAGCGAGCTTTGATCGACAGTTTACCGAGTACAGTCGGTACGGAGAGCAATTCATGATCATTAAATCTAAAATTTATTGATCCATTGTTGGATAGTTAAGGATTAGCTTAGAAAATTTGTGTCTTTGTGTACATATCTTTCCAGGAATCTTGCACTGCTGAGCTTCTGAAGCTTGTGCCTTCTACACCCAAGGGATTATAAGAAATTTCTTTCACGACTTGTGCTTTTAGCCGAAGCACAATTCATTGCTTTTTAAAATGAATAATAATTTATGAGATTCACTTGCTTTGTAATCGAAATTACGTTTTCGCTAATTTGCTTCATGCGAAGATTTGATGGTGTGTATCTTGAACCTTTTCTATGAATTTGATTCTTCTAAATGTCTTCTAATGAGTTATTACTATGGTTATAATTAGCTGCTCTCTTTATTACATTAGCAATGTATTATAATATGAAAGTTATAACTTTTTATTTCTATTATGTTAGTATGTAATTCATACAACCTAGCTACTATTTGATACGTATTATAATGTAACAGCGATTTCTCGATGCAAATGTAAATAATTTGGAAAGCGGATTAATTTCACTTTTACAACAAAACTGATGAACGTATTTCATTGGATATTAAATCTGTACTAAAATAGAGGAGGATTTGTTGAATCGGCTTGTGTGATGTGCTGCCAATGTACGGCTTCTCTTTTCCGGTCCATTCAGTCAAAAAGATGTTACGTCTCGGTATTCCCAACGACCGGAAGAAACTCCTTCGTTTCGTATTGGGACAATCGGTAACAACTCACTTTCACTTTTTCATCGGTCAGCGTGCGTGATCGGCATAACGCGTCGATGACTTAAGTGAATCACGGAAAAGAAGCGGTCCTCGCCGATGAAGTGCGCGGGGACTTCAACGGGCGACTGCAACGAGCGTGAGCAGCGTCTTATCACGTTCGTCACGATGCGGGGAAGTCACGAAAGCGGGTCACTCTGCGCAGGGATTCATTTGTCGCGAAAGGTCATCGTGCTGCTTTCACGCCGCTAAAGAGACGCACGTTGCCAAACAAACGACGGATTTGAATTTTTACGGCCCGCGGAGGAGGAGACAAAAGATATCGAGGAATTGCCAATGCGCCTCTCGGTGGGGAATGTGCCTTTGTCATTAATATCGGGCCGTTAAACATACGTTAAGACTTTGAAAAATTTTACTTTCTCGTAAAGGGGAGAAAATCGCGCGTCCGAGTATTATCTATCGTCTCTGGAGAAACTTGAATAAAATCATTTTTATCGGGGAGCCAAACTTGGTGTGGAGAGAAAGCGAGTCTCGAATGTGTGGCGGTAGCGTAAGTCGATTACCGAATGTATCCGCATGCCCGATACGGATGCTGGAATATATGACCAAACTGTAAAAGAATTGGGGAGGAATCTTGCGATGCTCGGTGGATGGTTTTCTTGTTCAGTCAACTCAGAAAGAAATGTTTCATTCTAAAACCGCGCCTAATTGAGTATGAATGAGTTATTTGCGGAGGAAAGAAGCATGAAGATTCGGCCACGATATTCTTGTTTACATACCTCCTTCAGTCAGCGGAAAGTTGGATTGTTAATAAAGATATCTTTTGATGATTTATCCATTAGATGTTGCATTATCTTGAATTGCATCGACAATTTTTAGTTACAGAATCAGTGGTTGAGCCAGACTATCTTGCTAAATTCTACACCTGATCGTACATATAGAGTTACTGTACCGAGAAATACATGTATATACTACTTTCTGTGCTGCTCGATTAAGTTTTTAATTGAAATGGTATCTCTGAAGATCAGTAGTTATTTTGATGGGCGTTTAAACAAGGAGCATTATCTCGGTGTTTTTTGCGATCGCCACCCATTTAAGTGCCCATTTCCTGGAACGCACAATCCCATGACAATGAATTTAAAAAAATAAAGGAAGATAAAAGGATCTCTGGAGTGAAGATGATCAATCAACAAAAACGGAAAGGCCCTGAAACGTGGTAAACGTTCACAGAGGTCACGCAAGCCCGTGGCATACTTTCATTTAACCTTGGAGATTAGAAAAATCGCTGTTCATCTTCCTTTGCTATTGAATGGAGAACGAATGAAAAAACCAAGGCGGTTAGTTACGAGCTGTTACGAGTTTAACTCATTAATTTATTCCGTGCGTTTGAAATGGGACGGCGGATAAACGCAATCAGGGAAATAGATTCCAAAAAACTCTCGAAAAAATCCGAAGAGATTTATCACGTTTTTAGTAAAATAGAAGGCGATCACTTTTCCGAATTCTCCCTTTGCATCTCTCGCATTCCAAGTGTTGATTTAGAAGGTTAGAACGAGATTAGATCTGTCACATACCTAATGTAGTGTGTTTTGGTAAATGGGCATTTCAGTCGCGAGCGTACGAATAAATCACGGGGTCCCCATCACTAAATTTATGGATTCCTTCGGAGAAATTTTTAAGCAAGGTTCATTTCCTTGTTTTCTTTTTAGGCGAGGTGTACTAGCTTTCTTTCTCTTTTTTTCCAACTCTCTCTCTTGAACTTGGTTACCTTGCGAGCCAAATATTTCTACGTCACGAGGCGCGTGCGTCTTTTGGCCCCGGGACGATGACTAACCGAGATAAGAACCTGTTCATTGATTGCCTAACAACAGGCTGTCAGTTAAGGTAGGTAAAGTAGGTAAAGAGTCGAACACTTACTTTGCGAGCACTTGTTTGGTACTGGGAGGGACAGGAAGCGTCCCGGCCTAGGGGGAGATCCCGGCCTTTTACCAGAAGCTGCTCCGTTGGTACTCACGTCTCCACAGGTGATTGTTATCGATAGCGCAACGGCTACGAGCACCACCCAATAGGACGCCATCTGCAAGAGAAATTTCGCGGTTTTTAACATCTCAGTCTCCTAGACGAAGCAGTATCCTCGTCCATTCCTTGAGAGATCCCACATCCACGGTCAGACTAACGCATAGCATTCCACTCAGATTTCATTTGTATGCTTGATGGGAAAGTATTATTAATTTCGAAATATCTCCGCTTTCTTAAACCATCGGCGTCGTCCCATGTGCTGGATACCGCGGAGAACTAGGCATATTTTGATATTTATGCTAGACTCTCATAAACTTTCGTTTATTTCTAAAACCAAAACTTACAACGTTCTCAAAACATTTGAAATGTGTTGGGAGCTATTTGGAAAATTAAGAATCTAATTTGAAATAACCGATTTTCCGGAACGATAATTTATTCATCTCATCGCCAAAAACTATTACGAACCGCATGATAAAAGGTTTGCGGCTCACGAGTTACCACATAATTTTAATCACTCCCAAGGTTCGACGATGGTGCAACTAAGGCATTAAGACTGCTAATTGCTAATAAAGTTGGAACAGATCCTTAGATAGGTTGACACTGAACTTTCACAGATAAGTTTTCTGCATTCAGTTACTTATGCGTGATAAATTATTCCGAGAGAAGTGCAAGAAATTTAATTAAATGCTTCGCCGTGTGAAAATCGTTCCCTCCGAGTTCCTTTCGAAACCATTGAGCTTTGGGAAAGTGTTTTATTGAGTTTGAGAACGTCGGCTGCATCAGTGCAATAGCGTGCGAAATTTCTGGCAGTTGCAAAAGTAACGTATTCCCATCCCCGCTTTCATTCGCGTGAATAAAAGAGCTTCCGTCTGCAAATAAACTCTCGATTTTACAATAAAAACAGCTCATCCGTGAAATCTCACTGCGGATATTCGCCGTGATTCTACCTTAATCCACGGAATTTTTTTATCCTCTCGATATTAAACTTTAACGATGTATTTCTTCTCGTTTAATTCATTATATCAATGTCAACTACTTCACTGCTGCACATAGGTGACGAAATTACTATCCTGAATTAGTCCGCATGCTTTTAATCCTCACTATACACAATTATATTTAGAAAAGGGCGTACTTCTTTTAAGAAAAGATTTTAAATGAACTAGGTGATTTTGGATTCAGGTGAAGCAAACTTAAAGCTATCAAACGTTTTATTTTTAAAGCCCCTTAAAATTAGAGAGAAGACATTTTTGACGCTTTAACGTCGAAGTAATTACCTGGAAACTCAATGGTCCAAATATTATATTTTAGAGGCAAAAACTTGAAATAATATTACTGGCTAAAGAAAATAGCACGATTTTAGCGCATTTTTCTGGCAGTGTCATCGTATTTCTTTATGGCGCTGCTTCTATCTTTTAACTTGTTCCTCATGAAAAGTCTTTTAAGGGTAATTACTAGAAATTAAATAGTACTGGCAACTTATTCCGTAGCCGTGAGCGTAGGTTTAGCGTTTGATTCGTAATTTATCAGCGTAATACTTTAATCTCTCACTACAACGTTCCTTTGCCTATCCTAGTCGTGTAGGTAACAGTAGCACACATTTTTACACCAAAAGTTCCGAAATCTCCGCACGAAAGGTGGTCAGCGATACTTCTCTGTTATTCCGTAAGGTACTCCACAGATTTTCTAAGTTACACGGAAGAAACACCGCCATACGCACCTCTACGAACACTACCGTTGCTTGGCACGAGTAACGGCGTCGCAGGGGTTAGTACGTACCTTATCTTGAGGGCACTTTTCCTTTCAGCGAGAGACTTGTGTCTTGACTGGCGGCTTGAGCGTCCCCTTTCTTAATATATAGAGTCCTCCTTCCCACCCCTTCCTCTCGCGACCTCTCTCTCTCTTGCTCATTCTTTATAAGCCTCGAAGAAGTGTTTAACGTCTTCAGAGGGCGAAGTGGGGGAGGGGAGGCGGAGATTTTGATGATCTCTAAGAAGGTGGAGGTTATCAAGGGGAAAAATTAAGAACCTTTGGGGGGCCAACACGGAATCCGGAGATTTCTGGTGGAGATGGCTTGTTCTGGCATTGAAGAATCCTTTCATTTCATCCCACGTAATGAAATCTATGTGTCGGGCTCAACTTCCATAGAAGTGGTAAAACTCATTTATTATCGGAGCATCAAATAGACTTGGAGGAAACTTCAGATTTTTGCACGGATAATGGTTTGGAGGAAACATTTCCAATGTTTGCCCTTCTTTATAGGGTTCTTTATAAACTCTCCCAGTCCTATTTTTCCTTCATCCTGATAATAATGGGAAACTCATCACTTTTGGTTCTCATACGCTAAGCAGCTCATTCGAGGGCTCTAAACATCCTTTCAGTTTTTTAGTAAACAAAGATGGCTTTTATATAATCAAATCCTCTATATTTTCTTCTCAGTGCTGCGAAAATAGCTGAATTTCAGTTCTCATTTAAGCGGAATTTCACTTTTGGAAGAATAAAATAAAGATTCATAGTTTACATTCGAAGATCTCAACTTCTGTTTCAATTACGTCAATTACAAGAAAAACGTTGTAGATATGGAACGTTTTTTCGTGCAATTCTCTAACAACTCTGATATCAATAATTCATTTCCTATTTATTAATGCATCTAATTTATTTAAGAAGTTAAGGAAAACTGAGACTACATGCGAAATATATTATGGTACGAACAATCATCGTGGAATATCTGCCCTGCTCAAGCATTCATAATAACAAAAAGTGTCAAACCAATACTATAATTTTTATAGTCGGATTAATTCTCGATCGTTTATTTGCCATAGCATTGGTTAATTTTACATTTGGTCGACATCCGGTCAATTCTGGTAGTAGTTAAGGATATTAAAATTGAAAACTCTTCAAACATGCATGTATTGCTCAAGCTACTAAAATGTGGTTAATACTAATAATGCCACAAATACTTTTGTACAGTTTCGCATTCAGGTAAAAGTAAAGAGGGAATATGGCCCCTTAAAAAACGTCAAAGAAAAGAGATTTAGGTGTCGTTTTAAGTTTTAAACTATTACCTTCTATTTTTGTTCTGTTCTAGTAAGAATTTGATGATTTTTCTTTGGACAATAATCATGTATTTCATAAACAGGGAAATTTATCACACCATTTGAATGTTAAGTATTCCTCATCCAGTTAAAGTATCCTCGGAAACAGTCCTCATATGCTTCAAGACGAATTCTGAATAGGACGCTGGTTTTATTCTATTCTATGATAGTCATATTATTACTTGACGAACTGTATGAAGAAAAATCATGAAGCTCCAGAGGATGTGTAATATCTACGAAAAGTAACGCCAATCTGTAACATTTAGGGTTAAGATACTTCCCGCCCACTTTCATTCATTCCTCGTGATGCTATTGCACCTCTTCGTTGTTTACAAAAATCGTGGAACTTTACGAATGCTTCGGATGGGAATTCGTGTGGCGGCCTGTTATCGGACGAAGTAGCATGGGTAATGATGATGAGAATGCAGCGCAGCAGAGAGAACAATGGCGAAGATTTCTCCTAAAATGGTAGGAATGGGAGAGATGCCTGTGCCGCGGGCGTTGAAGTCTCCGCAGTGACTCGTGAATAGCAGTATTTTGATAGTCGATGCCTATTAAATTGTCACTTTCTATTGAGGGACTCTGACCGCATAATTTCGTTAGAGAACCGTTACCATCGTAACGTGTTTACATGTTACGTGGATCGTTTTCGCCGGTTATATAAAAAAGAGCTTAGAATCCGATTTCCCCGAATCCACGGGAATTTACGATTTTCGTGCGAGATATAACCCGTCGTTAAGTCGGCCGAGGAAGGATACTGTATTTTTATCTCTGGAGGGAAAACAATCTTTTTAGTTAACGGAGATTTCTCTCGAAGTCAAGGCGTGGCAGCAAAACTAAAAATAAACGTTTTAGATAACTGTGATGAATCATTGTTTTACTCATCCGTTTTCATTATTTTAATTCAATTTTGATGTCTTTCTCTTTATTTCGTTTTTAGTTTTTGTATAAGACACATCTCAGGATGAATGAGAACTCATTTACAAACAATTACATCTAAAGAGTTCAGCATTAACTCAGTGGTAGTGAAAGACACAAAACTCCATAATTACACTTAATTGATTACTAAATGTCAATTCGGGATTTTTATCAATATATCTGACGATATTTCTATTTTATTGGTGCACATATAGCCAGATATAAACAATTCTAGAGCGCTTGGTGTATTTGACAATTTATACCAATTTAAACACGATTCATTACTTACATTGAGTTTTTAACAATATTTTTCTACAATATTGCAGTTAACTATAACCCTAGTCATCACTAACTAAAATAACTTAGTGTAATTCATTGAGCTTAATCATCTTCTCAAAGCTTTTGCATCTTCATAAGTTAACCAGTTTTTCATTATAGTATCGGATGCATTTTCAATCAGTGGGATAGGAAGAGTTCGATGATTTTTGGTGTAATATTTTCTTCTTTATGCGAAATTTAGAGACTAAAACATTATATCTGAGTTATTATTTTCCGATAATTTTCATCCGATTATCATTCTTGAACCGTGTTTGATCTTCAAACCATTATTTGAACAAATATATCACCAAGGGAAAATTTAATTCTACTAACAGAAATTTTTACTATAAGCATCTAGTGTATCCCCTACCACACGCCGAAAGACGTGATAGATTTAGATCCGTATTTTGGTAGTATCGTATCGTAATTTGGAGAAAAATTACAGCATCGTCGTAGGGACGATTTTTACGTCGTTTTAGAAGCCAAAATACTTTAAATGACTTACTTAGATACTTCATACTTTTTAAGTGTAAACTTCGAGCATACTTTAAGTATGCCTCAAGGAATAGAAGTATCATCATAAATGAAATTTTAAAATTAGATAATGTCTCTCACTATCAATGCTTTGGTTATTTTAATATTACTTCAGCCAATTTTTACTTCTGATCTCATTTATTTCATTTTATTCGATCGAGGGAGAGCTGTGAAAATCCTCGCTTGAGGAATGTTAGTCTTCTTGATGAATTGCTTGGAATTCTACCATAAATTTAAAATTCATACTTATAATTCAACAATTATAACGTGCTCCCTTCATATTCAACACTTTAAATAGGAAAGAAGATGGAGGTTTCATTGATATAAATGAAAAAGAAGCATTATGCATGATTCTAAATGGAGAACAAGGTTTTATTAAAATACGCTGTATTTAGTGCCCGTAAAATTCGACATTGAGTGAGTGATGAGATTAAACGATTTTGGAATGCTGATAGTGAACCCATCCTCGGGTGATGAAACTCGCTTTTGAATGATATGTTGCGCGCAAACATGTCTCTTTTTTTAGTCTACGTCCTTGGTATCCAATTAGGTAGCGTGACTACCTCTTAACATTGAGGTCAACGGTTGACGTACTCCGTGGGATTCATCGCCGAACGGAATCATTTTTAAAATCCATTATCACCGTCCCCTCGATCGCATCTCGCCTTTGGAACATTGGAAAAACGCACAACCTCCATGCTCTCTTCGTTACGTCAGGTGTATCGGCCAAGCACTCGTTCCATAAATACCCTATGCGGGGGGCAACGCGTGACTAACCTCCTTTTTCAATAGCTCAATCATCTATGCTTGGCTGAAATAAGAAATTATCGTGGAGGAGGGACCTTCGAAAATCTGATTTGCAGACGACGGAAAGAGAATGCATTTCTGTAAAAAAGCGCTGTTCCCAAAGCATTGGATTCAGTGGACCTCCTTGAAGGTGATTCAAGAAGGATTATGTGATATGAAAATTGTATTATTCCTCGGAACGCACCGCTGGTGTTTATTGATAAGTACAATCCTCGTGCTAGAAGCCAATCAACCCCCTCTTCATCCTTTTCTGGGTTATGGTCGATGATTCACATTTTTTGCGGTAAATTCACTCACTTGCTCATCCCTAGCCAAGGTCTACCGCTGAAATTACGTAATGATACGAATTTTTTCGGAAATGTAATCTTCGCTCATCCATGATCGGTGCATATAATACTAAAAAAGCCATAGTACGTCGAAAAAGTAACAACGTGATATCGAAATATCAATTCCATGCAATGTGGTGTCAGAAAGTGTTTGCCAAAGATATTAATCGTTTTTGCAAGAATATCTCTTTTGTTCGATATACAAGTACACAAATTAGAAACATGATATCGAATGATAAATAATTATAGCTCATTATTAGGCTCATAATTTTATTGAAACAATAAAGTTAAAGATGAAATACGTTTTTCGATCCAATTTCCCATTTTCTTTCGCATAACTTATTAATGCAGATTATTGAAATAAAATATTAAAACGAAGGAATAAAATATTATTTTTGATTTATTATCTCAATGAAACTTGTCTCGAGCAACCTTGTTGCTTGCCAAGTATCTTTTACGTTAAATTGCATCAGTACTCAGTAGAACGAAGGTAATTATCCTTTATGTACAATATGTTATTCGAAATCAGAGTCATGCTCGGGTATACGTGGATAATACGATATCAAGATATTTAATTCACAAGATTAACACCTAGCTTGAAATCTAGGAATTCCAATTTATTTCTAAGTTAATGTAGTAATCATTCTTATCCATTCACTTTCTCTGCTGATTTCCATCGAATGAGTTTACTTTTTTCACTCGAAATAATAGAATTTTTCTTACGAAATTCGAAAGAATTTACGGAAATTTTATGTTAGCTTATTGACAATCATTTCTGTTCTTAATTCAACAGCATGGAAGAGATTCAAGTATCTGCCGTAGAGGACCTTCAGCTGAATAAAAGAATATTATTAAGGATTTTACTTTAAATACAAGTGATTTCTCCCGTCAAAAATTATTGATGATACAATTAAATTTAGTTGCCAAAAATATAAATAGCCCTGATACATAAACATGAATTTCTCGTTGACACAAATAGTTAGTTAATAGTTAACTCTTATAATGTAATGTTTATATTGGCCCAAGCAGTTAATTCTGTTGTAATGTAGTATTTGTTTATTTGGTTGCTAGAATATATCGTTTGTATACATTGTTGCCTTGCGATTGATTTTAGCGATAAAATTTTCCATGTTTTAGAGAACGAAAACTTTAATCGTTTTAAATTTTATTCACAGAGCCAAATTTGAAACCTACATGATAGAAGGTGTTACTATTTGTAAAAAATGTATAGCCGGATTTCAATTTAAAAAGTTAATTAATGGTTTTATTGCCATAAAATACTGACTCTTCTTCCCCATACAATTCTTACTAGTCTATCTTTCCCACATATTCGTGTGAGAGTTGAGTTCAATAATCACCTTCGTCGTTAGGGAATTTTTTATGCCCACAAAATTACACAAATTTTTCGTAATTTTGTCTGAATTCTCTCAATTTCGATTCGAATCCGATATTCTAAGACTGAAGTTCGTATTTATTCAATTTCTCTTCTTTTAGTTTATTTTAATTCTGTACAATCGTTATTTCTGATTTAATTCTGTCGATTCAATCGATCAAAATGAACTTAACGTGCATTTCTTATCAGATACGATTCGTGTCGTCCAAAGTCGAACGAAGGATACTTTGGACATAAATATCAATATGTAATGCTCCATTGTATGTACCTTCAACGATTCTAACAAATTAATATTCCTATCACGTCGAGAAGCGCAAGAAATGGATATTCGAAAATTTCTCCCATATATTTCTTACGGGAGGTACTGACATCGGATGAATAAATATATGCGCAACGGTCATTGCCATATAAGATATTGCGATAAAAATTCATTCAACCAATGTCTTAACATTCATTCTAAGATAAATTTTATCGACGCTATATTAAATTAACGATAATTAAACGGTACAATCACAGGAGAGTATCCAGATAGTGAAGGCAATAGTGCTTCGCCTTTCTATTCTGGCTTGATGCATTTTTAAAAAGAATTGTATTTTGTATTTATTTATTTATTTTAGATACATCAACCATTTACAATTACAAGATTTATAAATTTGGCATATAGACATATAGTATTCATGTGATAACCTAAAGATTATATAATCTTGTCCAGCTATCAAATTGAATTACTAAGTTTAAGTATCACATAAAATGACTGACAATACAAATGCTAAATATCACAGATACATCGATTGAAAATAAAGACACTAATAGGAAAAAACAAGAATATATGTATAAACGTACAGGTTATTCTTTACAATTATATGATATTATAATTTTTTATATTACAAGCATATAAATTCATAAATGTTTACATAAGACTACAAGAGTAAGGTGATAGGTGAATGGAATAAACGAAATTATATTTAAGATTTGGAGTAAGGGACAGACATTACATCAATTTAGAATTTATTTTATTTTTTTTATTTTTTAGCACATGATTTAGTAAATGATTTCTTCATAATCATCTAAATATTCTGTTAGCTCTCTAGTTTCCACACGCATTCTCCATTCCTCTGCATTTCTCAGAATTAAGAAAGAGGTTGGTTAATCCTTGATGTACAAAGGAAATACGCAAAGGCTTCCGATCAAAATCTCTCCTTTATTTAATGTGGGATGATTATGTTGATTTTTCATCGAGGAAATATTCAAGTAGTCGTGAATATTTTTCAGAATCGACGCAGTTTCGCTTTTTAATATTTTCAACAGTTCATTAATTTTCCCTAACTTACGCGCGGAATTTGCTGACTGAAGTACATAATTCGAAAAGTAAAAGTTCAAGGTGTGGAAAGCATCAAAGAGCATTTAAAGATCACACCGTTCGAAGGGAGGGTTTTACTCTCTCTTTCAATATGATATCCCATACCTGTAGAATCGCACAGTAATTATAAAGTTCCGCGTAAGGAGTGGATATGGTTCCACCTTGATAATTAGAGACTCTATTTGCTCAAAGCATCCCAAGGATGAATTGCACTGAGCATCTTCAAGGTCAATCGTTACGGAGTCTATATTGGAATCCTCAGATTCTCAGAAAGTCATGCGAGTGCAAAATGGGCATTAAAATCCTTTTAGGTAAAGTCCGTTTAAACTTCGTGCAATTCCATTCTGATTCTTAATTGAGAAATTAAATCTCTAATCGAGAAACGAAGGGAAACTTGTTCGATATCCGCTTAACAAAATACGGAACTCAATTCTCAAACATATCTCCGAATATTATATTAATATAAACACATATCTCCGAATTCCTCTTCAAATGTAGATAGGTTTCTATAAGCGGAAGCAATTCTTTCCCATGTATCATGCGTGAATTTTGTTTGCATAAAATTTCAAACGTCATTCAGATTGACATTTCAAACTGTTTATTTTTCCTCGCTTTCTCATGAATAAAGCCTTGAGGCTCTTTTTCAAACATTACGCTGTAAATATATGTTTTTGGGTGGGTGTAAAGGGAATCATTTAATTTAGTTTACTGTTAAAATAATATATTTTAAGTTAATATGTAAAATTGCTCCCATTCAGCTGTATTTTCCTTGATGGGTGACATCGCTTCATTGTTTATTGAATTACCATCGAAATCTATTTTTGAAATAGTCGAGATGACCATAAACTGCTGAATAAATATAATAAAGGCTAGCTAATCACGCTAATTGATGAGATTTTTGTCTAACAAGTGAGAATCCCTCCATCCTTTCTAGTTATGCCGATGAAGAGCTTCGATAATTTTGGAAAAAATGTAGTCGCTGATGTACTTTTTAATCGCTGTTTCTTTATTCTTATATATATTTCAATAGAGTATTATGATATCATATTTTGTGTTCTACTTAAGCTTGTTAAGTGATATCACTGCTGTTTTACATGCCGAAGGTCCTCGGTTCGAGTCTGGATAGAAGCACTTTTACTTTTTTTTGTCTGTTGGAGTGGTGAACATGCTTAGTTACATACTTACGAACTTAAGCAGAGAATTAAATGGGCAAGTTTAACCAAGAAAATTTAATCTCCTTTGTAGTACCGACGGATGTCGGAGAGCATTTTGGTAAAGCTCCAGGATTAGCTATACACTATTACTGAACAGTTGCTACCTCGCTACAACAGTACCCTGTTACAATACAATTTCCCTTACAAGTGGTACATCTTCAGGTTAAAGTTTAGTTGCTTTATAAAAACGTATGTATATTAACACTAATTATATATTACACAAGTTTATTCAGGGCTACTGGAAGGTCTTCACGTCCACCGCAGCGATCCTGTAGACAAGTCCCCACCTCAGTTATCGTTCAGTAGATTACTCACCTATGTCTCATGTGTTACGCACTTCCTGCTAAACTTCAATTGTTATTTCCGAGCAGAGTCGTGTCGCAGTGGAAACGACACCCACTATTCTCAGAAGCAGTCGGAGGTCGGTCTGGGCGTAAATTAAATCGCAAAGCAAGGACGGCTGAAAATGCCGGGAACACCACTCACACCAATTATTCGGGAGAATACGGATCTGCAGGAATAACACGAGGGTGGATTCCCAAGGGGTGTAAACGCGAGGTGTTGCAACACAAGGCCAAATGGTAAATCACCCCCAACATTATCATCACGCCTTACCAGTGTTGCCGTTAGAGATGCGCGACCTTAAAGGGAGACGGGAAGAGCTATTTTGGAATTAATGGTCTCAAATTGAGGCACTAATGAAAGAAAAACTCGGGTGCCTTTTTTTCCATTAAGACTCATCCCGTAAGTGCATCATTCCGTAAGAATGGTTAGAGACAAATCAGAGGAGTCAAATTAACATTACCGCGGGAAATTTTTGCTTTCATAATGAAAGATTACGTAAAATATAGAGCATGAATAAAGTATGAAATTATATAGTAAATAAACTAAAATAAATTGTATTTATTCAATAAATTGTCCAATTCCGGTTGAGTGGATACATAACTTTTCAAGTCGTAATTTAACATATATAATAAACTCCAAAAACCATCAAGAGACTTTCTTGATGGTTTCATTTTCAATCTTTCTTGTTTCTTGATGGTTTTTGGAGTTTATTCTACTATATATAACATAACCATTAGCAGCCGCTTTGCTTAATCCGTAATTTAATAATTAAGATAAATAATTAGATAAGTGATGAAACTCTCAGATAGTCATTTGACTTGCGTATTGGCCTTAGATAAAATTTCGGTCCCGGGTTCGTTTCCCGGTGGATGATCATATTGCCAAATGATCTCAGCTTTCGAAATTCTAAGAAACAAAAATATTACAGACACAACATTACCGACATAAAATATTTATGTCACGTTCAGATTCCTGAGTTAAGAAACACTATCCACTGTTTATCAACAAAAATTTCATTCAAAATCTTTGCCCACTGATCAATACCAACTAATATCATTCACGACTTAATTTATTACTCATTATTATTTCTGTTTCTTTCAGACAGCGCTCCTTCCGTTTGTTATCTCTTTATTAACATACTTCATAAATTCCATTTAGGGTGTATCAGTTAATTTTTCGTATTATGGAAATGTTCTTGCCAAAGTATATTGACGAGTGGGAATATTTTCATTACTCTTTTGGCACTGGATAGAGGAATTCCTACTTTCTGATTTAATTTTATCTTAGACTTCATTATACAATAGAGTAACTATACATATAGTTACTATACATATAGTTACTATACATATAGTTACTATGCATATAGTTACTATACATATAGTTAGTATAACATTTGATAATATGGACTATGTAGTATGAATGGATGTGTTTTCATTCTACCATACTCTGATTAAAGGATTACTTGTCATTTGTTGAAAGATAAATGCATCTTTCATTTAAATGTATGTTAAATTATATATGTGTTGTTCATGACTGTGGTGTTCTGATAGGTACTGAGGTATGAATACCAATTAAGGTATCTCCTTACGGAATGCCAAGGAAAGTGTTACTCGTAGAGCCATCGTGCTTCACTTACCTGAACACGCTCTGCTAATAGCATTCTGGTGAGGAAAGCTATTGCAAGCCTCATTCCCCCCTGCTAACTGTTGGTAACTAATCTTTGAGAGGGTTTTTATCATGTTTCGAATAAAAGCGCATATCTTCCAGAACGAAGAGCTCATTCAGCATACAATTACGCGATATAAGGCTCTGTATCGAAAAGTCTCGACAATAGCCAAAACGGCAACGCAGCAGCCTCTTTTACAGTCCCATCTTCCTCCCGTATCCTCCTCATTTCACCTCCCTCCCGTAACGCCGACCACTTTAGCATCTCCCACAGAAATACCCCATCCTTCGCCTTTCCTTCGAGCAACGTGACTTATGGTTTCATTTCTATATCCTCGACTTTTCCACGCATCCGCTCCACTATGACTCGGCATTCCATCGAAATAGCATCTTCAGCTGCATTCTTTTTTATCGGAAGGAGTGAGTAATTCGAACGCCTTTCACAAAAGGAGAAACACTGATTTAATCCATTCTCTGCTCCTCTTATTACATTTATTTATTTAACACAAACAGGTCGCCGCACAAATATGTGTTTTAATAAATCTAAAAAATACTTTCATAGTTAAGCGAATAAGTAAAATAAATATAAATACCATATAAAACATCTTCAAGGTCAATACGTCAATAAAACTACTACAAAAAGTAAAATTAACAAATGTCAGAAAAGTACAGATCGTAGATAATATAACACACCAAACGCAGTTCCCACGTCATTTTATAATAATAATAATAATAATAATAATAACTTTATTTGGCGAGGTTAGGCCCATTAGGGCCTCTCTTACACCTTGTCATTAAGGGTTACTAATATTACTTACAGAAAAGGAGGAAAAACAATACAAATACATATATATAAAAAGAAAATTAAAAGAGGTAAACAAATAAAAGAATTGTGGTGTGGGGAAAAACTCCTTGGCTGAAGGCTTTCGGAGAAAAACCCACTGTGCGGGAAAACGCTCAAACAAGAAGGGGAGCGAAAAAAACCCGCGAAAACACAGATGGAAATAAATACAAGCAGGTATGAGAGTTGTTTTTAAGAAATTAATATAATCACAGAAAATATCAACATTTTAAATTTTGCTGAGTATTGCAGTTGACTTTTATCATTATTTTGGTGATGGTCGAATGTTTGTAATTATTTATACGAGATGTCTGAGAGTCAAATGGATATTCTTGTTGACCGTGATGGAACTCTAATCTTTATATCTTCAAAAAGTTTAACGCAATCGATTGCGTCACCAGCTCTCATTTTTTAAAATAAGATCTGCATTCTACCATCAATAAAAAAGGGAAAGTATTTTAAGTATTTTTGGCAGGATAATCTTCCCTTTTTAAAAGGAATGTGGATTTCGAAGCAGCGCCATATTACGAAATGGATTTGGATCGTCTCGATAAATTCCATCTTTGTCTTATGCACCGGACTCCAAATAACATTTCAATATCCAAGCGTTGGTCCAATGAGGGTTCAACGTGATTTGATGGTGATATTCGCAGGAAATATTTCTACAGATATCCTTTTGAGAAAACAGAGTAATTTAGAAGGTTTCGATATGGTATGATTACAGTGAGTAAAAGAGTTGAGCTAACTAATAACTTGATGAATTATATATTTTTAAATTATATTTTGTTTCATAACGAGGAAAAGTGTCAAGGAAAAGTCAATAACTCAATCAATATTTTGAAAATGAAAGATAGGACAGATTGCTTTATTCTAAAACGACCCACAGTGATCTTGAATCGAAAAAAGTAGGTCAAAAATAATAATAATTTCTGATTTCTGTCCGTTATAATTATATAGGAGGTTAAAGTTGGCCAAATTTTGCAAAAACTACATCGACTTTTGGAACAATTCTTCTACTTCAAGCCGATGGTGAATCATCAAGATATACACAATCTGATAACATATAATGCCATCTTATATACCTGTCCTTTATACTTCATAATGATTAATTTTAATAATCGCAGTTGAATTTCAGCATACCTTATATAACCAAACGGCGGGCACTTATCTTAGAAAAATTTAGTATCTAAAGGAAGAAAAATAATAGGAATGGAAGTTTGTGTTCAACTAATAACGTATACAAAGATATTCTTTCTTGCTCTATGAAGAGGAATTCGGGGTAAAATGCTACGAGAATTCGTCGATAAATAAATATACTTCTCGATCATGCTGCAAGGTCTTATCCGATCCCGTAAAGATGTTCCTGAAAATGGAAATTTTATAAAAATAACGAGCATATTGATTGTGTTCTTTTGTAGCTAAAGTTTCTCATGCATAATTTTCAAGTAAACATTGTTACGAAATTCTAAAGAACTTATGCTAATTAAACGTAGTTGATTTAAGAAAGCGACGGAATCTGTTGGTGACTCAGTAGACGTTTGGAAGAAATCCGGACATCATTCGATTGACATTCGAGTTCTATTTTAACGTCTTAGTAATACGTGGATGGAATACTATTTAAAAATGAATAAATAGTTAGCATTAGTAAGTAATATACCCAAATTGTACATTACATAGCTGAAATGTATGTTGAAATATTCAATTGCGACTCGAAAGTTAAAAGGTACTCAACTTTATTTACAAATCGAAGAATTCCGTAATAAATAAAGTTTAGAGGAGCGGAGATTCAAGAAAAGGTTAGCTATATTTTTTAAAGTATACATAGGAGTTAAATCGTTTGAGGAATCGTCAAAAAAGTCACTATGGCAAAATTTCACGGCAGAAATCATCATAGATATAAAGTTAAATCAATAAAACAGAGAACAAACGTTAGTGAACTCTCCTTTCTAAACCGTACTATCATAGATCGGAAAAGTTTGCACGCAGGAGTCTTGGAGCCCTTCCCAAAACATGATAGGGAGTTTGTTAAAAGATTGGGTAAAACTATTAAGGATGATTGAGCCTGACGTTTACTAGTACATCTGCACTGAATCAATATATATTTTTTTGTAATTCAAAAATTTAGATGGGATTTATCATGTGTGTAATATAAGTATATGTTTTACCACCGGACGATTAGTCCACTTGTAGCATTTTTTACAATAATAATAATAATAATAATTGGAAGAAGACGTAATAAAAGAGTAAAAATACTTTTGACTGAGAAACTAGCTCCTTATTTATTATAATTAACTCTGAAAAATACTACAGAAAAAAAACTACAACGTTTGGAACGAATACTTAGCAGGCATGAATGCTTTCATCTGAATTGAATCAAACTCTTCGCGATTTGTCCTTGAAGTCCTCATCAATTTATATCTATTTATATTCATTCATGACTGTAAACCATATTCATAAATTATGCAAATTTCAGCTGAACTAGGCTAACTGAATTGATTAATGGATGCTCGTCCTCAGAGAATCTTTT
Source organism: Sympetrum striolatum (assembly GCA_947579665.1). NCBI lineage: Eukaryota > Metazoa > Arthropoda > Insecta > Odonata > Libellulidae > Sympetrum > Sympetrum striolatum. The sequence continues at coordinate 64,395,922 of OX388351.1, read as the reverse complement.
CGGATGAGTCTGTCGTGAAATCATCTCCGGATTTGTTTTATTAGGTGATACTGCCATTATTTTCAAGGTAGCGACGTTACAGTTTTATGAAGACAGGAGTAACAAACCTTGAGCTTCTTTCGATCTCAATACCTGACTGGCACTTTCTTATTTAAGAGGTCCGTATACACTGAGGTTCATAAGACCTACTTATCGGATTAGCAGTTTCCAGCCGCTGTTTTGCCAGATCCGTTTATAAATAGATCGTCTTACTCGATGCCTTTGAAAAATATTCCTCTAATAGATACATGCGTAGAAAATACTGTTTTAAAACACAACTAACCGATTAAAAAAGAAAGATTATGAAACAATATAAATAGGTAAAAAAATAAACAACAACATAATCCATGGAGAAGATAATGAGTATTGCTTCTTGTTACTTATACTTGCCTGGGAAGTTCATGGCTAGGGAACATTAATGCTCCGTGAACGTAAATTTCCTGCAAAGTAATTCCATTCTTCAACGTAATGCACCCACTTGAGAATGAAGTTGAAGAATACAGCTATTCAATTTTGTTCTGATAACTTCGACTGAATCCATGAATGAGCGAATATTAAAATATCCATCTTGATTACGAGATAGTAATTAATACATCATCATGAATAATTATTATTTGTTTATTTTATAAGTTGAAATTCAGTCTTTTGGCCTGGTAATGTAATTGATGAAGGAAACAAAGGGATTTCCTGCGAATAATTTACTTCGATAAGTTGCATGCTGCACGCGAAACCTTGGCTACTCATTCACAATTATTTTATCAAATGCGTGCTCTCAGGAACGTCAAAGTTGAAATATTTAGGTTACCTCTTTTTCATATTCCCCGTAAAGTACACTCCTTCTCTGGAGAGAGCAAATATTTAAGACGATTCTAGTTCATCCTCAAACTTACGTTGCCAAGTCCTGTCTTATGCTTCCAACTTTTGCTTTTCAGAAGCTTTCTGTCCATCTTTCTCTCGATCTTTGCTGCTCTTCTTTTCCCTCATTGGCCTTGAATATCTTTACCATCCACTTCTCGGCAAATCAATGTGTCCGTTCTTTTCATTTTATGCCATCCACTCCCCTTGATTGTGCAGCTCATTAATATAGCTCTTCCCTTATTTATCTATATGTCTTCTCTCCTAATTTTTCTTTAATTCATATCGTCTCCAACTCTGTATCATCGAAGTATCGTTTTCTATTTTGCATAGTCAGTGTTAAAGGCCTCACGGTTTTTGCATTCTATGGTAGACTTCATGTAGTATTCGTTAATAAATACCAAATATCTTCATTGTATTCTATGAAAATCTGTTATTAATTCGAGAAAATAACATTTGAATTACTTGCAATTTGTCAAACTTGAGCGGAGGATCTCAGCATTATCTACTTATTTATTGAATCATTCCCCCATAAATATATTTATCTCATAATTTTGGCCAAAACATTTAGTCGAAAGGAGAAATATGAACTCAACTGAAGATGGCGATGATGATAAAAATCTCATTCAACAACATATTCCGATATTTTAGCCTTATATTCTGTTTCAGCTTGCTGTACTGTGGTGTGGTGTGAAGTGTGTATAAACTCTTTTATTCGAAGTGTTAACAAGAGCAGAAAAGTGAAGGAATAGTAACTATCCTTACGATTCCTTTCACCATCAGGTGATGATGGTGAGCATTCACTGAAACCGGTTGTGATAAATAAATCTTGTGGAAGAAATACTACATCTTCTCTTTTTTGTTGTTTTTATGATGAAATTCCACAAAATGACGCCTTCTTCCCTGGATTTTATTTTATATTTTAAGACTAAAAATGGGCAATAGGCCAGGTAGTAGCCATTAGTTTCATTTCAAGTCAATTATATTTTTTGAATCTACGGAGGTGGCCGAGAATTTGTGGTAATCCTTCGCAATAAATGAGAAATGTCGATAATTCTTCCACAGCATCTATTTATAATTAAATATTAAATTTATATATTAATGAATTCATCGGAAAAGTATTTTTCATTTTTCAATTCTACTTTATTTAATAATAAATTATATTTCTTCCATGGTGTTCCAAAGAATCGTCTTAGAATTGAGTTTATCTTAAGTTTAAGCAAATGCCATGTTTATAACACCGTATGTGGAAATGAAAGGTACTAGACAACACTACCTTCTTTTAATGCCCTACTATGATGCATTAATGGCTACTAGGATGCATTAATGACCGCCAGTTCTCATCAGCATCCGAGTCCATCTCCGGAGAGCATCTTCCACATCCTCTTCAACCTTGCATCCGAAGAAGACCTTCCTTCGACCCACCCAAGTGTTTCGCAGATACTCTCCACACTTACCTAAAACCTGTTGGGAGCATGAATCAAATGTCACAGCCATTATCAAATCTTCCCCTCTCTTGACAAGTAATCCCACATCGCCGCGACCTTCAAAATGAATCCATCCGCTTTCTCCCCATCTGCCATTATGTTATTTCCCCCCACCGACTCTTTGTTTTTTCCATTCTTCCGATGGGAATTAACGTCGCCGAACGCGCGGATGCTGCTTTCTAGAACATTGATGAGGAGAAGCCGATAATGGAATGGTAAAATATGGTAATTTCCCGTGCATGATGCGCATCTATTATAGCATCTTTCGCGAGGTAAATGAATAAGTTGGTCGAGAGAGACCTTCTCTTTCAAGGTTCAAGGCGTGACACTGAGAAGGCCAATTCTGCAGCGACCACTAAATCCGGTAATTCACAACTATTTGCGAATATCAACCTAAAAATATTCTAAGGGGAAATTTAAAAGGTATATATAAAATTACTGTCATGTTTCTTCTCATATTTTAGTTATTCGGTAAGTTTTAACAGGTTTTTCACACCCTCCTCGTTGGTCTTTCCCTGCAGTAGAAAATTAATTCCAAAGAATCTCTTAGGTTTTTTTAAACCCAGAACTCTTCTCTTTTTCCCATACAATCACATTATATTAATTATTGTGCTTCGTATGACGATGGGTTGGATAGAATAGGAGAATTTTACTTTCAATTTCTCCGGAATAAACACCTTTTATCATCATTGTTATTATTGGGTGACTCATATCTTAACTGGTTTTTATTTTGCCCCTTTTATTCGTTTTCCATTTACAATTTTGCAGTGCTGCCGCTGAAAAAATTTGATCATGTTTCCCCGCTCTTGAAATAATTGAAGTGGCTTTGTCCATACTCAAGAAGAAAATTTCACACTCCCAATCTCGTATAGAAAGTTCTCAATGAATGTTGTCCCAGGTACTTTGATAATTACTACACTAAACTGAACAACTCGCAAGGACTATGTACTCGTCCCACTGACAAACTGATGATACCAATTCCTAGAATCGAAATTTGCTGTATATCTCGTCTTGTCCTTGGAGCAAAATACTGGAATGAAGTTGCTCAACCAAAATTAATTCAGTCATCTTTCTTTTCATTTAAGCGTGAGGTCTCTGAAAGACACTATCGGTCAGAACATCAAATACCTCCTTAGCTCTTTCTATCACTCCTTCAAATCGTCGTTGCACCCAATCGATACTCTCCTTTTCCGTTTTTTTTTAATCTGAACAGCTATGTAAGAGTATACATCTCGTCTACCCTTTCTTTCTCTCTTCATTCTCAGGTTCATCTCACCCTCTTCCTGCTAATAAATAATATAATGATAAGATAAATTTGAAAAATAAGCACCTCTTCAACACCAAGCACTCGACGGACGTAGCCCGCTGACCTATATTCATTTATTTACTTTTTGACGAATATTAAGTAGTAGGATATATAATTTTATCTGTGATTTTTATTTCTCATTTTTCTTTCCCACTTAGGTTTAGTAAATGTTATATTTTTCTCTTGTAATTAATAATTTTTAAATGTATTGATTTATGTATATGTAATATGTAACTTTATAACTTTCAATATTTTATTGTTTTCTTTTACTGTGTTTTCGCGGGTTTTTTCACCCCCCTTCTCTGTGGGTGTTTTCCCGCAACGTGGGTTTTTCTTTAGCAACCTTCAATTGCAAAGATTTTTCTCCTACACTCTACTCTGCCTTTTTGTTTTAATTTATCTCTGTACATATTCTGACGACATACGAGGTTAGGAGGAAGAGAGGCCCACTTTGGTCTAACCTCGCCAATAAAGGGTCAAACTAACTAACTAACTAACTCATGTAATAAGCACGTCGTTTTCTAAATCCCTGTGGATTCTGAAGCTATTTTCATTGATTTGATCATTCCTTTTGCGTTACACTACGCCTAATTCGCACACAATAAAATTTATGATCACTTCTAGGTGTTAGTGTTTTATTTTAGTTAACGTTATCTTATTCTCTTTACTTTTTGTATTGATTATGCCAGGCTGAAAGAAAAGTGATATTTAATTTTAAATCTGTTTCTGCTTGTTAGTAGATAATCATTTTAATAAAATGAATATGTATATATGTGGTTCAAAAGGCTTATTCACTTCAGCGTTAAGAAAACAACGGAGTAGAGAAAGCAAACTCTCTTGAATTAAATTTTAGGTCGGCAGTCCTAATTTTTCGGCATTTGAGAGAAGATTTTGTAGATTTGGCATTTGGAGAATTCTGCAATGACATCGCTAAAAAAATACAGATATTTATGTGAATTTTACCTAAATAATTTTAAGTAACCTTGTCAAATGTCATTTAAGCATGATTTATCAGAGGCATTCGTAATACTTATCTTATTTAGATGTTTCCATTCGATGGGATGGCCATCAATCCAACGCGGCTCCTGACACAGCAAGCTCAACAACCGCCTTTCCTTCATGTTTTAATAATTTCAGTGGGCAGATGAAATGCTGGTTTTGATCGAAATTATAAGAAATGCAGTAGTTTGATACAAATACGAAGAATTTGTAAAGCGTCCAACTGTAGCAATAAAAGAGATTTAAGATTCAAAGCATCCTCTGGGCTGATGACTTGACCGGAAGAAAATGATCGTGAATCAATAAAGAAGTGCCAATGTAGGTGTCCCAGTTTAGAGGAAATTTTTAATTAGAAAATATTTTATTTACATTGGCATACATGGTTCTCCTTCAAGGTTAATGTATAATTTTTTAACTATGTTATCTTAAAATCATCAAATATATTATAGATTTTCATCAGTTGGTTTAAGAAAAATTTTCACTGTCAAAATTCATGGATAAATAAATTTGCTCGAGTTACAAAGTAATATTTCCAGCATTCTACGTACCTAAAAAGACCATTACTCTTTCGGTTAGTGTCTCCACCGGGATTCGAAGCCGAGACCGCTTTCTTTGAGGAGGATTGCGTTACAAAGCGAATTTATACAAACAGCTTGCAAAAGATCGGAGAAGAAATAAAATGTTTTAATTTTAGCTTGCAAAGATGCTCCATATTCAAAGAATCAATTCCAAATGATCAGGCTTGACTTTTTGGGAGGCCATAGCGGAATATATAAGTAATATTACCACTAACAGATAATAACCAAGTTATAACAAGTAAATAACCACTAAGGGACACTATCACTTTGACGTAAATTCTTCTCCTGATTTGTGGCCGGAATTAAATTTTAAGGGCAGTGCTTAGTTTAATAATTGAAAAGAAATAAACTTATTGTGATAGACTCGTTGTGGCGCGCACACTAATATTTAATATCCATTTTGGTATCGTTACTATGTAATATCATCTGGTAGTAACAGTTGGCTTTAATTTTGCCTCACCTTAAGTTTGCATGTAATTTGTGGAGCCATGGCAGAAAGTGTTGTTGTTAATTAGAAAAGTATGTTTTTTCATTATGATGTGAGCCATTTTTCCTCTTGGAACTTCCAAGAATTTGCTTAATTTAGCGATATCTCTGCAATTATAATTCACTTCAACTTGGCTAGTCATCAGTCGTGATTTGTTCGTGATTGATGTGTTTAGTTCAGGCAAATAATTACCTTAGCCCTATAGTTTTAAATGACAGACACTATTTTGTTTTGCAAACATCTTAAACTGCCATTCATATTCCCTCCTACTCGAATGAGAAAATTTTGGAATGATAGCTGTTCATCTGTGTGTATATGATACTGTAAAAGCGTGAAGTTTAGACAATATACACACTTACTGGTTATTGCGGACATTCAAGTGAGATTTTGGTAAAAGTATGAACTCCAGTTTCGTATTTTATACTATTCCTTGTATGACTATGCACTTACTAGAGAATGCATACATTCGCTACGGCATATTATGAAAAGAATTAATTAAAAATTAGATAAACGAAACCATCTCAGGGTTCACATTGTGGTATTTCTTAATTTGTAAAAAATTCATAGTAACAACAACAAAATGGTCTAGTAAAAGTTAATAACAACAACAACATGGTCTAGTAAAATTTGTTACCATGAATTTTTTTTAGAAATTTTAGATTGCCATTTGATCACTAAAATTGTTAGCGTGGCAATGACAACTTTGGTCATTAATCTCTAAAGTTGACAGTACTTTTGTCTTTGAGACACTGACTTAGAGATAGCGTGGTGCAGTGTAAAAATCATGCAGATTTGGTGCACTTGTAGGAATGAAGTGTTGACCGAGCTAATCAAGAAATATAATGTATACTAAATAAATTGATGCAATAAGAGCGGTGTAGTAATTTAAGTAAGGGTTTGAGTTGGGTCCTCGCTTTTTCCTTTTGTGAATGTTTTTTTACTGAATCAGATGTAAAAATGAATACGTTCAGTAGAAGTAGTACGAATAAGTAAACCCTGAGGTCACACCTTTCAAATCTTACGTTAATGTACGCACTTCCTAGTAAATGTATGAATTTGCTGAGTCACGCTTACACTATTACACACATAACAAAATCAGCATATGTTTTCTTAAAGGGTTTCTTTCACGGCCCACTTTCAGATTCTTTTCCTTAAAAGAAGTGTTATGGGGTGGGAAATAGAGTACCATTCCGGGGGCCCCGTTGCCATCTCCTTTTTTCGTATCTGAGAACTCCATTAGGGCGCTTTTTTTTCTTTTCACTTCCCCCAGAATATACATATCGAGAATTTTTTGTCGCGCTTTAATTCGGTGAAGATTCGTTCCGTTTGCTGCATTCCGAACGTGTTTTTTGTGTCTAGAGATGATTGGAGAATAATATCCCATGCCGTGTGTTTTTTATCTATGGATAACAGTTAATGTTCCCCTCGTGAGATGAAGAAACGTGGATGTTGTGAAATGGCGGAAGGTTACCAGTTTTTCCTCTTCTATTTTTTCTCGATAGACAGTGGAATTCCCGTCGCGTTGATAAAAACGTTCGGCCCGAAATTCCCCTCGATAAAGTTGAAAGGCGTGAATGATGGAGAGTGCAGAACAGACCGTGTCGCGACGCGTGTCCAAGAGACCGTGTCGGTTGCATAAGTTTTAGGATAGAATTGATACGAGGCATTGCACCTTCTCCGAAAGCAAGACTTAATTCTTACTTCGGTTTATCAGCAGATACTCGTATCGCGGGGAATTGTTTTCTTTTTGAAGAGGCCTTATCACCGTAACTTTTAAGTGGGCTTAAATTCTCAGTGTATTCTTACGCGGTGCTGCAACAATCGTGTGGTCGTCAAGAGGACCGCTTGTTTATAAACAGAAAATCCTTCCTAATATATCAAAAGAATTATTTATTTTGGCCCTTGTGTATTTTGCGTTATTTTCCGCCTTAGAAAATTATTTTTTGTCAAACTTGTTCAATTTTCAATGCTAAGGGTAGTTTTCGATTTGTTGGAGGAAAATTGAATTATGTTTCGATCTACAATCTGTTGAGAGATGCTGTAGGGAAAATGCCAATGCAGCATGTAATATGATGCTCATATTTTGATATTCCCTGGATTTCGCAATCGAAGTTTATTAGAGTTCCTTTGTGTACGAAGACGACGCTGATTCTGACCAAAGTTCAGCTCAAGTAAGGAAAATGGCGAACGAAATGGCACCAGACAATCAAATCCCTTACAACGAATCAAGAGTGGAATCTGAAGAAACAGTTCCGACATCTTGTCTAATTTAAATTTAATTGTTTCCGAATGCAATTGAGACAGAAGTTGAGATTCTTCGGATCCGCCATTGTCTATTTTAGTCATCTCCACGGCTGAGGAAAATGCAGTCATTTAGTGCTCGAGGAGGGAGACCAATAAAAGACGAGTAAACGACTTATCTGCAAATTCTTCTCATAACTTCAATGGGCCGTAACAAGGTTCGAAAGCCAGTTTAAGTCCCCACGCCAAATTCAGCAAATAATTTGAGATTTGAAAGAAAGATGCGAAAATAAAATTCGAATAAGATACGGAAGTCATATTATTGCGATTCCAAATGTGGGACGCGTTCTCCTCGGTATTCCAAAAATCCTTCAAATCGTGAAACGAGGACTTGTTTCTCATGGGTTAAAACAAAGGTCAATCTCTTCGACCACACACCCATTTACGGATTTCGGTCAAGTGGTTGTCGAAACGAACCATATCCACTCAGAAATAATCACGGCAGATTCCCTCGTGAAAAGGAATTCTCGAAATCGTGAGTTCTCACACGCCCACGCTTCGTCAGTGAACCTTGAGAGTGTCTTATGTAACGTCGCTCTGCGAAGGAAACAGAATTTAAACGAATATTCAAACTCTTTCAATCGACGCTTAGAAATGTTATGCGAGAATCTATTTATAAACACCGAAAATTCTGAGTGTTACGGAAATCGAGAAAAAAGGAAAGTACGTTAGATGCAATTGATATTCGAGAGAACTGTTAGCAATCACTCGGAAACTAAGCTGATGGTTATTATTATGATTCTCATTGACATTAATGAGATGTGTTAGCTATCCACGCAAGATTCGTTGTTCAGTTAATTATATCAAGCTACCAGAGGAATAAATATTTCGCAATGCCTCATGAAATTATAATTAACTTCCGAGAAATAGCAATTGAATGGAAAATTAATCCTCGGGTTTTAGGGAAGATGTCCTTACTGCTCAACCTTGCAGTTGGCAGGGCCTTGTTTACTGGAGATTTTCCATAGAAACAAGTGTTAGATCTTTGATGGTAAATACAATGTTATGCACTTATGATAGACTAAAAGCAGGAGTTATGTGTTGCATTAGTATTTAAATTTCGAATGTTTCATGTCCATTTCATTGTGTAATATAGTATATTATGTTAAATATGCAATTTAATATATCAATTTATTTCACTCGATCTTAAACGCTCTTGCTGCTCGCATTGCTACCAAAACGGCATAGTTTAACTTCGACAGTAAGGCAAGAGAGGTCTACTTAAATAAATTCATTTGACATCGTAGATAAATCTTCCATCAGAAAATTCAGGATAGCGTAGAATGGTAAGTATTTTTAGAGTATCACTCCCGATTTGCAGTCACCAAAGAGTATCATTTATAGATTGTACATACCACATATCTTCATTTTTGCTGTACTGGTGAGAACATATCTTGCCAAAATATTCAGAGAGCACTGAATTACTATTTTTCGCTGAGATTGTATTTCCTCTCAAAACCAATTGGAGATAATCATTATCTATAAACATACATATGTAAATTAAACTAAACTTGTTCGAAGAGAGATTGGGTGGTTAAACGTGTTTGCGAACAGAAAGTGAGGATAAAATTTCCTCAACATATAGGTAATGGTAACGAATGAAAATTGCCCATGAAAAAGCTCGGGGTAGAATTGAATTCTCGGTATCTAAATGTGAAAAAAGGGTATTAAAGTAAAGACCAACTTTATACCAACCAACGATATATTTTAAAGGGAAACCTATCCCAGCTCTCTCTAACCGATCGGGCTCGGTGCCTTAGAATGCCGCACGAAATGTCATATTGTGCCGCATGCTATCCAATTGCACTATGCTGCGTATACGTATAACTTTCTGTTACGTATTCTCTTTATGTTCTTTAGTTTCAGATAGTATCACGTTAGGATCTATAAGCTGTAAAAATTTCAAGCTAATGACGCTTGTGGTTTAGCCTGTGAATTAGTGTCCTATCTATGTATATATATGAATGAATCCGGAGAAGCATCTATATATGATAGATAATGTGCGCTTATTTCATGCATGTAGTCTTTACTATTTTAATTGTGTGAATTTCGTGTATACGTTTCTTTATAATAGTAGACTCAATTGAAAAACTGTGTACTGTCCAAGGGAGATATTTGCGGTGTTTCCCTCTCGTCTTTGACCAAATGCTTGGTGAATATCACTCCCTCGACCTCTCTACCTGACCCAGCGACCGAATTGCTGCACAATAAAAAATATAGGGTGGAAATTTTAATATCACATATTTATATAATATTTTGTAGCTTGGTAAAGAGACGTCTTAATATTTTCGCCGTCTTTTACGAATTCGACTGAACTGATGCAAGGTGAGATATCTAGTATATTCTCGTTTCATTTCAAAACAACTTTTGAAGGAGTATCTCTCGAATAACGCCTTTGAGAAAGGTTGAAAGAGTTTCGTGCGCAAGTTTTAAAAGGGCGTGAGATTCTAATCATCTAAATCAAAATGCGCTCTCAGTGGGTGCATTCGATTGCAAAAGCAGATGATGTGGAACTCTGCCCGGAATCCCGAGCGAACCAATTGATTACCTCGGGAAGAAATCGCGGTGAAAGGAGAAGATTCTATGAAATTATGTGGCAATTCATGCTCGCTTAAGCGCATCTCGTGTCTCCTGAAGCAGCCGCACATGCGTCTAATCTTAAAATTACTGGCTGCAAAAAAGCAAAAGGTTTGGCTCCAAAGGAAACTTTTTCATCTTAGTCATATTTTTTATCTAAGAAAAGTTTTCATGCTTCGATCGTGTCGCAGGGACGTCATTATCTCGAGGGGGTTCGTTTAGCACAAAGGTCGCCCACCATTAATAACCTACGGCTCACCTTTATTGAGAATAATTTCATTCTGCTACTCTTCCTATTATATCGACATCAATCACAAGCAACTAAATGCCATTGATAGAAGTTGACAGGTGGTCTGGTTTATAGAAAAATTGAAATTTAAGGTATTTAATGAAGAAAGAAAACCAGTAAATCACACGTTGCAACACAGATGTGAGATATTGATTGCTCAGAGAACTCAAGCAAGATATTTAGCCTCTCCGAGTTCACAGTTCGCTTTCATCTTTGATTGGTCTCTCTTCCTGAAAGAATCCATTTTTCCTTCTCCACCTCCTCAGCCGTAATGACAAACCTAATTTCGATGGAAATTCCGAGTGGTTAGCGTGCTCGCACGTTATCGCCACAACCCCATGGTCCCGGGTTCGAATCCCGGCTAGTCGGATTTTTCCGATTAGGGAATGGTCATGTGTGATTGTTGTTGTTAATACCTACCACTGTAAGGGTCCAGGAAATGGATGTTTGTGGGATTTATGGAATAACTAAAAAAATTCCCAGAAGCAATGGCAATGTAATTAAGAATTCTTGAAACCCTGGAACCATTTCATTGGATTTATATGTACTTGAATTAATCTGAGAGCACACTCGTTGAATAATTGATTTTTTACAACTTTAAGTGACCATAAACACGTTTGTCTATATCGGACTTTTATTAGCGAGAGTAAGTTCTTACAGCAATGTTTCCAAGTCTTGAGTCAATATAATTTTCTTAGATAAGGGCTAATAGATGGAAGAAAAGACTTTTTAGTCTCAATCTCGCCCTAATAAAGTTGATTTATTTTTATTAATATCTTCAAATCTCTTAACATCTTGAGCATATATCACACAGGAATTAATAATCCGTTGCTATTTGGTATCTTATTCATCGGTAAGATCATTATCACATGCAATTCATTCGTATTAAATACTATTAAAATGGCTATTCATTGGGTCACTGCACTGCACTTCTGCGGCCTTGCTCCTCTTCCAGAATTCTTGTGAGGAGAACTACCTCACTCCTCATTTAGCCTTGAAAGCCTCACAGTTAATGGTGGGGTGTTATAGGATCATAAAAGTTAAGGGGAAATGACTGTACAGATTTACAAATTGTACATATTTTAATGATAATCGACTTTACTTAAGTGCGAGATTTGGACATCTAAAACCCTTAGGGCCCTAAAACATTGAATACTTCAAGAAAGATCTTTTATAAATAAGACAGAAGAAATAGCAAAAAGAGGGAAATATATTGCGGGTATACAATAAAAACCTAAGTCAGTAATCAGTAACAAAGGTAATTTTCTGCAGGAAAACAAACACTAGAAGTGATGCGTGATAAACCTGCGGATACTACTTTTCGTGATATTTGATTTTCGTATCTTGAGAATATTTTAATAATTGGATGCAGATATTAACCGGAACATTTATTTTGAATATTCAGCATAATTTTCAGCCTCAGAAGATGACCATTTATCGCATTTCCATTTGCTGGAGCGCTAGATTCTGATCGTGAACCCATCTTTATTTTATTATCCGTATATTAATCGTTGTATAGTAATTTTATATATTGGTATTCTCGCAATGGCTCAACCCATCTTCTGCTCGTTCATGCCGCTCACGAAATGTTGTTGACCTCTTAGAAAACAGCAATCGAATCATGCAATCGCAATTCTGAACAAAACCTCCATGTCTTACTCCCGTCAGATAGTGCCGCGGTTACACCGGTCCTTGTATTGATACGTGGCCTCCGTGGGTCCACTGGCGATACATCTCACCTGACCTTTCCCCCAATTCAGAGCATCTGTCGACAGTTGGTGCTTAAATGCGCGGAGTGAGTTTGTTGATGATAAAAATGATGAATCGCCGTTTCGCTCGCCCACAAATGGATTGCATAATGGACTCAGTGTGGAGATTTACTTTAAAACGGTTTGCATGGATAACTCGCATTCTTTAAAAGAATTGGGAACTCATTATAAATTAAGGTTAAAATACAATCCTCATAGAGAAGCTAAATTAATTTGTTTATCCTTCCAAAAAGGAAACTATAGAATTTTAAATTTTTAACTATATTTAACTGTAAAAAAATCATCGCAAACAAACCTTTACTAGACCACTATTTTAATATCCGAATAACGTGTTATTCGGATAGTAAAAGTTTGTTTACGATGATTTTTTTACAAGTTAATAAGTACCATAAAATTAACCCTGATTCGGTATCGTATATTTAACTGATTTATTTTTACTAATTACTAATTTTTCATCATTGTTGCAGAAAACAACTGATGCTATCGTTGTGAGTACAGTCGAAAATTAAATCTTCTTCTCTTAGATTACTGATATTGTTATCCCAGTAATATACTTACGCAACCTTCGAGAGAAAACAAAAAAGCGATACAGGGAAGTAGTTGCCAGGACAGACAGTTACTTTTGGTCTTTTTTCCCGCGAAGTATTAGAGAAGCTAATATCTCCCTAGGTAAGATAGGGATTTCGGTGTTTTACACCCCCTGCCACGCGCCACTACCGGATTGCAGGGTTTAAATGTAAATGTAAATGGTTCCTCAGCTCGCATATGAAATATATGGATAGCAATTCACGTTTTAGATAATTATATGACAGCTTACCAAGATAATACCAAGAATTCCAATGATTTCATTAACCATTGGAACCAACGTGGTGCATCTTCTTCTTTCCTCACAATTAAATGAGTCACGGTAGGCATTTATGCGGCTCGCGTTCACCCAACGGGAAAATACTAATCAAAGAAGTCAGGCGACTTAACAATGGGAGATGTGTTGCAATCGAAACATCTTGAGAGAAAAAAGACAAGTGACCGTCATACGAAGAGGAAAACGGTGGTTATCCACAGTAAGTTGTCTTGCGGTACTTCATTCCCCATGGATATATTGAAAGGCGAGAGAATCTTCCATCCATCATCCATCAATCGCGCGCGTCACGATTCAGCTGTTTTATCGAATAACGAGCGATCATGTAATGGCGACTTAGCAACGCAATTGACTCCATGCACGTGCACGGCGATTGTGGAATTAATGGTATGGAAATCAAAAGAACGGTAAATGCTGAAAACTAATAAGCAGAACTGGGTGTGAATCTCCATTGGCCTCATTTTTAAATTGCAGTCGATTCCTTAGCAATTCCGAACGTGATAATTTTACATCCCATAGTATTAGGCATTCATAAGCTGAAATGTCAAGAGGAAAGACTTCTTCAATTAACAGTTATGAGGTTTCAAACCTACTTCTATTACGTGCAGGGTAATTCTGATATGCTGTATATTAGATTTTCTAAAAAAATTTCATGCATAGGATTAGACGTAGGATTCATCTTCTTGGTATAGGATTGATTTCTCATTATATTTAGAATCATTTTTAGTGGAAATTCCTCATACGACGAAAAAATACTAATCCTTCATTAATTTGCAGTGTATAAAACTATGTATTTATTAGTTGATATCCTGATATTTCTACTGAATTAATAATTTTCATCGAGGCAATGTTGGAAAAAGATGTATTTCAACCAATTGATTACCTATCGTAATAATAAACTTTTTTTTAAATATTCTTTATCGAATGATAGATTAAAGTAAGAAACTTACGTGATTTCATATTCTTTCTTGTACCCCAAACAATGCTAATTTTCGATTGGCTTTGGTGTAATGATTAAAAACAGTTCTTTTCCCTTTGGATTGAATGGAAATTGATGATTAGACTTGATCTAGATCCAAGATTGAAGATTTTGACTATAGACCGTATGGCGAATATTCATATTTGAAATCCAGGTGATTTTCGCCATTGGCTGAAGGAATTCTCAATTAAGGATTTTCTTGAGTTAATGGTAGTTATCTGGGGGTTATACCTTTACTTTTTTAAGGTAGAAATTTGGAGGGTCTCCATCCTAATCCGGATCCTTAGCTCGACTTCCCAGCTCGGGAGCGCCGCCACAGCAGGGGGTACCATAAAATAACTGACCGCTTGGAATACGATTTAAAAAGTTATAAACAATTCAAATGAATAACAATTTATTGTCTTCGTCGTCTCACTCGTCCTAAGAGATATACAAGCGTCTTTTGATCGACGTTCTTCGATGAAAATTAAGATTTTTCTTATATTTCTTATTTTCTTGGTAAATCCAACTCTATAAATCATACTCGAGACTATTTTCCCCATCTTTTCTGTTGATTATTTCATATTTTGGGTATTATTGTGTTATTATCGGCTATAATTAGCAGCGTATTTTAACAAGTTTACGCCTCATGGCCATATGCCGAGAGGATCGTAGGGTTCTCATGTAGATTTACGATGATGTATTACGTCCTTTAACGATCCACAGATTAATTGTAGTGCAAGAAATTTAATTTGTAGGGACAGATTGTAAACATGTGGTACTTCTATTCATGATTTAAGGAATCATTTTCTGCTTGCTCCTATCATATAAATTGTAAAAAGTTCCCGTTATCATCATAATTTAAAACCAATGAAAGATATTTTCTCGAATGTCGTACACAAATTAAATTTAATCCTTAATCTACTTAGCTCAGCTTGAATATAGTTCTTTTCATTTTCAGCTCGAATTAGAATGAAATTAAAAGAGCAAAATAAAAATGAATGGACAGAATATCTTCCCAGCGATCCTCCGTAACCCAGAGGCTCTTGCGGTGATGACAGATGCGATCTCTCGCAGCGTGAAGTGACTCTAATTAACATTTAAACATCACACAACTGCCTCAGTAATTATATGTGGCATTCTAAGTAATGAGAATTTACAACACCATTTTATTAATGCCCTTCTCGCTTATATTCCCACGATTCTCATCAATTTAATAGCTACAGTACGGCTACATATAAATTTTATTAATTATCCGGTCTTTTAAGTAACTTGGAAGTTAAGTGGAGGAAAAGGACATCTACAACTTTAGACGTTAAGAAATATTTTGAGAGCTAAATAGGCTGATCGAGGGATAATGTAGTTATGTCATCGCTATTTTAGAGTCATCGCGTTAAATGTTACGCTTTCCTCGTGAGTTTTCATCATACATTCTAAAAATTAGTTAGATTGAATCTTCTTACATTTTTATGAATATTTGCAGCTAAATATGTGCAGTGCGTGAAGACAGTAATTCGTGTAAAGCATTGTTAAACATCAGGAAAACTATAATGATCCTTTCATAACCGAATAGCATGTGTATATATGTATATATATATATATATATATATATATATATATATATATATATATATATATATATATATATATTAATTCCGAACCTATGTTAATTGCAATACTCCCCTCTTTATCACATTCTCAGGATGTGTTGTTCGTGGATTTGTTATTTGGTAGGTTTTAGTGTCTTTGAAGAAATTCAGATATGTAACTGTTGTTAATGAGAATTATGAACTGAACCTCTTCCTTCTCATTTAAAGAGGGACAACGAAGTTTTCGTATTTAGAACCGCTATTTTGGCTCGATACGGCGTGACTGCATGAAAGATAAAGGGGAAATCGAAATATATTTTACCCTACTCGCAAGTTTGGAGTTATGGCAGCCATAGTTTCAACGTTGTGCATCATCTTCATGAATTAATAAACTTTATTGAGTTACAAAGTAATTTTTCAGCATTCTGCGTACCTAAAAATATCATTACTCTTCCGGTTAGTGTCTCCACCGGGATTCGAATCCGAGACTGCTTTCTTTGAAGGCGAGCGCGCTATCCTCTTTCCAATCGGCAATATTTTTACTCTTGATCATATTTACAGAGCGCATTTATACAAACGGCTTGCAAAAGATCGAAGAAGAAATAAAATGTTTTAATTTTAGCTTGCAAAGATGCTCCATAGTCAAAAAATCAATTCCAAATGATCAGGCTTGACTTTGTCGGAGGTCGTAGCGGAATAAATAAGTAATATTACCACTAACAGATAATAACCAAGTTATAACAGGTAAATAACCACTAATAGACACCATTACTTTAACGTAAATTCTTCTCCTGATTTGTGGCCGGAATTAAATTTTAAGGGCAGTGCTCAGTTTAATAATTAAAAAGAAATAAACTTATTATGATAGACTTGTTTATATATAGTGGTTTTCATTATCCATTTTAGTATCGTCACTGTGTAATATCATCAGGTAGTAACAGTTGGCTTTAATTTGGCCTCACCTTAAGTTTGCATGTAATGTGTGGAGCCATGGCAGCAAGTGTTGTATTTAATTAAAAAAGGTATGTGCAACGATAATCGATACGTTCTGTAAAGAATTTCTACTATAAAGATGCGTGCGTTCAGAACACAGGATAGGAATCGTTAGAAAATTTAAATAAAGGATCAATTTACTTGATAAATTCAAAGGAAGTACGCTAATAGATGACGATATTATGAGTTCTCCTTGATGTACAGGACTTTCTGAGATTTCGAGGAAAATCAGAGTCATCAGAGAAAAAGAAAATCAGAGAAAAAGTCGCTTCAGGATTTTTTCGCACGTGAAAGTAATCTATTACCGAAGTAGAGTCATGGTGCACTATGACCATGCACTCTATCTGTCACACACCGAATGACAACTTTCTGGGTACGTATGCAGATATAGAAAACTTAGAAGAAACTTTATAGTTGCGGCCTCGACAGAGTGAACTTGATTAATTTCTTTTTGTCTAACAGAGTTTCAACCATCAAACAATCCTCTAAATTTTATAAACTCTTTTGAAGTTTCGTCCCCTCTGCATCACTACAACAAAGAAATAAACAATATTTTTTATTTGATTCGGTGGTGTCTTGATAAAATTGTCGTGGAATACACGAACAGTCTCTGAATCAATGCGTGGCAGAAAGTTTCCTGTTTATGAACACCAGCATGCGTGTCTCCCGGGAGGCGTTCGCTTGAGCATCGAACAAGCCCTCTGCAAACTCCGTGCCTTCGAACTATATATTACCTAATACGGCCGATATCTGGGTCACTCGTGCACCTCGACATGCTTCTTCACCAAAAGGGAATCATGAAATCACTCCCCCGCTCTCCTCTGCCGTGCATTCCCGATTCACTCTTCAAAGATCTTTTCAATCTCGAACGTCAGTGCAGTGGACTAAAATGGATGAAAAGCTCTGACTTGATTCAATGCGGCGACTCCGCGAACGAATTTCGAAGGCAAGTGCTGTGAAGCAATTGGAAGTATGGTTTTCTGATTTACGATCCTGTTTAAGGTTATATCGAACCTATTTAAGTTGAGAATGGATTAAGGCTAAGAGAACGAAGGACAACAAGGATGTAACACGATTAATAAATCCGCACGGAGTGAAACGAAAGCATCCTTTAACTGGAATTTAATTTTATGTCCTCATCATCAACTTCTCCCAATATTTATCTAAACTATCGTTTTATTGAACTTATAACAAGCCACAATTTTATATATATAAATTAACATGGTTGTAAAATTTGATATATAAACATCATTAATTGAGATGGTCAGTCTTCCTACTCTGTAATGTAATATGTAGTTAGTATTAGATCATCTCACTGCGTTTATAAATATTAATTACTTAAGAAAACACGCATATGTTAAGAGTTCCCAATATTTCCAACTACAAATATTTTAGAGAAATAATTACGATCATTTTGAGGATCACATATTCGTTAGAAAGGATGTAAACAAAATGCATGGAGATATTGGTTCTTATTTACAGCTTTCAACAATTAAATATAAACAAGAAATATGAACTTCATGCATGTACATGTTTGAGTAGCATTCTTGCACTGAAGTCCTCCCTAATCCAGAGCTTGACAGTAAGTTAATTTAAATAATTAACATTTAACCGATAGCATTTCTTAAGCTCTAGTAAAATATTTTTGTCAATTCTTACAATTTTAATTGGAATTTGTCGAGGAAATAATTAGACGGAACCAAACTTGCGATTAAGTTCATATCTCTGAGATGTCCTTTCAATTTTTGTAGTAGAGGAATATATGTACTCTGACTTTAAGACTTTTTCCGTGAATTCATACAAGAGAATTGTTTTTTAAATGACTTATTTATGCTCATCACTTGAAAGAATTCTTCAAGGAATATTTTTTATTTGATTGCATTCTTGAAGTAACTTTAAGTTATTTATCACGGATTTTCATTCACAATCTTTTCTTATCCAACTCCTCTTAAGAATATCTTGTCTCGAAACATTTCATTCCAACGTTATAAGTCTTATGCGTCTGAAGATGCATTTAAATAAATACATATATTTGATGTATTCTAATTGTGTAATTTAAACGAAACTCGTTGATTTAAAATCTCGCTTCTGATTGCTTTCTGATCAATTAGTTGACGCGGATGTACTCATAGATATTTGTAACAATGCTTCCCACTTGTGCTGTGAATGATTCCTTTTTTCTGATGAGCACATTTCCTCAATACTTTTCTCTTTACTTAGCATATTCAGCGTAATGCATGAATATTATGGTGAAAACTGCCATCTACTTGTAGTTTATGAAATAATAATAATAATGTTGGTACATATATTTTCACCATGATATCCATACTCCATATACTCCGTATTCAATTCTATATAAATATTTTAAAATTACGAATTTGTATAAATCCCCGACCAAATACTTCTATCCAAAATATATCGCGACGACAGATATCTAGTAAAAGGATACATAATTGATATTCGATTAATAATTAATTAAAGGTGTTTACTTGGATAAAGAGACAAATAATTTCATTGTTCGCGTCTAGGGTAGTGAGTAAATAAAGACGGAGCCTTTGTTCGTAGTGGACTGTATCTGTGGATGAATAGATAGAAGTTCAAAATCACAGGATCGCTATGCGTCTCACTGATCTTCACCATACAAAGTCAAACTGAAGACTCGGGAGACGCCACAGACCCTTTTCCCACTCTTAGCGTCCTTTCCTCATCGCCTTACTAGACCACGAAATTTGACGACAATCGTAGCAGTCATCGAATATGAATTTTCTGTTAATTGCAAATGTGAACCTTTTTCTTCTTCGATCATCAATCTTCTGATTGTTTGGCATATATAATTCTTCTTTTCCATCCCTTACTGTTTTTGAGATTACTTTCATTTTCCTGTAACCTCTTTTTCAAGTATCTTTCATAACTTGTTTCAGGTATTCTAACCTAGATATTCCTCTAATGCATTCTATTTTACCTTCCAGTTAGTGGATTATGAACTTGATTCTAAAACTGTGGCCAATCCAGTTTCCTCACCTTCGTTTCAAGGTATCCTATGAATCTCTTCATCATTTGTTTTTCTGCAGGACCTCTTCATAATCTATTTTATTTCTCCAAGATATTCTTTCTGTTTTTCTCCAGCACCCTATTTAAAATGTGAACGTCTGAATCTAAGGAGGCAAAATTTCTGCTAGTATGGATAAATTATGTGATGAATAGTATAGGAATGATAGAAATGCATTATGCATGACATTTGTTCTTAAGTAGAAATATTTTGGAAATGAGTTCCTTTAAAATCGCTTTGAAATTAATCAGCTGTAACAGGCGCTGACGTAGAAACATAATCAGTTGCAATAGACTCTTTAATCGTCGCTAAGGAAATCAAGTATGGATTCCATTTATATGAACACGAATCTTCGACTCGAACCTTCTCATCTATCAATCTTTCATCTCTCCTTTCAAATCTGCTCTCGGAGAAACCTCGTAATGAAATAAACTTGTTTATCTCGAGCAGGTGAAAAATGGAAGCTCTTCGCGTCCACCCGATGCTCCATCAAAATGAGGTCCATATATAAACAAAGAGGCGCTAATCTTTGTATGAGTTCATTTTCCGCATTCCTCTCCAAATGTAGGCTACGTTTCTTAAGTTTAGGTTCCGTGTGGAAATCCTAAGAGTTGCCAACTCGGGTTGATGAAGCAAAACTCTCCCGAAATGAATTTGGGTTGTGTCGACCGATTTGCTTCCGTATCTTATCGAATGGGATATTTTTACGAATCCGCCGAATGAGTATAAATATTGGCAGGTGCGTTTTTAGCTTTGGGGAGGAAGTCCCCACAAACATATCTTCAAAATCACTTTAGGAACTCTTTAGGAAAAACCTTTTTGTCCTTTCCTTTTCCACCGCCCTAAGATAGATCCTTGCATTTATAATTTTTAATGTATCTACCGTAAATTTTTATTGTATGTGCTCATTGGCAAGCCTTTATATGGATAGGATAAACTATCAAATTTTTATTTCTGAAGTGTATTTTTGTACTGTACTGAAATGTATTTATTAAATACCGGGCTTGGTGGCCGAGTGGATAGTATTCCATCTAAGCTATCGCTCCTACCCCAAGGTCCCGGGTTCGAATCCCGGCTGTTCGGATTTTTCCGATTCAGGGCATGGTCGTGTGTGTTCGTTGTTGCTGTTGCCTCGGTGAAGCACCTCCTGAAAAGTTCAGTAGATCTTAGGGGGACTTCACCGGTGAAGGGCAACATCAGCTAAGCATGAAAAGAAAAGAAATATTATCTTATCTCCTAATATTTTGTGCATTTAGATCTTAGTTTTCCCCTTCTGGAATATGCGGCAAGTATATGGGATCCGGCAGATGAAACGTGTACCCGCGAACTCGAGAAAGTGCAGCGTAAAGCGGTTCGTTTTGTTAAGAAATGCTACGATAAAAAAGCAAGCGTTACAAAAATGCTCTCAGACGTAGGTTGGGAATCCTTGAAAGAAAGGAGATTGGAAGCTAGGCTGCGATTGCTTAATAAATTCAGGGAAACTACATTTTCCGAAGATACAATCGGTATCATGCAACCCCCCTGCTATGTCGGTCGATCCGATAATGACCGTAAGTTAAGAGAAATAGATGCTAGGACGAATCATTTTAGAGATTCATTCTTTCCGCGAACAATACGTGACAATAACCGAATAAGGAAGTAATTTAGATTCGACTGGTGTTTACACCCCCTGCCACACGCCGAAAGGCGGCTTGTAGGGTATTAATTTAGATGTAGATGTAGTTTTAAGAAAAATCTTAATTTTTTTATCAGTTATCATTGTCAAATCTTTTCTTAACTCTAGAACCCTTTAATGTCCACTATTTTATTTTAATTTGTTTTATAGCTATAGCTAACCTATCTTATAACCTTCCAAGGAAGAACAGACTTGAAAAAGTCCGAAGGGACCGGGAATCGAACCCGGATCTCCCGATTGCCGGTCGGACGCTCCGTCCGTTGATCTATTGCGCCAGAGCTTTCTTTCGAGCTATTCGGGAGACTTTGTGGGCGTTGCATATATTAGCTTTTTATATAGTACCTTTCCTGTCTATTTAAATGCAAACACTTCTATTGATATTATACTTTTGCATTAAAATTAACAGGAAAAGAACAATAAAGAGGAAGTATTCGTATGGTTATTAAGTTGAATAAAGTAGTGATTGAAAATAATTGAATACATTTCTGTCACTCACTCCTGAAATACAAGAAATGGAAATTATAGGAGGGTGATATTATTATTTATATATTAGGTATTATAGTATTTTTACTCGAAAAGTATTTATTTTGAGTCAGTCATAGTCATCTAAATAGCAATGGCTTTTCTGTCCGTTTTTCCCTAGTCGCTTAATACTAACAACGGCATATGTAAAAAATTGAAACTTTCTTATTTTGCTCTTTCATGCTTTAGAAGGCAACTTTCCCCAGAGATAAAACGAGATCTGTGAAAACATGGAAGGATGATTCTATACGAACTTGGGATCGAAGGTTGAGTTGAAACGGCATCACTGAGCAAACAGATTCGTGATGCAATGGGAGTGCTCTCCAATGGATTACTTGATCATATTGTGAGCAATTACTCGACGCAGTTGACGCTCTCATCGAAGGAATAAAGGACTTCGCCAGCCAAAGGTAGGAGAACGACTTTTGCAGGCGAATATTTTTCATTGATGTATTACGGAGGTTATTTACAACTGCCGCACCTTCTGCTATAGCCTGTGTACATATTTACGCCTTGAGCCATCCCTCGGTGTGGGGAATGCACTATAGCTTTCGCGTATCGTTCGCCGAAAAGATGAATTTCCGAAGCGACTTCGTACGTCTGTTTCCCTTACCATAGTCACAGTGAACTAAATGGGCAATATAACATGAAAGATGTACAACATCGGCTACAGCCTCTGAAAACGTACTTTCTCTGAATTCATTAAGTAAATTGATTCTTTTTTTTAGTATCTTCGAAAGATTCTCATGCATCATCTTGAAGAATCTGAGTAAAACGCTCACTGCCTTTCTTGTTATTTTCCCAATTCAACACTTTTCAGCAGGATCCCGCAAACTACATGCATATCTGAGGCCTAATTAACGCCGTTCACAGCTCACGGTCTCTTCTTCACTCCTACTGGCAATTCCCTTAACCCTTCCTTGCCCAAAGGGGGGGTTCAACTACCCCAAACCCCAAGTTATTTTATTACTATTCAACACGATGGATTAGAAAATTATAATAGTCCAAGGTACTCGTTTTTAATGCAATAATTGATATTAGTATACCATATAAAAGTGCATTTCATAAATTTACAAAATATATCGTGTTAAACTTCTGGGGTAGTTGGACTACCCCGCTTGGGTAAGTGCGGCTCATATATCTTTTTTCATTTTTTTCCTACTGAGAACTTACCTTGGTTTAATATTAGCTCCTACATTCGCCCACAAAGTAATAAATTGCATACGGATTCATACGGATCTTTGTAATGCTATTGGGAACCTCAGAAAGAAAAACCACTTGCTACAATGAAATAGTTTTTCAGTTCGTTGTTGCAAGATGAAGAGCAGAAATAGCAATTTTCCACGGGAGAAATGAATTTAGTCCGAGCTAGGTTTCGATGTGCCACGTCGTCAACTGGTGCAAAATACAACAAAAATCGAGTACATGATACGCAAGCTTGGAGAGGAGAAGAGGGGGGTATTGCATACCTGATGATGAAGTGAATGCACATCCACCAGAATCAGACGTAAGAAGACGACATTTTTATTGCAGTCTACAAGCTAATTATTGCTGTGTTTGTTTTGATACTCTTCCGAGAAACAAAGAAAGGTAAATATGATATATTTTGCACTCTCATGAAAATCAGCAGAGTGTTCTAGCTCGACCTTCGTGGCGGTAGGACGTGTTTTGAGTGAGCTGTTTACGGATAATTTTGTGAGGAACTATCGGCAAGCGAGCTGTCGGCAGCCGGCGAGTTTTCGCCCAGCGGCCCCGTCAACTCGAGCAATACCTCGAGCCCGATGGAGACATCGACTGCTCCAGGGATTACTCCCACACCTTTGTCATCATCACCTGCATCATTTCCGGCACCCGGCATCAAGAACGTTATTCTCCCTCCTAGATTTACCGTCTCCGCGGGAATGTCAACGGCAAATCCATCCCCCACGCCTGGTCTCTCCTCCCGCGACCCGCGACTTAAACGACTCGCTGAGGATACAATGGAGATCGCCAGCACCACCGAGGAGGAGGAATCATTTACTACTGTGAAGCCCAGGAGATATTTCCTCAACTTAGACGAGCAAACAGTTGCTCCGCTGGCTCTTAAAAATCGCTTCGAACCACTCGCGCCGTCTGAGGCGAAGAAAACAAAACGCAACGCCCTTGATACTTCGGGAGGATGTCAAATGGAGGTACCCTCCCCTTCTATGCCATCCACCCCTGAGGCAGACGGGGAAACACAGCGGCCGGAACCGACCAGCGGGGCAAGGTCTCGCCCGCCTGCCCTTCAATTGTATGGGATTCTTAACATTAGGGCTTTAGCGAGGGATCTCCGAGAAGCGCTTAATGGCGCCGATTTCGTGGCGACACGCGTTGGACTCCCGACTCCGTCGAACGTCGACTCGCGCGGGGAGGTTTGCCGAGTGTCGGTGAACTCCACGTGCGACTACCGCAAGGCGAGGGAATTCCTCGACGGGCAAGGCATCGCCTACTCAACATGGGCTGAGCGGCAGGACCAGCTCCACTCCTTCCTTGTGCGCGGCTTGTCCACCGGAACCGCGAAGGAGGAACTGACAGAGGATCTTTTGGCGCTCGGCATTCCGGTGCGGAAGGCCTTCCAGCTCAGAGATAAGGAACAAAGAGCGCTCCCGCTTTTCGTTTTCTCGGCACCATCGACCGCTCAATGGAAACCCGCTGATATTTGCAGAATTACAGCGTTGTCATATTGTAGGGTGACTATCCGCCCCTACAAACACCAGCAGCCGCAGATGTGCTTCCGGTGCAATAGGTTTGGGCATTCCTCAGCCCATTGTCACGCCGCCCCGCGCTGCTGGAAGTGCGCAGGTCCTCATCAAGGCCACGTCTGCACGAAACCACGAACCGAGGAAGCCCTTTGCTGCAACTGCGGCGGCGCGCACCCTGCGATGTCTCGCAAATGCCCAGTCTGGATTGCCGCAAAAGAGAGGAAGATGCAATCTACATCCGCCAGCAGCCCCTCGCAGCGTCCGACACCAAATGCACCCACCTTCCAGCCTGCTTCTCCACCTACCACCAACGCCTGGTCGAACTCAACACCACTCTTCGTGCCTTCGCAGGTCCAACCTCCGCGTAGGAAAACGCTAAATATGGAGTTCCCGTCCCTTCCCCAGCCATGCCGAAGCAATGAAGAAACAGCAGCCGAACTCAGCATTCCACTGCGGCAAAAGCAGAGAATATCGCCTGTTTCCAGCACCAGCGCCAAAACTCCTCACCCACCTGACGCCATCATCACAGCAATGGAGCAGATGATGGTCCGCCTTCAAGCAACCATCATCTCCCAATTCCAACAATTCGCCTTAAGCCTCCGCGATCTCTTAGCACCGCGCAATGGACCCTAAAACCACCACAAGAAGGGCGCTCTCCATCCTCACATGGAATGTGGGCGGAGCTATTGTCCGGAAGACACCGGAGCTCCTACACTTCCTTGGGCAACAAAATTTTGACATCATTCTTCTGCAGGAGACACATTTGTCTCCACACACCCGATGGTCTACCCCTGGCTTCACAATATACCGAAAGGACCGCCCTGACAACCCGGATGGCAGCAGATCCAGCGGAGGGGGCGTCGCAATAATGGTCTCCAACAAAATTGCAGCGCGGCTTCTTGACCCGCAGCCAACTTCACTCCATTCGCTAGAGACCATCACCATCGTCGCTAGCACATACCTGGGGGAAATGCAGTTCACCTCGTGCTACCTTCCACCACAGCACCGCTTCCGGCAATCCTCCTTCGGGGATGTCTTCCTGCCAGGTATTCCTACCATTTTTGCGGGGGACCTTAATGCAAAGCACGGCGACTGGGGCTCCCTTAGAGACAATACATCTGGCAGAGAGCTTCGCCGCTGGGCCACCACGAACCGGGTCCAGGTTCTCGGCCCAAGAGAACCCACCCGGTTCTCCCACACTGGGAAAGGAGATGTACTCGACATCTATCTCGTCAGCGCGTCCCCACCTCCAAGGACAATGTACACCATCCCGGCATTGACTAGCGACCACCTCCCAGTCGCAGCTTTCTTCGGAACATCACCACTCTTTCGACCCATCGCTACCAAAAGGAACCTCAGGAAGGCCAACTGGGAGGCCTTTGCTGAGGACTTAACAGCCCGTCTGTCATCACCAGGGAAGCTGGAAACTCCTGATGATGTCGATGCTGCAACACTCAACCTCGCTTCTAGCATCACTGCTGCTGCTGACGCCACCATCCCACGAAAACCTAGGGGATTCGGAGGGAGACTGGAACTTCCTCAAACCATCATCGCCTCCATTAGGGAGAAAAATAGGATCCGCCGCCGATGGACGCGCACTGGAGAACCGCATTTACGCCGGGAATTCCGGCGACTGCAGAGGGATATTCAGACCAGCATCTCTACCTGGAAAACCCAGATGTGGGAGAAGAAGATCGCCTCCACTAAAACCCAGGACGGTTCTCTGTGGAAGTTCACCAAAGGCCTGACCCTCCGGAGTCATGCTACCATACCCACCGTAGAGCCGAGCACCATCACGGCGGAGGCCTTCGCTGACCACTTAGAGGACGCATTTTCTCCGAATCCAGGTCCTGAACTTCCTCAGATGCCTCCACATCAGCTTCCCATTAACACAGACCCGCCAACAATCACCGCCATGGACGTGAAAGCGTCTCTCCGTCGCCTTAAGACTCGAAAAGCTCCCGGTCCGGACGGAATTGAAAACGAAATACTCCGAAGACTTCCGTCCGCGGCGGTTCTCTGGCTGGTATGCATCACAAACGCCATCATCAGACTGGGCCACTTCCCAGCTTTATGGAAAAGAGCAAAGATCATCCCGATCTTAAAAACTGGAAAGTCTCGCTCCTCCCCAGATAGCTTCCGCCCCATATCGCTTCTGGACGGACTGGGGAAGATTGTAGAAAGGACCATACTACCCTTTTTCCAGAGAACACTATCAGAAAGGAATATCCTCCCGGCGGAGCAATACGGCTTTAGAGAGGAGCACGCCACAACCCACCAACTTCTGCGCGTCCTGCAATTCGTCAGTGCTGCTTTCAACAACAAAAGGCACGTTGCAGCGGCCTTCTTCGACATCACCAAGGCCTTCGACCGAATGTGGCATGCTGGCCTTCTCCATAAGCTCCGTCGACTGGACTTTCCAACATGGCAGATAAACACCATCGCCTCATACCTCTCGGACAGGACCTTCCACGTTTTCTTCGGCGGGATCACCTCTACCACCAGAACCATCAGGGCGGGAGTTCCCCAGGGTAGCATCTGGGGGCCAATCTTGTTCAATATCTTCTGTGCGGACATTCCCACAAAGTTTTACGGCTGCATGACAGCATTTTATGCTGACGATGCTGCGCTACTAGCGAAGTCCTACTCCAGGAAACTTGCTGTAAAATACTTGCAGCGGGCCACCTACCAGCTTCTTGAATGGTACGACACCTGGAGGTTAGGGGTGAACTCCAAGAAGACACAGACCATTATCTTCTCAATGCTCCGACCGGCGGACGACCCGGACCCAATCATCGTCGGCGCTGAGGAAGTCCATTGGCGAAGCACAGCAGTCTACCTTGGAGTCACCCTCGACAGGCGACTCACTCTCCGCAATCATGCACAACAGGTTGCCATAAAAGCGAGGGTTCGCCGGAGGGTCCTCCTGCCGCTCCTAATGTCCCCGGACTTGCCGCTCCATGTTAGGCTGCACCTATACCAGGCAACCATCTTGAGTGCTCTTTTGTACGCCTCCCCCGCCTGGGGCGGGTTCCTGACCCGCACCACGTGGGAAATTCCATCTAAGGCGGAGAGAGCCGTCCTTCGCACCATCCTGCAGCTTGGCTGGCGCTTTGCTAATCCCACCAACTACATATTGACTGGAGCCACCCCAATTCAGGAATTGGCAACCATACGAGCGAAGGCCTTCTTTGCCCGCCTTCCTACCAGAAAATATGCACATCTCCAGCGACTGGCTTTGGACACCCCTCAGCGGCGCGACTTCTTCCGGAGGCCCATCTCCTCGCAAGGAGGAACTTTGGCAATCCCCCCAAAAGGGAGGAAAAAGTGGAGGTAAAATATCCTTGAAGGTCCACCAACGAAGGAGCCCACCAGCCCGAAGGAGCTCCCTAGGAGGACGGGCAAGGATGGAGGCAGCACCACCAAACGATGTCAAATTATATATCATGAAAATCATCGAAGCTCAAAGAATAAGCATACTGATATAATATCTTGCATTTTACGGCATGGCTTCTCGAGGACTTTCCGATAAAGAGACCGGATTACTTCTTTTTGAAGATGAATGCAGCAACTCAGATTTTAGTGAAGATGACGAGAATGAACCTGGGATTGAAATTGCCTCTGAAATCGAAGAGGAAGATGCTGCGGAAGAAGAGGAGGAATGCTGTGATGAATTTTATTTTGAATCTGAATCAGAAGACGAGGAAGGAATTTTAGAAGCTGAGGAAGAATTTTTCATAGCAAAGTCAGGATTGAAATGGAACAGAAAACCGTATCACGTCGGTCGCAGAATGGTAAGAAACATTGTCAATTCAAAACCTGGGTTATCTGATAGCAGTTTGGGAATTGAGAGTTTGAATAATGCCTTTTTATCGTTCCTGAGATATTAGAAATCGTATGCGTTGAGACGAACAGAGAAGCAGCTAGAGTCTACGCGAAATACAATCACGATCGTCCTTATAGTGAAATGGAATGGTAAAACATGACCAAGATAGAGTTACTTGCTTTTTTAGGCCTTCTCATTGCTGCGGGAAAACTTCATGGGCGCAAAAACACGCTAAGTGATCTGTGGACTCAGTCAGAGCTTTTCAAATTCCTTTCTTTAGCGCTCTAATGTCAAGGGAAAGGGTGAAGAGCATTCTTAGATTCATACGGTTTGACGATAAATCCACTCGAACAAAAAGAATGGAAAATTCAAGCGACAAGTTGGAGGCTATTAGGGCTGTGTACGATATTTTTACGTCAGCTTGCGTGAAAAACTTTTCTCCAAATGTGCACATAACAATAGACGAACGGCTAGCAACATTTCGTGTTAAGTGTTCCTTCCGTGTGTATATAAAATCCAAACCAGGACGTTATGGGATTAAAATTTGGGTGTGCGCCGATTCGAAAACCGCTTACATTTTGGATGCACAGGTCTACTTAGGGAAATGTGGGACTACTCGGGAGGTGAATCAAGGGCAGCGTGTAGTTCTCGACTTGGTGAAACCATATGTTGGAAGTGGAAGAGGAGTCACTGTGGACAACTGTTTTAGGTCATTGCCTCTTGCTGAATCTCTTCTGCAAAAGAATCTGACCCTACTTGGAACAATCAGGTTGAATAAAGCAGATATACCCAAAGAGTTTCTCTCAAATAAAATCGGAGCTGAATTTTCCTCTATTTTTGGTTTTACCAAGGATATGACTTGGGTCACCTACGTACCAAAAGAACATAAAAGTGTTATTTTACTAAGCACTCAGCATCATGAAGCATCGGTTAGTGGACAGCAGGATAGATTGAAACCCAATGTAATAATGGATTATAACAGCACAAAGGGTGCAGTAGACACAGGGGATAAAATGACAAGAGAGTACAGTTGCGTACAGGCGACTAGAAGGTGGCCACTTAGGCTATTTTTTGAAATAATCGACTTGGCAGCATTGAATGCTTATATTAAATAGACTCATAAACATCTAGAATGGAATTTCAGCTGCAGGAGTAGACGAAAATTTTTCTTGCAAGAGCTGATCATGGCTCTTGCAGAAACCCATAGGGGGCGTCCATTAATTACGTGAGGCGTTTAGGGGGGTTAAGCCGAATCTCACTCACTCTCACGTGGGGGAGAGGGAGTGGGGAGGGATTCTCGCAAATATTACGTAATTTTTTATCTGCAAGAAACAGTGTAGAATTATGAGATAACTGGGTTAAATTGAGTAAAACGTGTTTCTCTACTAAAATTTGACTAAATTTTACACAATAAAATTTATCACGGTTATACGAGCGCCACAAAGTAGCGTAGTAGCCCGTCGATTGTTTAACCACCGGCTAGTCGAACACGCGATTCGACGAGCGCTGCGACGTACGAGTTTTTTTTGCATAAATCCAATACAATGAAACATAGATTGACATATTTACACTGAAAAAACGCATTTTGAAAAATCTCACGTGAGATTAGAGGAGGGGTTCGAGCTAAATCTCACGATATCTCACCAGGGGGGGTCAAAAAATTGCAAAAATCACCTCACGTAATTAATGGATGCCCCCATATTGAGAATAGGGCATCTAGAAGAAGCGGTCTGCGTTTATCAACTATTGAAATATTGCGGTATAAATTTTAAGGGCCCTAATGAGGAAAATACTGAAGGAGACAGCAAGTTATTCTCTCATCTTAGAGGTGCTTTATGTCGTAGAAAGGATGACAAGAAAACGAGATTTGCATGTGTGACGTGCAAGGCACCATTTTGCAAGGTAAATAGAAAAGAGTTAAAAATTGTAAAATGCAATAATTGTTTTTATAGTAAATATTTGTCTTATTACATAAAACTCTCCATGCTCGTGTTGTTCATTTTAAATTATAAAGATTTTCCGGCACTTAAACATTTGTCAAAATTAAACTTTTAACTTAAACCATACTTGTGTATCATATTTGTAATGAAGATGCTGAAATATATATAAAACTACAAAGTAAAAATTTTGTTGTTATTTTTCGTCCCTAATGTCCTTAAGTTAAGAAAAACGCATTGGGGTACTCGAAATACCCCCTTGGGCGAAGGCTGGTGTGAAATAAATACCTTGGGCAAGGAAGGGTTAACGAAGCCGAATTCCTTAAGTGCTCATCCACAAATATTTCTGATGTGGGTACCCTATGTTAAGCTACTCGTGAGAGTTACTCAAACACATTTCCCCGATTCCACTGGTATTCTAAAAGAGAGGAACCCGTTCAAACTTTACAGAGAAAGATGCTCAAAAATTCTGAATGACTTGAAACATGTTTCATATCATGCAAGTCAAAGTAATGTCTCCTGAAGTAGGGCATTCATAACCCAATAGACCTATTATATTTTACGTCCAAGTCAATCTGCATTGATTCGCGTGAAAAGAGGTTAACGTAGCGCCAACTCGAGAGATGTTAGTCGCATTATTTATACTCTTAGTCACTCTATAAATTTTCAAATTCATTGGATATTATATTGAATCCACTACTTGGGCCGTGACTTCGTGGTAAACCTCCACCAGGAACAAATGTAAAGATAAACTTTTCCTTACTACAAGATTTTTTTTATTTTGAAACGAGCAGACTCATGGAGTCATACCCAGGTGACTGGTCATGGTCGTTTCCTAATAAAACATATTCTTGTATTTAGTAAAAGTTTATCTTTTCATTTGCGTGTTACATTCATCAATATAGATATCAAATACAAATGGAGTGGAGATTCACTAGTGATGTTATGGTATTTTTTTTGCCTGTGTAGCTATCGCAAATTTTACCGAACCTTCCTACCCTTTGATATACTAGGTTGGTTTATCCTTAATTTCTGAATATACTCTACTAAGATCCCAGTTAAAAATAGACCAGAAAAATTTAAGGGCAGAAAATCCAGAAAATTTCTCATATCTCAAATAAAAGTCGACCTTAGATCTTAGCATATGTGAAGCCAAGTCTAGCATATCTTTACATGTACATCTTGACTGCGCACTCGATCCCTTTACCGTGTATTTTGATGTATGCATAATTATTAATTTATCTTCCAAATGTTTAATACTTTAAACATAAGTTTGGCTTTTACTAATTGCGATACGGACCTAGATTAGGCACGAATTTCATCTCAGAAAAGTTCAATCCACATAAAAGTCGATCACCCTTAAAAATATGCCTACTAATAAAATCGACTATTATTAGGATGTATGCTGAGATGGATAGTTTACTTTTGCTGTAAATATATCACAATTTTGTGAGTTAAGGTTAGCCATAGTCATCAGACTCCTTTATTCCTACGCCGCTATTAAAGCTTGGTAGTGACAAAATACGCATTAGTGCTCTCCCTTACTTTTGAGGAGGCACTTCCTTTAAGTTGGGAATTTGAATTTTAGGCTTTCAAATTTAGAACCCTCACTGATTATCCTGGATCTAGGTGTATGAAAAAAGCTCATCCGTACACTTAAAAACAGACTAAAAGCTTGAATGAAAGTATTATGGTAAATCAATAAAAACCCCTGGTTTGTATTTCTTCTGCTCAATTTTTATATTCAGCTCGGCCAAGATAGGTGAACTAATTATCAGTTTATTTATTAAACGACATCCATTTCAATTCCTAGATGATATAAATTCATTGCTCTCTTACAGCCGTTCAATACAAGAAGTGAGTCTTGCCATGCTCAGAAAATATTATTTGAAAATAATAGTAAAATCAACAACGATCCGGAATGAAACTTGAGGATTTGAAATTTTAATCTGCGATACCTATCCTTTATATGCTAATTTTGATTTTTAAAATATCACATTTGTTGCTCCTATCGTATATTTTTCAAACGAAAGCGATCTTAAAAATATTATAACGTTTCGATTCCAGGTTTGAAAAGTATGCGTCTAATTGCGGAAAATTTGAAATCTATTGTAATTTCGATATTTAATTAATATCGGCGAAAGCTTTTGAATTATTTCCGATGGAATCTCCCTTTAAACTATTTTTTATAGCCATGGAATTCGTGGTCGTACACAGCATCCTTCATTATCCCTAAGAATCTTTTGAGACTTTGTTTCTCAACTTGCCGAATTCCAATTTTTCTTTCCCAATGCTCTTTGGGGACAAACTCTCTGAAAGATTGGTTTGTCTCTTTAAAACCGTTTCCTTCAACTGTCTTCGTACAGATTTTCTCTTTGGCCTAACATTCAGGTCGAAAAATAGATTATAGTATTTCAAAAGTAACGGTATTTTCATTAAATTATATAATATAGTATAGAATACTAAAACTTTTACTTTTCGAATCAGGAAAATAATTGTATAAAGAGTCTCTATATCATACATTAATACTGCCCAGTATTTTCATGAAGTTTCAGGCTAATGCAAATCTCTAGCATTAAAATTCAACAACTACCTATTCAATATTTATGTCTCTATCGTTGAAATCCCTCGCAGCAATACGATATTTTCATATAATTATAACGGTGAAGAAGTAGTTTTTCCCTGAGCCATAGTCCCGTAGGAAAAATTCCTTCTCGAAAACCGATTATTTTCCGAAACGGAGAAACACAACTCGTGGAGATATTGGCTGAGTTATTTAGTGGATACGTGTTGACCCTAAGAATCAGGTTAAGTTCCAAATACCAGACACCACGAGACCTCCAAAAACGGACGCATCTCCGCTAAAAACTGACGCACGTCCTTGGCGCCTAACCCTGGAGCATCAGAGGCGCTAGGCCGTCTATTTTATGACATCTAAACTTTGAGATGACGCAAAGCGGCCTTGAGTTAATGAGGGATGATTCTGTACGACAAAGTGAGATTCCATCATCTTTCTATTTTCCGAACAATGACTTCTCAAACACTTAGCGTTTTGCAGACTCCTCGGCAAACATCCCAGTGATTCAACGCTAGAATATGATCATCATTTTTCAATGGATGTCTGATTTCGGGGAATGGGTTTTTACCTTTTGGAGATGTATGCTGCACGAAATGTGTTCCGTTCATCATTTCCATTTCGTTGGTGCCGATTGGATTTCCGATAGGGTGTCAGAATTATAATTTATCTTTGGAAGGTTTTTCCTGTTTATGGAACGAATAGACAGAACATTTTATTTCTAATAATGATATCTTTTTTATAATATTTTGTTCGGTCAACGAGTTGACTAGGTCGTTATGGGAAATATGTCAGAACTACTCACAAGTTATTACATAAAAGAGATGTTACAATGATCAATAGTCTTTGAGGTATACCACCTTGAAAGAGTCGTTGCAGCTTCTTATACAACTAAGAAATCATCTAAAATAAGTGAAGGAAATATAATTATATATATTATAAAGATTTATGACTTTGTAGAAGACTTTAATGTGAATTGCATCAATATTGAAATTACTCCAGGCGAAAAATCTCAAAATTTTTCTCCTTGAAATTAGAGTTCAAACTTTAATTCATTTATTTATGCCTCACATACAGCGAAACGCCAATTTATACTGAAGTAAAAGCATTAGCAATAGACGAATAAATATGGCCATTTCCTAACCAGAAAAATCTGGATAACCGGGATACGATGCTAACCAGTCTGCCACCGCGGCTGGTAAATTAATAACAACTGAACAAATATTTTACTTCCTTCCTTGGTTAAAATGGGGTGATATGTTTTTCCTAATTGGGAAATTAACTCCCTTTCAAAACAGTAACGTAATTCCTGAGAATTTCAATCGTATCGGTGAATCGTCATTTCTGGTCCAATTTTTGCAGTTACTTATTTAACGTCAGTGCCACTTAATTCACGGATATTACAAACTCTGATTTGTAGCAATATCGAGAATTTCTTATTTACATAACTTATATATATATATATATATATATATATATATATATATATATATATATATATATATATATATATATATATATATCTTTATTTTATTAATTACTCATTTTAATCCTAACCCAGCTCTGCCCAGAGAATTTTCATAGTCTGTCTGATATTTTTATCAGTCCTTCAATATTGTAGCTCTTACATCGATACGTTTCTTTTTATCATCTTCGTACTAAATGAATTTTAAAATATCATCGAGTTATATTGTTTTAAAACTGCCATCTATATTCATGACTGAATATAGACAGACAGTAAGTAGAACTGTGAGTTACTCCTATAAAAAGTACGTCTTTCTCAAGTTGACTTACGGTTAATCTTTTTCATTTTTTTTATTTTTAAATAATGTTGAATGGGAATATTTTCACCGGTAAACGTTACCAAAGATCCCTTGAACCCAACAAGCTGTTTCATAATAGACGTATATCAATAAATCCCATCATGAAAATGATTTAACTCTGGATTTACATATATATATATATTCAATACAGCTTCATATGCAGAGAAATGTCTCTATTTAGTATAATGTCAGTCTGTGAACCTTTTCTGTTGGTTGCCGATTGATATATTGCTCCATCTACCCTATAACTATACATAACTACACATAATTTGACTTTAAGAAAATATATTATGGCGAGTTTTGTGATTTATTCACGTATAAATGGTTGAATTATACACTTGAAATAAACATATTAAAATTCCTACATTGCCCCTTCGTATTTAAAACTAGCGTCTTCCTTTTCGAGTTACTGGCGGAAAATAATACCTTTGTAATAAACATTCATAAACTTCAAAATATTTGCATATATATCCTGCATCCTTTCCCATCACAATCATTTCCACCAGCATATTATATTTTGCAAAGTAATTTATTGCTACTAATGTTGCGTTTACAATATTTTATTAAAACTTGTACAATTATGTTAGATTCAACTGTATATCATCGAATAAGTTTATTTCATTTTAAAACATATTCCATAAATAGTAAATTAAAAGGGTACAAAACACTCCCAAAACCATCAAAAATTTAATAATTTAATAATTCTAATTTTTGATGGTTTTGGGAGTGTTTTATACCCTTTTAATTTACTGATGTACCCATCAGTGGCCTTTATCCAATTGTCATATTCCGTAAAATAAACTTTCGATCTTTCCCTTGCATTTTGTTTCCACATTTCTCACCCCCATTCTCTTTGTGTTTTCCTGCGAGGGAATATTTCTTCTGTGGTCGAATTTAACAAAATTTTCTATTTTGTTCGTAAAAATTTCTTTCTTTCTATAATTCCTCTCTATTTCCATATTAATTGTAAAAAAACCTACTTATGTTATTGATTATGTATTGATTTTTGTGTTTTTATGTACACAAGAG
Organism: Sympetrum striolatum; assembly: GCA_947579665.1. NCBI lineage: Eukaryota > Metazoa > Arthropoda > Insecta > Odonata > Libellulidae > Sympetrum > Sympetrum striolatum. The sequence continues at coordinate 64,359,677 of OX388351.1, read as the reverse complement.
GTAATTGGAAGACAGGTATTCTTAATCCTAATTTCGACCAATAAAGACAAGTGTATGTATGTATGTATGTATATATTTTTGGCTTTCAAAAGCTATACAAGTATTCGAAAAGGTAAACATTAGATGTAATTTACCTTTTTGGGCAAAAATACTATTTACCCAAACATTTTGTTCGATCAACGAAGATGTCCTTCGCAGCATCAGTACCCCCGTATTGACTCCGCCAATTCGCAAGTCCATAAATCTCGCTCGCGTTCCCTCGGAGATCACTTTTGTTTGTTTATTCCCATGTCCGTGTCACGGGGTGACTTCCTTCCACACTCATTGGCGAGTTATGCAGACTGAATGAATTGAGCCAACATAACCATCAACCGAGAGCCTTCCGTCTGTTTGCTACCGAAAGTGAAATTAGATTTTTTTCCTCCGATAAGCGAGACGTATGACGAAAGATCGCGGATTCCTCGAAAAGTAAACGCGGAAACGTGTCGTCATGTTCTCGCATCGATTTTGACCGTGAATTTCCACTTCTGCGGTGCTATGTTCCACCAGGAATGAGGAAGCATTGCGAGCACGGCTTTTTTACCTCATGGGTATTATTCAAATTCGAATTCCTCGAACAATTTAGCGGAATTGATTACTCAATTTGTCTTAAGCGATTCCTGGATGTTTCCTAAAATGATGCATGCGTGATGGATTCAAACTTACGTCGAATCGTGTTCTCGAGGAATATTTGCTGACTGTCACTAATTAATCGTCGAGCAGGACTCGCATAAAAGGAGTTGTATGCATATCTTATTCGCTTTTCGTGCTTTTTAGCATAAATTAAACCGGAGGGTTTAGCATTCGTTGAGTGAATTCAATACTTCTATCACGATTCAACATATGAAATGTTTCACTCCGCGGAAGTTTTACTACCTTGTGATATTTCGATGACATTTCTTTAGTCATTATTTATAGTTTTATGCTGCAGCTATTACCAGAGTTATAGATACGATTAATGTAAAAACAATTACGAGAAATTATTTTCAATATATGTATATGTATAGTAGAATAACTAGAAATAAGATAATTGAGCGATATAAAATGCAAAGAATTACTCAATACAATAATTATTACAAATCGTTAACCTTATTTTTATTGTCGGCCTCGGTGGCGTTGTGATTAGCGCACTATTCTTGCAACGCTGAGGTCCCCGGTTCGAATCCTTTTCTGGTTAGGGTTCCTAGTTAAGCAATCCCTGTTATGGCATGGTTGCATGTGAGCAGAAATAAAATAAAAACGGGGTTTATAGTAATATTGGTCATCATTGCATAAAATACAACCAACAATAAAGACGCATTGTTATCATTTATACATAAATGTATTTCATAAATTCATAGTAAACCAAGTAAGATATACCTAAAATAATAAGTATCTATCGATTCTTGCTATCAAAATTTTCATTTCGATATAAAATCAAAATAAGTTTTGATCCGTAGACTCTGTTGACTCATTCGAAAGAAATACGTTACACCCGAAGAGGTGGTAAGCCTTTTTGTACTAGATGTTAAGTTCCTAATCGGAATAAATGCCGTTATACTGGAAATTTTCAATATTACAAGACAAATAATTTTAAATAATCTACAGATACCCTCCTATCCACATTTCGTGTCGTGTTTATTATTATAGATTGGAATTCTCTTCTAAAAATTTAGTTTTTTGACGATACAAAAATAATGGACGTTATTTTGAAACTACCACTTTAAAAATATTACTCCATCTTTTGATGAATGTAATATTTTTCGTATGACTTTTTGTGTATAACATCTATTTTTATTTAATTTTGTCTCATCTAGGCTAAGGTAATACGGAATTTACTGCGGTGTGAGTAATACTGAATATTGTTTTCATGGGTACTTCTTATTGAATAAGAAGTTTCATTCACAGAATCGTCGTGCATTATACGAATATTCATGAAATTCAGATTCGGTGAGAAGTGTGAATAACTCACTCCTCATCTTTCAAGCCTCATTCCCTCTCCAAAGGGTATCTATGGGATTGAGGAGGTCACCCGGCTGAATTCTCACTTATTTTATTTCACACGTGCTCCTTGGTGAGGGAATGGAATTATTTTCAAGATTGAATTCGAAATTAACCTCAATTAATGAGGGTGCGAACCAAATATAGGGTTGCGAGAAAGGGATTCTCATTAGCGATTCAGACGTTACCGTTTGAAATACAGACTCTTATTTAGATTTGAGGGAGCACTTAGGACAGCGAGGATCTGAAAGGAGATCACGTGATTTACGGTAGATATTATAGAAGGATATTCCTCCTTTGAGAGTACAGATCGTATTAGGGGATAAGAATCCACTGGGTCATATTTTGATCCTATTTCTTATTGAGTATTCGGAATGACATTTTTATCTCTAAATATGAAATAATCAAAATTTCGTAAGTAAGGAGAAGTTGTAAAAATATGGAAACCAAATTGTTATATACGTTTCGTAAAAATATTATTACATGGATGAATGATGATTAGATAATATGAACTGATAAATGGATCATGATCGATCTGAAACTAGCTATATTCTATTAATTTCATAAATTCTGTATCGAATCTTGACTTCCCCTATGCAGAACGAGAGAATTTCAGTAAATTATGTCGTACTAACAATCTTTATTCAATTTTGATGATACTTCTGCATTCATAAGCGTATATCGTTACAATCTATATGTAATAGTTATAATATATATAAAAAATGAGATTTATATATTAAGAAAAGAATACAAATGAAGTGAAGAATAAGTAAGATATGCTATTCCTCCAGCAGCATGAAGTGAGTACATATGAGTGAAAAATGACACCAATCTCTCCTTACGGAATGCCAAGAAAACAGCTACTCGTAGAGTACTCGAGATTCACTTACACGGACATGATTACTGCATTCTGACTCGGTGAGGAAAGCAAAGGAAGACTCCTCGTCCTTTGAATTGAATCTCATTCCCTTGCTCTTAGTAGCTAATGTTAGCGGGGATACAATTCGGCTGAATACTTTACAGACAGACAGTATATATTACGTTGGTCTACAATAAGGAGGATAAATAATCCAAGCTCCCGGATGGTCATATGGACAGCGCGTTTGCCTGTGGTGAAAGCGGTCCCGGGTTCGATACCCGGTAGGAGTCAATGTGCGGGTTTACCTAAGCTGTCGAAGCACTTTTAACAATACTACTACTACTAAATAATACGAAATGAACTAGTGAGTTGTACATTATGGCATGCATATTTGTACATTTGCTTTAATTTTATCCTTTAGCCTTTTCATAATGGTTGTATCCAAGAGCCTTTTAACCCTTCCTTGACTGTGCCATGAAAACTTCCGAAAACAGCGGTACTCGGGTACCCCAACGCTTTTTTCGCGAATATTACGTTGTTTTTTTGTTTTTCTTTTACTTGACATTTAATTGTGTTTAGAAATGCAGTATTGATTATTTTGTTGAGATTATCTTTTATTTTTTTGGAGCATTAGAGTTTTGGCTATTATATGACGTCAACCCAGGTATACCCAAAAACATCTCTGAACATGAGATTTGGGATGTTACTGTGATATAATTACTGTTAATGCAATAAATAATGAATCAATTGAAAAATCTGTTAGAAAGAGTGACTGAATGCCACAATCACACAACATAACATTGTGTATAGCAATCCAAGCAAAAGTGGCTGTGCGGGGTACTTTGGTACCCCATTCAAAAACTAAAGATATTTTAGAAATGAGTCTGTGAAACAAATTTCTTTCAATTTCATAATTTAAAGGAAACATTGATGCAAAAATACATGGAATAAGAAACATTTGTGGTTAAAAATAAAACTTTTCTATTGAATTTTGAGGTCCTCCAGTACCCCGCACCTTCAAGGAAGGGTTAATAACGAAATTTTTGAACGTGATTCAGAAACGAAGCCCATTGTCTTTGTGCATCCAGCGGTAGTCGTGCGTTTATGAGACGAGTCTTATGAGAGGGAAAGATGCTATTTCCAAATCTAGTATTGTTACCCAATGTCTTCTCACATTACCTTTAACGGTCTTACAGACAAGAATGCAACATTAAGATTCTGCCTCAGGTCTTCGGCAACGCGGAAAATATCAATGTACCTCTGAGGATCGGCACTTAACTCGTGTTCTATCAGATTCCCGCGACGTGAATGTGTTTAATGGGATGCAATAGATTTCATTTCTTATGCGCTTGTTGATAATGTCGGCGGTGTCACATTACGGTCGTTGCCCAGCGGCAAGGTTTTCAACAACGTTTTCGCCTCCGCCTTGTGCATGTTGCTTCCAAGCGCATTCTGGTTACTGTGTGACCCAAAATGCATTTCGCAAGGCGGTGAATCCCCCGACGTTCTACGTGCATGAATTGCTACTTACTCTCTCCGAAGCGTTGGATATATCGCCGGACTTGGCCTCGTCATTACACCGAAAATATATCGGAAATGGCCGACGAAAACGACAGATTTCGGAATGTTAATGGAAACAAATTCCGGTGATCCAAAATGTGTAATACGGATGAGAAAACTCAAAAAATTAGCCTCAATACTTATTGATAGAGGTGTTCGAAAATGTTTTTATTTTTTCTGAAATTTGTTGATTTGAAATCCAAATTGTGGTGTTTTGTGTTTTAATTATGTTTCCTAAATTTGGTTTTACTAATTTTCGCAGAGTCTCATTTAAGCAGAGGAATAATATTAGGCACACTTTAGCATACACATTAAAAGTATTGAAAACATTATTAACTTTAAATAGTACAAAATATTAAATTAAATTTATTTAAAACTGTGCTGTTTACACCTTAGAAAAATGCTTTCACAGCCGCAGATCAACAAATCATGATATTTTTATTAAAACATATTGACACGATAGATGTTAGGAAAAAAAAATATTTTTTCGTGGAATTTGGCGAGATTTTGTGATAATCCACAATGGAAAGAAAGTTTTGTGAATTTATTGCAAAAGATCAAAGCTGAATTCGCGTAAGCAAAGATGTCATGAATGATCAAAAATATGACAATAAATACGTAAAAAATACAATTATATATTGTAAATTTATTTAAATCATACCAAAATTACATTTTCCTCTCTTACAAATGACGAATGAAGCGAAAATCACCAAAATCAGTGCTGCTTGTTAAAACTGTCGAAATTAGCGTTATTTCGCTAAATCGGCCAAAATTCGCGTTATTTGTTGGTTTTATCGCTTATTGCGAAAAACAAACACCTCTACTTATTGATAATAATTTTATTATCCTCTTACAAATTATCTTCAATACTCTATGTCTCGATGACCAGTCCTCCACAGAATCTCCTATAAGTCAAATTATTCTGCACTTTTTTCATTCAGTGGATACGAAACTACTGAATTTATTTAATTCATTAATGGCACCACCAAAATTCTGGAGCAGTTAGGTTAGAGATCATTAACGGGTGATTCCACGAAAAATTAGACTGAAATTGACCTCTATTTTCGTTTAGTTTTAAAGATTTTTCGTCAATTCAAAATTCCTCGAGAAACCCATTAGGGCTTTAATATATTAGCCCCAATAAGTTTCTGAATATATTCGGCTCAACGAAGAATTTTTGAGAAGTTATTAATTTTTAAAATTTCCGAGTTTTCGAGAAAAAAGGTGAGCACGCATTATTTTGAACGAAAAACGTCAATGATCTTGTTTTTTCTTCGGTTAATTGCAATTTAATTAATCTCTATTTAAGTAATCATGGTTGTACCATAAATTCTTTAATACATTTTTAAATTTGCTATAAATTGTTTACCAAGACATTTGATCGCTTTGACCAAAACCCACCGGAGTTTGAAATCCTCAGTTGGAATTTGTGATATTTTTCATTTAAACCAATATTATTAATGGGATGCAATGAGAACAAAGTAAAATTATGAATGTTTATTTATTTCAGTTATATCGAATGCCACCGACAAATAAATACTATGGTTAACATATCAAAGTATATAGAGAATAGAGAATTCTCGTGGTGGCCAATTCAATTTGAAGTGATTGATAAATTATAGAAAATAATAGACATGACATATGCTAAGTATCTTAATTATCCTCCCTAAAGCTTATATCTGTTATATTATTTGATTTTTTATTATACTATGTCATATGTATTGTAAATGTTTATAGTTAAATGGAAGATGGGATTAAAAAGTCCCAATTTCGCCTAATAAAGACCTTTTTATGTATGTATGTATGTAAAGCTTACAAGTAATGAGACAAATAAAAATGAAAAATAAATATGTATATAAAATCATTCTTAAGAATTCGATAAAATTAGGGATATTGTATATTCTGCATATTGCATAATTTTACTTTTAAAATGATTACCTAAGAGTTACAGCAAGAGTAATTGACAATCGTTTTACAGGTTGAATAAAGCAAAGATTTTACAGGTTGTCAAAATAAAATGAAGATAAATATAAGTGTATGTGCGCGCGCATCTATACTTTTTTATCCGTTATTATTTAATTCCTCGTCGAATGATGTTACCTAGTTCCAGGTTCGTAGGCTTTTAGATCACAATAGGTTATCCATCAAATTGTATCATGTTTCTGTGACGGAATAATTATTAACTGCTAAAATTTAAAGCTACAGGAAGAAAGTGTGGGAATGTTTCCACTGTAAGCTTTTAATTGGCGTCATTAGGACTAAAAACATCAAAAACACGAAATTTTACAAAACAATCGTAAAATGATCTGGCTCAGAGATAAGATTGAAATAAGTCGGATCATTATCTCGTGCGGAAACCCATTATCTGTTCGATAACAAACGAAATGGAAGTTTAAACGATTGTTTATATAAATGGCGTCTCGGCTCCGTGTTTTCTGGATCATTATTATTCGATTCTGTGAGCATCATCTCCATTTGGCCTTGTATCCTCTCGATTAATAAATTGGAGAGAAAAGTCCTTTTTGTTTGCTGGGCCAAGGCCACTCTGCGAGCCATTCATTCAGCACCAACCCGTGGAGTGGATGTACACCCTGCGGGGGATTGCTACCTTCGTCAAAGACTCCAGGAATTAGTTGTGGGAAGGTCTGCTCAGGTGCGCATTAGCCCTTTAGCAATTAGATGAGTCTGCGTTATTCGATGGATATCCTAGTGTAGGGAATTTCTCAGATCACGCGCTCACGAAAATAGTGGGAATTGCACAGAGAAGTAATTGCTGCATCTCGATTGGGATTCTTCCTATGAAGAACGATGGAGTCCATGGAAATTCTTCGCAAGTTACTTGCCCATAAACAGTATTGGTTATGTTCAACACGACTTAGGAAAATAATGAACAAGACTTGACAGAGAAACTGCCGCCCAACCGACCTACCCGATTCAATCCAGCTCAACCCTAAACAAAGCCAATTTTTCTTGAATTATAATGATTTAGGAATTATTCTTGACTTAACTTGCATTCTTTTTGGATTTCCTAATATTTTAGAAGTTTTTATTATACTTGTAGGTTAGACTTTAGTATGTTTATCACAAGTTGGTTCAAATTTTTTCACGTGTGTAGCGATGACGTAGTGGTTGACCTTTATTATGGATTCCTGATATTTTGGCACGAAATGCATCAATACTGGAGAAGATACCGATGCATCATCTGAATAAAATTATGATAATAGCCGCTTACATAGTTTACTTCTTGGCAGATGCATGTGTTTGCTAAAATAAAATGAGTAGTAGACCAAAAGCATGGAATACAATTTTATCCTTCTACATTAAGAAACATTTAAAGAAGATAAATGATTCTTGTCCAACAAATCTCCGCACCATATGTTTAAGTTATTTACGGTAAGGATAGCAAAAATAGGACAAACAGGGCCATTAAATTTGTCAAGTTTTGACGAAGGTGCGCTCACTTGTACACTAAGTTATTTAATTCAGTGATAATTGAATATCTGATGCTATTAATGCTGTAGACCATTTTCACCAATGCTATGGACTATTTCAGAGCGTTGCATAATTCATATCTTTTCTAGGAATTCTTTCATCCAAGTTTTCATTAATGTTTTACAGTACCACCAAGAATCTTTAAACATTACAACCTTAAATACCATAAATGTTTTGTAAACTTGGCAGCTTGAAGAAATTTTTATCTAAATTTACATATTTTAGACGCAAGATAAAGGAAAACGTTTCTTTCTCTAGTTCTTGACGTCATATTTTCTTCATAAATCACCTTGATGTTGAGATTCTGTTCTAGGCTTTCATCTTCTACTGTCCGTCTCCCAATTAAAGAGTCTTTCCACAAGATTGGCAGGTTGCTCCCGGGAAAAAGGAAGGATTCCGTCAAGCTTATGTTTACAGCGTGGTAATTTATGGATATGGGACACGGACGTGAGGAATGTATGAGAAAAACGGGACTTGCACTCACGGAAATACGATTTGAAGAGGGCTAAGTTAAGCAAGCTCGGCGGGCAAGAGGACAGTTGTGCAAATTGCTAAGTAAAAGAGAGAATGGGATTTTTGAAACCGAAAGGAAAAAATAAAAGGACATATTGGGCAAATATTGAAAACAAATACCTTTGTTTTGAAGTCAAGGTTTAAGAAAAAACTGAAGGAACAATTTTGAGCAGGGATTCTGAATGTTGGAAAAGTATTTAATAAAATAAAAGGCATGCTGAGGTTATGTCAAAGCATAACGTGAAAAAACGTGATCTAAATTATAATTAATTTATAAATCTTGGTGGAATAAGACTATTTACAGGTGGCAGCGTCAAATTCTCCACGACAAATCTTTAACATTTCAGTATATTTACAACATCATCATCAGATATTTTCAATCCGACGTCGGATGTAGACCTACCCAAGTACTTTCCAATTTTCTCTGTCCTGAGCTTCTTATGCATTACATGCCTAACATATTTATCCAACATATTTACAGTTTATTCTAAAGATTAACTATAAAATATTTAGTTCCTCTTTCTGACAAATTTATTGAGCAAAAACTTTTTGAACGTATTACCTTATTATCCTGCATCATTATGTTGATTAGATATTATTAACGCAATCACTATTAATAAACAAATGCTGCATTTCTTTACCTTCGAGTTAAAAACCAAAAAAATCAATAACTGGACATATTGCAATGACTCGCTTAGAAAATACTATAGAAATCACAAGTAAATTACGCCTTCGCATATCGAGTAAATTAACATTTTAAACATACAATAAATCATCCAAAAAATTGATTGACTTATTACCATCAGCTAATAATCCAGATATCATATTGAGGAAGGTAACGAGGGCAAGAATTTGGATTTTTTTTCTGGAGATAAATCAAGGAAGAGTTAGTCGGACATGGATGTATTCAATTCATTTTTCTGCATCTGAAATTCGGAAAATGTTGAGAATATTCTCCGCGTTTCCCTCGGCTAGATGTTTAAAGTTGAAATTGTTACCTCTTTCAAAGCGGAGGAAGTTAAGTCCATTTTCGAGTTTTTTACGAAGTTGATATACCACAGTCCCTTCCCCCGCAATACGCCTTTGATTTCTTTGTGATTTTCCTATTTTTCATTCACTGAGTTCTCTATTCATCTTTAAATTTTCGATCCCAAGGTCTCCTCCGACGAATATTTTTCTTTTCTGAATTATTAATGGCTTCGTCGCTTTTTATCATCCCAAGAAATTCTTATGCATTTGCTTCTATTATATTCCGCTGACCCTAAACCCTGACCCACTCTCTTTGTGTTTCCCTCTCTACTTTCGCGGTGCTTACTTCTCTTCTTACCTATTTATGTAAACCAAAATACTCATTCTCTAGTATGTATTAACTCGACTTCACTAAGTTATGCATTATCTCGAATTAATTCTCACCATTAGTGATCTTTAGTAAAGTACTATGTTCTCGGGGTTACTTGTACCTTTATTTGAAAGCCATCTTAGAACTAGCCACCATTTCTTTCCATCTCCGCAAGCATTTAGATCATATCATGCATATTCCAAGTTCTTGCTACTTTATTCAGATAAATGGAACATATCCATTTGTCGTTTGGTGCAGGGTAGAAAAAAATGAATCTTTCATTAACTTTTGTCACAGTCTTGATCATGGCTGTGATTAAATGAATACTTCTGAGGTATGAGTGGATAATTGCACTGATCAAGGTTTCTCCTGGACTGATAACAAAAGTATTACTCGTAGGGTCATTGTGCTTCACTTGTATGGAAATTTTCCGTTTATAGCATTTTGGCTCAGTTTGGAAACCAAGGACAAACTACCTCACTCCTCATCCTGCCTAGTAAACCTCATTCATCTCTGTAATCTCTTAGTAGCTTGTGTAGAAGGGAGTGAGGTGCCAACCAGGTCTTCGGGATGAATACTTTACAGACAGCCTATTCCAAATATTTTAAAATTCTAAATATTAGATCTTAAATGCATAGAATAAAACGAAAAATAATTCAGGATATTGATTATCAAGACAATATAATTAGATTTGAGGCATTCAAATTTATATAAGAGTAAACATAAATGTTAAATTATTAATACCATTAATTGTATTACGATGAACATGGAAATTTTAATTCTATTTCAAAGATGAAGATTTCATTTTGTTTGTATTTTCTTAAAATATTTATTGATTTTATTTCCCGTGTCTATGTGTTTTAGTTATTGTATTCTCTTGACAATATTTTATGGGTTGTATTTTCTTGATTATGTTTCATAGATTGTATTTCTTTTCTGATTTTATTTTTTATTGTATTTTCTATTAGTTTTTCCCTTTTATTTATTTTTCTTGAGTATATTTCTTATTGCCTATTTTATAACACTGTAAATATTCTTATTGTACACTGTCAATGGGTGAACACCCTTAATAAACATATTATGATAAATAAATAACTATCATAAGTTTCAGAGACAACTAATGGGATTATCAGTTTGATCTTGCTCTCCGGGATTCAATTGTCAACCAACCGTTGAAATCACTCAGAGACTTCAATGCCTGATAATAAACTGAGTGACCTGTTAATGAACGTAATTCGTTCAAAGACCGCAATCCGAATACTTCATTTATTGGGCATTGATTTACCGCGGATATTTATGCAAATTGGAAGGATTAGTTATTGAAGCATAAAGAGATCGATAAAATGTACCCTAACTTCTTTAGAACTGCTAACTATGTAAGCTATGCTCTTTATGATTATAGTGAGGGAAAAGAGACATAAATAGGGTTAAATAAGTTGCCCTCTCCGGGAGAATTATAATTTAGAAGTAGGAGATTTGGGTTTCCTTTTTTTCTATTATTGTTGATTCGTATGTTACAGCTGGACTAAAAGCCCGGTAGCAGCAGTATCAAAATTCTAATTTACATTAACTTCTATCAATTGTATACATTAATATAACGCTATGTAAAATACTAATTGCAATAATGCAACGTAATTGATTATTTTAGAACACATATTATGTAGCTACAACAATACAATCATATTTGATTTTAATCATATTTATGCATTAGACGTGTTTTTTTCATTGCTAATCCTAATTTTAAAGAATCTGGCTTACCCAATGAGCATCCGGACATAGCCGTTAAATCGAGTGAAAAGAACTTGAGGCCATGCAATTCGAAATTGAATTAGCATTCATATCGCAAATGAAAATAGGCACGAACACATTATGGAGTATATTTGCATTATATTTTATGTTTACCAAGATTTGAGATTCTCACAGAAATTGAGGGTCACTCAATAGGTTCTAACAAGACTAGATTACACCATTGTATTTCACACATTACTTTTGAGGACAAATACATATATTTTGAAGGCATTTCTTGACATATTGAAAATATTGCTTACAGAATACGACCTTTATGTTTCCGATAAGTATTCGATACATTGCGAAGAGCGTTTCTCAAGAAATATCCAACCTTATATTCATACATCTTTTCAAATCTCTAATATCGACCCCCCTTTGATTTCTGATACGAATTTATTTCTTAGTTACAGCTGCTGAAGAATGCTTCCGTGATATTTCGGACCGTTTGCGTGCGAGGGCGCTTGAACACACCTGGCTATTTCTTTCTTCGCGTACACTAATTAGCATAAAATTTAGATAATTTCTTATTTTAATAACAGAGTCATTCCCACTGTTTCGCGCACGTCAAATAATTTCCCAGAGGACTAATCCTGCTCTCAGCCGCCGCTGGGAAAATTCTTTCCGCTATAAAATCCGTTCATGTGATGACTTTCTCCTTTGCTCACTTCCAATCCCCTTTTTTATGTCAAATCCCTTCAGAAACTATGAAGAATAAGTCGTTTCTGCGCTATTTTGGAGGCATATGTGCGCAAGTAAGAATTTACGAGTAATGTACGGCCATTTGAAGTTTTTCAATCACCATTTAAATTGATTCACTGCATAAAATTTCTAAATATATCGGGATAAGAATTTACTTTTATTCAATTTGATGCAGTACATACATGCCAGAGGATTGTGTTATTTATATGACTTCTTCTGTGTAATTCCGTTATCATTCATGCATGCCATTCTTTCTCAGCCTTTCACCTCATTACAAATGAGTTCAAATTATGAACAACTCACTTTCCTAGAAGCGTTAAAAAGTAAATATCATTATTATTATTATTATTATTGACTGATTATTTCGTTCTATTATTAACTGCCTCGGGCAGTTTTTGGATAAATTATCGGAACCAAGCTTTTTGCTTCCTTTTCTTGCAATGACTAAAACATTCCAATTTTAATTTCAAAAGAAATGAATTTTCTGCTGTAAGATATGAGGAATAATTTTTTCGTAAGTACTGAACAAATATTTTATAAACCTCTGAGTTTAAGGAGGTTTTAAAGGTAATCTCTCATTATTACGGAAATACGTCTACATAAACGCGCTACAATCCCCCTTTAGTGTTTGGCAGTGGGTGTAAACTACGAGATTTCGAACTACTTCTGTATTATCGCGTATCGTTCGTGGAAAGAATAAATTTTCAAAATGAGTTTTCTGAGCGTCTATTGCTCTTTATTTACGCTCATTGTCGGAACGGCTGAAGTAGAAGGCGTCGCACGATACCGGTTAGGTATTCAGCAAGTTTAGTGCTTTCCCTAAATTAAATAAAGCTTCAAAACTCCTTTCTTTCAAAGATTCTCAATTTTCTTCTGACAGCATTTCATCCCACATCGTTATATTTACAAACAGTGTAAGAATGGAAAAAATAATGAAAATTCTTTGAATTTCTGGCAATATCTTAGTCCCTCAACGAGCTATTGAAATTGTTTGTTAGTGACAATTATCTAAGAATTATTCAACGAGGAAAGAGTGGATTGTTTTAAATAAAAAACTTTTAATCTCAATTTTTAAAGTATCTTCAGTTTTATGTAGGTGCTAATAAGTTGTTGTATGGCCTAACGATTTCCATATTATGAAGAAAAGGCTTTTGAGGAACCTTATTTACCAACTTTGCGATAAAAATTGATAGGTTAATTTTTACTTTCTCCATATACGTAGTATAGAGAAAGTATTGTTTTCATGAAAAAATCGACTTCGAGATTTCAACGGAAATACATGTTTTCGGGTCCCTAGGACACGTTTTGACCATTTTCGGAATGATGTCGGTGTGTATGTGTGTGTGTGATAGTGGGCGCTCTAACGTGAAAACTATTAGTTTTATCAATACCAAACTTCATATATAGTACTGTGGTGGGTGCTGTCAGAGTTGATTAGTTTTTGGAGTAAATCAGTTAACCGGAAGTTGAGCTTTATTCTTCGGAGCAAATTTCCGTTTTTGCAAAATATCTCCATAAATATGATATTAAGGTATATTCTATTATTTATAAAAGTTTTAGAAAATGTAATTTTCTATAAATATTGCATTAAACATATTTTTGTATTACTGATTATTTAGGAGTTATTCGTGAAATACTGATAAACGGAAGTTGCTGATTATGTATTGGTGGGCGCTCTGGGCGCTGTGGGCGAAAGGACAATTTCATCGTTTTTCATCGAACATGTCCCAAAAAACATTATTTATAATGCTTGTGACGTAAAAGATAATATGATATAAATTAATCACTCATGTTCCAAGTTTAGATGGAATATAGAGTTCGAAAATACTGTCGTAGATAAATATTTACATCTTATATATGGAGAAAGTTATGTGCTGATTTTTTACATTTGATATGTTGCAGAAATATAACAAAACGGAACCAGTCTTTAAGTTGATCGTAGGATGCAATCGATGACCCTTTAATTTTAAGCTATCGACATGATCACTATCATAATGGATTCATCCGTTCAGTTCGAAAGCACCACCCATTACTCTCCGAGTCATTACGAAATCTCGTCAGAATTGCATTTATCGAGTGAAGGTCATTGATGCCATAAACCTCGATACCCGGACGCAACTAGCAATGTGCTTTAATAACGTTTAAGAGATAAAATTCTCGTGAAAATTCAAATTAGAAGTATGCTTCTTTTAATTATCACACTTAACGTAACTTTTTATTGCTATTAAATGATTTTCATATAAAATAATTCTTGCTATTGGACGTATATTCAGATAAGAATAAACATTGAAATTTTCAAGACGTTAAAAATACTTAATGCAGTTCGGCTGTATATTATTATAATAACATTCAGATAAAATAAATTTATCGTAAATATGTTTTTCTGTGAAGAAGTTTCCATCATCAGGGCGTCAATTCTGTAATAATTCTTATAAGAGTGGAATGAGATTTGCCGAAATTCCGCCAAAAGGCAATATTCCGAATGACACGTAATTTGTGAGATTTTTGCGTTTCTGTAACTTTTTCCGTGTACGAGTGAGAGGAGTAATTTCGGTCCAAACGATATCGCTTAGCTTCTCCAGTTATTCCACTCCGCTGACTTGCTTGACTAATTTCTCATCCATACGCTTGCGCATTGTCGAAAACTGGTAGTCTGCTAGCCCTTAGTTCGTTTATTTTGATTTCCTTAACATTGTAATATAATCAAGGGGAGACAGCTTATATGTTCATGCAGGATTATTGATAAATACACATAGAAGCAATTTAGCGTAATGTTAGCGAATGGGTCATACTTAAATAATTTATTGCGATGATTGAATTTCTTACGTGCGATTGTATACATTGACATTTTCCATATTTAATGCATAAGAAAAGGCATTATTGGATGAACTAGAGTACCTTTGTAATCTTTGGTACTATTGTGAAATGAGGAGGGTGTACTTCCCATTATAATGGCAATATACTTTCGGAGACTGAATGTATATAGTTTGAAAGTCATGGAGTCATTTTCGATGAAACGTCGTTTATGGAGTTAATCTACTCATATTTTGATGACAACGTAGCAAGAAACTTACAGAAAATCTATAACGCATTACATCCAGTTCATGAAAAGTCAATTGCTTTACCTAACTCAGTGTAAAATGCGGAACTTGAGACTTAGGTTAAATTTTGTATTTTGCAGGGCTCAATGCAGCTTTTTCATCTTTTTTATGCATAAGCAGACTGCAATACTGTTTTATTATTCGTTTTCTTATGAATATTGTAGATTAATTGAGCGAATGCGGACAGATATGTATTTACTTTATTTTAAACAATTATTACTGATATTATCATATAGTTTGGTTCTGCAACCAATTATTATGTTGCTGTTTCACCTTGCAGAACCTACTTCGGTGGATTTTATGGTTGTAGCATGGCATTAAAAATATCAATTCATCATATCAATAAATAAAACCCACTTAATTTATTTCCCTGTAAACCTATGCATCAAAGAGGAGTTTTATATACCCTTAACCTATGACACAATTTGGACGTTGTAAGTGAAATTACCTTCCCTTTTTAAATGTATATAGTCCTTTTCACTCAAAGGATAAACAATAACTATTTGAATGCCATCGGTAGCACCCTAAACCTAAGAAAATCTTTCTTTTCTGTGAATTTTACAATCGTAGTAAAAGATATGACACGTACGAATTCACATAAGTGACAATATTCTAATACCGCTCCTTGGCACACTCCTATACGGAATTGTTGTAAAGTATAAATATTGAACTTTACAATATACAGTAATATATATGAAGTATACACACTAAAGTTCAAACTTGAAAGGAAAAGATGATTAATTCTGTCGTTCTCTTTCTTGCTTCCCATTACGACAGCGAAAGGGCACAACGAATCAGCAAGAGGGAGAATCACCCCTGCGTAACATAAATACATTTATACTAATTGCCAATAAATTTCACCTCTAAGAAATTATTTTATATATTTTATAATAAAATGAATATTTTATAATAATTTACGCACTAGAACCAATAATTAAACATTTATTACCGGGTGCTCCAGCTGGGGTATTAAGAATTCCGTTCGATATGTTTAAATATATCAGGATTATCTTAATATCTCCTAAAACAGTTCTGCTGACTTGAAAATGGATTAAAGGAATCTTTGAGGTTTCTACAGTCCACTATTTCATTTCATTCTTCCAATATTTCATTTGTTTACAAAACATTCCGCCTACTTTTTGTAGGTGAGAGAAATTTCTCCGCGGGCGGAATTTATTTCCGGCGGAAATCGGGAATTTGATTTACTGAATCGCTCCAGCAATTCCACTCGAAGAAAGCGCCAAGATGACGTACAATTCCGACAAAAACTGAATTCCATTCGGGTCGGAATTGTTACAGAATTGAACCCCAGCTTTTATACTTATTCTTACAATTGTTTTCTTCCTCTTCCCAACTATTAAATTTTGCATACAATCAAGCCGTTGCATTATTAAAAATACTATGAATTTTGGTGCTTAGTTTTGTTTTATTTTTCTCCTTTTGTCTTCCCGAATATTATAAGAAAGGCTTCGACTAAACGATTCTCTTTCGCTCCTTTCTAATCCTTTTTATTGGTTTTCGAGAGGTCTTTGCATTAACTGTAAATGTTTCCTATTTCCGCGACGTTTAGCTTTCTGACGCATACGTCACAATTTGGTATGTATAGGCTCACCACATCCTATTAGACCAAAATATTGGGTATTTTTCATCACTAAAACGAGGCGTTACAAGTTATACGTGCGGCATTCCTTTTTTGCTTTCTCGGACTACCGGGACGTGAGAGGAGGAACGCCGACAAAGACGGCTTTTGGAGATTTTAAACCTCTTATTTATTAACAGCAGTGTTCCAATATTTCTTTCTTGGCGATTTGCGTGCTATTTTTTATAATTGTCAACAAAATAAGAGAAGAAAGTACACTTTTCCACAGTTTATTTGAAACGACCGCTTTCAACGAAACATCGTCATCATCAGGTGTACATACAATACAATAATTGTTTTTATACATACTTTAGCCTTTCTGGATCACTTTGTGAATAATTATATTGCAGATTTTACAAAAACATAAAATTTTGCGACTATTCGGCGATGCCTTGACCTTGTTTGCTTGAATACCTCGTTAACTAATTATTACATAGATCACGCTGAAGAAAATTTATTCTTCCTCAACACCAATAGTATTTCAACATCATTCGAGATTTATTGGTACGGCAATTATTAGCTATGATAACGAAAAGTTGAAATTTATGGTTTTCGTCGTATATTTGACGGGTAGAAACGATTAAGAAAAAGGTCTCCCGGAATTTTCCCGAATATCTCAGCATAAATTAGAAATCTCTTGTAGTGTAATCACCGCAAGGTGGCAGCCCTGGTCTTAAGCCACGAAATACGGATAACGATGTGACTAGTTACGTCGCTCGTAAGAAGCGCAAGACTCGTTAAAAAGATATTTCATCATGGTTACCCGCAGATTCTAATCTAGTGGCACGCGACTTCCGGAGAACAATGGCAAATTGCTTCCCTCGGAGGCCGCCCTTTGTTTTTCCAATGAGTTCGTTTGCCCTGACCCACCGAGAACCCATTTTTTCCTCCGACATTGTTCATGACTAATATTTCTGTAAACGCGTAAAGCGCTCGCCGGGCGGAAGGTGGCAATGGCACGAAAGTTCGGGATCTCATTCGTTCATCCTTTTCGTCTTAAGCAATTGCTTCCCGCTCTTCGTGACCTTCTACGAATGCAGAACGGATGCAGACACGATGGTGCAATACAAATGTCTAATTTGAG
This sequence comes from Sympetrum striolatum, assembly GCA_947579665.1. Lineage (NCBI taxonomy): Eukaryota > Metazoa > Arthropoda > Insecta > Odonata > Libellulidae > Sympetrum > Sympetrum striolatum. The sequence continues at coordinate 64,341,584 of OX388351.1, read as the reverse complement.
AATTTCTATGCTTGCCTAAACGTGGTTTTTTTGAGATAGATGAATTGATGAGGATGATTAGAGGTCTCGATAAAGGATTCGTGTAAATCCTTGGTGTGGAGTGTTTTGCTGTATTGGTGTGAAACGTGGACATTAAGAAAGGTAGAAGTCAAACGTTTGGAGGTCTTCGAAATGTGGGTATGGCGTAGAATGGAAAAAGTAAGTTGGGTTGATAGGAAAACAAACACGGAGGTGCTGGAGATGGTTGTGGGGGAGAGGGCTTTAATTTAAGTAAATAAGTGTCGGCCTAAGAAATGGTTGGGTTGAACATTGAATGGAGAGGGACTTCTAAAGAAAGTAATTAATGATATAATGCAAGGAAAAAATAGGGGAGAAGAAAAAGGCAAACTATGTAAGATGATATAAAAAGAGGGGTAATCTAGCAAGAAACGAAGTAAATTACGTTAAATTGGGAATTTTAAGACACATAAATCTACTGAAAAGTATAAAATTAATTGTTTCTTGTACGCTGCTATTAATTAATGATGTTTCACGAAAATTAATAACTTTTAATAATTTAAGAATAATCCTTAGTTATTATATCGCGTGTAAGCAGCACTTTTCCCCTCTTTATTCAATTATTCACTACATGCATGTCAATAATGCTTTGAAGTTTTTTGATTAAGATCCGCTAGCCATTTATCTTTAATGACTAAGTTAATATTGAATTCTATGTTCATCCTCTTTCCGCCTTTAAGCAGCTTTAGTAGCTTAGATAACACTCGGCATAATCGCTTAAAATACACCAAGCTAATAACATATTCACGAGCCAATCCTAAGAGCATTAATCACGAAGGCCGAGGTTGAAAGATGTCCAAATTCAGTGTCAAGTCGAAAGATAGCATTCAAATATTCCAGCAATCTCCAAAAGCGTGTTTATTTCACGTATTTCTCCCTGAAAAATTCCATGGAGTTCCTGGTTACATAACAGAGCCTTGTGGAATCATCCTGTCACATTACCATTCGGGAATAACTTGTCACTTTCGATCGTCCTTGAGATCCGAGTTCGTCGCCCTGTCCCATGTTTTTTTCATTTCTTCCGCCTTCGAAGATTGGCGTGGACCATTTGTCTCCTCCGATCGGAATTAGTGGATTCGTTCTGGTGAGATAACTAAAGAGAAAGCTCAGGATGGCACTTTCTGTTTCAAAGCCAGTCGAGTCACGTCCTGAGTAACGATATTTGGCAAAGAAGCGGATTTGGTTAGGCAAAGTAGCTCCGTGGCACAGAAGACAATTAAATTTACGTCACGGCATTCATATTAATTTTCCTAGAAAAGAGAGGTCGATAAACCTCTATGTAGTCTGTATTATATTAGTATTCTTTTTCATTTTGTTGTATTTTTTAAAATATCTTTATAGAATCTTATATTATTTTCTTATATGATTTGAATTTTTTTATTATACCATGTCATATGTATTGTAAATGTTTATGGTTAAATCGAAGATGGGACTAAAAAGTCCCAATTTCGCCTAATAAAGACCATTGTATGTATGTATGAACTTCTGTACATATCGAACGTCATGAGCAATGTTTCCATCTTCTCTCTGAAAGTGACTCTTTGACTGAATTAATGCGTTATACCTTTTCTTCTTTGTGCATTTCACAATAACACCTAAACAGGTTTTCTGAATAGGAGACTTAAGAAATGACTCCTAGCCGTAAGTAAGTTGCAACCTAAAGGGAAGAAGGGTTAAAGGGCAGTTTGTCTCAAAAATTCAAATGTCAAACTATTATGACCAAGTCAAAATGAGTAAAATTCCCCGTGACCCAACGAACTTAACATTTTGACTTGGTCATATTAGTTTGACATTTGAATTTTTGAGACAAACTGTCCTTTAACCCTTCTTCCCTTTAGGTTGCAACTTACTCACAGCTAGGAGTCATTTCTTAAGTTTTATATTTAGAAACAGCCGTGTTCCCCTCCGCTACTTTTAGGTTTTCTGAAGCATAAAGAAGCATACATTCCAAATAATAAAATAGAAATCATTTTTATTAATTATTCCTATCCCCTTCTTATGCAATCACTGGTGGGAAGTAAATCGTAACTACGTATAAAAAGCTAAAGCCATCTCCTAATCTAGCTTGTAAATCTCGATTAGCACAGACCCAATCCAGGTGGACAAGCAAATTGTCCAATCTCCAAATTTTTACAACCGTCGAAATACCCAAAGTGTACATCTTATTATCCCCTCATTTAACGAAAAGTAAATGTTTAAAAAAATCTGAAATGATTTTGTACGTGATAAGTGAATTTTCAGACTAATTGCCCAACAAAATGTCCAAAAGAAATCCTTTTGTCTTTACTTTTGAGTTGAAATATATTCCTGGAATTGGATTATTTCCTTACAATTTTGGGGAGTTTATCTCAATATCTTTTTGAAATACATTGATATACCCCTCGAATTCGGTATACATGCATCCTAATATGAAGTACAAACTTAACTGAACATTATAATTGGGCCTCAATTTAAGGCGTATTACTTGAAATGTAATTGTTTAACATCGAAACTCTGTACTAGAGAAAAAATTAATTCGCTGTGAGCTGAAAGAGAATTTTCCATTTATTTTCAGTTCGGGTAGGACCTGCGAGATTTAAAACGAAATTTGTTTCTATTTCGTTTTAAGAGCATTTCTTTTAAAAGTGACAAATATATATAATAATATAATATAATTCAATGCCCAATAAATGAAATAATCTTGTATTATTTAATTATTGTATATATTTTTGTATTTTTCGCTTACGATAAATACCCATACTTAAATCACAATAACAGATATTAAAAACGTGTTTGCATTCCTTCCTCTGATATAACATGAAATATCAGGTTTGATAGCAGCGTTACAGAAATGATTTAGTCCCTCGGTTGGAATTCACTACAGATGAGAAGATCTGAATATCGTCGGAAACTTTTCGAAAAGTTCATTCGTTCAGAATTTATAGACGAAGTAAGTGAAATGTTAGTGCCAGTAAGGAGCGAACGCGATCTCCGAGAGGCATCGACGGAGCGTTATAGGAATGTAATCGCAAGGACGGATAATTCCTTCTGGCCGTTTTTTCCACAAGCTATTAGAGATGCAAATAGGGATGAATGAATAATGGTGGTGTATTACACCCCCTGCCATACGCCTCTGGCGGCTCGCGGGGTATATATCTAAATAGACTGGGGGCTTGGTAGAATGTTACTCCAATTATACATTATTCGAGGCAGTCATGCATCTCGGGAGTTTTCCTAAATTTCAGGCTCTAGGATATTATTGCACCAACGCCTACATTTAAGTCTCCAGGAGTTTGAGCGAAAATCAAATGTCAAGACCCTTTCGGTGCAAGCGATCGTGACTTCGGTAATATTTGTCTCCTATTCGTTCACGCTGAATCTCCCGTAGATTGGCGTCGTCATCACGAGCATTGGAATCGCACTTTCGCACGGACTCTGAGAAACTCACGCAACCCTCGTTCTCTAGCCACGTAATCGGGAGAAAATGCTCACGAGCGACTCCGAATGGCCTGTCCTCAACCTCTTCGGAAGGTTTATGTATTTTTTTCATGGGATTCAGTAACGTTCGCTTAATCTGGAGATCGTGGGAGAGATGTTTATCTGTTGGGGTAACCCACTTCTTTCATTTTTTCCCTCTTTCGCGTTCGAATTAGGTGGAAAGTTAACGCGCCGAAGAGGGCGTTCCGAGACTGGGAAGCATCGTTCGGAATTACTTTTGCTTTCTCGGCTAGTTCAAGGTTAGGGAAGTGAACGTAATAGAGTCGATATTCTTTGGAAAATATCGCAGTGAATTTTTATCGAGTCGTTCCCCGCAAAAATATATTTTCACTTCTGCAAATTAATGTCCTCTTTTTAAATTTTGCTCCACCAGAAGACACCCATTCCGATTGTGTGCCTCGAATTATAAATATATATTTTTACCTCGCTTTGCATACACTTTTTAGGCACAAGTTTCTAGAGTCTTACAAGATTAGCATTTTTCTTAGCCAAGACAATATACATTTTTGGGCCCCCCTCACTCTACCACATATTTTAAACAATCTTAAATTGCAGTTTAATCATATCACTAAGTTGCACATATGCGAAGTGTAACCGTTTCAAAACCATGGGGCATATGTACTCACCCACACATGTATAAACACAATATTGCCCAAGGAAAGGAAAAATTGGGCGTGATTGGGACTCGAAGAACATTTTTCACTTTCGTTTGTCCTCTGGTTTCCGGACGCAGGCGAGATGTTAACAATTGTAAGGCCTCTTCCTTAATATAATTTTCTATTATAATTTCCATATCAATAAAACGCCATTTTTTGGACTGCTATCCCTATTTTTGTTGCAAAATCATTCTGATTGACTGAAGGAAAATACTTCAATTAATTATATTAATTTTATTTTAAAAATTTTACTTTAGCATTTAAATTACTCAACTCGTCTTTGAATAGTTTATTTCCCTTCCGTGAAAGTAGTATGCACTATGTACCAAAATGAAAATGAGGAAAAGAATTATTACGAATAAAAATAATTCTCTATTACTTGATACTATTTATTCTTTGAACAATACACCTATCGAACTTAAATCTAGAGCAGGATTTCCCAAACTTTTTCTGCAATGGAACACTTCGCAAACCAGGGAAGTTTAACGGGACACTAAGCCTATATTTAGGTTAGGTAATTCTACTTGTAAAATATAAAAAAATCATTTAATTACAACAAATTATTTATTTGGTAATTATTTTTAAATATAAAACTATAATATTGTAACAAAAACTTAAAACATGAATCAATAAAGTCTTTGTGTCTTTTATTCTCCAACATTATTCTATTAAGACATTATTCTATTAAGACATTATTCTATTAAAGAATAATATCTTTTATTCTCCAATGACACTCCAAATTGTAGCGGAACACCGGTGTTCCACGGAACATAGTTTGGGAAACTCTAATCTAGAGTACAATACCTCCAAAGGAAGACTAATCGTGAAATTCCTTAAGCATGCAGGTTCTGCACACATGTCCTAAGTGTTATTCTGCTGCTCTGCTTGCAGTATTTCACCGACTCTTTCATAGCCGTAAGGAAGTCGAATTATCAATAGCTTGCTCTCTAGTTGTAGTCCATCCTCAATTATTCTTGGTTCCAAATTTATAAAGCTATTCGTTCAGTCAGATGCTCCTCAAGGTTTATATAAAATCCTTTGAGGGTAGGGAAACATTCCGATAAATCATGGCTGCGAATTTTCGCTTACATAATTGTTATATACGTTAAAAGTATTGTTCCCTAGACAATGGTCCCCTTCCGGAAAAGAGATGTCTTCAGGAGATGAAAGAGTGGTATCTGCCGAAGGTCATCCAGAGTGCCGGATGCTGCAGCTTGAATGTCTGGCAGATATCCAAAGGTCAAAGTCATATAATGTCAGGTGAGGCTTAAAGGATGCATTTGTCATTTGTGATTCTCTATGGGCTCCCCATCTGTGGTTTTTATCTTTTCTTTGTTGAAATGCTGTCAAAAATTGCTGAAATACGATGCCGGAACAAGTAAGCCTAAATCTCGAAGAAGATGTTGCACCCACGCAAAGATAATTTCACTAAGGAATAACACATATTTCACATATTCATTTAATATTGATCTTTAGGTTCAACCGTTCTATTTTTTATCACAAGGAAGAGGAATAATTTTGTTTCTAAAGGTGTTTTTAGCAGAAAATTCAAATCAAGTGATGATATAGTCTTTATTTGGTAGTTAAATTTGCTCCCACGAATCCTCAAATTTTGTGGTCTTAAGACAGATCTCCTGCAAGTAAGATACAGTACGTACAGAAATGAAAAAGTGGAAAATATTTACGGCGCTTTATTAAAAAATAGTGATCTAATATTTTAATTAATTTTCAAGCATATTCCCAATTAACTATGCATTCAACGTCACTTTGTCCTAGTTCGTGTGTTACGTACATTTAAAAATATATGTTGCCATTTAATCAGCTGAAAATGTGTGATTTTCGTAAAATAGTTAGTATATTCATGGTGCATTGAAATATTTATCAGATTCCAAATAGGAAATATCGTTTTTATAATAATTACTTGGGCAAAAGTAAGTGTGCGCTTCCTTTCCATTTACTAGCTATTAGCTTATCAGGTGAAAATGTAATCACATAACATCGCTGTCTTATTTTACTAGACGAACACTTTATAGGTGTTGTTGATCCTGAATTGGCCCTTCATCCAACGGTCTATCCTTTTATCGTTTTACGAAAAGTTATTAAAACGAAAAGAGTATTTGGGAAATGTCTTTACGACCAAATATTCACGGAGAAAATAGTAGTAGTTGTAGCAGAAGACTCAAAAAAACGAAAAAATCAAAGGAATGGAAAAAATCTCGCAAAACAGAAGAAGAAATGAAACAATTGAAGAAGAAAAATAGAAAATGGAGAATGATTTTGTTAATCAGTAAAATTAGTAATGGAAAATACCTTATCGTCGGCTCTATTCAGCCGTAAGCTCCCTGCGTATTTTATTATATGGTAAAATACAATGAATTCACAAAAAATGACCATGTACGGTAAACGGTCTCTTCAGGTACGAGCTAATTTCATTTACATTGGCGTTGGAAATGAATAAAAACTGTGCCAAGTTCCACAGTGAGTGTTTATTTAATCGAGCGATCAGTTTTGAACTACAATTTTATCTTCTTCAAGCCATTTAAGTAAATTTAAGGTATTTCTGGTCATTTCAGATAATTTAGAGTGAATTTTAATTCTATAATCATCGAATACTATTCATTCTATAAATGTTAATCATAATAGACTTAAAAGTAGAAAATGTTAGTGGAAAACCTGAAAAACAATTTGATCACATTTAATTGAACATTATGCATTACATTATTATTAATTGAAATTTCACAAGAAAATGTTTGTCTCATATTGTGATTTATTTTGTCATAACGTAATTCGTACTCAAATGAGCACAAGTGATTACTTAGTCTTGTTCATTGGAGCTTCTTCGAGTAGAAATATACTCTTAAGATGGCCATCGAGAACGAATTGAGGTTGGATGTCCTTTAAAGCGTAAAAGAAGTTCGTATTTGGGATAATTTACGATGCCGTTGTCTGTTATGAAAGAGTTTTTCCCCTTTTATCACCTCGTTATTCACGTTTGCCTCAAAGTTGAGGATCTTCATCGAAGGTCTGTTCTGTGAAGAGCGGATGAATCTGCGAAGGATTTCTGCTCTGGAGCAAGGACCATCTCCGAATCGTCCGCAGCCACTCATTAGGATCATTTCGTAATATGGCGCTCCGATGAGTGGTCACTCTTGGGGTCCTTGGATTGCACAACTCGTGACTAAGCGCTCTACGCTCGTAAATGTCCGAGTAAATCTTCAAAAATGGATATTATACTTGGAAGCTGTTAGGAGTCCAAGATCGTTTGGGAATGTACCGTAAAACTGGGCAACTTTGAGCCACTTTTGCAAGTGTTCCGAAGGCAGCTCTGATGGGGAATTTCCGAATGCTAGCCCCGAAAACGCCGAATCTTCTAATAATTGGCATTCTAACTTAAATGTCCGTCAGTGATATTTAGTCGTGCACCGAGGTTTTGAATTTGGTTTTAGGGAGTAAGGCAGTCACGTGACATAAGACAATACCGCCCTGGAAAAGGACTCTCTGAAGCATGAAATATCAAATTAGGTTTCCTTCGGTAGACTATCAGGCGTTTCTATGGTCAAACAAATCTCATACGCTCAAAACGTAACAAAGCCCCATAATTTCATAGTTAATGTAATTCATAGTACTGAACTTGCATGGAATTATTCCGCTTGCTGTATTCAGCGAATAAAGCTCCTCGTTGTTCTTAGAAAATGTATTCCCTCTCCTACTTTAGACAGTCTCTGGAGAAACAGGAGTGGAAAATAACATGAGTGGGACTTAAGTATCCCACGTTCTGGACTCTTTTCTATGCTTTCTCCTTTGGAACCCGCATGAGCTTCATATGCAACTTTATTCACATTCCCTTAGCCTCCTTTTTTGTAGTTAACGATAGAGGGTTCACGCTAATATGTATTTTGTAATAGCTAGCGGACGAAATTTAAACAAAATATGTAAGCAACAAAATTATCTTTGAAACAAAGGTACTGTTGTAAATAAATATATTTATAATCTATCGTTTCGGCCGAGTTGTTGTCGAAAGACAACTGAATACAGATTTATACTTTTCCACAAAGATTTTTATTAAGGAACTACCGGTTTCGGTACATTATAGTATATTAATATACAGAAACCGGTAGTTCCTTAATAGAAACCTTTGTGGAAAAGTATAAATCTGTATTCAGTAAATATGTTTACTTTTAAGTATTAAAGTAGATTATAAACTCAAGCCCTCCACATTTAGCTTCCAAAACCCCTGAGGAGGGAACCGAAACCCCTGAGGGGGGAATAAGCTTTCATCCTTACGATGGGACAGTTCAAAGAACCACGGGTGGAAAATCTGCACTCTCAGTAGAACCCCAAGGGTAAACATAGAGTAGCAGGCACCTGCCGAACGGCTTTTTTAAGATCTTCTTGAATAACATTTAAAGATTCTATTGTAATGACATCCGAGTACGACGTACTCTTTTACAGCGAGAATGAGGCTTACTTAGTAAGATAAGGAGTGAGGCCCTGTTTCCCTCTCCGACCTGGAATACTGAACCGTAAGTGATGAACATACACGTTCTGTCATTATTTCGTATCTTCCATACATCAACAGCTTCCAATTATCAAATGTTATGAAAAAATATGTTAAATACAAAAGTCATAGTAAATTACATTATCTAAAACTTTTATAAGTAATACAACACACGTATATATCATATTTATGGAGATATTTTGAAAACCGGAAATGAGCTTTGATGAATGAAGCTCGACTTCCGGTGAACCGATTTACTCCAAAAACTAATCAACTCTGACAGCACACACCGCAGTACTGTATATGAAGTTTGGTATTGATACGACCAATAGTTTTCACGTTAGAGCGCCCACTATCACACACACACACACTCACACACACTCACACACACACACACACACACACACACACACACACACACACACACACACACACACACACATACACACAGACATCATTCCGAAAATGGTCAAAACGTGTTCTAGGGACCCCAAAACATGTATTTCCGTTGAAATCTCGAAGTCGAATTTTTTCATGAAAACAATACTTTCTCTATACTTCGTATATGGAGAAAGTAAAAACGGGGACAAAAGTAAATGAGAGGTACATACATTTGATATCGCGTGCACAAAGACAAATGAAGAATACTTCATTCATGCACGTTTTTAGCTAATTAGGAATAGATTACTCATTTTTTGTACCTACTACCACATTCTGATGAGTAGAATGTTTTCATCAGTCATTTATTATAGTAAACTGTACATTTCATTTAGTGTGATGGAAATAGGTTTTAACATAGCACATGAAAGCGTGCGACTTTACCCTAAGTTGTGCGAGAAGTGAAAAATAGTGACTTGGGATGGACTCTATGTCACATTCTTGATGTCATCATCATTCATGATTTCATGTATGAGATGAACCGAAAGCTACTGAGGTATGAGTGACTCTGAATGGTCTCTCTTTATAGAAATACCATGAGTAGAGTCAGGAACGGATCTAGAGAAAAATTTCGGGGGGGGTCCGATCAAAAAATTTAAAAATAAAAAACATTTCGGCTTTCACAAAACGTGACGTTAGAATTGTGTTAGACAAATTCGAATATTTTCGCTAGTGATTGCTTATTAAATTGTTTGTTTATTTGCGTTTTTTGAGTTTCATTTTCGAAAAATAGGCAGAAGTGATATTTCGGGGGGGGGTCCGGACCCCCAGGACCACCCCCCTGGATCCGTCCCTGAGTAGAGTCATTGTGCTTCACTTTCGTGAACATGTTTAGATTATGATCATTTTGCTTGGTGAGGAAACTAGGGGCAAACTACCTCACTCCTCATGTTTCTTAGTTCCCTCTATTAGCTCTTGGTATGTTTGGGAGGGTTAGACTGAATGATATACAGACTTAGTATTCAAAGTCATTTCGAATTTATGCACCATTAAATTGGTAAGAAGATAGAAAAATACCATACATCTCAAAACATCTGAAAGCATTAAACAAGTTAACATTTTACCCAAAAGAGGTACGTTTTTCTTTATTTTCCTTGACTACCACTCCAATAGAATTACATTCCATACCTCACCATTTACGCAAACGTTTCCCTGGCCCATTTCTATCGCAACTAATATCTCGTATATTTGGAAAGACGACGCAATTCGTGTATTCTAATGTTGTCGGACCTATTCACAAAATGGAAACCTTGTAAAACAATGGCGGTGGCGGTTTCAGGCGTCGAAATAAATCATCCGTTGCAAAACGGCTCTTCTTTCCTCAGCATCAGCTTTGCCTCGGAAACATCCAGATGCTCCTTTGTTTCGCTCGGAGCGACTGGGATTGGATTCACAACATGAGGCAATTCACGCGATTACTCATTTTTCCGTTCAATTGCGTCAATTCCTTCCGAAGAACTCGTTTTGGCTTTTTAATTTATTGTCCATTAAATTTTTCTTCTGAATTAAAATGAGAATATCTGTGTGTAAAGTATTCAGCCTGAAGGCTGATCCCCTCTAACATAAGCGACCAAGAGCTAGTTGGAGGAAATGAGGCTTACGAGGCAAGGAATGAGGTATTCTGCCTTTGCTTTTCTCTCCAAGCTATAATGTTGTAAGCGGAACGTGTCCGCGTAATTGAAGCACAATGAATCTACAATTTTTCACTTTTCTTGGTATTCCATAAGAAGATATATATTGTTGCCTATATTTATTATCTTCTTGATAAAAGGTTAAAAAACCCAAATACATGTGCATTAATAATTAAATATGAAGTTTTATCAGCAATTCAATTAAAATAAAGCAAGCCATTGGGCACTTTTCCGACAGTAAATATATGTTACTAAAAAAATATAGCACTGTTGGTACACCAAAATTTCTAAAAATTTCAAGTGGTACGCAGTTGCTAAAAGGTTGGGAGCCCTCGCTCTACGTACATATATGTATTTTTTATCTCCAATCAAAGGATTGCCTCTCACAAAATCATATTAAATGTCAGTCGACAACGCTAAAGTAATTCGAATAGCATCACTACACTGCAAGCAATTAGATTGCACCGCTATTTTTTTGTTTTTCCCTGCAAAAATGGATAACATCGGTAATCTTATCTATAACAATTGCGATATTAATTGTCTCCGAAACTACTTTTTTTTAGTTGTCAATGGCAGGATTTGAAATTTTACGATTGGGTATGACACCGTTTACCTACTGCACATACGGTAGTACTTCGAAAATTTAAAACTATTCAACAGCTGCTTGTTGGGAAAATCTTTCGCCTTCTGTACTTCTGTAAACACAATAATAAATATTTTAGGATAATGTTGGCCTACAATCTTATAATTCGAACAATTTTCATTTGTTACAAGACAGAGAAACATGTCAGTTTCTCATGCCAAAATGCCAGTTTTGTTCATTGCTACGGTGATATGAATGCTACTGAGGAATGATTGATGCTAAATTATGGCACTGATAAAGGTTTTCCCTTATGAATAGTTAGCTAGGCTAACTACCTCACTCCTCATCTTGCTTAGCAAGCCTCATTCTTCTCCCAGCATTTTATAGCTAATGTTAGAGGGGCGAGGCTCCAATTGGCCTTCGGACTGAATACAGACAGTCCAATTTATTAATAATTAAATCACAAAAAGGAATCGTTAACTTCGTCTGGATATTGATTTACTTAAAACAAACTCATTCACTTATGAATTGAAGAAGTTCCGGCTCTTTGAGAATCATTTAGAAATCTCTTCCTTCTTTCCGAGTTATTTTTAGAAAACAATGTGCGCCAAGGTGCGCTGCGAAGGACTGCCATCTGTCCTCAGTCATCTCATTCTTCTGCTTTTTGTTTACGGATGCGTCAAACGGAGATTAATCTCTCTTCTCCTAGTAATGGATGAATGCGCGCCTTCCAGACGTCGAACAGATGGAAACAGGATTACCTAATCTTCCAATCGATTCGCTATCTTGATTGGCTCCATACGATTTATAAGACACGAAACACTCTTTTAATTTCTCTCTTCCGTATTTTCCATTGCATTGAATCCATGCATTACTCCTAACTAAAACTTATTACAAATTTTAAGATTGAGATACGAGTCAGCTCCGTGATACACTTACTTTCCGCAAAGAATATTCATCGATGGTTAATAGAGTGATATATAATTTATTTCTGTCATTTTTGTTAAATGTTTGGTTCATTTGTCCCCTTGTACCTGTATGAAAATGTAACTTTAAACGTGGTATTGCTTATCCTAATGTGATCTTAATGTGAAATATATTTTTATATTGTCTTAGTTTAAAAAGTTTTCATTCAAAGTATATGAGATTGAATATTGAGTTGATACGGCTTTGTAGACTTCATTGTAACTTAAATATCTTGGTATATTGGATTAAATAGTCTGGTATTAGCTATCTATCAACAACTTTGAATCATGTGATACGATCATGGTTGTTACAATGGTATTTATGAAATTTAATATCCCCGTTGAGAATCAAGTGGCACTTCTGCTAGTAGTAAATAAATAAGACTAGCAAATTCAACAATGATATAAATCATAAAATGATGAAACAAAAATGCAGATTACATGGATTAATCAAACATATCAGATCCGACGAATTACGTTTATCGATATCTTGCAACCATTTTACCTGCAAAAGTAATAACACACGCAGAAAAAGAAATATTTCCTGTCGAATTTGATACTTAAAATCCCTTTTTTCTTGAGGAAAGGAATTCAAGACACCCAAAGATATGGAATAAAATTTTCTTGGAAATATTCCTTTTTTCTGCGACTGTATTAAAAATTTACCTAAGAGTTATACACCGTACAATACACAGTGTTGTCTGGCATGACTTTCACTCAGTACTGAAAACATTCAAACAAATTTGGTAAATATTGCATTCTAATCCAATTTCATCAACATCGCCTGAATTTCTCCGGTAAAGCCAATGCATTTTAATGGGTGCCTTCAAGACAACGAGCAGAGTAGAGGCGGCGACATTTCATTTATCAACCTTAGGTTAAGAGAATTCGAACTCACGGGTTTATTAATTTCAACTTATTTAATAGCAGTTGGATGATTCTCTAAGTATTGCACGTTGTTACATTAACATGTTGACACATTTTATAAGAAATCTCTTTAAAACGGGGTGAACTCCTTAGAGCGATCTATCTTCTTAGTGTTTTCCCTCTCCTTTCCCTGCTTTATCTTGAATTCGACTTAATATGGGATAGGGTAGACTGTAATTACGAAAAACTGCAGATATGAATGAGAGACTCTGGCAAATGCTTCGAAAGGATTTGCTCAACAAACAGTATACAAGGAAGGCTCTTTTTTAATCGCAGATAATTCACCCTCGAAAAACTTTTGAATTGTATAACAAAATTAAAATATAAAAATTCTCTTTGACTAAGAGTGGAGTCCTATGGAAACCTTTTTGATTAAAACTATCATGTACTCCAATTTTTATTAATTTATTATCTTATATTTTTATATATTATTTTATTGGATAAACTGAGAGTATTTCGAATCAATATCCGATGTATTTCGTGGATAATTTTCATTGAAACCTTTTTGTTAAGTATCACAAACCAGGAAACTAGGTTCGTATTGATCGAAAGACTCAATGTCAAAAATCCGTTCTACTTCCAAGGATTTGAGATTATTAAATTTAATATGTTGGCTTCAAAATCTCATTATATAGTATCCGCATAAATCTTGTCTTTCGAGGGAAAGCTTTCCTTCTTTTACTCAACTTTCTTGTCATCACCTGTATTGTTAAAACTGGAACTCCATTCTTCAACTTTAACTAACAATAATATTAGCATTTACGTCACTCTATTCTTGCGAGCCTTCAAAAATTTTTATTCGAAGTCGATTCTTTTAATATTTTCTACTATTCTTCAAGAGTTTGTAATTATTATAAGTAATTGTGGACTCCTTGTCAAGAATGATGGATAGATAAATGTATAAATTTATACATAACGGTGATTATAACATTAAATAATTTAGGTTCAATCTTACAAGGCTGCTACCCTAATTAAAGATCTTCCGTTTTATTCATTTATTTGAGAACCGCTGGAATATGATTTAGAATAGTTTCATTTTATATATAAATTGTAATCAGTTAAAATCCTATATTTTCATAGAGGCTTGTACAAATCATCAGAAGCCTTAATGTAGTTTAAATTATTTCTATAGTCAATTCCAATTTACTAAATCTCTGAGAAGTTAATCCAAATAATAATAGAATTAACGATCTTGCTTCACGTTTTATTTAATGATCCTATTGGCTTTCGTTTTTGGTATGAGAAGGTACATATATTCTATTCTGAGATTAATCAAAACTAGTTCATTAATATCTCACGTTTATCTCACAACTATCTAAAGTTTTAAATCAATTAGAATTAAAATATTATTTATTTATTAGAAACCTCTCATTCTGCAATGCTTCTACAATTGAAGAGCAAATGCTTTAAATGCTGATGAATTTCGTTTTGATAAGTTGGTCTTATGATAAAGGCCATCTGGATTTGAAAACAGTTCTCAATTCTGCTTTGTTAAGAATTAATTTTACTCTAAGGAATTCGTATGGAGCGAAATAATTACATGAAAATGCTTAGCTGAAGTCCAATGAAACTCCGTCTGATACCGTTCTATTTTCCATCTGAACGGCTGTAATCTTTAGTGCGTATGTGCATGAATTCTCTAGTTCTAAGACGGTAGTTTTGGAACAACTACTGTTTTCTTGGAAGAAACTTTGTTTTTTTTACAGAGGCTACATGAATCTTAGGCTGCAACCGACCCCTTGGCATATGTTGTTGTTGTTGTCCATCTGACATAAGTTGTACCCTCAACATTTGGCATACGTTGTGCCTCCCTTGCTTTGGAGAGTCTCAATCCCATTCTTCCCACTTATTTTGAAAGCCAACATCTTTAAGAAGAAGCGTTAATTGTTGAAAGAACATATCAACAGTCAGAAAATATCTATTCATCCCACTTTAAAATAGCACCGTAAAATAAATGTACAAAACAGATATAATTTGCTTCAAAAAAAAAGTTTTGCTTGAATAAACTGAAATTGGATTCCTGCGCGGACCTTATTAGGTCTTGGAGTAAGATAGAAGATGTTTTTGTTGAGTCTTATCATGGTCGGTGAAAATTCGCATTGGATATCACGAGTTAAAATACTGAAAACAAAGATGTTGAAATCCTAGCACGCTTATTAATATATTCCTATGTATTTACGTTGTGGTCTGGTGCGGGCCCCAGTAAAATTGTGGGCCCGGATACAGAAGATACTCCGTGTTACCATTCCTCATCGCCTTCTAATTTTTTTTCAAACACTGGTTAGGCCACCTGCAGTTAAATTCTTTCGCATCCCAGTTTTACGTATAGTAGAATCAAAGGGATCCTGAAGCATAGTTTTTAAATCTCCTTCATTCCCAGATCTTCGGGTCTGAAATTTCCTTAGCGGAAAGATAATTCCGAAGGTTGCTCGCGCATCTTCGAAAGCCGAATTAGCGAAAAGTGAAAATGTCAACCCGTTTGGGCCTTGGTTCAAGGGCAAGGACAGATGACCAGTTTGATCGCTAAATTGCGAGGGAAACTCTAGGAAAAAGTTTTTTCCTTCTTTCTCGCGAAATCGGTCGATGAGAAGCCAAAAAGTGATCCGCGTCACCCCCGTTCGGAATAACCCCTCGGAAATTTTAGAATCCGGTTCTATTCCCTCCAAAACAGGATCTTCGAAGAGCGCTCAGTCACATCCTTCCAAGTTTGGAAATTCAAATTTTCCGAGAAGCGCTTGATCGATAGATAACTAATCGCCTTTAGGGTCCGTCAATCAAGAGAATGGCTTTGACCTTGGTAAAGGTGACTGGATCCTGCACTGTCAAGGTAAAAGGCCCAGATCGGTATGGTTCCCAGTGGCTTCCATTTTGAATACGCTTTTTCCACCTCATTCATTGCCCTTTTTAGATCTCTATGTAGCCTATAGAAAGACCTGTTTCCATTGCAATCCTAATGGGTTGGGGCTCCCGGATAGTCGTGTGGACAGCGCGTTTGCCTTCGGTGAAAGCGGTCCCGGGTTCGATTCCCGAGTGGAGCCAACGTTCACAACAGTTCAATTCGAATGTACGAAGCGAGCCTAAGCTGTCGAGACACTTCTAACAATACTACTACTGTTAATGAACTGGGGAGTCATTTACTCAATTTGCTCGTATGAATCTGATGAATGGTACAGCAGTTAACTCGATTTCTTAGGAAAGTTCAAGAAAAATCTGTATCTATTAATCTGTTCAGTAACTTAATTGAATTAAAAATGTATATGTGTATCTGTCTTTATTTTCCACGAATGAATTTTTAGCTACAAAACCTAAAACCTCAATTTGTGACGAGAGCATATTTATGACTGCCTAATTTGCGTGATTAATCCATCTTATTCACCAGCGATTCCTCTGCTTCTGAAAACCTCTGCACATTTTTAATACACCCACTATGAAGTATGACGTTCCACTTCTATTCATTGGATATGTTCAAATGTGGCTCCACATCCGTACTAAGAATCACGGAATTATTTTTTCCCATTTCCTTCATAATTATGTTTCGATAATTATTTGCGTTTTCATTCAGCAATTTTGGCGGATCGTTTAAATGTTGATTGGTAAATTAAGAACCCATTTTCCTAAGAATTATGAAGAAATTACGCCCAAACCTAGGACTGACACTTGAGATTATCCTAATAATTAATTGTGTTGATTTAAAAGCCAAAGATAAAAGGAAATCATTAATGCCCTTTACGATTAAAATCAAGCTTATTGGGAAGATTATGAAATGTTAAACTAAATATACGAATATTGTTAATTGTTTCTTTAAATAACATCTGCGTGTTTCCGTGGCAAGCAATTTGAATTGATTGGAAAAATTATCGAGTTTGAAGAGTGAGTTTCTCGAAAGCTTATTTCATGAAGATTTCACAATTAAATCCACTTCTTCTTTCTTCTTCCCAGCTGTATTATCGTCGACTCGACTGAATTTTCAATCGTTAAGTATTTTGTGGTCATTCGGAAGATAAATTCTTGAAAAAATCTTTTTTCCCTCCAATTTAGTTTCTGCGCGACGTCATAAAAAGTCAATTAAACAAAAGTCATATTTCGAGCATCGAAAAATATCTGATGAAAATAACAAAATTTGTACTTTTTTCACAGTATTTATTATAAACAATAAATGGAAACAATACACGACTAGTTTCAGGGATTGATCTCCATCATCAAGTCTTGTTTGTAATAAATACTGTGGAAAAAGTACAAATTTTGTTATTTTCATCATGACGTATTTCCACAAGACGTCGCCTGAGACTGTTGACGAAAAATATCTGTTTAAATATTTAACATACTATGCGATGGGATCTCAAATTAGAGGAATGCTCTTTAAAATGATTCATCTTAAACAGGGAAAAACGATCATGGTCATAAATTTTGCGCTTATACTAAAATTTTATTCTTATAATAAGAATGTCGGGAAATATTCTATTTCAATTTGATCCATATTGGATTCCCATGAACTACCTGAAGAAGTTTTCGTTCCCTTCCTTGCGAACGAAAGGATATTTAAGAAAAAATAAATAACTGGTTTATAGAAATAAAATGTATGGAAATGTTGTACATAATACGTATATTTCGATAGGAATAGTATATTTCAGTGTAACGTTGAATAATCGATTTAAAGAATTATGCGGAATATTGACTACATTTTTATTTGAATTTATATTCACATTAATTTGTATTTAAACGACACGGAACCAGGCGTAACTTTGTGGTAATTATTAACTCTAACAAAATCCATATTGAGGAATCTTTTACTAAACCACAGAAAAAGATTCCTCAATATGGATTTTGTTAATTTTTATTTTTTATTATTTTGATTTTTCTTTCATTCATTTGCTATTTCGTCATTCGTTTTTATGTGTCATTCTAATAATTGACCGTAATCTTTGTATTATGCCAAACGTTTTTTTTATTACCTATTTGTAATACTAAATGTAATAATAATAATATTTTGCGATCGATTTTCCTGCATGTGTAAGTAAAGAGTTAAACTTTCTGTCCACTGCATTTTGTGCCTAACTTTTCATTCCTTTTGAAGCCTTAAATTGAAAATAGTCTTCTTCAGAAGTATCGATTGACGATTCATCTTCTGTTGCAGCAACCGACACGAAGGATATGTTACGTGTGTTGCAAGGAAGCCTAGTAAGACTCCCTTCATGCATGATTAAATTGGAAAATCCTTTGACACAGTTAAAATGCTATCCCTTTGCGCTGGGACAGCTCACTGAGTAACTCCTTGTCTCTTTAAAGCATATTCTGTTGAACTGTCCGAGTTAGGCTAGTTAACTCGAAACTTTTGTTTCCTTTTTTATTCATTCTAAATACACAACTGAAGAACAAAACTAAAAAAACGGAAATTAAAAAAATTTAAGTGTTACAAATGTTGCTTGGGGTAAACTGTAAGAAAAATTTCTGACTAAATTTAAGAGCAAAAGTTCCTTTTACGAAAGGATTTACCGTTTGAGTGATTGAGTCTTTGAATTATCGGAGAAGCGAGTTACAAGGTGTTTGTCCCTTGGAAGTTTGCTATCTCTTTAATTTCATGAAGTATTAAAAATGCAATTCGCCATCGCTATGTATTTTCCTCTTACATTCTTGTTATGAATTCCCTAAAATATAGCCTCTGCCTATTTTAGTACAGCCTACTTTGGTTTTTAGCTTATTTATAACTTGCTCTTTTCTACTCTCATTATCCACGTAGAATATTTTCAAAGGAAACTTTTGTGATTTATGGATAATCATTGATCAATGTTTCTTTTATTAATTAATCATCTTTATTTGCTCATTGAATTTTATGTTCTAGTTCCAAAGGTTAAAAAATGATAAGTCAATATAATAATAATGCTTATGTATTAGGTTAACCCGATTTTCCCTATATCTTGACCTGTCCTCTCAAGGTTCTTATTATCATAATATTTCATACAACTTAAAGTTTAACTTGAAGTAAAAATTATGCGTAAACTACCTATCATTCTTTTGATGGCCTCTTTCGAAGTCCTCGTTTGACACTATCTGAAATAGCATACTTATAATTGATATCTCTTCAGAGACCTTTTGTGGTTTCTTTGTTTCACAAATCTTCTTTTGATACGTCTTATTTTATCTTTGATAGTGATTTGAAAAGGAGGAATAGAAAGGACGTTATAGAAGATCTGTTCCGGATTTTAGTGTTTGGCTTAATTTTCTTTCCTTCCAAATACATTCTTCATTGTGTTACTATCCATCAAAAAAAAATTGATTCGTCATTTATCTATGTGGCTATCGGAATATCTGTACAATGATCATGTGACATTTTCCTCATATAGCAAATAACATCAAATGCGTTACCAGACCATCGTAGACTGAGATTCTTTCGGCAGTTTACCAGGAAATTCCGTGTTTTCAGGATTATATAATTTGTTGCAATTTTTTGTTACACCAAAGCTAGTTTGAGGTAAGCATGTAGCATAGCTTAGTTTAGTAAACTTAGAAAAGATTAATCAGCATCTCTTTTGACGTTTATCATTGATATGTCCAATTATCTCTTGGTACTGGATAAAGAAAAAAGTATCTTTGATTCATTTGCTTCAGTTTTGTTCTTGTATGTGATGTTAATCTATCTGTGGTTTGAGTACTGAATAATGGTATTCATTTTTATAACTACTTATTAAATTATATAAAATATGCTATTCTTAAGTTATTGTGTAAAATTTATGCGAAAGTTTTTCAATCAATACGTTTTGGCTTTGAGGAAAGCAAAAGAAAATTGTGACACCCATCATTTTGACTATGAAAACCCATTTCCTAACCAGTTATTCTGGTGGCCCTTGAAGAGGGGTTGAGGTACAAAGAGGTCTCCGGGCTGTATACTAATCATACACATGTCCGCCGACTAGTAACTTCCCAATAACCTATCTTTCTCTCCTCCTTCATTGTTTCTCACGCATGATGCGCCACTGCTGAGGGAAATATCTGCCAAACAAGTTCATCTAAAAGACGCCCCTCATGCACGAACTGCGGTTTTTCGCGCTTGATACAGAAGGATATACGTGTACAGATGCGGTAAAACAGCATCGTCTATTCAAAAGTGAGACAAATTCTCGTCGGTAAACGTCTTCTCATCGAAGCGCCGTTCAGAATATCGATCGTCCCAAGAGGGAAAGTTTCGTTTTGCCAATCCGTTCCCGAGTGGAAAATCCGAAGGACGACGAATCGAGGAAGCGGCAATTCCTCGTCGGAGTACGTAATCCATTGTGCGACTCTTTAAGAGCGTCAACTCGTCGACCGGAACACTTCTTGGTTGCATCTTTTGACATCTGGCCGCCTTCTGCTTACCAATGAGATGGCGAAATGAGCTCGCTAGGGGAAAAACGAAAACATAATGATCGCCATACTCATTCGAGGTGCCGATGATGAGGCAATTATGATGTCACAAGGATGCATCATCTTCAGCGGGAAGAGATGCAGCGACCTTGCGGGCATATTTAGGACAGGGCCTTGGTGCGAAAAAACGGCCAAAGACTGCCTTGGGCGATAAATTGGACTCGCTGATTTTCTATTCGCACCTCTAAATTATCGCCGAGACACGCGACTCGATCCTCTTTTCGGATGTTTTGCCTTCATTAAGCGTACGGTGTTGCATAATGGGTCTGATATAAAAGACTGTTTAACGTCTCAAGCTATGACTTTGCTTTTCCTCAGGTAAAGAAATTACGGAAACCTTTAACTGTGTGGAACTCCATCCTAGTAAATGGGTGGGAAATAACAAAATTCCACTGCTTAAAATACAGTGGAATTTTGTTATTTCCCACCCATTGGAACACAGACTGTGAAATATAAAGAGGTGGGGAGCCTACTGAGACAAAGCCATATGTTACCTTTTCCCACTTACTGAAATTTAAATAGATTTACCATGCAATCTCGTTCATTAATTCAAGTGAAAAAATATATCTTGTGTTTTTCAACATTATGCAATTTGAATTAAGTTTATGTAATTCTTATTGTAATGCCTTCGACAGTCTAAACAAGCCTAGAGCAAATAAAATATCCAAGTAGTTTATGAATAAATGCAAGAATTAGTTTTTTCTCATATTAATAAAGGATTTCAACCAAAAAGTAACTTAAGGTCTTTAATTTGTAATTAAAATATTATATTTCGTCTTCTGTCTGTAGTTTAATATCTGAATAAATTAAATTAATTTTATATAAATGAATTAAAAAATATTATTTGTAGCAGGTCAGAATGAATTTAAGACATGAGGGATTTTTTTTTAATCCATCATTTAGATCCAATTCAGGAATGCTGATCACTATCTAATACTATCTTTTGCAAACGGATAGACAGGAACAAAACATCCATTTATTCGAGAGGAATAACAGGAACATTTCAAGTAATGTATCATCAAAGTAATTTCCATGTTGGAAATAAAAATTAAAGATGAAATAAGGGTGGAGCAACAGTAAGAAAATCCTCCATGGGTTTCTTTCTTTATTCACAAAATTCAACATAAGAAGAAAACGTTATGTGATAAATGGCAATCCGCTGCATGCTTTTCACTAGCGAGATTCAACAGAATCTAATCACAGTTTTTTCCTTTTGGAGTGACTGGAGAAACTGACAACACTTCCCTAGAATCCAAACTTTTGTGGGGAGAAGTCTTTTGGCAATGCTTTGATTCAGAGGGTTCTTTCTCACTTTCCACCGAGTCTTTGGTGTTGTCACTCTCAACCACACTGTACGTTTCTCTGTTTTCTTTGGCCCTTTCTCTCTCGGACCTTTTACTTCTTCTCCTTTCTTTCTCTCTTTTCTCCTTGTGCTTTGAGCGATGAGAACGTTCGCTGCTTCTTTCCCTCGAACTCCTCTCCTCTGTTCTCCTTCGAACCTCTTTCGAACGCGAGGGCGTCCTGCTCCAACGTCTTTCCTCTCTTTTGCTTCTCTTCCTTTTGTTTTCCTCCTCATCTCCTCTTGATTTCTTCCTCTCCTTGTCCCTTCCAGATGACTTCTCTTCCTCTTCGTTAACGCTTGGATACAAAGTTCTCTCTGGAGACTCAGACCATCGCCACTCCCTCTTTGATCTCTCACTTCCTCTTCTTCCCTCGTCCTGTCTCCTCTCGCTGAAGTCCCCCTCTCTGCACTCGCTCCTGTCTTCCTGCATCCTCTTCCTCCTCGCCACCCTCTCTCTCTCCCTGTCCGGCTGCGCAAACTCCCCTCCAGGGTTGCGGAAGATGTGGAGGAAGTTGCACGCTTTCCCTTTTGGGCACCTACCTCTGTGAAATAATCCTGAAGATAATAATAATAGTTATTAATAACACTAGCCATTGACCATATTGGAAAAAACAACGAAGGTAACACCAATGCTTACCGCATATTGCAGACTTCCATGCCGGAATGTTCGTAAATTGAGCAGATATGACCTTCCCTCCGTACCAACGCCCATTTAGAGATGTGACGGCCTTTGCTGCTTCCGCCTCCCTTCCATATTCCACGTACACATTACCACGCAAATGTGGCTCTGCATTAGAGCATATGACTACGGCAACAGGCTGTCCATATCGGTAAAGTTCTGGTACTACATCTTCATAGAATTCTCTAAGTAAAGAATGTATTGTTTAGATGGATGATGTTAGTTTCTTTAACAGTAAGTCGTTGCCAAAACCATAGAAGTAAAACATTTTTATCCACTATAATGTAGAAAAATTTTCCACCGGAAATTGTAATACGTTTTTAGAATTCTTGGGATTTAAATGACAAATTATTATATCAATGCAATCTAGTGATATTGGGATTTAAGTCATTTGAATGAATCCAATACCAAGATTTTAATTTCAAAACTTTTCAATCGATGTAACATTCAAAATACCAAAAAAGTATCATCAACTTTTGAAATTATTTTTATAAATTTAGGTGAGTAAGGGTTATCAGACTATGAACTGTTTTCCAAATATCTAATTATAGGAACTAATCCAAATGCGTTCTTTGATATTAAGATAGCTGAACAACTTAATAACATAACAGGAATTATTTCGCAGCTCAATTTATTTTATTCAGCAATTAATTCATATAAGAGAGGAAAAATTGTTATCTTCAGCTTCGATTATTACGTTAGTTTTTGTTCATGGATGCTTACTTATTAAAATATACTACAATAGAATTATCTGAATTTTACTAGTAAATTGTTATATTTTAAAATTCCTTTTAAGATAACAGATGAAACTTTTAACAAAGTTTCCTGTTTCTTCATTTCTATTTTATGTAAACATATTTAATTTATATTCTATAATTTAGAAAATTAGGATTATTGACTTAAAGATCATCAGAAACTGTTTTTTCACGGATTTTTACAGTAAAAAGATTTTTTTAATTGGAACAAATGCATTTTATAAGTTATGTTTACAAATTAGGAGTGACCATAATAGATAATAATATGTATAAATTTTAAGGATACACTGATAATCCAGTAAGAAATTTCAATCAAAAAGCAATTGAAGTGGAAATAAATATTCTATTTGAGGATAAAATAACAGTTCGATAAATTAATCAGAAATCAAGAGAGATGATTCAATGATGAAAAAGTTACTTTCTCCCCAAGTATTTGGCATAGAGTTGAACAGGAAAAGGGGATTAAGAATGTGATTAAAAATTGCATATCTTCAAAAGGGTGAAAGGTGTATTCAAAAGATATGACATAAAGACATAAAGAAAGTTGTCAGCATATGACCTTGTTGGGTTCTAACCAACCAATCATGACATTTTTTGGACATAAGTCTGATATAGATCTCTTTTGATAGAAAAATTACAATGGTAAAAAGGCTCAAATATTACTTCATAAACAAAGGTTAAACAAAAAGTAAAAAACAGCAACATGACTGGGACTCAAACCCAGTTCTCCCTCTTACCAGAAAGATATTCTAACCACTAAACTAGTGTTTACAGCTGGGTTTCACTTCTTTTTAACTTTGGGTTTCAGGAGTATGCTTCCTCATGCTTGGTTAACGTAAATTTCCTTAATTTATACAACAAATACTTAGAGAATCAATATGGGGAAAATCAAAGCTGACATCTGGTTGATGCCTTTGTCAGCATATTCCAATTATGACTTTCTTAACAGAGACAGAGCAACTGTGGTCAAAAGTTTGACTGGTAGCATACCAAATAGGTCGAAAGTCAACATCTAACAGAAATGGTTAGTTTGAGAATAAAACAAGTCTGTTGAAACAGTAATGCCAGTTATCCTCCATTTGCAATTCACGAAATTCCTGCAAACTACAATAGAAATAGCGCTAGAGATATGGACTCCCAACATCTTACCATCCACCCTCAATGAGGATTATCACGTAATGCAGTAGTTGAAATAACATTTTTCATCTCCAATCTCAAAAAACAACCAATCAGGATAAAAACACTGTGCAACAATCTTAATTCACAGTTAAGGCTAATCCATCCCATTAAAAGTAGGCTTACAATAGAGGTTTTCTTCCACATTTTTGAAATCAAGATCATTTACCCTGATCACTGATCGATTTTCTTTTAGTAAAGGATACGTGAATGGATCGTTTCTATTTTTTTATTTGGCTTTGGCAAAGCTTTGCTTATTTGCCATTACTTCACCGCACACTGAATTGAAAACTGACACCTGTAAAAAATAAGAGGCTTAATTTTGTTACTGCTACCCTAACATAACACATTTTCTAGGAATGCTGCTCATCTGTAAAAAACATTTTCAGAAACTCTTGAACAGTATAGAAGGAAAAGGCAACAGAATAACTTAATTAATCCCAGATTTAAAAAAGAACCTAGAGAGGAAACTGAGGAATAATTTGCAAAAAAGAAAGTTAAACATTGGAGATAATTCCGGATCTAAACACAAGAATAATATGTATCCCTAAGGTTCAAGTAAAGACTATTTCGTTTTGTATTAGATGCATTTTTCTTTGAATATTTTTGTAAGGAAACAGACCAGTATCTTGAGTATTGAACGTGTGTAATATTTTGTTTGTCTACATTTTTACTTTCTCCATATACGAAGTATAGAGAAAGTATTGTTTTCATGAAAAATTTCGACTTCGAGATTTCAACGGAAATACATGTTTTGGGGTTCCTAGAACACGTTTTGACCATTTTCGGAATGATGTCTGTGTGTATGTGTGTGTGTGTCTGTACTTGTGGGCGCTCTAACGTAAAAACTATCAGTCGTATCAATACCAAACTTCATATATATTACTGCAAAGTGTGCTGTCAGAGTTGATTAGTTTTTGGAGTATATCGGTTGAACGGAAGTCGAGCTTTATTCATTTAAGCTCATTTCCGGTTTTCAAAATATCTCCATAAATATGATATATACGTATATTGTATTACTTATAAAAGTTTTAGATAATGTAATTTACCATAACTTTTGTATTTAACATATTTTTTACTTTAAAAATGGGTTTCTTCAAATATACATAACTTTATTTCCAACAATAACTTTAGATATGTTTATGTGCCTTATCTTACTATACCATTTATGTCATCTAACATCTTCTGCCTTTATCTTCCCTTGTAGTCTATTCTCAATTATTTCCTTCAGTAGTCTCACTCCTCTCAATATTTGACCCATCCATCCCAAAATCATCCGTAGAACCCTTTAGTTCTCCTGTACAACATTTTCCATTCTAATTCAGACCCACAGGCCTCCAAACTATTATCTTCAGCTCTTCTTAGGGTCCATGTTACATACCCATACAGTCAAACACTCTGCACCAATAATTGACCAATCTTTTCCTGATTCCTTTATCAAGACTTTTATGAACCTAATCTTAGTATCTTCCATCCTATGAAAGAGAATTTATCCACCTGCTCAAGTTTATCCCCATCCACCCTAATTGTAAACTTAATTTTCTTTCCCTTAGTAAACCTCATTCCTTCATTTTTGCATTCATCATTTTTTTCTAAGCTCCCTTATTTTATTGTCAAGCCCATTTACTAGAATTTAAAAAACCCTTCTATGAATCAATCAATATTTTATGATGCATAATTATCAAAGGAGAACGCTGAGACATTCTGAACAGCTAAGAAAGCACTACAATTTGGAAAGTTAATTTGAGAATTGTTAAATTTGGCAGTTAAGATAAAAGTGTGATTCAATATCTTTCTAAATCAAAAGTATGAGGCACCCAATGAGTAAAGAATGATAATGAAATATTTTCCTTGATTTGTTTGCTTCAAAATTTTGGGGTGCTTTTTGTGCTAGGGGTGCACCTTATGCACAACAAAATACAGCCGTATTAATATTGTTGATTAAATATGACATTTAGTCTATGCTTTTTCATTTGGGACATAATTGAAATCATAACTGATGTAACTCTGACCTAGGAAATACATCATTTAAATTTTTTTTAAATTATTATCAAAATAAATAAATGATGATAATTTTCACCAGCTAAATAATTTTACTGTCCCATTTTTGCACTAACACTTGTACATATTCAGACAAAATTATTATTATTGTAAATTTTCCATAAGTAAGCAGTTTTTATAGGATTTTATAAAAATCTCAAGAATCAAATGAATCTTCCAAACAAAATGTACCTTATCTGCAGGATTTATTTATTAAAATTTAAATTATAGAAATATGTAGAACATGAGCCACAGACAAGTTTTTAAATTCCTATTAATCACAATTGATAAATAAGGTCCAAAAAGCAAATACCAACTAAATATCTATCAAGAGTTGGTATTAGCAAAAGATGATATTAATAAAAGCTGATAACCCTAAATGAATGAAAAGACAGCAATGAGTTCAATCAAACAGATTTAATATTAAAATCATCTATCAAGGTAAAAATTGATAGATTTAGCCTCTATTTGGTAATTGAAAAATAGTTAAGTTTTCCTAATAATTAAAATTATTCCAAACATAGAACAAGATTGACAATAACATATTTCTAATAATTTCTAAACCCTTTTAAATAAGGTCAAAAATTATTATATAAATTCCTACTAATGATCTCAACTTATTATTACATAAAAATATTTTCTTTATTTCACTGCTTACCTGAAGTGCTGATATGTTTCCGAATCATCATATTCCAACAGTAAATCTGTATCATATTCATCAAGCATCGACTGATCCATTCCAAAATGAGAGTAAAAATTCGGCAACAACACAACCTTGCTCAAAGCAGGTCTAGGATGATTTCTATCAAAGTATAAGCACATAACAGAGAATGAGAATCTTTCAAATCAAATCACTAGGACTTCAGTCAAAATATACACCTATCTATATACAATGAGACCTTTGCCTATCTTAAATGACTATCAAACTAAATTAAACTTATAGAAAAATATATATTCATTGAGTACTGATAAGTTGTAAAGACTTAATTTTATTCACGGAGATAAAGTAGTGGTTTAAACCCTTAAGTATGTGAATAATAGAGTCAGCAGCAAAAATTAACTAATATAATTCAATGGAAAAAAGGAAAGAGTACATGGCTGTTAGTAATTAATTTAAAAAGAAAAAAACTCCAATTGCCGTAATTCATGAATTACGGCAATTGGAGTTTTTTCTTTTTTTTTCTTTTTAAATTAATTGAATATAATTCAATTTTACAAATTTTGGTTTTGACGAATTTTACTCAAAGAAAGTGCTTAATTTCAAAATTTAATGCTTATTTAATCATTTGAATGGACCTATCAATATGAATGGGAGATGCAAAAATTTTACAAAACAAATACCAACATAAACATTCAATTCCTCATATAGCGAATAAACACCTAAATAGGTGCTCATTTTGAGTTATTTTACCTTGAGCACCGGTCACCAAAGCGACATGCACCAGTTTTACTGAAGAACGGGCACAGCGGCATATTGGGATTAGTTTCGGACACATCATTTGCAAATGCAGGACGCTCTCCTCCCTGAGAAGTTGCATTAAACAGTTAAAAGATTATATACAGTTTAAAATACGTAAATTGAAAAACTAGCCCTAATTTTAGATAAATGATGTAAATCAACTGGGTAATTTAGTATTTAAAAACTTCAAGAAATTTTTATAAACAAGATAACTTGGTAAATTACAAACTATCATTCAGCACACATTCCTGAAAGTGTCTTGCAATTGTGATAACAGGTTAATTTTGTGCTTCTGGAAGCTTACAATGACAATTCATTCAAATAAGAACAACAAAATTTATCTTAAGAACACTCCTATTAACATGTTGATGAAAAAATTAAACTTATGTACAGTTACTAGGCATTTCAATAGTATTTCCATCATTTTCCTTCATTTTTTACAAGAATTAGGTTAAATCTCGTGAAGATGGCTCGTGAATACTTTATATTTAGTATTTTAATGAAGTTTACTCTCCCAGAGATT
This sequence comes from Sympetrum striolatum, assembly GCA_947579665.1. Taxonomy (NCBI): domain Eukaryota; kingdom Metazoa; phylum Arthropoda; class Insecta; order Odonata; family Libellulidae; genus Sympetrum; species Sympetrum striolatum. The sequence continues at coordinate 64,312,980 of OX388351.1, read as the reverse complement.
AGTACTTACTTTTTCCACAAAATCTACGATTTCTTTCATTAACTCCTCCTAAAAATAAAGAAAATAACAAATATTTGATTAAAATTTAATAATTGAAACTTCAATGGTGATTAATTCTCAAAGTAGTTATGCCTTTTGAAATCAAAGACAGCAAAGCATTAATTTCGTGCACAAATTTTTCTTTAAATCCTCCGTGATGTATTCCTTACATCCAATTGTTACAGTATTACATATTTCAATGATTGGATCTAAAATAGCACTCTTGCCTGTCTTCTCTGTTTTTCTTCTTGTTCTTTCCTCTTCTCCTCCTCCTGGATCCTCGTCTTTTCTTGCTCTTCTTCCCACTCTTTACGAATCCTCAACTATTTGAAGGAACAAAATTGAGTTATAGAACCAGTCACACACAATTGCTATGAATTTTGAGGTATTACAAAGAAAATAAAATGAAAACTAGCGGAGATGAATCTAAATTATGACATTTTATCTCAGACAAAACGTAAGATAAACTGACTGAATGAAGAGGACAATTTTGAAATGTATAATTAATAAAAGGAGAAATTTGAACATCAATTCAATAAGGAGGGGAATGTAAAGACCAATTTTCGTTGATACTCATTAACAAAGCAAATATTTAATGTGCCATCACCTGAGCTTAAAGTAAATCGCTGTAATATATTTTATCCACATAAAAAAATCATACATAGAATTTGAGATGAAGAAATTTGAATGAGAACATATTTTCAAAGAAAACACAATGCACCATGAAATTAAGCTTAAATTCAAGTGATTAAATGTATAATCTTTATAGTTTATAAAAACCTTCATTTGTCTCTTCAATTTCTTATAAGTTATTATATTTATAAAACTATTTGATATAAAATAAGTTTTATTAAAATTAAATGACAAACAATTGGCTTACTTCTTGTTCCTCTCTCTCCTTCTTTGCTTTCTCTGCTCTCTGCTTGCGAAGACACCATTCATGTTGAGCAACTACTTCAGCACGTTCCCACTCTCTGTGCCTTTCTATTGTCAATCTTTCCTCTTCTTCTTCTCGAAATTTCTCAATGATCTCCTGCTCAGCAACCCAAGCTTGATAAGTTGGAGACATCTCTTGTTTTCTTCGTTCTAATTTCCAATTTCAAAAAAAATACAATGATCAATACTTGTAACTGACATGAGAGTAGATACACCATCTAAAATTTTAGGGAGAAACATTTTAAAATAACAAAAAGTAAGAGGAAAATATTCAAATGAACTCAATCCTTTGAAATCAGAAGTAAAGATTACTTCAGGAATTACTAAAAAATGTCGGTGAATCTAGAAATTTACCAAAATGTCAATGTGGAGAAAATGTTGCCTAATTTCACAACAGTTATTAGTTAAAATTAAAAATTACTTATTTCAAATCCACATGAATTGGTAATTTCCTACTATACAGCTTGATTTCCTACACATTAAGAGAATTTAGAGACAGTGTTACCGCCAGATTATGAATGTCTAAATCAAATAAGAAATTTGTAGGAAAATTGTTCTGAAACAGTTCATTTTTCTCTAATTTGAGAACAGATCGTGTAAAAATTTCAGAAAACGAATATCATTAGGATATTACCTTCATCGAGAATAGCATCTCTTTCTTTTGCTCTCTTCTGTCGTAAACGCTTTCTCCGTATTTTTTTAACTTGAGCACGCCACAATTTATGCCTGAAAGAAGTTATCACTGAGGAAATGACTGTTACTTCTACAGATACAAGACACATTGAGGATATGGTTTACCTTCCCATATTTTGCATTCTATCTTTAGGCACAAAGTCGCACAGTTAACATTTGATTAGCAGTCCATCGTATTTCTAAACTTTGCATAATTTTACAAATAACCTTCCCCACGTCTAGTCTAGTAATCTGTCAAAATAAAGCATTATCTTGAATAGACGACCAACGAAATGACTGCTGTAGCTCGCATAGATTTGTAGAGTTGTCTGCTAGGCTTAAGTGATGTCAAAATCACAAAATTCATTGACGGTGTATATGTCTTTTTATACCTTATTTACTGTCAACGATTAAAAACGCCCTGTTTAGTTGCCATCCTTATATATTTTATTCATAATCCTGAGATTTTGTATTTGAATCACGAGAACGACGCATGGAATTTTATTCAGGTCGAAAGAGGGCAGCAATGGCATTTATCGTCGTAATGCGGTAATGCAGTATGATTTTTTGTCGTGGCCAACTGGTATATGATGCGGTAGGAAATTTCTCTGATATTTCATTTTAGCAAGTACAACCGGCTTGTTTATTTATATGTGATTAATTTTCTACCTATATTACGATGACCTTGTTTAATAATCTTATTACTTATAACTCGTGGCGGCTTCTTACTTGCTCATTTCGCAGACTAATGAATTAAAATCATTTGAAAAATTTCTTGCATTATTATTAAGTAAATTTTTACAAAATGTCAACACATCAAACGCAGTGACGCGTTTTAATCAAGGAACCATGATTTCCTCGTAAAATTTCATACATGAAAATCCATTCAATTAGTTTTTTTGCGTGTCTTGCTGTTTCTGTTTGTTTTGAAATGATTGCTAGAAGATTATACCAGAATCACGTGAAGTCTGAGCTCTTCGAAGTCTCTGCCTAATTAATATTCTTTTTCGTACATATTACCTACAACTTTGAACACCTACTATTCGGATATTATCGGAATTTTGATGATACAAGTTAAATTTTCATGTACTTAAGCAGTTTTATTTTATTTCAGGAATGGGAAGCCTGGCGTTGAATAACTTAACATAACCAAAATTAGACCAGCACTGTGAGGCAGGACCGGCAGGACTTACAGCATATTGAAAAAGTACACCAGAAGAATACTTAAAATATTATTTTTGACATGTTTGATTGGGCAATAGCTGGTGTTAATGTAACATTGCCAGGAGAGGGTGGGCCCGAATGTGCGGCGTATTTATCTTTGAGTAAAAGATTTTATGAAACTTTAGTTGTTCTTGGCATAGCTGTGTGTGTGTTTATTTGGGCTCGATCTCATCCTGTTCTATCGAGAATTTTTCTTTACCAAAGAAGCGAATGTAAAATTTATAGGGAACGACATTCGCAAGATTTACCAAGCGGCAATCATGAATGGAACAACAGAAATGTGGAAAATGAAAACGCTGAGAATGAGAGCCTTCTGAGAGACAGTAGGAATTTATGCTCTTTAAATTATTGTAGTGAAAATAAGCTCATTCGTGAAAGTTTACAAGATCGAAATAGGAAGAATTGGCTTTTGATCATTCTATGTCTTATTTGGGGTGCAGAGATAGGGTTTAAGTTAGCTACTCGAACTGTGATATATCTTCTCAACCCCTGTCATATTGTTACTGCAGTACAGGTAAGGTAACATTTTTTTGCTTGGCATTTAATTGGAGCATGAAATTTAATTGCATGTACGTGCATATGTATGTATACAGCAAGCAGTTTATAGCTTTGTAATTTAATTCCGAATTTCCTCCATCGTAGATATATCTCCTTGCTGCTCAACCAAGTTCCCAATTAACTGCCATTTTTAGAATGCATCTTTATTTCCTCAATGGTGCAATTTTGGCTTTCCTGTTTCCAAACACTGAATCGAGAATGGTAAGTCATGACATTTTTAAATTTTTTTTATTGTGTTTTCTCTCTCCTAAATTTATAATATTATGAAAGAACTGATTTCAGAAATTCTATAGTTAAGTGAAATAGAATAAAAATTTAATGCAGGTTAATGAACCTGATTGCTCAAATTTTACCTCCTTATTTTTGGATCACGTTTGTTGCATTTATTTTTCTTTGTTTTATATATGCATACAATTCTTAATTCAATTGATATTAGTATTTTTAAATAACTACAATACCTCTGGCATTTCTTTTAATTTTACATGTAAGGAAGTAGTTTATAACATCGTAAGATAATTATGTATGAATATATGTGATTAATCACATCCTTGATGAGCAAAATGACAAGTCCTTAAAAATTGGGTTTTGTTATAAGGATCAGTGAATAATTTTTAATGAAGTATGAGACATTAAATAACTCTGAAATTAATTACATCCATCAAGATGTAATACAAATACAACGTATCAAACTGTAATCACAGTTTCTGATTTCAACTTATTATGATAACGTGGCTAATTATTCATTATGATCAAATAAATTCACCCATGTATTAATTAAAATAAACACAATATCATATTAACTACACAAAAGTGCTATTGATCTAGAAGTGTCATGACTTTATTTTGTTGATATTTATCGCAAATAGTTTTCTTATTAACTAATTTTTCAAGTAATTGATTTTTATTTGTATCCATAAAAGTTAAATTATTGCAATATCCTAAGCTGAAGCCAAGGTTTGACCAGGAAGCATATTCGAGTGAGGTGATCAACACTTAACCACTGCACCACATCAATAGATTTCCTTGTTCCTACTGAAGCTGCTATGTGCTTGTTTTCAGAGATCTTTCAATACCGAGTGATGGATTTATAGGAAGGCCCCCTGAAATTAAACCAAGCATTGCTTTCATCGTTAGCAAACATGTTATTGATTTACTCGAAATGTTTCTCTTTTTCCATCTTGGTTGCTTCTCTTTCTCGTTGTCAATTTGATCACTGATCTCAATTTGATCTATTACCATCTTCAGGGTGATGATGTAGCTGGCTAAGAGCATGGGTGAAGTAGACCTCAAATAATACAATTACACCAAATCGCAGCATCGTGCCAAATTTAATTACTGTATTGTATACATTCAAGCAACCTAGCACTGAAATTGCATGAAGAGGAGTATATTTAATCTCAAGGTTGATTGAAATAGAATGTTTCATATTTTCTTTAAACTTCGCAAAATACAGGAGACTTAGAAAAAGATTGTTTAAATGTCTGATTTTGTTTTCAAAGTGAACCAAAGGCTGCATGGAATGAGGATAAAAGCCTCAGGTTCCATAGCTGTGGATTAGAGTGGTATTCATACACAAACTTAGTCCCATGAATTTAATTGGCTTGCAAAGCAGTTGAGAAAACATTTTACCTTATTATTTCTGATCCTTCATGAGCTTCTCCTTGGTAATGTTAAAGTAGACAAAAGTAAACTAATTTTTTATATCTTCTTATGAATTGATTTTCATATTTTGCTGTCAAAGAAGAAATTTCAGCACCAAGTGGCTGACAAAAGTAATGGGTAAATATGGCTTAAATAGAAGCTAGGATAGCCCCTTTAATAGAGAGTTTTAGCACAGCGTACACCATAGATTCTTTAGATTCAAACATGAGGGATAACAGTCACAATCTACTGGGCACCGTTGAGTTTGAGCATATTGTCCACCTACGACGGAAACATTTCTTCGGTCGTAGTATACAAACCTTCATTTGTCTGTTTAGTATCCTTGCCACTTACTTATTGTTTTCACTGTCTTTGAACCTTTGAGCCCTGTTCCGGGCCACCCAGTCCAGATAATGAACATAAAGTCTGTAAGCTTTTTATCAAAGATCTTTAATGATCCACAACAGTTCCAAGAACAACAATACAGCCAGAAAATCAACAAATAAACAAATAGTTGCCAAGGCCTCACCCATCACATCTCCCCTTCTTTAGATAACTTTTTTTTTATAAATAAACCTTCATTTACGGGAGTTATAAATAAAATTTGGATTCTCAGTACATTTACGATTTCGATTACTTCTACGGAGAGAAGGTGGTTGCATTTCTATAGGCGACTTTACAATTGGGAAATCAACATCTAATTCGCACTCACTCCAATCTTCTTTTGACACCCGAAGGTGTCTTCGGTTTCGTCTATATTCGACATCTTCTGTAACCACTTTGTATGATCTGGGAGCAACCTGTTTCACTACCTTAGCCTTACACCACGGTTTATTGCGATCATTTGGTTGAATCCGAACAATTACACCAGGTGACAACTCAGACAAATCTTTGACACTAGAGTCATAATTCACCTTCTGCTTCTCTTTGCGTTTGATCAACTTTGCCTTTACATTATCGAATACCCTAGGTTTTAACTGGTGTCCTGAGACTGGGAGCCGTGTTCGGGTTGCTCTGCCGAATAATCTGTGGATGGGAGAGACTCCAATCTCCTCTGAGGGAATGTTACGCTGTTCTAAAAGCGCGAGATAGGGATCTGTGCCTGATGAATGGCATTTAAGTAACAATTTCTTGGCCTGCTTTACAACATTTTCCGCCTTACCGTTGGCCTGTGAATAACACGGTGAACTAGTCACCAATTCAAATCCGTACTCTTTTGAAAACTGACGAAAATTACCACTATCAAATGGCGGACTGTTGTCGCAAACTACTCTTACCGGCACTCCATGTCTAGCAAAATGAGCTTTCAATTTTGGTATAATACCTGAATGTGCCAGATCGGTAACACGGTCAATCTCATAAAAGTCCGGATAATGAACATAAATTCTGTAAGCTTTTTATCAAAGATCTTTAATGATCCACAACAGTTCCAAGAACAACAATACAGCCAGAAAATCAACAAATAAACAAATAGTTGCCAAGGCCTCACCCATCACAAGCCCCATCTGGGTGATAGCCTCGTTTGATGTCTTCAAGATATATCAAAACTATTTGATTAAATCAAGGTATATAAGCATGAGATAAGAAAAAAGTATAAATGTGATGATATGCATTCTTGGATTTAATGAGAAGATCAAGAAAATTTGCAGAAACTCACAATAAGACTGTGAAACTTGTATTGCATAAGAAAAACCATACCCTACATGATGTGGTTCCTAATGCCTCAAAAAAAAACAATATTAATATATTATAGCATTTCCTCTAATTTTTTTAAATCTCTACTTATTTTGCACTGAAGCCTCCATCTTGTTGGTTGTTGTTAAATAATAATCCATTCCTTCCCTGTTAATAAATTTATATCGACACCTTCCCCTGTTGCATTTGTAACAAATATCAGTGAACCTTCTGCTTCTACCTTGATATCTCTTGTTTATGTTCCTCCATCTCCATTTGTGATTTCACTTTGCTCTCTTTTCTTTTCAAATTGAACTTGTCCTTTTCCAGCAAATACAGAACATGCTCTCACAGACACTGTGAATTCAAATTATTATTAGTAGCCCTCACCACTTCTTGCTGCACTTCCTTCCAGCCATTCGTATGTGTTCATACCTATAATTTGACAAAGGAAACCAAGTCGTCCCAGGCTGAAAATTGGAGCCACTCCTGCTTAGCCATTTCCTTTGCCATTTTGATCTCATAGTTGCTTCCCAACGCCAACGAGATATATACCAGAATTCGTATGCCTGTGAGTTTAGTGAAGACACCGTAGAAGTTTGTGCATGCGCAGTAAGGTTTCTGGAAAATATCGGTAAGCCACTAAGCGCTTGCTAAAACTCTCTAATATCTCAGAAATTCCCTTTAGGTCAAATGGGTAATCAACTAATCTAAGAGATGAAAGTAGCCCTCCTTGCTCATATATAAGGCATCTCTCTTCTGCATCATCCTTCTGGAGATGGGTTCAGAGTCGATGATAAAAAAGCAAACAACGTATGGAGAAGCAAGCCAATGAGTATTTCTTATCATTGTTTTACCAGGAAATTGCTGAATTATGTTACTGATTCCTTGGATACTTTTATTTTTAATTGTATACTATAATTTAAAGCTGAATTGATAATTTGAATCATTTTGTGAAACAAAATTTCTATGAAGCATGTAGAAATGATTCTTTTTGTCCATGTTGTTTCAGCTCCCATGCAACAACTGAGTGTAAAATGTAGGAAATGATTTAGAAATCAAGTTTTATCTAAGGTAAAACTGTTTGTTAGTAAAAATTTGGACGTAATCCCTCAAAGACTGTAGTCCTGTGTAACACGCTATAGCTTTCAGAAATGTTTTTGAGTAATAGTGTAGAATAATAGTAGCTACTGTAAAAACATAATTAACAATAAGGATTTACATGTTGGTTTCATTTAAGTGCTGATTTTCTATGCAGTATATAACTAAAGTGAAAGATATATATTCTTCCTTGAAATAAATGAGCCTAGTCTCGTAAGATGCTGAATTGGCTTAAAATTATTCCACGTTATTGTCAGCTCTCTGACCTTTTTGAAAGAATTGAACTTTGGACTTATGTCTTGACTCTACTAATTCTGTCTTGTAAGAGAAATTTATGCTTACAATTCCAATGCTTACTAAGTGCATTCATAGATAACTGCATATAAGCAGATGTAGAGTGAACATTTACAAAGATGAATGGCAACATTGTATTTTGACTTGTACTTTCATCCATATACATTGAGAGAAATGATATAGACATAGTTTTGAAAATAATCTGAAACATTCAGTCTCTGAAATTCTTTTTTATAAAGAAGTACTAGTATCTAATACCATGAAGATTTTCTGCCATCATATTGTGTACACTTTTGATTAGTGGAAAGAAATGCAAGAGAAAAAACAATCATTAATAATTAGAAATAATTTTTAACTGAAGGGTTTTTGGTAATAGAAGGGGTGGTAGTAGTTTAGTGAAATAGTGAATGGGAAATGACTTAAAGTAATTGCTAATTAATTATACCCGTGATATTATTGCTAAATATTATTTTATCTTCTTATGAGTTGATTTATGCCTTGATGTAAATGGGTTGAGATCGGAAATGTGCTTATTTTAAAGATGTTGATATTTAAGTACAGTAGAACCTCGATTTTACGAAGTTGAAGGGACCCAAAAATTTGCACTTTGTAAAATTCGGGCTTTGTAAATTTGAGGTTTTCTTTCAAGCAATCGAAATCTCTACAATACCAATCCAATTTCAGTAACACAGTGCATAAAGTTAAATGGGATTGAAAGGAAGGTAATATTTCAATAAAATTAATTATACATCCAGTTTAATGTTTAATACAACAGAAAAAAATTCTAAACGTTTTACATTTTAAAATAATCATCAATTTTTTTTGTTTTTTGGAAGTTTCAATGAAATATGAGGTGATTTTCTCAATACCTGAAAGGTAATTATTGAATGAATCAGGTACGCCATCAGTAAACATCTGAAAATTGTGAAGCACTTTTATAGAGTGTCTTAATTCATCCCTTGTAGGGGGGGAAGGTGCTTCTGGGTCATCTTCATAGCTTGTAGAAGAGCTATCTAAGTTCACTTCATCCTCATCTTCTTCGTCTTCATTTAATTCACTGCAGTTATGCGTTATCACATGAGAGTCACACTTGACATATGACTCAGCATGAGAGTATGCATCTGGGATGTACTGATTTAGTTGTGCCATTTTCTTACTAAGGAGGTCCTGTAGTGTGGGAACCTCCACTAACTCTTCTGTCTCTATAATTGATGTGTCACCAAAACCAGCTGATCTCCTACAGTTAGAAATAGTGTTTGCAGTGGCACTGTCTCATGCTCTGGCAATTCCTCGCACAGCATGGAGCAATGTCCATGGAGGCACATCTTGCACATCAGAGGCTTGATCTGCAACAAATGTATGCGTACTAAAGCTCTGCTTACAGAAAGCTAAACTATGCTGGTATAAACTTGTCAAATAATTATGAGGATGAAATCGAACTAATTTCTGTTACAAATAAAAGTCACAAGCTCATTCAGGAAGAAAACAATAGATATCACATGCAATTCTCTGTGTGCACTATAGTAGTAGTAGTTCGTTAAAAGCGCTTAGGTGATTTTGCCCATGTGCTCCCACCAAGATTTGAAATCAGAACTGATTCCTCATGAGTCACGAGCGTTACCCACATGGTTCTCCAGGAGCCAATGTGCAGTATATTTGCTTCAAATGGAAAAGATTTAAAAATTAGACTACGATTATACTGAATCCCTTTATAGCATAGACCTTATTTCAAGGCCTAGGAGACTCAAATAAGTCACAGTGAATGAAACTCACAGCCATTAATTCCAAGAAACTAGCTCGTAAATATTTTAAGTCATTTCAGAACTTTACTTAAGTTAATTTGAAGCTCCCTCTTTTTTACGTTCTACTATGCTGACGTTTAGCGGTGATTTTTGAGAGCTACTTACTCGCGGGTACTTTAAACAATTCTTACCTAACGATGTAAAATGCTTTCAATTAATAAATTACGTATTGAAAATGCATCAAAATTTAATAATAATGATGTATTACTACAAATTAAGTATTCTTTAATTAAACTAATTTTAAAATAACTAATAAGTGATTCCGTATCTTTTCTTGAATCTATCAAGCCACCCATTTGAGGCTTTAAAGTTATCGCACTTCAGTTTAAGAGCCAAAATCTGAGCCTTCTCCTTCAGAATTGGTCCACTTACAGGTAATTTGCACGCACGACACTTCAAAAAAAATTATACAGCTGCCTATCAAGTTGATCAAATTGCGACGATGAGACGTACTTTGTTTTTAATGATGTTGTTGCGTGACTCAAAATTTTTTCCCTTGAATTGACGATTGCTGCCAATGTAGATAAAGATATGCCATACTTCCTAGCAATTTCTGATTTTGTCTGCCCGCGATCACGTACTTCCTTGACAATTGACCTTTTGGTGACCAAACTCAGGGACTTCCTCTTTTTCTTGGTCAGCGATATTTTATCCATTATTTTACTAAAAGGCTCACAGGATATCACAACACAGGCCACCTCGCGCAGAGAGTGGTTCTGACTGAACGCGCATGACTTTTCCTCGCTTGGAGACCAACATTTTTCAGGGTGTCCATCATCCAACCATCATTTTTCAATTTTTTACTAGCCAGTTAAAATCCGGAATCCCTGCAGCAGCATTAAGAATTTTAAGTTGTCGCACTCCAATTTAGCAGCCAAGACCCGAGCCAAAAACTCCCTAAGTTGAAAACAAATTCTTATCATCCTCTATTCTCTCAATCTATCGTCCAAATAGAAACCATATACTCCTGGAAACTGCTGATCTATACGATCCCACGTCGCAGATTCGCGATATTACCAGAAGGCTTGATGAACAAAGAAAGAAGAGCACGGCTACGTCTTATAAGCTATCATTTTTCGCGAAAACTGTAATCAAAATTTTTGTATCCCACGAAATTTTCACATTTTCCCATCTAAAATACATGGGATGAGGGTCTTCCCAACGTAGACAATCTGGATTCAGCTGCTACTGTTTACGGCGATCGTCATCCCATTGTACTGAGCTCAGTGCTACAAAACAATTTCAAATACTTCGTAAAACCGGGGTTCATTCACTCCTAGGGACCGGCATCTCACTTCGTAAAACATGAAATCGAGGTTTTACGTAAAACCGAGGTCATTTTACATGTACAAAGATCGGGACCGGCGGAATGGTTCGTAAAACTGTGTCACTTCGTAAAATCGAGGTTCGTAAAAACGGGGTTCTACTGTATTACTATTTATCTTAGTTTGCATTCTTTCCTGGGTTCACTGCATTGTTTATTTATCATCAGTTTTTGTGCTGGCATCCTCAGGTCAAAGTCAGCTTCGACCTGGAGATACCTTGGAAACTGTCATCGTGAAGAAAAACAAGATGGTGAACCTTAGTAGGAATCTCTATCCCCCCACAGAAATGTATTTGACATAAATTCAAGGATAAATAGTAACGATACTTTTTGACATAAATGGCTCCTTTGCTTTGACCGTCCATTTCCTCGGCGTGGGCCCTTTGGCGCCACTAAAAAAACTTTCACTCTGCGTACATAGAATTCAAAAAACTCCGAGTACATGCCCTGAAGGTGGAAGACATAGGTTCTTGTGCCAATCCTCTCAACATTTTTCACCTCTAGTTATTTCTTTGTTTTCATGTGCTTGCCTAAATGTGCAAAGTTGAAACAACTTTTTCTTGTCTTTGCTGATTAAATTAATTTTCAGAAGTTTTTAAAATTTTTGTTGATAACTAGGCTTAGGTTGTTTCAGATAGTTTATATAGGATACAAGGGATGTTAACAAGTATAAATATTTGAAAGTTTCTCTGCAGCAGATACTGTGAAACTGTCATCTGCTTGTTGTCCTTGTAAGTATTTAGTATATTTAAGGTATTATATGTAATGCATCCTAATCATTTCATCAAAATTTGGTTAAGTAATTATTATTTAAAAAATTCATGGTAAACAAGTAATAAGTTAATAAGTACCATAAAATAATCCCTGAATCAGTATTGTTTAAGTAATTATTAATTATATATTTTAATTAGTCTGATTTTTTATCCATCACTATCAGTGATGGTCATCTTTGTTTCCCTCGCTATGATCTATCAATCATGATTCTCTCTCAATGACCTAATACTTTCTTAAACTAATTCTAATCAAATAATAATTCATGAATATGGGAATTGAATAAAGAAATTATAAAAGGATCTGGTGCTTTCCCGGCAAATATTGTGGATGAAGTTCTCTCGGGTTGCAAGCCGGGTGGTTTATTCGATGTCTCTTGACGTTTCAGTCCCTGTCACCTATATATAAGCGATCAAAATTCTAAAAATGTTCCACAAGTGTCACTGACTTGAAATTTTTACAACGTACTGGCCCTAACATATCACTGCCAGAAAAAAGGCAATATTGAACCTCCAGTTTCATGGGTTCCATGCCAAAAGGCCCCAAAGTCCCAAAGTTTTCCACAGGATATATTGCGGGGATTTTTGAAAATATTTTGAGGCACTTCCCGGCAAATGAGAGAGTTGAAATTCAATGGATCGCAGGAAACCGTAATTATCTGTTGAAAATTAAAAAAACATCTTCAAAGACCATCCTTGGTTCGACGCTATGTCAGGGTAAATATTCTCCTATTTAAAATTCATTGCGTTGATTTAAAAAATTTTTTTGAATCCCTTCCCAATAGCATAGAAACTATAAGCTCAGCTTGTAAATAGAGATTATAAATATATTTTATATGTGCTGTTTAATGTTTCTCTGATTGTCCTTGGTTCGATCCCAGAGAGCCATAACATTCCTCAATGCATTTCTAATGGGGATTTCTAACAGAATCCTATTTTAGGACCTTTCTGGTATGATATCGACATCAATCTTTGCATTAAATAAGATTAAGTTGTACCAAGCTATAATGTGTAGTCACATTTGCCATTAGGTCCTGAATTCCACACCAGGCGTCTCTAAAATTAGAATTTGCTACGATTTTTAAGATTTTTTTAACCGTTTCCCGATAACATTGAAACTTAAAACTCGGCATATGGATAGAGATGGTAAATACATTTCATATAAGTTGTTTAACGTTTCCCTGATGGTCCTTGGTTCAATCCCAGAAAGCCATTTGCATAACTCTGTGCATTTCAAATGTGAATAAGGAAGTCTTATCTTAGGATCTTCTCGGTATGATATCAAATTCAAAATTTGGATTAAAGAGGTTTTATTTCTACCAGGACCTTATATGTATTCACATTTTGCAAAAGGTCCTGTGTTTGACTCCCCACAACCTTACTATTTTAAACATACGGCGGAAATTTCAAATTATTCATGATTCATTCACCGAGAAGGTGGAAGTTCTATGTCCAGGCATGTGAGCAGAAGTAATACATGGTAATTGTTTTAAGATTTTTATTGAGTCTTTGCAAATTATAGTGCTTTAAACATTTCATTGTTACTTTCAGTATGCAAGCAACTTTTATTTGTATACAAATATCTCTGCAATCAGACGCAGGACCTGGTGGTAGTGTTTACAGTTTTTAAATACAATATAGAATTAGAAGTACCATTTGAATTATACACACAGTCAAAATTACATATAATTTTAAAGAGAATAGGTTTCTTGCAATAAGAGGAGCACTAATTTGCCTGGAATTTGCCTTAGAAGGGATGGGAACCTCTCGGAAAACCACTCTTAGGCAGTACTCATAAAACTTACAAGAAAAATAAAAAGTACTCCTAATAAAATCATTATACTGATACTCATATGATAATAAACATCCTCTTAAAAATATTTGTCCTGAATATTAAATGTTTATTTATCCACTTGTCTATCACTTAAACAAATAACATATTTTTTCACTACACAGCGTTCTTCAACATTGCCTTAAAAGTACACTCACGAGGAGAGAATGACTCGAAAATACTCGCAAGCAAGGCATTCCACTGCTCAATGGTTCTTTCAATTAAGTTTTTTCCTTCATTTGTCCTCTAAGGAAGGTGTTTAATTTTATCTTTATAATCCTTCCTACCATATTATGGTGGCTTTTCATTGGTGAAATAATAATGGTAATTGGTTACTAAATTCCTTTTTTATAAACTAATCCATCTATAGGGGAATTTTTTAACTGAATCATTATGCCCGAGTAGACCCTATAAACCATGATTTTTTAAATTATTGATGAAATTTATTTGAAACTGTATTTTCATAATCTGGTTATTTTTCCCTTTCCTGAAAAGTTCAAATGAAATAATTTTATTATTGTGCTATTTCATAGTTTTCATAGTTGACTTGAAATATTGGATTATTCCTCATAATCAGAATCTTGCAATTAACAAGAGGAGCTACTGTTTTGGTTTTTTCTTGTAAGGTAATTGTTTGAAATATTTGTAAGATGATTTTTCCTGTATTTCTTTATTTTTGAGGTATTTTTCATTTTATAATACTTCTTGGGATAATGATCTTGGAACAATTGTCATTATGAAATTCATTTCTGTTTCTATGCACAGAAAATGGAATGCCCAAACCTCTGATAATTCTGTATTTTTTTGCACATTCCCCTTTATTAAATGCTCCTCAATTTAAGGCTCAACAAGGAATCACCCTGTGGAATTCATCCTTTTTGTCTGCAATTAGTTTTGCTGAATTTTTAGTTGTAACAAGTTATCAAATATTTTTCGTTGGTTTAAGTCATTGCTGTGAAGGATTTTAGATTCTTACCTATTTTGCTATTATTTCTCTCGTTTCATATATACCAGGTCTGTTGATTAAAATTGATGTATTTGATTAACATGCTCTTCTGTCAAATATGCTAGTATCTCCTTTAACTAATGTATTTTCAGTGAATTATGGTAGTTTTATGTCAATGTGGTTTTATCTTTTCACGTCCTGATAGCAACTGTATATATTTCTCATTTGACTTATATTTTATGTAAATAGGACATTAGTTTATCATTCAACCTAATCATATTTAGAATCATCATAATTCTTGCATTTAATATATGTGTGTTATAATCTTAGTCTGAAATAATATATTTATTTTGCCTGTTTATAGAATACCATGACTGGTGCGCTGCAAATTAACACAACAATTCTCAACCTTTTCACCATATATGCTTAATTATTTGATAGCTGAATTGATGTTTTGGTATTTTTTCTGAATAGCTACTACCATCCTTTATTAGGAGAAGGAAAAATTTTAACTCATTCTCTATGCGTTAGAAGAAGCAAAGTAACCTTCATTATTAAAGGAATAGAATCATACAATGCATAGAAGAATTGACGATAAGCTTGGAATTTGCATGATTTTCTCTCAAATTTTCTCTCTAAAAATTCAGTGTTTGTGTTATGAATTCATTTCTACTTTTTACATTTCCTATTTGATGAAGGATTTCTCGGTTCACTTCAGCAATCTCTGTTTAAAAACTAACTTTAAGGTTGCATTTCAAAGTCGATATGACTACCAAAAATAAATTTTTGCTCTCTATTCTGTTTACTCCTCTGAGTTTTGACTGAAAGGTTGAGGATTGTACTTGTCTTCTAATGCCTTTGTTGATTGACATCTGAAGTAACCCTAACATGATCTATCAGCGAACTTATAGAAAGTATTTTGCAACTGTTTTAGTTGTTTTATTTGCAGTTTTTACTGCTTGCAGAGTAGCTTTGTAACTAATGCTTCCCATATTTACTCCTCAGCATTAAATTTCCTCTCTACAATGCTATAAATTTTGTACAGCTATTTAATGTATAATTTAATTATTTTTGTTTTATATAGTGGCCTCTCTTTTCTATGCATATCTCTTAATTTTATGAGAATTTGCAATCTCTCTTCATGTCAGTAAATCATTCTATTCATATGTTGATGGCTTTTGTTCAAGTATTTGTTGGAATTCAAATATATCATAAGTTTTTGTTTTAATATTTTATTCCTTGTAACTCTCCAGCTATGTAATTCACTTTTTTATTATATTTTATAATGGTTCACAGTCTACATTTATTCTTCATCACATTAAGATACCGAATTTTATATTCATGACTTTTAATTTCTTCAGTGATTATGTTTTATAAAATTGCCTCATTTTTCAGTAACAAACAAACACAGTAGAAGTACATTACAATGAGTATGGCATATAACAAGAGTTGCGTTATCGGGAGAGAATTTTCGGCCGTTGTCCGTCTCACAGCAAAAAGGATAAGGAGTTATGTTCATTATAACAAGTGGTTATTTTTTTAAGTATTGGTATAAGGAGTGCCGCATTTCTATGTTTTTCTTGCAGGAGGCATATCTCGGAATTGTCAGTTTACGTGAGAGACAGTCCCTCAAGCAAATGGTAATCTGAGGCACGTTATCTCTTCAAAGAGCAGAAAAAAAATGAAATGCAAAAATTATCGTCACCTAGTTCATTTTCATTTGTTTCCCACAACTAGCCTCACTCGTCAGCACAAATGCTTTAGGAAGTTTTGATTAGACTTCTCATGAGTTTCACTCTCCCCTTTTTCCCTCTGTTCATGCTATCCCCTCGTCTCTTGTTTTTTTTCAGCGATGGTGCCTCTAGTCAGCGTCGGAATTATATATTGAGTTCCCATCATATTGATATCTACCCATGGGATTTGTTATCGTACGAAACTTGACACCAAATTGTCTGATCTAGGATGGGTGAAAATATAGGAGATAACACAGAATAAGCAATGCTGATTTAGATTCCAAGTGTAACCTCTCCCCCTCCTTTATGACACAGCCATTACTTATGAAGCGTACAAATGAAAAATATCTTGAGGAAGCAATTTGATATGAATTTGGATAATCTAATGATATACCATTACTTTTTGACGATTATTGAGCAATAGCTTTCCACATTTTATATTAGAGGATGCACTTTGGTTATGGTGTATGAATTAAACACATTCGCTGCTCTTGGATTCTAGAAGACTGACATTTAATGTTCGAAATTGGCTATAATGAGTACTTTTCCAATTGTTGTCAGCTCTCATTATAACGAACTTCTACTGTATTATTGTTATCAATTCTGATAATCAATCATTGTTTTACAAGTATTTGATTCTACAATATTCAGTTCTCTTTTACTTTCATCTTCTTGTGAACTATGATGTTTCCCTCTAAAGATTATATTGATGCATTTCTAATTTACATGTTCTGGAATTATATGTTATGGATTTTTCATTTTTATCTCTCAACATTTTTACTTTTGGCATATCTGATGGGGTTCTTGTGCTTTATGGTAGTGGTTTCAATATCTTGTAAATCTGAAGTTAATCAATGTCTATATTTCATTTAGGTTTAGGTAATTAGAGAAGTAAGAGTATTGTGTTATTCTCCATTGACCTTTATTGTGACAAAATAATTATTGATGCGTTCTTGAGAAATTATATAACAAAATATGCACCCATTTTTGTAATAATCATTACTAATTGCAAAACAAATGTTACGAACTTAAAGTAGTAATTAAAAAGATAGTTTTTAATAGTAGTAAATTCTTTTAATAATTTATGGAATTTTTTACTGCTTATTATAATTTATAGTTGATGGATTGGATTAATTGGATAAAGGATGTTTTGTTAGTTTAATAACTTACAGACCAGTGTGGTAATGTCTGTGATTCACTAGATATATGAAGTTCCTATGATAGACATTTTCCAGTCATGTTGCGTGCAATATGATTAGAAATAATTGAGCTGAATAAGAGATTTTTAATGTTTTAAAGAGGTGGAAGTCTTCTCATGAAGAGACAAATCACCTAATCCATGCATTTTAAGATTGTTTCAGCTCTTTATAATAAATTCATTCCCCCTGCCAAAACAATGCAGATGCATTTTAACTGTTAATTGTAATATGTTAAGGCCTACTGAGACATATAAATGTATACCCTCCCTTTATGCTTTAATTGCTGTTATGAAATTGTATAGGATCAGTTTGATTTCTCAGAGAGAAATCCAGGTCATTGCTTACATACCCCTTCCACGAGGAATTAATTAAATTTGCTTTTATCCATGTATGTATTTTTTGCAGAAATTTTGGATCAGATTATGTATGTGTAAATACATATGAATGTCATATTTTATATTTCTGAATGTTGTGGTTGATGTGTACCAGATTTTTACCATTATGTTGTAAGAGGGTGTTGCTGTATTGGAAATAAATTAATGCTTTTATAAGTAAGACTAATCCATGAGAAGAATTTAGAAGTAACTATATATTCAGTAGAATTAATTTTTGTATGATATCATAAATTTCACTATTCAGCCAAGTAGTATTGTTTTTGATATCTGTATATTTTATCCAAAGACCATTAAGAATCTTAGTAAAATCATTTATTTCAATTCATTATCTTGTGGAATTCTATCATATACAGTTTAATGCATCCTCATTATTGATGTTTCTGCTTAATCCCCTTGGAATCTGACATTTATGATTTTGCCTTTATATATATATTTTTGGCCTTATGTATCTACGATTCCTTCCATTTGTATCAATAGTCAAATCCGATAGATGCATAGCTTTAATTATTATTCACATCTCGTTCAATATGTTCTCTCTTTATAAGTTTGTAAACGAAGGCATGCATTTTCAGTATTTATGTTTTTATCATTTTCCTTTCAATATTATTTTTTTCATGATATTGGGATCCACTGATGTCCAATATAAATGGACTTTCCAGGGAATAAAGCAAGAAAGTCAGGGGAAATTTATTGTAGGTGCTACCTGAAAGACAACATGCTGAATATATAGGTAAATGCTTGGTAATGCGGATTGTTTGGAAATGGGAAAGCTGTGTCGGTGTTGCATGACAAGTCATTACAATTTGAAATGTAAAACTGCTTTTCTGCAGATCTTCATGTGTACATCGGAGTATCTTTGTGCTAATTATTGTTTAAATCTTACTTTTAAAATCTTTCCTCAGTCTGTATTCTATCAAAGTTCATTGTGATTCAATGTTTAATTCATTTTGTAAGGAGGCCATATTTCTTTACTTCTTTATACATTCTGCCTAATTATTTCAGTCTGCCAATGATATGTAAATGAAGTAATTTTTAAGTGGTAGATGTGAATTTCTGTGCTTTAGTTGCTGAGGATTTTTGCAGAAGTAAGTTTCCTCGATTTATTTCAGATACTGCGGGAAGAGAGGATTGCTTGGTGTTGAGCTTCATTGACTTTTTTAGTGTTACTGACAATTAATGTAGTTTACTGTTATGCCTGTATTTTTCTCTGCCTCGGGTGGCTATTAACTCACTGAATATTGCAGGTTAATTGCACTGATTGTTGCATGTAGAATTTTCTTTGTAATAAACTGCTATGTCATTACCAAAAGTGCGCTGTAGAGAGCCGTTTCAAAAAGGTGGTGCTGTTGATTTAGCCCTCAAATTTTGTGTCAACAACTGTATGTATCAGTAGAAAGAGAAACTTGTGAATTTTTATTTAGAAACTCTTTGCTAAGGGATGAGTAAAAGAAGCTATTTTCAAATGCTGCCCTTCCATGTTTTCTCTGTGGCCATACTTATTAGCAGCCTGGAATGTACGTGCTATCAGGTATTGTTTCATGAAAGACTTAACTATATAATTAGGAAACTATGTTTTCCGTTAGATTTGTTGTATCCTCCAGTTATGCTATTCAGCTAGCTCTTTGGGATGAAGTTATGCTGCTTTTGAAACTAGATGCAGTAAGTCTTTGTGAAAATCACAGGTATTATTTGGATTCCCTTTGATTAATTGAGGACATGGATTTTATAGATGGATGTTTTTAGGTTTTGTATATTTTATTTTTCTCCTGTAAATATAGATTGAAACTTATATCAGAAGACTTCTCTGTGCAAACTTTTGGGAATGGTCATTTGCAGTGTAGCAACTGCTTCTCTGCTGTAGGGTGCTATTGCATGTTATATGGTTTTTATTTAAAGGGCTTAACTATTGCATGCTTTATTTATCGAGAGAAACCTGTATTTTTAATGATCATTGTGTAGATTTTAATGTATTTTATCATAAATCTGTACATAAATAATTCATAATATATCATATAATACTTATATTTAAAATTAACTGTCCAGTTCTACAGGTAAAAGCTAATTCAAGTTTTGAATGGTATATGGTTTATGTATGATGAGATAGAAGAGATCAATTTCTAAGTATTTAGTACCTAATATAATTGTGTTAAACAACCAAAGTATAATTTTTTATTTAAAACTTTTTAACTGAATGATTAATTTTTCTCTATTTAATTCAGCTATGTATCTTATACCTATATTAATTCTATGTAAGCCATGAGCTGTAAAAAGAAGTTTAAATCTGTCCTTTCATGAATTACATTTATTTTGATAATCATAATTTTGAATCAATGTTAAAAGTTTTTCTAAATGTAATTCTTTCAGATATTAATCATAGAAGTTTTTTATTATGCTATCCTATTTCGTATTACTTTCCTGTTAAAATATTATGCTTGTGAAGAATTTATAGTACTCATTTATGAGACCCAATCCCGGAGGTAGCAATTGTCTTTAAACGAAGAATATGAGTTAAGAGAATGCTTGTGTTAGAAGTAAGTAAAATGATTCCATAATGGTATATTCTTCAATTTTTACTACATTTCTATATTCAAGATGGAAGGATTGGATTGTTTTGAATCATAGATGAGCCAGGAGGTTACATCATAAAATTGCATCTGAATATAATTTATTTTCCTGTTGAGAGTGCAATTTTCAAGCTAGGATTAATTATAAAAGCTATCATTCATTAACTTTAAGAATTCGTTTTATTTTTTATTTTACATTATGGCTTTGACAATTCAATGGAGAAATTCATTTACACATTTTAAAATATGTATCGAATGAGTACCTTCAATATTTTTTTTAAATTACAGCTTACAGATAATATTGGTGTACAAATATTGGCTTTAGAAAACAGATGAATGCACCATATGATAAAGAAGATGGTTTAGACTGAAAAAGAACACCTGAAAGACTAAATTTATCAAGTTCATCAAAGGAAAAATGGACTATCTGGATTAGTGGGGGAAAACTTGAATTGGTGAACTGGTAGTCTTAATGGGATAGTGTTCTGTCTGGGAAGAAGGAAGCTCTTGTAAAGTGAACTGATGAAAACGACTTTGATAAAAGAATTAGAAATATTTGGAAAATCATTGGTGGAGAATACTGTTCTTTGAGTATGAAGAGTTGTCCCTTAGAGGAGTTGAAAATATTGTAGACCTTTGAGATATTGGCGTAGTGTAGAACGAAAAAAAGTAAATTGGGTTAATTGGGATAAAAAAGTAAGAGGTAGTGGTAGAAGAGATAGTTCTGAATTAAGTCTTCAAGCAACAGCAAAGTGTAATGGGTGGGCCAGCTATTGAGTGGAGATGAGGGATTGCTGCAGAAAGAATTTGAATGTAGGGGATGCAAGAAAATTGTAGGTGTGATTAAGAGAAAGTTATGTTACCTTAAAACAAAATAATAGGATTTGAATCAAGTCAAATGAAAAAGTATGACTCTTATAAGTTAATCAAAAGATAGAAAGGCAAGCCTGCATTGAAGATTTAAAAATTTCAATAAATAAAATTCTTTAATACATTAATATGTTAAAGTTAAATTTGTTGACTTTTTAAAAAGTAATCTTACACCCCTCTGTTATACTATGATTTTACATTGTTCTAAGTAATATTATTACCACCTTGCCTGTTGCCTAGTCTGGTAACAGGCCAGTCTGAACTACAGTCCAGTAGTCCGAAAATTTTCTGACCCAACAAAGATTTTTATTTGATTGTCAAACCACTACTTCATGTCCAAAATGGCTGCAATTTTGACTAGATATGCTTAACACTTTCATGAACTGTTGGGCAAAATACTTTAAAAAACCAAAACATGCTAAAACTTTTCAGATTACCCATGTATTTATATTTTTTCTCATATCAATAAAGAAATCCTCATGAATTCATTTTAAGATAACTTATTCATTTTTTCCACGAACAATATGTGAAAGCAATCAATTAGGAAAATAGGGTCAATGTGCCTGCACCCCTACCACATGCCAAAAAGCAGCTTGCAGTATTCTTACATAGAAAACTTATCATAGCAGAATGCGTAAAATAACATTGAATTGCTTGTTACTGGGTTATGGAGCCTAGATCATATGCTATATGCAGCCAATGGTGAATGTTTTCTCATATTGCTAAGCATTGTTACAACCAAAAATTTTATATCTGTATTAAACTATTGCGGTAGTGTAGAAAAAGGATTATCGCTGAAAGAGAATTTCTTGTCAAACAGTTTGAGGAAGGGTCACAATACTTGGCTATCAATAGTTGTATGCTAGGATGTTCAGATGACATTAGAGTTTGTGTAAGTGAATTGAATTTAAAAATTACAATGTAAAAACAGCATGAGCTTATTAGAGATGAGGAATTGAGTGACTGTAAGAAAGGAAGATTTTTTCTCTGTATCAACTGCTGCAGGTAATGTTAGAATATTTACCAAATGCTGAACTTCATTATGATTCCCATAAAATATAAAAGATTGGAAGAATAATTTATTGTGTGTTATCCTAAAAATGCTTAATTTAAAAAGGAAGTTCTTTTTCAAGATGTCTACTCGTAACAGTAGCTTTGATTTGTCAGTGGAAGATAGCATAGAATCTGGCTGTTTTATTTTATCCTTTTCCTTTCAGTTTGTAGAAATGAGAAAGGCAGTAAATTTCTTTAGGAGTAACTCAAGGCAGAATCATTTTGCTGAGGTATATTTTTCAAGGAGTTCTGGAAAGTGAACAGAACTTTTGGTGAATGGAATCTTGCCTTCCATAACAGTTAGCCTTTGAAAGTTAACCCCTACTTTTTTTGCATTTGATTATAGGCCTCCCAAAGTGTTTTCTATTCTCTCTACGCAAGTTTCAATTACTTAGTTGTAAATAAGCACTCTATGATTCATCTTTCCCACTTGTGATTTGGTCGTAATCTCACTCTCTTTTGATCCTGCTAAATAGTTTTGTGTTTATGATATGAGGCAACTTCCTAATTTTGGAGTTGTATTTTCTGTCTCTTCTTGAGATTGAAAGTCTTCAACATTCCATGTCTCTGTGTTGCTGGAGTCTTGATTATTGTAGTATTTAACATCAAGGTTTCACTTCTCTAAGTCAAGAATATCAAGTTGCCTTAATTTCAAAAACAAGTTTTTGAAACCGTTGGTATTTTAGAATTGGATATAGGAATGTTCCTTCCTGATACTCCTCAGCTAACTATAATTACCCTGTTAGCTTCATTAATCATGTTTTTTCCTTCAGTTGTTACTGTCACATGATGTGCAGTATTTATTTCATCAATTCTGAGAGTTTTTCTGAAGGGATTTCTTTTTCTTCCAGTGCACTATGATCATACATAACCATTATTTAACGTTATTATCGGTCTATTTTTATAATTTGCTTTAGTTTTCTATGTTATGAATATAAATCAGTTTTAAAAGTCAGCCATGCAATTTATGAAGTTCAGGTGTCAATGTAAATGAGTAAATAATAAAAGAATTCTTAGATTACTGGTTTTGTTTTTATTCAAAAATTTGTTTTTTATAAGTAAGAAAAACTAAGTTATATCCTCGTATTATCGTTTAAGTTCTTCAATTTCATATTATACTCAGGTATTTACCTTTCTCTAGCTGTTGTTCAGGTATTGAAGCATTATGAATACACATTTAATTAACTTAACTAATAGTTAGTCATGTACATCCCTTCTCTTCCAATTCTTTAGGTTTGTCGAAGTTTATATTCAAATGATACCTGGGTGAGGTATTATAGTATATATTCAAAACTTAACAAATATTATATTCCATAAACATTAATGAAATACCTCCTGCCTTCCTTAGGATTTATTCCATCTTTACTTGGTAGAATATGGTCTTTCAGGCAGTGTAATTAAAAATTGTAAAAGAACTTCTTAATCTGGTTCTGGGAATCAGTATTAATCACAATCTCTCCATATAAGTAGTTAAAGGATAGAATTGCATGTGAGTTAATGGCAAATTCATTCATTTTCCTCAATGGTTTGCTCAAAAACGATACTTTACTAAATTTAAAAAATATATATTTAATATACAAAAAGGGCTATGATTTTTCATTTTTTAACAGGAAATGAATTTATACTTAGATTCGAAATGGTTAATTTTCTTTAAATTAATTTTATTCAGCTAAAATGAGTTTTAATAACTTTTAA
This sequence comes from Sympetrum striolatum, assembly GCA_947579665.1. Classification (NCBI taxonomy): domain Eukaryota; kingdom Metazoa; phylum Arthropoda; class Insecta; order Odonata; family Libellulidae; genus Sympetrum; species Sympetrum striolatum. The sequence continues at coordinate 64,288,659 of OX388351.1, read as the reverse complement.
AGTATTTTAGAAATTAATATCTTGCTCTTTTGTTTCATTTCCTCATAATCAGCGAATGCAGGGATTCAGGCCACAATTGTTTTATTCATCCATATATTTAATTGTATTTATCTCTCTATGTATAATTTAACCCCTTTATAACCTAATTCAAGTAATACTTTTCTTAATCGCAGCCTCCATCTTTTGTGACATAAAACACATTCAATAAATTACTTATTTTTCTGAACAGTACTTAATAATTGCTCTCTAAGTTATGTGTATATCCAATCTTTTCATATATCTTTCATTTAATTTAATTGTTTTTAAAGTATGTCAGAAGAAACAAAAACATTCTTGATTGAACTCATTATATACTTGAGTTATAACATATCCTTGCCGAATTTTTGTATTTATATTTCTTGCCATGAAATATTGTTTTTATAATCTAATTAAGAGCACCAGCTCTTGGATATTCACATATTGAAGCTTATTCCTTAAAAATGCAGCTCTTCTATGGAGAGAATGCGTAACTATGTTAATTTAATGTTTGTTATGTAGTAGGAGATATTATGTTCACCATTGCTATAGGAATTAATGGAGAAATGCCTTTTTACATGACTGGCTATGAAGTGCTTAACATTTGCATTTATTTTAATGTTATAATATCAACCTGCTATATCTGTCTAAAAGAGTTTGCATCATTGACTATGATTTGGATTTATTTCAGTTACCATGTGAAACTTCATTGTATTGGATTCAACATAGTATGATGTTGGTTGTACCGATTTACCTGTTTTATCTGAAAGGCAAGTTCTTGCATTAACCAGCTGGCAGTCACTTAGCATTTAAAATCTCCAGTTTGTATTTCAAAGAGCACATTGGGTGACGAATTAGTACTTATTTCAGAAGGTTACTAAAGATTAGCTTAATGTAGGCTTTGAATAAAATACCAATTAACCCTTGAGAATAATTCTTGATTAGTCCATTACTTTGAACTGTGTGTGATAATCATGTGCTTCATGCAATATCTGAATCTTCCTTTTTTGTTAATCAACCTAAATAATTTGCTATTAAAAATAAAATCTGAATAATTGATTAACCTTTCCTCTAATGAATAACTTCATCTAAAATATGTAAAGGTTCTACTCTCTTAAGTGATGTTTCATTATCTTTTATTGTCTATGCTATTTCTCTTGACACAGGTGTATATAATGTTGAGCCATTCCGTGACCTTAGTTGGGGAATCTTCAGTTATGCCATCAACATGGTATACCATTTTGCATTTTTGCAACCCTTAGCTTTGGTAAGAATTGCTGCTATTTGTTTCATATCATTGAATGGGGATTACTTTGAAATTTCATTTTTTTTTAATGATTTCATTAATCAGCTTTCAGAGGTGAATCTGAACCAGTTACTCTGCCCTGCTCAAAAGGATCCATTTCGAGGCAACTACTACCGTTCAATTGCAGTATTCCATCAATCACTTTTATGTCCACTGGTGGCCAAGGCTTGCTCTATCTTTGCATCTTATATGTTTTCATCATCAACAGTAAATGCAGAATTTTCTTTTGGCCACAAACATCAAGTACTTAATACCCTTAGCTGTGATAACAATTTATGTGCTATGACGAAAGACAAACCTTCTCAACGGAATTCAATTGGAGAGTGTACATCTTGCTATGGGAAAGATGCAGATTATGTTTCAAATTTAAATCATGATGAAAACAAACTGAACAGTCAAATCACTGGTTTAGAGAACTTGCATAATTCTGAGAATGATTCAATGCGTTTAAGACAAAGAAAGACGTTGAACGAGAATGAAGGTTAATAAACATTCCATTTCCCACGTAATGTGATCAATGATCATCCTATCTCCTTCAACACAATCAGAAAACTGCACAAGCATTTGATTGAATATACCTCCTTTTTCTGGCAATTCTAGGAGAGACATTTCTTACAACAAATAGATATTTTTCTCTAAGCGCAAATTAGCTTCTTGTCTGGTTAGTTTTATAAATCATTGAAGGTGATGGAGGAGATCAGAATGATCATATCTTCAGAAAAAAGACACTTTTTAATCATCGAGTATGACATCGGTCACTCATTAAAAATAGAATTTTGACCACTTTGAAGTTATGAACTTGGTAGGACTTGATTCTGTTTTGTCATGACGCATCGTATGTTTTACTCTAAGCAATTACATTTCAATATCTTTCTGCTAATATTGCTTTAGCACTCATTATGAATGACATCTTGTTAAGAAGCATTGTTCGGCCTGTATGCCAAAGATCTATATTAAATAGTGATTTTTAAATGAGATTCGGGAGTTAGCTAGGAATCTCAGTGTGATGCACTTTAATTATCTTTGAATTATGCTATAGTTGGGAAAGATATTTATTGTAAAAATTTTAGTGAGATTTAATCTCAAAGTTGTATTTGAAAGTTTTTTAGAATTAAGCGAGTCAAAGATTGTTATATATTTCTCTTGAAAAATTTAAAATATACCAAATAATGTTGTATAGTTCCTTGAACATTTGCTAGCCATTTCATTGAAAGACTGCAAATAATTTAATTCTGTAAATACTTCGTAATATTTTTAACATAAAATCAGAATTTGCAGGTCAACCGATTTCAAAAATATATTTTTTGTAGTAGCTCCGTTAGCTGGGAAGGAAAAAGAAATTTCTTTCTTCATTATAGAAATGTTCTGAAAGATATTTAATTTAGGTAAGGCTAAGACAAATCACAATTTGATGACAATATTCCTTTTTTCTTCTTTTGTACATAAAAATCTCAAATGTAAATTCATTCACAGCATCATCCAACTGTGTGACAGTACTGTGGCTGTGGCTCCCAATAGTGATTTAATGGAGCAGTAAACAACTTCTGAAGTCGTAAATGAACATATTTCCAAAGATACAGTTATGGCAGAGGCTTAATAATCTGGAACCATCTGGACTTTGGCAGTATTGGATTGATTGATCCTCCAGCTTTTCGCTGTTATTTGTAAAATAACTTGAGGGAAGAAGATATGAATTTCCAAAAATTCCAGCGCACTGAGCTTTTTACATGGTCGGCTGAAAGAATGTAATTTTCTTTTTGGGCCTTTTAAATTCCAGATTATTGAACTCTTGTCATTTTTTTGAGTACTTATGTAATAAATGCTTACATTTTGCTTTTTAAATGGACGATCCTAAAAAAAAAGAAAATTGCCTGGGTGGTGCGTGATATCAGTCCGCAATATCACCTTTTATTTTGTATCATACACTCCAATGTACTTAAATCAACAGATCTAACTCAATAAATCTTTTGGTTTTCTCTGGAATGATTCTTTTAACAATCTTGTACTAAAAATATCATTACAGGCAGTGTAAAATGGAATACAAAGAAGCTTGTATAACAAGAATTTCATCCAACTCACCACCTTCAGTAAAGATATTGTTTGGAAAGGAACAACTGAATTAAAAACTGCAATTGTTTCCTCACTCAAAGCTAAAAATAAATTAAAACCTTTGGCACATAATGTATTTCATGAGAATGAATTAAATAGAGAGACAGCTCAAGAAATACTGGTAACTCACTAAGTAACCAAAAGAAGCAGTTCAGGGTTTTGGTAATGCAAATGTTTCAGAATAGATTTAAACTCTCATGCATTGAAGACTATTTACAGAGATTGCTTACTCCATATAACCATACTTAATGCATGCAATTTAAAAAATATCAAGCGGAATAAATAGCACTCGAGTCCAAGATTTTGAATGCAAAATGAAATTTAAGTTGATGTAAAGTCACCTCAATAAAACTTTCTGCATTAGCCACTTAAATCTCAATTCTAAATTGCTCTTCATTGTAAATAGTGATTTATTTGGACTATATTAGAGACACTCAGTGAACTTATTTACATATAAAAATGAATACATTCACGTTTATACACTCCTTCGCAAACGTACCATAAATTATTTTCAATTTCATTGCCTGAGATTTCACAAGTCTAACACAATTACCATTTGATAAAATGAATCTCCACGCGGTAATAAAAATACGCGCCCTGTCTCGTCGTGCTTACTCAAATGAGTAAATGCAAAAAGGAATACTTCTGATGGAAAGTAAACCTTGTCATGGATATTCACCTGTTTCAGATCTAAGGCATCACTTTCACTACACTGAGTTCTTTAAAAAGTTCCAAAATTTATCAAATACAAAACCACTTACTGCATTACTTTTCGAAGTACATGCTGCACTTGAGATTTCATTTTTACTACGAGGTCTAAATAAATAAATAAAGGATACTGTACAAAACAAACAGCTTCTCTGATATAAATCCAAGTCAACAAAATAAATAACAACGGGTAATACTCGATATAATATATACAATAAATAACTTAAAATTAGTAAACAAGTGAGAAATTAACGAAGTCCAGAAAGTACTCAAAGGACACAACATCCAGCATGTTCATGCCCATTAGGTCATCAGTGGGCAAAAATGGAAGGCAACAGCGTGATGTACACTTCTCAGTAGAGAAGAGGAAACATGCTGACAGCTGGGATCATTTCCAACTTCCTCACACATCCATGGTGAAATCACTTTCTTGAGAGTTCCTCCCCAGTATTCTTTTAGCGATAAACACTGGGACCTCAAACCACGAATTTCGTGAAGAGTCGATTTCCACTAATCCCCTAAAAAAGCTATTGTCCTAATTCGACGCCCACTTACATTTTCTCCATACTCGTTTGAGAAAGACTTAGTAGACCGGTTCTTGGAAGACGAGGTTCTCTCAATTATTAATTAGTCCGCGAGAGTCGCCCTCATTGGTGAATAGGATGGAGTGTCTGATACTAAAAATGCACCAACATCCACTTCTCACTCGTCACACGTTTGACTAGCCATCCAATGGTGGTCCTAAATACACCATTGAAACTTCCGTATTGCCATAAACAGCAGAAACTGATGGGTAAAGTCTCTTGTCTGGTAATCCTGAAAAGTAAGCAACCATTTAGTTTTAGACCTCTCACGCCACTTAAAAAATCATCATCAATTAAAGCTTATCAGCAAGTTAATACCTATATTTCTCTCACCTCTAAATGCAACACCAAGAAATTCATAATTTTTCTCAAAAGATAAGGTGTTGTCGTCGCAGTCCAGTATGACTCTTATCCTTTCTCCGACCTATAAATGACAATTAACAACGACACATTTATAATTTATTAATAACTCAAAATATCAATTGAATTATATTTTATGGATGTCACTATGTATTTTTCATAACAAACCTGATATTTCGGTGCATTATTTAAAAGAGGATAGTTTCCTTGTGACCCACCATTATGAAGAAGGCGATTATCAACAAGATTCCAACCCCAGCTCTGATCGTCCGACCCTAACAATGCAAAGTATCCATGACAATGAAGAGGAGCGTCTTTTGTTGCTATTCCTATTACAGCAACAGTACCCAGCGGTCCTTCCCATATTACTTCCCAGGCGTGCCTACCATGCCTGAACCCTAACTTCCCTCTCGCTGCGTCTGTACTTTGAGCTACGGGATTCCTATGAAGGGTGAATCCATTTGGCTTAATATAAACGTTTCTGGAACAGTCATTTGGATTCCAAGCATGATAGAAAGCTCGGAGTTTGGCCTTATAAGTAGGTACAGACGAGAGAAGATCCGATTTCAATGCTTCTTCTGCTAACTTTCGCACACAATGCAACCTCCACACATCGTTGTTTTCGTCATTTAGAAACCTATACCAATTTTTACACACAAGAGAGCAGTTTCTAAGATCGTGAAGGTCCAGGTATGAAAATATAACTTCTAACACATTGTCGGGCACAGTCGCTGCTATTTCTTCAACCATTTTGCCGGTCACTATTGTAATAAGGAACAGAATAAGGAATGGTCCATTGAAATGCACAGCCATTGGTAGTTGATGAGGTAGGTTTCCGGTCCATATTCAAGCGTTCCTTAAGTCGAGAACCGGTGTTGGCCACGTGATACTGCTTAACCAATCAGCTGTTTAGCTTTGTGCCCGCCGCCAAGCTCATCTCGGACGGACTTGCTCGAAAACCTAGTTTTTAGCATTATCATTAGACAAACTCTAAATAAACTGCGAAGTATTTATATATTCTATAGTGTAGATGAATAGTTTCACTATGTGAACTAAATGCTTTAAGAAAACTACGTAGCTCCTTATAGCCTTATTCCGCTAAAGAAATGTCGAGCTTTCGACGTCGCCATTTTGATATTAACAGGGAGGTCTGCCTGATACGGTACTTGTAGGCTCTACTTAAGACGAAGAAAACTGATACAATTAAGGGACCACTGCTGTGAGACTTTGAAAGAAATCATCATCGAAAATGGCTCAGCAAGGCAACACTTTAAATTTTTTGATTCACGATGCTAATGGTAAGAAAATTCGTTATTGAAATTGCTATATTGCACATTAGTGATTATATGATAATCTGAAAACATACTAAAATGATTAAACTACAAGTGAAAATAAGTTCGTACCGACAACCTTTCGGCAGTTCCGGATGTATATTTTTAATTATCCAATGATTGAGACGTTTTCATTTGATATTTATTCGTAAGTCAACTGTGAAGTATTTTAAACTTAAAATTTGTCATTATTTGCTTGACATTTATTTATTGTGATTTAAATATATATGAAGAGTAAATATTTTATCCCTAATTCTCAGGAAATAACTATCAATGACTTTTTGTTCACCTATATTTTACTTTCGCGTGGTTTGTTTTTCATTGTTTTACTTATTATGTATGATTTAATTTCCCTAAAAAAGGAACATATCCAGTCTTGGAAATTTTATTGGGTATGCTCGTTGCCAATTTATTCCCTCGAGTTAAGCGGATAATAGAAAAAAAATGCTTCGCAGGGACCTTTTTTGATGTGGGGGGTTAGCACTCCGAAGAAAGGTTTATCACAAAGTTTGATGTATTTATGATGTTTCTCGATCGAGTTAAAACAAATTAATCGTTACTATCTGTTTAAAAATGCGGTTTATAATAATGGGTTTAACAGTCAAACTCTAATTTACCTTTATTTTTAAATTCATGGTTATTGTTGAAGTAGTTTGTAAGTGTAGACTGCTCAATTATCACCTCTCTCATTAGAAGAATGTTGCAATTTCTTTCAGGTCAACCACAAGTTATCAAAGTGGTTCAGGCAACATCAAGTAAACCACTTACTATTTCGAATCCCAAAGTATTCTTTAAAACCCCTGGACAGGATGTTGGTCAGGTAAGTGCTTTTTTTATCTTAATTATTACGTTATCTTCGGTGACAGATCAATGAAAAACAACAAGTGGTCTATCCTCTTGTCACGTATACGCAGTTATTTGTGCTACGAGTTCATATTTTTTTATAATGATTTAGGTACCTAATATTAATAGGTTGGGGTATCGTGCAAGGTGGGTGTAAGAATTTGGAACCGTCATTGGCTTTGATGCTATGGCGATATGGGATGACTATTTCGGGTAATTCCTCTCTTGATGTTGATCGATCTATCATGTTGCGGATTAGGTATTTTCTGTATGACCCCTATCATTGTAATTCATTCTAGTTTCTGCCTTTTTCATGCATAATAGTAACTCATCAATTTTTTGTTTAATGAGGTCACGAAATTGCTTTTAGGAAGACTGTGTGAAAGGTATCAATTTATCTCTAATCCGCTTAATATTAAATTTATACTCCAGTATTTCATGTTACTTTCTTTTATTTAAATATGTAGGGTATTCCATCATCCTAACGTTTTTTACCCGTATATCCAAGTCACGTACGTTGAGTTCGCGTAACCGAAATCTCCCTTCAACTGTTTTGGCGTATCATGTTTCGAATTAAGAACTTGGCGATTATTTGAAAGGAATTTCTGAAAAAGATCTCATTACTTCTGTGAGGATATTATTTCACTCTTACCGAGGCCTAACCACGCAGGTTTTTCAAACAGCAGATGTTAGAAATTCCAAGGATAGAGATGGTGGAATGAGCGCTTCACCTTGATGGGAGGGGTTATGACTACGAATAAGTGGGATGAGGTACCAGGTGGTCCTTTGTAGGAAGTGGATGAAGCTATGCTTTGTCCTTCCTCATAGGCAGACGCTCGTTTGATTAGCCTGATTTGTTTATGGTCGTTTACATCAATCTCTACTTTCATATTTCGCTTGGATAGGTAGTACTCCGCTTCCAGATAGTTTTACTGGCCAAGGCGTTAAAGTATTGAAAATTTCTATTATACGTATATTGTGACTGATGAACTCTCACTGTAATTTTTGCCCCTAAAGCTTGTGTATCGAAATTTATTCTTTCTCCTTCGGAGCAAAGTGTAACAGCGTATTTCCTCGCGGTTTCGGAAGCGTTTTTCTCTCCCGCAAACAGTTGCAGTGGTCTTAAGTATCCGGAAGTACTTATCTTTCGAGACGTTGATGTCGATAATTCTTTTCTCAAATCTATCGGCGATGATTTCGGAAATTTTGAGTGACGCGTAAATGAAATGTTATGCTTTTGTCGTGGTAACACCAATGTCGCACAGCAATGAAACCGGCCATTGATTTAAGTTTACAGGCGTGTACTACAGAATTTTATTTCATATCTTATGAAAGAAATTTCGCCTGGTCTCATCTTTGACAGTCGCTTTTGTTAAATTTCTATAAACTCGTTCATTCTATACGTTGCCACGGAGTTGTTTACCGTATTCATAAGCTCGTGCTGTTGTTAGGAAATTTTACGTACACTACAAGCGTAACTGTTTTAGAACTGATCAAATGTGATTATTATGATGATCCGATTTGAAAAAAATTGCATCGTTAATCACAGATGTGCTTGTTGTGAATTAGTCATTCCTTGGTCCAAATTACGGTTGGTACCGATGCCTCGGTATTTCACACAAATCGGTATTTGTTGACTAATTCTCCATGCATCTCCATGTCTCCACAGTAATTGTAATTAATATTTTCTCTTTTGTCTCTTTACAAGTTTGCGAATATTCATCGATTACAAATTTGTGGGTAATAAAAGTACTTATAATGTTTTGTTTTACAAAACTTTGATCCTTGTGGATAAGAAATAAAAAATCCATGTTGCCAGACATGAAGTATTTAGAAGATAAATGTTTGGAATGTGTTATAAAAGTACAGTTAATCTTACAATAATAACTAAGTTTTACATTGAGTAGAGAACATTCTGTTTATAAAAAAATATCTGTTGTGAAAGAAGACTTGCTGAGCATTGCAAACCAAAATTTATGATTTTTTACTATGAATAGAATATGGAAAATGAATGCCATTCCTTGCGTGATGAATAAACAGTATCACTATCTATTTACTGTCCAGTCGAAAACTAAGATACCTTAAGTACAATTTTGATGCTACAGATTAGAAATTACAACTGTTACAATCCTTTCCATGGCTATTTGAGTTTTATTAAAACTTCTGATATCAATGTTAAGAGGAGTAAGGTTTAGATAAACAAGTTGTCAATTCATAAAATATTTCCAGAAAATTCTAAAAAGATCAACACAGTAAATAATCAAATGTCTCATCATTTATACCTCTTGGAATTCTTCATTTATTTTAGTTATATTGCATGGAAGGAATTGATATATATAATGCCTTTACCAAAATAATTTGTGTCGACATTGTGTAATAGGCATTTAAATTTAACCTTTATCAATGAGATTTTTTTTAAGATGTATATATTTTTCACTTCAATCTCTCTTACAATGTTATATTAATTTGATTAAATAATGAGCAGCAGTTTGGCACACTGGCAGCAATGCTGTAATGAAGCATTTTGTATTTGTTTTAAGATTTTTAATTTAAGCCCAAAATCTCCTCTTAAAACCTCCCTTAAACAGTGAATTGTGGCATTCATAAGAACCGTTACACAATACATAATATTAGCTACAGTAACTAATATGTATTTCAATATTAACTAATATAAACTGATCGTATTGCTTAGTAATCAATGATAATATTTATTTATCACAAACAGATACGAAATTACTCAGTTACATCTGGTATAATAAATAAAATTTAACACAAAAAAGGAGACAAAGAGGTACCAAAAGAAATAAAAACAAAGAAGAAAAAATAAAAATTAATTAGAAAGTTTGGAGTACAATTTACACTATAATGAATAATTGATTGAACTCTATGAACTAACTGAGAAATACTACACTGTACATTGTAAAAATTGCTGAAGATGAGGGAATAGCTGCTGTGTTATTTAGGTAAAAGAATATGCTGGTTGATGTGTCTTATGGATGAAATCCACTGCCAATTTGTAACCATCTCCAGTATTTTATCATATAGAATGTTTACAAAGGTAACACAACATGTTTTTTATTTGTGAATATTGTTTTATAAAATACATTCATTATATTTTTGAAGTAGTATTAGCGAGTTTTGTGAATAAGGGTCTTACAAAAACAGATATGATTAAATTAAAATATTATTATCATTTTTCTCTGTGTTATTATTATTATTGAAGGATATATGAGTAACTTTGTGGTAATCCATGACGAAAGAACAAAAAACAAAATTAGAATTCTTTATCCTGTGGTTTTTTGCAAAAGTTTAATAAAAATAGGAATTAGTTTCCTATTAAAAAATTCTTCCTGTTTTTTGTTCGTTCATACTCTTTTCACACTTCCGTTTAGGGTAAGCAAGTTCTTAGCATGTTCCTCATTTGAGGCTCATTGCACCCAGTTAACTCATGTATTTTCCTCACATTCCTTATTTCCTCTGCAAAGTGGGTCAGTATCATCAGTTCCACCTCTTTTGCCTTCAGCCACTCACCGGAAGTAATATGCAACTTTTTTGGTGATTCTGTAATCTAAACAGCATTGTTGTTGTTCACAAGCAGCCATGCATTAACGTTCTCTGTCTGTTGAGATTATTCCGTCTACGAGCATTCCCTGGAACTGGAAGATAATGCAAGTCTCTCATCTCATTGTTTCAATTTTAAATTCACTTATTCCTCGCTTATTACCTCACCATCTTTGTGGACTTGGACATTCTGCATTGCACAAAGCTCTCTGCAATTGATTTTCCATGCATCTTTCATTAACATGTCCATGGATCAGTTGAATTTCATTCTGTAGCATTTTATTTAGGAGGCAATTGAAGCTTGAACACATCAGATATATGCTGTAGTTTCGGTTGTTCCAGTATTTGTGCGATAATGTTCCACCGGGAAAATTAGTATTACTGTACATTTAAGGGAGACTTAGATTATTTTGTCAAACATTGAAATTTTCCATTGATAAATCTGAGTGGTGCAGATGCTGGGAAAGGTCGACAGAGCATATGTTAGAGGAGACCTTGGCATATTGATTAAATGATTTCCTTCGAATTGGGTGCCTGGTAAATGGGTGTTTGTCTGAAATAGGTTCTGATCATAGCTTTACATGATACAGTGGTTTGTAGATGAGGTAAACTGTACGATCCCTCATATATCAAGTATTGGAAAATTTGCAAGAGTAAATGAAGAGATGATTATTGATTGGATGGTGACTATTTCTGGAATAGTATGGTAACTCTGCCTAAAAATAAGTAAGTACCTCTCACTAATTGTCTGAGTTTGGAAATTTAAATGTTTATCTAATCAATCTAGAAAGTTCTTGCTTGATTATGATGGCTTGGAGTCATGCAGGAAGACTATTCGCTGGGTTACTGTGGTTTATGTTTGGTACTAGGACTTACTTGATTTGACATTCTTTTAAAAAAAATAGCCTGTTTTGTCTGAATGTATTTCCATTTAATTAAGGGCTAGGGCTTCTGTCAAAGAGAGTGCATTAATCTCCATATAAATATCTTTGAAATTACTTCATTGGTTTTGCTATCTACAATGTCAGTTATTTACCCTCCTCACCCATCTCAAAAAGTTAACTCTTTTAAATGAAAATAAAGTTTAAGGATTATTGATATATTGCATTACATTGAGTCAAGTGTTCACACTTTAATTTACAAATCATCTTTATTTTACAGACAACTGTGTTACGGACTATTGGGATTCAAGGAGCAAAACCAGCTGGGACGAGTAAGTATTCTCAGTTCAATGGTACTTTGTTGCTGCCATACCCAATTGACTTTTCATAGTGAATTGCTAGCGATTACTTGAGTAAACCCTTAACGTCATTTGTAGGACCTCCGCAAGTGGTCACAATTCCCATCCAAGCTGCTGCCAGCCCTGTGAAAGCATCGCCACTGAAGGGACTTGGCCCTGAAAGACATGCAACCATTCTTCCTCAGACCCTTCAGTTTACTACCACGCCGATGGTGAAGGTTTACAGCAATTTTTTCTTATTTCTTTGCTATTATTTGTTGACAGTATTCTAAAATGAATTCTGCCTTGCTTTATTTTATAGTTCACTCAATTGAAGGAACATAAGTTGACTTTTTCTGTAGAAAATGAAAGATGTGTATCATATTATGGGGTTCCACCTCGTCATCAGTTTTAGTCGTTTTGTTTCTTCAATTGAACACGTTATGTATAAATTCTAACAAATATTGCTCAGTTTAATTTATACATTCTTATTATTGATGGTTTATATTTTATTATCTAAAAATATTTTTAATTAATTTTAACAAGTTAGGTATATAATGCAACAGTCTGTCAGTTTATTATATATGAGCATGAAATTCAGGCAATTATTCTGACTCATCATCTAATTCATATTTTTTATCTGTTGCCTTCGAGTAAGTTCTTTGAATAATAATCATTTATTTAGCCCATACAGGAGGCCTTCAAGGTTTAATACTAAATATACAATTTCCATTTTTATAATGACTTCCCATGAAGTCAGGCCTACTACTATTGCTTATGTTTAACTTTCTTGTTTTATGTCTAACTAAGTTTTTCTGGTTCTTTCGCAACTTTTGTTAGTCAACAAATTTTTACAGCAGAATGCACTAGTTCTGTTATGGAAGGCTTACTCATCAACAAGTTCAGTTATTTTAAATATATATTATTATTTCTTAATTCTCTTTCTTTGCAAATTTAATTTTTTATTTAACTCTTAGGTTATTCTGATAAGACTCGATATGATTTGAATATTATCAATTAGTTTAGAGTTTTGAAGAAGATTACTTGTTAGTCGTTACAGGTTCTTGGAACCCCTCAGAGATTGAACACTTCCACGTCAACTCCTGGCTCAGCCAACACATTGTCCACTGCCACTGCTGTCGTTGTTAGTGGATTAGGGGGAGCAGGCACTGCTAGAGGGCAGCTGAATCTGGGTTCAAATGTTGTTACGGCTACAACACAACAAACCATTGTCCACACACAGCAGGCAGCGCAAGTCAACCAGCAGCAGCAGTCTCAACAGAATCAGCAGCCTCCTGCTTCGCTGCCGAAGAATTACATCTCTCCAATATTGGATCACAGCGGAAGCAGGAAGAGGCAGGAAACGGAGCAGGATTACACCATCGAGTTGTGAGTTGAGATGACTTAGATTGTAGTATTCGTGTAATTTTCTTATTAAGAAATTGATTCTTTGTCTCGGATGTTACTCAATCATACTTGCCTCTTACAGAAGGAAGAACATAATAATTCATTTATTTATAAACACAATGCTAAGTTTGCAGCATAGCCTGCGTTGTAGTGCTACAGTATGGGCTTTAGATTTTTGAATTTTAATTCAGTCCTTACTTTATGTTCTTATTGATGATACTTTTTTCTACTTTGTGGTGAACAATTATTATTTCTTTGCCTTTGGATTCCAGCATACACTTCAATTTTAATTTCGTAAGCTCCTTGCTGCAGTTATTGTCCATCCTACATTTTCCCATTTACACTCACCTCTCCTTTTACTTACTTCTTCTCATTTCTTCCCTTATATTAATCTCTCACTTCCAGATAAAATTTCATTATTACTTTGTCTTTATCCATTCAGATTTTTCTAAGCAGTATAATTTGCTGCCATTATTTAGTTGGGCTTCTTGTAGGTGCTTTGGCTAGTTTGTTGCAGTATACCCAATAGAAAGGAAGGCGAACCCACCTTGTCATCCACCGGTACACGGCATTCGATTATTTTCGTGAAATACCTGTTAGAAAGTCAACAGGGCCAGCGACACAAACGACCAAATACGAAATAATCAAAAACAATGAGAATCAATGACTCTGAAAGACATTTATCAAGGATAATACGCTCAAGTACGATACCACATAAAAATAATACTAAGTAAATGCGAACAAGTGAAAATAACACATTATTATATACAAATTAAATGATATGGTTCAGTTTGCACAAATAATAATGATATCAACTTAGCCTTTAGAGAGTGTTCCACGTAAATTCACGAGAAAGTCGGCACACGCGATCGAAAGCAAGTCTGCCGCCACGGGCGTCGAGGGGTAATGTTCAGCGACCAACGCTCTCAAGTAAAATGACCTTCTCTTCGGAGGAGTCCGTTTTTCGTGAAGAAGAGGGAAAAACAAAGAAGCACAGAAATTCGTAACGAAAGGGGTTCCGCAAATTGGCCAATCACGTTGCTAGAAACTGTCACAGAACTCCGCCGTGTTAATTAGTCCGATCGCCGACAGTATCACTGCACTGGTCAGTATAAAAGTCCTGTTTTCTAACGGCCATCTGCCGTTCGGCCCTTCCGCCTGAGGCCTTTCTGACTGAGCCATTCTGACAGCAACTTCTAAACGGGCAACTTAAAAATGGGCAACTTACTATGGCCAAATTTCCCTAGAAATTCGTCACAAGTTACAATTTAGTTCTCAATCTAACTGCTACTTTTATGCCTTTGTTCACTCTCAGGAAATTTTTCCGCTCCTTAACTCTTGCAAACCACTAGTATCATTTGCATAAAATTAGAAATCCGAGCCACTCTGTCAATTAACTTCAGCAGCTTCATTCTCATCATCTCTGTAACTCTTGAGGTTGCTTTTGCATCCTTCACTTCATATATTTTATAGTCATGTCATTAATGGGTAAGTAATCGTATAATCTTGAGTAATGTTTTGTTGATGCTCTGTGTAACCCTCTCCAACCCACCTCTGTTGAGATAACAGGGATCATCTCCCTATGGAAATCCTTTTCAGACACACCTCAAACCTCTTTGCTTTTCATTCATTTATTTATAAGCTCTAATTACAACAAACCACAAACTTGAGTAACTGTTATTCACTTTACTTGAAGAATAGTTAAAATTAATGGTTTCCAAGGGGATCTGGTGGAACTTCATAATAAATAAAGATTTATTACAAAACTAGTACAATTCCACAATAAAATAAATACTAACGTTTGACCGGTTTCGGCAACTGGTTATGCCATCATCAGAAACAAGAATGAGCTGAGACAAGGGGGGTTATAAACTGAACTAGGGAGGGGAAGGGGAAGGAAGGGGGGGAAAAACGAGTGGGATTAAGACGAGCGGATGGAGAGGTGGACTTCGTCGTGATGTTCACGTACATCGGAACCACTCCTAGTTTAAGACACCGGCGATTTAAGTAAATCTTGAGGGAGATGAGTCGTTGTTCTTGAAACAGCTTCCTGTTAACACACGGCATTTCCTACAAAAGATGTGATTCAAATTTTTCCAAACAAATCAGATTTTTGAGGTTGAACTGCATGGATTGCAACAAAATGAGTGAGACAGAGAGATGCTTCCTCAAACAAGCAATGGAGTACAGCTTTCCATAAAAATATCTGACATTACTTATTTAGCTGATCAACAGTGTCCATCTTCTTATTGTTCTTGTTTTTTACTCTTAGAAGGAATTGGAATAAATCTGAATATGATGAAAGAATTTCCATCATTCCAACATTTTTTTTGTTAAGAAATGCTACGATAAAAAAGCAAGCGTTACAAAAATGCTCTCAGGCATAGGTTGGGAATCCTTGAAAGAAAGGAGATTGGAAGCTAGGCTGCGACTGCGTGATAAATTCAGGGAAACTACATTTGCAGAAGATAGAATTGGTATCATGCAAACCCCCTGTTACCTCAGTTGATCCGCTAATGAACCTAAGAGAAATAGATGCTAGGACGAATCGTTTTAGAGATTCATTCTTTCCGTGAACAATACGTGACAATAACCGAATAAGGAAGTAATTTAGATTCGACTGGTGTTTACACCCCCTGCCACACGCCAAAAGGCAGCTTGTAGGGTATTAATGTAGATGTAGATTTGTATTTCACTTTCACCCACTAGCTGACCATTTTCAGTTTTCCCAGAATTGTTCATCGTTTATGTCTTTTACTCCCTCCACAATGTATTGGTTTGTTGTTTGCCAAATATTCTCCCCTTGTTTAGAAGCCTCCCTTTAGTGGTAATTCTGTTGATTTCATTCCTCACTAAAACTTGGTCAATAAACTGTTTTATTAAACATTTTATGGGATCTGTACAAGTTTGGTGCCTCTTCGATTTCTCTTTTATTTCTTCTTTTAATGAGTTCCTATCCGTGTTTTCAGCAAAAGACGAAAAACTGAGAAGGTTGGGAAGGGTCTGCGGCATTTCTCCATGAAAGTTTGTGAGAAGGTCCGCAGGAAAGGTACAACATCGTACAACGAAGTGGCTGATGAGCTTGTGGCCGAATTCACAAATCCAGTGTCTATGTCAGCTGCCTCTGATCAGGTATGGCTTCATTATTATTTAGAGTCTTGTTAAATGCGCGCACGCATATACTGGAATGCTTATTTTTGTTCTGAAGTTCATTATTTATTTATTGTTCTATTTTGCTATTTTAATACCTTTTTGGAGCTTTGCATGGATGTGCTTATTGGTTATGGATGGGTTTCTTACATTGCCATTCCTGTTTATAACAGCCATATCTATAAAAAAATGCACTTTTCAAACTTTGCAATGTAGATTTCGTATAAAATCCTGTCTATGAAAAAGTTCACAAAAGTTAATTTTACCTAAGTATACTCATTCTCTTCCGTCAGATGGTTGTTAAAATTTCTTCTCCTTAGAGATCACAGCTAAACATTGTTTTCTTTATGACTGATTATTGAATGAAATGTGAAACCATGCTAGGTCTCCTTTTAATTTGCTTCTCTAAAAGATAGTATTTTTAGTGTTTTGATAATAATTTATTCATGCCATCTTTCAGTATTTTTGTCACTAAGATTTGAGTGTCTCCTTTTGCAGTATGACCAGAAAAACATCCGACGGAGGGTTTACGATGCGTTAAATGTGCTCATGGCGATGAGCATAATCTCAAAAGAGAAGAAAGAAATCCGTTGGTTAGGTCTTCCTACAAATTCTCTGCAGGAATGCAGAGCCCTGGAAGTTGACCGAAAAAGGCGATTGGAGAGGATTCGTACCAAGACTCGTCACTTACATGATCTAATCATTCAGGTATTGTTTACAGATTAATTTGACAGAATCCATCCCCTTAAAACTATAACTTTTCAAATAAGTACCTTTAATGTTTATCATTTACTGATTACTCGTATTTCATCTAGTAATAAATTACTAAAGTTGTATATATCTATGTAGTTCTTAAGTCTTGTTTAAGGATTCTAAGATGCAACTCTCCTCCTAAATAATTTATCTCTGGTATTTTAGTTTATTTGTAGTTTTCGCATGAATTTCTCTCTGTTAATTCTGCCCTGGTGCTTTTTTCTCGATTATCTTACTCACACTTCCTTTGTTATTTTATTCAGGTCACGCATTCATTTCTGTTTTAATTACTAATTGTCTTTTGTGATCTCTTTGCCTACTTATAAGGATGTTTATTTGTTTTGCTGGTATAGTGTATTCTTTTGTTATATTTTTAATGTTCTAGTTTTCTAATTAGTGTCCCTATGATAGTGTTAGGTTTGTTTAGGTATTTAACTTCCTCCTGAAATTGGCCGTATTAGATCGCAACCTATTAAATAGTTTTGCTGTATGTTATTATCGATTATATTTGAGCTGAAATTCTTTTAATCCTAGATGATTTGACATATAGTGCCATATCTGTATGAATGGAACCAAGGTGTGCCATGGATCCGGCAAGTCCTGCACTATGGGACATGTGCACGAATTGCATTGTGCCGGAATCTAGTGTGCTATCGATTCTACTGGGCAACTCAATTTTTTATTCGCCCCAAAATTAGACATTTTCTAGCTCAATAATGCAAGTTATTTTTATCATCTCGGTGGATAAGTGATAAGCTTATACATCTCGAAATTTAAGAATTACGATAGAAGAAAGATGATATAAATTCCTGGTGTTCCGACCTGACATTATCTGAAGTAAATCTCAGTTAATTGTGCAACATAATTCACATTAGAAAGCCCTTTTATTCCTCTGTGGCAACGGTAATCGATATTTTCGAAATTTTGTAGACAATATAGTAGACACGAAGCATCCGTGGCGTGCGGAAACATTATTCCACTACAATACGTATAAATTATTTTTCGATATCTTTATTTAGCCTAGAGTCTTATATCGTTCCTTACAGAGCCGGAAGTATGTACGGAGCTTCAGGTTGCCGACCTTTAAGACATTCTGTCAGCGGTCTTCCAGGATAGCGTTCCGCTTGCAGAATTTAGGAGTCTACTAACGGTTTCTTCGGATAACGGTCTTAATTTGCATACGTAGCGTAAAATAAAAATACTTTGCAGTAAGATTTTATGCTTTGTATTTAGGAGATTAATAGGTTATGATAACGGTTTGGTAAAATAAACGTGGGCAGTATTAAATTTAAAAGTTAAATTATTAGTCCTTATTAAGTCTTCATAAACAATGGCATAATGAATAATCGGATTGTGAATAAACAGTGGCTTTGTAATTCTCCTATTCGAGTAATTGTCGAATTGTGTTATCATTGTTATGTTTAAATTGTGCTTTACTCTCGTGTTGTGTAGTTAATTAAGTGTCTTTTAAGAGTGGAAAGGAATTTGATTTCTTTTTTTAGCTGACGATTCGGAAAATATCCTCCGTCTACATTTTTCTATTAATTCATACTCGTAATTCTCATCTTTATCTTCATCCCTCTCTCATAAACCGATTTTATATTTTCCCCCCTATATTTGTGAGAGAACTGTTTGTACTAAATATATCCACTGATAAGGTCTTTTTTCAACCTTAGCGGGAGACGTTGGCGAATATCCGGCTAGAAGTCCGTTCACTTCAACGGTTTGATTAAATCAGTTGTCGGGATTATTTAGGTCTTTGTCGTTAGGGATTTGCTGATGTTGTTTTCCCGCGAGTTAAAGTTTTTTGTTGGGTTGCCGCGCAGCCTGCCCAGAAGTTGAGCGGCCAAGTCAAAGCTAACGGTCCGCTTGCGCATGCGCTTAGTGTCGGAAAGGCGCGGATTTGTGCACAAAGTAGCTGTCTTATTATAGCTTCGGGTTGAAATTTCTCTGTCCTGCAGTTATTGAGCTGCTTCTATGCTTTTTCTCTTCGCATGTGGCATATCATGCTCAAAGTTGAAAATAGTTGTACGTGACGTTCGCAAGTCGCGGCGACGTTGTTGACAACTACGACGAACAGCTGGCAGGGGGCAGCACGGTGAGTTAGAGGATGGAGCCCAAGCGGCGAGAGAAGGCCAGTTAGCGGAATTAGTTGTTTATTCACCATAAAAGAACATTTTCTAAAATATCTAGCTGTGAGAGAGTGAAGATCAAACTAGTGAGAAGACGTAACACATCAGTGGTTTCGTAGACTCTATTATGGAAGACGTCCTTAGGAAGTTAAAGTTTTTAACGACTTACATATTCCTTTGACAAAGTTGCTCCGCATATCATTTTTGCATTTTGCCTGTATGTGGCAGGTATACCGACAAGTCACCCGTTACCTAATATGTTTTAACTTGTAAGTAATGGTGACCGTCTATCTTGGACCAAAACTTTTGGTCACAAGATCATGGGTTCGAAGAAGAGTGAGCAAAGCCGTAATACTAGCGGTAGGACCAGAAAAAAGTTGACCATTGACCTGAAGAAAGAAATAATCGAGAAGTTTGAGGGAGGAGTAAGACAGGTAGATCTTTCTCGTGAATACAATCTACACAAAAACACCGTGCAGACCATCATCGCTAAGAAGGATGAAATCAAGCACGCTAGGGTGGCCAAGGGTGTGAGTAAGCTGACTGCAAAGAGCCAGAGGAAAAGTTACGCCGATGATATGGAGCATCATCTTCTTATCTGGATCAACGAAAGACAGATGAGAGGGGATCCAATCAACCCGGAGTTAATTTGTGAGATGGCAAAGGTAATCTATGCAGAACTGAAAAAGAAAGCCAAGGAGGGGAATTCGGATGTATCTTACGATGACTCGGACGAAGAAGAGAAGGATGGAGAGTTCAAAGCCAGCAGGGGGTGGCTTCGTAGGTTTCGCAATAGAACCGGAATTTTAAACTATTCTCGAGGGGAAAGAGCTTTCAGGGGGCAGTTGGTGGACGAGGATGAAACGGCAAGTGACACTAACATGGAAGTGAACGTTGAGGTGTTAATTAAAGAGCATGACGAAGAGCTCACTTTGAGAGACTTTGTAGCACTTGCCGAGGAGGAAGAAGGCAAACGTGAGTCTAGTGGTGAGAGGCGTCCGATTCCAAGCGAGGTAGTCGAGGATCTGCTGAAGAAGTGGGTCGAAGTGAGGAACATTGTGCATCAGTGGCACCCTGATCCACGTCAGGCTGACTTGGCTGGAGACCTTTACAACGAAAAAGTCATCAACCACTTTCGCATAGTCCTTGAAGAAAAGGATTCTGTTGCCAATAAATTCTGTGATATCGTCCCAAAAAAGGAACTAAAATCTAATAGCAGAACCGATTGTCCTGCCAAGGATCAGCAAAGTTCTTCTATGTCATCAATAGAGCTAGAAGATCTTGATACCGAGTGAGGAGCTAACGTATGAAAAAACACACAAATCTGTATATAGTGTGAGTAAAATTTTTAATGATTGTTTGGAAAATGTTAATCAAAGAATGAACAGATTTTCATCGACTGAACCCTCATTACCTATTCCTCGATGGTCATGTTTGTTTGTGTGTAGTTGACCTGTTCTTGTAGTTCCTTTATGCACTTGGTTGGTTTTTAGGGCCTCTTAGATAAGAACAGACTGCAACATTTGTTATTCAAATATGATTGCTACCAATTTAGATTGTGATATATTTTAGTGACAATTGAGTGCCGGAGGAAATTGGGACTTATTTAATTTGGAATTCACCCAAAAAATTTAAGTTGTTAATTTGGTGTTTAGTCTTAGTTAAGCTAAGAAAACATTTTGTATGTCACATTTATATTCTAATGTTCCCATATTTTCCACAGCAAATAGCATTTAAGAACCTTGTGGAGAGAAACAGAATGGAAGAGAAGCTAAGGGGTGGAAAACCGCCTGCTCCGAATTCAGCGATTCAGTTACCATTTATAATTGTTAGCACAAGCAAAAATACTGTTATTGATTGCAGTATATCAAATGACAAGTGAGTATACATGTATTTATTTTATTTCTAAAACCCTGAATAATCTCCCTCTCAACGTATAAATAAGCCATTAAGATATTTTAATTTTGCATATAAGTCTGGTGTAACCTATGATGTGAATGCCTTTATCTGTTTACCATTGCCATTACATCTCAGAAAAATATTTAGAAATATTTAAGAGATAGTCACTGAAAGATAGTTTGGTCTTTCAAATTTTTAAATGTGAATTGCAAAAATGAAATACTCTGTTTTCATCACAATTTAATTTTACATGATAATAGTTCATTTGTTACTTGAGTAAGAAATTGCTATGTCAGAATTAAAATCTGACAATCATTATGTCTGATGTCAACTTAACCATTTATTGGTGTTACTTGGAAGGCATATTAAGCTATTTTTTGATTAATATTAAATTTGTTGCTATGTGAATTTGTAATTATTATCTATCATTTTCCTTTCTTTTTCGTAGAATGGAGTACCTTTTCAACTTCAATGACAAGTTTGAAATCCATGATGATATTGAAGTGCTGAAACGCATGGGAATGGATTTGGGTAAGTAAAATATAACAGGAATGCAGGAAACATTATTTGGTGTTTATTTGGGCTGCAAGCAATAAATATATATTGTGGCCTGGTTGATATATTAAATGGGTTTCCTTAACGCCTGAAGTGTTTGAAGGAAGCTCTTTAGTTAAGTGATTAATTTACAGGTTCACTTCGTGTAAAACATTGAGCTGCCTAAAATTATCTTTAGGAAGTGTAAATATTATTTATTACACAACGATGAAAATAATTCATTTCATGAGGGTGATAATTATATCTACATGATATAATGATTTGTAATGATGACTGTCCTATCAGAATATTGGATTGCTGTATATTATTAATAAATTAACCAATTGTGGGTGATTGCATAGTGAGATGTTGTTCGGAAAGTTTTGTATAAGCTTAATGATTATTTTATACATTTTGGAAGTTCTTCTCACTATCAATTAATTACGTTTTGTTGGTAGGGTATGGAATTAATGTTTTAAAAATGAAATTTAATACTAAATAAGATGTATCTATACATTTAGTATTTATTATTTCTAATGTCACATTTTTTTATCTATACTTAGGTCTTGAGAAAGGCAAATGCTCTGAAGCAGATCTTCAGAAAGCAAAGAGTATGATTCCAAAATCATTGGAAGCCTATGTCACTCGTGAGTATATATATATATTATAAATTATCAATCTTATTGCCATTCTTATTATGATTTCTCCCAAATAATTCATCAATTGGGGTTAATAGCTTGTCATATGTTATACTTAATCTTTTGAATAACATATATCTTTCATGTCTTCTGGAATTGGTGAATATCAAATTAGGTTGTTATGATTTGATATTTGATGTCTAAGAATTGATCAGCTATATTCTTTCTCAGTTTTGTTCAAGTTGTAAATATATTTAGCATAATTAATTGTTATGCATGATTGTATTTAAATTTTCAATCAATGGAATGTTTTATTTTAAAAATATCTTGAAATCTACTTCAAAGAAGTCTTAATAATAATTATAAATAATTTTAATTCTTTATAATCATTGGGTGGACTATTTACATGTTTTAACATCAAATTATCCCAAACGTTTTACTAATTAAATCAACGATTGATGAATTCATTGAATGTGCCATTTTATACTAAAATGTTGGTATTCTGTTGTTACATAGTTATACGTTTACTTTTAATAATTGTGCTTCTTTGTGGTCTTCTTATGGCAATTGGGAATGATAATTCTTCCTGTAGAATTAGAAAATAATAAGTACTCGTGTTAGAAGAAAATCCTTTAAATCATTCAAAAATCATGTTTTTTATTCAATGCTGTCTTATTTCAGAGCTGGGTACTGGTAAGGAAGATCCACTTCTGGCCTCGTCAGCATCCAACACCAACAACAACGGGGTTGGACAGCCTTCCAATGCCGAAGAGGATCTAGAAGTACAAAGAGCTGTTGAAAGTAACGAGGGAGTGGTCACTGTGGGAGTGGGCGTTGTTGGAACGCAATCGATGCTTTCAAGGAACTCCTCATCTTTGTCGGAGGATCCAATGTCTCCCTCTCTGCCCGAGTACTTCTCGGACGAGGAGGAGGGTGGCGAAGAGGAGGAGGAGGAAGAAGAAGAGGAGGAAGAGGAAGGAGATGAATCAGAGGTCTGCAGCGATGTAGAAGTTAACTGAGCTCTCTTTTGATTTTACCTCAATTTTAGTACAATCTGCCTTGCAGTGCAGTATGTCATCCGTAAAAGATCGACTTTAGGGTGGTGAGGAAGTACTGCACATTCAACTGATGTTAATAATAATTCCACTACCATTCTTTTCATCCTGAACAATTGTTAATGCCTTCTGTGGGATGTAATAACTCTGTGTAGCCCGTTTTCAAAACAGCCTGTTCCAAAAAGATGAAATGATTTCACCCTGTGCATCTTTTCGAGTGCATCAGAGAGTTGTTTTTATTTGAATGCTCGTTTTGAATTCAAAGCCAAGGTTAAACTTGAATGAATGTTTCCAGAAGCATGTGGTGACTCGTGTACAAGATAGTATTTAAAGTTTGAATTAGTTTTCTTTACCAACATATCTCCTCTGTTTTAATCTTAAGTGTTAATAATTTTCCTGTATCCAGGAAATGGATTTTTTTTTAAAGAATATCGTTTGTTAGTTGGAGTGTGAGGGAGAGATATCTTGTAATTTTTTATCGTTTTGTCATAGTAATATCTAGGTAAATATAATAAGGGTTAAATTTACATTTGAGAATGAATGTTAATCGTTTAATTTGGTTTTTAAGTATGATTCTTGTCTATCAGTTGTATGCAGTGATTTTTGTAAATATTTCATTTGAAATGAGTTTTTGCAACACTGTGAGAAATTAGATCAGCAGCTAAAGATTTTAACTGTTTTTGTCACTGAATGTGCTGCTGCCATGATATTTCATGCGACTGTACAATTTTGGTGCATTGTGAGCAAAGAGTTGAGCGGACTTCGAAACATTGGCGACCCAAGCATGGTCAAGTTTTTTAAACTCTTATTTTGCTGTGCTCGTCGTAAACTCGGCTGAAAGATAAGGTTTTGTAACTTACCTTGGTGGTTCCGGTAATTTGTTATGGTAATCAGCAATGTTTGTCCTTACCAGCAGTGGTTTGGAACTGTAAATAAATTATATCTCTTCTGCATGGAGGTGAAAGGTGAGTGTTGATTCGAGAAACTTTAATGGAGCTCAGATGAGCTTCAGACCAAAGTAATGTACAAAGAAGTTTAGGAAAAGGCCTTTGTGTACTTTTTCTGCACTTCTAATTTTGAAGAATGAACTCATTTTTAAAGAGACCACCTTCAAACTATAACTGGAAAAATATTGCGATTTGACTGTCAGAAGTTGATATTTCAGTTATCTCACGAACAGAGGTAAAACATGTGCATCGACAACTTGTGAATGACTAGGTTTCACAAATATTAAGCGCACCAAGGATGTGGTTGCAGTTGTCTAGTACGATTCTATAGAAGAAAAAATCTGTCATGAAGGATTTATTAAATATTCCTGGCAGTATTTTTTTTGCAACTCAGGATGAATGTGCCCCTCATATTGAAATGTTTATAAAGCACTGTTTTGTCCTGGTATTGATTTGTGCAAATGTCATCCTCGAATTTTCACTGTGGTGAGCTTCGTAAGCATTAACAGTTAATCACTGTGATATTTCATGAGATCCTTTGGGCTCCTCCATCCCTCATTGTAGCATGTCTATGTACAGCCAAATATTAGGGTTTTGTGACTTTGGGTCACGATGACTCATTCCTTTAGCCTTTGTGATCTGCATTTGAGTTGTTCGTTCAGGACACCCTCCTACCCCGTCCACATTTCATTCCTGTAAGCGAGCCAGGAATAAACTCTGAGATAATTAATTCAATGAATTTTTCTATAAGATTTGTACTTCCTACCACTTGAACTTGGGGGGAGGGTATCAAATGAAATTGATCAATTATAATTTTTATTGCTACAAATCCCAGGGGACCATGTATTATGCATGATCATGCTGTAGTTTTTTATTGCATTAAACATTATATGGTCTTAGAGTGAGTAGCTTATTCCTTATTATTTGAGATCAAATTTTATTTATATATATATAAATTTTTTAAACTACCCTGAGGAATTTTTTGGACTAATTTTTCTTTTTGTGCCAAAAATATTTTCATTGTAATGCTTAAGCAGTGACAAGGACAGTTGATAAAAAGTGCGCTGTATTTCAAAGAAATAAGTCAGGCCATTCTACAGTTTAAGGGGTAGGATTATCACCAATGTTTGTCTGCAGAAATATGTATATGGATGATTTATTTCAAATAAAATCAAGGTTTAATAAATGATATTTCATATGAATTCGTCACCAAGTGCCAATATTTGTTTTATTTACTGTTTGAGGGTGATTCTCTGTCTTGAATATTTCTCGTCAATGGCATCTCATGGAATTAGAATCCTGATGCCAAATTGTATTAGGGCATCCCCTTAATGGTCTTTTCAGATAAATTGTTAAAATATGTACTACTAAAGCAATTGTTTAAGGTAATTTATAATTCAACCCATACTGGCATTCCAAATACTTCACCACTTGCGTCTTAGAGCGAGTATATGGGTACCTGTGACCATGATCTAAGGATTACCTAAACTGGGAGATAAAAAATTTTGTAGCATATTCCTTGCAAGTTTCCAGCATTAAATATGAAATTTAGCTTACCCTAATTGCAATTTAAAGTTAGCTATGCATCATGTTACGACTTAAATTCCTAAGTATTTTTCATAGCTAAGAAACAAAATTTATATCCACTCACGAGTAGGAAATTCTGAGCACTTTGTTACCAATGTTGATAATTTTCTGCATATCATTGGGAGTATATTCAGTACGTAACTGAAAACAAATTGATGGTATGCTAAATGTAAGGCAGTTTGATTATCCTAGTGGTTTCTGCTCTAGTTAATGCTTTATCCAACAAGATTTTAGGCTATTCATAATTACTTTATTTTCCTTCGGACCTGGTAGCCATTTCTCCTGGTTGTTCTTTCGTAATGGGAATCGATGGAAAAGTATTACATTACTCAAAACTACTACAGTGATGTTCACTGCAATCTAGATTGTTGGTACCAACAGGTACTTTCAGAGACTGCAATGGCCTTCCGAAGGACTGTAATTATGTTCCACTTCATTACACAATCCCGAGAACAAAAGAAAAATTCTTACAATAATCAATTTATTCACAGCTCAAATTACAAGTAAAACTTTCATGATAATTTATTATGGAGGTGTTTTGGTGAAAACTATAATACGAATATTGGTAATAATGCAGTTCAGTGAAATAGGTTATCGAACGCTATTCTTTCCGATGACACTTTATTTACATTATAGAGCAGATGTTTTCTCGGGATCACAAGGAGTTATAAGATCTGAAGAAAATCGGGGATAAATTGGTAGAGGCCATTCCGCAAGAAAATGCTTCAACTCGTTGATTCTTATATTTAAGATGAAAAATTCAGCAAGAAATTATCGTAACATAATATCACCAATGTCTGCTTGATTCACATTAATCGCACTAAATGTTCTCAATTTAAATCTTCGTCATCATAGAGATCTTCAAAATCTGAAATGGAAAATATCGTGTTAACTTTCAATATGATTACTGTGAGCTGATTAATAAGAAATATTTTCACCATTAAAAAAATCTGCATGTACGGCCTTTTCATTTGCAGCTAAATCCATTAGTAGTCCAGTAGATCCACCAGCCTTAAAGTGTACATTCATACATTATACAGTGACAATCATTCATAATTCTTCAAATTTGAGAGCGTTTCATTAATCATTAAGTACCTCTTCAAGATCCATATAACCCCCAGCACCTTCAGGGAACATCTCATCAGCAACCACAGTAGGTTTCATGATTATTTACTAATCTTTGGTTTAAATATGTTCTTCGAACTATAGGTACTATGTACTTAAAACCAAAATTGCATTTGTTATGACTTTGATCGAATGGTTCGAATAACGTTTTTGTTTTGTCATTGCCAGTTTACAAATGCGCCAAATGTGAAACCGCTATTAGCCTGTGATATGATTCAAGATAACTATAACACAATTTTTGCCAGAGGCAAGCTCGACTGCATTATTTTTACCAAAGGAGGTTTGATTTAAAGTTTTAGTTGCACGGATTATCTATGCATATGAATGAAAGTTAAACGATATCGCATTCTCCCCTCAATAAGTTGTGGTTCTGTTGCCATGGTTACCTTCTAACATTTACCTCCATTCGGTGACTGAACTGTAGACGAATAATGAACGTCCTCCTTTTTCCAAATTTTAGATTAATTACATTCGAGGTGTAAATGTACTTTGTAAACTTTTTCTCCGAGTAATTTAAGAGTTTGAATTCCTTTCGTATTCCGTGGAAGAGCGTACTTTTGTCAAGCGTTTATTTTTGTTTTTTTTTGGAACAACCTTCTTGAAATTACCCGTCTGCAACGTTCGAAATGTAATTTTACTTGAAATTTCCCGAGGAATGTGATAGTGAAATATGTTCCGGTTATTTTTCTTTATTATTGTATATTTTTGATAATTTTTTATTCCTTGATTTTCGTGAGTCTAATGATTAGGAAAAGTATTGGTTTTATGAAAATTAGTGCTTGTGAGGTCATTTCACCAGTTAGGCTCATCAAAAAAAATGGAACAGTACTCTGTTATGGGAAGAATAGGCGAAGGAGCACATGGCCTTGTTCTACAAGCAATTCATGTTCCAACCTCAGAGAAAGTTGCTTTAAAAAAGCTTTTATTGAAGAAACTTGAAGATGGTATTTCAGTCACAGTTATTCGTGAGATTAAAACCTTGCAGCATATCAGAAGTAAATATGTGAGTACAGTGGTTGGAAAAGTGAGCATTTTGTCTATGTCATGACTTTTGTTGATTCTTAAGGACTTGTTCGTTAACATATATTTGACATTGAATCGTTATCCTGTTGAATGTATCGTTCATAGTTTTACCTGTGAAACATTTTAAATGTTCTTTTTTAAGGTGGTCAAACTGTTAGATGTTTTCCCACAAGGATTCAGTGTAGTGCTTGTGTTTGAGTTTATGCCTGCAGATCTTTGGGATATGCTAAGAGACCCTAATCAGCCTCCATCAAACTCACAAATAAAAACATACATGCAAATGCTGTTGAGGGGAGTGTCTTTTCTTCACAAGAATGGAGTTA
The DNA here is from genome assembly GCA_947579665.1 of Sympetrum striolatum. Classification (NCBI taxonomy): domain Eukaryota; kingdom Metazoa; phylum Arthropoda; class Insecta; order Odonata; family Libellulidae; genus Sympetrum; species Sympetrum striolatum. The sequence goes on along the minus strand of OX388351.1, from coordinate 64,260,050 downwards.
TGCATAGGGTGAGGAGTTGGTTTGTGAGCATTCTTTTTGTTCATTCTTTCCAGTCATCCACTTATGAAGAAAATGATCGATGATAAAACATATGCAGCAAAAATTTGTAAAATATTTTAGTCTATCAATTTAAATTTCCATATCTGTAGTATATTGTAAGGATAGCTGTTTTAAATATGACAACACTAGATTATAGGAGGAGAAACTTCAGCAGTATATTCCTTTAGAGCTTACTGAATAACAAAATTGATTCTCCTGAATTGCTTGTACACATACACATCAATGCTTCTCAATGCATTACCAGAATAAAATATTCTTTGCAGTTGCCATACCACAAACACAATTTTTCGTATACTACACCATTGTTGAGTTTAATGAGAGATGCAAATACTGTTAATATTGATTATAATAATAATAATAATACTTTATTTAAACGGACAGATGTCCTATTACAAATGTTGAAAATGACCAAGGTAACATTAGAAAAGTTTGAAAATAAACATATGAGCTTAATTAAAGAAGATTGACACAAATGAAAATTACAGTTAAATTGGAGATAACACATTACATGTTACAATAAAAGAAAAATACACCTTAATAATTTTGCACCATTAAACATTTTTTAAAATAAAATTTCTGAATACATTGTGTGAAAAGTAAAATATATCAGCAGATTTACAATGACTATTAAAATCTCTCATTATTCTAAAAATAGGCAGAAAATAGAAATAATTATTACATACATATGGAATATGAAATAAATGATGGGATCTTGAATGAACAATTGGAACCCTGAAATTTATAAGAGATAAAAGATAAGAAGACTTGATATGATTATTTAACAGAGAGTGTAAGAATAGAACTCCATTTTGCTTCCTACGAGCAGAGAGTGTGTGTATATTTAGTAATTTCAATGTCTTTTCATATTCTCCACTTTCTCTTTCAATTCCAAACTTAAAAGCCACCAATCTCAAAAATTTATTCTGGACTCTCTCTAAGCCTAAGTCGTACTTATGATAAGAAGGGGACCAAACTATCGAACTATATTCAAGAACTGGTCGAACTAGGGTGATATATAAAAAATTATTAAATTATTTATTTTAAATTAAACATTATAAATGCATTTTTTCTATATCTACCATATATATGAATTGATTTTACTACTTCCATTTTATAACTTAAAATATATATTAATATTTTTTATAGTATTATATCCCTTCAATCTTTATATTTTTCTATTTTTATACATTTTGTATTTAATTTCATATTATATTTTTCTATATTTCTACTGGATAAATGTGTTTTAAGACAAATAATAGTTGGATATAATTATTATTATAATCAGTTAATTGAATATTCAGCTAACATCTTTTAATAATTTCACTTATATATTGAGGTGCATAATGAAATCAGAAATCACTTGATTGCGTTGGATGCTATCCATTGTTGCCTAGTGATAATGATAATAATAACACATCTTTTTTGGGTGAGATTGAGACCAATAGCCTCCTCTTCAGTCCAACCCCTGGCCATACAATAATCAATTTAAAGAGATAAAATGAGAAGAATTAAAGTATCAGTGGAGTGCAGTAGATTTGTGGCAGAACTAGATTATGAAAGGTCAATAATTTTCATAAAAGTTAAGTGAAAAGGGTTCAATGTAAATGGCATGCATGCCCAAGGATGTTTGCCTGGTGGACTGCGGTTCATAGGATCTGAAAGAAGGGTTTGCAGAGTTATGGATCCTCAGATGTCAATCACAATATGCAAGGAGTCTATAACAATTTAGAATGGGGGCATTGACTTTGCAATTTTGGCTGCAATGTCTCAGAATTGGCTTCTCTGAGGCAGTTAAGTCTTATTCATCAATCCCAAAGTACGATCTCTTATGAAGCAATGAGAGCAAATACTATATCCATTATATGAACGAATCACTATTTACCAGACTAAGAGTATTTACTTAGAATGCTCAGTGGTTATGATAGTTATTGTAAAAATTCATTTTAAATCTACAAGGGAATTTATGGGATGATTATTTAATGTTCAGTTGCAATAGAAGATTTAATTTGGTGAAAGAAAAACTAAATATTTATTAAGAAAGACCTCGTCATCAAGTTGGAATAGATTAGTGTTGATGGGAATGAGTAATACTTCCATTGAAGTTATTTCCTAAAGAGTCAACACTACTATTAGCACATAATTTGCTGAAGTTTCTTTTCAAAATCTTTCACATTTCCAAAATTGATTGGTGATTGACACAAATTTATGACTTTGATGGTGTATCTACAAATTATAATTGAAGGACTTTGTTTAAAATCAGAGTGGATCTCAAAGTAAATTATTTATTTATTTGAGAAAAGTAGTGTTTGCTGGAGGAATGAAATGTCAAACGAAAGCTTCTTGGTCTTCATTCAGAGGTATTCTATCACTAAAACCAAGGAAGTTAAAGCAACAAAAATGTTTAAGTCAGTTTAAATTAGAGATTTTTGTCGTTTGAACTTCCTTGGTTTTAGAATGAAATGTTATTGCCAAATCACCATACTGATGTGCTGAAGCTCTACCGTAGAATGGGGTGAATAGCTACAAAACTTTGTCTTTTCAATTTCCTAGTGAAAATTTGGAAAGTACTGGAGAATTGGGGAATTTTAAGTGAATTTTTATCGTGGCAGATACATTCCTACTGGATATGTTTATATTTTAAAGCATTTGCTCAGGAAATCATTCTTTTTCATGTCTTATGCTTGGTTAGAAAAACATACTGTTTTGTATACCACTAAGCTTATCATTTTTAGCAAAGAAGATGATTGTATCTAATACAAGTTTCCACATAAATTTATTGATAAGTTATTAATAATTATTTATTAACAACTAACTTTTCAAAATTTAACAAATTTGTGTATGTAGGTATTTAATCTTAAGCATTACATTTTTTTGATGAAGCGGGGTGACAGAGATGCTATGCGTCTACAAGCCCACATGGGAAAATTTACAAGAAAGTTGATGCAGTTTAAATGGATGAAGCCAAACAGGCAGTGAAAGATGGAGTGGGCATAAGGGAAAAAGTATCCATAAACTGGCTATGCACATGAAAGAGTGTCGCTTGACCCAAAGTTATACAGGAAGAACATGGCTCGGTTGTTCAGAGGTTAGATTACCTGCCCGGAAAGAGGGAGACCTGGGTTCGAGTCTCAGCCAAGTCACTATTTTTCACCTCTGTATAACTTTGGTTTAAGCAGCACAGTTTCATGTGAAAATTCAATTCTTTCTTTATATAATTTATATTTAATGAATATAGAATAAGTACATACATTTGCTGTTTATTTTGTTACTATCCATCCCCTGTATGGTTTGAATTGTTGCTGTTGTTATTCACCCTGACCAGCAGGTGAATAGCAACACCATATAAAATTAGCATTGGAGTGTTATATTTCATATCAACAAATTGCCATTTAGAGGTAAGGAAGTACACATCTAGACTCATATTTAGATTAAAATTAAATGATAGAACGTACGAAAATTTTGAGTTTTGAAAATAAAATTCATGTAAATGTTCATGCATGCTTTCTTGGCATCTCAAGTGCAATGTTCTTAAGCATTTATGGAACCAATTTCAGGTTTGAAAAAACAACTTTTATTTCTTTGAGGTGAATAGAAAAGTTATAAAAATAGTAGAGAAAATAATTTCTGATTGAAATTCAAAGAAATAAATTACATACATACAACATTAATAACCCTTGCCAGTTTTGGAGTGTTATTTAATGCAATATATGAGAAGATTCATAATGATTTTATAGGAATTTATTTTTATCTTGGTTTAATTGTCTATCCTTATTTTCATTATATGATAATGTCCTATCCAAACATGCATATAAGAAATGTGTTATTTATAAGGTATTGACTTTACCATTGATAGGACCTCAAACCATCAAATCTCTTAGTTGGGAAAGATGGAGTGCTTAAAATTGCTGATCTTGGTCTTGCTCGGCTGAAATGGATGGACCATCCCCACAAAGACACTCGCCGCCCCTACTCACATCAAGTAGCCACAAGATGGTACAGAGCACCAGAACTCTTGTATGGTGCTCGATATTATGATGAAGGTGTTGACTTGTGGGCAGTCGGCTGCATATTTGGTGAAATGCTCAACAAGTCACCACTCTTTGCAGTAAGTCTCTCTCTTTTTTAACGTTATTTCCAGGATACTTATTCCAAAGAATAAATCATATCAAAGGTTTTACACAATGTCTCTATTGCTGTATTTCTGTGTGTTGACAAACAGTTGATGGCAGCTAGTTGACCATCCACAGATGTTTGCGTGCATGAAGCTTATTGATTCGGAAAATTGTCATAAGTCATTTATTTTCAATCAGACTCATTATCCTCATTGTATAGATTCTCTATTTATGGAATTTTGAATAAATTACTCCATTGTTGTGTCCACCAATGGTTTTGGGATAACCACTCTGACAAGCATTGTAAGACAAAGCTGCATTGGTGACAGTAATTTAAACTGACAGTCTAAGGCAAAAATACCTGATTATTATTAAAAATACAGTGAGATAATTTCAATTTCGATAATAACATAAAAATAATAAAATAATTTAGAACTGTAAATATCAATTGCTCAATTTGCAAAAGAAACTGAGTTTCAAAATTGATGTACACATTTTGTGATTGGAAATGTGTGGACACTTGCATGAAATTTAAGTCAAATTGGAGTCATCCACTTCCAGAAACACTGTCAATCAGTACAGTGTTTGCTCATCCTTTATGGATCTCTTTCTCTATAAGTATATCAAAATCAAATATTTTGAAACTGATAGTTGTTTAATTTTGCTACCTCCTAATTATTTGATTTTATTCTTATAAGGGTCATCCAGAATAGAAGTTTAGGATATTTAAAAAAATCTAAAATACATATACAATGTGGTTTCAAATGAAAAGATATGAAATGACATTGAAGTCTTCATTCAAAAGTAATCACTAGAGAAGATCCTGAGTAAGAGCAATTGGTCTGACATCGGTCATGAAGGATCATAATGGGTCAGCATTACCATACAGCAATTCTTCTCTATCTTTTACTATAGCTACTTAAGGACCCATTCTTCTTGAGGTTTGAATTCCACCAGCAGAGCTTCCTCATGGCCCCAAAAGATTGAGGTCATGATTTTACAAACTGAAGGTGTGATTTTGAGCTTCTTGGTTGACAATGAGGTCCTGTAACTGTAATGACTGCTTTTTAATCTTAAGTGTAAGTCTTCAAGGCATTATTGTTGCACTTTCACTACAAAAAGTAAAAAAAATGGATAAAAGGGTGGATTTTGCACCTTCTGAAAGCTGAGACAACTGGTACGGTATATCTAATTGAGCCTCAAGAGCTCTCATCCGAACCATAGATGATCTCACCTACATGCAATAAAAATATCCCTATGCATGGGCGTACCGAGGGGGGAGGCAGCTGCCCCCCCTGGACAGCCACCACTGGACCCTTCGATCTAGCCTTCATACATTTAGCTGGCTAATTGCGTGCATATGCAGAAGTACTGTTGAATTTATGAAATTGTAGATGAAGTAAAATTTATAGGCAAGTGTGTTTCGATTCACATGCAGACGTCTGGACCATATCCGTTTGACCTACATTGAGTGCGTAAACAAACGCATTACATGGAAGGAATCGAACTTTCCATGGGCATTTAGAAGTTGCACCTGCAAATAATTTCCGAGAAATACGTCTATTTTCAGACACCACAAAAACAATGGAACATGTAAATGCAAATTTATATTTATGTTGAATTTTTTATTTGCATTTCTGATTTGCCCCCCCCCCCCCCCCCCAGGCCCTTCTGCATTTCTGATTTGCCCTCCGCTAGACCAAAAGCTGGGTACGCCCATGTCCCTATGGCTAATAGAGGACTCCTAACCAGACCTTATGGACAACCCTAATACTCATATAACACCTGCCACAAGGTTTCATAATAATAATAATTTATTAATACAGGTTTCTTTGTAAATACAAATATAGGACTAGTCATGGTGTAAGTACATGTGACCAATATAACTGAAATTTTACAAATAACAATGTATGATGTATACAAAGTAAAAACACCATAGTTAATGACAACTCTTATTTATTTTATGTTCCTCTTGATGCTTTCTGTCAGGGTGACAATGACATAGAACAACTTTGCATAGTTTTACAAACTCTCGGGAGTCCCACTGGTGACTCGTGGCCAGGAATGGAATCTCTACCAGATTATAACAAGATAACATTTCCAGCAAGTAAAGGCTTATCCATGGAGCAGTTATTGCCAGACGTTAGCCCTGAGGCTCATGATTTGGCCAAACATTTTCTCCTCTACAATTCAAAGAAGCGGATGCCCGCAGAGAAGGTGACCGTTTTCCTCAAAAATCTTCATTTGAGAATGAGATATTTGCAGGGAAAAGTAATAAATATTTTCTTTGCAGGCTCTTCAACATGCATATTTTTTCTCTGAACCTTATCCTTGTCAATTAGAAGAAATGCATAAACCAGATGATGATTTTCGTAAAAAATATTTGCCTGAAGAGTTTGATGCTGAAGAACCTGTTTGTAATTGTTTAAAAGACTTGAAAGAACTTCTCAGGTGATCAGTGTTTCTTTTTGTGCAAATAAATAACTTTCATTGGTCTACTCATGTTGATATATCATATGTGAATCTAATATACATATGTGGTACTCTTTCAATATTGTCCTCTGTTTCAGAATTCTAAAAGAATATTGAACATTTTTATAAAGTTGGTTAAGTGATAATTTTCTTAAATAATGAGGTGAAAATGTGACATTGACTGTAGATTTTCTGTATAAATTTATTTTTTGTATTAATCGTATTAATCGTATTTTAGGACTAAAGTAAGTACTAACATCTTTCTTTGCACGCCAAAGTATCATTAACATTATATATATTAAGAAAAGATAAAACAAGCCTCACAGTATTGAGACTCAAAACCCAGGACTCCCAATTGCTGGTCAGGTCTTCTGACCATTTACCGTATTTGACGGCATATAAGACGCACCCTTATTAAGTTGGCTACTCACAAGGAAAAAGAGTTTTAATAGTCCGTGCGAAAGCGCAGTACCACAATAACTTAAAATGTAGTTTCTTTTAGTTGTCAGGTTTCGTAAAAGCCAAATAATAACACAATCATTGAATGCAATAATGAAATAGGTAGTATAGACCATCTGGGCTAAATATAGCATTCAGTATTGAAAGTTAACCTGTGGAGGTTGAACCTTCACATATAAGATGCAGGGAAATTTTTCGAGATATAATTTAAGAAAAAAGGTGCGTCTTATATGCCATCAAATACGGTAGCTATCTTGCAGAACAATCCATATGAGAGACTTTGCTGGAAAGGATGTATGGTTTTCATCTTTTTCAGATTTACAATATTTATTTGTATAGGCAAAGACCTTATGATAATATATGTACTCTATAAGCCATTCAACAATATCCCAGTATCTATCATTTTTAGAATCTTTTCATCAAATGACTTAAAAACATAATTTATTGAGACATTTGTTTTCTTTTATGCTAATATGTATGTTACTTTCTCATTTCATTATACTTATGAAAAGCTGTTGTGGATCCTTTGAATTTTGCTGTTGTTTTTTCATAAAAGTGCTTTGACGGCTTTGGTCATTTCTTAAATGGGCTCTGACCAGAATCAAACCTGGTACCATTTCACCAAAGCCAAATAGTCTGCTCTCTTGGCTATCCAAGAGCCCTCTTCTTGATCTAATATCATATCGAATATAGTCCTTATGCTTGATGATGAATTGTAATATGTGAGGAAAATAACAGTTTTCAAAATTAGATCTTAATTTCAGATTTAGATTTTCATCTGCAAAATTGCCAATGTAATTTACACATTGCTAAAATCAAACTGTACTGTTTGATGAGGCATCATGTTAATTATTTCCAGGTGACTCCATTATAGAAGCATTAGCCTTGTCATCTTTAAATTCCAGTTTCATGTTACTTTGCGATGCTCAATATAAAAGTCAAGTGATTGCTTATTTCTATTTCAATTAGGCCAATATAGATTATAATCTATCGATTCGGCCAAGATGTTGTGGAAAGACATAACTGAAAACAGATTTATACTTTTCCACAAAGGTTTTTATTAAGGAACTACCGGTTCTGGTATATTATAGTATATTAATATACCGAAACTGGTAGTTCCTTAATAAAAACCTTTGTGGAAAAGTATAAATCTGTTTTCAATATAGATTAGTTAGTCAATCATTTGTACTACTTTCATCTTTTACAAATTAATTTGATTTTATACTTCAGATTCTTCGCATATCACTTGTCATTTTGGAATATTGCACATCATCTAGAATTTTCATTCTGGCCTGCTTGTGTGTTGTTTGTGCTTTCCTCCCTTCATCTGTAAATTAAATAATCTAACTGTTAATGTTAATATATTATTTTGAAGATGATATGAGTTTCTGATAGTGATATTACGTTATACTATCCATCTTTTACAAACTTATATAAATATAATCTTTCCCAATTAATATTCTCCCTAGTCAGAAAAAAAACAGTTATTTGTTAAAATAAAGGTATTTATTGTTACAAATCATTCAAAAAAGTAAAGTAAGATTAGATATTGGTGGTTTACAAGATTGACAGGAATAAATTTAAAGAGTGACTTCAACCACGAGACTGAGTTAGTGAGATTGCTGATCACTCGATTTTATTGTTATTTCATTTGGTTCTGTTGGGAAAGCTTAGTTACGCCGCAGCTCTCAACAATGGCTCACACTTTGTAATACTCGCAAAGGATATTGTTGTTGACATCGCCTAGTAACGAGGGGGAAGTGGTATTTTTTCTAACCGTCTGAAAGTGCCAAAGCAATGCCAGTTAGAAAAACGAGTTATAGTTTGGATAATTGAACACATTAATATCACCAATTTGAGTTACAATGAGGTGTTGACTCATACGTTAAAACTGAGAATCTTTGACTAATAAGAGGAGAGATCAACAGGAAGTTAAAATTGAAAATACTGAGGTGTTATGTTGGCCTTATGGAGTATGGAGAAGAATAGGAAGTAGTTATAGTCTATTGTATGAGGTGAATGCAAGAAACTGGAAATATGCAGGAAATGTACTTAGGGGATCATCAGGGGAGAGAATCGTGACAGCGCAGGAAGGATGGACATATGGATGAGGGGGAGACCAAGGATAGAATAGTTAAGACAGCTTAAAAAAACTGGATCAAAATTAAGAAGTATGAAGAGTTGAAAAGGTAATCAAGTAGGAAAGATGAATGGACATCCATGAGAGCTAACCTCCTGATAGGAGAAGCTAATTGATTGTAGAGAACATTACAGGTTTTGTATGGCTAGCAAGGGTGGCAATGCTTCAGTGTTCATGTTCTCTCTCAATTGAGATGTATTTATTTGTTATCACGCATACGATGAAAATTTCAAATTCTTATATATTTGAGTCAACTGGACAGAATGAAATAAGGCAGATATTGTTAGATGGCTGTGCACAATGATAAAAAATATTTATGAATAGCTTCACTCACATAAATCATGAGCAATCAACATTTAATTTGTTTGAATAAGGATTTGGGAATAATAGCAAACCATAGGAAATGGGTAAAGTTATTCAGGAATTTTGGGAAAGGAAGGGAGCAATTAATAGTTAAGTATGTGTTTACTTCAGAGGTAGTCACATATATACTTACTAATTCTGCAACTTAATTTTAAGATTATTGATACTTGTTTTTAGCATTTATGTATTCGTAGGAGTTAGTAACATCAATTTGACACGTTCCAGTGTCAAGAAAATGTGATTGAGGTAGGGAAATTATACAATTAATAAATAATCAAAAGGAAATACAGATTGCTAATAACAGGATTATATTATATATATAAGCCTGTTATTAGCAATGTATATTGATATAATTTGTTCATTGATATTATAGGGTTTGCCACTGATTACTTAATTTAAAATATTACTGGGTAATCAAACTTTTCTGGCCAAAAACTTGCCTTCAGCTATTTTCACAAGATCTGAAGATAATAAGTTTAGACATACATTATTACTGAAAGATTTTCATCAGTTAAGAAATATCTACATTGTCATAAAAGATAAACTCAGAACTTCACCCTACCCAATATCATTCAATACGCAACATTTTTCAAAAAGGTACCATGCCTTTGTCCCAGAAAATCATTCACAGCACTTTTGGCTGTCTTTACCAATTCCGGCTCATCCTAACGAAAAATGTTTCAATGATTAGCGTAAATGGTTTAAAACACAATTAATGTACGTTTTATCAATGGTACCAACGCCAAATGAGTGCAAAGTAATCGTGGTTCCTGTGACTTATCGGATTAATCATATCGTTTAATTTCACCAGGAGTAAACTATAGTAAAATTTGACCGAATTGAATTCATAAAAAGTATCGTAATGCATCCGTAATTTTCGTTTGTGCTTCACACTGGTTTAAATGTATCAAATTCAGTAACAAACAATGCGCCCGCCAGCACTCAATTCATTCTTTACTATGGCGCTTTTACTTTGAAGGCTTTGAAGAATACAGTTTAATTGCAAATATTATGGAATTGAAGAATGAAGCGAGAAAACTTTGAGTACTACCAAATTATACGGAGATATCTTATTAGTGAAGAACAAAAGAAACTGCAGCTTGAATAGACAAGCTTTCTTCGGTAATCAGCCGAATGTGGTATTTTTTTTTGAAGGTTTACGCATGAAAGGTGGTTTATATTTGTAAGGTGAGTTATAATAGCGAACGAGTGATCTTGAGAAAAATGTGTGTTCTCTCAAATGTCGCTGTTATAGTCACAGATTTTATTATTGACGGGGATGAATATGCTATTACACAAACAATTGTTACTTGTTTGTTTATAGTACTATGCATGGTGTCTCATATGATTAGTATATACTAATTTTGTTGTAAGGAAATTGATTATTTATGATGATCACCTGGGAGAATAATATATATTCAATGATGGCCCGATTAGGGACGAAAAGTAATTGAGCTCGAATACAATTACTCTGACTGAAATTTAATTGATTACAAGTATCAATTACTTTCCAAAAAAGTAATTGATTACAATTACAAGTAGATTACTTTGGCAATTTACCACGAGTTTTGGAATGAAATAATTAGCTCTCCAATTTACACGTTTCTTGTTACCTACATCAATAGCTTAGTTTTAATAACCGTTCTATAAATTTTAATTTCAACTTAACCTTTGAATTTGTTGATCAAATTTTTAGCAACAAGTTTTCCCTACCGTTTGATAGTAAATTTATCAATTTACAATATGACCCTCATTGTATATTTTGCCCAAACTTTTTAATGCACTTCCTTTATCACTAGATACTGTAATAAAATCTGATGCATTGATTTGGAATGGTGACCAATAATTTTTTCTTAGTAAAATATATAATTACTAAAGATTTAGAATCATTAAAATGGTTCCTATTCCACTACTCTTTCTATGATTTAAAGTAGAAGTGTATGCAAGTAATCTCTGCTGCAAATATTGGTGAACTAAGGAAAGGAAGGATTGGAGTTTGTCAAATGAAAAAATAAGACCAAGAATTATTTTGAATTGCTGGAATTTATTTTGCAGAGTTATTGCATGTTATGCCTCATCACCTAGTCTGGCCCTCTTTGGGAATAAAATGTCCTTCCCCACACCAAACGAATGTTCCACTGGGGCACAGGAAGGAATTCCAGTGTTGTACTTAAGGAACATTTCCTTTAAGGTTGGGTAAGCCAAAATACTTTCCAAATGTGTATCAGAACTGCACAAATATGGATCCAAATAATTTGTGCAATGGGTACTCTGGTCCTTATGAAAATCAAAAAATGAGGAATTATCATCACCAGAAACCTCTCCATTCTCTTCCCTTGATACCTCCCTCCCCTGCAGCAAAGAAAGTTCCTTTGACAGGGTTGAGACTGCAAATTCCTTTTTGTCTCCTTGCAGCCATTGGAACTTCGATTGAGGTATCAGTCCTGCAGCAACTATCAGCATACTCATCCATGATAGGTTCAAATATTTTACGTAGACCTTCTATTAGGCACATTGCAAGTGGCTTGCAGTAAGATAAATTTTTCTCTTCCACTTACCCTTCCAGCTCTCTTATTACACATGTGATAGTAGGAAGAAGGTACCCAGTAAACATTTTTCTCTGCTTGCAAAATGTTAAGTGCCACAGCAATGGGTTTCATAGCCTATAAAATAATGGAAATTTTCAATGTACACATAATTACCAATTTTATTAAAAAATTTTCTTCAAACATAATTGTAAATAAAAAAATATCCTTGGGGACAGTGAAACACTCAAGTCTTACTTAAGGCCAAGAAATGGCATGGAATATATATCAATAATATTTGAAGGTTTTTTGTCTAGAGAGGGGAAAATTTTATACTCACATCCAGATAATCCTCTAAAAATTCCACAGATGAAGTTCTTGCAAGTCCAAGTAAATCTAATAGGCTATCAAGCCTCTCTTGTCGAACCTTCTTCACCCCAAGCACAAGAAACTTTACACTCTCATACATACTGTTCCATCTAGTCATGCATGGAGTTACAAGAAATTTTCCTAAGGTTTGGTTAATACTATCAGCTGCTTGGGTGCTTCTTTGTTTGTTCCAGAGGGCCTGACAACAGGAGAATGATGACCTGGAATTTAATTTCATTTACCATGATATGTTTTCTCAGGTTCAACGTAGTGCTCCACGCCGACTTAAGAATTTTCTTACCAATGCCCTGTTTATAGCCTACAGATATATTCATCACCAAACAACTGCTGTCTAATTCAAAAAGGTTGCTCAGGTATGGAAATGGAATTTCCCTAGCTTTGTTTTCCATGCTCGAAATTAAAATTCTCTACTCTTAGATTAAACACGTAATTATTTCTCGGTAGTTCCCACGAGGTATCAGAGGAAGATGAACAGGATGACAACAGATAATACAGCAGGAACGTGTACTTGCGTTACAGGCGAACCAGCTACAATGTCTTCCACAGAACACCAATACCTGTCTACAATCACAGGAAAGCAGGAATTGCGGTTGTATTGGCGATAGCTCAATGTATTGCACTCGAATCGACATCATATCCGCTGGATTCAAATGAATCGACCAAGAAGTCGATAGTCGAAATAAATTAGCTATTAAAACTATTTATAAAGGTTTTTGAAAAGTAACGATTATTCAAGGTGAATGAGGAGTAGATTACAAGTAAAAATTACTTTTTTCTAAAAGTAACGATTACAAGTAAAGACACCCAAAATGTAATCGTTACCAGTAATCCTAGTACTTTTACTCAATTACCTGCCTCTGCTCACTGTATATATGAAGTTAATATTAAAACATTACAGGCTTCCAGATAGTCATGTGGACAGCGCGTTTGCCTTTGGTGAAAGTGGTCCTGGGTTCGAATCCAGGTGGGAGCCAATGTGCGAAATGACCTAAGCTGTCGAAGCACTTTTAACAATACTACTACTACTAAAACATTAAATTCACTTCTTCGCTACTGTAAAGGAATGATATAGGAATAGATCAATTAGAATTGATTTGAGTTTGATATGTAAATTGATTGTTTAAATACCAAGGTTTTTGAAACAATTTATAAAGGTTCGATAAAACGTATTTGCAGTTGGACATTTCTATGGCATGATAAATTTTGCCTGTGAATAATTTGTGATTTTGAGTAATTCTTTATTGATTATTATCAATCTTAATTTTGTAAGTGTTTAAATAAAAAAAGACACTCCTGTTAAAACTTCTACCTTTTTGAAATTTCTTGACCACCCATATATTGTCCATACTATTTTAAAATGCTGTAAAATTTTCCAATATTTATTCCCTCAATTTTTTTGTTGAATTATGACGTAAATTTACTCATGTAAAATAAAAATTTCTTGAATAACTCTAAAATGTTGCTCTTGAATGAGACAGTTATTTTTATTAGTGAGTATAAGAGTAAAAATGTTTATATTTTGATGGAATATAAAATATTAACCATACTGAATCGATTTGGACTAAGCATTGCTAAGATTTTGTTACCCTGGCATTTCCAATACTCTAAGTGACAAAGATAATAATTGAGCCCGTAAATCCAGAATTACTTAAGTTTGTTTAGCTCCTTGTAGAATACTGTCCATCCCATCAGTTATGGTGTATGTTTTCCAGCCAAATTAACCAACAACATGCTGTCTAACATTGAATTTTGGGTTTTTTCTTTCTATCATCCCATGAAGAAAACTTTTCATAGTTAAAGTAAAAGAAATGGCATGCTTCTCAAGTTTCATCTGTAATTATTATGAAGATGAAATAACAATGTTTCATTTTTCATTATTAATACAGATAAAGGTAAGACTATTTATGGCTGTTAGTAAAAATTGCTGGGAAATCTCAGAAAGTTGCTAATGCGCAATTATTGTAACTATTAACATTCTTATCAACATTTTTTATTACTAAACTAAGTATAGGTTGATTCTCAATGTAGGGAAAACAAAAATTGAATGCGGAATCAGTTAAATGGGAATAGATGATGTTTTGAAGTGAACTTCATTTGAATTACGGTAGTCCATAGCCTCGGTGGTGTAGCAGTTAAGGTGCTCGCCTGCCGGTTTGACACCAGGGCTGGGATCTCCAGCTATGGCGATTTACCCGAAGGCACTTTCCAGGCCACACTACCTTCATCTATATGATACCATATACTACTCTTCAATTACGCTAGGGCATGCTTACCTGTTAATTTAGGGAAAGCTTAACTATTAATTCTGTTATGAATTCAGAAGCCCTACTATGGCCATCAATCAAGTTGTGTTATCCTTTCATCTTGAGTTTCCTTTCAACCACTAGCTCCTTGTTGAAACGATGATTGCGCAAATGTAACGAAGAAAATGAAAAGAACTCTATAAAGTTTTAAAAAATACACAATGAAAGAAAAATCTTACAGCCATAAGGCTGACAAGGGGAGACTCACTTTTGTCTGTGGATTTTTAAGAAAATTTTTGTGGTGATGCAGGAAGTAGAGTAATGAAAAATTATGTTGGCATTCATCTAAATGGGTGCTAGTTTTGTTGCAATAATTAATTAAAAATTGACAATCTGAGTATGGGCAACCCTGCATTACACACCCGCTCTAGACCAAATCTGTAAGGAATAACCCGCTGTTTTCGAGTAAGTCACAAATCTTATTTTTATTTCTTTTGATAAATATTTTTCTTGTTACTCACTGATAGACGAGGGTGATATTTTCATTATTTCACCTGATATCCGATAGAAGAACCTTATTTCAACCAAATGAACATTTTTAACATAAAAAAAATCTATTCCCGATAACATAAAAACTTTAAACTCAGCATGTGAATAGAGATTATGAATTTATTTTATATACACTATTTAACGGTTTGCTGATGGTCCTTGGTTTGATCCCAGAGAGTCATTTACATTCCTCAATGTATTTCTTATGGGAATAATGGAATCCTATTTTAGGTCCTTCCCTGTATGATATCGACTTTGCATTAAATTTTTATTTGTAAACTTTGCATTAAATAAGTTCAAGTACTAGCAGGTTTTAATGTGAATTCACATCTACCAATAAGTCCTGGGTTCGACACCAGGAATCTCCAAGATTAGAAATTGCTACGATTTTTATGACTTTTTAACTATTTTGCTGTAACGTGGAAACTTGAAACCCGGCACATGAATAGAGATCATGAAAAAATTTCATATAGACTGTTTGAAGTTTAATCTTCCAAAGGTTTCTGAGTTCAACACCAGGTGTCTCCACTATCTGAAACATATGGCAGGAGTTTCAAAATATTTATGATTCAGTTTAAAAAATATTTTAAGCTACAACCCAGTAAGGTAGGTAATTCAAAATCACTAATTTCTCAGAAAATGTGCTTTTCTATATTCACAATTATAAAATTGTCACCAAACATGCGTGAGTTCAACACCTGTTGGATGCAAATTTCTCCTATTTAAAATAAATTACGGCATTTTTTAAAGGATACATTGAGGGGATATTTGAACATTTTTCTTAGGCATTTCAAATCAGGTGTTTCCCCGGTGAAGGTGTTCGGCGTCTTCCATCTACCTGCATTTAATTGACTGTTTCTGACGATCTCTTTTTGCTATTTTCAATATATTATTATTCAAATCAAAACATTACAATTGATTCAATTTGCAAGGTTATCTGGATAGTTATGTTATGTTAAGGGTTAGATGGAAGAAGAGACTTTTAGTCTCAATCTCGCCTGAATAAAGCCGTTTTATTATTATTATTATTACAGTTATATACAATTTTGGTCACCGTAACTCCAAGGTGTAGCTTTGATCAGTAACAACTATAGTAAATTGACGTTTATTATTTATTGACACATTACTTCATTAACTTCTCTACAGTGTAAATAAAAAAGAGCGTGGTTTCTGTAATTTAGTACCCATGGAGTCAGAAAATGCATGACTGACGATTGTGTCCAACGGACCCAGTTCGTATACTACGTAACTTTCCGTGATAAAAATAAAAATAAAATTAAAACCGATGATTGTGATTTTTGAATACGTTATGGTTGGCACATAGTTAGGAAAAGTCACTAATTTTCAATTAATTTTGTGCATTTTAGTCGGAAAAATGAACTTTTGAATCTAGCCACCGGGTCTGTCGTGATAGGGTTAATTTGTCCTTTTGAACTAAGAAAATACGTCAGATTAACTTATACATGGATATAACCTCTACTAAATACTATGTTTAACTATTATTTTATCCATGAGAATCAACAGGAACTTAAGCTAGTTACTTATAAATTACTTACAATGAATATTGAAATTCTAAACACTGTTAAAGAATTAAATATACAAATACATACATTTTACACTGTTTGCTAATAAGTTGAGGTTTAATTATTCTTGAATGTACGCTGTACTTAGAAAATATTGTTCCGAATATAAAATAAATTTATATTTCCCAAAAAAATACGGTGTGTAATTTGTTAACAAATTAATTGTTTCTAGAAAATCATTCTAGCATTGCTGCCTCGTTTCCTTCTTCAATCTTTCACGAAAGATTGTAGGTTCTAGACCCGCAAATAGGATAAATAGTATTGAGGTCGCATTCTTTGTATCTGGATATCTCATACAGTTTACTCAACCGTTTCATAATTATGGCGGAGTGCAACGAACGTTGACAAAGAGCTCTTCCCAGCCTCCGAGCATATCTTCCTCCCAAAGTTTGAAAACATCGTTGGTGACTCACACTTCCTACGCCCCATATGTGTTGACGAAACGTCTGCAGTCAACAATAGACGGGTCAAACCACGGACGGTTCCAAGACTCGAATTCGGGGCGAAATGTTGGTCTTCCCACGTTTTGGCCATCACCCCTCAGATTCTTCTTGTCTTTCTAATTTTAGTATCTTTGTCGATTTTCTTCACTGCTCGCGAGAAAAACGAGAGGGACAAAGGATTTTGAATGATTTAAAGGCATTTTACTAATTAGGTGCGAGAGTATTAGATTCCTCATTTATACATTACTTGTGTTTTTAAGGTCCACGAGCGGTGTCTTTTAAGTGTCACAATAAGGAATGTGACATTCAAAGCTTGTATCTTAAACTTCCGAGAAGGTGAACATGTTTTGAAGTAAGTAATGCGATTTATGATTGGTTTTGTATCACTCTGCTGTTAGAGTTATTAAGTAATGTAATTTGCTCAGGCTCAATAGTTGGTGTAACATTCAGACAAGATTTATGTGTAAAATTTGTAGGGTTAACACTTATTTTGGAAGTTTTATTTATTTCTAATGTCCAACCGGAATATGCTCTTCCTTACCCAGATATTATAAATTATTATTATTTTTAAAACTTTTTCTACCTAATTTTACTAGTTCTTGCCTATATCAGTATTACGCACTCCTTTTGCTAAACTATGGTAGTTAGTAGTATATTGTTTAGAGGTACAGCTCATCCGTAAGAGGTAAACACTTGGATTCTGATCAGTTCAAATCATTTTCCTAATTTTTGCGTTTTTAATTCTGCTCCGCAATATTTCCTGTCTTACGTCTGCATGATAAGTTTTGAAAGGTGTGATAAAGTTTAGTTTACTCTTAAAACAGTAGCAGATTCTATCCTCTCAGCTGATATATCCAGAAAATATTTTAACACCTAACCAAAATATGTGGGCTCGGTGAAAAATTATCATGGTAATCATGTCTTAGGATTTGTTATAATATAACGATTCCATAGAATTAATTTATTTCGAAATAATTTATTCTTGGAATTTAAGAGTAAGCGAAAATTCAATGAAACATTCTGATACTTCATTTTAATGAAAATGAAAATTTAATTTTAAAATTTTCCCTTCAAAATTCATTTCATTCTTTACGAAGTTTTAGGTTACTTTGATTTTTTATAGAATCAATTACTTGTCAAGTTTAATAGTATTCTTGACGTACTAACTTTTACAAACTTATTTTTGTGTAATTTTATGAGAAGTTTTCCATAAAATTGAGTTTTTTGTAAAATTATGATTAGTGTGATTGTTTTATTGCGTTGCAATAATTAGAAAAGTTAAGCATTTTTTTACGAATTGAATCATAGGTATTTTAACGTATGCGATTTAAAAATAATCAACGGTATCTACGCCACACAATTCAATCATTTATTGATATGTATATTACTACAGGAGAGTAATTTTTGAATAGGTGGGTGAACTTGGCCATTTAGAAAATGAGGATTCCATTAGAACGAGTATACACGTATGCGTAACGCTTTTACCTGCCACTGAGTGCCGAAGATATTTTATTCTTTTTCTTTAAATTCATGCAATCTCGAATCACATCAGATCGCGCAGTTGTTTTGCCACAACAGCCGAGTTTTGTCCACAACTTCAATGCCTAGATTGCCTTTCCCTTTTTTTGCAAATTCCTCGATCTATTTCACTGTATGACAAATCTTCCCGATCCATAGAAGGCGCCTTTCGCTCCTTCGTTGCTTTTCCCTCTCCTTCAGTTTCGCTTGCCAAAACTCTCTCAATGTTTCATGAGCAGGCAGTTCGAAAAAGAGGCTCCCCGGAAAATGATGCACTAACTAACTAACTATCGGCCGCAAATGAAACTCCATAAATGTCAGTCGAGGTCAGTTGTAGTTTAAGACTCGAGAGATCAAAATATTTCGATCGAGAATATTCAGTGTTCGCATACTTCCATGTTGATTAACCACGATCTCTTCGATACGCCCGTGAGAAATTGAAACTGCTCCCGACAAACATGCGAAAATTCTAGCTTATGCATAGAATATCATTAGAACGTTAAAAAAGGTTATAAACTTTAAAATAATTCAGATTAAAAGAAAATTAATTTATTTTTGATAGGTTATGTTGGGTAGGTCGGATGTGTGAGTCGAGTAAATAGTTTAATCGTTTTCTTTGTTTTTCCTATCTATGCTGCTGTCTTGGTTGATCAATATTAAAATTGTCCCATATCTAAAACTTTTATATAAGCGAACTCACAATGGAAATCATTATTTCCGAACAAAAAGCAATCGAATCTATTTTTAATTAAATAATTAGTTATTACTTCTGATTTATTCTTTAAATATTTAGTTTATAAGTGAATATAAAATTAAATTATGGAAAACATCTAAAGATTAATATATTCTTAGGAGCACTTACTACCTTACATGTTTGTCCTACCCTAGGGTAGGGCTCAATAATAGTGCTGAGGAATTTCATACGTCTCAAAAAGGTATCTATATATAATTTCGAGATATTAAAATTCTTAACATTATACTGAATTTATATATATTTATAGTTAATATATAGTAATTTAATTTAATATCCACAGTTCATAGAAATAAAACTGACAAAATTGTATTTTGTTTTTCTTGTCTATGTGTATACCAACCAGGCTTCTTCTTAAATTTTAATGTGATATTGTAATGGAGTCCAGTCTTTGTTCCTCGAGTCTCTGTTAAATGAAGTTTACTATTGTATACTGAGAATTAAAGAAAAATGTTTTTGTTGATTGAGGTATTAGAATGAATGAGCGACATTGATTGCAAGCCTTTAAATTTAATGAGAGAACTTCTCTTGAGATAATGAAATTACTTTTTACGTGAAATTGAGAGCACATGTATGAAAAATTCAGAATTTAAAAGCAATGCTTGTGTTACTTAAAATTACCGGAGATTTCGGAAGTTTCCTGAAATGATAGAAAATTTCGGAGATGGTCATTACAGGAATATTTTGAAACATTGCCAAATTCAGAGACGGTTATAGACGCGACTGAGGTGAATGCCACTTTCATGTCGCCATTAGTTTAGCGCGTTTATCGCATTTTGAAATTGAACAAACTTGACGTTTCACATCTCATACTCCTGTTTTTGCATCTTCCGTTGTTTTCTCCTTCCCAACAAGTCTTGATTGTGATTTATGTTGCAAATTCTTTTTCTATTTCACAAAGTTCCTTCATCCTCTCCTGTCAACTCGGTATCGCTATCGAAGGTCTAAATTTTATTCAAATTCAATGGGTGGGAATAACTGTGCAAATATTCCACTTGTTTAAAAGTTTATAATATCGCGACCGGTTTCGGACGTTAGTTCATTATCAAGCATACGAGTTATACAGGAGTACACATATATATACAAAGGTACAAAACCAAGCCACCAATCAGATTAGTTATTAGCGGTGTTATGTGGAGGAGGAAGGGGAAGCAGGTTAACAATGGACAGTAGGGAAGAATAATTAGGGAAAAGGTGGATGTTGGTGAGTGTGTAATTGTTTTTTAAGTGGTGTATTATTTCTATTTGTTCGAGATAATTTAGTTTGCATCCTTTGTGTTGACAATGTAATAGAGTAGAGGAGAAATCCGAGGTGTGATTGTTATCTAAAAGATGTTTTGCGAAATGTGATGCCTGTGTATTGTTAGGGAATGAATTAAAGTCATGCTTAAGAATTATGGTCACGCTTATGAATTACATGCATATGTCATGAATAAATCAACTCATCATCAGGCAAAAATAAATCAGCTATCACTAAAATAAACTGCTCCTCTCAAGAAATCATAATGCGTGTGTCAGGAATATAACTCAAATATTCGTTTAAACCAAGGGACATGGAGTGTTTTCCTGCATTGGAAATATTTCTTTTCTGTAACCTCAACACGTCTCAGATTTACATTCAGCTAAATCAGATATTCTCTCTTCCAATTTCTGCTTCCCAAAGGTTAAGTTTGCTCTCTCTGCATTTATGCTTCATTTCATACGCCATTGAAGAGTTGGTTATATGTGTTTTGTCGAATAGTTTCATTCCGTAGGGAAGATCGATGCAGTATGTATTGATAAATCCATCAAAGATTTTAACCTTGACGATATGACTTTTTGTTATTTCTCTGAAAAAATAGGAGCGCGTATTTTTCAAATGGAAAGCAGAAGGTTGCATTTTCTATTGCGTGCACTCAGGGGCGGATTCACGCTTTTAGGCGTTACCCGAGGGTCCAATTAGTTCATTTCGCCATTTTTTGATGCTAAATTAATTATCTGGTGAGGTCATAATTTGATCCCTTCGCTTTGGACCCACTGTACAAAGTCGCCACTGTGCGTAGAGCAGATTATCTGTACAGTTCAATAGTCTCTTCGAAACTAAAATCGGTATTAACCTCAAAAGCCTGTCTTCACAAGACCTCAATTAAATCTTTTTGTTTCTTCCTGAAATAAAAGCTCCCATTCATATTTTTAGTTTCCTTATCGCGTTTATTCATATAACTAATTGGGATGCGCAGTTAGGAAGGGGAGTACTACAAGGCTTTACTACTACTTTACTACATTAGTATTACTTATTACTTTATCTCCATTACATTTTAATGTATATGCAGAGGAGTTGGCGAAGAAGTGTTGGAGATTTAAAGGAGAGGAATTACTTGGATGGTAGTATAGTCATTTTGATGCACAGTAAAAATCTATTGAATGTACTCCGAAGAGGTTTAAAAATATGCAAAAGATAATAAAGCAAGAGTTTGGGATGAAATTAAACGTAATTAAAACTTAAGTAATTTATTTATTCATGTGAATATTCAAAAACAGTATTAGCAACATTATATAAAGAATACAAACAAAGTATATAAAAAATTATGAAATAAATGCACATGATTGCACGAAATAAAAAATCTGATGTGGCCAGCACATGACTTTCTCCATATATAAGATGTAAATATTTATCTACGACAGTAATTTCGAACTCTATATTCCATCTAAACTTAGAAGATGAGTGATTTATTTATATATTATTATCTTTTACGTCACAAACATTATAAATAATGTTTTTTGGGACATGCTCGATAAAAAACGATGAATTTGGACTTTCGCCCATAGAGCCCAGAGCACCCACAAAGTACATATTCAGCAACTTCCGGTTTATCAGTATTTCATGAATAACTCCTAAACAATGAGTGATAAAAAAATATGTTTCATACAAAAGTAATAGTAATATACATTTTCTAAAACTTTTATAAATAATAGTATATACCTAAATAGCATATTTATGGAGATATTTTGAAAACCGGAAATAAGCTTTGAAGAATGAAGCTCAACTTCCGGTTGACCGATTTACTCCAAAAACTAATCAACTCTAACGACTGTAATAAAAACACAATATATGAAATTTGGTGTTGGTCTGACAAATAGTTTTCATGTTAGAGCGCCCACAAAGTACATAATCATCTTCTTCCGTTTTATCAGTATTTCACGAATAACTCCTAATCAAACGGTGATAAAAAAATATGTTAAATACAAAGGTTATAGTAAATTACATTATCTAAAACTTTTATAAGACATACAATATACGTATATATCATATTTATGGAGATATTCTGAAAACCGGAAATGAGCTTTAATGAATAAAGCTCGACTTCCGGTTGACCGATTTACTCCAAAAACTAATCAACTCTGACAGCACACACCGCAGTACTATATATGAAGTTTTGTATTGATACGACTTATAGTTTTCACGTTAGAGCGCCCACTATCACACACACACATACACACACACACACACTCACACACACACACACACACACACACACACACACACACACACACACACACACACATACACACAGACATCATTCCGAAAATGGTCAAAACGTGTTCTAGGGACCCCAAAACATGTATTTCCGTTGAAATCTCGAAGTCGAATTTTTTCATGAAAACAATACTTTCTCTATACTTCGTATATGGAGAAAGTAAACAAGAAGCGATGAGATTTGCTAAAAGAAAGAAAGCTAAGTTTATGTGGAGGCGCTATGACAAACCCGTAAAACGGATAATTACATTTACTTTGGCAGTACTCTTTCTGAGAATCGAAGGTGGAGAGATCTGATAGAAAAAGTAGCCAAAGAGAAGCAGACCAAGGTTACTCCATTAGCGAATTGATTGCGACCGGCCTCGATAAGGAATCAAGAAAATATTGATGAAATTGTGTGTTTTTTTCTGTGAGACGCGTGTACCCTGAAAATGAGTTCATCAACAGATTGGAAGACTTATAGATATTGGCGTGGAATGGAAAAGGAGTGAATTGGGTTCATAAAGAACAAATGCGGAAGATAAGGGAGGGTTTTCATTGAGTGATAAATTGATGATAATTAAGCTATAGCAGTGGAAATGAATCGGTAAATATTTAGTAGAGATGTTTTGCTAAAAGAAAATTGGTAGAATGTAACAAAAAGACCGAGGGGAAGGAAAACGCAAATGATATTTGATGGCATAAGGAAAGGAAAGGACATTAATTTGGCAATATTAAGGCACATTGACCTACAGCAAGGTATCAAATTTACGATAATCTCTTTAATTCATCATCCTAAGCGAGCCACCTTTCGGTAGGTTCATTTATCATTTATATTTTATATTTATGCAGTAATCTCTCGTTTAGTTAAGAGAGTTCAAATTTGTGGCACATGGATATCTTCGGAATTGAACTATCGCGAATTTTCGTTATTGGAACAATTTATTGAATAAAAAAATCACGAAATATATTTATCAATATTCGCAAATTAAAATCGATTACAGTATAAGAACAAATTTTCCATATGTTTCTTTCTTATTTTTAATTTGTAATACTTAAGGAAAAAATCTACTAAGGAAACGAAAAATATTGTTGGTAATTTCAAGTAGGTCACACGTTGAGGATGGAGACATACACACACCATTATTTTTGTAGATTCCTGTGATAGCGAAGAAAAACTTTTCCGATATCTTTGTGGATGTGTTTTCCCACTGGCGGATTCTTAGGCGAATAGGATGTGTTTAAAACTAGAAAATAAAAGTCCTCATGAAATTCATTTTCCGCGTTTCTCTCGCGAAAACTCGCTTATTTCTGTTTTTCCAAACGCCCTCTTCTCTCAGCGAAGAAAATGGGTCTCCTCATCAATCAATGCGAGTGTTCCTTCGGTCCAATTCCGAAATTTTTCATCTTGTCAGCGGGGGTGATCTCCGAAATATCTGCTCGATGACATCCGTTCTCCCCGTCCTACTCTCCCTCCGCCATTTTATCCAGACGCATTATTTCCCTCCCAAAATTCCCGCCCTTTCCCGTTGAATCACCTCGATCGACGACGGACGAGTCGAGACGCAAATAAATGCACCGAAGAGTGAGAATTGCGATTCCGTAAGATCGGTTTATTTCTATAATGATTCAGTGGGCGTCGTCATCTCCTCCCTATTTACGACCCATCTCCTCAATTTTGTTTGGTGCAGACGCCAAGTGTGGAAACATTTTCAAACATTGTATTTATCGCTCTCCTTCCAGCTAGATTTTCTCTTCTGGGAAAACGTATGGAATTCCAAAAATTCCCTTGAAAATGTTTCATTTCCTCAACCCAGGAAAAAGTGATTCAAGATAAGTCTATTTTGCTGTGTTTGCCGGCCATGCGGCAATTTAAATAATTTTTAATGGCGTGTAAGATTACCTTGAAAACTTTGATTCATCGCATGAATTTCGTTTTCTTTTAAATATTTCTAAATTACTTTGAAATTTCAAGACGTTTATATTATGCATTTCTTCTAATTGCTAATATTTAATTTCTATATCCTCAAAAGCACCTTTTCACATCATATAAAAAAATGTCAAGGATGCTGTTTGGACCTCTTCTAGCCATAATTATCTTTTCTTCGATGTTTTTCTCAGTGGGCGTTTTCATCCTCATTGCCATTTAGGTTATTGAGCTAACTCTTCTTTCCCGGATGGAATATTTTTAAATGTTAACTCAAAATATTATTTTTTCATTTATTCTTCAACATTTTAAATATTAACGCGATGGGCTAGATAGAAAAGGAAGAAAATCTGGACCTAAATGGACCATACTAGGGCACTTAACCACATAAGCTATTCAATTTTTCTAAATTATATTCGAGTGGTTTGGAGTAAATTTGGACGTAAGGACAGATCGTGAAAGCTCACATTGTTTGAAGGAAATATCACTTGAATTGCGGTTTAAGGATCCAATAACTCAGGGTTTTCCAAACTTTTTCTGCAATGGAGCACTTCGCAAACCTGGGAAGTTTAATGGAACACCAAGCTTATATTTAGGTTAGGTAATTCTACTTGTAAAATTAAAAAATACATTTAATTACTACAAATTATTTAATTGGTAATTATTTTTAAATATAAAACTAAAATATTGTAATAAATACTTAAAATATGAATCAATAAAGCATTTAATGTCTTTTATTCTCCAATTCTACATTGACACTCCAAATTGTCGCGGAACACCAATTCAGGTTCAGCGGAACACCGGTGTTCTGTGGAACATAGTTTGGGAAACTCTGCAATGACTCAATTCGCCGTCGAATATATCCTATTTCGAGATCGATAATTTCACCATCTGCGTCTTTCAATTTGACTTTCTTCCGTTAGCCCAAACGACCCTAAATTCCTTTCCAGGCATTGCAGTGATGCAACTGAGGAGAGAGGCCCTTTTGGCAAGGAACGCAACTTTCAGTGAAAATAAGACGCCACAGTTTCAAAGCATTTCTGTTAAATCGCTGAAACGAGCTCTTTTCTCAAGACCTCTGATCTGCTCACAGGACTGAACTTATGTCATGCAGCGGGTAATATTTTAAAATCACCAATTCTTCCTCTATGTTTTTGTCTACTTCTTGGCGGTAACTATTATAAAAGAAAATTGTTGTGATATGATTTCTTAGTGCCTGTAATGAAAGTGAATTTTTGTAAGGCATGGAAAAGTTTTACAGCTGGAGTACACACTCTTAATACGCGTTAAACTAATAGAATCTACTAATCTGGCCTCGACTTTGTGGTGGTCCTCCTTTATAAAGAATAAATAAAAGCACATTACACCATTACCACACATCATCGTCAGCTGGACGATGATGATGACCTAAAGGGTTGATACAATGAAATCTAAGTTCTCTGGCCATACTTCGTGGAACGACATTAGAAATGATAAACAAACTTTGTAATTTCCACAATAAAACTATATTTATTAAAATATGTATATATTTCCAAAATAAAACCGGTCGTCCATTAAAGTTTGGTCGTCCATTAAAGTGGAAATTACAAAGTTTGTTTATCATTTCTGGTTGAAACCATGGTCGTGGAATAAATGAGAGTGTGGTAATGGTACAAGAGATTTCTTCTTTATTCTATATACGCGTTAAACTGTGTGGCAATTTTTACGATAATCCCGTGCCGACGTGACGTTCGTGGCGTGGGTGACGAAGGGTGACGCCTTTTTTATCGCTCTGACTCGTTTTTTATATTGATTGCATAGAGTCCAGCGGACTTTTTATGCATTATGTAGCTTTTGTTTTTTTGCCAAGGTAGAACTTTGGTCAATAGACCTTGTGATGAGGGCGAAGGGGGTGATTCGATGAAGATGAAGGCGAGGCCTAAATCATTCACTCTTGATCGCTTTTTATACCAAACGGTGGAAGAATACAAAATCTCTGTGAACAGTTTGAGTGTCGACGTGATCATACTCCGCGCTCACCTCTGAAAGGCGCGCCAGCCAGCGGTCAATGTCTGTGTTCCGCTTGATTGTGTGACCATGAGCTCAAGGGCGAGTCTAGAGGAGGATATTTCGAAAAACTTTGGGCTAGCCTGGAGATTGCTAAGAAAGCACATCGAAGGTGAAGGTTGTTTTGGAGAGAGAGTTTTGCGACGTCTTGTAAATTCGAAGTCTTCCCGAATTGACGTTCGTATTGAGTGATTTTTTATACTAAATTTCAATGAGCAGTTCAATTTAAGTGATATTTTGTTGTATGATATTGTTTGAGACCTTAATACTATTACTTATTATATTTAATGTTGAAACTTATTTTCTAATTAATATTTCGCTGTCGACATCCCGAGCTGGTTGCTGTTCAGAGTAGTTATTGATTCACCGAATGTTTTTCAGTTTCTTTCCAAGTTCTGAACTACAAGGTGGCACTACTGTTAGTTCCTAAAAATATCCTAGAAATTTCTTGAATTTGAATTGATTTCTTGCCAACAAATTTCTATAATATTCATAACATATTTCATACCCAGAAAACAGATGAACACAAGGAAAAGAATAACTGAGAGAGAGAGTGAAGAACCATTTCTCGGGGCGATTTTTTTCTTACGCGAAAAAAATTACATTTCTGGAAGGTAATGGAATCATCTTGAATTACCTCTAGTAACTATTTTCATTATCCTTGGAGATGTAAAGTTACTTAATTGATAACGATGCTTTAGAGTGTTTAACTGTGCCCTTCTTCAAACTATTTCTCATGTTAGACAGAATTTGTAACATAATATAGTGTCAATGTAATTTTTCACACGACTGTGTAGTATCACAGTCTCACACTTCTTCTTACTTTTATTATTTAAATATATCAAAGATGTTTGTTAGAAAATAACTGAAAATCTTTAATACTGTCTAAATAAATATTAATGCTATTTCAATTTTTAGAGTAGCATTGGTGGGCAAGTGGGTAGCATTTCAGCCACGCTATTGCTACCCCTAGGTCCCGGGTTCGAATGCCGTAGGTCGGATTTTTCCGATTAGGGAATGGTTGCGTGTGTTCGTTGCCTCGGTGAAGCACGCCCTGACAAGTTCATGAGAGCTCAGGAGGACTTCTCCAGTGAAGGGCAACAGTAGCTAGGCATGAAAAAATGTATCCCCTAATTTCGCCTAATTGAGTTATACATACTAGAGGGAGAACATTTGTGTTAGTTTTTCAGTATGTTTTCCATATTTCTACGACGATTTAAGTAAATGCAGGAACTTTTTAGGAACTGAGCGATGAAAGTTCATTTTATCCTTCTTGGAGTTTCATTCATTAGCATTAATAGCAATAGTAATCAATTGATTTTTAGTTCGAGAAAAGACCCGAGTTATTTTGAAAAGAATTGCTATAACCTTCTTCAATTCTCATCCTTGAGGAGGCAGTTAACGTGTTTTTTTTTTAAGGTTTCAACCGGCGAGGTTAGAGAGCTACTCGCTAAACAGTACCCTTTGGTTGATAATGGAGGCCCTCGCACACCCTTGGCCTTCTAGAATCCTTCGGTCCGCAGCGATAAGAGATAGTAAGCGAGGCCTTGGAAGAGCCGAGAGAGAAGGAATAGAAAGAAAACTCTAAGAAATAAAACTAATTGATTCCACATCGGTGCGGACGTAATTGAATGCCAAATTCCCTTCATTCATTTTTATTACTTTTTCACTGAGTGGGTACAGCAAATAATAGAAAGTAATTGGAAAGTGCCCAGAGTCAGCAGAAGAATCTTATATTAATTACTACTTTTAATTAGTTACAGTAGTTATTTATAAATCGTAATATTTGATTTGCAAATTATAGCATTGGATACGAATAAGTAAAAGAATTTGAGAGAGCTATAGAATTTTGCCCTCTATGGAATATATAGTTTTCTTTCATAGTTGTAATGAAATTGACCTTATTTACTTCTGAAATATTATTAATTAATTAAAATCAATCAGGCGCGATCGACCTCTTCCCTTGTTTCCAAATGAGAAGCAGAGAGCAGCAGTATAGGATGATTGTATTTAAAATGAATCATTGAGTTTTAATAATCTATCAAATTAATTTAATCTTTAATTTTAAATAGCGCATGTTGTAAAAGGAGTTAACTAGTCTTACTTGCTATTTCTTTCGACAGCACTTTAGAAATAATTTCATGCATTGATTGCAAGTTTTTCTAGATATTTGATTTTATATTCTTGTAAATAATTTTTAATATGAATCTAATAGCGAATAAGTCTTCCACATCATAGTCGAACGTGATTAATATCATGTTTCGCATAAATATCTTTAATTTAGACCAAAGGATGACTACCCACAGATTTTTCATTCACTAAGTGTTTAAGTAAGAAGCTGAAAAATTTTTTCAATGTAAGAAATATTTAAGATAAAATCAAATTGAATACTGATTATGATTATTTGTTTCAATAACCATTATCATTGTTATAATAATTACTTGTTCGAAAAAATATTCTTCCTTTTCCCTTTCTACGTAAGTAATGCTTGGGAGAGACCATAAGTGCTTAGTAATTAATTATTGCGCGTAGTGATTAATGTGCCGAAAATGATTCTTCGAAAGAGATAGTCTTATGGCTCGAAGATAGAGAAAAGCTTTTAAAGTGTTTTTCTCTTCCGTCGCTTATATTGAGTCTGAATATCTGACACTCGTAATAACGAAAATACCTCAAAAGCGTAATTTTACATTGGTCGAGTAAAAGAAGAGTTCTCTTGAGGAACAACGTTCATTCGATTCTGTTATTTTCGTTTTTTAAAGTTTGTCCTTGAATTTGGCCCTGAAGATGCGGTGTTTGGACGCGGGTGGCCGATAGTAATCTCTTTCCTCTTCAACTAAACAGATCGGTGAATGGTCTGTTTGTTGGAATTGTTTCTCTAAATTTGCATACGCCGTGCTTCCGTATCAGTGGCTTTTTCTTTTTCGTTTCGTTTTCTTCTTTCCTTTTCTTTCCATACATAAGTTATGCTCTTTCTGCTGAGATAAATTTGAAAAAGTGGACGGACGCCGCTGGCTGTTTTTTTCTTTTTATTTTTTTTCTTTGACGAATAATAATTAGTAGGAAATTAATAATATTTTTATTTTTTTCTTTCTTCTGTAAATTCATTCATTTATGTATATTCTGTATGTAATTTTATTATTGTCTGTATTTAATTGTTATTTTTACTGTGTTTTCGCGGGTTCTTTTCACCCCCCTTCTCTGTGGGTGTTTTCCCGCAACGTGGGTTTTTCTTTAGCAACCTTCAGTTGCAAAGATTTTTTCCCCACACTCTACTCTGTCTTTTTGTTTTAATTTAATTTATAAATGTTCATATTCTGACGACATACGAGGTTAGGTGGGAGAGAGGCTCACTTGGGCCTAACCTCGCCAATAAAGGGTCAAATAAATAAGTACATACGAACCGGAACGTAATATGAACCAGAATTTCGCAGTTTGGACCATGGATTAATTCTATTCGGATTGAGGAGGTAAAGGAGAATCCCTTAAAACTGAAATAACAGTGAAATGCAATGTTCAAATTCCGTGAGGACATGTATTGTTGATGATGTTGAAAATCCATGAAAATAGAATAGTTCAAACCCTCAACTTTTGCTTCTGTTGAGCCGAATTAATTTTTCGAAAAATTTTCGCGTTAAAGCTTTACTTTTTTTTTCCATCCAAAAATTTAATTTTGAATTGTCGTTGAATAATTATAATTATTCACCGACAATAATTGATGATTATCGATTTTCGGTAGAGTTTTTTCCTGGTAGTTTCGAGTTGTACTTTCCGTGTTTCCATTGACATATGCTTTGTTCTCGTTCCAGCCATCAATCGCAATGGAAATGCAAGGGAAAGATTTGATTTGTTGAGGTTAGGGGTCATAAAAGATCGATGACTGGGCCGTAGTTTGAGGACCCCTGTTTTAGACGAAAGACTATATTAAAAAGGTCAACATTGAGCCAATTTATCTGCAATGAAGCTTATCCCTAAGTTATGCGAAAACGTTTATTGGTTCTCGGTTTGTTCCTGAAACGTTCTCAGCCATATTCTTTTCCACTTTTCGCTTTATCTCAAGAGTTCTATGTAAAGTAAATTGAGGTTAAATTTTATCGTATAATAATGGATGCGATGGTTCTCCTAGATAGGGTTTTTTCTTCACCGTTTGCTATTTTTTCCGTTGCGTGTCGGAGCTTAGGAAATTTATAGTTTTCTTATCTGTCGACTTCCATATCAGAGGGGATAGAAATCAGAGAGAAACCTTCATAGTATGAATATAGATCTCTATCAAATATGGATTAGTATCGATTTTAACATTTTCCAAACTGAAATATGCTATCGTAAGTCCTTAAAAGGATTAAATAATTTCTTTGCTCGGAAAAATATACATTGCTTAATCGAAAATGGACTCAGCCAGTTTTGATATTGCTCTTTTGAGGCTGTCCTCTTGAAGTTTGTTGCAATATTCTGCGAAGTTTGCATGATATTCTCATATCCCATTCCCCCTCTTCTAAATGTAGTATATATACTCGTGTTCACCTTTTACTGTACCAGAAGATGACTTTTAAAAGTTGAAAACGGTCGTGTATTGAAATATATTCTGTGGAATTACTACAAAGTGTTCTTTTATTTTCATCCATGATATTCTCGTCGATGAAAGATTTTCTCCCTTTTTTGGGCTAGCGGTAAGGAGAATACTAATCGTGTTGCAGTTTTCATGACTAAATATATAGTTATAATAATATCATGATAGATTTACGAATCCGGTACATGATCTAATTAGTTTTTAAAACGTTGTTTAAATGACATTGTTTACCCGGGTGGAGTTTCTTCAACCGTGAACTTCAATTATTGGTAA
Source organism: Sympetrum striolatum (assembly GCA_947579665.1). NCBI lineage: Eukaryota > Metazoa > Arthropoda > Insecta > Odonata > Libellulidae > Sympetrum > Sympetrum striolatum. Next base: position 64,228,136 of record OX388351.1, on the reverse strand, counting down.
CTTTGATTTTGTAGACTTTACTTAATATGTGTGTAATTTTTCATGCTGGTTTCTTTATGAAAGACTAATCACTGGAGATCTTAAATCCTTGTTGGCTAATAATACTTAGCACCTGATTTCGGCACCCTGCTGGTAATAAGCTATTCTCAAACCTGCAAAATACCATTGCGGATATGGACTATCGGATCTGGATTACGGATACACACTGTGTAGATGAATCCTTGCTTGAGTTTCCTTAATTGTTGGTAGTCAATTGTTGGTAGTATTAAATCATTTTCTGATGATGTTCTCATGTAACAAAATTCGAATATAAATTTTCACGAATTAATTTATCACAATAGTAATAATCACCGATCATTAGAGTGCATTTGGTTTGTATCAATAAATCTTAGTCTTAATATAATAGTGATAATAATTAGATATATTGATGATATTGGCGTAATCTCAATAAATATAATTGTTGAAACGTATTTTAACGAATGTGTCTGATAAAGTGTCATTCGATTAAAAAAATGGAAATTTTTAAAGTATGTACAGTCCTGGCCAAAATTAAGGCAGCACTGGCCGTAAGGATCGCTTGGGAGGTGCTGCGTTAATATTGGCCAGGAGTGTACTTATATGTCCAACTTGACTAAGGGCCCTAGGGAGACCACACCTTGCTGTATAGTAAGGCATATCACTTGGTGAAAAACTGTGTTTGTATTACGCTGGTTAGTGTCGAATAATATGCTAAAATTCATTTTTATTGACAGTATCATGAATATATAAACACTAAAACGCCATAAGCGTATTAGCGTAAATGCAACATCAAATAAATGCAACATCACATAAATGCAACATCACATAAATGCAACATCACATAAATGCTTCCGAATGTGTAAATACTTCATGATCTGCTCTCCAAAAAGGTGAACGCTTGGCTCCTCCATTTGCTTGAGATGGATTTGTTGTATATCATGTTTTGTATTCATACAAAATTTTACCGCATGGCGTTTTACATCGCATTTCTTTCAATGAGGCGCATTCGAAATGCCGGAATGAGCAAATTGTCGTTAATAATAATCGTTTTGTATCCTATTGTCATTTCTTTGCGTCATCTGCCTGTGACTCCCTCCATTTTCAGTTCTTTTTCCAATTTGCGCAAGCAGGTCCAGTTGATTTCAAAGGAATCTCAATCAATCAAAACTGAAAAGGGCATGTTCGTCATAATGAGGAGGATCGCAGTTGTGAAGGAAGTGGAGCATCGGATGGGCGACATTGGCATTGGAACCCCGACGTCATGTTGTCTTTGGAGATGTGGGAGGTACGCATCCACGCCTACGATGGCTGATATACGGCGAGGGCGTGCTACACACTGCGGCGTAGTATCTCTCCTTCCCGACTTCCTATGCATAGGATTACTCATCACTTCTTTCCTCGTTTCACCTGATTCTACGCCGCCTTCCTCTTTCACCCAAACGCACACGGTATCACTTCATTAAAGCTTATGTACTCCTTCCTGTGTTTCCTGTTGAAATTCAACGGGACGTTATGATGCTTTGGACAGACGAGCAAGAAAGTACAGATGACATTTGTGACGTAGTACGTGATCGTACTCACAAAAGTGGATGAATTTATTAAAGACTATAATGTCGGGTCGCAATTAAAGTTCTGGCATTGTATTTGAAGCAGTGGTTAAGCGGGAACTACCCCGGGATCGCATCTTGCGTTCATCTAAATCTAGATTTGCATTATTTTGTAAAAGTCGATTATTAGAAGTACTTATCGATAGCTGCCTTATCTTACGTTTCAACGCCTTCAACAATGTCGATAGATTCCGCAAAATATTCAACATGTATAATTAATTTTTAAAACTTTTTCAATTCTTTTGAAACAATATATGTACCAATCATTACTAGAATTTTAATTATTCGAAAACACTCCCAAGTTGCATTGATATTCATAGCATGGATATTTATTATGTATCTATGGAAACATATTTTCGACAGAAATTTGATTACCTTTTTCATCACGTATAAATTATATAGATTTGAAAATTGAACTTAAACTTGGAATTCGAAGTTGTAATGTAGTTTGTTGCCTATTGAATATCGTTTAGTAATGATAAAAGTTCTGAATTTGTTAAACTTACATGGAGTTGTAGATTTTGTGTGACTATAAAAGTACTCACATCCTCAAAAACTGTAATATTTAGTAAGTTATAATTATTTATTCAATTTCCACATACAGCATAGTTACCAATTTGCAATAAAAAATTTAGGTTTCACACAAGTCTAATTAAACAAGCAGTGCTCCCGAAAGGGAAAGATGTATTATGTAAGGTTTAGCGTTTCGGAAAATATGTTCGGCGAAAGCGTAATCGTATAGTACGGATGAGTCCCGTATGTTTTCAAATATTGAATGAAAGTGAATCTGGAAAGAGAAGATGAAAAATTGAAGTTGAAACAAGTTTGTGTCTTCGAATCCATAATCTGCGATTAGATTTGAGCCATCACTGGATTCTATCCTGCGTTAACAGTTAGTTCATTATGTCCACTGGCACTGCAATATGACCCAGGTGTTTCGTTGATATTGCGAAAGTTTTCCGTCAAAAGGAAAGTTTTGGAAACAGTTTCAAGGGATTGTTTATATCAATTTCATTTGGTTTTTTGGTACTAACAATTTGTTTTGGAAGAAGAGATTCAGTTGACTTAGCGGCGAATTAACTTTCTTTTCGAGATGTTCATAAAGGTCAGGATTAAGATATAGAGGAAAGTGAAAAAGTGAAATGTTTTTAGTGGAGTTAAGGGTATGACAGGAGAGAAAAAGAGAGGCGGCGAAGCTGTTTACTTATGGAAGTCGACTAGAAGAGGAAAGAGCTTGAAACTAGATAAAGTCGAAATATGCGGTGAAATTCTCCCCTTATTTATGCGTTTTGTTATTTATTTCGAAACGGTGACTTAACATTCAATTGGGTTATCACAATATTTGATTTTGATTGAGGTTAAAGAAATGTGGACTCAATTGGGCGTGGTTAACTCATGAGTTGACATTTACAGAGGAAAAGGGTTCAAATTGATATTTGGGTTATCAGTACACCCAGCTGAGGAGTTAGGGTAGACTTTGCTACGTATTTTGAAAATATTTCCAATCAAAGTAGATTTTAATAACAATAAGTCTTAACGATTTTTTTGCTTGCGCAAGAGATGGCAAAGAAAATGAAAATTCGTGCAGTCATAGAAAGTTTCTTATTTCATGTCCCAAATCTCTCTCATGTTTTGTTCAATCCTGGTGTTTTACTTCCCTTTACTGCGGACATCTAGCTGTACTAAGAGGGGTTGGATTGCTAAATTTCTTTGATAGGTAATATCATTATCATTGAATGAATTCTTGGGTGAGTTTATTTATTTGGAAATGATTACAGTATTTATATTATCTGTCCATTAAAGAAAAAACCCCATTTAAACTGCAATGTAATGCAGTTCAATCACAGGAAAATTAAAGTTTTAACGAGTGAATATTCTACACCCATATTACATAATATGTACTACAGCAGAACACTATTAAAAAGGGAAAATAACATGATTGCACAATATTATAGATATATATCGATGTACTGTTGTTTTCTCTCCAAAGGTTTTCTTATATTTTCTATTCTGAGCGTCCGCTCTGTAGAAAGATTGAAATCCATTTGTTAAAGTCGACCTCCTGTGAGAATTCATAAGTTCATAAAATTTCTTGTGCCATAATTGTGACAGAGTTTGTGCTAAGTTTTTACAAAAATAATTAGGTACTCTTTAGTTGATTAGTTTTTGGAGTGAATCGGTTAACCGGAAGTCGAGCTTCATTTTTCAAAGCTCATTTCCGGTTTTCGAAATATCTCCATAAATATTATATTTAGGTATAAACTATTATTTATAAAAGTTTTAGAAAATGTTATTTACTATAACTTTTGTATGAAACATTTTTTTGTATCACTGATTGTGTAGGAGTTATTAGTGAAATACTGATAAACCGGAAGTTGCTGATTATGTACTTTGTGGGCGCTCTGGGCTCTATGGGCGAAAGGCCATTTCATCGTTTTTCATCGAACATTTCCTGAAAAACATTATTTATAATGTTTGTGACGTAAAAGATAATATGATATAAATTAATCACTCATCTTCCAAGTTTAGATTGAATATAGAGTTCGAAAATACTGTCGTAGATAAATATTTACATCTTACATATGGAGAAAGTCATGTGCTGGCCACATCAGATTTATTTCTCATTTCAGGAGCACTACCGAGTCATCACCACTCACCATAACTTCTTGTTGCGAAACTTCCTACGCAGAATGTCCTTCCTAGAGGACTTTAGAGGACTAGAGGAATAGAACTTCCTACAGAGGACTTCCTACATGGGATAGGACATAACACAACGAAATGGAGCGGAGGATGGTGCTGAAGGTTCAACTGCAAATCTCATCTTGGGGATCGGAGAGGATTCGTCCGATTAAATAACCAAAGGAATCGCACCCACCAGATGGATTAAGAAGACGCACCGGAGGGAGCAACGGCATGACCTTTCCTGCTAACACCCCATTGCTAAACATAAGCTTCGATTAGGTACGTTTAGAAATTGGGAGCAAATAGCGATGATCGAGATCCAAGATCACCGTTCCGCATTTATATAGGCGTTTCACCTTTCCGTTGGCGTATAATTTAGACTAAATTAGAGGAATAATGAGGCTCAAACTATAGTGTAATACAGTTGTAGGCGAGGAATGGTATTTCCTATCGTTATCGTATCCGATGCTATATGCGATTTTATTCGGTGTCTTCAGTCCAAATTTAGGTATTTTCAGATTTATTTATCCCCTCATCCGGTGATTATACTTCAAGGAAGTCATACAAAAAGGTAATCATACAGTTGATGAATTTTAGCTCATGCATAGAAAAAATCTTGTGGATGAAATTTGCTCATTGCTTGCTTATTCGCAGGGTCCAAGACTTGGATCCAAGACTTCCAAGACAAGAATGTTAAATCAGGAGGTCAGGCTGTTGAATCCAGAGTTTGGAGCAAAGAAGGTTAAGCCCGTTGAGGTAAGGATTCTCAGAATTATTTTTTTATCTTTCTCGAAGTTTTCTGCAATTTTTATAGTATTTTATACATATATATATTTTAATAAAGATATTTATTTATTTATCTATGCAAATACAAATTCAGTTACGAAGTCAATCAGGTTGTGCATCAGAAAAAAAATTGAACATAAAATTGCTCTTGAAGGTAGTGGTTTCCCTTCTGGTCCTCCTGAGCCAATAATTGGCTCGTCAGGAGGTGCACAAATAAACAGACAACCAAAAAATATATAATGCTAAAGAATTACAGAAATATAACTTATTTATAAAAACATTAGGAATACTCAGTCATTACCAGTCATAAGTTTTACACAAAACAACACGTTAAATCTATATACACATCTTATCAAAAATAGATTATAAAATAATAATTTAAAAATTATATTGTTTCATTGTGTAGTAGGAAGTTTTTCATACTTATACATAAATAAATAGTCAAAATAGTTCCTTTAAACTAGACAGGGAATGTTATTGAAATCCTTCGCACATTTTCTATTCTTTTGATGCGACGTGAAACGGCCGCGTTGGTTAGCTGATCAATTATGATATGAGGTACTTAGCGGATATATTAGGGCAATTTCTCAATTGGCCTCGGCTGTAACCATACGGCCAGATTAATGACTTCCCAAAACTCATCTTCGCTTCACCTTGACCGTATTGCAGCCAAGGGCGTGGATTTCGGAAAGTGCTTTCGTGAGAAATGAAAATGCAATAACGAAGTAATAATATTTCTCTTAGTATCTTCTGCTGGAGTTTTTAAGAATCATCCTTTATGATATGGAGAGGCGGACTCGTTTGAACATAACTATTTCTGTTTCAGGTTTTATTGTATTCTGTACGAGTTATCACAGCATAATTGGCCCGCGTGGTTACTTCAACTTTTAAGCAAGTCGTTGGCAATCGATAAACATAGCTGAATCTTATCTGCTTAAAGATCAGACGAAAAATCTCAAAGTCGATATCGTAGGAACGCTAATACTGAAAGAGTGTTTTATAAGCAGATTTTCAATGTCAGTCTCTTATCTCTCCCTGAGATAGCTCCAAAAATGATTGCCCATGAGTGGCCTTCCAGACGAGCCAAGGCCGCAATCATGGTCCGAGGCTCTTCGTTATTTTTCACTTTCGTTGAGGTGAGGAATTACTGGCTTAAATGTTGCGCACTTACAGTTCCACGTATCGAAAGATAAGCTCAGTATTTTTACTTGCAGTCCTTAGGCAAAATTAGCACTCTACTTAACTATCGATTTTTACTTTCTCCATACACGTAGTATAGAGAAAGTATTGTTTTCATGAAAAAAATCGACTTCGAGATTTCAACGGAAATACACGTTTTGTGGTCCCTGGAACACGTTTTGACCATTTTCGGAATGATGTCTGAGTGTGTGTGTGTGTGTGTGTGTGTGTGTGTGTGTGTGTGAGAGTGTGTGTGTGTGTATGTGTGTGTGTGATAGTGGGCGCTCTAACGTAAAAACTATTAGTCATATCATTACCAAACTTCATATATAGGACTGCGGTGTGTGCTGTCAGAGTTGACTAGTTTTTGGAATATATCGGTGTACCGGAAGTCGAGCTTCATTCTTCAAAACTCATTTCCGGTTTTCAAAATATCTCCATAAATATGATATATAGGGATACTTTATTATTTATAAATGTTTTAGAAAATGTAATATACTATAACTTTTGTATTTAACATATTTTGGTATCACCGGTTGATTAGGAGTTATTCATAAAATACTGATAAACCGGAAGTTGCTGATTATGTTCGTTGTGGGCGCTCTGGGCGCTGGGGCGAAATGCTATTTCATCGTTTTTCATCGAACATGTCCCGAAAAACATTATTTATAATGTTTGTGACGTAAAAGATAATATGATATAAATTAATCACTTATCTTCCAAGATTATATTGAATATAGAGTTCGAAAATACTGTCGTAGATAAATATTTACATCTTATATATGGAGAAAGCCATGTGCTGGGCACATCAGATTTTTCATTTTAAGTTTCAACAATAGGTCGGAGCCTATCAGTGGAAATTTCGGTAGCTTAATGTCATTTTACCTTTAAAAATCACTTTTGATTATCAGTTTCATTCAATATAATGAATGACAAATTTTTGCTTGCCTTTTCGTACTTAACAAAAGAAAATTGTCTTCCATTTTCAGTAACTCGTTCGTGTTCATGTATCTTATAAAGCTACTGAAGTATGAGTGTTCAGTGGAATTTATTTTGTTTACTCGTATTGAATGCTAAGAAATGTGTAGCTTAAACGATTATTGAACTGGCATAGTCGAGTGTGTTCGAAGAAAGCAGTCCCGAGTTCGATCCTTGGCGGGAGCCCATGTTTCTCGATATTACTCTTTTTGTAAGGTCCTGGAAAAATTCACGAACTGAACTCTGCACAGTGAATTGCCTGATCCAAAAGGACTTCAAACACCATCAACACCTGCTTGTTACTAAGAATGGCCTGTATATAATTTCCTTTGCCCATTTCTAAATTTTGTTCCCACCTATAAGTGAATATACCAATACTTATTTTGGAGAGCGGTACTTGGTGAAAATTCATGTTAAAACGTAAAAGGGGGAAGTTATGTAGTAAACACAAAATTGCCTATAATCCAGGGGCAGAATAGCTTTTGCCCGACTCTTAAAAGAAATGGAAACAGTTTCACATTTCCATATATATCTTGTGAGTTATCACTTGCATGTGCTACTGTGTTAATATAAAGATTTACATAATTATTTTTGTTTTTTTATTCCCTTGATGAATGAGTATTCCGTAAACACTGAAGTTATTTTTTATCAGATTATGCAATTCTTTTACGATAACGAAGAGAGAAGGAAATTGTACTGGCGTATGAAAATTGTTCTTAGGTTTAAAACCAAAATAAAGTGTTTTACAAGACGATTGCATTCCAATATTCTGGGAAATGGAATCATTTGACAGAATTTCAAATATCAGCGTTTCAAGGACCTTGTTTTAACGTTCATCCCGTAACGAAGTATAGCTATTTTGTCTACAATGAACACATCGTAACACGCCCAATTGATTACCCCCCGCCATGGCAATATCTCGCTAGGAGGGGATATGATGGATATAAAAAGCACTCTAATACAAAATATTTAAAGATTACGATGAAACCTGGAGTTGAGAAAATTGAATCGAGAATTTTGAAGGCGGGAAGTCCTTGCGGGAGCATGTAAGTTAACGAACAGAATTGAACAAAAAAATAGCAAATGAATTAAAACCACTCCATGTCGTGAAAAAAACTTCAAAGATTTTCCTTCCTCAAGAAAAAACATATATTTATCCTCTAAGGAGCAGAGAAGATCGAATTCAGTTTAGTAATGGCCTTATTTCGACCTAAAGTATTTAATATTTTATAGATATCGAACCTTTTTACTAGCTTACCGTCATGAAAATGAATTAAACATGGTAATTTGTGATAGTTGTTTCGAAAGATTCACTTAACTTGGGAAGAATAAATGTCTCTTTTGCATAATTTGTATCTACTCTCTACTTGTATTTCATAATTCTTTTATTCTCCTTCTTCACAAAATACTGTTTTCTACCTGTAGGTTTCGCAGGTTTTTCACACTCCCCTTCTTGTGAGTGTTTTCCTGCAGTGGAAATTTTTCCTGAGCCCTTAGCTTAGGTTTTTTAAAATCCACATACTAGTTTTCTTCGTGTACTTTTGCAAACTATCTCTTTCTTTCTGTTTTGCATATGACGATGGGTTAGGTGTAAGAAGAGACTTTCTAGTCTCAATCTCGCCCGAATAAAGGCCTTTTATTATTATTATTATTATTAATAAATAAATCTACGGTATTCGGGATGCTGTACCACGATATACCGCAGACTCACTCGTACTGTCATTTAGATTCATATATATATCCTCTTTTGATACTTAGTTAATCGACAGAGCATCATAACATCTATTATTTTGGTCAACTACCCTTAATCCAAAATATGTTTCTCAGCTATGCAAGGGATTTGTTAAATTTGTTAAACTTTGAGAAGTATTATAGTTACGAAGTTGTAATGATTTTTAGACGTTTTCATCACACACAAATCGTTTATTAGATAATTATCTTATTAGTCATTTCTATAAAGTTCGTACTCTAAATAATAATTCCGTAAAATAAGAACTTCTTGATGGAATTACTAGAAGAGAGAGCCTCAAAATTAATAAGGGAAATATACAAATAGAATGAAATCGCTTACATTTATAAGATTATGTGAATGACTTAGTTTTTCGTGCCAAAACAATTACCTCTATGCAAAATAAGATAAACAAACAATTTTTTGCTAATTAACCATCTTCAGTAGCTTAGAAGCAGTGGTTACTATTGTAGAAAGAAAATAAATCGAAACAAGGCTTTTAATGAATAAGAGGCTTAATCTATGATAAGAGGTTTCCGTTGCCGCCAATTCTGAAGGTCATTCAGGACAAATGGAGCGAATCTTCGTTAGTGCTGCACGTTTTATTCACAGACATAAATTATCTGCGATAGTTTTAGCTTACTCGTTGTAAAGATAGTCTCCGAGTATATTTCGAATAGATTTTAATTATAGGAGTCTCTCAATTCCTCTAACAAACTCTTAGATGTTGATTTTTCATTTTCGTCGTAATTACATATTTTTAACAAATCTATATTTGAATTTTGTTCGAAATAAAGAAAGGATAAAATGGATTCATTTCTAAATATTTTCAGCCTTGTTTATTATTATTATTATTGACGTAGATCATCATATTTGTAAATTATTGGCTTTCCTATATCTATAAATTATATCTCCGTTTCGTTTTCCTTCCAACGAAATTTTTAACAGCACGAAAGTCACGAAGGAGCTCAGTAGATTGATGAGTTGCTTTCACTGTCTCTATCGATTATGTCTCCACGGGGTTTTGCGTCTTAAAACTTAGAGAGAAATTCTTCGCAGTACCCAAGAAAGCCGGAGCGAATAACAATAATGGATATACGCAGTTGTGAAATGTCTACATTGCGTGAGCCAGAAACAAAATCAGTGGGGAATAAAAATTTCAGTATCTAAATGCTTTTTATTAAGAATATCGATGAATTAACATAAAAGTTTATATTCAATCGGTAAGGCGCAACTTACCGATTAGAATTCTTCAACTGTTACTTAAATTTAATCTTTTATGAGGATCTTCGAACATTTTCTGCGCTATATATTTTTGTTTCCACAACAAAATTTTGTAGCGGAAACCGAAATATTTAATTCTATTTATTCACCATAAATAACGTTGGAAGATTCCACGAACTAAAGGTTGAAGTAATCCATTATGGTTCTGTAATACTTTTTGAAGTCTCTATTCACTGTGAATATTTATTCCATTGGGTACATTCCGTCATTCATCTGGTTGTTATCACGTTCTTGATATATTAAAAAGAGTAAAATAAATTTCTACAGCTATCGGTATTAATGATGAGTTTGATTTATCTGCTGAATTATAGAAGGTGTCTATTCTGTCCCCACAGAACTTTTGTGAGGCATTGATGTAATTTATATATTCCAGGAACCTTGATTTTTGTGATGTACTCCGACGATGACGTAATACTACGGAGAAATAGTCAAATATATTCGAAACAGAAACTGAGAAGACATTTAATTTTCAATCGACCGAATCCTATGATTGAATTTCCGAGGAAGGGTGGTTTTTCGGTGAAGTTTGACAATTTGAATAGCAGAGAGAGAAAGCCCTGCAAATGTAATTGAACTACACAGTCTAGTTCATAGATCTAATCAAGTTCGTCTTGTAAAAAATACTAAAGAGGTTTCTCGAATGCTGTTTAACTAAGAAATTATTGAAAACTATTGAGTAAGAGATGTTTAGATACAGGAAGGGAACAATTTAAAAGCACGTTTCGATATTGCACTTATTTAATAGTAATGTCTATGTCTATCTAAAAACCCTGCAAGCCGCCTTTCGGCGTGTGGCAGGGGGTGCAAGCACCTTGACTTTCTTAAACGGTTGCTTTCGCGTATGCTTCGCGGAAAAAATGAATTTTTTGAAACGATTAGTTCTAGCATCTATTTCCCTAATCTTTCGGGCAGTATCAGAACGACCCATATAACAGGGGTTCTCACAATATCGGTTACATCATCTGAGAACGTAATTTCTTTGAACTTATTTAATAAATTTATCCTTTGAATTTTTCTTCTATCTTCTAATGATTCCCATCCCACGTCCTGTAACATCTGATTGACACTCGCTGTTTTATCGTAATGATAACAATAATAATAAAAATAGTAAGTATTCGAATATTATTCACGTTGGATTTAATATTTCTTCATTTATAGCAGTTTCCGTTCTTGTATCTTCCGAATAAAAGTGTCACATAAGCTTTTGTTCCGCGATCATTTCTCGGAAATGTAAAAACGCATTCTTATGGGAAAAATGGGAGCACTGGTATTTGGATCACTGCTATAATTTAATCCCTCCTTTCCCTTATTGAAATTCGATTCCGGCCTGTTTCCTTCCACCCGATAGCAATGCTCCATTTATCAATCCCGCTGACACTTCCATCGATTGCCCCCGTTCATCGCCGTGCGTGTAATGACGCTTTACTCGTTTAACCCATTTTACTCCCTCGAGAGGCGCTCCCACGCGTTGTCATGCGTGGGGACTGACTTTTTAATATCATTCGCTCCTCTTCGTACTCCAGCCTTTTTAGGTGACTGCTCTCATTCCCTCTCTATTTCATGGGATTAGGAAAAGACTTCTCCTTGGCGAGGGCAAAATTAAATTATTATTTAAATAATTATTATAATTCTAATGTCGACTGCTTCTTGACCAGCTATGCCATCATGTGGAACACAAGTAATAAAAATATTGTACGCGAGTTTAAGGTCACATAAAATTTTGGGAAGTCGTCCGAAAGCTGGTTGGATCCCCTTGGAGAGAGGCTTTCAATGTGAGTTCCCTCTCTTTTTGCTGTGGATGAAAAAATTCCATGAAAGCGAAGCACAACGGCAGTAACACTTTTGATAGCCTCCGATAGCCAAAGGAGGAATTAGCGAAATAAAAGCCTTGATTGAGCATCACCCACACACTCAGTGGTCCTCATTTTATCTTAATACAGATGATTGCTGGAACAACATGGCATTTACAGTAGAGAATATAAAGAAAATCATACTGTGATTATTATGAATATCCCAACGACAGATTTATCGTATGAAAATATTATAAATTTCAATTTTCAATTTCAATTTCAATTTATTTCAATCAATCATCATATACAATTACACAATTCACAAAAATATATATAAAATAAACATAAAACAGAATGTATGATGCTTGAGATTGACAAAAGATTACATAATTTAATCTTGTCCAACTGTCTATAGTTAAAATTTACATTCAATAATTACATAAGAAAGACATTATATAAACTAACTAACAAAACTAAGTCCTTACATAACATTAGGTTATACTTTTGCATTGTTGTCTTATGATTTACAAATAGATATGAAGAAGAAAAATACATAATTCATTCATGAAACAATAATTTTAATCTAAAAGGTATATACATAAGACTTTAGAACTGAGGTATAACATTCATTCTATAAAAAGGTATTTAGGTTTTCAAAAAAGAAATGTTCTTTTACCCAGCTGGTCAAACCGAATCAGACTGAAAGGAGGCTTGCAGGCTATTTATGAAGGTGTATATAATTGTTCAAGCAGTGGCACAAACAAGAATAAGTAGAAAAAAACACAGAAAATATTCATAGTCATCAGAAATAATGTTACATATAAATACCTTATTGTTAATAAAAAAAATTGATACCTAGGTTGAAGGTTCATACATTTATTTCGATATTCACAAGAGAATTAGTGTCTCCATGTTTTATTCGTCTAAGAAAGGCTTAATTTTTAAACATGAACATAATCTACGGAGTTAGACAGTGGGGAAGTTTTCCTCCCTGAGTGTTACTCAATCCATTAGAGAGGGATTTAGTAAAAGCATTCTTTAATACACAAGCAACAAAAATGAAATAAGAAGAAACAAAAAGAACTTTTGATTCGACTCATCCTGGAAAACATGGGATACATGTGAAGCCATACGAATGAAAACTTCCAAGCACAGGGATCCTTGTAATGGAAGGATTCTAAGGATAGAAAGTGTACATTATCATAATTATTTTTACAAGTGTTTCGACAGTTGATTTCGTCTGGGAATCGAACTAGGGAACACTTTCATCAACTCACTCCGGAAGCAGGAATATATTTTGAGAGGTGGTGTCATTTCCTACAAGGATTTATAATCAGATGGAGATTTCCTGAGAGCGAAAGTTGATCTTTGAACTGGCGCCATTAAATTATTTCTTAAGTAAAAATCTATGTACGGTAGCTTGATGAAAACTTCGAAGTCCTAGGAAATAATATATTTGGACTCGTTCCAAGAAACTAGGAAAAATTAACGGGCGCTCTGGCGAGAAAATTTTATTTTTGACAACTCGATTAGATTAATGGGCAAACCAGGTTCCTTTTAAAAAGCTGGATTTCGCGGCGTTTTTTTAATAAAATCGTTTATACCCTGATTCAGTGGTTCCAAACCTTTTTCAGCTGCTGACCCACCTTTCCTCATCGGAATACTTCCACGGTCCATCGGTCCATGGTGGAGTAAAAAACCTAATTTGTATCGTATCACTTCCTTATGTATATATAATTTACCATCAAATATTGCTATTCTGATAGTTTATTCGATGGTTTCTGATAGTTTTAGGATAGAGTCACGACCCACCTGCAACCCCTCCGCAACGGACGAGATCGCAAAGTCTTTTGCCCACAGTCTCCCGAACAGCTTGAGAGAATGTTCCGGCGGGATAGCTCAACGGACAGAGCAAGCGACCGGCGATCGGGAGACCCGGGTTCGGTTCCCGGTCCCGTGGGACTTTTTTCAAGTCTATGCTTCCGTGTGATTTATCCTGGCTGCACGCCATTTCGTGCGAATAACCTTTACCTGCTTTCCTCATTCATATAAACACTCAATGGAAAATTAAGGAAGTAGGGGAGACTGGGGTAAAGTGGTCACTCTAAGACAAAATGTGATTTTAGTTTACTTTTTTAGAAGAAAATACAATTTGGAAATACTAAGCATCTAGTTTCGTTAGTGCAAAATCAATAACCATCAATATATCAAAAATGTCTTAAAGACATTTTCGCAATTTTTTTTTCATCCCTCGTGAAGTGGCCAGGGGAAGCCATTTTACCCCAAAAAGAAATCTTGAAATGATAAACACGGTTACCTACAAAATCAAACTATATTTGTATTATTAGGTATTATAAATCAATATCAATGTTACAATTCACAATAGATGAATATGAAATAATATTTTTTTGTGAAAAGAAACTGCATTTTGTTTTAGGAATTTACTTGCAATGTTCACTAACAAAATCTTCATCATTTTCTCGTATCCAGCACACGCTTCATGAGCCCATTTGTGGCAACCAGAACATCGTATCCATCCTTCGTTTACTGATTTTTAATAACTTTCGTTACTGTAAAAACATTCGTCAACACTAACCTCTTAGTATTTTGGCTTATGACCTGAAGTGTAATTGTAATATTCCGATATGTTTGTCCTTTTTTGTAGGGAAATATTACGAAACGATATTAGAAATAAGAACATTTAATTAGATTTCTTCCTGTAAACCCTTTCTATAATGGTATTGTAGTATATCCTTCTGTATATTCATCATCTTTCCCTCTATTTATAACCTGTCTAATTGGTCGTTTAGTGTGGCGCCATATATCGCTTTATATCCCTCTTCACTTCTTAATAATTTTGTCTTTCATTCATTTATTAGTGTCTTCATCCATCGTAAGAGGGCTCCATCAATCTTCCACACCCTCTTTCGATCTGCACAGCCGGCCTATGTCTTCAGCTATAGGCTGGAAACAAGAGCCCCCAAAGAGAGTCAATATTTTGCGATTGTATTGAGGGCAAACTCAAATATCTACGGATGAAAATACATTATAACCATTTACTTCTAAGAATGTTTTAGAGTGTGAAAGTAGGTTCGAACGTAATTAACGAAATAAAAAGCGTCAGTTATTCTTTTGAGATATTGTGTAATAATTTTTGTTTGTATCATAGGAAAAAGGTCCATAGCTTACCATTATCCTCTTCTTGAATAGTCATTGCGGATTTTTTAACGTTATTTACGATTTTTTACGCCTCTTAAAGTTTTTTTTTAAGATATGTAGGTCACCATATAAAGATTTATTTATATGTTGTACATAAATTTCTCATCGTAAACGAAAGTAATCCAATATTCGAACGTTGCCAAAAGTTTTTGCATCGGCATTTTTGGCAATTTTTTTCATACGAGCAACGTTATATCTGAAAATTACGGTAAAAACAAAAGTCAAGTCTTTCAGATGCTGCCAACAAATCCTATGGGTTTAATTCATCTATAATATACGACATTGCTAAAAGCTTTTCGAGTTTGTGGGTGGGCAGAGAAATGTAGTGGGCGGAAAGTTAAGGATGAAGTGAAACTGTTTGAATTTCCTAACGAAATCCTTCAGAGGCGGAAACATCGAGGATTCCCGAGCCTCTCATGGAAACGAGAAAATATATTCCAACGACAAACATAACCTTTTCCTCCGCAAACATCTGCTAAACTTGTGTAGTGAGTACTGTGAGGAGTTCCCCAAGAAATGCGGTCACCAGTCTACTTAGATTGATGTCTCACTTGCTAGTTACTTGAAAGGTTGCTACAGAAAACTTTGCTACCAGTACTTTCCTAGAACTTCTGTGCGTATTTCTACGTACCTCTTTTTAATTTGAATCGGAATAATTTTGCAAATTCTGTTTTGAGATCCTGTAGCTAAGTTATAATATATTGTATGCATTTTAACTTTCCACATTTAGTTTTGTATACAATTAACAAAAAAAATAAAGAAGCATTCGACGATTTCTGAATATAGAGACTTTCAAATAGTTTCTCAAAATCCTGTGACTTTTGATATTAATTGTTAACCATAATTTTTACTGAACACTATGGGATATCGTATCTTGGATTGATAAATTGAATCTTTGATTACATTCTTATCGTAACAAAAAATATGTGAAATCATACGTGTCGGGAGCAACAAATGCAATGAGGCTTAAAGGAGCGATTCAAGACTGTTTTCACTTATATATAAGACGTCTCTCATTAACCAAATGATTAAAATTTAGTATTTATTCTGACAATTCGTTATCGCTTTATTGACTTAACCTTAAAAGGAAATCTCCCTCTGATTATAAATCCTTGTAGGAAATGACACAACCTCTCAAAATATATTCCTGCTTCCGGAGTGAGTTGATGAAAGTGGTCCCTGGTTCGATTCCCAGACGAAATAAACTGTGGAAACACTCGTAAAAAGAATTATGATAATGTACACTTTCTATCCTTAGTATTTAAATTACAAGGATCCCTATGCTTCGAAGTTTTCATTCGTATTGTTTCACATGTAAACCATGTTTTCCAGGATGAGTCGAATCAAAAGTCCTTTTTGTTTCTTCTTATTTAATTTTTGTTGCTTAAGTATTAAAGAAAGGTTTCACTAAATCCCTTTCCGATGGATCGAGTAACACTCAGGGAGGAAAACTAGGATTTATTGGTTGCTATATTAAACTCCTATTTCTTTGTTACGAGGTAAACGAGATGGAACATGATTGACTAAATTAGTAATTCGTGAGTTATATTATTATCCCTTTATATATATAAGGAAAGGGTTGAGGTGACTTTGCACATAAGGGCGTGCACCCAGGAAAACTAACCCCTTTATTAATTTCATATTTTAATATTTGATCTTCGTCGATATAATCATTTGTTACGTGATAAACCGAATGAAACGTAGTGGTGGTGATCCTGAGGAAGCATTAGATCGAGGAAAAGTGTTCTGGAAATGCCCTTCCTAGAAATACTTATCTCCCATGAGATCGGCATGAGGGTGCTGTCATTCATTCGACAGTATCCCCGCTCCAATTTCCTTTCACCTTCTCCGCCCTGCACCCGCCGCTCCCTGTCTTGCACCACGGCGGCGGGTAATTCTCATTGACCTGCGAAAGGGGGCGTGGCCCAAACACACTCTCTTTGGGAGTACTATGGGAAGTGGAGCACAAGAGGTGGAATCTATAATGTGGTGATTTTGACAGTTCCATCTTCTCTTCAAAATTAATTGAAACCTCCAGGAATCGATGGGGTATTAAAATTTTTCGTACCTAAAACTACTCGTCACATTTACATTGAAGCGGGGTCTCCTCAACATGGTGTTCGTGCATACCAGGGGCAACCAAATTCTCCCAACTTAACATCTTATTCAAAAAATATTATTTACTTGAAAACTGTTACAATTTAAGGTATAAATAGAATGTTAAATATAGTATTTGGTGTATAATTTGGGTTTTATAATCATTCGTTGTTATCCTTCAATCTTTTGATAGCTCGAGAGGTACATAGAATTCAAATTAATACAGTTTGTTTATTCTGCTTATCTCAATGACTCTTCCTATTCATGCTTATGTATGCCTTTGGATAGTAGATATAGGCACCTAAATTTAGAGTTAGCGTTATTATAATTAATGAGAATAAATTTTACTTCGGTTTCATGCAGATAGAAAGAGATATATGAATAAAGAAACCTTCAAATTATTCATTGAAGTAAATAATTTTTGGAAATTGTTGTATGAAAATTACTGTTAACAATATTTACGGAAAGATTTGATTCATTTCTTGGTTCCTTAAGAATGCGACGATATAATATTTTTGCGTTAGGAAAAAATCAATAGCCATTAACTTTTACGAGAACAGTGTTTCCTCTGAGTGTCTATTTTCTCTTAAAAGTCCTTCCTATTTTTCAGTTGGAACAACTTGAGAATTTAGCAGGTAATACTAGCCTAACATTATGAAATAAACGTACTGTGGCTAGCTTCTAACGATTCGTGTTACCCTGGGTTTTCTTACTTCAAATCTATTACTTTTATTATATCATTATTACAAGCTTCGTTGTCCCGTGTCTCCAAATCATTGGGACAGGATTCTTATTTTTACTCATATTCATAATATTCTTATATTTTCTCATATCACCTCTTTAAATTAATGACTACGCAAAATATGATGACAGGTTAAATTGAATAAGAGACTTTAGTATTACCCATATATATTCAAAGACGTATCATTGGAATGATTATTATTCTTTATTATAATCTCAACATATGAACTGCTGTTGCTTGGAATTGAACCCCGGCCGTCTACAAAAAAGCATCTTAACCCTAAATACTCTAACATAAATTGTGGTAGTTAATTGTGGGCAATGCAGTGAAATATCGTATTTTCCAAATATGAAATGGAAATTCCTTATTCGCAATCTATGTATTGGAACACCTTACTCACATACGTCTTTAGCAATCCTTTTACACCCGTAGATAAAAGTACAGAAAGAGTATACTTGTAAAATATATTGAAATAAGTTATATTAATAATTTATATATTCGATGCATGAATTTTCACAACTAGCTTTTAAAATTTAGTTTCGTTTCTTGGATTAAGCCGATGGATACGGGTACATTTTCCTTTTTCTTCATTCAAGTGTTAAGGAACGGAAAGATGGAGGTCTCTAAAGCTTTCTCGCACATCCTTGAGAGATTTAGAATGAATATCGCCATATATTATAAGTAAACGATCATAGATTGTGTTAAATATGCATTATAGGAACACTACTTCAAAAAGTCATCCCACCTATTTCTTAGAGTGTGATTCCTGTATTGTGCTTTCTCTGGATTTTGCCGCCTTTTCGCTATCTCGTTATTATGAGTGTTTTCCTGCTGTGTTATTTCTGGGACTCTCCCACGTTTCTTTATGCTTCATCTTTATCCTCTAAGCAATGTTTTATGTGGAGTCCATATTCCTATATATTCATATCTCTTTCTATTTTTTCCCTTCCAAATTAGATTCCACCTCGTCGAACACCAACAAGCATTTATTCACTAAAAATAATGGAAATTTTCGATATAAAAAGTGATTATTTTACCATTTACCCTGCTGTATCCAGGAAATTGGACTTTAAAAAATATACGCCTTATCTTTAGCCTCTTCCTCAAAGCGATTACTTCTTGATAGCAGGTCAAAGGTAAAGGAAAGAAAGGTTGACAGGGAAGTTACGAAAAATGTCAAAATATTTCTAGAAAGGAATGAACGTGGGAGGTGTGAAAAATTGTTTTGCAGAGAGAACAGCGGTGAATTCAAAAAAGTAAAGTTAGGTTCCAAGAGGTCGGTTGTAGGACTATTCATTACCGCGGAGAATTGCTCGAAGTCATTATCTTTGCTACAGAAATTTGTTGCAAATCAACCTGGAAATCCTATATTCAAGCAAAAAATCTGACCCAATTATAGGCTCAGTCTTTACTGAATCTTTGTTTATTTTAGTAAGACACTTTATTGGCGAGGCTAGGCCCAGCTGGGCCTCTCTTCGACCGTATGTTGGCATAATTTGTGCACATATGCATTAAAAAAAGACAGAGTAGAGTGTGGGGAAACATTTTTGCAACTGGAGGTTAACAAAGAAAAAACCCATGTTGCGGGGAACACCCACAGAGAAGGGGGGGTGTAAAAACCCGCGAATACACTGTAAAAAATAACAAGGAAGTTTTGAAAATTATAATATTTTGTGAATTACATATAAATAAATGAATGAGTCACAGAGGTGAGAATGAGTACAGAAAAATAGAAATATTATTAATTACAAGAGAAAAAATAACATTTACGAAACCTAAGTGGGAAAGAAAACGAAATAAAAAACCATGAACATAATGACACATCTTACTAATTAACATTCATAAAAAGATAAAGGTCAGCCAGCAGCGTCCGCAGAGTGCTTGGTGTTAATGAGATGCTTATTTTGCATTATCTCAGCAGAAAGAGAGTGGGAGAAACCTGAAAATTATGCTATGCCCACTTATTTTACTTATCCTTAAATAATAATTACGAGGAACTGTACCGGTGAGCAATTGTTCGCTGGGAAAAAATCCTGCGCGAAGGAAATTCGTGGTACCCTGGAAGTTATAAATGCGAGACGTGCTATTGTCCGGTGAGGAATTTTCTCTCTGCCCCACGCACAAGCGCTCTCAGGATGAATATGGAGATGTCCGAGAAATTGTCCGCATACGGAAGACAGTTGCGTGGTCTGATTTAGCGCCATATTTTTTTGCCATTTTTTCTCACCGTAAGTTCTCGGAACGAGGCGATCAATGGTAATAATGTACACCGCACGTCCCACGAACTTCGCACAATTCTAGGAACGGATCGATTTGATTCTCCTAAACGCTGCTTCGTTGATGGATGGAGAGCAAGCCGATATTCTTGTCACGTAGGTTTGCCTGATTAATTGCCGCCCATTTGACAACCTCTGGGGGTGGTATCCATTAGTAGAGTGAAATGTGGTTCAGGATTCATAAAAATGCGGGAAAATATTGCTTAGGAGACATCTGATGGATTATTGATGTTTGTTTGATATCGTTATTTATTTGCAATCGTACAGCCGTCAGCACTTTCCCGCACATCTGTCCTTTGCACAATTATTATATATTGTTACATCGCACTATCCACCCGAGAACTAATTAATTACACTTACGTAACGTGTAACTTCATATAATACATCTCTCTCAATATATCAAGTAACTTAGCATCAAATGTTCTAAAGATAATTTATAGCAAGTAGAATACGTTAGCCTTCTGATCTCCTTCCTAAGTCCCTTTCAGACAGTCGCATGACTCATTCTTTATTCATTATTGGCAGCAATATTCCTGTAAAGATTTTTTACACTAAGAAGTATTTTGTAAATACTTATTTGTTTAAGTTTTTGATGATTCCCTTCGCCATTATAATCATAGAAATCTATATACTGTGAATTTTAAATTTTTTCCTTATATTAATGAAAATTTTAAAAATTTCCATCAAAATACGGCATCACCGTAAGTAAATCTATTACACAAATAAATAATTTTGTGTTTTACAAATTTACAATATCAAACATAATTTAGAATTCTGTGTTAGGTTGTGAATGATTTTGAAGAATATTTTAAATTTAAATTTATTATTAAATTTTCCATTTTATTAATTCTCTACTTGTTTCACTATTAATTTTATCTATATTTCTTTTCATCGTTTATTTTCAATTGCATTAATTTTTTATTTACCTTAGAACACGTCTTTTGTTTAATTTGCAAATTCCTGCAGGGGAATTACTTCTGCGATGCCAAAATTTCACTTTTAGTTACACGTCTCTTATTCAGTTCAGTCTCAGTTGTGTCTCACATGTATTATTTCGCTGTGAAATAAATTTATCATTATTATTAAAATTCTTTTAGAGCAGAATGCTAGAAAATTTGTTTTTAATTTAATTAGGATCCAGTTTATCCCACAGTTTGATAATTGATTATGACAATATGGAAGTTAACGACACATTCATACTGGGCTAGTTACTTAGTGCTACGGAGTGACTGGCCTCTCTTAATTGGCGTGAAGAGCGTTCTTGAAAGTGTCATTGAACTTCACTAACGTGTTGTTCTCATCTTTTTGTTCTCAGGCTCAGTGGGGGTTGGAAGCATCTGGTATATTTGCATCTCTTTTTGTAGTGTTCAGTGAAGGAGTCCAAACAGCCTTCGGGGTGATGACTTTAATTACAAATCACTGTATTAGGATACTGCAAAGCGTTAATCGTTAATTTTTAAATACGACAAAGTTATTACAACACCACTCATCTCGTTCCATCTCTGGCATTTCCTTGTCGTTTGTTTATCTCACACCACCCTACGGTGCTGCTACCTCGCGCCCATTTATCAAAGGAGCGAACAATTTATTGTTCAAAATCCGCGTTTACCGGCCGCATTTCCCGCGGCGGTTCTCTTTAGAGGAAAGGGGATTCTGCCGAAAAAGGCGCATTTCCTCGAAAACTGCTTATCTTTGCACCTTCACGCATTCACCAGCGAATAAAAAAGTTTCACGCAATTTAATCATTCGTTCTGGCAGTTAGGGACTCTTTCCAGGGAACTCTCAGTGTCTCGGGGACACACGCCAAGGATGCGTTAATGGGCTGTTCTCACGCACTGCGAAGGGTCAACATACACGCTAATCCCTGCGTTACACTAGCACATAATCTCCTCTAAAATCCATCGAGCGGTAAATCACACAATGTTTTAATGATCTGTTAACAGGTTTTGTGTCATATGTTGCGGTTCTACGAGGTAGCATCCCTAACGTTTAACAAGGTAAGATCAGGAACCTAGATTTTAGGAAATTACTTACCAACTACTTCGTGGAAGGCATGACTTCGTGGAGCATTTTCATAATGGAGCGCTTGAGGAAAACTGTTTAAATGTTACTCGAATGAATTGCAATGATAGGTATTACCTCCAAAGAGATAATACCTATCATCGAAGAGATGCGAGCTGTGCATTGTTACGTGACGGTTTGAGTAGCAAAGGCAAAAATGCCTAAAATGTTGCTTAATCACAAAAGCTTGGTCATAATTTAAATTGATCGCGATTATTAATTTCAGGAGTTATCTCTAATGTTCAGAAGTTGAAGAGTAGTACATACAATGTATGAAGTATCCGAAACACGCTTAGATATTGAATCAATATCTTGTTTAATACGGATTCCAGATGAGCAGTTAGTTAATTAGAATTAAATATTGTTTCAATTTGTTTGCAGTACAATAATTTGATGGCGTGCAGTACATCATTCATTCAAAGTTCAGTCCACTGCATGATTATATTACACATATTTATGAATCACATTGTACAATCTACTGTACTACCGAATAAATTAATACATTAATTCACTACATATCTATCGTATATTAATCGTGAGTAGAGTTGAAACATTGTATTTTTGTATTGATTTTATTCATTCATGTGTGACATAATATTTGGCTGTATGTCGTTACTATGTATTTCTTATAATATCTGCTTTTCTTATAATATCTACTTTTCTTATAATATAAAATTTTCTTATAATTCTACTTTTCTTATAATATCTACATGCAAGATAGAATAATTTAAGCATAAAAAACTTAGAAATAAGCATGAATCTTTAACACGCGCATCCTGTTATTAGGTTTTAAAATATTTTATATCAATGTTTAAGAAAAATTTCTCAGGACTCCCTGTAGGTCTTGACGGGTAACATAAGGGTCCTGGAACCAAGGTTATCTCGGTTATATCTAACCCTTCTAAGAAAAATGAATTATAAAATAGGTTTTCCCAGGATATATAGTATTTTGATGGGATATAATGAATAATAATTTAGATTAAATGAACCAGCATGAAACAACCTTTAATGTTTTCATTAGTTATTGGAAACTTGGATAACTTATGATAATGAGTCCGACGAAGCCGAGGTTTGATGTCCCACTTGTTTCTCCCGCTGTAGCCGCCAAGATATTTTGCCCAACGCCCACTTTCGTACTCTGGTTTACCGTGTTATTTCCCTGCCCCCCACCGATGTTCCAATTAATTAATTCATCGCTTATGGAAATTTACAAAAGAAAAAGGGTTTAAAGCAACTTCAATACTGTTTATTGGCAATACGATGGTTTTGTAAATTGATGTCTTCGTCGAGAACATCGTAAGATACTAACGAAATTTTCAGAGGTCTTCCAAAGAATGTAATTCAAAAGTAACCGCAATGTAAGGGGAATGCAGGAATATTTCATATTGTTACGTTAATAACTTCATCCTACGAAAATCATAAACCGTGTAGCAATTATTTTCTGCTCTGAAACATTTTTTCGTTCCTATCCTTCTATTCTGTTGATAATGGGATAGGGAAGGTTCACAAGAGGCGCAGATGGCACCACTCCCATATTCATCATCTCTGCACTTAGAAGTGTCCTCTATGAAGGTGGCCCACTCAGGAAGATCTCATTTGAATCGAAAAGATACTCTTCAATCACCCACGTGGGGAGAGTGTGATTTGTTTCATTTCTCGGGACATGATCGTGCATGCAGCGAGGTCTAGAGGAAAATTGGTATATTATATACAAAGTTTTTACTATTTACAAGTAAATTAAACCGAAGCAAGTTAGCGATTTGGTCAAATATTACTGTCTTACATATTACGGGCGTGGAATGGTCGCTAGGTCCCTTCGTTTTTATGATAACAACATCCTTTCCCTCTTCCTTTAAGAGCGAAATTTTAACTTAAGCGTTAGGAATAGCTGAAAATACAGCAAACGGCACGGGGTAACTTGTAAAAAAGAGAGTCTTTGAAGCTTTTTAATTAGTATTTAATAAGGATGTAATAAGGAGGATGATCCCAAAGAAATCTCGCGACATTCTTTTACAATTGTTTGTTAATTTTAATTTCTTATTGCCCTTTTTATAATGATCTATCGTGCAACCTAATTATTTACTTCGTATTTCTTTTTATTATTTATGAAACCATGTTGTTAGCGTTTTACTTATGTAAAACGTATCTGAATCGTTTTATTTGTCTTTCGGATTCCTCCCAACTTGATGTCTCCTTAATATTTCATTAAATTTCTATAAATTTAAACATCTTGCGATCGTTATCGTGCTGTATTATGTTCTTCCCAATTGCAAACTTAGGCATTTAAACCCATAAACTAGTTTTTATCAATATATTTATCAAACAATTATTTTCTTTAGGAGAGGGTTAGATGTTCTTTGCATATAAGAGCGTCATGAAAAACGGACTTGAAGAGTCCCATTTTCCTTGATGTTCTTTTCTAATAAATTTTCAGAAATAAGTGTATAACGTAAGAAGTGAATCGTCAATTCTTATCTCCTTCTAATAAATTCGCTTTATTATCATTAAAGAAAACAGTCACACATCACTGGATATAAAGCTGAGGTGAATTTTATAATGATTTTAGTCGAAGACATACCTATAAATCTTACTCATTATTAAACCTTTCTTTATAAACAAATACTTCTCACTTTGGGTCATAGGATATGGCTCTTATTATATCACTTCTGTATTTTTACTTTCTCCATATACGAGGTATAGAGAAAGTATGGTTTTCATGAAAAAAATCGACTTCGAGATTTCAACGGAAATACATGTTTTGGGGTCCCTAGAACACGTTTTGACCATTTTCGGAATGATGTCTGTGTGTGTGTGTGTGTGTGTGTATGTGTGTCTGTGTTTGTGGGCGCTCTAACTTAAAAATTATTAGTTGCATCAATACCAAACTTCATATATAGCATCGTAGTAGGTACTGTCAAAGTTGATTCGATTTTGGAGTAAATCGGTTAACCGGAAGTCGAGCTTTATTCTTCGAAGCAAATTTCCGTTTTTGCAAAATATCTCCATAAATATGATATTTAGGTATATTGTATCAATGATTGTTTAGGAGTTATTTGTGAAATAGTGATAAACCGGAAGTTCCTGATTATGTACTTTGTGGGCGCTCTAGCATGAAAACTATTTGTCATATAAACACCAATTCTCATGTATAGCACTTTGGTTTGTGTCGTTAGAGTTGATTAGTTTTTGGAGTAAATCGGTTAACCGGAAGTCGAGCTTTATTATTCGAAGCTCGTTTCCGTTTTTGCAAAATTCCCACATTAATCTGATATTTAGGTATATACAGTTATCGACAAAAATTACAAAATATGTATTTGTACATATATATCTTCCAAGTTTAGATTGAATCTAGAGTTCGAAAATACTGTCGTAGATAAATATTTACATCTTACATATGGGGAAAGTCATGTGCTGGCCACATCATATTTTATTATTATGCTGAAATAACACACATTCAATACCAAATATAACACACCAATATTCAATGCTGACCGGACGATGACCTCGCGTATATAGGCGGGTATAAAAATACAAATGGGTACATTTTTACCTTTTTAATATTTCCGTACCTGACTACCTGCTTTCCATTACCAGTTAATAAGAAAACGAGTGCTCCTCTTTTGGCTAAATCTGTCCTCACCGCATTCATTTTGCGTTCGAAATGGAAGTCTGAAGGGGAGCTCTGTTTTTAGTCTCCGCGGTCGAAATTAAATTTTTCTCAAAATCAAGTGCTATGAAAACGTCTTTCTTGAAATTGAGGGAGCTTAACTCATCTAACGTTTGAAGAGGATAAGTTAACGAATTTTCGTGTATAATTACATTCATGGAAATATTTGGTTGCTTAAGACTCATAATTTTGTATTGTTTTCATTGGGCACTTAATAAATGCCTTTTGAAACAATGTACGCCGGCTACTTTCCACAATAAGTCATGCACCAAGGGAAAATTTCAAGGAAGAACTCCATTTTTTTGTGAATTTTAATTTGTTGAGGGAAATTAAACTTGGAGATAAAAATATGGTCTGCTGAGCAAGAGTAGACAAACAATTGGAAGCGAAGAATGCTCGTCAGAATAGCCTAAATCGTATGCAGTATTCTGACTTAAAGAATATTCTAATAATTAGATAAGAAATAAAAACAGTGTAATTTTCCACACTTTTATTTAGAGGACTGCCTCTAAATAAAAGTGTGGAAAATTACACTGTTTTTATTTCTTATCTAAAATGGCTTTCCACAAAGTAACTAGTAGCCTGATCATCTAGATTTCATTCTAATAATTATTGCTTCGGGTGCCGCGGAACATTATATGTCCGTATTTTAGACAATAATTCTTATTTTATTCTGATACATCATAAATTTATGAGGTAATTCATTATTATTAAAAGTGAGTAAACAGTTTAAATAATTAAGCCAGCCGTAACTAAGTGAAATTTCGTTTTTTTTAAAGGATCTGGCTCTATGAATTCGTTAGGTTTCGGTCTAATAAAATACTCTCGACTCTCAAAATAAGTAAATTTTGTGAATTGGCAGTTGGAATGTATGCGTCATGTTACAGTCGAGGATTTTATCGTCAGCGCGAAGTACTGCTGCAATCAGTGGCGTAAGTCTTAAGGGCCAATATCAACCTTCTTTCATCGCGAATAAAGGTATCCGATGGGAAACCTCAGCGTTGACGTTTTAAGGACCATTGCGCACATCGCCCCACTTACACGCATAAACATATCGAATTACGACCTTATGACCCAGAATCCTCTACTTCCACACTCCACGCTTCACTTTCGCTATTTTTTCGGGAGAGGACATCTTTGAATCACATTCTTCTTACAGCCTAATGCGCAGTCCGAGGCGGTCTTGTTATCATTTGCGATTCTCTTCTCCCGCACAAGATGGTGTTGTGGTGTCAGCTGTGTTAACTGAAGATGAAAGCGAACGGCGTTTGGGGCCAGAAAAAAGGAACTCTGGGATGGGAGTGAGGGATACACGGGGTGCGATGAGAGTGCATTGGCAAATTGAAAGGGATGGACATGTTTTGTATTCATAATCAATTACTTTTGCAATTTAGCAATGACCTGCATCTTTGCTTGGTTTTCCATTTTTTTAAATTTTCAGGTGAATCAACTGTCTCGTGCACAATCAACAAGTCCGTTAGAAATTCGAACCAGATATCTTTAAAGAAATTTTGAGAGATTGAGGCGAATTTGCTATATGAGGTATTTTGCTCAGGTTTTTTTTACTAAACCAGAATACTTTAACTGAAAACCTCGTGGTCTTAGCACAATGACTTACTCTTCCTATTGCATTTTATAATGTGTAACCAAAATGAATGTTAGGATGCAATGTCATTCGTAGCTCAGTATTATCGTAGCTAAGTATGAGACTGAGATAAAAGTGAATGAATAAAGATATTCTATCATGCACCAAATGTGAACTGAAACTTGCTTTTTTGCTGTTGTTTCTATGTCTTGATTATTTGAATATATTTCATTCTTCAAAGTCAGATCAATCCGTCAGTCGATTTGCAGAAAGAGCTACTGAATAGCCTTGGTAAATGCGGCCCGTGGTTCGATTCCCCGTGAGGGTCTATATGTGCGAAATCACGTCAGCTGTGGATGCATTTAAATATTAGTGCTACTACGATTTTGAGGAACTTAAAACTTCGATTGGACTACGTGTGGATTTCTGGGAAGTCTGTGTCTACAATATTCAATAAAATATTTATGTAGACAACGGAACGGCATTGCCCATCGACCGTCGAAAACAATAATACACTCGTTTATATTTACTTATGTGTAAATTTAAATATCGGGGAATGGAATATTTACTCCATGACAGCGGTGCTCTCTCGACTCATTTTCGATTGATAACTACCTGTTCGATTAACGGCGGCATAAAACGTAAATAGATCTCTCTTATTTATATCAAGTGATCCACCCAACGCAAAATGTTCGTGCCAAGCCGAATTTTGCCGTCGGAAGTAACCGAACGCTGCTCAAGATCTCAACATGCAGTGTTTGAAGTGAGAGTTGCCAATTTAAAATTAAGCGAGGTATTTCTCTTTTTTCGAAATTACTAAACCATTGCATAGTGTAATACTTAAGCCATCTCAGAAGTTAGAATTGATTATCTGGAGATTTTGAAATCTCTAATACATATAACTCATGTGAGATATTTTTGCAGATGAGATCTTTAAAAACGAATTAAAATAAGAAAATCCCATTTCATCTTGGTAAATAGTTTTTCATCGAAAAAGAGCAATTTACTTTGTTATTTTTCAATCGCCGCTGATTTTACCTATATCGGTATTGATTTTTATTCTAATAATAATTTTTATAAATATTTTTTTTTCTTTTCATGCTTAGCTGCTGTTGCCCTTCACCGGTGAAGTCTCCCTAAGCTCTACTGAACTTTTCACTAGGTGCTTCACCGAGGCAACAGCAACAACGAACGAAAAATCCACTCGGCCACCAATTCCGGTAGAGCTGCGCTTTAGGCTGCGTACTGCGTCGTAGAAGCAGATAATCTAAATTTTTCGTAAACAATTCTCCGTGTACCAACTAAAAGGTGCTTGCTTTCGTTGTTGATTTATTTCTAAATCGCACTTGCATAAACCACTTACGTTGAAAATTTTTCTTGTATTACATTTACTGAGCAATGAGAACATTTTAACACGACGATGGGTAGAGTAGAGATAGTGCAACTGCTTTTGTGAGATATTTTTAAGGCATCCGATGATCATATATTGAAAGAATTTGGCAGGAATAGTCGCAGCATTTGCAAGATGGCGTCAAGTAATGAATATCTATGTAAACAAACAATGGAATTGAAAAAAAAAATGCATAAGTTTTAAAAATAATATCGTAGACACATTATTAAATTTTTCTTATTATAAATACGTGTTTATTTTTGGGAAGACAAGTACTTGTTTATTATTGCGATTCTTGAAAGTGGGTCGGAACCCACGCAGAAGCGAAAGTCCCCGAGGAACAAAAGAATGTCGCGAATACAACGTGTGAAAGATATAACGTTGAGTCGCGATGTGTCACGTAGGTTGAAATGATTTATTATCTTCTCGAGAAGCAATTTATTATTCCCGAGAGAAGGAATGAAGTGAACGATGCGAGAGAACGGGATATGATTCACGGAAAGAGCTGCTAAAGGAGAGTCATTTAATAATTCCATGGAAGATCAGAGCTGCTAAAGCAGAGTATTCATCATACAATAATTCTGTGGAAAATCTTGTTATTGTATTACATTTCAGCAATACAAAAAGTTCACGATATTGCGCGGGAGATCTCTTGACTGAGAGATGACTCACAAAAATTGCCGTCGATGTATCACTCAATCATTCCGAGAAGGGTTTCGTTTTTATCGAAGATTTTAAGAAGGAAGAATTTTACTTTGAGAGTTCAAGTACTCGTTAAATTCACAGTTCACATAATTCTCACAAAAAGAAACAGTTATATTCATACGGATTAAGTAATGTAGGAAAAACCACATTAGTCGAATCATAAATTGGAAAAGACAATATGAAATATGTATTTTTTCCTGATGTTGGTAAATTTGCGTTTGCAGAATTATTGCAAAATTATCATAAACTTATAATGTTTGAGGAGTGTGATTTTAAATGTCACTGTATTAATATGATTAAGAGATTAGTTGAAGGAAAAGAATTTTCTGCGTCTGTGAAATGTGTTTCTGGTCGTATTATAAAGTTTACAGGTGTAGTAATATGTTTATCAAATTCAGAGTTCAGAGAGTTCAAGTACTCGTTGAATTCACAGTAGCCATGTTCTTCACCATCACAAGATGGTATGGTTTTGGTATTGAAATACGTATTGGGTTCCTCAAACGACGACGGATTTTCGGAAATTCTTGCAGCGTTCTTTGAACAGCTCACTGCTCAAGTTCTTCTTCTTTCAGCCTAATCGCCTAAGGGGTGTCTTAAATCTCTCGCTTGATATCATCCTGGTCTATTCTACTTCTTAGTAGTTCAGTGAAAACTGATTTGGATGATTAGAACTCATACGAGTGTGTTTGTCGCGTAAATAATCTTTGACTGTTTCAGTCGTTTAATATTCTAATTTGGCTGCATTATTGTATAAATTGGGGGATAATATAATCAAATTTTAATTAAAGAAACGGCGCATAAACTTGAGGATTGACTACCACTTTCATTGTTGTGATCAATGAAATGGGGAAGCATGCCTCGAATAAGACCGATTATTGTACAAGAATATAAGTTTTCGATATTTTCCATCTATGTACATACATACATTTATAAAACTTTAATCCACGAAACACTATTCTCTTATATTCTTGCGGAGAAAGCCGTAATTCCACAGAAGTTTGACATGATACATGGTTAATATTGATAATAAAGAATGCAACAGCCGAAATTTACTTTTTTTCCATAATAAAAATCAAGATGATTATTTTCAAGTAGTTTTAGAAAAACCTTGTAAAGAAAATTCGGAATGAATTCCGTTGAATACTGAGCTTACAACATTTTCTCGAATTCATACTCCCTGTTAGTAATCAAAAGAATTCGTAATCTATTTCCACTGAACCCTTTAAGTATAATGCCTTACGCTGGCAGCAAGAAACTCCTTTGATGGATTAGTTTTGGAATCCTTCCGATGCTGGTCTTTAGCCTTTCAGAGTGATACCCTTACTAATTGAGGAAGTGACTATGGTTAAACTATCATTATCTTAAACTAATTGTTCTCTGAAGAACAATGGAAAATACACCAGGAAAATGAAAAACGTTTTATACTCGTACCACAATTTTATTTTTGGTGTGACTGGTTTAAGATTATATATATTATTATAAGATTTTTCGTGTCATCATCAGGGAAATTTAACATTAACTTAATGATACTGTAAAGCAGTAATTATTTATGATTAATTAAGCTCTAGAATTTGCCAATAAACACATATATATGATGACTTATATTGTTAATAATTATAAATCGAAGATATGCTATGCAGAAATACATATGGGTCAATCCATGCCAATTCGACAAGGTGATGTCCCTTGAGGTAACCGATTTTGACCAAATTTGGCAAATCGCTTTGATTTGATAAAAAATGAAAATCCCCAAGCCGTTTTGTAATTAACGCAATTGTTTACGAAGTATTGCAATGTTTAAAAATTGAAATTTTACAAAAGTGCCTTCGCATTCGAGGCCATATCTCCGGTAACATAGAAGCTAAAATTACACAACATGGCTTAATTTAAAGGTCTTGTTCTAGGAAAGATAAAAATAGGAAGTTTTTATAAAATTTAAACAATTTAATACATTTTATAACAATTTTAAATTTTCAAATCGATTTTTGACGGTGTATACATATATACACAAACCTAAAACAGGTTTGAAATCAATAATCTCGGTTTTTGCATTCTGTGAAATTTGTTTAGAATTACGGTTTGTTAACGATGGATGGCGTTCCATTCGCAGTTACTGTAGGGATATTTAGGGAAACTTTGAGTGAACTTCGCTATTTAAGGTGGCCTATTCAGATTCCTTCAGTTAGGCTGCCTGCCTTTAATCAAAGCCTTTAAGGAAGAGGGTTCCCTGTGTATGGATAAGTGAGTCACGTTTAAGAAACAATGCGGGGGAGTGATGAATTCCTCAGAGGGCTTCATTGGAACACGGCCAGTCCAAAGGCGCGTCGATCTTAGAACCGAAGCAGATGCCTAATCATGAAAGTGGTGCGTGGATATCCGGGAGAACTTTAAGGTCTTTTGAACGAATTGCTTTAGTGTTTTAGAGAGAAATTCCGCCAGATCGCGTGGGATGTCTCCCTGCGGCGGAGGGAAATGAATATTCAAGACCTAACCTTTAGGTTAAGAGGAAGGATTATATTTTTCCTGCATCAGTTGAATTATTTGCCGCTTAATATGATGGGGAAGACAAATTATTCAAGAGATGTTACGAAAGGCTACTTTTGTGTTTACATGTAGTTTTTGTAAATAAATAATAAATTGTTATTCTGATAATGGTCTAATAAAAATGGTAATAGCTTTTGAAAATAATTTGGATTACATATTTCGATTTCAGTTTTACCTTTGAGCTTGAGTTCCACGTTTCGTTGCAAATTTCTCAATTATCGATATAAAATTTTCATTTTACGATTCCCAACAAGAAATCATGATGCTGAAAGAAAATACTAATACGGTGTTATCAACATTGATGGCAAATTTGAAACTTTAAAATCGTGCCAACTTTTCTGTTCATAAAATATAGAATTTCATTTTGTTTAATTTAAGATACTTGCATACACAGGTCTTTGTTGGGCTAGAGGTCTAATAGGAGAGGGGAGGCAGATATTATCTCCATTAACACGCAATGAAACGGGTTATTCAATGCGAAGTATACCGATGGTCGCCATGTTCCCCAACTTCAGCTCTTTCTCAGTGCAGAGATAATCCATGTTATCTCGAACAGCAGGAAAATCCTATTTGAGCGATTGCTCGTATGTTTCTACTTTCTCCCTATACGTAGTATAGAGAAATTATTGTATTCGCAAAAAATTCGACCTCCAGATTTCAACGGAAATAGATGTTTTGGGGCCCAAAGAGTTCGTTTTCGCTATTTTCCCGAACATGTGTGTCTGTGTGTGTGTGTCTGTCTGTGGTAAAAACGTTTGTGGGCGCTCTATCTTAAAAAGTAATTATCCGATCATTTACAAAATTCATATTTAGTATTTTCTTAACAATGCCAAGAGTAGAATAGTTTTTGATGAATATTGCTTAACCGAAAGTTACGGTTTATCCGGAACATAGGTTTGTTTCTTAAATATATCTGTCAGAATGCAATGTAGGTAAATGCAATTACGTACAAAAGTTATAGATAATATATTTTACTACAACTTTTGTATGAAACATTTCTTCATAATACTGATTGTTTAGGAGTTATTCTTGAATAATGGTTAACCGGAAGTTGTTGTTTATCCAGAAATGGAAGTTTTTCATACATATCTCTGTCCGAATGCAATGTAGGTATATACAATTATGTACAAAAGTTATAGATAATTTTTTTTACTACCTGAAACATTTTCCTGTAACAATTATTGTTTTTGAGTTATTTGTATATTACCGGCATAGACTTCTGTTTTCAATAAATATGGAGAAAGTCATGTGTTGGCCACATCAGATATTTTTGTAATGTTTTGGAAACCTTTCTTTTGGTTGAACAATCGAGTTAGGAGGTTAATCCGCGGTTACATAAGGGAGGAAACCTTACTAAAGAGTTGTTCCATCCAGGAAATACAATACGCTAAAAGGATGTTATTTGAGGTGCTATTTCATAAAGCTTTGCTGTAATATTTCCATTTGGAGTGACATAAGCGTATAACAGATTAGTATACTGTGAGAATAAGACCGATATGTTACGTGTGTGATAATGTTCTTAATCGAGTGTACACATATCGCAATTTATGGCATCTATTTAATTTAAAAAATATTAGGGCAGGTAAACATTTAAAGCTGTAAATTTACATTTTAGGTGTCAAGATTTTAAGATATGCAGCTCCTTTTTATCTCTAAACAGACGTTGGCTTGTTTCTAAGTCATATATTGAGTCCGTGTTAAGAAACGTAAGTTCATTTTCATCGCTTGCAAAGGTCAAATTAAAAATGAAGGGTGAATTGTGTTAATTATCTTATGACTTGCAGCTAATTAATGATTGTCAGATTTATTCAGCTTACTAATTAAAGGATGAACTTTATATGGAGGCGTAACCTTTCCGTTACAACTTACTTCACTAAATTTGAAATAGTACCAAACTTTTAGTGTACTCCCAGCAGAGTGTAATATATTTATTCCAACACATTTTAGTAATCCCTAATGAAAGAGAATTCGAAATCTATATCGAAAATCTCAACCTTCATTCTGTAAACGTCCAAATTAACTTCCACTGTTAGTGTATCGATACATCATCAGTTTCTTTAAATTCAAAGGGAAACTTCCACTCGATTTTTGCTCGATTTTTCTTACGCGAGACAGTGTGTCTGGAACGAAAGCACGCTCTATCAAGCTGATAAAAAGAGACAAGCCAAGGAAGATAATGAGAAACCAAAAGTAGAAAAACAAAGTTGAAAAGTGATGGATTTTTCTGTGAATACATTCATGGTGGGAAGGAGAGATTTTTAGGGCGCGGAAAAGTATGGCAAAGGCCTTGGGATGGGGAGAAATGGTTATGTAAGATAGAAGAGGAAGGAGATCGTTGGGAAAGAGACGAATAGAAAGAGGTTCGATGTTTCGCTAGAAGGGAGCAGAGAATGTTGAAAGGAAAGTCTGGTGAAGATGGAGAAACTTAACCATTTAACTATCGTGATATGAACGATATGATTTGAGGACATACTCCTACTTTAAATATTTTTCCAAAAGGATATCATTGGTTCATAAAATCTGTTCGCCTTTGTGCCAACCTGTTCTTAAAATATCTTCTTCTTAAGAAAAGAGCGTGATAATTACTTTTATGTATAAATGTGATTTATTCTGCATGGCGTATATGGCGTTCGCAGTTCTTCACAAGATCTGCATCTGAAACTTTAAAGTAAGATTTGAGAAATGGACATTCGATCTGTAATGCAGAGTTTATGGCGAAGGAAGCATGGAATTAAATAGATAAAGGAGTAAAAGTTGGTGGGCAAGTAACTAGTAATTTTAGTAAATAGAAAGTAAATGTAAAATATTTATTGGATTTATTAATTAATGAGATTTCAAAAGCAAAGGAGTTTGGGATAAAAATTAACGCAAGTAAAACTAAAGTAATGAGGGTTACCCAAGGAAAGAAAGCTAATTAAATGATCAGGGTGAGTGGTTAAAAACTAGAACAGCTGGATAAATTCTCTTGCATGAGTAGTACTTTTTCTTGGGATGGAATACGCAATGATGAGACTCGAAAAAGAATTACTTAGGGCGAGAAAGCTCTTTCTGAAGCGAACTGATAACTAGAGGTCTCGATAAAGGAATGAGGAAAAGATTGGTGTGGAGTGTTTTGCTGCATGGAAGTGTAAATTCCCCTTTTGGGGACTAACAGACGATAGAAGGCCTTCGAGGATGCGGCGTGGAATGGAAATAAAAAGTTGCGCCAATAGGAAAGCGACTGTAGAGCTGCTAGAGATAGTTGGGGTTAATATAGGGGTTTTTACTGTAAGCGATTGTCAACACAGGGAATGGTCAAGTATTAAAAGGAGAGGGACAACTGAAGAAAGTGATTGAGGGACAGAAGATGACGGGAGGGGTAAGATTTAGATTTAGATATATACCCCGCGAGCCGCCGGAGGCGTATGGCAGGGGGTGTATTACACCACCATTATTCATTCATCCCTATTAGCATCTCTAATAGCCTGGGGAAAAACGACCAAAAATAATTATCCGTCCTTGGGATTACTTCCCTATAACACTTCGTCGATGCCTCTCGGAGATCGCGTTCGCTCCTTACTGGCACTAACAACAACAACAAGCTACCAAGAAAAACATAAATTGCACTCCATAATTAGGAGAAACACCGAATGCTGGGACGCTGATGGATATATCGGAAATCTTCAAGAAAACTTTGGATTTATTTATTTATGCTTCACATATAGCAAGACGCCAATTTAAAGTGAAGGAATGACATGAACAATAGACGAAAGCATACGACCATTCCCTAACAGGAAAAATAAGATTAGCCGGGATTCGAACCCTGGACAAAGGTGTTGGACCGTTATCTTGTAAGCATGATAATTAATGAACCATTCAGAATGCAAACTAATATATACCGTGGCCGGTGTAAATTAAATTATCGTGTAAAATAGATTTGTTCGCTTATTCATTACTACATAGAAGTGAATAATCGACATTTTAAAAGTTAAATATTAAATCACGTGGCGCGTTGCACAAAAAAACGAATAATAATTTAAATCTATTATCATAGATTAAAATTTAAAAAATTAAATTCGCTTTTTAGATAGCTTGAGCGCGTATTGTACCAAATAATACGGTAAAATCCATCAAGTACTATATATATGTATATACACATACTGCATTTATGTTTCTTTGCGAAAACAACGTCATTAAAATAATAAAAACTGTAATTTACAATATTTGGCATCCTTTAGGTATCATTACCACATTTAATAAAATACAAACTGAATTCGAGGTATTAAAATAGTTGGGAAAAAATAGAGAAAAGTCTATTTGAAAATTATTTATATTGTATTTGTTAGGTCACTAATTAACTAAGTTTACTTCTTAGGTCTGTTTACCACCCAGCCCCAATCCAAAGGGCATTTGAGGGAACTTTGATGCAATCCCTCAATTTTGATGTAAATGACGTTAAGCCCGCGAGAGGGCTCTAAAAATTAGTAAGCTCGCTCTTATGGGTGATATGTTACTCTCAACAGTTAATTCTCATCGATTCTCATGAAAAAACAATGAAAGGTGATTATTCGGTGTAATATAAAGGGAAACACTTGAGGAAGACATTGAGAGAATAATAATAATAAATCGTCTTCATTTGGGCGAGATTGAGACTTAAAAGTCTCTTCTTCCATCTAACCCATCGTCATTAATTATAAAATAAGAAGTAGAAACAATTAGAAGAATTGTGGATGTAAAAACCTAAGAGATTCTTAGGGAATAAAAACCACTGCAGGAAAACACCCACAAGGAAGGGGGTGTGAAAAACCTGCGCAAACCTACCGATAGTAATAGCTAAAAGATAAGGAAAGAGAAAAACATTCAAAAATAAATACACCACCAATAAATACTTACATGCGATACATAACGTACCATAACATGGGGAATTTAAAGAAGCTCATTGAAATATCTGTAGAAACCCCTGCGTTTTTTTTTTGACGAAGACGGTACTGCTTTTTTATCAGTCAAGGGACGCGATAAACAAAGTGGGACAACGCAACGTAAAATTGAGAGAATAAATGATAGACTTTGTGTATCTGAGATTGGAGAGAAATTCTTTTCCTCCGAAATTTGATTCGGAGAGATAAAACTCGAAGCGAGCCGTTGATTGGTTCCTCACGAAGAAGGGTTCCTTTGTGTGCCCCATTTGATTCCCTCGTAAAAAGGTGCCTTTCACCCTTTTGGCGGCGTCTTCCTTGTTAAATGGCGCCTGAGCTCCAAGGATGAGGGGGAAGGTCAGGGTTTTTTTTGAATGGATTCGACGCAGTGGGTCAAACTAAAGGGCCCTATCCTCGCCAATTGCGGGGAAATGTGAATGAAATCTCGTTTTGAAATGTTTTACGCTGATTTTTAGCGTCGGGAGATGCAGTCTACGGTACTTCCGTAGTATTAGATGATAAATATTTTTCATTTTATCTTCTGTCACTGAAGAATGAAAACTCTGTTTCTCAGTTACTTTTTTCGGTCGTATTCATCTGTGTGATAATACAGAGGAAAAAATAAAAATTTAAAGATATAGTGTGATGGTGAACTTGTAGAAATACACTACTTAAATATATTAGGTTAAGGAAAATGTGTTAATTTTTAGTAACTTTACAGCTGTTCGTTACTGTTCTTAATCCTGACTTCGTAGACCTATCCGTTACTGTTCTCTTTCATAAAATACTTTATTTTGATTGCATTTTGAATGTTTATACAAAGAAATACTGAGTAAAGTGTTAGATGAATATAGCTAAATTCTCCTTCCTTAATAGAACAATAGATCGATGGAACGCTCTCTCTGCAGGTATATTTGAGCCATTCTCTTCGCAAGTGCGTACCTTCAAGGCGAAGTTAAATAAATTGTAATAGCTGTTAATTTAATTCTGTTTATGTTTTCTTTTAATGGGACGGGATAATATTTGTACATTTTTTATTATGTATGTGTCTTGACTTCTGTCAGAGGGAGGTTTTCCGATGGGTTTCCCTCCCTCCAAGTGACTGACAGGTATAGTGTTTACCCCTCAATTTATATTTACATTGACTATCTATAAATTGCCTGACCATGTACGACTGTATGAATGTATGCTTGTATTTTATGTAATGTCCAACCGCTGCCACCAGATTTATAATCTACTTGTAGTGTTAATGTAATAATAATAATAATAATTTAACACTTAAGCTAATTTTCGTTTTGTATGTTGGTACTGCTAGGAGAAATTTCAAAGCTTATTTCAATTCTAAGATTGCTGTGTTCCATTCTAATACTTTCTATTAAAAAGGCTATCGACGTCTAAGGCGAAGTTCTTGTCTGAAATTGCCATCTGCGAATGTGCATATGAGATAAAGGATATGTGAAATACCTCGTAGGTAAATGAGTCTTTACTGAAAAAACCTGTACAATTTTCGTCAGTATAGACTCTTTTAAAACGAATTTCCACCAAGTTTCGTGGAATGTTATACATAATATCTTCTTGAGAATAACATCAGCATTATCCATTGTTTTTACAGAAACCGGGTTAAGTAAAAAGCAGAAATGCTTGAGTATGTTGCCAGGATCCATTACAGCGATACGAAAATTCAGATAGGATTGTAATTATTATTGAAACTGCATTCGTTTCGTTGAGAAGTTGGTCAGAAAGCATAGCGTGATAATATATATATAGAGAGATCGACTTCCTTCACCAAGGGCTATTTTGGACATTTAGCGTTAATAATGAAATAGTTCTTATCCTGCTGCGTTTTCCTTTTATTCCTTTCCAAGATGTCCTCTGATATTTCTCTCTGGAATCAAAGAATATTTCGTGACATTTTGAATTGATTTTGTAGTTTTAAACTGTATCAGCCATGTAAATAATTGATTAAGCTGAGATTAAGAATCTGGAGACTCGAGTAGTTTTGATCGCTCCAGTCTAATTTCATATTGAGTTATTAGAATTGGATTTAAACTTTTTAGAATTGAATTATATATTAATTGGTTACTAGAATTGATTTTAAACTTTTTAGAATTGAATTATATATTAATTGGTTACTAGAATTGATTTTAAACTTTTTAGAATTGAATTATAAATTAATTGGTTATTAGAATTGAATTTAAACGTTTCTTTCCAGGTAATATAGGACTCTTTAAAACTAGTCTCAACCATCATCAAGTTCACAAACAAAATCATAGAACCTGCATTAATTAATAAGCTTTAGTGTTATTAATAAGAGTCACAATATACCTTATGCTGTCAAAAACCTAGTTCTAAACTAAAAAACTAGACTCAGTTTTTTTGACAGAATAAGGTATATTGTGACTCTTATTATTAACAATGCTGTCATTGGTGTTTTAATATTAAGCTTTAGTGTGTATTTTATTTCGTCCCCCATTATTTTCCCTAAACTTAGCGCTTCAAGCAAAATTGAAAATTATGATAGGAATTGATTTGTGAAATTCAGAAATGAAGAACATATAAAAGTATGCTGTATCACGTTAAATTACTCACAGCATCAATCGTATATCTGTGTCGCTCTTACTGATGTTGAAAAGGAGCTTAAAATTGAAGAAAAATAGTCGAAAGGTTTACAAGATGCTTTATACTAAGTCAGATATCAATATTTAAGTTGTATATCGGTTATATTGAGTAGTAAATTGTATTCATCAATGATGATACATCGTTGACTCAATAAAACGATGATGAGCTCCCTCTTTCGACAATTTAAGACGTGATAAACCAAAATATGTGTTTTTTTTCAAAATCGATAATCGAAATTCCACCAACGATTTCCAACTGGAAAATAAGCTTTAATAATGGCCTGCTGGTCATCCACCAAGATTAAACCGCGCCGGTTGCTTACGTTACGACCTCCGCTAAATATCTTTATACGATTCTCGGAAGTCTCAGCGTTCGTGGGCGTCGGGAGAGCCTTCCTCAGAAGGCGCGAAGCAAATTTGTGGAATGACGAATCTCTCGTGTGTCCAGGGAAAGAGTTACGCGCCTCATTCACGTCTCTCTCGGACATCAGAAGGGATGCTGCACTCGCCTGAGTAATCATTTATCGCGTTGTCAGGGTAATGGGATTAAATACATCGTACAGTCTCGATGGTTCCTGATGACATGTCCTGAGGAATGGAATATTTTACGTACGTTTTTTGGTTCTGGATACAGAGAAATGTATGTTTCGTGTATTTCATGGCTGTGAAGATCTGAAAGCTACTGACGTATGAATACGCTGAAGAGTGGCGCTAATTGAGGTATCTCCTTATGAAAAGGAAAGTGTTACTCGAAGAGTAATTGTGATTCAAACGTGTTCCGCTTATAGCATTCTGGCTGGGAACTACCCCATTCCTCATCCAACCTAGTAAACCTCATTCCTCCCTACTAGCTCATGGTGTCTAATGTTAGAGGGGGTGAGATACCAAACGTCCTTCGTTCCGAATACTTTACAGGTACTTGATTTCTATATCCATATTTTTATTGTGTAACATTTTATACTTTATGTTTTTATCTTTCCTGCCTGCTTCTTATTCAATTCTATTTTAACGGATTAAATACAGGAAGAGGCTACTAAGTCTCATTTTCCCCAGGTTTAAAGACGAATTCATATATATCGCTATTTGTTTATCGATGAGTAACATTAATTTCCTCTATCTGAACGAGTTTTCCATTTTCAACCTTAGAAACTTCGTAAAAAAGCTTTTCGCAGCAAAAACAGCAACACAGTTCGTGTTCCAAGTTTGACTCACGTTTTATTTCTGTGGGATGAATATGAATAATAACCTCATCTTTGTTGAAAGAGTTTCCAAATAGCAAAGGAGAAATCAAGGATGGTAAGACGATCACTTCCTTCTTTCGAGGGAGGTCTGAATATTGGATTGGAGGAGAAACGATAAAGATACCATCCAGGAGGAAAAAACTGGAAATTCTGTAGATATTTCAATGAGCTTCTTTAAATTCCTCAAGTTATGATAGGCTCTTTCAACGTCCTCCGCAAGTGATTCTCCTTTATATCGTTTGATAGCCACGGTATGGTTTGTTTGGTTAAGAATCTATGAGAATAAACAGTTCGGAGGAAAATAGGACAAAATACCATTGGGGGCGAACTCACCCTCTTAAGAACCCCTTTGAGTACATGTTACCCTAATGCTATTTGCATCACAATTGAGGGTTTATATGAAAGTTCCGAGATACTCGTTGGACCAGGATTAACCAGACCCAGAAATATTTTAGCGAACTACATTTCTATCGTTTTATTCTATTAACTTCCTATGACTTATTTTCGGTGAGACATATTGATCGTTTGTTGCTTAAAATACCCATTATCTCGCTGCGATAATCCGGCGCACACGTGGGTGACATTAGGTACTGCAGCTGTATATTTTATTTCTTTGGACTCTTTTTATATTCACTTGTTGTCGGTGTACATTTCCTCGATGATTACTAAGCCAAGGTTTTCTTCGATTACTCTCGTATTTTTGTTCAGTGCGTCTATTATGTCCATATAATTTAACATGTAATTGACAAAAGTTTAAGATAGTTAGAACTCTACAACTCAATTCTAAATTAGTTATACATTATTACTTATATGTTATTACTTTTGTGTCAGAATTTTATGTTAATATGTTATAACTTGCTCTTTTTTGTACATTCTAATGAATTCCTTTTCTCTTGTCTTATATAGCTCTTTTATCTACTACCATATTTAAGATTAGTTTTCTATATGCAGGTTTCGCAGGTTTTTCACACCCCCTTCTTTTGAGGGTGTTTTCCTGCAGTGGAAATATTTTCCTATGGTCTTAGCTTAGGTTTTAATCCACATAGTAGTTTTCTTCTCTGTACTTTTGCAATCTATCTATTTCCTTCTGTTCCAACATGACAAAGGGTTAGGTGTAAGAAGAGACTTGATAGTCTCAATCTCGCCCTGAATAAAATCCTTTATTATTATTATAATTATTATTATAAATTCAAATCCCATGGCGCGACTGTCCGATGGTGGGTTTGGCTGAGTTTACATCTACATTAATACCCTACAAGGCGCTTTTCGGCGTGTGGCAGGGGGTAGTTTAGTAGGTAGCAGTTTAGAAGAGCATCGACGGAAGATTTTTGAAAAAGTCATCGGATCGGAACTTTTTGCCGAAGTAGAAGTTGTAACTAAACAGTAGCGATCTCCGAGAGGCATCGAGTTAC
The DNA here is from genome assembly GCA_947579665.1 of Sympetrum striolatum. Classification (NCBI taxonomy): domain Eukaryota; kingdom Metazoa; phylum Arthropoda; class Insecta; order Odonata; family Libellulidae; genus Sympetrum; species Sympetrum striolatum. The sequence goes on along the minus strand of OX388351.1, from coordinate 64,185,631 downwards.
GAGGAATTAATTGTGTAAACAGATAATTCTATTTGTTCTTTTCACATGGCACCACAGAAGGTGACAGTCTGCACCAGTGTAGGGATATTGGTTATTCTTCATTTGTTTGAGATTTATCTCCATTGTTCAACGTTTATTTTAATTCGTCTATAATTAATGTCAGTTTAGTGAAGTAGGTTTATTTTATCTGATTGTTTGTAATGCAGTTACTTTTTTCCCCTTTCTTTTTCCCCCAATTTTTATATTTTCACTGCCTGTCTATCATAACTCTTTTCTTTCTCCTTCATCAAAAATATGGTTTTCTATTTGTAGGTTTCGCAGGTTTTTCACACTCCCCTTCCTGTGAGTGTTTTCTTTCCTGAGCCCTCAGCTTAGGTTTCTTCAATCCACATATTACTTTTCTTCGTGTACTTTTGCTAACTATCTCTTTCTTTCTGTCCCTCATTTGACGATGGGTTAGATGTAAGAAGAGACTCCCTAGTCTCAATCTCGCCCAAGTAAAGACCTCTTATTATTACTGGTGCTAACGCATTCAATCCCTCACGCCACTCGCGATGTGCAAGGCAGTTATGTAAATCTGTATCAGTAAACACATTGTTAATTTTTCTTGGAGAACCCAGACGGGAAGACGTCACTTATAATTCCTTCGAAGACGAAGTTTGCCTTAACGGAGATGTCTCTCAAGGATGGCGCCGCTGTATTCTTATGAAGTTCTGTTTGCAGATTACACTTGAGTCTGTTATTGCCGCGCTGGAATTCGCAACTCGTTGGCGCCGGAAGCTCGCACGGCGCCGCGCGTGTAACGGCGATCGAGGGCCCTAAATAAAACGAGTGGCATTTACAGGTGCATGAGAATCCGGCGCATTCACTAGTCAAATAGGACGGTGGAATTCACAGAGATGAATCCCAAACTGGGATGCTCCATTTCCAACGGGGACATGGGATTGCTCTGACTTCAGCTCTGCTTCTAACCTTCTTATCGCATGAAAGGTCGTATTGAGTGAGCAGATTATTTTGCTAGGCGCGATAGTTTTCTTAGGACTGCATAGGAAGTAGGACAGGTACACGTACTCCATACACCTTTGGTGGAATACACTTAGCTAGTTTTCATACTGAACTATCAATTACCAAATCTTAAACGGGGCACGAAAATGCCTCATTCCTTCGCATTGGGTTTAAGTTGTAATATACTCTCAATGAAGATAAAAAATCTTGTGCAATATTCATTGGCGAAATCAGGAGTGTTAAACTCCCTCTCAAAAAAGCACATACGAAAGATCTTTAAAACTCATCGAAACTTCGAAAGCGAAACATCTGAATAACTATAATTAATAATCCTAATTCAAAAAGTCACTCAATTCACTGCTGATGGCGTTCTTTCAGTCCTTGCTGACATGAGAAATAATCAAATATCGAGGCTTAAAATGTAAATTAATAAACAATGATGGAGCTAGTTATGATATTTAATTTTTTAATTTAGCCTTATTTTATCATAGGTTATAGTATTTTGAAATATGCGCCATATTAAATGTAGCATTCCTTCGTTAATCCTTCATCTACAATCCTTTGTATACATTCCGATCTCTCTCTTTGTTAAACCATACAATGCAACTTTTTTTACCGATTCTTCCCCTAAAATCTTTAACTTTACTCTTTTCATTCTGTTTATGAAATAGCGGAAGATCTAGCCAGACAATTATTATCACTTTTTCATCTCTTGATCCATTTGAAATTTCAAGTATAGAAATACCTTATATTAAATAGAATCGCAATTTTTTGAGTTTAATCAGTATTATGAATTCCCATCACAAAAGTTAATGAAATTTTTACATTGAATATTAGAGTGGTTCCAAAGGTTTTCTTGTTTAGAGAAAATTCATTACCGGGTCAAACTTATGTCTTTTCACTTTTTCTTTATTTGAGATTACTCTCCTTCCCCTTCTTTTTGAATTTCTGTCGTTTGGCCCATTTCCGAATTAGATAAAGCACAAATCTGCGGACATATACTTTCTCTTCGGCAACTGCCCTAGATTAATAATGAACCTGCCAAAGGTTCCTTCTAGTCCAAAAAGAGAATAAGAATCTCTGTCCAAGGCGACCCCATTCAGACATCAAAGGGTCGACAAAAGTAATTGCAGGGTATATATATATATATATATATATATATATATATATATATAAAACAAAACTCTGAGAATGAAGGATATTAAAATACGACACTCTCTCCAAACTTCTGAACTCCTCGCAATCATAACTGCGATTGGTTCTCTTTGATTTGATTTTTATTAAAACGGCAACATCCGTCGAAATAGGGCATTTTACTGTTTTAATAAATAAAAACTGCGGAAGAAATGAAATTCACAGTTTCCTTGATGGATTTCCACCACACCTTAAAATTCAGAAATTTTCTTCGTTGTATTTGAACGAACGAGGAAGAAGTTTTTAGTACAATTCATATCATTTGTTGATTATCGCCGGATTTTTCAAAATTTATGATCTGGTTTGGTAGACGTTATGACGATAAAATGTTATTTGCCTTGTATACTCATTTATAAGCCGAGATTTTCAGCACATTTTTTATGCTGGAAAAGCCCTCCTCGGCCTATACTCGAGTGAGGGACGAATAAGTATGCTGTAGTCGGTAATCGGCTCGTAAAATCTTCACTTGTTCAATTAAAAATTCTTTTTCAATTACGTCCCCAATGGCGTGCCATTTGTCGGGAGTTGATTGATCTTATTTGATCGAGTGGTGTCACGTGTCGTCGGATTACCCACTCTAGGCTTATGCTTGGGTCAATTAGTGTCCCCAGTTTTTTTATGATAAATTTACGCGCTTTGGTTTATATTCGGTTCGGCTCATACTCGAGTGTATAAGGTACTTTTCTCACAAAAATACCTCACCAACTAAAAATTAATATATTAATTTATTAATTTTCATATAAAATATTAAAAAGGAATGTGTACAAAAACTAGTTGATTTCTAGGAATCTTGTAGGAACTATATAAAATATAATAAGGATCATAACAAATGAAAATTGGAAATATACTAAAACTAAGCGAAAAATGAGTTTTTCCTCCCAGAAAATTAAATAATTCAGGGAACTAAATCGACAGACTCCTAGGCTCCTAATAAAATCTTCCATATTGAAATTTAAAGTCTACTATCACATTTCTATTTGCATTAATTTCGTAGCAATGCTCTTCTTAACCTGCCTATGATTGGCTTAGTAAGATCTAAATTTATATAATATTCTTATTTCATCACAATCTAAATTTAAACCACATACATTTATTCTATACAGATATGCTTAAATGACGTAAACAAGAATTTTCCAGAAACAAATTTTATATCTGCCTCTTGATAAATTAACGCACCCTCGGTTTACTTTAAGAGTATCAACTATGAACCACCCACCAAAGAAATCAATTTTCGAACGTTATATTTTTTACAATCACAAAATATTTATACTAATCTTAATTTAAATTTAAATTGACATGAAATTGCTACATTGTATTATGACAGAGAATGATATTTTACAAATATTATACGTTGATAATCTTATTTTATTTTGGAATTCTATTTTCAATCTTATGTCTTATGATATTGACACGTGCAAAGTAAACTTCGGTGGCCATCAGAGTGGTTTAAGTAAAAAAAGAGTAATTCAAATCCGCCTTGCGGATGCGCAGCTCAGCAATTGACAGATCATTAACCCCATTCCTCATCCTCGCCGTACGACGAAACATTAATGCATCCACCAGAGGCTCTTTCAAGTAACTAATTGTCGTCTTCATGCTCCGAGGACCCTGAGACGAAAGGAAAGTGTCGGCCGCACGTCGAGCGAGGAAGCGCCTTAAAAAACGCTGTCTTTTTCGGAATTGGGTCAAATCCTAAATTTAAAAGGACGCTACCTACACGCATTGCGTCTAAAGGCCCTCCTCTGACGTACGAATCAGATCCACCTGAACCGACTTTATTTAACTCCTTTTCGGTCCATCGAGTGGGAGCTAACACAAACAAATAGAGACCCCTTTCTCCTTTATGTATCGAACTTCCGTTTTCACTGACCTTAACCTCCAATTTTTCGCTCCCAAATTGATGGCGCTTTACTCTGAAATGTTCAGATATGTTTTCCGCTTGCCAGAAGAATATTCCTCATATTTCCTTTAGCTTCAATAAATGGCAGCAGAGAGATAAGGCCTAAAAAATTGTTTTTATACATAATTAATTTACTATAGTATGAAGAAGATATTTGCATCCAATTATTCATGGAGTATAATAAGAAAATATATTGTTTGATCAAATTTAATATCAAAATTCACTTTGAGGCTCAACTCACTGATTTCCAGTTGGAAATAAATATAACTGAAAATAAAATAAATAAAATTCTTATTATTATTATTTTAAATTATTTTATTAATTATTATTATTATTATTATTTTAAATTATTATATTAATTATTATTATTATTATTAAAAATCTTTTAAAAAGCTTATTCAGTCCATGCCAATAGTTTTCATTAAATTAATTATGATAGATTGCAAGTAACAACTTGAAGGACTAGTCCGTAGCTAATCGGATTATTCACCTTTTTGTTTATTCGGTTGCGTCTCTTTAGAAATTCTAGACTTAAATGGAAATTTTATGAGACGAGTATTTAATTGTCTCAATGGGTCTTTAATTGTGAAAGGACCAAATAAGAACCTTTCCAATGGTTTGCATTACTACGCAGATGATATTAGTGAGCATAGATAACGAGAAAATACGAATTTCCATTTCTAAATTGAAGTGGCAAAAAATTTTCGATAGGAAAAGGAATAGACCCTTCTACATAACAATATAGTTATTAATAAAACGATTGATTCTCCATTTTTATTATACAGGGAATGTATAGAAAAATGTTGTAAAACTTGTAAGCTCTTTCTTATAGGATTAAGGTTTCCGGTAAACATATGTCCCCAATTAATTTAAAACTAATCATTTAGGAATCATTCAATTTTTACAAAACTGTTATGATTTTCTAAATATGTTAACATGGAATATTAATTCTTGAAGAGTTTTTGGATGTATTTATGCATGATAGCCATCTCATTTGTTGATTTCATTTCACTTTAACGCTTTTTTAAAGACCATATGTGGCAACTTTATTATGAAAATATCTGATCTTATGTCAGTGTCCACTCATTATATGTAGTCGATCTATCGAAAGAAAGATTTTATATCAAATTGTAAGACTTTTTCCCGAATTATTTGATGGGGAATTGCTAATGTTTTTGGCATTTCAGTTTCTCCCGATTTTTCGGCTCGAAATCATCCAGCTTGCTCAAGTCGGAGCCTCCACAAAATCACACAAGCCATTAAACTCCCTCATCAAGGAATTTTTCCTTTATTGAATGATAAAGGTCGCCTCAGGATTGGGCGCTCGGTTTTTGCTTTCATTGAAAGCGTTTAATGCTGATAGGGTGGTTTATAGGAAAAGGGGGGCGTATTTAACCCGGATGGGCAAACGGCGGCATTTATGTCGGGCAGAGTGGGTCAGGGTCAGGCCCCTTGTCTCGCGAAGGAAAAGATCTAAGTTGGGTGTTCAAAGACAAATAATGAAAAACAGGGAAATTTACAACTATGAAGAAGAGAACACTGGAAATCTTGAGCCGCTCCCTCCCTTTGTATATTAAGGTGTAGTTGAGGCATTGCTTATAAATATGGTATAAATAGGATTAAGTTTGGAGAGGAATAGTCTTGCAAGATGAGTGATAGGGGCAGCGATGGAACGACGACCTGTTCTAAATTAAATTGTTTTAAAGAAAATAGTTTAATTGTATTTAATACGTTCACCTGGAATCTTTCTTTAATTTAAAACTAAGACCAGTCTTGGAGGTTGTGTAACGGGGATGATGTAGTCAAAATTATTGCATTTTGACGATTGGTTAAATGTCTTTGTATCTGTCAGTTCTATTTAGCATCATTATAGAGTTTAAATGTGTTTCCGTTACGAAACATTACGACTTCCTTGAAGAGAGTTTTCTAAAGTGTTCTTCTCGGTATAATGTGAGGAAGTTAGGATAATTACATTCGCAATGTATTTTAAGCGAATTGCTTATTTTCTGAACCATAACCTATGACACCAGATCTTCTGCCAAACTGACAAGAATATTTTTTCCGTATTGGTTTTGATTAATGGAGATGAATTCAAGGCAAAAGCTGTCGGTCATTGTCATAGTTTATGGCATTGAAATTGTTTCATTGAGCTTCAGTTTTCATTTATTCTGCTAATGGTACCATTCATTTATGTATTTTGCATATCTTTTTTCAAATATTGGATTAATTGATATACCTATTCATCAACTAGTTAAAGCCTATTGGCGGAGTTGAACAATTGATATTTAAATAGTAATAACCAGGTATGTTTTCGATACACTATAGATTAAAATAATAAGAATAGAGATAATTTAAAATATCAAATACCTTAAGTTAATCAGTATAATAATTGATAGTTACTACAAAAAGTTATCATCACTATTATCATTTATGCATGGTAAAATATGCAAGAATCTCAGGTTCCTTGATAGCTCAGTTGACCCTGTCCATCGTTTTACATCACCCTACTATCAAAATAGATCATAACAATAACGAGAATTATTTCCACCTACATTATGGAAGAACTCGTCTTCTTTAGAGGGTATTGGATGTTCAGGAAAGGACTTAGAAAGAAATGTATAGGTATATATATTTTTAAAAATTTTCTTCTTTTTATTTATGTTTGATGAAGTTGATATGATCAATTTTTTTAAATTGCCGATGTGTCTCAATGTTAATTCGGTGTTGGGACTTAAGTTCGTTGTTACTTCACGTTCATCTAGCAACGGTTTCTCGGCACTTGTCCAAAGAAAACATGCTGCTCTTTTGTCAAGCGACGTAAGCAAATTATATTAGATCTTAAAATTGATTGTCTTAACTCCAGTTCTTTAAATATAAATGGTGTTTCATTTGGGTCACGTGTATTTTTACAGAGATGTGCAGTTAAAGCTCGCCATTTTCGTCTATCCTTTGATACGAGTTGATAAAAATGACCAATATAGTTGAAGGCATTTAACCTACTGCCTTTACAATTATAACAATGTATGGTTGTTGCCTGCCCTTTTCGTGTATCGTGGAATTAATTTCATGGAAGCAATTAAATGTCCGTTTCGATACTGAATGTGAGGTACTTTGGCACAGTTAAAAGCAAATTTTTATGAGACTGTTTTTCACGAAAAGAGTCCCGGAAACTGTTTTTTTTATCACAAATGTGTTTACTTCTTGTAAGCTAATTTAGAAACTATCCTATAATTAAATACTATAGTATTGTGTAATTAAATACAATTCTGGGATAAGTAACTATCGATACTTCCTTTTCTCGCTTTCCTCTCCAAAGTTAACTAAGATGGTCATAAAACTAGTAGTGGAGGTTACAAAAATGTCTTTCTCAATTTATCTTTTCCCATTTACAGATGTGAAATGCAAACACCGCTTACCTCAAGAAAGAACTGTGGCCTGCGATTGCTGTTATCTTTTATGGAATACTTTGATGTCAGTTCCTGCCAAAATCATACTTTAAGGTGAGAAATTAATCACTTAGAGGTGAAACTACGCTTCATACATGATTAATTGGTCAGGTTTACTGATCCAAAACGGGTTCATCTTTTGCTACATGTTTCTCAGACTTCCTAGTAACTGTGACTGCTTTGCTTTTCACATCTTATGAAGCCCTTAGTACAACAACCCTTAATGGGGCAGCCCTTAATAAATAATCGTGGAAGGTAAAATGTTCCGAATCTCGTCCGAGGTTGTTGAGAAATTCGATATTCATTTTATAAACGTATTTCATCGCATAATTAAAATGGAGAATATTTGAACTTCCATATAGTTTCCGCCTTAGAAACCTTGACCTGTTTTTGGAATATAAAAGTTTCATATTATACCTGTTGAGGGTTATTATATATCTATATTTTAATCTGAAGGAAAAATATCAAATTTGACGATTATGCCTGGTTTGCAGTCGCATGAATTTCCTCATGATTTTGGTATCCATGGTATCGAAAAACAAGTAATCGGTTGTTTGTTTAGATATGATGGATTTCATCCTTCTATAATCTATAAATTTCCGATGGAATGAATGGTTCGCGTATACATAACTGGCAGCTTTTATGAGGGAATGCGAGTAATTGATATCATCGTTCATAGGGAGCGTAAATCTGCGGCTTCTCGCGTAAATTGTTTGGCCGTCCGTTGCCCGGAATAAGTGTTCAGTATCCGTTTCTTTATGGGAAATGGAAGGTTTCGCTGCATACGGAGCGGGAGATCGGAAATACGTTATCAAATCCAGAAATTCTGTTTTATAACTGTTTTGCGTAACTCAGTTTCCTTCTTTTTATTATTGAATAATGTATCGGTGTTTATCCTATTATTGCAATTAAAAATTCAGTTATTCAACGAAAATATGCGAAAGTCAAAGATAAATCGACCTAAATAAACGATACAGATTTAGAGTTGACCTCCTCGTAATTATCCATAACAGTAGTGGTAAATTCCATATTTTAAAAGCACTTTATTAAACCAATATATTATATAATGTTGTTTTGTAAAGTTTTTCTTTAAACATAGAGGTTTTTTATCACTATGCATCTAGTATAAGCGTGTATTCATTTGCCTTCTTTATACCCAAATTGGAGCCAATGTAACGGATGTTTGAAAATGTATCACAAAATTACCTACGCTTTACCCTACACTATTATTTGTTTACTGATCTCTGTGTCTACAACATGTTCGTTGTTTGAACACATATTTGAAGCTAAATGCTTAAACTTATGCAATACACTCAAGTTATTCGAGGTAATAACGTCAATCACCTCATTTATCCACAATTATTTTCTTCGTCTTTCGATGCAAAATAAAAAAATATCTTGTAATTCCTTTTCTCAGTAATGTTTATGTATGCGTTACTATGAAAACAACCTATTTAAGCCCATGAATGGTCCAGTGGGTGTTCCCTTTCGATTTCGGTTCGATTCACTGCGGGACCATGATATAATCAATTTGTAGCGAGTGCAAACGATCTTTAGGGTCTTGGAAAGCCAAATGCAACGGCGTGGGAGTCGATGGATTGACCACGTACTACCCACGGTAAATGACGCATGGCTATGCTTCATTCCTAGATGTGATATTTCGGAAGTATGAATGATTAAAGGCATCCATATTCCCTATCCTAGCTTATATCACGTGCTTAATAACGTCCGCGCATCTTTTATACATCGAGGCAACCCCCGTTTTACAAGAGTTAAGTTGTCACGGAATTCGCATTAACGCGAGAAGCAATTTGTGAATGAATTTCCCTCTTTAACACGAATCAGATGAGTTTGTTTCATATTCATTCAAATACCCACTTAATCGAGTTTCACGAATATGGAATCATTATATAAGCGACGCCCCTTTTATTAAGCAATTAACATTATCCTGTTACGACGGGAGTATGTGTAATCGTAATCATTTGGAAGTAATAGTCCGCGAAATGGATTTACCGGCGTAATAGGGTATGTAGAGAAGTTAATTATTCGTTCCTTGTACACGACCGATTTTCAGATCTTTTATCTTATGTTAAGGAAATCTGTATTTCCATTCATTATAAAGCTACTCAATGCTATCTACTTACACATATCCTTCATAAAACTTTTAACTATTTTTTCCCACGTCATCCTGTCGTTTTTACATTCTCAATCTTTGTTATTCTGCTTCCTTGTTCTCCTGTCCAAGCAACGCAAACCAACCCTTTTTCGTTATTCATTCATTTCCTGGTCATCATAAAATCGCTCCGTCCTGCTTTTACCAAACAGGATCTAAATCTAAACTTTATTTCCAATTTATATTTTTTGGGAGTATAGAGCGAATAAATGTCAATCGCTGTGCCGATTGCAAACGTCCCTAACCATTAAAATGGCAGTTAGGGCAGGAAGCCACTTGGAGAGGAAATTGAAAGCATTCCTGTCGATGAGGCATTTCAGTGATTGTTCGCCAAACTTCGAGACCCTTTTGCGATGCGTTGAGTATCCCGCAGTTCGATCCCACTCAGTGCCAGTCACGAGGGGCCGTTAAAGATTTACGTTGCGAGAGATTGATTGGGATAACCCATACTTGGGTTGTCTGGCAGATCTTCCGCTACGGAAGACTTCGATTTTAATCTTCCACCAGCGGTTGAATGCGAGAAGCGAAAGTTAACAATACAAAAATTATAATAATGAAGCACCTTTATAAGGTAAACTTGAGACTAATTGGTTTGTATTCTGACATTTCGACCACTGTTTTTGGGAATTATAAATAAGATATAGATAAGGGAAGTTACCTGACTAGAAAACTATTTCAATAGTATAAATAATTTTATGCTTCTCTCTGAAAAATATTACTGCTGCAGCAAAACACACTCAAGAAGTGAGATGTAAAAAATTGCAAAAACCACTTATACCTTTACTAATATAAAAATTTAGTGAAAATAGGTTAGAAAATAGGTAGAAGAATTAAAATCAAAAGAATTATAATAAAAGACTCATGGTGCATACACTCCAGTATTGCAGATGTGTTGATGTAGATGTTCAATAATTCCTTTTTCGTGTTGGTTGTACAAATAAGAACGAATTTAAGAAATTCTGAGATTAATATAATTCTCTTGCTATAGGTGGTTAGAAGGCCTCTTTGCGTAATTTACAGATTTGCAAATTACGAAAGTTAGTTCTGCAGATATTTAAACTGATTGTTAATATTCGTTTTACTCTGAAGGAACTTGGTAGGTTATTAAAGTTAATATGTAAATAGCTCTACGGAAAAGATAAAGAAGTTAAAAAGGCTCTCCATGTTCATCTGTATTCATGTATTCAAAATTATTAATAGGAAAATTTTATTAGTTCATATATACCACAGGTCATATCCCCAACAAGTCATTTTGTGATGAATATAACTTAATTTTAACGTAAGTTTTATATGTACGATATTGTCTCTGTGTATGTTTGTATGCGCAATTTTTCGGTTCTATATCGCGAAATCCGCTAGAAATCTTGTATGATTCATAGTACCTTAGTTTATGTAATGAAATTATTTTTATTAATTTTAATTACATTCAAAAACCAACTCAGGGGAACGGGAAGAGCACCATTTTTGGAATTATTTACGTGATCCTTTTTCTTTGGGTTGCAAAATTTATGAGGAATTAAATCCAGATCTTGGCCGGATCACCTTCCTTTACCTTATAAAAAAACTTAAGGATACGTTTGAGATCAACAAGGAATTCCGAAAACTGCCGTTCCTCAAATTGCGCCGTATGAACCTCTTTTGTTTTAGCCAGCGTGAATGAGAGAGACGACTTTCTTCCCTTGAGTTGGGCGAGTCTTTTTCGCACTGGGCGTTCTCCAGCTCCATTAAAGAGGCTTCATGAATGAACACTCATCAAAGGGAGCTCTCCCGAGCTATTTCTGAACTTCGTAGAGAAATGAGTGCGTTCCTTATAGACAGGGTTTCCGCAAGGGAATCGAAGGGGAATCTTTGAGATCTTCCGGAGCCAAGAAGTTGTGTGTTGCCCTTGGGTCACCGCTGGAGTGACGCGGCACCAACAATAGGTTGCTCGCTCTGTTGGTGCGTTGGAACGCGAGGTCGCTTAACAGATGGTCAATCTCGGCGAGAGATTCATTGCTTCGTCCCGTTCCTTCCGAGTGGTGAAGATTTCAAGTCTCTATTAGCCTTTGTGGCTGAGGAAAAGTTGATGAATTTACCCCTTTTTCACGTGAATAGATGAATAGACTTCAGGATGCAGAATCGGAACCTTTAGAAGAAAAATCTAAACAAAGACTTAATTTATTTAATTAATTCAGAGAAAGTAAGTTCTCAAAGTACGTAATCGACTCCTCCTTGTTATGTAGACTATTCAGATTACTGTGAGGAAGATCAGGGAGTTAGATGCTAGAACGAGTCTCTTCAAGAATCCATTTTTCCCCTTAGATGATAAGGGATAATAATAGATTTGGTAACTAGTATGCAACTAGTTTCAGGGTACATCTACATCTACATCTACATTAATACCCTACAAGCCGCCTTTCGGCGTGTGGCAGGGGGTGTAAACACCAGTTGAATCTAAATTATTTCCTTATTCGATTATTGTCACGTATTGTTCGCGGAAAGAATGAATCTCTAAAACGATTCGTCCTAGCATCTATTTCTCTTAACTTACGGTCATTATCGGATCGACCGACGTAGCAGGGGGGTATATATCTATTACTACGTTCAAGAAGTTCTCGAACTTATTTTTTCACGCAGAAACGCCGAGCAGGAAAACGTAAAATTATGGTTAAATAATGAAGAAAAACAATGTAAATTTTGCTCACTTTTATTTTACTGTCGACCGGTTTCGCTACCGGAGTAGCATCTTCTGGTGGACCAACAGGAGATGCTACTCCGGTAGCGAAACCGGTCGTCAGTAAAATAAAAGTGAGGAAAATTTATATTGTTTTTCTTCATTATCTAAATGGCTTTCCACAAAGTGACGCCTGATCATCTAAATTTCATAAAATTATGGTGTTTGATAGCATCACATATTATGGGTACAGCCTCTTACCTATCTACCACGAGAATTTTAAATTTCTCTCGGTGTTTTCACGGGAAAAAATAAGTTCGGGAACTTTTTGAACGAAGTAGTAGATGTATGAATGGTGTTGAAGGTGTTAGTGATTTCATTGGGCCACTCCGTGGCACAGTGGGCTAGAATCGAAAAAACCTGGACAAGGGGCTAAAAATGGGTTTTTTGACTGCGTTTATTGAAACTTGCCGTGGTTATTGCAAAATGATTGAATTTTATGTTCCCGCTCGTCGTATTTTAAAATTTTCAGGCGTCAAATAGATACAGGGCGTCAAACTTGAGAAATGTTCACGAAAACGGGAAGTTTCGGATTTTTCGGAAAAAAGTTCAAGTTCGTTGATATATAGTTGCTTTTGAGAGAAGCTGTTGGAAGAAACAACACCAATAATCTAGCATTACTCTTTGTCTTTCAATTTGCTGAATGTTTCATGCTCTAAGATGATTCTTTGGGTATTTAAAGCAACAAAATGGCGGACACCTTTTTCGGACAAATTTCGAGATAAAGTAAGGAAATCAACTAGGTAAACAGCGATGGACTATCAAGTCTCTTATACCACGTCAATCTAAAAGGCTTTTAGATATGGAATCTGAAGAGACTGTTTAATTTCACCTGCTACCCAGTGATTTCGGTGGACGTTTCCTAAGCGCTGCGCGGTCCGGCTGGGCGCCGTAGAATCCCCAAATCCGGTTTCGGTGTCATTTTGGTTAGGTTGAGTCGAAAATTTGGCTTCTTTAATGATTGATTCTGGCAAACCATATTATAGACTAATTTTAATACACTTTAAGATATGAATTTTAGACCATTACTTTAGATAATAAATGCGGAATTGAGAAATTTTGGCACATTTTAGGAGTAGTTTAGGAGTTATTCATGAAATACTGATAAACCGGAAGTTGCTGATTATGTACTTTGTGGGCACTAGGTAAAAGGCCAATTTCATCGTTTTTCATCGAACATGTCCCGGAAAACATTCTTTACAATGTTTGTGACGTAAAAGATAATATAATATAAATTAATCACTTATCTTCCAAGTTTAGATGGAATATAGAGTTCGAAATTACTGTCGTAGATAAATATTTACATTTTATATATAGGGAAAGTCATGTGCTGGTCACGTCAGATTTTTATTTATGAAATCAATCTGGTAAGCTTTAACTGTGTGGAACTCCATTCTAGCAAATGGGTGGGAAATAACTTAACAAAATTTAAAGTTTAAACAGTGGAATTTTGTTAAGAAATTTCCCACTCATTTACTATTTTTATTAATTTTACTGGGATCGAATAATATCAAACATGAAATTTCGTGAGTGCCATGCCGAACTGTCTGCATGAACTCCCTTCTGGCGATATCTGTTCGCACCGTGCATGAAGCTTACTTTCTATTTTTATACCTATATTATATGAGTTATCTATCAGCCGTTTGTTATATCTATGTGCATAGAATGATTCTCTCTGATAATTCTCATACAAAAATATTTCGATGGCGATAAGGTTCGGCGGATATCCAAAAATCCACATAAGCGAGGAAAAACCTTTCGGCGACGGCAATATTCATGTATCCAATTTGGGATTGTTTACGGTCTATAAATAGTCATTTAATTAAACAAACAAATTCCGAAAATATTGGGATCACGGCGAAGCGCCCTGCCGAATCATGAGTCATTTTGGCGAACATTTAGGTGAATCGACACTAGCCAGGCCTGGAAATAACTTCGCAGTAAACAATAAAAAATGATTCCGAGCCCTATAATAAGAACGAGGAAAATGAACCAATATTACTATGACTGTCCATAAAAAGAAAAAATCTGATGTGGCCAACACATGACTTTCTCCATATTTATTGAAAACAGAAGCCTATGCCGGTAATACATAAAGAATTCCAAAACAATGAGTGTTACAGGACAATGTTTCATACAAAAGTTGTAGTAAAATAGATTATCTATAACTTTGGCACATAATTGTATATACGTACATTGCATTCTGACAGAGATATGTACGAAAAACATCCATTTCTCGATACACAACAACTTCCGTTTAACCATTATTCAAGAATAACTCCTAAACAATCAGTGTTACAAAAAATGTTTCATATAAAAGTTGTAGTAAAATACATTATCTATAACTTTTGTATGTAATTGTATACACCTACATTACTTTTTGACGGAGTTATGTATGAAAAACTTCCATTTCTGGATAAACAACAACTTCCGGTTAAACATTATAGAAGAATTACTCCTAAACAATCAGTGTTACGAACAAATGTTTCATACAAAAGTTGTAGTAAAGTACATTATCTACAACTTTTGTATGTAATTGTATATACCTACATTGCATTTGACGGAGGTATTAAAGAAACAAATTTTGTTCTGGTTTAACCGGAACTTCCGGTTAGGCGATATACATTAAAAACTAATCAACGTTTGGCATTATTAGGAAAATACTAAATATGAAGTTTGGAAATGATAGGATAATTAATTTTTAAGATAGAGCGCACAAAAACGTTTTTACCACAGACAGACACACAGACTCACAGACACACAGACAGACATGTTCGGGAGAATAGCGAAAATGAGCTCTATGGGTCCCAAAACATCTATTTCCGTCAAAATCTGGAGGTCGAATTTTTTTGAGAATGCAATGCTTTCTCTATACTACGTATGGGGAGAAAGTAAAAATACGATGTTATCGTGATATGTAGAATAGGTGCCAACTCTTATCTTCGAATTTCATTTCCATGAACATTTAAGCATTGTTCTAAATGGTTTTATTAAAAGAAGTAATTTGTCATTAGAAATGTAGACCCTTCAAACCCTCACAATTTGCAAAGAAACGCTTTTATTTGTGAGAGACAGAAGGTTTAAATCTCTTTTTCTATCGAAAACTTCTTAATTGAAAAATTGAGATTAATTTTATGATTAAGTAATCTTCTTTTTCCTAATGGAGTCAGTCTTCGAACAGGTTTGAACTGGATACCTTCCAAATTAAGCAATGACGATTGTTTAATTGTATCATTGATTATTTTTAAAATGAATCAAATATATATTTAAGTAATGATTAGTAAACAGCTGGTCTGAGAAAAATTTGATGATTAATGATTATGGAAACATCTTACATATGTTAATTGTATCCTCATCTGAAAAGACCCACGGAGAAGGGTATGTGACAGAATGGAAGGGATACCTAATGATATTAACCCTCCAGTGCTCGCATTAATTTTTGTAACGCGAGTATTCGCGTGGGGTGTATGGTACACCCCACGCGCTATTTTGATAAAAAAATACCCTTTGTGTTAAATTTAGAAATTTTTCATTTCCAGGATCTGGAGATAGATATGTTTTTCAACTTTTCTCAAACTTCCAACTATTTTACCAGAAATTGCGCTGATTTATAAATTATTTTCCTAAAACTTGCCTTCCGCCTCGATTCGCGAAAGCCCCTAGGCCCAAACTAATACATCAGTAAAAGGAGAAATTTTTGCCGTGCATGTCCAAATAATTCCCTTACTAAATACATTATAGTTTCTAAAAATCTCAAAAGGGCAATAAAGAGACGGATAGGAAGGATCCATCCCGTGAACAGAGGCCAAATTCAGGGTAAGCTTTACGAAAATATTTAACAAATCAACGAGATTTCGCATAAAATAGTTGAAATTTTGACAACAGTTTGGGAACACATTCATCTCCAGACTCTTAAAAGGAAAACATTCTAAATGTAAGGAAAAGGGTATTTTTCCTCGAAATAGAACCGCGGGGTGTGGCGCGAGCACTGGAGGGTTAATAGCTAAACGGTGTCAAAATAATCATGAGAATGGTGTAACTCCGTAGCGAAATTCACAAAAATGCATAGACAATACAGTTCTTAGTAATCCATAAAATGTATGTACACACAAACATGTAATGACTATACTAAGAATGCGGATCGATCTAATTGCGAAAAAACCGTCTTATTCCGTCGCCGCAGAATTTAATCACTCAGCCTTGTGAGCGTCTGAGCCGATTTGTTGTGGGCGATATTTCAATCTGCGCGTTTCAGCAGAGCGCTCTCCTGTAAGCGCATGAGCGCACATCGGCACACGCGAGAACTCGGATAAGTACTTTGTTTCGCAGATATAAGTTTCCGCCTGAATTTGTCGCCGTCCGATCCATTATGTTCCGAGGGAGTGCAGGCGTCCTCAAATCGGAAGTGTGGGAAGTCGACGGCGTCTGGGCGTATTAGACGCCGGTGCGCGTTGGCCTGGTTCAGGCCGTTGATTATCGTCGTCCGTATTGCGACTAATTAGACCCCGTGAATACGCGGCAATTGATCGCTCATCCATGTGGTAGTGTTTTCATCTCTGACGGAACCGCGACGCTTAACTTTCTGTTGATTCTCCTCAGTTGTGTCCGATCTGTTTAGCACAAAGTGGTGACGAACAATTTCAATTAGCCAACGTTAATCAGATAGCTCACGAATGCCAATTTTAACACGCGTTCTACGTCTTAAGCCCGTGACATTGTTTTTCATCCCTTAAGGATGCAGGCGCAAAATGGGAAGTAGAATGTAAATGATACTTAAAATATAAATTCGCTATGTTCAGGCGTTACTTTGCGGAAGGCCGTATCACAGAAGAGAAGAAAGATGTTATTCCACAAGTTTTATTATCAAAGCCGGTTTCGCTAACGGTGTAGCATCTTCGCAGGAAAGATTCTGAAAAAGATACGCTGAAGCGGAATTAGCGGAAATACCAGTGATAGTAAAACGAGTGGAAAAATTACAAAGTTTTTCTCTTCTCTGTAAATTATACTTCCATTGAAAGAGTAGTATTTAACAAGGACGCAAAAATATATACTTTTTTAAGTATATCGTCAATGAACACATATGTTCAAAGTATCGACCATTTAAAAGATTAAAACATGAAATTGTAAATGATACACCTTATCCTGCGTGATTCATTACCAATAGTAGCCAAATTACAATTGGCTCTTATCAATGATGATTTTTTTCTAAAGTACTTGATAATTTTAGATTAAGCTTTTCTTTCATCAAGATTATGAATATTCTTTTATAGCTAAATAAATTCAGCTCTCATTAAATTGAATGTATTCATGAAATGATTCCATAAAATCGGAAATGCTAAATATTTTAGAATGATTTCATATAAGCTGAATATGAAAGAAATAATCTAGTAGATATGATTTTTGGTTATAAATTTCTAAAATTTGAATGTCCTTAATATAATTAAATTTAGTATTTCGTTTTGTTGTGTGTAAAGATACTGAAAACTTACGAATGATCTAAAATTTTCGAACATTCTATCGAGCGCAAAAGTTTAAAGCCCCATTGTCATTGATTCAGTGCAGGATGTATACAATAAAGCTTTAAAAAAATGTATTATAAAATCTTGAATTAGGTTTCGTTTGACGGAAATACTATTGTGACTATGTGTAAAAACTAAATGTTGATTACTTTGATATAAACGTAGTCATAATTTAAAAAATCCTCCTTCAATGAAATAAGATTAGGTGTTGTTATGTTGGATTCAAATTTTCAGCATATTTTAAGATCAAATATTTCCCTGTTTTTTCAAAATTAGAGATTGAAAAGTTAAGAAAAATAAAAATGCCAAAGAATGGAGGAAACTCTGTATTTGCTCTTGAGATGGCATATTTTCTTGTTGCCTAAAATTATGAAGCGCTGGAACAAATGAAAGGCGATATTGAAGGAGCGAATGGGTTTGGTGATTGAAGATTACGTAACTTAACGGAAGTTTATCACTCCTTCATCGATTTCCATATCGAGGTTCCATTATTTTGTCATAACAAAGACCGCAAAAACCATTCCAAGGTTAACTAATGAGCGTAAGATATCCTTCGTTTGTTTTCCAGTTTCCCTGGAGACTTTTACTTCAGATTTCGGAGGACATAAATCGATCTTTTGGTGGAGCTTCCTCTTAGCGTGTTTATCAACAGAGCCGAGGGTAGCGACGCTCACTGTTGCCAGAGGTTCGTTTTAGGAGCTCCTGCGAACAAAGTGTCTTCGAAGCCGCCAGAACTTGTTCAGTTCCCATTGAAAAACTTCATGTTTTACGATTTATTATTGCTCCTCATTTTTACTCACTCAGACTCTCAAAAATCGAATAAAAACGAACTTGGCACTTAATTTATTTCCCATGAGATCGACCAAATAAAAGTAACTTTTTTCCTTGACATAAAGGCTGAATGATGTATGCGGCAAACTCACCTCAGCTTCCTTCTCATGAAACCTGAATCTATACACAAAATTCTTATATTCGTTTCAATTCCTAATTTCAATGAGTTTTTGCTTACGGAAGCTTATTGGTAAATAAATTAAATTACTAGAAGGAAATGGATAATTTAATTTGGCTTGGATATGCAGTAAAGTGTGTAAACGATGCATGAGATGTACAAAGGAAAAATAGAGATTAAAAAGAGACGGACCCCTTAGATGCATAATCTTCGTATTTATAATGTAATATAATTTATATAATTCTTCGTAATAAAACGTGCTTCGATGTATTTGAAGTAAATTCGTGTTTAAAGGATAGGAAAGCGAATGTGAGCATTCGGAATAATCTAGCGGTGTTTGATACGAAGGATGCCATTGTTAGGGAAGAATTTTATACTTCATAAGAAACTTCATTGAAAATAAACGATAAAAAACTTATCCTCAGACTCTCATGAAAAGTGCCAAGTAGTTTCGGAAAAAAGAAGTCGATTCTGTGGCGCCTCTATGCGGGAGGACACCAAACAAAAACTTCGTTGTGTTATTATTACTATCATCGTTGTTCAACTGTTTATCTGCGAGGTTTGACTTGAGTACGTTTCACTCTATCTCGTAGGTTGTTCATATAAGACTACTTGTCATAAAACACGAATAAGTAAACATAAAAATACATTTTTGGTTTGTGGGGAAACAACCGCAAATTTGGGCTGAAGAAACGATGACACGAAGAGGAAAAATAATAGTTATAAAAATAAAAAAATATGTATTAGAAAAGAAAAAATATAAAACTAAATAAAATTAAAATAGTAGCAAATAGGATTTGTTAAATCGTCTTGATTATTAAATATGATGCTAGGGGGAAAAGGAACCGTTTTTGAGGAATATAACAAGGTAAATCATAATGAAACAAGAATCGAAGATATTCATAGATGTACGTATGCTTCGTAAAAAAATTATCCTTCTGTGCAAGTTCTTCTAAAAATATCTCGTAAAATTTTGCTACGATTGAGCATACAAAACACCTATGAAAACAAGCTATCTGAATTTCTTTGACAAAATTAGGTTCGTTCATCTGTAACATCAGGTCTTTATTTTAGAAAACGAGAGATATATCCATCCTCATCAGTGCAAATTTAACTTTAGTTCTCTTGATCAATACCAATCAAGCAGAGGGTATTCAGTAGATACAATAAAATTAATATCTGCTGAGCGCAGTTTTTCGCCAAAAGGTTCTCTGAAGTATATTGATTCCGTGGCTGTTTGGGTGATTGTCAAAGCTCTACGAGTTCAAGGTTCGTTCGATATTAAAAACTTTCTTCCGGTGTCTCTTTGGAGCGAAAATAGGCCCATTTGACACAGCTATTTTAAGGCTGCAGCGATATCACTTATCTCTTTTAGTTAGGATTAAGAGAGGACTTCCCAAATTAACCCCTGCGTAGGCGCAAAGGGTTGGATAGGACTTCTAAACACATTGAACCCATATATATGACGTATGCGGATCATTTGTACGATTGTTCTACGTCACATATCCTCACTTATTATCGCTGAATAACCGCATAGAACTGGATAAATCGATAGTCACGGATGAATGCTGCCATATCTCGTGTAACATTTGTTATGAGACTTCTTTCCTCGGGTGTGATTATCGTTTGATGATTCCCATTAATTCGTGGGCACACACCTTAGCCGAAATAATCCAGCTGAAAATAGAATGGGTTCTCCTTATCATGATTAATAACACCGTAAAGGTATAAATATACAGATGACCAGCTTTAATTACAAGTTATCTCGTCTTTTGTCATGTACAAGTACTTACATTCATTGTCATGTACTTGTAATTACGTGACAATGTCAATTGTAAATTTTACTCGACATGTCAATTACAAGTACATGACAATTACATACATTGTCATTTACTTGTAATTGAACATCAACAAGTATTGAGTGGAGCATTTAAGATTTTTTCAATTCTCTGTTATTGAATATGTTGTCAGAAGATTGCTAAAAATACAGACATTCTACGAAAAAAATTATTGTAACAAAAATCTTGTACAATATTATTATGAAACTTGTAAAATTCCTCACGATTTACATATATTTTATACTACAATACAGTTTGAGCCTGATCATAGCGTAGTACGCCAAAACCGGTAGTGTATTTTATTACTGTACAAGATTTTTGT
Source organism: Sympetrum striolatum (assembly GCA_947579665.1). Taxonomy (NCBI): domain Eukaryota; kingdom Metazoa; phylum Arthropoda; class Insecta; order Odonata; family Libellulidae; genus Sympetrum; species Sympetrum striolatum. The sequence continues at coordinate 64,164,572 of OX388351.1, read as the reverse complement.
TACAATAAATTTTGTTGTAGTATGGTATTTCACCAAGTATCATTGAAGAAGTTCAATTTTATTAAATACGATCCGTTTTCTCTTCTAAAATGCATAAATATTTTTACTATACATCAAAATCATTTCAATTTGAATTCATTTCCTTTCATGAAACATGTAATTATTCCTCTCTATAAAAGTTACATTGTTTGGGAGATGTGTATGTCTTGAGTTTAGAAGATAAACGAACGTAAACAACGCTACTAAACAATGTTAACAAGCGATGAGAAGTTTATTACTAAATTGAGAAAAGTATTTCTATCTAAAGTGAAACATAAATGTCTGAGCCTTGCATGTAAAAGAAGACCTTGATGTTATTCTACTTCTTAATTTTAGGACTTTCGATGTGTTCTCTTAGAATATGTCCTTTCTAAAGTTATCTCTCGAAAGATGTGTTGGATCTCGAATAAGGGAGTATCTGAAATGCTCAAACTTAAGGAACTTAAAATCGAAATTTATCGATGATATTCCCTTCCAAGGAAAGCCAACTGTACAGGCGCTGACTGGCGATGAAAGAGATAAGGAAGTGGAATAGTCAGAAGGGAGAGATACGAATTGGAAATGTGGTACATGAATAGATAGAGAGAGCTTTCAAGAAACGCAAGACTGGGAAATATGAACTCATTGCAACTGGTTATTATGGACAAGTCAAGAGGATTGGGGAAATGATTATTGCCTTCTAAAAAATTAAGTGCAATGGTATCAGGCATGACTCTAAGATTTGACTAAATTGGCAGCTTTCACATTATTCTTCGTCTTGTTTTTCTGCTCCCTTAGAAATGTTGCATATAATAATTTTTTTAATGATACTTTGACTCGAAAAAGTAGCCTTTTTAAGTTCCCTTCTTTGGGAAGCCTTTCTAACTGAACCTTTTGATCAACTTTGATAAGGCATTTAAAAAAACGCTCGACCTTTAGAAAGTAGGGGATGCGAACATTTCTGGGAAAAGCGCGAAGAAATTCGAGAAAGGAAAAGGTTGAAAAAAACAAAATATTTGGATTAAAATTATCAAAGAGAGAGACGAGAAAGAAATTAAAGAAAATGTCTTACTTGGTTGGTGAATGAGATATTTCCTAATGAGTAAAATATAGGTTTCATTTTCGGAAAGATCGCCATGAATGTATGCATTTATGTACAGACACTCATTGATGAGAATTAATATGACTTAACATGACTATGATAATTTATAAAAGCTTTCCAAGGATTAAGTACGGAGGATGAGAAACTTTAAATGATGGAATTTCTCTTTGTGTACGGATAATTTGGTCCTTGTAAAGAAAGAAAATTTAAAACACGGCTGTTAAAGAATTAGAGGTTAAAAATCTCCAATAACCATCTTTGTCGGAGAACCGTCTTCTTATCCACCGCACTTTTAATGACAAACATTGTACACTCCTGGCCAAAATTAAAGCAGCACCGGCCGTTAGGATCGCTAGGGAGGTGCTGCGTTAATTTTGGCCAGGAGTGTACATTTCGAAAGCGATGCTTTCTTCTTCAGGAGTGAATAGTTATGAGTAAGTTAGATTTGGTAGTTTAGATTGTTACCTATTTACTCCTAAAGAAGAAAGCATTGCTTTCGATGTTACGATTTAGTTAGTTTAGATTGTTATCTATTCACTGCTCTCTTGCTTTTCCGAATGAAGGAGATCTGGCGCTTTCTTTATTTACCACGCAGCATATATCAGTGACTTATCGGGATCATTGTGATCAATCGCTAATAAGGCTCAATTGATAAATTAGCAGTAAGGTAAGAAAATTGGAACACAGCTGTTAATGAATTAGAAGTTTCAAAATCTCCTTTGTTAGCGCTCCGGACTTCCTTGTCACCGGTTTTCGGAAAGAACAGAAAGGCCCGGATAGCTAATCTTCTTGAAAAAGCACATTTCAATTGCGATCATCGTCAGGGGCATTTACTTTGCTGCTGAAAAAGTGGAACATTGCCTGAGCGCTGTCGAAAATGCAGAAAAAGACAGAATTGTCTCTTCATCAGATGGAATACATAAATAGTTACGGAGGCTAATTTAAACGAAAGTAGATAAATAAGTTAATATTTCACTCTTACTCGTGGCCAGTGAATTGGTCCGGGGGAATTCGTACGCGGGGAATTGATCTTCGTACAGATTGATACGCGGGGAATTGATCCCCCGCGCTGATGTTGTACTACTGCTATTCAATCTTATGTTAATCTACACGCCCTGATTATTGCTTAATGTTATAAATAAATTAACCGGGGGGGTTGGGTGGGGTTGGGTTGGGTTGGTAGTACAACATCAGCGCGGGGACCAATTCACCGCGTACCAGTATGTCGGGAGATCAATTCCCCGCGTACGAAGTCCCTGCTTACAAATTCCCCGCGTATGAATTCCCTGCGTAAGAATTGCCCGCGTACGAATTCCCCGCGTACGAATTCCCCCCGGACCAATTCACCGGGCGCCCACTCTTACTATATGGGCCATGATTATTTCATGAAATGAAGAACGGCACACGAAAGAAGAAATGAATTTCAGAAAAGCAACGCTTCCATCCGTGGACCACTCTTCATGCTTCATTTAAGTTCTCTGCGTCGATTCTGCTCGATGAAAGTTTCCTCATTATCCTTGCAATTCTCCTTATCTCGTTTCCATGCAGATTTCCGTTGGGGACCTTCTGTTGTTTATTCTTCGGTGTCCTAATTTTCGCTCTGGAAAAGAGGGCAAGGGAAACTGAATTCGGCGAATCGCGACCTTGTGCCTTTCTCACAATGCAAATAGTTATCTCTGGCTCTTTATTTTGCCTTATTTATCCGCTGTATTTGATCCAGTTAGGTAGGAGCATCGCTGTTTGATGAGGGATACCGATCATTGGGACGTCCTTGAAATTATTTTCCTGTAGGTATTCCTTGTTTCGGGATTCGGATAAACCGAAGATTGATCAAAGACTGAGTTTGTATTGAGTATCGTCGGAATTTTCGGCTATTTATCTTGAAGATGGTAAATATCGCCGAATGTTTTTATCCTGGGATGGAGCTAATTTCGAATAATTACTGCGAATGTTTTATTGCATACACTACCGTTCGTACGTATCACATGTAAATTCAAGAGAACATAAAACAGCCAAATAATATTATGTAACGTGTTATTTTCCTCTTGTGCGGTCTGAAATAACGAAGGTCAAGAAAAAAGTTTTCATCGTTTCATGAATAACAGTTTTCTAGTGCCGAATACTGTTATTAGTAAATATTTTAATATACTTTCACTTCAAATATCTTTAAAAATAACGGAAGAAAATAAAACTACGAGATTAAACAAGATAATTGGGCCTAAATTTGAGTTCGATTTGCACTTTTTTCCCTCGTGAATCATCTAGTGAATGAAGCCTTCGGTAAGAAATTGTTAGAAAATGTTCGGGAGATTAATTCGTATCTCTTAAACACTTAACTCTTTGTATTATCATTATGAATTGTATCACCAGTGGATCAATAATGCATTGATTATATGAAATATATACTGTATTACTCTACTACGAGAATAATTTGCATCTCGCCTATATTTTTTAAATATTGTTTTACTGAATTATTGTGTATACAACATATATAAAGTTCCTTCTTTGTGATATTTTTGGTTTGTACGGATGCTCATTGACCTGTGCGCAATTTTAATTGATTTCCACTTGATAATAATTCTCAGAATCTTTCCTTCAGCTCGTCCTTGAAGGCTACTGGAGTGGATGCGCCCTTGTTTCATAATAATTTTCTTATAATCGATCGCATTGCTGCTGTCAAACCAAATTACTTCTTTCTCACTTCGCGCACATTTTCTCAGCCGATCGTTCGATATCTGGATTCTCGGCAAAGAACCAAGTTAGGTCTATACATCATTGAAGTCTTCTTTGAATATTATGTTAACTCACATAAGTTAATAACAATATTTACCAAGCATAACCAATTTATGTTTATGTCAATAGAAAACTGTAGAGCTATAGTATAACTTCTTCATTATATGTTTCATTTACAGTGTCTCTTCATCTGACATGAACCTCTTTTTATCTGAATATAAATTTAGATAAATATGATGAAGGAGTTTTCCCTCAAAGGAATTGTTCTTTTACCACCCCTTGATCTACTCCAATATGCCTCAGCATCCAAAAACATTTCATCTTAATCAAAATGAATATATATTAACCTCTTCTATATACCTATATATTAACCTCTTCTTCCTAGATATAAGTCCGATTTACTTGAAAACTTACTCTGACAAAGAAAGTGTCTTTTGGAATAATAATTGTCATTAATAATTTTATGTTTACTGTTAAATGTGCTTTGTTGATAGTGAATCAGAACTATGTAATCTAATGGTTATGAATGATAGATATGTTGTGGTACAATATTGTGCCGATTTAACTCCACATGCATGTATGACCAATATTAGTTTATCTCCGCAGTGATGTAGTAAAATATATAAGCGTTCACCTAAAAGGGTTACATAATAATCTTTGGAGCTTTTCTACCCAAGAATTCTAATATTAAATTGATGCGGTTGTAAAGCGCTGCTCTTGCGGTATTCTATGCTGTACAACTAATGAATTCTAGCTCAACTTTACGGCGGTGAGAGAACTCCAAAATGACACCTTATTAGAACACTGCATAAGATTTTGACGACCTGGGTTTTGCAGCAACGATGCAGCATTGCCAACATTATCATATTATTTGTTGATCTAGTAAAGCATCATTTTGAAATTTTATAACAGTAAATACCTTAAGATGACTATATTTACAATTTTGCACTTCTTGATTTTACTTCTATGTGATACAGTGGTACCTTGGTTAACGACGGCCTTAGTTAACGACGGACTTGGTTAACGACGAGTTGCTGTAACCAAAAAAAAATATTGGGTAACGACGTAGGATTTGGCTTACGACGCCTCGTCGATTGGTCTTTCCGGAGTTTCACGTGTTTCAGCACGTCTATTTATAATCACTATATTATAAACTAATATTTGGTGTACGTTGCATCATAAAAACATACTGAATAGCAGCTAGCGGAGAATATTAAAAATAGTCCAATGCTAAATTGTAGCTAATTCACATAGGCACATGTTGTCTCACCGGAGTTAAATCGGTAAATATTACAAGTTTTTCTTCCAATAACTGGGGTGCATCCTCGACTCCGAGAAATACTGTAATCCATTACCATTATTATACCTGTGGAAAATCGCGCCTTGGATAACGACGGTTTTGGTTAACGACGATTATCCTGGAACGGATTAACGTCGTTAACCAAGGTACCACTGTATATGCAACATACTCAATGGTACATACTTAAATTAGATGAATCAAATGAGTTGACTATTTGTGATCAACCGAGGCATTGATTAAATTATCGATATTCGTTTCATAACTGGTCTTCTTACTCATTTAAGAAATTTGTTCCTCGTCGGGAAGAAGCTAGTTCTGAAAAGTGAGTAGACTGAATACAGTCGCAATCCTTCTGAAAAGTTTTTGTCATTCCAACTCATAGTTATATGATGAATTGAAATGCTATCCATTTACCTGGTAGACTACTTGAAATATCACAAGCGGTTATGAAGAGCTGTGGGATGAATGCCATGGACTCTTCTCCCACCACCTGCCATCCATCACAGAAATCCAGTTCCTCATTCCTATTCGCTTGCAATAATCTTCCTCTTAAACGCTACTCCAAACGCATAACTCTGCCCAAGAAAAATTCTTCCGCTCGCCAATCTGTTACAAGTCAGTCCTTACGCTTTGGCTACTCTTCAAAAAGAGTCAGGAATTTCGACAAATGAATCATTGTCCGCGCTTCTAAGCAGCTGGGATCTTTTTTGGAACAAAAACTTTTCCCTTAAGTATCTTGACCCAAATTTTGTCACTCAAGTAAGCTGTTAACTAATTTACGCCTTTGCAGATAGAGCGCTCCCTTTCTAAAAGTTTGAAATAATTAAAAGGAATGATATATTCATTTATACATTCGTTAAAGGAGAAAAAAATAAGAGAGCTGAAATCTATTTATATTCATTTGTATTCATTCTTTTCGCGAAGCAGATGTATTATCATTATGTATATGTGTAATTATGTATATCGTGCAGTTTCGAATATTGTCCTGTCGGTAGAAAGTTATCGTTGCCCATTTCATGAAATGGGCAACTTTTTTGCCCAATTCATGAAATGGGCGAAAGTTGCCCATTTCATGAATTGGGCAATTACACGTTTGGGGTGAAAGGAACCCTACCTACAACACTCAACCCATCGGCGCCGCGCATATTTAATTAATTAATTAATCTCCGCTACAAATCGTGAAATATGCGCGGCGACGATGGGTTGAGTGTGGTAGGTAGGGTTCCTTTCACCCCAAACGTGTAATTGCTCAATTCGTGAAATGGGCAACTTTCGCCCATTTCATGAAATGGAAAATTTCACGTTTCGGGTGTAACATATATATGTACTATATATATTACTTTGCTATAGAAATAGATCAAAATTTACTGTAATTACTGTTCTTACATAATTTTGACGTATTTTTCCAGAGAAGGAAATTAAAAAAAAAACAAATTTAGCATTTATCGATGGCGAGGCCAAATGAATTTACTGATGCCTAATTATTATGTATTCACTCAGGAAAATGAAGGTGAATTTTAAAACGACGAAAGTCAGTGTTTTTCTAGTACGAGAAGTAAAAATAACCAACCCACAAGCAATTGATTTTTTCCTCCACTCATTTTCGTTTGTATATGGAATTTGGACCTCGAAAGTTCCAATCACGCCAAATAAAGTCCCTTTATAATAAAAATAATATTATATTTCCTTACAGCCGCAAGACACCCTAAATAATTTGAAATATTTAGTTTTCCTTGTCGATTCTCAGAAAGTATATTCTCCATCTTCATTTCCTTCTCTAACTAACAATAACCACGCTTGTCAAGAGATTCGAAGAAATCTTTGTATTCTTTACGACCTAAGTAATGGATTTTACCTTCTTGTAACCATAGCAGCAAGCGTCGCAGTAGCATCAAAAAACTCGTATCATTGTTAGACGCGCTAGAAGTGTCGCAGTGCTCAATTGCCAACAATTTCCTCTTGGTTTTGAGAATCATTACTGGAGTTAAGGGTTCTCAGAATTCATGCCATATTTTTTTGCGTTCACTTTGATGCTATCACAGAGCATTATTCATGCAAAAGGAAAATTTACTTCGAAATGTATCATGAATTCACCTTCCTGATGCAAGTGAGGTTCTATTCTTCCAAAGGAAGCTCCTTCCAGAATAATGATAATACATTAAAGGCATTCATAGCAGATCCGTATTTCCTTATCACATTTTTGTGATTGACTAGTAAATGTGCTTTGGAATATTTTACTATGTAATCGGCGCCATATTGAGGTTATTATAGCCTACCTGGTAGAGATAAAAGATGGAACTGTCGAAGAAGAGTAGGTCTCCAGAGGAAAATAAATAATAATAAATATAATTAGAGTTAAGTAAGATATGTCGTTATTTAATTGTTCTTTTGCTATAAATAGAGATTAATACAAGACTTCAAAGACAAAAATTTCATACATTTTCTTAACTTTATCAGTATGGAGGATAGCCATTAGGAATTTATAGTAATAAATTATGCTTAGACTTAATTTTAATACGTAAAATTATTAAGTGCTTGATGGAAAGGCTTGTTAAAATGTTCTGACCAGGTAGCCTAGTTGGTTGGAAGATAGACTCCCCACGGCCCCGTCTGAATTTTTTCAAGTTAGTTTTTCTTTGAGAATTTCCATAGTTTCCTTTTCCTTGAATAGATTGATCTTTTCTTTATTTTATAAAAGGTTTTTTATATCGCAAAATATTTGACATGATTAATAACTAAACAAGTTGTAATACTTTAAATTAATAGGGATTTTTCAGATTTTAATGTATGATGTCATAATTGTGCTTGAAAATGTGTTTTAATTACTTTTAGGGAAGACTAGGGCAAAGTGGCCACTTTCAGACAAAATGTATAATTAGTTTACTATTTTAGGAGAAAATACAATTTAAAAGTACTAAGCTTGTAGTTTCGCTAGTGCAGAATCAATAACAATCAACAATATCTTGAAAGATATTTTCGCAATTTTCTTTTTTCTCAAATCTTGTAAAGTGACCACTTTGCCCCACTATTCGGGGTAAAGTGGCCAGGGGTAGCCAATTTACCCCTAAAAGAAATCTGGAGATGATAAGCACGGTTACATACAAAATCAATTTATATTTGTATTATTAAGTATTATAAATCAATATTACAACAATTGGCAATAGATGAATATGAAATAATCTGTTTTTGGTAAAAGAAACCATATTTAGTTTTAGAAATTTTCTTGCAATGTCCACAAACGAAATCTTCATCATCATCTTCGCATCCAGCACACGCTTCATGAGCCAATTTGTGGCAACCAGAACATCTCGTTACAGTTAAAAAAATTCAGCATCTTCATCTGATTCAAAATTTTGTGCAAGCACTTCTCGTCGAGTTTCAGTTTTTTTTTCATTCTCTTTAATGTTTTGTTTTTCACCTGAGATTCATTAAAACGGGTCTGTATTTGCCTAGAAATTGTTTCTTTTTTTTTCTTGTTGACATTTTTTAGTTTCTTATTATAATTGTTAAAATAAAAAAAAATAAAAACTGATTTTAAGCGATGGGTAAATTATTTTTCTTAAATATAAGGAACTAAATACACATTTTAATATATATAATATATTAAGATGATCTACGAATTCAACTTCAGGAATCGGAGACACTTCGCCCCATTATGAGCTTGGCCACTTTAGCCCGTTACACGCCATTTCAGTATATCACAACGACCTTCAAGGGAGAAATTTCTAATTCGCCATAAACAATATTATTTTAAAGATAATTAAACAGACCTTTCATTCTATGTTAATTTAAAATATTGTAAAAAATTCATGGTAAACAAACTTTTACTAGACCACTAATTTTAGTTAAGAAGTACCATAATGTTAACCCTGGAATGGTTTCGTTTAAAATATTGTATCAGGAATTAATGAAAAAATAATGAGAATAAAACTAAACACCGTAGATCAACACTGGAAGAATTAGAAAATCTGTTTTAACTCAAATAATTCGGCAAACTGATAACTGAAACTTTAACACAACACTAATCGCTTCTACACGGGTTAGTTCAAAACCTTTCCCACCAAATTGCAGTAGTTTCCAGCAAGTACATGCCAATGGCCACTTTAACCAAGTCTCCCCTACAGTAACAAATGGGTAGAAGACTAGAACGAATCGATTCAAGAATTTTATAATCTCCGCGGTCGATACGCGATAGAAAGCGATTAGCTGATTGGGGTCATGCTGCTTGCACCCCCTGCCACACGCCGATATGCGACTTGTCGTTACATCTACACAGAAGAAATAGCTTTAGAAGAAATAGTCGCTTTTTTGATTAAATCATCCATTCTTATCGCCCACAGCATCCATTCGGGCTCATAGGCTGTAGTATATACGAGTATTCCAGGGGAGGTTACATGAATTTCTTTCAAGAAAATTTGTAATCTTCAGCTGTAGATGAAGATTGCTGTAGTCATGGTCTCGATTTATCTTCAGGGTGTATCGGTGGTGGTGTTTACCTTATTAAATAAACTGTAAGTGTCGTATTTTCACATATAAAACCAAAATTCGCTAAATGTAACTTTATTCCTAATGGATTGCCAAAAATTTAGCTCTAATTAGGTTTGAACAAATTAAAGATATTCTATAGTTATATATAACACCTTTAAAGACTTTTCAGTGGACAAAAAACATTGTTTCGCTACTTTTCCGAAATTCGGACTGGAAAGGGTTAAGCAGTGGGATGATTTAAAGGTTAAAAATCTCCAATAGCCGTCTATGTTGAAGGCCCTCAAGTCATTCACCGGTGTTCGGAGAAAACAAGAGAGTACACCGCACTTGCATAATACTCAAAGCGCATTTCGAAAGCAATGCTTTCTTCTTCGGGAGTGAATGGGTACCCATATTTTATGATTTGCTGGTTATCAGCAGCAGATTTGCCATTAAATGCTACATTAAAGTAAACTAATAAAACCCGTGAAGTCAGATGAGTATTTGTCAAAGGATAATCTTCAGACCCGTAGATTCAGTCTTCTAAACGTCTAAGTTGGTAAAAAATCTCTAATACTTTTCCGAAAAATGTTGCAACGTGATTGCTCGCCTGACACGAAAGGTAACCAGCCCCACGTAATAACAGTCTCTCAGTTGTTTAGCGTTCATTGCGTATAAGCGTCTATCATAAAGATTCTAAAGGGGATCTGTTTGATTCGCAAGGTCGATTATCTCCCCTTCCCCACTTTTGTACAGGTAAGCGCTCCTTTAAATTAGCAACAGTTAGCACCTTAATAAACAACCGTAGCTTTCGTCTTTGACTTGGAACAGGTATTAAACTTATAAGTACTTATCAACCAGGGAATCACTTTTAAAAAGATAATTGATTTTTTGTACCATATTTCAACGTGTTATTGTATGTAAGGGAATGAGCTCTGTTTCAATGATCGCTAGTGTCGTTCGACGCTATCTAAGGCCACAGACGACCACCTTTGTCGCCCCACCGTCCCACCACGCCGCCACAGCCTCCAATATACCGACTCCAGTTCGCCGAAAGAGTCTACCAGGACGACCTCCCCAAATGCACTCCCCTTCACCCGACAACCTCTCCATTCCATCCGTTCTCCCCAATCCCTTCGACGTCGTCTCTACCGACGACATCTCCCCTGGACGCCCTCCTTTCGACGTCGTGTCCAAGAAAGCCCTACCCTCGACCCCCTCTCACTTCACTAACTCCCAGGACTTGACTTTTATTTATTTCCGGGGGGGTGAGACCTAATGGCCCCCTCTCTGCTTTGCCCCAGAGATCCCTCTTTCGCTTACAGATATTGAACAAGCATAATTACAACATAAATACCTTATTAATTACATACATATATGATCATATTATATAACAGTGATATAAATTGATAAAATAGCACATTTTAAAATTGTTAATTATCAGATCGGTGAGATAGAGACATTTATATTACGTAAAAATATACATTGATAAATAAATACATATTATCTTTTAACATAGAATAAAGACTTAAAAGATTGATAAAAACATAAACATTTTATGAATAACTGTCTAAAGTAAGTCAAATTTAAAGTTGAAAAGGTTGAAATAGTATAAATAGAAAGAGATGCGCAGTATTCTTCAATAGATAGTTAGGAATAAAATTACATAATCGGAAGGTGCACTTCACGGATTAACTTCACTTCATAAGTCAGGGATTTTATTTCTCTAGGAAATGCTTATTTTATTCTTTCCCAGCTAAAATTCATCCCGACGCCATCCTCCGACGTAGTCACACGACGCCGTCCTTCAAGGAAAATAAAATGTTTATTATTCACCAAATAAGAAAATTGCCAACGACACATTCGCTTAAATTCCAGTACTTACATCCTGCATCGCATAAGCGGAGTCGCCGCAAAGCACAACGATGTGCTATAACTCAAAGTTAGTCAAATACTCAAAAATTACATCTGGGTGCGTCTTAAATTGAAGAATCACCATGTTTTGCTTCTATATTTCTACTACTGCACCCGATTTTATGAATAAGAATCTCAACTAAATACTCTCAATAATGGTACATGTATTGATCCAAATACAGGATATATATCACATCTGTTCCAGGACACAGTATAAAGACAACATCAGTTGGCTCGATCTTGTGCTAGCAGAAGATATTTGTTCATCCGACGGCTGTTGTTTTTGTGTGATCTGATCGAGCACTGTGTCAGTTCGGCATCATGTTTTCTGAAACCACTGTATTTCCTGCTTTTTATTTCCCATGTTCAATCCTATTGGGTGGCCTTTTTACACCACTAACGTACTGCTTTCAGTGGTAATCTCTGTATTTGGTTCTCTCCTGCTTTTCGAAGAGGTCGTTTATAATTTAGATTCGTAGTCTTTAATATATTTCCTAATTTAGCGGGTGTGATACATGTTTAGTTGTAAAGTCTCCCTCCATCTTTGATTTCTTGTCATCCGCTAAATTTCCCTTACAAAGGAGACAGGTCGGAAAGCCAAGCGTTGAATATGTGCAAAAGTCATGGCCCAATGAACTTTAAATTTACGACTTTCGCCTTACTTCTTTCTTCATTCATTCATTCTTTTCTTCATCTCTCAGCTACGTCTATTAACAATACAAGTCATCACGAAGTTTCATTCGCACTGTAAGAGCGCGCCCGCACGTGACATTTTATGGAAGAGCTACACTCAAGGAGCCGTATGTGGCTCGCGAGCCACGGCCCACTGCTCTAGGTCGTTGAATTAGTCTTGTTTCACTATCGATAGAATTTTCATCGATCCCATTAAAAATGTGAAAATGCTAATCTTTGAGTTTTCATTATTTTTATATTACTTTTATTATTTTCCTTTTTTAATTTCAGGTATTCATATGACTGGTATCACAATTATCACTCTAATAGTGTGTAAAACTTTCTACAAGAAAACTTTTCCATTCTATCAAAGAGATGACCTGAAAGAAATAGAGTGTATATGTTGTTTTAGGTGGGATTACAAGAATCCTCGATGCGTTAAATATAGATTGGAGATGCCTAGAATCTGAGTCTAGGCGGCGAAATTTGCAGATAGCGGAAGTTCCTCACTCTCAAAGGGCAGCGTCCCCGCCGACGCATTTGGAATATATTTTCTCATCTCTTATTCGAAGTTCGGTTCTTATAAAGGCAGATTCAATCTGATGTGATAGTCTTTCAGAAAAGTGGACTGGGGTTTGGACTTTTTCTCATCCCGTTAATTTTAAAATAAGATTTTTAACCTTTGAATTTCTTATATTTAAATATTGTTTATATAATAAAAAGTATTCGAGAAAATTCTACGGAAGTTTATGAATTAAATTTCACAGTTTATTTAGATCGGTACTTCATTCACCCCGTATTTTTCTTACCATCCGCTTAACGAGTCATTTATTCCCACCAAAAATACAAAAACAAAAAGGATACCTTAAATTTCAAACTTAAAAATTGAACTTTCATTTCAGTGAACATTTGCGGTGACAAATCGGTGACTCGGAATCGGTGAAACCGTCAATTTTGAATTTTTCCTCTCATAATTCTCTTCATCCTGTTGAATTCCTTCAGTATTCATTTTACAATGCGATAGTTGATTTTCTAGTTGAATCATCCGGTACGAAATGTTGTCACTTAACTTAGCATTTGTTGAAAAAAGCTCCTAGAAATAGCAAGCGCAACAAAAATTCTCTTAGACGCATGTTGGAAATCTTTGAAGGGAGGGATATTGCAAACTAAATTACGATTTTTTCATAAATTGATGGAAAGTACATTAGCGGAAGACAATCGATAACCCTACTTCGGCCGATCCGATAATGAGCGAAAATTAAGAGAAATAGATGCTAGGACAAATCGTTTTGAAAATTTAATCCTACCGCGAACGATACAGTATGATAACAAACTAAAGAAGTAATCATTATACATTATATAAGCCTGGTGTTTACACCCTCTGCCAAATGCCGAAAGTCGGCTCGTAGGGTATTAATGTAAATGATTATAGTCTTCGAGTTTTAAAAAGTGCGCTCCTGTACCTGTAAAGGTACCTATTTTCCTTTAATTTTTCCTTTGGGTGAATTCTCAATAACATCGTTTGTCTGCCTCCTTGAGGATCTCTTGCGTTCTAATGAGTGGAGCGCCACTTGCCTTGAACGGTCTATTAGACTGGAGAATTCGGATTTATTTACAAAGATCATACTGGAATATTTTGTTATGCAGTCTTATAGTATAATTATTTATTTAGACGTTACTTTTTGAAATTACTTTTGAATGTCTTGGTTGACTACATACAAAGATAGAATAATTAGTGTGTTTGCTTTTACAAAATACGATCACAATTCACGCGCTGGTGCAAGTTTCGAGTTAAGATGCCCACGAGCAAAAGTTAGAGAATAATAGCTTCATCCCTGAGTAATTCCGGCTTAAAACAGTTGACACTAAAAAGGTACTCTTGATCCTGAAGAGCAATGCTTCCGCGACTTTGCTTAGATAACTTTGAGATTAGTTGCAGAACATGATGTGGATGCGCTGACTTAATTCTCAGCTACGTTTATTGCCTTTATTGCATCAATCTTTAATCATCAAAATGGCTGTCTTTCAATTGCTATCTTCTCAGTTTTGGTACACCTTATAGAGGAAACGTTCTTAGTGGGGAATGAATTGCAGTTGAATTCTTGTAAATTTAAGATCGCTAACAAGGCGAGATAAGTATTTTTCCCAACACTTTTCATTCAGTCTACAATTATCGCTCGAACAAACGACGCACGACCGTCGATGGCATCCTTCAGGTGCTGTCAATCGGCTGATTTCTCCCACTGTCAGACAACATCTTTCGAACGGATTAACAGATCTCTTAGTGTCACGCTTTCAAATGCGGAAGGATGCTATAATCGCCCTGAGGCGCCGTCCTTCGACATACGGCACGCTTTTGGACGGTCGCCAGTTCGAGAAGGTCGAGGGGATTAGGGAGGGATTGAAGCAGCGAAACGGTTGTGATGAATGCGGAGGATCGGAAAAAGGAGCGGAGATTAGTATTTGGAGTAGGTCTGGATTAACTATGGGTCTCACCGGCTTGTTATTGCATTTTTGTTATATATATATATTCTGGTGCTAGACTCAGCAACTGATACTCTTATTATTTAAAAAGATCTTGTACTAAAGTAGGCAGATTGGCTTGGTTGAATGATTTTGCATGCCCGTGCATCATTTGAACATAAATACAATACTTTATATGTTTCGCCTATAAACCAATATCTTAAATAATATATCGCATAAAAAATCAAATAATTATCAATGAAACGTATATAACTAGGTTTGAAACCTCTTAAAAGTTACAGAGAATTTTCTATTTCTGAATCAAATGTAACAGTATTTCGTCTCAGTGAGTTTTATTATTTTTTTTCTTTCTCTTCCTAGATAAAAATCTGTCGGTGCAAAATTTATAAATACTAAACTTTAAAGCAGCATAAAATATATAACTGCGGAAGTACACGAATGAGAATATTCAAACATGAAAATATCATCTAAATGTCGAAATATGAACAGAAAATGGAATCAAGGAATAAAGTACGCTAAATAATCATAAATGTACTTGCTAACAAAGTGGCACGTATGTATTTCGAGTCTGTTTTTACTTTCAAAGTCCGCGCTAAAAAAAAACCACTTTTCTATTTTTGTCCAGCTTTTTTCGATTCTAGCTCACTGTGCATTGTTGTTTGTATTAGAATAAATAATAACTAAAAGGTAAAGGTTGCTAGCAAGGTAAAGAAGATGAAATGTAATCGCAAAAAGGTAAGCTATCAGCAAAAAATGAAGAACATAATTTCCTAAGTGTAAAATTTCGAGAGCTGCAGGTAATGCATGTGTATGGCAGGGTTGCCTAACTCCGATTTTCAGATGCTAATTTTTGTCTATGTCTATGTCAGAACCCTGCAAGCCGCCTTTTGGCGTAAGGCAGGAGGTGCTGGCACCTTGACTCTATTTTCCTAAACGGTTGCTTTCGCCTATAGTTCGCGGAAAAAATGAATTTTAGAAACGATTTGTTTTAGCATCTATTTCCCTAATCTTCCTCGCAGTATCAGAACGGCCCATATAACCTGGGGGTCGCATTATATCGGTTACATCATCTGAGAACGTAATTTCTCTGAACTTATTTAATAAATTTATCCTTCGAATTAGTCTTCTATCTTCTAATGATTCCCATCCCGCGTCCTGTAACATCTGAGTAACACTCGCTGTTTTATCGTAGCAGTACTTTAAAAATCGTATTGCTTTTCGTTGTACTTTTTCTAAATCCCGAATATGACATTTCTCGGCGGGGTCCCATACACTACATGCATACTCAAGGTGAGGCCTAACTAACGCTAAGTAACATCGCTCGCGAACTTTTTCTTCGCTCCTACCGACTATTCTTTTAACGAAGCCGAGTTTCTTAAGTGCTTTTCCACATGTATTTCGGATGTGGGCACTCCATGATAGATTATTCGTGAGAGTTACTCCAAGATACTTTTCCGATTCTACTGTCATTAGGTTCACCCCTCGGAGACTATAAGAATAATCATTTATTATAGATTTTCTTTCGAAGAAGTTAACTACCGCACACTTTTTTAAATTAAATGCCAATCATCGCACCAGTTCATAATTTTATCTAAGTCGTTCGAAAGGGTTAATTTATCCTCTGAACTAACTATTTCCCTGTAAATGACTGTGCCGTCTGCGAATATCCTAACATTGCTTTCACTGTGATAGCTGAGGTCGTTGATGTATACTAAAAATATCAACGGTCCAATTTCACTGCCCTGACCTAAACAAAGGCCCATTGAGTTGGGCACGATTAATTTTAACCCTTTCTTGACCGTGCTCTGAAAACTCCCAAAAACAGCGGCGCGGGGTACTCGGGTACCTCAACACTTTTTCGCGAATATTTCGTTGTTTTTCTTTTACTTAACCTATAAATATATTTAGAAATACATTACTGATTATTTTGTTTAGATTATCTTTTTTTTTTGGAGGTAGCATTAAAGTTTTGGCTGTTATATGTTGTCAACCCAGGCATACCCAAAACCATCCCAGTATATGAGATTTGGGATGATAACGTGATATAATTACTGATAATGCAATAAATAATGAATCAATTGAAAAATCTGTAAGAAAGGGTGACTGAATTGTCACTCACACGACATGACATTGTGTATAGCAATCCAAGCAAAAGTGGCTGTGCCGAATACTTTGGTACCCCATTAAAAAACTAAAGATATTTTGGAAACGAGTCTGTGAAACAAATTTATATCCATTTCATATTATAAAAGAAACATTGATGCACGAATACATGGAATAAGAAACATATGTGGTTAAAAATAAAACTTTTCTATTGAATTTTGGGGTCCTCCAGTACCCCGCACCGTCAAGGAAGGGTTAAGCAGAGACTGTGCCCTGAAAGTTTCGTTTGAATCTGTTACCCACGAACCTGTTGTTCTCCATGTAATATGGATCGTAACTTATTGTTCGTGTTGAAGAAGGGAATGAAGGAGGAAACACGCCTAAGCGTGGGATAGAATAAGCTAAGGGATGAAAGGGTTGATGAGGAGAGAGACGCGTGAGTATTTTCCAAACGGCCATTTGTTTTCCGGGTTGTTTGAACGGCGTCCAAGTGCACACGTTTCCGGAGACCGGAATTGTCGTGTGCATTCCTCAGGAGTAATCGACCTCTTCTCAATGTCAAGTGTTTCCTCTCTGACGAAAGGGTTACAATCGAAGTTGTTATTTCGGGATTATAACTGAGTCAGACACGTGTACTATACAATTAGTAGGGAAATGAGCTTTAAAAAGTCTGTTTTTCTCTAAGGAAGGAACACTAAGTGGTTTGCAAAGGAGATTCATCCTGACCATCTCCAGGTCTAAAATTCCTCCAAGTGACGCTTTATCATATTTATTTTAATTCATTTTCTCTTATGGAAATATATTTATTTGCTGCGGAATTCCACTTCCGGATTAAATACACTCGAATTACTTCAACTCAAAATTAGGGAAATCATTAATCATTAATAAACATTTTTCTATATGCTATTTTAAAAAGATGAAATGCATGTATCCGCAATAAAAGTGATATTAAAAATAAATCTTATTTCGTATTTTTGTCATCAACTAGCAGAGCATCGGTTTTGGAACCAGCTGATAGTTTATGATCCAAGTAGGTGATTCTAAAAATGTTATCTGCCTGTTTTTTATATTCATAAAAACTTAAAAGGAATACTCTCCTTTGAGCAACCTCAAATTAGAAGGTTTTTTTAAATTCCTGCAAAACTTTCCAAGTGCCGGTATAATTAAAACTAAGAAGAAAGATGGATAAATACTCCTTCTTTAGACTTGGTATTTGAAATTGATTTCAGCCGAGTTTGAACTTATCGTATTTTTCCATCGGTCATAACGACTTCTCTGATACTTACGCTGTTACCGAACACGGGTCCAAAGAATTCTATTATGTGCTTTGTGGTAGCCACCTCTGAATCCATATGATTATAATCATGTTCCCTAAATTACTGAAATGAATTTTAAATGTGATGGGTATGTGAATACGCTGCCATTGTCATGAATAGAATCAGATAGTGTGGAATCCATGCTGTAGAACTCTGATGAAAAATACGAATAACTTTACCCCATCTTTAAGTACGTATTGTCTGTAAGGATTGTATACCTTACAGGTTTATCGAAGAAAAATAAATAATGAAAGCAAGAATTTTTGGAAAATGGATGTTTTTTACTGTATTTATTCTATATTGATTCGAAATAAAATTAATGGAATTTAAATTAATCGGTTCATACGAATCATTTCATTCCCAAAATGCAGAGGAAAAAAAAAACAGGTGGAAGGACTTGTGGATTACGAAGAGTCGATTTACTGCAAACTACTCTATATTCGGGAATGATAAATTTCATCATTTCCTCAGCTGTATTTTAGTAGTGAATCAGAAAGGGAATTCGAATGGCAGGAAGTGTTATGCGGCAATATGCCTTCCGAAGATTTCCTGTCTTTCGGGGAACTGTTTCAATTGGCCGATGAAGTACATCCGTATCGTAATTGGACAGTTCCCAAGTCCATGGAGAAGGCGGAAATTAATGTGAGTTAACTTCAGTTCGCTGAACTTCTTTAGGTCGCTATTGTGCCTTTATTTAGAATCCACACCTTGAAGAAACAAATGCGTTAAGAAAGCCGCCATCAGGAATCGAATATCAAGGCGATAACGTAGGAATTAAAAGAATACAGATTCAACT
The DNA here is from genome assembly GCA_947579665.1 of Sympetrum striolatum. Taxonomy (NCBI): domain Eukaryota; kingdom Metazoa; phylum Arthropoda; class Insecta; order Odonata; family Libellulidae; genus Sympetrum; species Sympetrum striolatum. Next base: position 64,145,667 of record OX388351.1, on the reverse strand, counting down.
AACAGAATTAAATATGTTTACAGTGTTTTATCCTTCCTCTAGATTGCCAAATTTTATATTATTTGTAATTAGCTGCATATTCATTAGAAGTTAGTATATTATTGGTTGAAGTTTTGGGTGATAAAGGTTAGCAAATGGATTTATCTCTAGAGCAGTAAAAATAAAGGAGAATAAATGTGAAATGTTGTAGCCAGGTTGCCTTTAAGCCAAAAAATTCAATGTTAGGAATTTTGATGGATAAACTTTGCATGAATTTCAGAATTTGACTGTTATTCCTTATATTTCGTTAAAAATAATTACTTTGGTGTCATAAATTATCACGAATATCCTTTGCTTGCTGATATTGCGTAACCAATGAATTCACAAATATTACATGATTGAAAATACAAAGTCATTTCTTCTGGCAGGCGAGACAATATTGCTCTGTCAGTGGCATATTTGCTCAATCTTAGAGTATTGTTTCATGTCAATCAGACACATTTTTTTATACATTATAAAGAGGGTTAGCAGTGCAGGGGTTCATTATTTTTTGTTGGTATTTAATTCCACCTTTTGCAATTGTGATAAGGAAAATGCAGGCGCATATTTACGGCTTTACAGGAGCGTTACTTAATCTGGTTTTCTACAAAGTAATTATGCGTTGATTTTTATAAAAAAGGAAGAGGGGAAAAATCAAGTTATTCATCGTTCCGTTATACTCGAAGTAGGAGATTACTAGTATTTAAATTATGAATGATTTGAATGACAACTATAGCCGTAAAAATGTATGAAATCCAATGTTTCGGCCTTAACTTGGTGTTAGTTTCCCATTTCAGTGGAATTAAAGCACAGATTTTGTATTTTACCGTTACCGCGAAATTTATACTTAAATTTAAAATCCATGGTAACGGGGAAAGTTTTTATTCCTCTATTCGTAGAAATATGATTGAAAATTATTTTAGTATTCTTAAATTTGTAATTCAGCGCCATGCTGCATGAAAATTGTGTACTGCCGTTGATATTAACTTATTTTTTAAGATTCTCAGTTCGAGCTTATTTTCACCAACGGATAGAGGCATGATGCAGATTCTTTAAACCAAATAGCTCCTGTTAATAATGTAATCATAAAATGTCATGCCGAAACTCATATTCTTTTTGAGTCATAGGAATTGGAAATGCATTTTCACAGGCGAATTTCTCTTAATCCAAGGAAGCTATATATGTCCATCTTGAAATAAATAAACTGTAGCATCATCTAGCCAGATGATGTTAATACTTTAACGAAACCGGTCGCAGATTTTAAATATATTTATTGTGGAAGCTACAAAATTTATTTATTTCAAGATGGTAGTATCACCTTTCCACGAAGTGAAGATTGAACGTATTCATTTTATTTTAAACTATTTATGTGTTTGGATAACTCAGCGAAAGATGTAGTATCTACGTGTTGCGATTTCCAAGCATCGGGCATTATCTTCTTCGAGATTACTCGAATATAAAAGAGCTATTCTCGTGTCTCTGACCCCTGCCATTCTATCATTATCAGATGATGGCCATAGCTACGTAAAGAAATGACATAGATAACCCGCGGTGCTATAAAAAGATGGGGTAAACACTGGTTTCTATGGAAATAAAGACGATATTCTGGATGGGTTCGATGAAAATGATATGTCAACGATAAAAATAATTGGTTAAAGCAAATTTGTAACAGAAAGCGATATTTTATTCATTATGAAGTATTTCAGGAAAATGCATTGAGAGGATCCGGTCTCCAACGATGTAAACATAGATAAAGGGCCGAAGCCAAACTTCCTCTTATATTTCGTGACTGTAATTCGAGACATATGGTGCGTGGTGGCCACAAATACGCACGTCATGACGGTTCGGTGAAAAACCGCACGACACTGGTTTCAGAGCTTCTCTGTCAATCTCCACCTGTGCAATCTTAAGTGAGATAATCGTTCTCTGATGCAATGAGAAGCTAAAATTACTGGATCATTCATTCATTGTGTACCGAAACGAAAGAACTTGTTCAACTTAGTAAAGGTGGCGATTTAAAACTATTATACGGTATTGCATCGAGGGTTAGCTGTATATAAAAAACCCCGCTGACTTAAAATATTCTTGGATATGAGGCCCTAATAGAAGCTAGAGTAATTTAAGTAATAATTAATGTAGAATCGATAGTAACAGCCGTAAATTTGTGGAATTCCATTACTGGAAAACATTAAAAAGAGGAAAAACATTTTTCTGACTTCTCTCCACAGATTTTGCATATTCAACATAAAGACTCCAAATTAAATATTTGGGAACAGCTTGAAGTGTTACAACGTAAGCAAAACAATTTTCAACTCACAAATATACACCAATTTGCCGCTTCTTCTTCCCTTCTGGGATTGGTCAGCCTTTTACCTCCCCTCCACCCTCCACCTCCTCTCTCTCCTAACCCCTCTCTGGTACCATTACCCCCTCCATAAGTAGGATTTATATATATATACTCTTGTCCCTCTGTTTTCCTCTCCTGATGATGACTATGACTAGTTGAAACCGGTCGTGTGTGGTGGAATTAAAAAGCTGTGGAATTGAATACATTGTGTTTATTTTTTCCAGTAATAATCAATGCTTATTCATCACATCTAAGATCTATTTGTATTAATATATAGAGCAATATTTGGATAGCTCAAGCAAGGAATAATTCATAATATAATCTTGAAAATACAGTTATGTATATTACCTTAAAGTTTATAAATAATCATTTAAAAAAGGATTAAGATTCAACTTCTCCTTTGCCATTAAGACGTTAATTTCTGGTTTTTAAATCGAAAGATCTCTTAATTTTCAAAATTCAAATTTAAATTAGTATTTTGTTGTAAAGACTAATTTTATTGCGCATTCACATATATTTATTTCCATTTGTTGATAAAACTACTGGGTACTTTGAACTATAAAGATATAGCAAAATACTTTTGATTCTGTTTCTCTTGGTTTCCTCTTGTCTTATCAAGAATGATTTGCTCATTTCGTGGTAGCCGTCACGGATTGTGGGCTTTTGAGTAAGCGATATTAATCATTTAAAATTATTTTATTATAATAATCAAAAATTTTGCGGCAAATTTTATAAGCGCGCCCATGATTCAGGAAGAGTGCCAATTTGAGAGGAATCAAGCTGTATAATTTAAATTTCTCCAGTGCTTTCAAATATTTCATCAGGGATTTCGGAAGATGTCGATGATCAGTTTTCGTGATTCAATTCGTATTTACAATAAATGAAATCTACAAAAACTGACTTTTCCACAATTCCACTGTATTGAAATTTAGTCAAAATTCAATTGATGCGGCCATGATGTGGTTACAGTGAATCGTTGATAAAAGGGCTTCTACGGGAAGTTTTTATCAGTACGCCTACCGCTTGACACTTTTCCTCATCTTCGCCCACAATCTGCCCTAACACATTCTCTCACTTGACCATCCCCTCACTTCCTCATACAATCCTCTCATCAACCCTAATCGTTAAAATTTGCTTGTTTTCTTCAGTTTATACCTGATGATGAGGCACAGTCACCTATCGTAGCCGGTACTATTAACAACTTCTCGTAGAAAAAGTACTGTGTAATTTGTATTGATTTTGTTGAAATATTTCAATCTTGGATTACTGAATATTATAAGTAGAGTCGCAGCAAAAACTATCTATGTGTTGAAGGACCCAATGTGCATTTCACCTTATATGAAAGCATCCTCAGTAAAACGAGATGAAATCTCGTGTCTCTTCATCTCATGCCCTTCAGAATGTTTTCATAGACGGTGATATATTATGTTATTGCAACAGGTATTAGTAGTTTTTGGTGTGACTCTAATTATAATAATCAATAGCTTTATTCCTTCCTAGATAACTTAAATAAGAATGAAACAGAAAACCCCTTTTATTTAACCTCGCACTTCTTTCTGACGAATCTAATCACTCTTCATCGTAACGTGTCCTACAGTAATATACAAAAGCAATGAAATATGATTAGATTCTTGAAAAACAATACTAAGTTAATATTCCAGTTCAGTTTTCGAATATATGTTCGGTCGAGTCTAGAATACTGCTGTGCGGTTTGGGACCTACACGAAGTAGGTTTGGTCTCAGATTTAGAGATGGTCCAGCGTAGAGCAGCCCGATTCGTTTGCGGGGATTTCAGGTATGATAGCAGCGTTACGGCAATGATAGAGTCCCTCGGTTGGGAATTCACTACAGATGAGAAGATCTGAATATCGTCAGAAACTTTTTTAGAAAGTTCATTCGTTCAGAATTTATAGACGACGTAAGTGAAATGTTAGTGCCAGTAAGGAGCGAACGCGATCTCCGAGAGGCATCGACGAAGCGTTACAGGGTAGTAATCGCAAGGACGGATAATTACTTTTGGGAGGAGTAATAGGGAGGAGTGAATAATGGTGGTGTATTACAACCCCTGCCATACGCCTCAAGTGGCTCGCAGGGTATATATCTAAATCTATGTGCCGGTTTTCCGTATTTTCTATCGCATTTCAAGGTCCCACTAGCCTACCTTTCGCTATTTGCATATTAACTTTATCGTTCGTACTCGCACGTTTGGCTCGTTCTGCAGTAAACATGCGTTTTCAGAGCATCTGGGAATGCATGGAAAAAGGTTTTACCTCTTGAACTGCGGGACTAATAGCTGTTTACCGAACCTCGTTCTTAAAATTCTTCTCCATAACTCCTTTGAGCGGGGCAAACAAAGCCGCGCTCTGTTGGATCCTCGGCTGCAGCGCAAATTATATTCCCAATCCACTCCCATTGGCACGATTGCAAGAAAGAATTCGCCCGGGGTGAGTGAATGTTTTGACGGAAAAGAGAAACGAGGTGAAGGACCTTGCGGTGGTAGCATGTTGGCATAAAAAATACGGGAAACAAATGAACCGCGAAAATTGAGAATCGCCGTCTGAATCTCGTTTCAATTACAGTGGCGGCGTCTAGAGTTTTATCCTGATGCCAGAGTTGTCCTGGTGCCACATTCAATTTATTCGGAACACTTTCTGTTTTGACTGAGGTTCTTTGAAACCTTTCAATGAAATATCTTGCGGTTATCTCTTAAATGTAGTTAAACGATGGCGAATGAATTGAAAAGGCACGAGCAAACACGATTTCTACGAATCTTCTCGAAAAAAGAACCAAGGCATACGATGGTCTAAATGATAGCTCTTACAGAAGTTAATACTCTCGATGGAGAAATGCTGCGGAAGTAGTACAAAGTTTATTCTTGTCTCCGCTAGAGCCTTCAACAAATTCACGCTGGAATATATTGATTGTAACATATTTCTAACAACGTATCAATTAATTTTTATTTTCACAAAATTTGTTTATTGCTATCGGTTTCAACTTCTCACAGTCATTGTCAGAGCACAACTTACATTAGTGTTTTCACTTGTTTTTTCAGGTGTGCCTGACAGTGACTATGAGTGGCTGAAACTGGTCGCAATAAACAATTTTGGTAAAATTTAAACTTAGTTATTTCTACCTTTGCTACAATTATGGAGTTTCACCAAGCGACGGTTTCCTCAATCAATCTCAATGCCGCTAATACTCTGTGGAGGGTTTGCTTCCGATCATCGAAAATGTTGAATAAATTACAAGCGGTCACCCATTTGTCTTCCAGTTGAGGCGTCGTCAAGCGGTCATAGATGAGTAATTACATTCCCATTGAGCTATTAACAATTTAGGATCTTAAAATAATAATTCATAATACAAAGGTACCTTGGTTAACGACGGCCTTAGTTAACGATGGACTTGGTTAACGACGAGTTGCTCTAAGCAAAAAATATCTTGGGTAACGACGTTAGCTTTGGCTTACGACGCCTCGTCGATTGGTCTTACCGGAGTTTCATGCGTTTCAGCACGTCTATTTATAATCACTATATTATAAACTAATATTTGGTGTACGTTACGATGTTACATCATAAAAACATACTGAATAGCAGCTAGCGGAGAATATTAAAAATAGTTCAATGCTAAATTGTAGCTAATTCACATAGGCACATGTTATCTCACCGGAGTTAAATCGGTAAATATTATAAGTTTTGCTTCCAATAACTGGGGTGCGTCCTCGACGCCGGGAAATACGGTAATCCATTACCATTATTATACCTGTGGAAAATCGCGCCTTGGATAACGACGGTTTTGGTTAACGACGATTATCCTGGAACGGATTAGCGTCGTTAACCAAGGTACCACTGTATAAAGGAGCATAATATCATAGTTTGACGTAGGATACGCATTTTGTGGAAAAAAGACATGATTATGATTATAAAATGACATGATGACACCCGATTATCTCTTCATGGGATTCTCGAGAATCATTTTTCTGAGAGCATGAAGTTTTTTACGATTGTGGTTGAGAATTCGACGACGAACTCTGTTTTTTTCAACGGAATTCTTTATCAAGGATAGAGTGGGTATAGATTCGGCTTCGTGAACTTGAGCATGAAAAATCAAGTTCATAAACTATTCGCACATCCTTGCATTCTTTTCCTTGATTTTTAAGCTGTGATCTCATTCGAACTGCGACGAGAATCCCAGGGTTGCAGATCTCCCTCAGCCTTGCAGCATGCTGTTGAGTGATTTCACTGGACTCCAAAAAGAGTTGCATATAATATATAAGCGCTTAAATTAGTCATTCAAATTTTTAGTTGCGTGGAATGCAATGAGTTATTTGGTCCATACATTTTTTTATTTCGACTCCGTGAGTGGAATCTAGAAATGACCTTGGAATTGCAAATTAGATTGGTTAATGGGGCTACGCCATATTCGAAGTGGAAGGTCGCAATATTTCAAGAAACATCTGCGAAGTGCTTCTTACATCCAGCGCATTCCCAATTTCGGTTGAAGATTAAAACGAGACCCTTCCGTTTTTTGGATGGAAATCTATTCCAATATTAACAACAGGGATGAGTATTTTGGAAAAGGTGTACTTAAGTATTTAAATAATCGAAGTGATATGCACTTTTTCATAAAAAATGTTTTTATAATTAAAACTGGACAACCAATTTCAGCGGTTTCGGCAACACCTACGCCATCTCCGTATAATTTATTCAAGTATTATTATTATTATTATTATATTTAGTATATTCAAGTATTATTATTATTAGTATTATCTCACCGAATTTGATTAAGGATAAAGTATACTTAGCTGATTTGTTCAAAACGAAATTTTTTCAATGGGATTGAACTGCATGTTTTTCTGTCTTTGTTTCTCGATATTTCGACCAGGAAGCTCTGATTTTGATACATCTTATCAATGTTTTTTAATTAATAACGGTAATTTTAGTGAATTTATTGCAGATAATAGGTTAATAGAAAAAAGTCATTCGTTCGAATGGCTTGCTGTAATCAATAAATAAATAATAATAAATTAATTAATATAGTTTGGGAGTGGACGAATAGGAACATTCAGAGAGGATATTCCTATGCTTAGTTAAAGCAGAGATGGATCATCGATAGTATTACCAATGGTAGAGGAAGGGTGAGTAGATGCGAAAATATTAGAGTGAGTGAAGCGGTTATTTGTTGAAGGATTTGATGAAAGATGGGTCGAGGACTGTTTTGAAGCCATGGGACAGAAGGAAGGACGAGGATGCCGCTGCGAGAAGGCGGTTAGCATAATGGGTTTGAAAGTGTATAGAGTGAGATGTGCAACCGTGTGTGTGCTGCGAAATGGTATTCTCGAGGGCAAAAACGAAATGCTTGTTTTCAGCGGACTATCACATGCAAAGATGTATTCTGTATATTTTCTTTATTAACTTAATTCCTCCTTTAGTACATACCATTGAAATTAGAATTCCTTTATAACTATGCGAAATTAAATTTAGTTCCGAAGTAATCCCTTTGTCCCATAGACAAGCTATCATCACTAGACAGGTTTTTTTTGGTACTATCGGCCTGACGTTTAACGACTGAAGAATAAACAAAACAGCTATTTCTTTGCTAAAAGGATCTCAGTAAATTCTCAAATTTCCCGTATTGTACTTATTGAAATTGAGAATGATTATTGAGGATTTACGAATTCGTTGACCATTTCTAACATAGTCACAGCTGAGTTTCATCAATTTTGAAAAATTGAACACTTTCCTGAGCCCTACCCAGGATTTTATAATTAATTTTTCGTTAGAATATCAATATCTTCTCGCCCATCATAACTTAAAATAATTAACAATTAAATTGATGGAAGTAGGATCTTTCAGATAGGGAGGTTGGAAATAGAAACTTAAGAGTAGCAATGGTTGGAAGGTATAAATTGTTGCTAATACAATAGTTCATTATTAAATATGTACTGAAAATAACTATATATGAAATATTTAGGTCTCATAGCTTTCCATATGGGAGACTTCAATCTAAAATAAGATTGCGAAAATGTGCGAATGAGTGGTCTATCGGATAGGCAAGAGGATCGCAATACTTAAAAAAGCGGTTTATAAATAGTTAAGGACTCTCGCTCCGCTCTACTTATGCCTCAGACGAGAATGATTTATATGTTGGTGGGATATTGCATTTTTCCGCTGTCATCGGACATATGCTTCCTTCGCACAAGCGGCGTTTTATTTTAAAAGTCCGGGATCGCGGCTCTGATCTGAGAAACGAATGAAAACAGCACGAATTGGCACGCGGAAGCACGTACGTGGGGAATATTCGGCTGCCGAGCGAAAGAAAATAAAAGTTACGGAATCGTCGTCGGTGAAATTCCTTCGGTTTTTCTCGGAGCGCTTTCGATTTCTGATGAAAATAGCAGAGGCCACAATGAAGCTAAATAAGTAAACATGGATTACCTATCACCGAGATTTATTTATGGAATATTTATTGAGATTTTTCGAGTGAGTTTTAATCAGTTTTATCTGATGAAATCATACTTATAGAAAATGCATTTCTCGATACTGAATTTCTCTATATTGTACTTAATATGTGTGTGTGCTCTAATTAGGTCTTTTGCGCATTATGTCTACGTTATATTGTCGCTCACCACATCTTAAATTCAGTAGAGAGTAATAAGTGGTCACCATTTTCCTTGATTCCAAGCAGGCATTCGACAAGGTCTCCGTAAAAACTACGACGATCGGTAATTCATCATATAGCTAAATAGCAAGATCTTTTCCTGGGTCTATATGATGATACTTTTACTTCTGGGTACTATTGATTCTGAAGCCCTTCTATCCAAGATAGATTTTAATGTGCCCGCGAGGAGGCCAAGGCATTCTGCTCTGTTCCTTTTGGGAGAGTGGATGCCAGCAAATATGAACCACTCACCAGGATGATGCGGTCCACAAATGACATCCTAGTGAGGAACAAATTTATAGACCTCTTCAATGACTCTCCCAGAATTTTAAAACATACAGTATATACAACTTTGTCCTCTTGATTTTTTTCTTACTTTCTTTTATGTTCTGTCCAATTCCATTTTTATGTTATTTTTTTAAATTCTGTTTTTATTTATGGGTCATTCCACGCCAATTCGACAAGGAAATCGGCAAAATTGACCTTTGAGGTAACCGATTTTGACCAAATTTGGCAGATCGCTTTGATTTGATAACAAAATGAAAATTCCTAAGCCGTTTTGTAATTAACTTAATTGTTTACGAAATATTACAATGTTTAAAAATTGAAATTTTACAAAAGTGCCTTCGCATTTGAGACCATATCCGGTAATATATAAGCTAAAAATACAAAAAATGTCTTAAATTAAAGGTCTTCTGTTATAAAAGATAAAAATTGGAAGTTTTTATAAAATCTAAACAATTTAATAAAGGATATTACAATTTAAAATGTTCAAATCGATTTTTGACGGTGTAACCACACCTTCGATTTTTCTCATTTTTTTATATGTTGTACATACAACCCTCCTCTATATTAAAAAAAAATTGGCGAGGATAATATTTCATTTAAGAAAGAAAAAAAAATTGAGTATAGGCGTGACGCTCGCCGCGGCTCCGCGCCGTCCGGCTCGCGCGCTGAACGTTCGGAAGTGTGGCCTCTCATATCTCAGCACGCTTATTCTTCCATCTGCTTTTCACCAATTTTAACTGTTCAACCAATATTAATCGACCCTTTAATTCCCTTCAACCTTGCCGACTGATGACACCAATGGGAGTCGTTACACTCCTACACTTAAATTGTTATAAAGTTTATTAAATTGTTTAAATTTTATAAAAAATTCCAATTTTTATCTTTTCTAACAGAAGACCTTTAAGTTGAGACATTCTTTGTATTTTTATCTTCCATATTACCGGAGATATGGCCTCGAATGCGAAGGCACTTTTGTAAAATTTTATTTTTTAAACATTGCAATATTTCATAAACAGTTGCGTTAATTACAAAACGGCTTGGGGATTTTCATTTTGTTATCAAATCGAAGCGATCTGCCAAATTTGGTCAAAATCCGTTACCTCAAGGGACAACAGCTTGTCGAATTGGCATGGAATGACATATATGTTTTTCTCTTCTTTTTCATGATGTTTTTTTCGGTGATATTTATATATTTTATTTAGTTTCCTTTTTGTATATTATATCAAATTTAATAGGGTAGCATTTCCTGTTTGCGATGAATAAATTATTATTATTATTTAATATTAGCATTCGTTCTTTCAATACCTCATTTATTCTCCCTCAACATCTCTCACCTGTTGGCTAAGAGTTCCATCCACACCATTCTTAATACTTCCTCGTCCTGAACATTTTCGGTCGTTTCTGAGATGAAAAAAGGTCCTCTTAAGTGTTGAGGTGCATTAACCCAAAAACGCGAGGTCATTTGTCCGAAATAAGCGTCGACGTGGGAAAACAATCTCGAAAAATTCCCCGTAATAATTTATACCATCGAGCATCGCCAACTGACGTACGTCCTAACCTCATTCTCCGTATCGCTCTTCTAGGTGTGTCGTAAAGTCCTCGGATAAATAAGCGATACACAAACATTCTCAAATCGGGCGGTTCTTTTTCGTGGGATGCCGGCGATGGATCCACCGATGACGGGAGGGCTTTTACGACTCCTTATCTTATGACGCTGTCCATACGAAAGAAAAGGACGAAATAGAGATGGGAAAATATAAAAGCAGTAAAGTCCGGAAGAGACATGACACACTTTCGCGAAGTCTCAGAAAGGTTTTGTACAATTTTAGCGAGTGAATGTTTTTTTTTTTAAATCGTTTATTTCAAGTCGCATCCCCCGTGATTGGGTATTAGGGACCACCATTAATCTTTGTTACAAATTGTAGGTTACATTTATTTTTTTTATAAATGGTATTAATACATGAATATTGCTTAAAATTTCTTGTATTAATCAATATTCATGTATTAATACCATTTATAAAACAATTAAATTAAAAGTGAATGTTTGAGACCAGTTAAGGCGGTGCTTTTCTTGTTTGTGGCAATACAGGACCCAATTGTAGTAATACACCGTGTTGTATTTTTGCATGTTGTAAGCAGGCCTTGTGTCCGCTATATCAGTGTTATCAGTAATATCGTGTTTGGATGTCTACAGATAAAGGAAGCGGGTGTTCTGGTACATTTGCCGCTTATTGAGCCTTGTTGCTAAGATATTACGCGACAGCTTTAGCGGCAATTAGCTGTAAGTTTTATATACAGCCAGAGAGATCGTTTGGTATTCTAAATGCCCATGCCGAAGGACGGTGTCCTTCCTTTGCTCTTCCGCTGTCCCTGTTTTAACTGAGATGAGCTTCAGATTATCGTCGCGGATGAATTACAATCATAGTTAAATTAGGAGTTGAATTAACTTCATGAAGTAACAGCCTACGCGGAATTTTGCCCATTCAAGCGAAATATACTTCCGGGTTTCACTTTTTAGTTTAAAATTTTTTCTCTTGATTTTTAATCCCTTTCTCGATTTTTGTTCAGCCTCAAGAATATTGATTTATTAAAAAATGGATTGGTGCATTTTAAAATCCGGTAAATTAGTATCGAAAGGAAATAATTGTCAAATGTTTTATTAGTCAATTAAAACAATATTTCAAATAATTAGGATTATTAATATTCTATTTATAAGAAACCTAAACTATATCAACGAATGAAGTAAACTGGTCTCCGAATGATTTTGTTCAGTTGTGATACTTCTAAATTGTTCATTTAAATTTACACCTGGAGCCGCAAGAGAATCCTAGAAACCTAAGAAATTTACTAAAGCCTGAATATTAATAACTCAGCAATAAAAACAGCTGTTTAAATCCAATTATACGTTTTTCCGACGATTAATTTTTGCAAAAGATTTTTGAAATTAAAATAAATGATAGAACATTTTCCGTACAAATTTCTAAGATATTGGCCGTACGTTTTTTGTCAAATAAAGTATATGTCGTTTATTAAATGGTTAAACTTGCCCTCTCCAATTGCCTATGCAGCCTTGACGTCAATAATATTCCATACCCATAGCTTAGGCTAACCGGCAGTTTGGATATTTAAATCACGGAGTTTCCTCAAAAAGTCAAGTAGTTAACTGATTATGTAAACATCATAGATTTTAGCATTGGTAGTCCTCCAGTATAAAGTATAAAGCTGATGTAATAGGAATTGGTTTCATTAACAAACAATCCACTGCTTGATTGAGAGTAATTTTTGAGACGTATGGAATAGAAAGTACTAAATAAGGTTCGCCTCGGGCTTTAGCACTCTCTATCCGTGATGAATCGAGGAACACACTTATTGCATTAGTGACAGTTCTCTCTCCTTTTGACGCACCACTTGAGTGGTGATCGTGTGTGGTCCGCACTGTGGTGCATTTCTTAGGGAAATGGGGTCCATCCCTAAGGCACTGCACGGCCTTGTAACATTTGAGTCCCCAGCCAATTTTATGGAACAACAATGGCAAAGAGAGTGGCATCGAAGTGCATTTATGCGCCGGCGGATATAGGGTTGGGATGTTTGGAGTTATCTTGCATTTGGGTTACGTCGAAATGGTAAAACGGAGGGAAATCAAGTTTCTTGAGAAACCTCAGATTGGAATGTTCTTCATGAAGCTGCTTCGCTGCTCGGCTGGGCTACGTCAATGTAAGATTAACGAATTAAAGATTTGAGGTTATATTTCTGCTAAGAAAATCTACATATGATTGGACCCGATAGGAAATATGAAATTAAGTGCTTGGAATGTGAAGGAAAAGTATCCATGTTAGTAATATTACCAATAAATATCTTCCTCCATATTATTTTTGAATATCATAGATTGCACTTTAAATTGTAACATACTCGTGTTTCGAGTTCTGAATGTACAGATTATATAAATTGTTCAGATGCATTAAGGATTTGTTAATTAGTTAGTTAACTCTAATGCACAGATAGAGATCAAAGTCAGCTCACCTTGAGCCGCTTTGCACTATTCCATAACGCTAATTATACTCTTTATGTTTAATTGACGAGAGGATCTCATTTAATTTGCTTCCCTTCCTTAGTCTCCTCTCTTGCATACCCTTTCGAACCCGCCTATTTCATCGTTTTAAAATACTTCTAATTGTCTTTCCATCTTCCTCTCCCCTACTGATACGTGTGTATCATGGCGTTTTATATCCAGCCACAATTAAATCAATGTTACAAAATTGCGAACCCATCCCAATTGTGAACCAACGAGTGTTCACCGTCATGGATGACCCGGCTTGAGAGAACTCTGCTTCAAACCCATCTTTTGCCTTCTTTGATTTAATGAGATTTCCCCCCTCTTCAATGGCTATAGTCGTTGGAGCTGGAAAAAAGCTCAGTGGAAAAAGAATGAAAATCAGCTCTCAATTTTAATTGAGGCGATTAGTATGGCTATCTAAATGAGTCACACATTTAGTCTATTTAGGATTTTTTTTCAACTACAGCGATTCAAAATAAATACATAAATTAATTAAAATGACTCATTTTGATATGGTTGAGTTCAAATTATATAGACGGAATAAATTCGCGGAAATGCATTAAAATATTTCAACCGTGTATTGCGGCAATTTCTGAATTCCCTGAAGTTCCGAATCCCTACCTTTTTTTTCTCCTCGAAATCAGACCGGTGTGCTTTTAAGGCGTACTTCTCTCTCGGATTTCATTTGCACCGCCGACAGCCAAACACCATAAATAACTTTCTTCAAAGCTCGAATTCTCGCTTTGCATCCGTATTATTCCTTATTTACATTACCGTCATGTTGTGCCGCCTCTTAGAATTCTTATCGCGCTTCGTTCAGATGCGAAAATGTTTGTTTGAATATACTTTCTGAAGTTTCGTAGGCGGCGCTGCCTCGATATGAATGACCAAAACACTAAAATTTCTACTCGCATGACTTTATTCGACCGTCATTCATCGAAAATGGCGGAATTATGGAAACTATGTTTTACGAAAAAGGTCTCGGTATACTTTCGCCCATGACTCTGCGTTGGAGAGCGTATCCGAAACTGTAGAATAATTAGATCGTTTATTTCCTAGACTCTGGGGAAACCGTAATTCTTTTAAGTACATGTTGTTGAATCGGTGATACTTTATCTACTTCAAAGATTGGGATTTCAATATGTATAGATCTGCTTACTCTAATACCGTTCTAGTCGTATGTCTGCAGGGACTTTTGCTATTTCATCAGCATTTTAGTATCTCATATTTTTCCGGAATGAATATTTCAAACAAGTCATTCTAGTTTTTATCTCAGATTCAATTCGCGCTGTTAATTCAATTAGCAAACACTAAAACTCCGCTGAACGAGGTGACACTGTAGATATTTAAGAAATCGCTGTTTTCATCTTCTTCTTTTCATAGATTTTTACTTCTCCCTATTCGTAGTATAGAGAAAGTATTGCACTCGCAAAAAAATTCGACCTCCAGATTTCGACGGAAATAGATGTTTTGGGGCCCATAGAGTTCGTTTTCGCTATTTTCCCGAACATGTCTGTCTGTGTGTCTGTCTGTGGTAAAAAGGTTTGTGTGCGCTCTATCTTAAAAAGTATTTATCCGATCATTTCCAAAATTCATATTTAGTATTTCCCTAACAATGCCAAGAGTTGATTAGTTTTTGATGAATATCGCTTAACCGGAAGTTCCGGTTAAATTGGAACAAAGGTTTGTTTCTTTAATATCTCTGTCAGAATGCAATGTAGGTATATACAATTACACACAAAAGTTATAGATAATGTACTTTACTAAAACTTTTGTATGAAACATATTTTCGTAACACTGATTTTTTTAGGAATTATTCTTGAATAATGTTTATCCGGAAGTTGTTGTTTATCCAGAAATGGAAGTTTTTCATACATATCTCTGTCAAAATGGAATGTAGGTATATAAATTTACATACAAAAGTTATAGATAATGTACTTTTCTACAACTTTTGTATGAAATATTTTCCTGTAACACTTCTTTTTTTGGAATTATTTATATATTACCGGCATAGGCTTCTGTTTTCAATAAATATGGAGAAAGTCATGTGTTGGCCACATCAGATTTTTAAGAATGAAACGAAGAATGTAACGTTTAATTATTATTTAATTAAATCAATTGAAAAAATTGAAGTGAGAGAGATTCGAAAGATGGAGTTTATGTTCTATAAATTTACGCCGTGGATTGTGGAACAAAATCACAAAGGAGAGAAGGAAAGTTTTGTAATTTCTGCTAATTTTGAACGTAAAACTTCCAGTTTCGGCCATAATACCATAATTTTAAAGGATGACGAATTAATATGAATGTAAATAATAGGAATGATCATCAGTATGCACCGTTTTACTTTGGTTTGCAGAGCAAAATGGCAAAATCGGTGGCTGAAAAGAATGTGAATCGTCCTATATTGAGAAGAAAAAGATGAAACTTCTGAATGCGACGAATAACATTCGTAAGAGATTTGAAGTGAGTTTGAAGACTGAGAGGGAATCTATGAAAACTTGTTTGGATGTATGAAGAGTATTATAGAGTACCAACGAAGAAAAATCATGCTCGCCCCACAAGAGTAATCAACGTGTATTTATAAATGCTTGAAGAAAGTAGCAATTGTCTCCTTGGGATGACTGCTCTGATACCAGAGCGGTTTACAGGTGAAAATGCTCATTCGGATAAAACCTCTTTCGGGGGGGTTCGACAAAAACCCGATTCAGGAATTATCGTCCCTCCTCAAATAGATCCGCAAAACCGGACGGTTCTAAATTCTGAAAACGTGTGGTGGGTTAGCCAGATATTTTCTACTTTGCCTGTGGCTGCGAATCTCGTAAACACAATCGCGTGAGTCGATATGAACTCGGTAAAAGCAAATGGATCGAGACGTGCCTTTCGTTAGGCCAGCTGATAAATAAGTTGATACTGTTTTGCCGTAGCGATATGCACAGTAACGTATAATGCAATTTTTTAGTTAAATAAAACTGGTTTAAAGATTTAAACATTGAAAATTAATCTAGTAAGCAAGCATCTTCGATTTAATGTTAGATTTCATTCGAGAAAATTATCCCACACCAGCTACCCCTAATTAATAACGATAACTTGTTCTCTATCGTTGAAAACATTTTCGAGGCCTACTGGGTTAACATTTAAGATATTGCAGAATTATGAAAGATAAGTAAAGGCATGTAAATGATTCTGTTACTATTTCGTGGAGAACTTGCAGAATAATCCTGATTGGTTGATGCTTCATTCAATTTCACAGATACATGCTTCATAAACGTACAGTACAATCAAAAGGTGCTCAGGATAAGAATATCCTGTTTAGAGTATATAAGATAAATATATATTTACTGGGGATTTTAAACCATTGCTACTCTTTTCCAGATTTTATGGAAAAAAGTTTCAAGAATTTGCGACAAAACGTTGAGAGTTGAGCGATTCTGTTGTGTTATGATTGTTAAAAAATGCCTTTTGCATCACTTACAAATTGATTAAGTGATAAATAGTGATTCAGTTATTAGGAATAAAAACTTGACTGTTAATTATTGCATTTCAGCATAAAAAACGACAGGTTTTTTCCTATTTTGAGTACCCCAGAAGGTGAGAGTATTTGAAGTGATTGATGTAGATGTAATATCTTATGAAAAGAGAAATTATTTTATTAAAATAATTATGAATTCCTCCAAAGTTCGTCGTAATGAAATACATTTACGTACTTTTATCTTATATGTTGAATCAACGAGCGTTTTTACTGGGTCTAAATACAACAGTGGAAGCTCCTTTAGAGTATTATTAAGTGTAATAAAACACCCAGTACGAATATAAAAATCAGGCTTTCCCAAACAAGAGTTTAAAACATTTTTTCTATTATAATACAGTTCGTATTTTAAATCACAGCATATATAGTAGAAGTAGTATTGTTAAAAGTGCTTCAACAGCTTAGGTCATTTCGCACATTGGCTCCCACCGGGAATCGAACCCGGGACCGCTTTCACCAAAGGCAAACGCGATGTCCACATGACTATCCGGGAGCCTCACAGCATATATAACATACTAAAATTTTTTCATTATTGTATTCGTTTTAATACCTATATCTACATCAATACCTTACATTGCCAAACGCCGAAGGGCGTGTGGCAAGGGGTGTAAACATGAGGCGTTTGATTTAATTTTTCAATTTGTTAGTACCTTGTATCGCTTGCAGAAATAATGAATGTTTATTAAAACTTGTTTTGGCATCTATTTTTCTTAATTTACGCTCATTGTCGGATCGCAGGTGCAATTTATGGCATCTAATACATTTATCTTACATTTATCATTGCAATAATCTATTTACAACTGAAACATATGGCCTAATGTATTTAGGGGTGCTATTGGAATTAGGACAACGTGATTCCTCCACCATTCCTTGCAAATTCGTTTCATTTCTTATCTTTGATGTCCTGCACATTCGAGACCGTTCTTTCAGTCTCTTTCTTTGGTGTGCAAGTTCTATTTAAAGTCGGAGATTATGCAGGTGGAGCCTTACTTTGTGGGAGGAATGCAGGAGATAAGAGAGGAGGGAGGGAATGTGAGAGCGTGGGAGGTAATAGATACGAAGAAGAGCGGGAGTGTGAAGGATGGGGAATTTTAAGAGATACGAGTGGAAAGGGCGGGCGTATGGAATTCCGGAGTTATTCGCTCATCGGGTGGCGAACCCATTCCGCTTGAGTGCCTTTCGGGGGTACGAAGAGTGGACTGCAGGAAGGGGTGTTTCAGACGAGAGCAATTGTCTCATACTTGCAAGAAAGGGAGAGGTTAACCCTTTATCGCACGCGGTCGCCGTTACTTCAATTGTTTTTATAGGCATGAAATCTTAAAAGTTATTTCTATTCATAAATGCTGCATATGATAATTATCGTTTCCTCCACGTCGGCTAATAAGTCGGTGGGTAATAGAATTTAAAAGAGCAGCAGAACTGTTGACGAATGATGCCAGAAACTCCAGGAGATGAACACTTTCATATAAGCTATCCTGGTATTTTGTAAATCATCTAGTTTACATTCACTTAATTATATCTGAACGAAAAATTAAAGGCATTTTGGAGAGCTAATATAATAATCTCATGAGTATTTGCAGTTCACTATTATAATAATTAAAGAGCACTCCTTAAAACTTTTCAGAATTATTAGTCATAATTTCAGTGAATTTTCCTCTGTCAACCGAGATTCCCATCTGAGAAAATTATAAAATACCAAACATGCAATAATTCTGGTTCATTGTGGCAAATTGTTTTCAATGGTTAAAGTGAATGTAAATGAACTATATTAATGACAAATAGTTTGGGAAAATAAGAGTCAGTTTGAACAAAAAAACGAGGTAAAGTCTCTCAGGGAATATTTGAGCCAATTTTTATGTCCCAGTGACTTTTCGAAGTTTTTTCATAGATCTTAAACTTTTATCAAGTTGATTTATTTTCCAATCTAAGGGAAATCATTTTCTTACTCGTGAATGACCCTTACGTCAAACCAAGACAATGAGGACAACTCATGAAATTACTGTTAGAAATTACATCAAGCTTCTGTTCTCCGTTACATGAGAGGTAAATTATTGCATAATAAGTCGTTGGAGAATTTGTGATAATATAATACAGCATCTTAACTGTCGATTGTCACTTAATTATAAACAGAACAAATTACATTAGTATAAAGAAGCAATTTTCAATTCGGTTCCTTCCAAGTACTTACCTGTAGGTAAGTACTTGGAGTGGTCATGATTGATCCTTACATGAGTGATCTTTCGTTTCTACCTCGTTTTATATGCTTTCATTCAAATTGATAAGTAAAATAGAAAATAAATATTTAGTTACGGTTTATTATTGGTTTTACGGGATTAATGTTAATACGGAATTCCGCACATCTCGGTATTGCTGTATATTTTTACAGAGGTAACTATATTTTTCAAATTTATGAAAAAACTGTAAATATATTTTTATTGCAATATTTCTGCGTAATTAGTCCAAAGTAACTATTAGAACGGAGACATCAATTTAATTTGGTTAGTAATATTTCACAAGGGGTCGACTGCATGTTAGATTTCATTTCTCTGAACCTCTTAGAAAAGTTGATTCTCAACATTAAGTAGACAACGAAACAAAAGCAGAGAAGAGATTGGAAAATCAGAGAAAAGTTTTCGTAATCATGACGAGAATTTGAAACCCGAGAAATGCTTTTTTGAGTTTTCGAACTCCTTCCTCCGCATAGTCCATTAGTTAATCCCTTAAGCACTCGCCATGAGATACATTCAACCCTTCAGAGGCACAGATGGAAAGGGCGATAGAGCTCCGCCTTTTTTTTCCTTCTTGGCGTTCTAAAGGGGTTTCCCGCATTCCACGCGTTCCGTGAGTTTATCCTCGTCTTCCAGGGGATTTAAATCCTCCCGTTTAAGAAACGCCTATGTTGACTGTTTAATTATAACTTTCCCTCCCTTTTCTCTTCTTATTCATAGAGCGAACTTACTCAATAACAAAGTGCGTTGAGATTATTTTGTGTGAGACGTGAGGCTGGATTGAGAAGAATTTTTCACTACGAAGATTGATCAAGAATGAGGTTGTGTTGATCCTAATTTCACCCTACTGAGTTGAAACAAATCCATTTTTCTGATCCATAAATTTGTCTGCAGTCATTTAACTATGAATCTCTCGTTATTTTTGACCAGAATAAAGATCCATTTTTGTTAAAACTCGTTAGTACAAATTTTAATGCTAATACTATTTTTCAAATTTTGTTAATATTTTTTGCCGCCTAACGACTTGTATTATAATTATAATTCCGTATGTGACTAAGAGTCAATCCTTAAATTAAGATGTACACGGGCGATGGTAACAAACCCGCTTTAATTACCTCTGAACGATTCATTTAATGCTTTGATTATAGGTTCTTATGTTTCAACCTCTATGCTAGGTTTCGAATTAAATGCTGGCTTTATTATTATTGAACGAAGAGTACGGATTACAAAATCGTTCGCTAGATTATCTACTATCATAATGCCTCATTTATGAATTTAAATGGTATCCATTCCAGCAAAGTCCAACATCATAGAGTATTCATCATATCATCATCAATTTTATCGCCCAGATAACTTGGCTATATTATGTACTAGCTGTAATTTTTGACTCTCAACACTGACTTAGAAATCGATAAACATAATACTCATTGTAATTTACTGTATTGTCCAGAAAACAATTGATAATTAATGTAACAAATGAGTTATGGAACTAAATTACTCAGCGAAAGCACATTTGTTTGCTTCATTGCATTGAGATGTAGTTAAATGGTCACTTATGAGTACGTGTGTAGTGTATTCTAACCAAGGATGCAAACTGAGTTGAGAACCAATACACAGAAATTAAAGACCTCAAAAACGAATACTGATATGAATCTGTAATCCCGAGAACCTAATTCAAAAAACGATGAATTTACACATTTCCTGGAATTAACGATTTAAAACGGCTTTGTGAAGCAAAAATTACCAAAATTCTTTTTTATAACAGATTTGAAATTTGTATTTTCGCTGATATTGATCTTAATCACTTTGATATATCCAAGTATGTGCTAATAAAATGTCCACGAAATTCAATGCAACGGATTCTAAAGATATATCTTCACAGTGATTCGAGATTCAATACTAAGTTACTTTGCATGAAAATGTATGCGCGTGAACATAAATACGCACGTAAAAATTAGTTATCATAATGATGAGAGTTTAGACTCAATTGAATACTGGTTATTTTCTAGAAGAATGAATTTTATTTTGCAATATGATTTTAAAATGAAAAAATAATTTGCCTTAATCGTTCTGTAATTGTTATTGAGTGTTTTTATCGATGAATAGTTTAGATGTATATCTATGATATTTATATAATAAAATACTCATTTTCTTGTGATATATATTCTAAGATAGTCACTCAGTAGTCTTTCTTAATATCTCTTTAGCCTGGGCTTTAGCCTTAGCACATATATTAGAAGTTACTGTTGAGATTTCATGTGTATGTAGTGTACATTCCATTTCTATTACATTTTTGACTTTTATGAAGACACCAGATTTTGTGTATTCTTGTAATTCTTTTTAATAATTTTATAATTCACCGGTGATTAATGACAGTAATATTGAAGTGATAATGAAGATAAACGCTCCCATGCAAATCCAGAAGGTAATAAAAACTGAATTTATTTGGGCCCCATTAATGTAGTGAGAGTAAGCTAGAATTCCCATCATTCTTTCAAAGAAATATAACAAGTCCTCAGACGAAATTAGCGAATGCTTTTCTCAATTGGCGACAGTACAAGCATGCGCCTGCACTATTTCAGAACCACTCGCACCTGACGTGTTTCAGATCGTGCCATATTAATATTCGTAGAATTCCTGAGAGAAGAACACGTACTTAATCAACACCTAAATACCTTAGAAATGACGGATAATCCTCCTTTTAGCATTATTTCCCCGAATGGAGGAATGCGCCTGGTTTCTGTGTTTGTTTACGAAATCTCAAGAAATATAGGAGCGAAGTAAACAACATGTTTTCTCATTCCGAAAATAAAATGATATAGAAAGACTTAATACTTCTGAAATGTGAATTGATAATATAGGACTGGTCAAAGTGCTAAAATGTTCTATGATAACTAAATATGGAAATATACAATATTTATAGATTATTATTAATATTTTTATCTTCTTTTATAGATGGTTATACTATCTCCGTATTAATATTCAAACTCATTATCCCCCTTCTTAACGTGTATAGTTATTAACTTTTTAAATAAATACTTCTATGACATGCCATTTAAACAATTGGATTTTGTTGACATCTGAAAGCGTGGTTTCTATTACCCTTTTGATTTCGTTAGTATTGATTTAAATTTTCTATTTTTTTATTCCGTTCAATTTTAAAATTATGTTTATCATAAATTTCATCTATTTTAAGCAATTATTTTTCTTGACATGCTAGGGGGCTTAGGAATTAGTCAAACATTTTCTAAATTATTAAATCATTAAATATTTTCTTTTAATTCTGCCTTATCGATGTTGAATTGACAGTGATATATCCTTAGTTTTTATATATTTTCCCATATCTTATCTTTTATTTTTTATTCTTTAATTTTTAAAATTCATTAAAAGGATGCACGACATTAGATGGACTACGCTAGCACGTTATCTCTCCAAACGAACCTTCATTTGTTATAACTAAATTATATTAATAATTTTCTACTGATATACTTTAACTTTCACGGAGGGATTTCGTAATCTCGTTCAAAAAATGTTATCACACATAATCTTGAAAAATTTCGTCTTCGACGAAATGAAAAGCTTATTTTATCTTTGCTAGATGGAATTAATTATCAATCTAAGTACAAACATGGTTCAAGATGCTGACAAAGTTACAAAAACTTTTATGATTTTTAATAATGCATCTGCATCTTAACTGTGATCTATGTTACATTCATTTTATTCCATTTTTCTTTATTTAAGGATTGAGAAAAAATATCATTCACTTGTTTAATTTCATGTCAGGCTTGTTCAAGGATCTAATAATATGAAAGCTACTCTAGTATGACTGATTATCAATAACGTCATATACTTTGGTAAATTTTCGTGTAAATGTATGAAATTGATTGATGCCTCTCTTACGTGTAAGCTTTCAATGTATATTATTCGTCGAGGAAAGAAATCGCTCTTCCCATCTGGAATAGTCGCCTCGTCCAATCTCCAAAGATGGGGAAGGGAATGAGGTTTTAATCATCTTTCGGGATAACGAATTTGTGGCAAGTAATTATGCGATTAACAGTCACACCATAAAATCAATCTAAACTGTTCGGAAATGACCATGGAAATCTCATAGGTGTTAGCTGGTAAGTGTTGGCGTCGTTGTTTGATTATTGATCATCAACTGTGCCTTACTAAAAGGAAGGAGATATTCCTTCTCAGAGTATGGTGGGGCTAAATTATTGGCAGATAATAAATCAATGTGTTGAGAGGATATGAAAGTTATTACTACTCTCCAAGGTCTTCCTGCTTTATTCTGATTGGCTGTTCTCTAGCCAGAAATTGGTCTTTCCTTTTAGAAACATAGTGAATTTAATCACTCATCTTATATAACTTCAACGGCTTTATCAAGGAAAGTGCCTTAGAGGCACGTGCAGCGTATCGCCTCTTTGCGTACGTTCAAGTTACTGCATCGTTTAATGAGATTGCGTTAGTTTCAGTTTTATCAAGAATTTAAATTCTATGCATACTTTTTCTCCTTTATCAATTTGAATATTGCACTGCGAACTTCGACGGGAGTCAATGCGTAGGCAAGAGAGAAGAGTTGACTCCTCAACTTGGAGTGATTTAATTAATATACATCAAAATGCCAGTGCGTCTCGTTTCTCAGCCTTTAAGGTTGAGTTTTTCGAAGCTTTTCTGGTATGGGCATTCCGATTGTTTCGCCAATCAAGGTACTATTTTGTCATCTCTGCCCTGGAGTCCTTTGCAGTTCATTGTAAGGACATCAGAAACGAGATATCCAAGAATTTTTCCTCTCAGAAATCAGGTTTTCCGCAGACGTTTTATAACGTTGATTTGTGCAAAGGTTATGAGGAATAAACACAAGAGTTTTCTTATGATTTTTCACATTTTATTCACAAAACATATGAGCAAATGCTTGTACAAAATATAGAATATATGATATCACAGCCATCGCAGTCGTCTTCAAATAATCATATTACATCTAGAAGAGCTTAATAATAGTCATATGTCTACATTAGTGTCTTTGGGGTTTGTTCAGAGCATAAGATGTGTCTCACACACTGGAGATCCAATATTGACTGAGACCCTCTCACAAATGGCACGGACATCTTAGAGTATTTACAATTGAGGTAATTGCAAACTAAGTGGTATTTGAATACAGGTGGATTCACACCGCATACATACTGTTATTTACACATGAAAAAGAGCAACACCTAACTTGCGGATTTTACATAGACCGCAAGCGCATCCAGAATCTTACCACATTTCTAATCTAAAACCTCAGATAATTATAGAAAAAAATACTCGCAAATAGTATTAGTCCATCGGAAAATACATTCACAATATTCATTAGGCCGTCACAGCATACTCTCAACTCTTTCACAGTCATCACAATTATTTCTCAAATAAAGACAAAGAGGTACTTCATAATATAACTATTCGCAACTTCAGGGGAATCAAAGAACGGATTGATTGCACTCAGCTAAAACAAGTGAACTCAGAGCAAGAAAAATTTACTCCACTAGTTTCTAGGAGTTGAAATAAAGTAGCAGGAACCAAAAGCGAAGACCTGCGCGATTATTCTCATAGGAAAACGTAGCTGTTGCTCCCTCGTTACAGTAAAAAGTTACTTACAAAATACCAAATAAAAATATAAAACGCTCAATAAATAAATAGGGCAAACAAATTTAAATAACGGTATATTTGTGCTATCAAAATTCTCACAGATTGTATCTCACTAAAAACATTAGGCCAGCGAAACCAAGGCAGTCCCTAACAAGATGCAATTATCTCGCAACTGAATTCCACGTGGATTTTCCTCGTCGACAGAAATATTTGTCAAGGAAATGCTTAGGTAACGAAATACCAGGAGATCTAGAAATTCTTCGGGTATTCTCTAGGAAGGGGTGGGACTAAGTTCCCCAACTTCATACGTCATCCCTCAACACCAAACGGCTCTTTATTTCCGGTAAGCGAATATCTCACCGTCCCCACGGATTTTGGCAAGCCTTTCTAGGTCAGTCTAGTTGGAGGTTTCCAAATGTGTGCTCCTTTTCTATTTCCTTTGGTCACCGTGGAGGAAAATATTACCGACCAAACAAACTCGGACTTTTCCCTTGGCGACGAAGAAATATGGTGAGAACAAAACCCTAGAGGATGATGCCCCTGTGCCTTTTGGTCTACCAGGAATAAAATTGGAACAGTAGACAAAGGAACTAGAGGAGAGCTGATCATAACTTGACGGATTTTGCGCGGCTTGCCAAAAGATACATCGCTCGGCGTTGGGAATAGAATGGAACTGCCTGTTTCGGGATTTCGAAAAGTTATCCAAAGCTAAGTTACGATAGCAATTTCATTATTACTGATATCCTCTCGAGAGGAGTCGACCTTTGATCTCGGGTTGAACCCGCACTTAGAGCATTGCCTCTGTTTGAATAGAATGCATGAGTTAGACTCAAGTTCAGCGAATTGTAAATTCCTCTTTCGCTGATTGACATCATTTTCCCAGCATTAAATTTAAGGCAGTCGACCCTTCACTGACCTCCTCGAAGAAGAACCA
Source organism: Sympetrum striolatum (assembly GCA_947579665.1). NCBI lineage: Eukaryota > Metazoa > Arthropoda > Insecta > Odonata > Libellulidae > Sympetrum > Sympetrum striolatum. The sequence goes on along the minus strand of OX388351.1, from coordinate 64,119,990 downwards.
GCAGAATCAAATAAATAAAGCAAATTCGGAACTCTTTGGTTTGGTTTAGCAAAAACACATCCTTGGCCTCGATCGAATACGACACAATGTTTTCAGCTCTTATATTTAAAAGAATGATTCTCCTCAGTACTGCGCCGAATCATTGATACGGCAATTGACTTTTTTATTCACTGATGCCCGACTCATATGACGTCGGTGTAGAATGGTAACACATGACTAATCATCGCTCGCACGGTGCATGCGATAGACACAGAATCCACAAATTGGGGTTATTCAGCACATATTTATATATCACGAATTACGTATGGTCACGATAATCCCGAATCGATTGTAAGATTCAGTAACGTTAAATATGTTATTCATAAATACTTAAAATAAATTGTCTAATTTTTTTGAAAATTAGAAATTTTTATCAAATATATCGCCTTAGAGGTTTCAAAGGCTGATACTTAAAGTAGTCTTTTATGACTAGGAAATTATAAATTAGAGATTAATGTTAGAGTCCACGACAATCACTCAAAACAAATATACGTCTATTTCTTAAGTCAGAATTGACCGGTGACATATTTTTGGAGACTTGTGAACAAACGATCAATTTTTCCCAATATATATAAATTTATAATATTTATTTATATCATTTGATCTCGTGAATTCTTTCCAGCTGCATTACTTCCAACTGAAATTCTAAATTTCAAGGGAAGCGCATTACATTCATAACCAAGAGATTCTGGGTTGATTGCAGCTGGGTCTCCAACTAAATGGAGTTTTGAAGTCATGGCCCTCCAAAATTGGGAAAATATTTCCTGCCAATTGCAACTTATGGCTTAGACCATAGCGTTCGTCCAACTTGCCAAATATCTCTTCGTTGTCACATAGAAGGTTTTTAAATGTATTACTTTGGCCCAGATTTCTAGTTTGTCCCCATTCCTTCCGTTTCTTAACCTTCTTTGTTTCTTTCAACCTGAATGCCTAAGGACATCTATCTTTCCTTCGCCACACCTCTTAATGATTCTTTTCGCATCTCAAAAATCCTTTCACGTGCACGCTCATCATGCTTAACGCATTCGTATTCTGAATGGTATTGGTTTAAATAAAATGAGCATGCTCATTATCTATGTGACAATTATTCTTTAACAATCAATTGAAGAAGAATATATTATGCCATTACAATGAGCATTTAAAAATTGGAACCAAGATCGTGAGCGCACACCTGAAACGAAAACGACCTCTTTCTTATCAACCGGAAAGTTAATGAAGGCTGGATGAAAATTTGTTTGGTTTTATTCCGTCATTATAAACCCTCAGCCTCCTTTTTAAACGCTCAATCTGGGAAATGCCTTTGTAAACGAAAGAATCAAAACTGTTTAACAACGATCTTTCTCGGGGTTTCCTTTCTCGCAAGAATTATCCCTTTTTGTGAACCAAAGAGTTCACGGAGGTCGAAAATAAATTAATCCGGGCAAATGAGAGACACAGCGACACAAAAAAACATCTCCTGTCGCTGCTTTTTCGTAAAAATAGACTTTTTTGTGTTTTCGCAAAAGAAAGGCAATCGAATGGATTACGATCTGAATAACCGGCATTCCCTTCAACCCCACGGGACTTAACGAACTCCTTGGATCCAACAATAAACCGCGTCCGTGCGTCACCGCAGTTTCGCCCGACGAACGGAGAATTGGCAATGGCGCTCGCGATTCGCGTCTCTCCCTCATGGGTCTCTCCCTCATGCGTCTCTCCGCCGCCCAGTCACCCTTCCGCACCCACGGAGGAGGTTTATTTTGGAAGGAGGGGAGCGTTCGGGAGCGGGGGTGGAGAGCGTGCGAGACAAGAAGAGTGATGCGAGGCTTCTTTCACTCGCGGTACTGAACTATAGTAAGTTCGCCAGTGGTGCCGTCTTTAACAGTCGCGTGCTACAGTCCGTAGAAAATCCAAAAAAGTATGTTCTCGTTCCTGCCGTTTCTCACTAATTTCAACAAAAGGAATCTCAAAGATTTTTTTAAGATTCTAAAATTTTCACAACTTGAAATTTCACGTTAGGAATAGAGTTTAATCAAGAAAAATAAAGATTTAAGTTTCGAACTCTAAACTACTCCACACTCCATTTGACGGAACTTGAAAGAAAAACATCTTTTTCCTCGTCTATTTTTATAGGAAACAGTTCCTAGGGCGTCTAATAGATACGCAATAGAACTTTCAATTTTTTCAGATGAAATCGACGATATCGCTTGGCTAACTTCACAGTGGAGGATTGCAAACTTTTATAACTGCAAGAAGTATCAGTCCAAAGTTCAAGAAAACGATTTATATTTTGTGAAGGTTTTGACATGTATAGCAACCGATATCTATCTAGTAAATCGAGAGATATTTGTGTATCATGAAACTTTTCATTTTTTCCTAAATCTAGAGATTATTACTATTATGCCAAAACACTTAATAAAATCAGTCTTCAGCAATGAGAGACCGTCTTTAAGAATATCCGAAAAACACAATGAGAATAAAATTTATTTCTCTGCATACAGAGAGCCAATCTTTGAGGGAATACCGGACAAATTTCGGCCTCCTTCTGACAGCCTCCTTGACACAAACTAACCTATGCTGACAAGAACATCTTCACAACCATTGCTTAAGGTAGGAGTGCCACAGAAGACACCAATACAGGCTACTTGAACGATAGACTATGAGACCTGAATATTCATTTTGGCTATTCATCGAAGGGTCTAAAGATCTACGGGTAAATATTTTAACCTTGCAAAACTCTGCATCGAACTTGATGCAACGACCCGTAAACCGTCAGCTGAAGACAGAAGAAAAAAGAAGGAAAATTATGTAAAAGAAATGATTCGGAAACATTTGATGGTGGATTCCAATCTATACTAATGACAACTGGACTCAACTACCACACCGTGAAGTTGGAAAGTACCGACTTGGGATTTCCAACTCATTCAACAATCCCGACCAAATAAAAGGGATCTAAAACAACGGTGACCTCCAGCTGATCTCTGTGCCTTGAGAGCCACAAGAGCTCCCAGCACGGTTGAGGGTGAACACATGACCAGCAACTCCCATTAAAAAAATAGCCACGAATCTTTGGGCTCTATACTCGACCTTCGCCAGAAGATAGTAGCCGTAACCAAGGTACGGGACTCACAAAGAAAGATCTCCTAGGCGAACTCGCCGACAATGACAACAACGCTGCAAGCAGCATCCTTCTTCAAGCCTCACGCCATCCCGACAGATTCGCACCTTCATCGACAAGCTTCCACGAACCTCTAGAGAAAACAAGGAGGTTCGCCGCGAGCGACGACTAAGTGCAGGGGAACGACGTTGCCCAACTCATTGATTTCCTCCGCGTCGACTTTGCGACTCGGACAGCAATAAAAAACGCCCGCAGCACAACGGGCAATCATTCAGTTCAACAGTCAAAGCGAGGCCGAAGCCGGGGCGCAGTTGTTTCGGCGTTTGAGAACACGGCTTCGGTGTAGATCGGATTTTTGGAAAACTGTCACCGTTCCGCCTTGTGGTTGAGGCTGGTTCTGAACCTGCTGGATGGTGCCGCCGGAGACTTGTTGCTGGGGGTTGCCTCCTCCATTGCCAACACTCTTCCCGATCAGGTTGCCGATCATCTTGGACACGGAGAACTTCCTCTGCACTTTGATCGGCTGGCCTTGGATGAGGTTCTGGTTGTTGCAGGAGGTCACTTGAAAGTGGTTGTTGCCGTTTTGGCTGTTGTTGTTGTTGTCATTGGCGAAAGTGAGGCCATTCTGTCCGGAAGAGCGCCTCTGTCTGGTGCTGCATTCCGTGATGAGGGCCTCGAAGGCTGCGTACAGGTCTTTGCTGTTCTCGGCGACCGACACCTCGTAGAATTTGGCGTTGCGGCGCAATTTGGAAGCGGCCGATCTGCCCTCCGTCCCTTGCACCTGTTGAATGAGAAGATTGATAGCTTCCGTTACACCTCACGCAAAATACAGCTGGTGATTTTAATGAGGGAAATTAAGGGCATTTGGCGTTCTGTTTGCAACGTGATTCCTAATTAAAACTCAGAGAGAATCGCCAAAAAATCCTAGTATGATTATGTGTTTGATTTATCATGGAATTAAACGCGAACCCAAGCCAAGTCTTAGCCTTGATTTAACGTATTAAATATTTTAATAATATTTCGCCCTAATTTCTATCCCTTGAAGTGTGCGAAATATATAAAATGTTGATATTTTGCTTTTTTTACTTAAGAAGTTACACAAAATTGAAATCGAAATCTTAAATATATGACTGAAGTATATATGTTGCGAATGGTATACTATTTCGCGTGGCATATAAGGCTGAGCAATGAAATATACTTTAGGTTTACCGATTGCACGCATCTTTATATAATTTAAATCACGTATTTATTCTTTTTTCTATTGGGAGGTTTTAATGACAAAATATATACACTTGATATGAAAGAATCTCACCTGTCTGAGATGTTCCAAATCGGCTTTGTTTCCAAGCAACACCAACGGCTGCTGATAATTTTTTGACAAGTTGTTCACTGATTCTGAGTCGGAACCACTGTTGTTTTCATTAGGCCGAAGCCTCCTCAGAGTCTCCTCGGCGTATTCGAAGGACTCCCTGTCAGTGATGGAATAGACGACAAGGCATCCGTCTGCCCAAGCGACCTCCTCGGACGGGAACACTTCATCCTCCTGGAAGAAGATGCAACCGTAAGTAACACTTTACTTCGTCCGTACAGCTAAATTAGATGAAAATTGAACCTTTAATGAGGGATTCATCAAAAAATTTTGTTTCGTTAATGTAAAATGAGCAGCAAATATATGTATCGTACTTCAACCCGTACGGATTATTTAATTGAATGACAACATGCGCGGATGTTATGAAAGTTTACGTTTAAAAAGGCTCCGAATTTTCCAAATCTTCATTTTTAATGGAGGATTGATGTTTGAAACCCATGATGCTTACCGATTCTCCACCTGAAACATCCACGATCTCCACTTCCAGGGGGGTGTTGTTAATGGTCATAATTTGGCGGTAGAGTAGATCTGCAAGAAAGAAGAGGGTTCGTTAAAAACGAGAAATTTGATAAAATCGCAATCATCTTAAAATAAAGACACTTGGGAGATCCTTAGGGTTTGACCGTGAGAACGTTCAATCGGAGGCACTTAAATACCATAGGAAGCTACACCATTGAGACGAGATCTCTATCGAGATTGCTTATTTTTCTCCCACTTGGAGGCGCTTTCGATTTCAATTCTCCAACGTCGGGTCAACGGCCTCCTTCCAGCTGAAAACGATTCCAATTAATCTACTTTTCCTACCGAATTTCCACGTGTTGTCGCCACGCAGCGCGATTCTTTTTTTCTCCTTCCAAATGGCGCATTATGTCAGAAGGTGGCGCCAGAATGCGCTCCTTAAATTCCAGTTCCGATTCTTGACTCCCCAAAATTCCTCCCACATGATTTCCTCTTTCCATTTGTTCTTTTTTCCACGCCCTCTTAAACGGGGATATCCTCAACTATTTCCGAATGATTCCAACGCATTGGTATGCGGCTCTTCAACCCTTCCTATATTTGGGCTCCACGAAAGTTTTCTCATCTTTGCCTGACTCCTGTGGTTTGACTTTAACGTTTCTGTTATTGATTTTATAGCTTCTTTTGGCCCATTAAGAAAGATCTCTTAGGCTATTTTGTAACACTCACTGCGGTGGTAATCCATACAATACTAAGTCACTGATACATATACCGTGCATGTTTAAGGGTGTTAAACTGTTACGACTGATTAATATATTAATTACGTTAATTTTCTATAACAGCTCATTAATTTTTATGAAATTTAATAGAAGATTTTAAATGCATTATCCATGATATGCAAGGAAAGTTAAGCGATTCAATTTTTTTATGTATTCACCAATCATCAGTATTAATATTTTAAAATTGAAAATGAAAACCTTTTGCAAGCTAATTTTTTTTTCATTTACCTTCGAAATATGTTTCAGTGACCCTCCCCTTACTCTTATCAAAGACTTCTCGAGAATTACATTGCTTTTTCATTGCGTTTGAAATTATGATATACAAACGTGGTATCTATTTAATTCAATAGAATCTTATGCAACGAGGCCATGCATTGCACGGCTTATCTGTATACGCCGAAGAAGATAGTTCGAACCGCCAGCGTTAAGAGCCATAAATCAGAGTGCTGTAATAAAGCAGGAGTGGCCACATTGGTGGGCTCGGTATAGCTTAGATATCTCAGCCAAAATGTGGGTTAAATATCAATCTCGAGCCATATATCTTATTGGATTCAAAATACCCTCACTGTTGTTTTCACAACCGTAAACGTCTCGACCAATGTATATCACTCGCTGGTACTTAAAATAAAAATATGCTACGAGACATCTGGGATGGTACAACGTTTCATGAAGCAAAGATACTATTCTGTAGTTATTACGAGTGTGAGTGAGAATCGTAAGCAGATGAGCAGGACTTTCGTTCTCATTTCCATGCCTTCGGATATTTTTAGAACCTAAAATGGTAAGTGAGGTGTGCTTAAGGGCCCAATTCCTCTGGGGGTATGCGTGGAAGTAATTAAAGTGTTAATCCTTCCCATGCATCTTCTTTTTCGGATCCTACCGGGTCTGAGGAATACAAACGGCTAAATCTCTCTTCCCCGCTTCCTCCCCACCTGCTGTTATTGGACTAATCTGAATGAGCAAATGGCATCCTCGAGAAAGCTGGCGCCTCTTAAAGTTTCGTGTGACCCCTTATCCCCTTTACTTATTATCCCGGTTCTCGAGTCAGAGATTGATCCTTTACTCTCTTCCTACCGTTTCGAATTCCTTCGTATTTCTTTCTTCTATAATAAGGAAAATATTTTAATAAGGGATAAATAGCTTGATGAAAGTCTGTGTAAAATTTCTTGGTATATATTTGATTTGTGAGAGATTCATTGAATGAATATCCCAGTACTCGATCGGCGTAAGGACACTTTTCGGAGAAGGTATTCAATATAAATGTATTCATACAAGCGGGGCATTGGAAGATGGTCGATAACAAATTAAATTTTATGAGAAGGAAAATATGTATGCCTAGTATGCAGTATGTTTGCAGTTTCCTGTGAAAGTTAAGTTAGACTTTCAATTCGAAAGAATTTATAAGAGTTTTTCGCCTGTATTTCCTCCATACGCCTCACATTTTGTTCGATGTAGTTGCATACTTCAACGGCGAAATATTTGTCACCCGTCGTCCGAAAGCCAAGTAAAGAAGTCTAGATTCAACTACATTTCATGATATTAATACTACCCTAATCTTGAAACAGAAATGGAAGCAAACAAAGAGGATAGAGTACGAGGAGGTTCTGAGAAAGAATTCCAACTTACAAACTGTTCATTGGATTCTATTTCAGTTTCTGGTAACTGAATCCTTATTCCTATCTCAATAGTTATTGTTTGACAAAATTCCTACTCCATTCTAGCAGAGCAAAGGGATCAAAGTTTGAAAGGTGAGGTGATCGGGAGGAGTTTTATGAAATTTCAGAAAAGATTCGTTTTGAAAATACGGGATAATTCGACTGGATTAAGATTAGGATTCCTCAGCCACATAGGCTTCGAACAATATCGAAAATTATTGCTTTTCTGAAACTACATGTCATCGACTAATAAAGGAATCAAAATTGTTGAGAGACTTGTTTTTAACATAATCTGAGGTTGGAAACCTCCGAACAATGTCAGTGTGTTTCTGGAGCGAATATTCGATCTAAAGGAATGGCCGCGGAGTTACGAAATACCGAAGACAATGTGCGGGAACGACACGAAAGTCTCCAGTCCAGTTGGTTCTTTCATTCCTCGCCTAACTACCCTAGTCACTGCCGCTGCTGCTTCTATTTCTGTCTCCTGAGGACCTCCTCCTCCCAAATGGACTCTCCTTCCCTAGAGAAATATCTCATTCAACGGAAGAAGCAGAGGTACGTACAGTGTTGACGTTGGTGTTGCACAGAATGGAATCTCTATTTATATTTATCTCTCAGGAGGAATCCTAGGCAAACTAAAATCTTGATTTAAACATCATGCTAAGTATTTCTCTGGTTTTCGGTCGACGTGTTTTAGTCACCAACGAAAATAGCTTCAAATTGATGTGGTATTTGGTGATGAAGGCTTTCCCATCTCTCTGTTTAGGGATGCGATATCTATAGTAAAATAACATACTCTCATTGATTGCTAAAATTATATAATCATGCAACTTAAGTGATTTTATTTCAGATAAATATTGCATTAGTTTCTAATTTATCGGGAATTCATTGCTCCCTCAAAAATGTTAACAACCAGAGATAGATGCTGAAGCAATCAATTTTCCATTTCTATGTCTATAAAGGGTTGGGGTCTGTATTTAAAAATGTTCCTTAGATTCCATAGACAATCAATTTTGAGAAAATTAAACTTTATGTGATGAACAAACTCGTATTATTTCTTACAATTTCGATTTTAGACTGTTTGAATGTAAGCGGCATGCCGCACAAATACGACCTCATATCCGGGTAATGGTTACTTGCCGGTTTTTAATGAACAAAGAAGATTTTTCTCGAGCAGATTCTCTGCGAGAGAATAAAAATAATTCCTTAACCCCTCATTCCGACAACCCCATTCTCTGTTCTGTTTCCCCCCTATGCGGCCAACATTTTTTGACCATTATCCCCAATGAGACTCTCTCAGTATCCTTTTCCGCTCTTCTGATCCTTCTTTTTCCATACCCGGTCGTTATCTCCTCCGAGGAACATCCCGAAACTCCGCCCCATCGCATTCCAGGACACCCAATTAACTCCCCTTTATCACCACCTAATCCCCTCTTTTCTTTTTGTTTCGTTTCGAAGTCGGAGCGCTTTTGAAGTGTTATTTTTCGTTTCTGTTTTTCTCTTCCAGCAAGACTAGTGAGATTCCGATCTAGTTGGAAATACAGTCAGAAGAAAGGTTGAACCTCAAATTCTCCACTATCAGCTACCAAAAGCCTAGGGGATGGAATTATTTGTACTGGGCCGAAGTAATTTATTGATTTACTCTTCGTTTCATCTTGCATTTTTTTGCCCTCTGTCCTTGCATTCTACCCTGAGTTACCTTCTTTAGTAGCCCAACATTTTACCCTCCCATAAGATCCAATGAAGGATGCATTCTTGATGTCATTCAACACAAGATAGAAAGATAAATACTACATTACACAACAGAAACCCTTTCCATGAATTCATTTCCCATTCGTTATTTTTAAATGTACCATGTTTTTGGGCAATTCATTCTTAAGTTAGAGTCTTTCTTCTCAAGGAGCAGAATTTGTTCTCGTTCAAAATGGTCTTTGATAACCAGTAAAGAACAGTTTTCGATTGAAATACGCTCTCTCTCATGTTCTCTATCAATCACCATCTTTCTTCCGTTGTTTCCCTCTTCCACATTTCACTCTATTATTGAAGCTTTCCAGGAATATTTGATTCATTCGCAAAATCCTGTTTCCAAACCACTCTCGCGATACAATTTCGGCCCATTATTTCCTTCATCGAGTGTTTATTTGTATCCTTAGCGAATCGCACGCATATCTGAATGATTTACGGCGCATTCTCCCCACTCATCGGAATCATTACCTCGGACTTTGTTTATTCAGAGAATTCCCTGAGAATCTTATCGGGCACTTAAACATGTTTTTCTCTGATTTAAGCATCTGTTTTGGTCGTTTACACTGGGAGGCTTTTCATGGATAAATATTAGCGACGACCAAGCAGTGCGATGCTTTACAACTCCTCCATCGCCTCGAGTATTTTTTCTTGCATCTAAGAGTCACCTAAAGCTGTCACTGCCCGAATACTCGAATGGATTGTCTCCTGGCAGCCTTGCGCTGTTTGGACCGCCTTCCTATCGGATTCTTCCATTTTGTTGGAAGACCACACATATTTGTACTTAACCTCAAGTAGGATGTACTTAAAATATTTAAACTAAATAGATTTAGAATGATTATTAAATAGTATAGCGGAGTTTTGGTACAAATAAATTATTCCTATGTAAATTGCATCTTCTCAATTATATTCGTAACATAAGTATATGTAAAGTTTCTGGAGTTTTTTGGTAGTATTCAAAGTACGCAATCGAATATTAATTCCTGTGCTGTTAAAAATTTACTAAAATGTAATTTTTTAGAGTGATTTTTCTTGAATACTTCACTACTGCAATATTGTATATCTCAAAGAATAAAAAGAAAGGAAATTTTGCACTTGACTAGAACCCAGGTGTTTTATTTTCCAAGCTGATGATATTTTTGGATAAAATCAATTGATTTGAATTTACATTAAATTTTATAGTTAGGACCGAATATCGATTTTTATAGAGGAATATTAAGTGATCAGAAATTGGTTTATATCTGCAAATCCACGTGAAAAGTATTTTATTAATTTTCCATTAAAAACGTGCAATATTTTAATCTTTACGAGTCTTTGATGATTTTTTAAGTCTGCAATAATCTGTATTTTTCGAAAAGCAATCCTAAAATTTAAACTTAGACTCGAAAGCCACTTCTGAATTCAGAAGTAAACAAACCCCTTACCATAAGTTGTCGGAAAAACGTTCAGTTTCACTGAGTGATGGAATGGTATTTTGTAATCCTCCGGATTATCTTTTTACTCTTACAGGAAACCATTAATCAATCCTTAGGAGACATAGTCCCCGCCATTAATTCATTAGGGGATTAAAATGGTTTGACATTCCAGAACGGATTGGAAAGTGTCTTAAACGTGACCCTGAGTGGTATAAAAAGCTCATTCAAGACATTGCCAAGACAGTGCTAATTGGTGTGGCGAAAAACCTCTAATAATCACGACACCTAATATAGTTTCTGCCTTCGAGTAAAATCCCTAAGTTGCTTCCTTCTTTTCTTTACTTTTCCCTATGTTTTCGTTGGGAAGAAAGACTCGTTTAGAAAGCAGATGTTTATGAGCCACCTCTTTGTATTCTGTATTCTATTCATTGTGTTTATCTATGAATTCTTCCATTTGATTTTGATAAAACATTCCGTGACCAGATTGATATATGGCAGTAGTTGGACATCCGTTCCGGTTATACGGCAAACCAGCCGTGGTTTGCACTAAAATCTCTAGTAAAAAATCTGGGATTAGTCAGTACTCGTTTCTGTTAGCATCAGTGTGTAGGACACAGAACAGTGATGAAATTTCCTTTATCTTAAACATCTTTATGAGTAAAAAAAACGGTAAAACGTAAAAACTTTAGTTTGTACTTGCGTTACTTTACGCAATAATAAACACCGTAAAAGCGGAATGATCCTGTTTTTCTTACTGTGTTTGTTTGGATGTCCCCTGTAGCATTAGTGTTGAATGAATTCAACCTGAGTCGACACCCAAATTTCCACGTACGTAGTACAAGGATCATGCTCGTGTCTTAAGACGCGACCTAGGAAGTCTAAGCATGACTAGAGGTGTCTATTATTGTCCGCGCAGATTTTGAATCACCAGCCGCTCTTTCTATTTTGCACCTTTCCCGAGATGCGTTCAATCTCCCCCACGAAGGAGACCTTCCAGAGTTGTTCCCTATGACCTTCCACCAATCCACTCTACGATCCATTTCTTCTGTTTGCCTTTCTCCCTGTTTTCTTTCTTTTCACCACCGCCTGTATCATTTTCTCGCTTCCATGGATGTTTTTGTATTTTTCATCTCCGCTATTTCCGTAACTTTTTTCAATCTGCGAACTTTTTTCTCGATCTTTCGGCCATGTTTTCCAATATTTTTCCTTCCTTTTGACCAAGAAAATATTCCTTATCAAAGTAGAAGAATATTTTTAAAACTTTTCCCCCAAGAAATGCTCGTAACGCTATATATTGGGATTCTATTGTAATCGCATATCCAAATTCTTTATTTACTTTCTTTCATAGGCGAGTAATTGCATATCATGTCGATATTTAATTTATATTTAGTCTTTGTTGCTAAATAAACTGTCTAGAAATTTGCTTCCTTTCCTTCCTAAAAATGCCATCACATACTCGTTTCTGAATTTAGGTATATCTTTTTCTGGCAAAACTTATTACGGTTTGATTGAGCGTATTAGTCGTATTTATAGTGTTTCCTCTCTTATTTTAATTTCATCCAGTCATTATTATGATTCCTTTTATCTTATATGAAAGCCTGTTCTTCTATTGTTTTTTTATATTCGAATTCCCGCACAAGATCAACTTTCAATCATGAGTAATAACAGAAATTCCCTTCTCATTTTTCTATGTTTTTTTAGTTTTCTTTTTCAGAGATGCTTTTTCGCCTCACTATGTATACCCTGCCGTTCCCCTCTCAAGAAGTCAAACATCTTAGTTGGCCGACCATGAGGCTCCTTCAAGGTCCCTCTTTTTCCATCTTCTATTTGCTTCTCTCGTGTCTCCCCTTGCTGCTTGTAGAAACAACATAAATATGTCTCGATCCCCCACTCTCCAACAGAGGAAATAATCACTGTTATTGATATTCAAGGAAACCCGTGTCGGGATTAAGCTAAAACTCCAAATGGAAAGAGGGCTGGGGGAAAAAGGGGCATTTGCTTCCCCTTTGTAATACCTCCACCAAAAAACGGTTTTAATTTTTCTTCTAGGTGCCAATTAGTTACGTTATACACTTAATAGTTTTTTCTAATGACAATTTACTGATTTTATGGGGCACAAAAAATAACCAAACATTTATATCTTGCAATTTCTTGGTCTTTACCCATAATATGCCTGATTAAGAGCGAAGCCTACATGATTCCCTCAAGAGAACCTCTGATAATGAATTTATAAACCCATTTAGTGAGGGTACAGCTCTCTATGTGTGTTTCTGGGTGTTTAAATTAATTCTTCTAGTACATTTGTTATGTATTATGCTATAGTAGATGTTTTATAATGTATTGTATTTGTATTTATAACCCTCCGCCCCCTTCTTGTATCCGACACCGTTAATCACTTCGTAACCTAATTTTTGCAATTAATTATTTGAGATAAAGACGGTGGATGTTATAAAATGTGGAAATTATCATAAAAAATGATTGAAAAGTGTGTTAAGTAGGGATTGCAGAGCACATGAAGTTAACCATTGCTCATATATGTGGATGAATTAAATACAGCAGGATCGGTTGAGATACGGTTAACGCTAACTTAAGATTTAATCTTTGTGTTCTGAGAGTGAAATGATAAAAGAAGAGAAAGTGGGGTTTCTCCCTCATTTGTTGACGGGATTGGTTGGCATAGCGACCCGGAGGCCTTTCAGTTGGCCTACAAACAAAAGGCGGGTGAAAGGTGATAAGAGCTGTCACCTTACCCTTAATACGCACTGATCACAAAAGGTATCGAAAGACGCACAATAGGTTTTACGTAAACAACTTCCGGTGTCGATGAATCTAATTTGATCGTACGTTGCCCAAGAAATGCCTCAAAACCATCCGAGAAGGTGGAGCTCAAAGGATTGAGCGTAGGCACGTTCATTCTAAGATGAAGTGAATGGGAATGACGTAGGTTTGGATTCATTTCCCTAGTAAACAGTACCCGGAATCTGCATGTCATCCGGATTTGGTGCCAAAGCACTCCACGACACTCCGCGGCAGTCCATTTTGGGATATGAGTGAGAGATCGACTCGTTATGGGGTATTTATATCCGTTCGGACGTAATTTAACTTGCGTCGCGCTTGATTTGCTAATGGAGACAGACGCTAGGAACCTATAAGGAATTTTCGGGGCATTGAGATTTGCTTAGTCAAAATAATAATCGATATAACTCAACTGAAATACCGTGGTATATTGTAGGAAGTTTTATATTCTCTTAGTTTCAAATGTTAATGTTTACTAACAGCGGACTGTTTGTAAACTTTACTAACTAATTGCATCCTAGTGTTTTTTATTTAGTTATATATTATCATTATTATATATTATTATTATCATATATTATTATTATATATTATTATATATCATTATTATTATATATTATTATATATTATTATATATTATTATATAATAGCAATATATTATTGTTTCAATGATTCTCGAAATTAAAGTTTACTTCATGTACGGATGAACTTTATAATTCTCTAATGAAAATACGTCTCTTGATATCCGCCGAAGACAATCAAGGAGATTTACGGAACGTTGAAATTTGACTCGTGTTTTCTTTCCGCACTACAGGAAACTTATCCGATACCTTCGAAATATTTCTGCAATCCACAAATAGATGAGAGGAAAACCATGAGGAAAAGTGGAGAAAATCAGGCGAAGAACAAAGCGAGGGAGTCGAGTGTTGGGTGAATGGGAGTATAAAGCGTTGGACCTTTTTGTAAAGGATGAAAGGGTAAATTGATTGATAACGGGAACTAGGTCGGAGACAGAGAGGGCTGTGGGAAATATGATGGGGAGCTGTAAAGTGTGCGAGAACGGGGATATCTTCCCAATCCTCGTGAAGGCCACAATAAAGTAGTTTTTCTAAACATTTCAGCTTCGAATCAAAGACCTATTTCACGATTAATTTAGCGCTCTTAGTAAAAGAAGGAAGTTGTTGACGAGTAGTAAGAGAAAGGGTATTTTATACAGTAAGACTACCGAGTTCCGAGACAGATATTAATTGATAAATAAATGATAAAAATACACCACTATCTGAAGGAAATTTTATGGTACTTTAATTTGAAATATTACATTTTTTTCCATGTCGTTGGCATTCGCAAATAATGATATTCAGGTATAAGAAATGCCCATTCTTGCTCCAGCGTAAATCACCGTACAATCTTGCGGAAGTGTCGATATTACGATTTGGAAATAAATGAGAAAGGTAGGTTCGGATATCGAAGATTTCGGCTTATGTGATTTGGACTATGTTCGTTATCATTAGCGTAGCACATATATCCCCCTATGAATGAATTAGCCAACGTGCCAACGTTATTGATAGATCGCGATCAGTCCTGCTTCACCATTAACGTAGACCTCATTCGAAAGGATTGAATTCCCTCATATTAATGTCAACTCAGTAGCCTTACGGATGTCCCTTAATAAAAGCCCCGTCCTACTTTCGGACGAATGTCGTTTTTATCCGCCGTTTGTTCGATTCAGACTGATTGAGCGTCGACCTGCATCCCTTCAACGGCCTCTTTCTTTCGCTTGATTAGACGCAGTTCCAAGTATTATTCTGAGGTGGACGACGAATTGCAAGTGAAGTAGAACAGGTATACCTTTGCCGTTTATGTAAACGAGGGAAAGATTAAAACTTGGGAGCTTTGAAGTTCCATTTACACCTCAAACTTTAAATCCTGTGTCCCGTAATAAAGTGTAAAAGGCATATTTTCGAATTTTCTCTTTCTTAGCATAAAAATTATAACTAACTCTCCATCATTCCATGTATTTGAATGCGATTTCACTTCACTAAGTAAATTATGAAATAATTAGAAATATTATGGTGACTAATTACTTAGAAACCCAAAATATTTTATTTTAATTAAGTATTAAAGTTATGAAAATTACGCTGAGCTGTATAAAATATATGTTCTCCTTATTTTGTGATGACTATGGTGTACATTTCAGAAAGCTTGGAGCTTTCCGCAATGAATCTAACGGTTTTAGGCCTCGTTTTATTACTCTCTAAACTTGAGGCCAATAAGGCTATATGCGCACCTATAGTCACTCTCTACCGTTTCGTTAGGAAAAATTCCTCCGTGAATGTATACAAACAATGCGATTGCATCAATCCTTACTCATGCGAGGAGAATTTATCCCTTCCGAGAACAATATAGTTTGCATTAGCTCGGATACATTCATCTTCCTGGGAATCTATTAAGGTCTTCTTTGGGAAGTGAACCGTCCCCTTCCTCAATGCTTATTCCCGTTTATCTCGCGGCGCCTTTGAAGAAATTAAAACCGAGGCATATTTCCCCATAATTTCAGCCTTTCCCATTAGCGAAATGATTTAGTGAACGGATCGGCGAATACTTCTCAGAAGGAAGTCTGGAAAGACGGATGTTGTGGGAGTGCGAGCTGTCTGTCACCGATCGAAAAGTAAACAGTCGTCAAGGGATCGCTTTCTCTTCGCTGACCACGGAGGAAGGTTGTTGCGTAGGTGCTCTTTAGTGACGGCACCGTCTCACAGGGGCGCGGTCGGCTTCTTCCCTCGTCTGGTTGGAGAACTTCTCAGGTCTTCGTGCAATGGCGTCACTGGAGAAAACAAGCTCTCCCTGCGGCAGAGCGCCTTAGGTGAGGACGAAAATCTTCGCTCACCCAAACAAGGGAGCCGAAATAGCACCGAAGTGCGCCGCTCGGAAACTGTTTTACAACGAATCGGCGTCCGTGAAAAATGCCAAAACATTGGAGGAAATTCGATTATTTCCGATTCAAACGGCCATAATCCTGTAAAACTGCGCTGTTCAAAGTTACATGCACTCCGACAAAACGAAATTTTGTCCATAATCGAACGAATTATACGTGATCCTTGATATTGATACTGATAACAATAATATTGGTTCTGTATTTAATTTAGTTAGCAATCTTCACGGGAGGGGGATGTAGCTCAGTGCGATCATATGAAAGGGGTTCGATCACCGTATCTTTTCTTCAACAGGGTTTTAGTGCTAGCAGGAAAAGACTGATTGAGGCCCTGGGTTTGAATTCTGTTTATAAAATGGTTATTTGTTTGTTAATCATGAGTTTATTGTAAGGTTGGTCTCCCATGCCCAAATTTGCGCAATGTATAGACGATTCTCATTATTATTAACTCCAATATTCCAAATATCGTCATTGATATATTGAATATTGACACTACGATTTGAAGAGATTCGCTGAGGATAATAGTTTTACTACCATTTTTTGCGATTTCTGACAAAGTATTTCTGCCGTTGACGGATTTTCTAAGGAATTTGTTCAAAATAAAACAGGACGATATTTACTTTGACCGTTCTTTAGGAATGTGCCAGATGCTGATTATGGACTCGTAAAGCTTTCCTCAATATAGCAGATTCGTCACTTCCTCCACCACGTGAGTACGTCTTGTTTGTTGTTTCTAAACCGGAACCCACGGAAGAACTCAATGACGTCTCCGAGGACTTTTCCTCTTTCGCTCAAGTTTTGCGACTCGCCATTTACGGGTATTCCGTTCATTGCTCCTTTGGGGGGTAAAATGGCGGAGAAGATGCTATTGAGAGATAGGTTTAGAGGATAAGCGAATTTATAAGTGCTAAAATTGAGATTATATCGAGAAAGGGTATTGAAAGATTATTGTGTATTTAAATGATTTAAAATAATAGGAATAGGTACGAGGAGATCATGGTCATCATCATTCTATCGTATCACGAGAATTAACATTCTCGTTAATTTTCCTATAAGATTCGAAGATATTTATTTTTCAAAACAACATTCACAGACGTTTACGCCAAACTGAATCTGAAGATTGCAAACATTGCCAAAATAAAATTTTCGGAATAAGGCGCGGTTTTGCAAAATTTACCACATCAACCAAATGTGCCGCTTTCGATGAATGATCGTCATTATCACGATACGAATGTAATACGTCACCACCGGTGGTTCCAGTTAATTCATATGAAATAAATATAATGGATATTTCGCTGAATATTTTAAGCAAATCAAAGGTAGACGGCTATAATATCGTTAAAGCGTAGTTCTAGGAACATACTCGTGAAAAATAAGTTCGGATAATTTTAGTTCCCATCTTCCGATCTTAATTGCAATCCTTCGCATATGGTCTGGCCGATTTCCATCTCATCTCTCCCTATATTTCTTGTCCCTTCTGACAGGACCAATAAAACCAGACGTCTTATTCTAGCCGCATCTCGATGAAGACACGTATTTTGGACCCCGGATGGTAAACATCGGCAAAGTCCAATGAGCTAGAAGGAAGGTGGTGGGGTGGGATCAATCTTGTTGCCACTGACCCTGAAAATTTCCGCAGTGACATTTGCCCGGTGATCCTATGTTTTTTTAATCGGTTGCCGATATGCATGAGGTAAAAAAGGAAGAAGATTGGTTCTGCCATTCATAATTAAAACGAACGAATTTGAATTTATAGCGGTGTTAATGGCGAGTGTTGATCATGCCTTAGGTTGGGTAATTGAAAAAAACAAGCGTAAAATTACGTCGGTTTTGATGCGGTAAAACTTTGAAAGCAGATTTAGAGTACTTCTAAATAACCTACGGATCATAGAAATATGGAGATAATTGACTATGAGATAGTCATCTCAAGGAAGTAAACAATAGGATTGCCTATTCAACTTTAAACAATGGTTGTTCTTTCCAACCTACCTCTAGAACGGTGCTTGAGATATTCCATTGTTCAGGGATCTACATTTATTCTGAGCAACAACATTGCTATCGTAGCCTTTTAAACCCTTTACACTTATGTTGACTCCCATGCGTAAATATAAATTCTCCGTAATTATAAGATTTGAACGACCTTAGGAAAAAACACCACGAGTTATCACTCCAAAACTTATTACTTTTAAAAATAATAAAATAAAAATTGCGATAAACTTTGATGTTGAAATTCTTATCACGAAAATAACCGTTGAATTCCTATTTCCATATTGTTTAGATAGTTAGAGTTCCTGCTTCCGTTTATCTAGCTTCTAGTTTATAGCACGGCAATTTATGTCAATAAACCTTATCTTTCGCTGATTTTTTACTCTCAACCGAACTTTCCCCTGATTTTATTCGTCGTTTCCAAGAATAACATTTTTCCAATAACTCTGCTTCTATTCCGTATGTCAACCGTCCGTAAGTCTTCAGCTATCTTATCTTTTTGACAGCCCTTACAAATGTCCTTTCACCTTGATATCGTACTGATCCAGCCTCAAATCGATTCGAGAAAAGAAGAACGGGGTCAGGTCGTCTGACCATGAATCTCCTTTCCCTTTTTTTTGCAATTTATCTTCCAATCACTCAAGGACCGTGGTTTACGTCCGATACAGGATAGCTCGATAACACCGATCGTCATAAACTGGCTTCAGAGCATTGTAATCATTGAAATGTGCCTCCAAGAATATAGTGCGGCTTAAATGACGCTTTTAGGAGTGCTGATGTTCGTCCTAGAGACAATTGTGGTAGGAGTTAGATGAACAAGAGAATTTAGGTTCTATCCTTGATCGTTGGAACACTTTTGCGGATTAGGTTTATCGTTTCTCAAGGGAAATTTAATATCATCGCAAGATTGCTATTAAATAATAAGAACTTTGAATTGAATTGAATGAAGAACCTTTGAATTCGATGGTAATAAACATCTTAAATATGACGTGCTGTTCGTCACAGCGTTTTCATATTTTTTTCCCGTTAAGTCAGGCATTTCGACTTCGATATGTATGTATTTTTCATTTTATATCTCTTAAATTCTCTGAATTGGATTGATGCGTGTTGCTAATGCGTGAAAAGTAGACGAAACGATCATTCGAGATGGAAGGGATTTTTGTCCTTCTTCCGCAAAATGTATAACCTCTACACAACACGTACTGAAATAAAATTTTCGAAAGCGATGCAAAACTCATTTCATTTTGGAATATTTAGGTTTAAGTATATAAATTTAATAAGTGTTTAGAGTTACCCATGCAGTTATTTTTCCTATAACACGGCAGAAAGTTAAAAATCCTGAGAAATAATCACGATCTCTTGGTAGATAGGGATATTCTACGCGTCATAAAGTCTTTGGAATTTGTTGCAGACGCGAGCATGAATGTGATGAGTGGTCAACCGGCTACTTGGATGTACGGGATCGGTGTGTTGGCCACTGAGCGGTTCATGGACTATCGATGGGAGTACGAAAGACATGTCGACCGTGTTTGAAGGGCGTCGGAGTGTACCTCTTCGTGGGTTAATAGGCCACTGGGACGGGCGACCCCATGGAGGCGATTCACAAGTGATCGCGGATTGAAGCACGCATTGAAGCAGCCCTAAGTTCTTGAGAGGCTCTCGAGATGTCCTCTCAATTTGCCGACTTCCTGCTCCCTTAACGCGCTTGATTGGGCTTTATGTCTCCGTTTGATGGTTTTCCATCAAGGCGATAAAAAGACGACATTCTTTTTAATGTCGCGACGAGTGGAGTTATGAACGGCGCTTCTTTAGGATGTCTTCATAAATTCCTGTACTTTCGAAAATTTCAATCATGAATTTGCTGCCATGTTATAAATTTGGATTCATGTTTTACAGCTCATTGTGGAAGTGTCAGAAATGATTCCGTTTTGTATTTAAAGTCGCTTTCATAAAACTGCTCTGTTCAGAACGGATCAGTCTTAATATAGGAACATATGTTTTAGAAGAGGCTTCTTGTCTACCTATCGTTTTATGACTAGAATGCTCCGAGTAGGTACTTAGCTTGGTACCCAGGATCATCAAAACATTAAATCGATATTTAAAAATAGTTTCATATAACCCTAGTTAGTTCAAACCGGAAGACTTTGGAATGGAAAATTAAAAAATGCTGACCTTCGGGATGTATAAGAAAAAAATGTAATATTTATCGATTTCCATGGTAACTCAAGCGTATTATTAGATCACAGCTAAGGTTAAGCTCTTTATTCTGCATTCCGTTTGGAAGGAAAGGAATGCTGGGAATCGGGAAAGAGAATGTGGTATTTTACCCTTTCTGACATAAGGCCCGCACGAAAAATCCGCCCAAACAGCCGCAGCAGATAAATTCTCAGTCTGTTTCCTGTTCATCTTCAGAAATATTCCCCTGCCTTCCTCAACGGGCTCCCCTCAATTGGGGCTGCCACGCACTACCGCTTCGATAGAAAAAAAATAAATCGCGAATATCACGGATAAAATTATTTCTGTCCCTCGCCGATTTAAAAATAGCGAAAGGAGGCAACACTCCATCGGTAAAATAACGATTTCGTAAAAATATTCCCACACGACGACGTCCAATGCGTACGTGGCCAGAAATAACTCCGATAGAGGATCGCGTAGGATTCGATAATATGCGCCTGGCGTTGTTCGTTTTTTTTCGCGGAACTGAGCTCGAATAACGGAGAAACATTAGAGAAGAATCGCTTTAGACGAATCGGTAAAGGAGGATATTTTAGTCTACTTCGCTCGAAATCTGGTGGAAAATAGAGCTTGTGTACTACGTTTGTAATCAGTAACGTTTTTCTGTCGGAATATTTATCGTAGCTCCTTTGGTAAGCCCAATTTCCCAGTGATCGAAGGACGGCGTGGTTTAAACTGGCAATTGCAAGAGAGAACTGGAGGAAAACAAAGGGAAATCAATGGCTTAAATGAAGTTAACATATAAAATTTAAGTTCTCTGGCCGTACTTCGCCGAACGACATTTAGAAATTATAAAAAAACTTAGTAATTTCCACAATAAAACTTTAATGGATGACCGGTTTCAGCTACAAGCTATCATCAGGTAAAACATTATCAGAAAGCAGTCACTTATATACCAATAGTTCGGAGGGGAGGGTAAGGAGAGGGGAGGGGTTGAGGAAGGTGATTTCATTGGTGGGGTTTTCAGCGCAAGTAATTTCAATGGTCTTGTGGTCTCTATATAAGTGATTGCTTTCCGATAATGTTTTACCTGATGATAGCTTGTAGCTGAAACCGGTCATCCATTAAAGCTTTATTGTGGAAATTACCAAGCGTTTTTATCATTTCCAAGTTAAGATATGCTCGCCTTTTCAGGTTGAACCTCAAACCATTTGCTATCAAAAACTGTCGAGAGGAAGACTTCTTGGAATTATGTTTGCTTTTGTCTTACTCACAATCCACCTCTAGATTTTAAATTTTCTTCATCTTATCAACCTTTAACCCCTCTTTGTCTTTGGCCTATAACCGCTGTTTTCTATCATACCTTTCAAATTTTAACTCCCCCGCCTAAATTCTCTCTGCGGTCGCCTTAATCTGGGCCAGCCTCTTGTTCTCCCGCCGACCTTCCCAAGGGGTTATAAAAGATCGAAATCCTTTGCGAGAGCATTTCTCACGCGACATTTTCGTCGCGACCCTGGAGGAGTCGTCTCTTTCACGCGCGCTCTTCCCGACGTGCCTTATCCATTAGCGAGGGTAAACACGTTCGCTCAACCGCGTTTTGTTCCTCCCTGACCTCCACTCGCTTTCCGTTCGCAATTAAACGCTCTTTCAAGGTTCTAATAATTCACTTTAAAATAGAATTAGCGGATTTTATTTCTTGCGTCGGCCGGTATGTTCGGAAGCCATAGTTGGCGGTGTTTACTTGGAGTTAAAAGATGATGTTCCGGAAAATTTGCCGCGGGTTATTTTTAATAGGATCACACGGGTAGTATCGATGAGTCCGGAGAATATTTTAATTTTTTCTCGGAGGGGTTTCCTTTGATGTCGACCGCTGTATGCGTAAAGGAGTTCAAGATATCGAGTTTATTTTCTTGGATATAATATCCGAAACGTTTATATTCGTGGAAATTTATCCTAAGGATGGTCCGAGACTCTGACGTTGAAACATTTTAGCAAAGGATGGATAAGTTTGCTCTATCTGAATTTTACGCCTGAAATACCTATTTTCACCTTTTTGTACGAAGAGTATCAATTATTGTAATTTTATTGTTTTACGATATTATTAATGGGTTCGATTCGGAATTTTAAACTATCACCTCATCTCGCTATAATTTTGGAAGGAGATTTTCTGTTATATCGCGTCATTCGTAATTGTAAAAATTAGTTGATTAAGGGGGAAGTATAAGAAAAATTGAAGGACATGATAAATAAATACCATTCATTCTACGTAGCAGTGGAAACAAAACCTACGTATCTGGCTTAAAAAATCCTGAAATAAAATTAAAATTCAAGAAACTCTTACTCACCAGTTTTGGATCTGTACTCTCCAATGAATCTCCTTGTTAGATATCTGACGGTCAACGCTAGAAGAAAATGAGAAAAGATTGTAAAACTATGCAAAATAGCTTCATAAGAATGAATATTTTCTTTAAGTGATTTCGAGAAACGATTTTAGAATAATTTCACGAGCTGCCACATAGTCTTTTTCTTAACTTCCGGCGTTTAAGTTGTAATTTCCCAAATTAATTAATTAATATCTAGTGAAAATTAGCGTATTTTAGTGATTTACTATTAATGCGTGTTTCCCGCCTGTAAGGAATTTTTCGCAGCCGAATTGGAATATTAGCATTTACTATTGCCGTTGAGTACGACAGATATTAAAAATAAATTAAAAGTGCTGAAAAATGTGTCCTAAAGATCTAAAGATTTGACAAATCAAATAAAAGTAAGGTAAACAATATGATTACTTACCAGATTTTCCCACGTTGACTTTGCCAAGGACAGCAATGCGAACTTTTGGGGTTTCCATTGGAGGTACGGATGTGTTCTTCATGACTGTCTCTATATTCTTAAACCTGCAAATACATAGAAAAATGAGGGACGGGTTAGTATCGTGGATTTTACGTTCATAGGATAAATATGCTTTCGGATATTTAAAGATAAGGATTGGAGATATTTGAGAGAGATCCCTTTCTGATCGAAGTGGTGCTGACGTTCAATCCACACGATGAAAAAATAAACTTTCCCAACGTTTCAACCCTCTATCCCTTTCAGTCAACTGATATCCCAGCGGCTTCCACGGGAAACGATGGTAGAAATAATATTCTACTGATTTTATTAATAGAATTCAAATTCCTTCTCTCCCCTCCGTGGAGCCGGCATTCTTGTATCTTAGCCGTTACGCCTATCCACTTACGTAGGGTCAATTAGTAGTTTGCAGTGAAATCATTCCAGCTGCCTACGAAAACTGAAAATTCGAAGGTGTTTTTGCACGTAAATGTGACGTTGAAATAGTGGTATCAGACCCTGCATCTCAAGCTATAGATTCAGCCTTGCATTTTATGTAGGCAAATATGACTTTCAAGAACTCTTTAAAAGATAGGTTTGTTATAATCTCCATTGACTGCTACTATTTTTATCTGAAATTAGCCTTCCTAGTGTGCAAATCTCGTTGATGACAGGCGATGTTGGTATAAATTACGAGTATCGTATTTCTGTTTTGTAATAAAATTATGCTTTAAGGTTTATTAATACACTGCTGATGAAAAATTATTAATACCCTCAGGAGATTATTCTTCTTCTTTTCTTACTTTTGTAGCCATCGATCATGTTTTGCAAAGCCCTGAAAGTACTCGGGTAAATAAGTCATGGTCGAGGACGATGTTGCGGTAAGAAAACAAAGCAATTCTTCTCTCGGTGCAAGTTCAGAAAATAATTTATTTTTATCATGTCATAATTACTCATCTAAATAACTGAAGGGTAACATATGAGAGGTCACTCATCAAGCTTTACGCAATAACGTGGAAAACACGCTGTGGAAACGTAATTTCATTATTTTCATTTTGAAACAAGAAATAATTGTCGTCCTCAAATAATGCCTTTCTTCATAAATAAGTGACCCGGATAATTCATACCGAGAGGGTTATTTTAGAAGCGAGCCTCTTAAGAAAATTCGGATTTCTCTTATTTTATGCGCAGATTTTTTCCCATCGCGCTTCATTCAGTATTAAATTTCTCCTTTAATTCTTGCAGAATAAAAGCCACGTGAATTACTGTTAGACTAGCTCATCTAGGCATCTTTTATATTCGTACTAAACTTACATCGCAGTGTGCTATCTCTGTACACCTCCAAATATATCCTTCCGTTCGATATCAAGATTGACGACCATCTTCCGCCTGCCGCTAATTGGTGTGACGTGATCGGTAGTGCTATCCGCAGAAAAATTAGAAAGTAATTCGAAAAATTTCAAGGTTGGGCAACAAATAATCTCTTCCACCACTTATCTTCCGTCGCCGCAAATAAATGGCCCTCCACCCACTCTATCCCTTTCTGGCGACACTCCCCTCCTTATATACAGGTGTCATTGTTTACATGATTATAATGAGATCTTGAAGGCTATCCGCACATTCTTCATTGCGGAGAATGTCTTCTCATACTAATAATTACCCGATTTTCACCCTTGTTAACATGGTTTCTTCATAGTTTGACTGCTCTAAATATTCCGCTTTCTGTGCAATCCTCTAAATTATATTCTTTTCGTTTAATATGCAGTGTACCTCGGCTAAATAATTACCCTACTAACGAATAATTTGGCTGGCGATTTTTATATTTTTTGGACTTTGCTAAAGAATACGAAGTATACGCTTATGTTTAGAAGAGAATTCTCACGACTTTTCCCCTCCGTTTTTCTGTTTTTATTTATTTTGGTTGGAAAGATTGACCGTCTACAACCGAAGGACCGATTCAATCAGATTTAAAATTGCTCTGAGGTCAATAAAAATTGGTTCCTGGAACTTATGGGAGGCCACTCGTATGCCCGATTGTAGGTTGTCTGTTTTTATTTATTATTTTATTATTTATTTATTGTTGTTCCCTTTTTAAATGAGCTGCTAAATTCGCCCGTCTAATTGCTTTTTATTTGTATCTCCCGGCTTCTCTTCGTGCAACTTTCGCCCAGCATCCCTATTCCGCATATATTTCGAGGTTGTTTACTGTTCGCTCTCTCTTTTCCTCTTCGTTGTTGTTGTATCCCTCACGGAATGTGAAAATAGGCTGTATTGAGTGCTTTGATCACGTAATGAATGAAACCTAAAGAAAGGAATCGTTTCGTTTGAGGGTTAAGAGCCGATCTCCTAATTATACTTGCATAGAATCGAAAAAACAAACGAACGAAATCCAAAAGTTTGTATACAACAGTAAGGATATAAGCGGATCATGTAGGATATAGAATTGCTTATCTTTGGCGGAAAATATCGCGAACAGAGCAATTATTCTCGCTGCAATTTTTGGGAGGGTTTATAAGATTATAACGACTCTGTTTTAATAACAAATAGTAAATAAAATGGATTATTTGTATTAAATTCATTATAATAATTAGTTATTTATTGATAATTTATCAGTAAATACCTAATGAATGGAGTTAAGGTGTTTCCACTTTTTAGAAGCAGGTGACATAACGAAGATGGAATTCTGCAGAAAAAAAGGCTGGAATTCCAGCGCTAATCCGAGGATGAAGATATCAGGAAGACGAGCGAGGATTATAAAAATGAGAAAGCAGGGGTGTGATGGAATTCGTTGGTATCACCGGAGGCTGACGATGGCGCCTGTTAGGCGAGACATGAGGATTTAATTATTTCGCGCAGTGGTACAGAGAGACAGCGAAGCGTGGGCGGGACTTTGAAACATACCGTTGGATGGGCAAACATCGGAGAGCATTTAAGTCTGCGAAACGGTACCTCGTTCTAGCGATCTTCACAGCATATTCACTCTTAACATTTAGCTTCGTAGATACATTGTAGCTCTATCAGCGTTGTAATTTTCTATTTTATTGATTGGGTTTGTTATTATATTTTCTAACGTAGAAATGAGATTTTTCATAATATTAAAGTAATTTGGAAATTCTTCACTAAAACGAAACATGAAAAAGAACGACAGTTTTCCTCTAAGTTCATAATAATTGTCTTTTTAATGTTTGTAAGAAAGGCGCTAATACCAGGTAACTTTGGTCAACCAAAAAAGGCAATTTTAAGGCATATTTAATTGTTTTTCAGTCTGTTTAAAACTCTTAAATACAACTACAGTTCTCAAATAACACGCTTTCGGGAATCCTTCTGTCCAATTAAATATGCGACACACTGTGGCTGAAAAATTAGTGTTGTTTGTTAAGAAATGAATGCAAGTATAAATAGCTATTGATTATTCAGTTTCCTTGAAATTCTATTATTTAATTCATTGTAGAAAATGTTTACGGGGAGGCCGATTAACCCTAATTTTCATAATGTGTTACATTGAAAGACCGAGGTACAATATGATGTGATTGTTAGAAATGGTGGATATATTTCAAATCTGATCCAAAGTCAGACGACTGGGAGAGTAATCAGTATTACGTGACTGCCGACACAAACTCTGTGCCTAAGCAAGTGTATGATTCCGAGAAGAACCCAAATTGAGCCTTTTTGGATGAAAGGCAGACACTAATCAACGGAGGATAGTCACCCTCGGAAGAGGGAGGTGGTTGACATCGAGGAATATTTCCCACCGCAGGAATTCCTTATGAAGCCTCCAATTACGAAAAAACGTGTAGTATTATATTGATTACTTCTGGTCTTTATCAAATTCCTTTCTCGTTCTAAATTAGTTTCGTAGCCCCCCTCGACGAATTCGTTGACACAAGTGTTGCTAAGTGGACTCAAAAATCAATTAATGCATTTACTATGGCCTTTTCATTAATCATCATTACTTTATGGGGAATAAAAATGGTTCGTTCGATAGTGAAGTCTTCGATATGAAGGTACTTCATCATATTGAAGGAAGATTTTTATTTCACCATACCTTGGAACAAGAAAGTGCGACCTAGGTTTCCTATTGGAGCTCCATCGTCAGGATCATCGCCTGCATTTTTTAGCTCTGAGGTCTAGTAGAATAAAATCGTTTATTTATTTAAATTGGAAAACACTAAACAAAAATTTGGCTTACTTTTATGAAGATTTTTTATTATTTCTATTGATAGGACATTTTTGTCTTGATGAATAGGGCGATGAAATAACTACGGCGCGCCTGACTGTATTGCGGTTCAATATAAATAACATATTTTATCTGTTTATTGTTTAATGATTTCAATAATTAAAGTCGATTCTTATCACTTATTAAATTAAATAAATAAGGGTCAAAAATATACCTTGAGCTGTCAAAAATTGTAATTAAAATTTAAAAAAAATTACAATTTTTGACAGCTTAAGGTATATTTTTGACTCTTATTTATTAACATTGCTGTCAGTGGTGTATTCTTATTAGTTATTAAATTGTTTACCGTAATGGCTGCAATAAATATTTCTATAAACAGGATTGACTTTTAATTGAAGGTTGCATGAATTGAAATGCCATTAGTAACTGGGGGTTGCCGACCTGCTATACTGTCTGATATTAAAAATATCCAACTATTTATTGAACAAGATATGCCGCAAATTCTCGCTTTATCGAATCATCTGTTAGGATTGCTCTCAGGTTTGTCGACATCCATGCGTCAGTTTCCGAATCAGAGATCTCCGGACATTTGAAAGCAATTTCCGTTGAAATTCTTCGGTTCGTTAGCGGTTGAGATAAATTTTGGGGAAATTCCAATCAGTCATGGAGAATATGAATATATCGGATATGAGAATCGCAAAATGAGATAGGGCAGCAGTGATGGTGGCAATAGTTAGGAAGGACTAAGGGTGTACATAGACAGAAAGTCCTTGGATTATATAAGATTTCGATTTTATTAGTGGGGGAGAGGGGAATAAGACTTGCGCCTAGCAAAACGTCATCTAACATTCGGCTATGGAGATATTAGAAATTTTCTCTGGACTATTAATCGATTGGGAGTGTTCATTTAAGTTTATCATTTAAGTATTTCTGGGCACACGGCAACTTGTACTAAGTACTAAGTTTGGATAAAGCTGGATATGAGATGGAACAAAGAGGAACAAAAGGAATGAGAGAGAGAAGCGTGGGAGTGACGGCAAGAGAGGGTGCGAAGAATGCTGTTCGCGCTCAAAGAAGGCGCAATTGAGTGAGCAGTCGACCATCAGATGCAAGTATTCCAACTATCCACGCCTCTCAACACATTGTCTCCCTCACTGCTCCCAACGGGGCCACGTGCCATTGCGATTAATCGCTTTATTTTTCAACTTTGTTTTCCGATCCCTTTGTGGTGCGCGAAGAAAAAATCTCTATTCTAGATGTGGAAACTGAATGTATTCACAATATAAAATATTTTTTGAACATAAATAAGCTTTGCTCTTATATCAAATTAAACGATGTCGCCATTAAGCCCTTATGACGCTAAACCAATTCGACTTGCTAATCTTGTAAACAGACAATTCCCTACGTAAATAAGGTATAACTAGACTTGAGATTTTAACCTAATTTCACTTTGTTTTTGTATTATTTCTGTTCCTTACATAAATTGTTTTGCAAATGGAAAAAACAAGGCAGGAAAACGTTCACTATGTTTGCGGCCGTATACTTTTCTGTTTATTAGCAAATGTACTCTTTATTCGGTGGTTCATTGTTCCATTAAGGTTAAGGTGTGGGTGGATTTCGCAATAACCAAAATTGCGAGCATTATATCATTGAGTTGATTCATTGTTACATTATATCATTATAGTTATACATAATAGTTTTAAAAGGAGAAGCTAGGAACAATATATAGAGAGAAGATGAGGGAGTAGAATGGGGGCTGAAAATCGAAAAGGAACTAAGTGGTATATGAGAAGAATCAATCGATATTATGACCCAAACACAAATACGTCAAAATATTTGATAAGGAATAGTAATAATCCAAGGAGTAAAGGATGTGAAAACATGTTTGAGAGTCGAACCCAGGTCTTCTACTCTCCAGGCTGTTGTTCACCTCTCCAACTAGAAATAATCTCAAATTTGTTGCGGCGAATTTTAGCGTCTGAATGAAGCTATGAAATTAACTCACGTAATCACTAACAGAAATGCGCATATCGGGAATCGAACCCACGACCTATGCTAGCCTCCAAATCCTTCCACCATTCGTTACCGATAAAAATTATAAAAATGTGCAATTAATAGATATCTAGATGAATAGTCATCAAAAAGATGTAATCAAAAGTACACTAATATCATTTACTGCGATATCGATAGGACCTAAAGAGGAAGTCTTATTGAAATTCACCCAATATACCAGAAGTCGGAAAAACGAGTGAATGAGTTTGCATAGTTAATTTGCCATATTGAAGAGACTGCCTCATTCGTCGAGTGTATTTTTTGACGAAGGAGCACAACTAACGAGTGGCGCCTCCACGTGAAGTGACGCCATCCTCTGTGGGTATCTAAACGTGCGGAATTCGCGGTGTGCACTGAGTGAGATTGCCCGAAAATCGCTCGGCCGCCTTGCGCAACTTCTATTGGGAAACGCAGTTGACGGGGGCGACAAAACAATCGCGCAGCTATGGCGACCAACCAGATATCCTTTGAGTGTTTCTATTGGAACATGAGACGTTTTTCCCATTCCACTTCTCTAAATTACTCCATGCATACCTGTCGCTTAAACGTCCATTTTGAAATGACGACAGAAGGCAACGAACATAATTGCATTCATTTTTTGTTTTTTGGCTCACAAAGTGTATGAATCTATGCTCAATTATCTCTTAGTTGTATTGAAGTTGATATATGTTACTAAGGAAACGAGATTTTTTGATTGTTCTTCTAAAATGCATCAAAACTTCTCGGATCTGATAAGAGTAGTTAATTTTATTCGCATAAGATTCTAATTTTACTTCGCATAAGAACGGTCATTTGTGAAATACAAGAAATTTAAGCCAAAGAAACAGCATATAAATTTCCCAACGAAGAACAGACTTGAAAAAGGTCGGACAGGGCCGGGAAACGAACCCGGGTCTCCCGATTGCCGGTCAGGTACTCTTTCCGTTGACCCATCCCTCTTGAACATCCTCTCGAGCTGTACGGGAGACTTTGTGGGCAAAGGACATTTAACTAACTTTTTCAAGACTATTCTTCTTTGAGATGTTTCCTGGGAGCACGCCTTCTCGTGCTAAATTAAATTTCCTAGCATATAAATTAATCGCTATAGTTTAGGGGTTGCCTCCCATCTGGAGTTTTTCTTGGCTGTGGCATTTTCGAAAAATTTCATCCTATTAACAAGCTAAATTCTATAAGTCCATTTTCCGAAACAGAGAGAAATTATTGCAGCAAAAGAAGAAACAGGCCTTGAAACATTTTTGCTATCCCCGCTATTTACCAAAAATAAGAAATTTTATACCTTTGATGCACAGAAAGAGTAGATGTGGAAATATTCGCTGAGGTAAACGCCAAGATAAATGTGCCAAAACTTCAGAATGCTCCCAGAAATTTCCTGAACTATAATACGGAAACTGCGAGCAAAATCAGAGCTGATGATCACTAACAAAACTTCCGGCGCGCAAGCGGCAGGCGACCGAAAGATCGGCGACTGAAAGACAACGCCGAAACGTCCCAATCATAACATCCTGCCTCAAAATTCCAGGCCACCATCTCTAACACATTTCTTAAATTCTTCGAAGAAAAGACCAATACTTGTCGCAAAGACAATGTTGGAACTTTGAAAACATTCTGGAAATAAATTCAAACTCTTGCGAAGTCATAATGAGTCGTAGAAGTCGTACGAGCGGGAATAACAATAAGCCTTGGATCTCGAAAATTCTCATAAATTAGATGCATTACGAATATTTAATCCTTAATAAAAAGTACATATTATGAACGTATTGAGCCTGGTTATCGGAGGAGGAGAAGTAAACATCGGAAGTAACCTGCTTCTCTTCACTAATTAGACGATACAATCGGAATATAAACTTAACCCTTATTTCTTTTTTAAGGAAAAATGGGAAATATATAAATTTAAGTATGGGATGCCATCGGGCTCACACTTCGCAAGAAAATAAAATATCCAACGAAAACATATTTTTGTCAACAATTAAATTTCATCAATATTATCATTTACAAAAAAACATCAAACTTGGAAGTTCTAAAATCAACATTAAACTCTCATAATGTAAATAAAAATAATGCCGAATCTCGTAACTGACAACGGGGCACATAGCGGTACAAATAACAAGAGGACAAAGTCGAGACATTTAATAATTCAGTTTTTCGAATTCCAAATTTGTTTCGAGTAATTTCTTTGCAGCGAGAAACACGCAATGTCTAACATCGTTACCCAGAATTTCGTTCGAGGCTGAAACTTCGCGGAGCGGCTGATATTTTGCGGCGACTGGAAATATCGCACTGCTGCCGCGAACGACATCTACCCAACGGTATCTCAAACTAAATTTTACGGTCACGTTTATGTTCCGCAAATCCGATAAGAGAAAACTGTTTTGAAATGATTGAAGCCAAAAAAACATTCCCGTTGGCGTTTCTGTTGATTATAAAACGCGATAAATTTGGATAGGACTTCAGCGCAAACATTTTAGTCCTCCAACACTAGCAGTTGTTCTCAAAATAATTAAATCACGAAAGCGAATAGTTCTCGCTAAGAAAAGAAGTACAAGTTTATGACATAAACATTTCCTTTGGCAAATATTGAAAATTAACTTATATATCGCTGATCTGTAGTTAATACGGCAATTGAGAAATAGTTTTCACTTCATGTTGTTTAGTAATAGAATTTTGAAGTTGATAAAGCATTTTTGAAAGTTATCGGTATGAAATAAAGTCTCAAGCATATTAGAATATCTAAAATATCATAAGAATGTATATGTAAGATATTATTAGATTAATGATTTTTGCAAGCATTATTTTAAAAGTTTAAGTTGTTTGGCAGTCCTCAAGTTCCTAACATTGGTACGGCGAATTCTTTTCTCGTGAAATTTTGAGTTGAATTTCAAAAATAATTCAGGCTTTGCGTAATATTCAACACTAATATATAACAAAGAGTTATCCACTAGAAAGTGAACCGAGATATTCGTTTACTTTTTGAGGTCTTCCTCTGACACATAAAAAATGTAATTCACCAAAATACTATGCAAAGGATTAACACTGACCTGAAACAAGTAAGAAGCTCACAAAAGTAATCCATCCAGTAGCTGAATTCGCAGCAGAAAATACCGACAGAATTTGACCGAGTTAAACTAAAACACGCCGCATTTCAAATCCGGTTCTTTCGCGAACTTTTCTTTGTCGTTAAGTTTTTGAAGCACCAAGTCGATGTTTACGTCCACCACATAAAATAGTTAAGCGGGAGAAACTTGTACTCACTCTTTGTTTGCTGGAACAAGCTCCGCTTTCTCGAAGACCACTCTGCACTTCCACCAGAGGACGAAAACCTCCTCACGAATGGATAACGAGGTAGTACCTCAAGGTACTATATATACGTCTCTAACTTTTGCAGTCTTTTACAAAGTCCCACAGGATATAGGGATCGAGTCCCTAACAACAACACAGCAATCAACGGAGTCTACACGAGCACAGAGCACTTGGTGGACTCGACGCCGATTAAACGAGGGCTTCTCTCGGTTTTTCCAGGCGCTTGCGCGCTACGCGTGGGCTCTCGATACGGACTGTGAGATAGTCCGCCGCTGCTGCTCTTTTTATAAACTCTGGGGGACTCCCTCTCTGTTTTCTTCCCCTTCTTGTGGCGCCATGCGCGCATACCGCGAGGGTGTCTGGAGAGGGCGCATGCGATTGTGTGTGGGAGGAGGGGAATGTTTGATGGACCACTTTATCGCCTCTGTATCCTATGGAGCTGCCGCCTTAGCGGGATGTTGCGCTTCTCAGAGATGACTGCATCTTGCCGGATATGGTCGAACGCCGGTTAATCGGGGGGAAATTTTCCGGAATTCGCGAAAATCGGAAAATTCAGTTATTTGGATGTTTACAACCTTAGATACTGGGATTCGAACCCAGAGTAACCACTTTCTGAGCGGATTTTCTTAAGCACTTCCCCTCTCTCTCTTCTCATTGTTTAGACAACATTATTGGTAGCTTTTTGCTTTAAACACCTCCTTCTCTTGTGGGTTTTTTTTCTGCAGTGGATGATTTTTTTAACTATAAAGATATATATCTCTTATTTATTTATTTATTGACGACTTTATTGGACGAAATTGGGACTAAAAAGTCCCATCTTCCATTAAACCCTTGTATATATACATACATACATTGCGAATGGTTATGAAATTACAAATATATTTTTTAAATAAGTAAATGATGAAATTACTAATATTTACAGCATGAAATCGTTAAATAATACAAAGGTATATACAGGAAGTTATACAATATATAGAAAATTACTAGCATATGAAATATTAAATTATTAAACAATATATAGATATATACAGAAAGTTATACAACACATATAAGTTATCCCTGTGAGAGACATTTGATGCAAAGTTTTTTTTGAATGATGGTAAGGAGGGAGCATTTTGAATATTAGGCTTTTTAATGCACAATTCTTCTCATTGTTTCTCTTACCGTCACTTCATATTAATTACTGTGCAGCTTATGATGATGGGTTGGATGGAAGAAGAGACTCTCATGTCCAAAATAAAGGCGTTTAATTATTGTTATCATTATCATCGGCCAGAAAGTGGGAGATCTGGGTTCGAGACATAGTAATGTATGCCCTTTTCCTTTCCGTCTATTTATTGATTTATTACGTACGTAAATTGCGTTTTGCATCAAATAAAAAGTCAAATTAAATGAAATCCAAATGAGAATCTGTGCTCTATACTTCGAAGGGGCTCTCTTTACAGAGAAAGGATTTCTAAAATTTAAATGGCCACTGGTTGCAATTTAATTTTGTTCCTCATTGGATTGGAAGCAATTATAAATAGAAAAAATGCGATAGTTCTACCAAGGAGAAGGGTTTTTATACCTTTTTATTGTGATTCCTCATAATCACTGCGAATGAGCTATATTTGGAATAAGGCTGAATAATAATTCACACAATTTGTCATCATTGGGTTCAAGGAATAAGCACTTTCCAGAATGTTATTACTTGTCAATTTTAAGAAAGAAAAATCATGTTTTTCCTATACGATAGACACATCTCTAGGTGGCAATGAGTTGTAAGCTATTCTTACGCCTGGAAACAAATCAACGATTTGTTTTCCTTCTCACACCACGCGACGCGGTCCAAGAAACCATGGATATTGATCAGTTGCTGTTAATCGTGTCAAATGTACTTGATGGATTCGTTATTGATTAGCAAGCTTGATAAATGAAATCTCGCACCTCCGTAACCTTGCTGTTTATTCTCTCTCAAGGCTAAGACCTTGGGTTTGATTCCTTACGAGTAAAAATGCACGTAAACATTGTTATCCTTAACAATACTGAGAACTAGTAAAAGTGACAGAGAAGAATTCCTGCACTTCGGTTGAAACATTATAAATTCTCAGCAGCCAAAATATCAATTGCGTTCAAAGGTACACAAGTAACCGTTAGAGCCATTGACTGTTTGATTTGATTACGCACTGGAGGTTTCATATATTGTGTGTATTTTCATTATTCGAGACCGTATTTTCCAAGATGGGGTTTCCTCAATTCATGCTTACAATTAAAGTGAAAGAATACCCACAATTCCTCTCCTGGGAGATTTTGCTTAATACAAGTTTAAGAGTCAGTCCTTCAATTACGCTATTAGTAATTGAGAGAGAATGAGGTATACTGTGAAAGACGTATGGTGAAGTATTTTTCCTTTGTTTCCCCCTTTGAAGCGGACTGTTGGTGAGTGGAATACTCCACATAAATGGCTCAATGATAAGCGTTACATTCAGTAAGGAATGTTATTATTCAACATTATTCATATAATGGTTATCACAGCCATGAATAAGACTGACAGTGAGTAGAAGATACATCTTTCTTGATCTCTCCCAGAAGATAGGTGATCACTACTCATCGTGATACGGTTGCAGAAGTGTGGAGATGATTAAAGGCGAACAATTTCCCTATGTAAACAAGGAAAGTGGATAAAAAGGTATATTCGGAGAACAGGAATGGTGTTTAAAGAACACCGAGGAAAAGCTGGTCGAACGTGGTGATTGGCATGCTGAGGAGCAGTACCTTTTAACCTTAAACAAAGGGATAGATTTTCCTAAAGCGAAAAATATAGACGAGGACAAGGAATTGTAGAGGAGTAGTTTGTATAAACGTGGCAAACATCGTAAGCCTTGTGTCACTGTAACAAGGATCATTACGCGGTTGAACATTACAGAAAGAAGAGCTGTTGAATATGTTTTCGATGGCTGATTGAGATCCAATTACGAAACCTTGGTATGGCTTCATAGTCAATTCGTAGTCTTTCTGAACGCGAATTTTCATCTGCTCGTACGTAATCTCGCATAATCCGCCTCGATTATCCACTCGCTAAGGACGAGTGCACCGGCGAGCCGCATACAAGGAATCCATAAAACATCATCAACACGTTACGCAATCTGCGAAATGATCGAATGCGTTTGCCGACGCGTGGTCGACAGCAGGTTGGTCACTTCCGGGTTTAGGTAATGCGCGCCTCTGCAACTTATTTCGCTTGTGATTCATTGATGCTTGCCGGTAATTGGTTTCGGGATACTTGCCTCGATATTCACGCTTTTTCTGGTGGAGGATTCGCCGTGTAACGGGTTGGCAACGGATACGTCGATGGCTTTGAGTGTGTTGAATAGCCGCTAGCATTCTCGTTCCTGGGTTTCCTTTCACGGTTTCAATGTACGTGCAAAAGGTTACTAGCAAAGCATTTACCTGGAAGTGTAAAGCGGTGTTACAGCAGAGAGGTCGACTAGAAGAACACTCATCTATCGTTATTCTACCTTTCGGTTGTTTCAAGTCTTCCTATTGCTCTTATCGTTATTTCTTGATGACTTCTTTACAATTTGTATCATCCTATATCTCGTCTTTCCCTTGCATTCTACCTTCAGCTACTTCTTATGTATATCTCCCATTTCTAATATAACGAAATAAACCTATAAATGTATACTCATCTGCATTTTTGATTGTATCAGTTATATCTTTACTCACAAATTTTCAAACATCGCTTGATTGAAGTATCGATGAACTTCCGTATAGCCAAGTGCGTTCGTCTATGATGAAATCGGTTCGACCCTCGGTGGGAGTCCTTCTGTGCGAAGTAGTCCTAATTTTTCCTTCGAAGAGCGCATTCGAAGCGTAATAGAAAAGGTGAATAGAATTCAAAGGTTAGCCAGTGGAATTCTTACGGGATGTTCATCGAGAGTAAAAGAAATAGCATACTTTTCCCTAATTCGACCTCTACTTGAGTATTGCTGTGCGATTTGGGATCCTCACAAAGTAGGATTAATTTCCGATCTTGAGATGGTTCAACGTAGAGCAGCAAGGTTCGTCAAATTTCAGATTCGACAGCAGTGTTTCGGCTACGATAGAATCCCTCGGTTGGAACTCTCTTAGTGATGCAAGACGTGAATATCGACGGAAGCTTTTTGATAAATTTATCTCTACCGATTTCGGGGAGGAGATAACTGATATTGTTGTCCCAGTTATAATCTTACGCGATCTTTGGTAGAAAACAAAAGAAGCGATACAGGAGAGTAGTTGCCAGGATAGATAATTACTTTTTGTCTTTTTTTCCTCGAAGTATTTGAGAAGCTAATTGTATTCCAGGGTAGATAGGGATGTCGGTGTTTTACACCCCCTGCCACGCGCCACTGGCGGTTTGCAGGGTTTAAATTTAAATGTAAATGTGTAGTCTCTATTGCCGAATCACTCTCAGCAATATTTGAAATAATGAATCACCAAGGTTGGTCTCCAAAAATGAATATAAATCAGAAATTTATCAGGAAAATATTTGTTAGTTGAAACCTCTTACAATTGAATGAATATACATAAAGAACATTATCCATACATTTGAAA
This sequence comes from Sympetrum striolatum, assembly GCA_947579665.1. Classification (NCBI taxonomy): domain Eukaryota; kingdom Metazoa; phylum Arthropoda; class Insecta; order Odonata; family Libellulidae; genus Sympetrum; species Sympetrum striolatum. The sequence continues at coordinate 64,082,627 of OX388351.1, read as the reverse complement.
ATAAGTTCTCCTACTATTGCCCTCTGATTAGGAGGGTTTGAAGATGCAATTTTATTTAAGAATTAAAATATGTGATTTAATGAACTGTTGCTTTTTCCAGACATCGTGAACAGATACTAATGTAAACAATGCAAACTTTTTCTCGGGTATCGATCACGATTTGGCTTGATATGTAGAGGAACGCAAATTTGATGAAAAGTTTTGGTTAATATAAAATGTTTGAAAGTTTCGAAGAATAAAACTGCCGACTATATGGAAAGATAAATAAACCCGAAAAAAAACCTTTGTTTTCCCTCTTTCGTATCACAAGTCGGGTGGGAAATCTGAATGTAACCGATAGTATGCCCTGTGTGGGTATAAACATTTTGAATTATTATCATTACATATACTGCAGTAAGACTATTGTTTGGTAGCAGCAGGTATACATTCAAGTAGTACACAATATGTACAACCGCTCCAAAATTTCTAACGCCAGTTCCACAAATACCAAAGTTTCAAAACTACATCACCATAACCACAATCAGTAACAGAACACACAAATACAGCAACATTCAATCCATAAATTATCCCACGGTCACAGTTACCACGCAGTTTACTCATTGCATCAGGATATTTCATGTAAAAATAGCAAAACTCTCCAGGAATAATGTTTTTATAAAAATGTTTGTTTAAATGTTTAAATTTTTAATAAAAATGTTTGTTTAGCTTTTTAATAAAAAAGTTTGTTAAATGTTGAATTTTTTTATATTTTTTTAATGTTTATATTTGAAATAAAGAAGTTTATGTTTAAATGTTTCAAATAAAAAGTTTTATGTTTTAATGTTAATATTCCAATATTTAGTATGGCTAATTCAAACCATTTAAGTATTTCATCAGGTGTTATCTTAGCTTTAATTGCATAAAATTAAAATATAAAATTACAGAAAAATATGAACTTTTAATAAGCAACGTAAAATACTTTGCTTTCATAAGTCTTTGCGTCGAACTTCGTTTTCAGCTCATATTTATTCATAAATAATTTGCTATTTATTAATTTAAAAACAGAATAAAAGTTTGGATTTTCTCACAAGAGAAATTGAAAAATAATTCTTCCGCTTTAACTAAACGTTGCTGAGAGCATCTTCAAATACCTTTGATGGTGACATAAGACATGCTTCCGTAATTTTCCCATAGCTTGCGTCGCAGTTGAATTCGATCTGGGTCGGAAAAATCAGGTCTCCATAGGTTTAGGGTTTCACATAGGATTAGCTGGCGCGATCGATGCGCCCTCGAGCGTGGGTGGGAACAGCCGGAACTACGCATCGGTGAGAATTTGGCGCGCCGTACCCTAGGATTACGAATTGACGAATTCAAACGCATTTCGCAACCGCCTCACTCGTATCTCGGAGTAATTTATCATTGATTATAAATCTGATCGTATATGAGCGTCATTCTTATCTCGAATTCGTTATTTTTAAAGGGTGACTAGTATATCTTGCTAATGAATAGAAAATAATATGATGACCGAATGTTCTATGTTACACAAAGTGAAAAAATCTGATGTGGCCAGCAGATGAATTTCTCCATATATAAGATGTAAATATTTATCTACGACAGTATTTTCGATCTCTAGTTTTAATCTAAACTTGAAAGATATATACAAATACATTTTTTGTAATTTTTGTAAATAACTGTATATACCTAAATATCAGATTAATGGAGGAATTTTGCAAAAACGGAAACGAGCTTCGAAAAATAAAGTTCGACTTCCGATCAACCGATTTACTCCAAAAACTAATCAACTCTAACGGCACCTGCTAAAGAGCTATATATAAAATTTAGTGTTGATACGACAGATAGTTTTCATGTTAGAGCGCCCACAAAGTACATAATCAGAAACTTCCGGTTTATCAGTATTTCACGAATAACTCCTAAACAATAAGTGATACAAGAATATGTTTAATACAAAAGTTATAGTAAATTACAATTTCTAATATGTTTATAAAAATAGTATATACCTAAATATCACATTTATGGAGATATTTTGCAAAAACGGAAATGAGCTTTGAAGAATAAAGCTCAACTTCCGGTGAACCGATTTACTTTAAAAACTAATCAACTCTGACAGTACCCACCACAGTGCTATCTATGAAGTTTGGTATTGATACAACTAATGGTTTTTACGTTAGTGCGCCCACAAGCACACACACACACAGACAGTCGATTTTTTCATGAAAACAATACTTTCTCTATACTACGTATATGGAGAAAGTAAAAAAAGAACCGCGTGAATCTTGTACTCCTCGGAGTTTAGTGTTTCTATAGAGTTTACTAAGGCATTGGGTTATTTTCCGTTTTATTATTATTTGTAGAATTCCAATTGCCCATCCTCCCAGTGTCGTTCTATTAGATTTTAAATATTGGACGATTTTGTTCTTAGGTAACATATTTTATGCGAAATAAAGATGTATTGTTTTCGATATTTCCAATTTCATCGTATTGCGATTACCTATGATTTTCCTTTTATTCATTGGGCCTTCAAAGAAGTGCAGTTCTCGAATCCCTTTCGGAATTTCCATTGCACAATTCGGGGTTCTATTCTCTTTCTCCAATTTCCAAGCATTCGAAGGAATTCGTTTTGCACCTATTTGCAAATGTGAGGCTCAGAATCAATTCTCAGAAAGAGCCTCATTGGTTAGAAACGTTTCTAGTCCAATATGACTTGGGTAAACGCGGAGAATTCCTAGAAAAGCCAAGCGTAGGAACATTTAGTAGATAATCGAGAAATTTTAATGAGAGAGGAGGCGGATGCGTTACGAGATTTATCACGTAGTACCAAAAAATATTCCTTTGCTTAAAGAAATAAAAATCAGTCTTACGGAAAATGTAATTCAATCAAATTCATATGTTAAAATGATTTATATTAACCTTTCATCAGTCGCGCCTATTTTCATAACACGAGCAGTCGCGCGTTGTATTTCATACAACAGATCGTTTTTCGGCCAAAGTCGTAAAATTAATTGAAATAATTATTATTTTTGAGTTATAAAATTTAAGTAATAATATAATTTAAGAGGAATAATTTAAGAAGTAAACAAATTTTAATAATAAATATTTCTATTCACCTTTATTTATTTACATGCGTTCATAAAGTACCTAAAAAGCCAGATGTCTATTAGAATTTGAAATGCGTCTAATAAAGTTTAAGATGAAATAAGTGAAAGACTCCATGTAAACGTTATAATTAGCAAAAATAGAGTTCACTGGGTGGAGGACCACCCAGGTAGAAACGGGACCCGAAAAACCGTGTGTTGTACAGAATACAACAGCGCGACTGACGGAGGGTTAACATTTAAATTTTGTTATATGATTAGATGTTCGAGAATTATAGCGAAACATATTTCTAAATATGTCTTGTTTTTGTGCATAATATGCATTTGTTTTTTTATTCTTTGTAAATTAATCGTAACTTATTTTCTTATAGTATAAAATGATAGACTTACGAATGAAAGGAGGAGTCGATAAAGTAACTGGAAAGATTTCTTTGTCATGTAATTCATTCAAACACTCCAATGCCGAAAATATTAAGACCCCTTTCCTTATTTTTCTCTCCAGGTATTAAACACTAGTTTGATATCGACAATAGAGTCAAATTATTGACGAATAGAATTGTTTTGAGCAGAATCTCAATGTTTTCTCTCATTCGCGGCTTTCCTTGTTCAGTTTCACTTGAAAATCATTTTTAATTATCTCCCAAGTAAATATATATTCATGCGCAATTATGGTAATTGGAAATGAAACATAGAACGTGCACCTTTTCACAGATGCGAATAAATCTTTCGAAGTTTTGCAAAAACGCGCAGAAAGTAAATCGCGCAGGGCGAAAGGGAATCCGACATTCAGTCTTTCCTCAAATTTTATCCTTTATTCTGTTTTCCATTCTGTTACTGTTTACGGCGTAGTGTTTTGAACTTTATTTCTCGAAAAAATTCAATTCGACGTTCAGATGTCAATATAAGTACCTACGTAGCAGGACTCCGGAGAAGTGCACCGCCATAAACATCTCGAATAAGAAGAAACCTTAGTAAGCCCCATCTTGTGTTTGTCGCCACCGCCTCGCTCTCCTTTATTTCCCCGGGCTTCCGTCTTCTTTCGCATTTTTTATAAAGCCTTACAAGTATCAGCTTCGGTGCCCAAGATGAAAACGGTGGGAGATATTTCGACAGAAAAAATTCGCACAATTTTTCTCCCCGTGCTTCTCCGGAAATTAACGTTCGGTACGATGCGTCTTCGCAGAGTGTCCGAAAGGTCAAGCGTACAGATGAAAGGGATTTGTTTTTTACGAGCCCACCTCTTGTTATGTCAAATACCTAAAATTTCAAGCTCGAAGAAATCCTTAATCCGTTTGACGACTCCTTTGGTTATTTCCCCGAACACTCTCAATGTTTACCTTCCGCTCAGTCTCCCTACTATTGGATTCTACCCACATAACTATCCTTCCTAATGTACAAATCTACAATCACCGTACTCCATTATTCAACCCACGCACCTCAGTTCTTCAATGAAAACCCTTTGGCCCTTTATATTTCTTCGTATTTTATCCGCTACCGCGCACTTAAATTGTTCGCCAAACCCCACCTCAAAGACCTCAAAGTCTCCTGATTCCATTCATAAAAGTAACACACTATTCTCACTTGGTTCCTCATCCAGATCAATAGTGCACGTTTCATACAGCTGCTCGATTCTCACCAACACAACAGCTTCCTATCTCTTCTAATATTTATCGAATGATTATTCTTCACCTTTTCTATCAGATTCAGTTGTAAAGACCTACAGGTTTTCGTTTTCTCTCCCATATACGTGTCCATAGGGTGTTATATATTCGACTCTTCTATATTTTTTATTTGGATAACAACTATGTACCTATGTTCAGTTTCGATAGATCTATCGCAAAATATTCTCATCGGTGCGTTTTTGGCATTTTCTTAGTCTGATGATTTTCGCATCTCTTTCCAATTGTAATTCGTCCCTGGCTCGATTCCGGCGAGACCCGAGTTTTCCCTAATTACGTTGATGGCGAAACCTATTGCAAACAGAATTTCATGGAATATTTCGTGTTGGTCGTACCGTTTCATTATACGCCTCAGCTTTGACAAATTCTCATTTAAGCGTACTTCCAATTATATATTTTTTAACTACCGGCAATGCACCAATCACTGACTGACATATAGTTTTATCATATCAAACAATATTTCAAGAATTAATTGTACTAATTAATATATTAAGAATTTCATATCCGAAAATAATTTGGTGCTAACTAGGGCAGGTAAGGGACAGAGTGTAGTGATGTGTGATAAACAACAATATGTGGAAAGTGCTGTGATTTTTCTTTACCTTTTTATCTTAATTAATTATTATTTATTTTATTAATTAATTAATCTATATCGCCAACGTCCTTTTTCAACATGGTCCCTTGCCATTACCCTCTCCTCTTCTATTGCTATAAAATATGGTCGTGCCGAATGACGTGGTGAATGTAGACGAAATTAGCAAGTAATTTTAAAAATTAAAGTTATTTGAACCAAAAATTCTTACCTTTACCTATTTTTTCTTTTCTACAATCGAGATAATTTTATAAAAGGTACAATAACCTACGCCTATCGACTCCGTCTTCGATGGTAAAACATACACAATACTGCTATTTGCTTCCGATCCCTAATTAAACACCTCGAAAATGAGATGAGAGCGAAGCGGTGGGCTTAGAATTAACTTCGAGTAGAGAAATTCCTCATCCGATTTCATTTAGACCGTCCTCTCTCCAAACGGAGAGTATATTACGGAGAAGTGTAATCATGAGAAGGATTGGAAGACAAAAAAAATAGTTTTTCTCCAACGCCGGAGAAGCAACCGGGCCTGTTAATGTCCCGGTTCTTGTGTGTGAAAGCATCCTTACCCCGGTTTCACGACCATTTTATGACCGACCGGACGAGAGAAACCGGTGTGTGTGTAACTAGCCTAAAGGTGGCAGAAAAGATGTTATTGGGTAACAAATGAAGACATGTTTATCGATAAATATGATGTACGAGCGTACGAGATATATTTCATCTCACAAATTTTCTTGATGAATGTTAAAATTTTACTAAAACCCAAGAGAAGTGTTTTAAATAATTACGTCTAGATTTAGAAAACGATTTTTGATGTCCCTGTCACCATATTAATAAAATAATTTGATAATACATCTCTAATGTTTGTATTATTTGGTGTGGTGCTTGTATTTCAATGAACTCCACAATTCTGGAATTGAAATCCTTAACTCGTACATGAATTCATATTGAAACGTGGGACGAGTATACTACGGTTCAAAAGAAAGAGGATTAATTTTGAAATCTGTTCTTCAGAAGCTACAATTTCACTGATAAGTGAAGTTATGCCACATAATCTCTGAAGATGTCAAAGAGTAACGACAACCAACCGTCAGCATATTACCGTTAAACTCGGGTTTTGACTTAGCTCTTCGGCTTATTAGTACGTTGGTATTATGTTAGCTCTATGATAAAATGGAACTTGCAACAATTGCATAAATTGATTTGACCTCTACGTTTCCTTCTGTTTCGTGCAGCATTTCGTTACCCTTGGATTTCCTAGAAACAGTGTTCGCCTGGTTTTGAGTAACTCCATCTGATCCCTAGCATTTGCAGTTGTTTCCGCACAATTCCCTCTAAAAGACGCAAGACATTTGGTCATCTCCGATTGCGCAGAATCTTTCCGAAACAACTTCACCAAATGACCTTATTAGGGACAGAGGTGGACTCATATTCGAGGGATTTCACAGTAGAAAATAATGATGTCAAAATATGTGAATAAAGATGACTATAATGATATTTATTCTTTAGATTCTTCGAAATTGCTCTCTACAGTATCCATAGAAAGTTTTCTAATTGAAAATCTATACGTGCTGGCAATTCGCTTCTATGCTGCTTTTCCTGTAATTGGGCTCTCCTCTTTTTAAATCATCTCTTTATTATATGTATTATTATTCCTTGAGAGTATTTTCGTGTTGTGAAATTTATGTTCTAAAGTATTTTACATCAATGCGCATCAAATAACTGATGAGGCAAAATAAACACCATGTTTCACACCTATTATACGAATTTCATGCCCTCTGTTGATTTTTAAACAAACATCAATTTCTAAAACCGCAATCAATAACTTTTGTCTACATTTACATTCACACTTCTTATATATACACTTTTTGTTACAACGATGACGGCGTGAAATATTTAAACTGGTTACTTAATTTTACTTACTTTTGTAAAATTATGTAATGCATGTATTTCTTTTAAATGCGCCGCTTTACCAATATGACTTTGAAAATCATTAACTTCATATATGACGGGTACTCTCAGGTTGACATATTTTGCATTTATGGCTGATTTCTACCAAAATTCCTTTATTTAATGTTAATATATCTAATCGTAAATAAACATTCAACAAGAGTTTCCCACGAGGTTAAGGATAGAATTGTATTGGGCCTTCAGGAAAATTTTGACCGCTGGTTAAACGAGAATTGTTTGCTAATAGTATTATTAAAAAACAGACATCCTCTTCTCTATGTGGACAAACAAACGAGATGAGCTCAATAACCAATAAATTACTCTTTTTGTTGTTATGATTAAGGAGCGACTGAAATGGATGTCATTACTCAGCACCACTCTGAAATGAAGAGGTTTTATATCAGCGTAGACTGAAAGCGAGACAGAAGAAAAATAAATGAAAAAGACATGTTTCCTTATAATGTACCAGAAGATATTTGAAAAAAAAACATTCATCGAGATATGGAAGCAGAAACTGTTTTAAACGTATCCTACGGATATTTAAATAACTTCAAACAGGGGTATCAAAAATAAATTAATTATAAAAGTTCAGAGAAATTACATTCTCAGATGATGCAACCGATATAATGCGACCCCCCTGTTATATGGGCCGTTCTGATACTGCCAGAAAGATTAGGGAAGTAGATGCTAGAACGAATCGCTTCAAAAATTCATTTTTTCCGCGAAGTATACGCGAAAGCAACTGTTTAGGAAAATTGAGTCAAGGAGCTTGCACCCCCTGCCACTCGCCAAAAGGCGGCTTGCAGGGTTCTTACATAGACATAGACATAACTTCGACGTAGGTAAATTCTGTCTGAACTCGAAAGTAACTTCGATTGGAAGAGTTATCTCGAATGCGTAAGATAACGAAGCTAGGACGTGTATGTCCACCAGGGCCAGAGAAAAAAACGTGTATTGAACGCCTTTGATGCGGGGATTGATGAAAAACCTTTTGGCATTTTCGGAAGGCAATACATCTCTGTTTTTTCCTGGAATTCTACCCCTTAGCACATCAATTAGCCGAGATCCACCATCTTTGTTGTACGGAAATTTTCCCCTGCTATTATTAGCGTTCTGCTTAAAAAAAGAATCGGAGGCTTACGGTCAATGTTCTCAATTTCCGTTAAGAGCAGTTTCTTCTCCACCTGCCTTGATCCACATTTCCCTTCGCCTCTCTTTGTCATCCAGCTTCCGCCTTCTCCCACGCCCCCTTTAACTGGGACTCCTTTTTGCTCCTTCAACTTTCTCCGTTCAGATTTGCCTCTGCGGAATGCCGATTGCGTTGCTTCGCGTGAATCGATGAGACTAGGTCGTGCTCTCCACAAGAAAGTGAAGATATCAAGAGTGCCTTTGCATTTATCCTTCGCAGAACTCATCGTAGTCCGTATAAATCTACACCTACATCTACATTAATACCCTACAAGACGCCTTTCGACGTGTGGTAGGGGGTGTAAGCACCAGTTGAATCTAAACTAACTTCCTTATTCGGTTATTGTCGCGTATCATTCGCGGAAAGAATGAATTTTTAAAACGATTCGTCCTGGCAACTATTTCTCTTAACTTACGGTCATTATCGGATCGACCGAGGTAGCAGGGGGGTTGCATGATACCGATTGTATCTTCCGAAAATGTAGTTGCCCTGAATTTATTAAGCAATCGCAGCCTAGCTTCCAATCTCCTTTCTTTCAAGGATTCCCAACCTACGTCTGAGAGCATTTTTGTAACGCTTGCTTTTTTTATCGTAGCATTTCTTAACAAAACGAACCGCTTTACGCTGCACTTTCTTGAGTTCGCGAGTACATGTTTCATCCGCCGGATCCTATATACTTGCCGCATATTCCAGAAGGGGTCTGACCAAGGTAAAATAACATCGTTCTCTCACCTTTTCATCGCTTTTACCGACAATACGCTTTACAAAGCCAAGCCTTTTACTTGCTTTGCCGCAGATTTTTCGAATATGCGTGCTCCAATTTAAGTTATTAGTAATGTTGATCCCGAGATATTCAACTGAATTTACTACTTTTATATTAATTCCATTAATTTTGCACGGGTGATTTGGACGCATTTTTTTCTTTTCGAAGATAACAGAGAAAAAAATAACACTGCTGAAACTGGAAGAAAAAACATTATAAAAGAAAAATAAAGAAAGCCTTGGTTCTACTCAGCACTTCTCCACAAGTAAACTACTGCTCAGCTTTACGGGGCAGTTGGACAAAATTCGCCGGCTACTGGTGGGTCGATAACCGATGGTCAGGCACTCAAGGGTCGCTAATGATGTTCAGAAGAACGCGTCCTTTCACCACGAAGGTTAGGCGAAGACTGTATAAAAGCTACGACACGTATTAAATCACGAGCCAAGCTGCAATGCGCAGCAATATCTGTATTTTGCATGTTTTCATTATTTAGTTTGTTTTGTATTTTACAAGCTGAAGTTTCCATTGGAGAATAGTGATAGGATTAAATAAATTCACTCTATTTTTAAAGAGAACAAACTTAAATCTCTTGTCTTAGCTCGCTTATATGGGATAGATGATCAAAAACGAAGATTTTAAGTGAAAATCCCATCCCTATTATCAAAGTTGTAAGATATGAATTTTATTTTCCATGAATCTCACTCTTCTTAAAATATGAATATGTACGGATGATGTAATATCAATGTATGATTTTATGTGTCCTTGTAGAGTTTATGTAATTTATTCGTATCACTTATAAAACTCATCTATAGCTCGCAAGATAATTCTTTTTTATTTAATTTTGCATTGAAAAAAGCCAGCAAACAATCAGCTATATATTGACTTCTTGTGGGAAAAACTCCGCTTTGATTGATACGAATAGAAATATATGCGCGATAAGAAATTGTGTCACTTCTAAATGAGGTGCAATATTTTCATCCTCTGGTTCTCAATTTAAGGCGAATATTTACCCTCGCTCTCAAAATTATAGTATAGAACGGCTAAACTGCCTGTTGTGTTTCTATGGGGATATAAATACTAATAACTTACTAATTGATGACGTCATAAATGTGAGTGGGACCACAATAAGGCGAATTTGAATGGGAAACAATATACGAAGATAAAAATAAGAAAATTTTCCGCTGTTAAATAATCCATCGCTTAGTACTTGTCTCAATTCGAATGACCAATAACTACAATCATTTTTAACTAGTAAATGCCCAAAAACAACGAAAAAAGAACTTGCGCCTTTTTCCAAAACCACTAACCTACATTTAATATATTAATTTATAAAATATACCAGACGATGATTGTTATAATAGAGTTAAAATATCGTCAGCAATATTTTCTGGAAGGGTTTACCCTTCTAAGGGTCTAGTAAGGAAGATTATTTTTGTTTTCTACGATGTTATAACTTACTTTCTTCTCTTGGATGCCTTACCAAATTGCTTCGGTTTATCGCATCGGAAGTTGAGATTTGGATTTCCTCTGCGCAGCAGTTATTTTTCGCAGGTCACTTACTCTACTTTCAATCCTAGCACTTCGTTCTTTGCATTAATGCACTAAGTCGTAATTCAACGAAAAGCAGGTCATGGCCAACTTGGAAATTCTTACAGTTTTAAGAAAACGCCGAAATCCATTTCGCGGTTCAAAACCTTGATAGCGCCGAATAAAATTGAAGGACAGAGGAATTGTATTGGCTAAAGCATATTATACATTATTATTAATGCATGCTAAAAAGCAACACGGAAAAAGGGAAACGACAAGCATATTTTAAATTCCATAGTTGATTTTTAATTTGATTCCTAACATGTATTCATTATTGAATCTGTTTTATAGAATAATGTGAACCAAGTAGCCAGTATTTCATGTATAATTTCAATGAAATGGTTCGCAAAGTTATTTTAATTTCCTGTCTATTTATATGTATGTATATTTTCATGTAATTACTCCTTTAGTTAATCGATGATTGTCCATTGATCCTCCTCGGGGAAATGAAAATTTAAAATGTAAAAAAATGCTATGAATTGACTGGACTTGATACAGATAGATAATATTATAATTAATACGTGAGAAAAACTTTTTACTCAACTAAAAGAATATTTAGTCGCTTTACAAGTTTGCAATCACGATGATGATTCACCTCCGATCGTAATTAAAAAATTCAAAATGTATGAACTTGTTGAATTTTCAAGTGAAGGATTCAAACAGAGTAGAATACTTAGACAGAATTTGAACCTATAAAAATTATACAGATGGTGGGGACATAACAAATCCGAAGATTTCTGCAATAATATAGTTCTTATTTTCTTTGCTTGATCGTGGGGAAGTATTACTTGATGGATAATATTATTAATCGTGCTGATTAAGACACACTCGTAAGTTAAACGAAGAGGTATTTCATCGAAGCTGCATGTGCTAAAATCCCAGATATGGTTGCCATCAATATTTATTATATTACGTTGCTGTTGCTTGCAGCACTGCTCGCATTTATACTTATTTGGAGCGAACGGTTGATAGCTTATGAGTGACATCACCGCTGACGAGGGACACAACACTTCACTCATACAGCGGTCGCTGAGCACGTCAACTGTCTTCGGCAGAATGCAAATGTCTGAGCGGACACTCAAATTATTAACGATGCAAATGAATAACAATGCAATTTCTCAAGTGGAACTTGTTGATCAGTTAGGTAAATATTATCTGTTTCCTTTCTAAGTGTCAGAAATGGAGGCGAACAAAATATCGAAATAGCGATGGATAATCGGCCACGGCAATGAAACTCGTGATGTGCAAACAGCCAGCAGTACTGCCCGTTGATTATCATGAAGCATGAAACACTGCAATAGTGAAATGGAAGACAGTCTACAGGGAAAACGGACACGAATATAGTGAGACAGGATTAAACTAAATCGATTGTATTCGTCAACTAGACGAGTAGCCTTGCTTACCAAGAATATGTCAGCGGAATCAGTGCAAGTAATTGCATCACTACAACCCCAAGAAAAACACTTTTCGCCTGATGTGGTGAGGGGCGACAACAGCATCATTCAGTAGCTCTCGTATTGAATGAATGGAACTATGAAAGAGGTTAATGAAACACATTTTTGTCTATCCTGAAAAAGAAAAGAAATATTTCGTCATCAAAATATGGTGCCAAGAGCATTTATACGAATACAATTTCAATCAAGTCTGCCAATGAATGGAATTTCAATTTTATCGAAATGAAAACGTTTAATTTTTTAGGCGAATGAGAATTTTAATTTTAATTCCTAAGAAAACATGAAAATACGAGATATTTAGTCCAAGAGAAAATTCCGCCGTTTAAGTTTTTTACTTTATACAATTTCTTACTTTTTTCCTGTTTTTATTCGAAACTTTTTAAACATAAAAGTTGTCTATTAAGCCTTTGCTACGTCTTCTTTAATCAATAATTTTCTTTGGTTATTCATCTATTACCGGAAGACCAAAGTTCAACGATACTGCCTTCAAAGAGGATGTTTTAGTCTTTGCATTACATAAGAGTAATTCGAAAATCAGTCACCGGGGAACGATTAGTGTGAGGTACTTAAATATCTCTATCTGAATAGCGAATGAAGATAATGTCTTCTATGAGAGTCTGTACGATTTTTTGTGTCCCAGTGTGCTTGACGACTCTCTCACTTAACAAACAGGTTTGAGCTATATTAATTCTATATCTTTTCCTAATTGTAGGAGGCATACGTGAAGATGTGCGATGATAGTGGAATAGCTTTGGTTTTAATTGATGATATATGAATTATTAAGACTCATTTCTTCTTTTTAAGTATAATGTCAGTCTCCGAAGTCTGTTGGGAAGTAACAGAGGAATCGGTGAAATATCCTGGGTTAAACCTCACTTGGCATGTGTTACGCACATCCATATCATTTGCGGGAGAGCACTAAGAAAATAGGCTTTGCCAAGAGGATAATTGGTAGGAGGGATTCGTGATGGATGTTGCTTTGATTTAATTAGGCCTCACCCAGAGCATGCAGGCAAAGGACCACGCCGAAAAGTGTTTTATTTATGATGTAGAAAAAAATACAACCAAAGGAAATACGTTTTTTAAGAGTGATATCTACAATCATTTTATGATTTGGTTTAAATGCTTAATACAGTGCATCATCATGTCCAGAAGCTAGTTCAAGCGCTGGGAACGTCAAGAGAAAAAGACAGGTGCTGACGTTACAGCAAAAAGTGGACATAATAAATAAACTAGATCGTGGTGTCATTTCATCCAATCTTCAGCAGGAATACAATATAAGCAGGAAAACTATACGTGATATAAAATCGCAGAAGGACCAAATTCTTCAATTTGTTGCAGAATCTGACTCACCGGTAGTCGTTTCGAAAAGAAAAACTTTGCGGGGACGGTTATGTATAGTTTTCTTTAAATAAAAATTTTCCATAATATTTATGCGCATTATTTCGTACTGTAACCCGTCAATAATAAATATGTAATTTACAATGAGGATATATCAATTTAGCAGTAACACTGTTAAGTGAAAACGTCAATTTTTCGTTGTAGGAGTTCATCAGCCCTTTCCGTAACTCTATTGACGCACCATAGACCTTCTTCCGGTTCTCTCACTTGTCTGAAGCCGGCCCTGGCTGAAACAACCTCCATGTGAGCAACAAAATCATTTTACATTTTCTCCACGTCATTGTTATCCTTTCTGGATTTTCTTGTTGATTTCCTTAAGACGAGCGTTATGAAATCTTCATTTCAATATTCGCTAGCCTTCGTAATAATCCTCTTATCTCTCCGTGTTTGAGTTGCATATTTTACGTCGCGAAAGCCGCGTGTGGCATATCTCTGTGCAAGTGGTTCTTGCATGTGCTGTTCTCCATGAACGAAATTTAGAGAAGACGATTGAAATTTAGGAGTAAGCAAATCTGAAGTCATCACAAATAATAATCATTCATACGTAAGAAAAACATCGAGAATTAAAGTTGTCATAATCATTTTCCTCACTTCTTACTTAGTCAATCAACAAACAGCTTCTAAGCAAGAGCATAAGTTGGATCAAAATGAAAATAGTTTTCTTGATGAAGGAGTACAAGCTAAAGTGATAAAGATCATCGTTTCTGCCGCTAACTTCGGAACTACATTTATAATAATGATAAAAAACTTTATTCGGACGCGATTAAGGCCATCTACAGTATACTTTTATCAAACTCATGTTTTTCCAATTCTTTCCGTCCGAGCCTCTCGATGTCCGTTTCTGAAAAATTCTGCGCTTTTTTCTCTCGTAAGGTAACATTGGAAAATAAGGGTCGTACCTATCGAAGCAGTTAACAGAAGCAACTGAAATTACTTTGGTCCTAGAATTTAGACTATGCACAAATATTTAATCAAACTACGTAAAACGTCAACCTTTAAACGTCGCATTCAATACATTCGTTTGGTAAATCCGAAGATAGAGATGGACCGTTACATTCGTCATTGGGGTCATCCGAGGTACATAAATAGCACTTCTGCAAATGCATAATTATTTCAAATTTAAGCGCAGAAATGTATATTTTCGTAATATGTGAAGTAAAAGCGTTCATTCGACTGTAAATGTCATCTGGGAGGGCTGATTTTTTTTAAACCGCTGAAAACGTAGTCGTAACGAAAATTTTCTCGTTCCATCTCGAAAGGCATCTTTCATAAGTGCTTTCGTAAGGCCCTTTCTTCTATTTTTGGTCCAATGTCCCCTTAGTCGCCATTTTCCTCCAAATATTTGCGGTCGCGTCCTGTTGTCGATGCATTCCATCGAAGTAGTCCGCGAGAGTGAGAGCGATGCGGGGAAAGGTGCGAACGGCGCCCGACGGCACCTCCTCATAATCACGGTTTCACGAATTACTCGGCAAACTTTCACGGGAAATCCTTGTTTGAGATATTCGTGTTTACAATGACAAACAGAGACGAACAAAAAGGCTTCGAAATCCTCTAGAATAAATATCGAATGAAATGTACGCAACTGAATATGGGAAGTTCCCACCAAATGCGTTCTCATTGCCCTGAAATCGGTCCCGACTTCGATTCCCGGTGGGAGAACTTATATGACGTTAGTTGTTGAAGCACTTTTAACGATAGTAACAGTGCTCGAAGTATGGGATTTATTCATGGAATTAAAATCATCGTTCAGTATTCATCCTTACCTGTGGTATAGCATCCTTAGCAGTACTTCTTTTTCTTCTGGTGTCCTGCCTGTCGGCAGGTCCCATACACCGCAACTGTTTCCACTTAATCCTGTCCCGGGCTTCTTCTTTGGTCTCCTCCTCTCTTCACCCCATCTATTAATTTCAGCTTTCTTCTTCTCTTTTCTCCTTCCACCGTTCCTTCAATAGCAGTAGTTAAAATCCCCTTCCCTCTTATACTATGTCCGATCCAGCTTCCTTTCCTCTTCTGTATTGTGCGGAATAATGTTTTTTCCTCCCCAACTCTTCTAAGCACTTCATCATTACTTATTCTACTCACCCATTTTATCCTCTCCATCTTCCTCCACACCCACATTTCAAAAGCATCAATCCTATCCTTCTCTTTTCTTCCCAAGGTCCATGTTTCGCATCCATATAACGCTCCATACATAACATTTCTCCAATCTCTTCCTCAGGTCTAGATTAATACTACTGCACAGCACATTTCTCTTCTTATAGAAGGCTTCCTTTGCCATAGCTATTCTTGTCTTGATCACTACTCTTCCAACCCTCCGTCAGCATGCTCCCCAGATATCTATACCTTTTAACCTGCTCTATTCTTCTACCCTCATTAGCAGTAATATATTCCCAAAATATTCAATTCCTCGCAAATAATTGTCCATAGTATTTCAATTCGATTCTAATTATTTTATAGCGCATTGTTAATTTGAGCTACTTATGTCGTGCAGAATAGGAATAAAATTGTGACTCCGAAGTAAAACGTTTTGATTCATTCAGTACTAAGGCTGAAAAGCTTATCAGAAACATATCAGAGCCGTTTTCAAACGAAGCCGATCATGCCTAGTGATATCTGGCAGAAATTAAATTGATGTTCAGTCGAGGCAATGGAAGAGCATATGGGGAAATAAAAGCAAAGATTCGACGTAAATATTTAGTAATCGCGTGTGAGAAACTCATACGAGCTCTTTCTCTATTACTCTCAGAATTATTTGTTTCATTCGAATTTATTGTAGTTTAGATTTTATTAACATTAGAGTTTCTGACAGTAGAACATAGATTGTTAATTTCAGTAATTAACAGTAATTAAATTTAAAATTATTTAACTTACTATCAACCATCAAGGGATCTTGGCCACACTTGAGGAATTAATTTATAATGAAATTCTGGTCGGTAATTATTCCATATTTGTACATCTTATACTATTTCTATTCATTCATATTCGTAATTTATTTCCATGGTAATACCTAACCAGTTTCTCAGATCACGTTGAATTAAACGCGATTCAACCTCTATGAAAGAGTCTGTTAGAAATGAAGGCCTTCCTTCGTGAATCTGGAGGTCCACTTAGATGCCACATTAATATTTGTGAGTCTGCCAAAGGAATGGATTGGGATGCGCCTTTCCACTCGCTAATCACTCGCTCTGCACACACCGTGCCCTGGACGAACGGCGTTTTCACTCACTTTTTAGACGGGTTCTCGGAAGCAACAGTCATTTGCGTGACAAAACTTTTACTAGGAAATGATAGCGACGCTTCAGAATTCGGATTAATCCGGGAGTTCGCACTATTAGTATAGAATAGTAGGAAAACAGAAGTGTGTTTGTTTGAGGATCTCTTAATTCATTAAAGGTAACAAAGAAAATTGATAATGACTATCGAATGAAGAAACCAGTCGAAGGTAGATAAATAATAATACTAATAATGATTTTCATTTGTCCAATGACATATATTGTATAGGATACACCATAGCTAATACATAGTAGTAGAAATTACAACATGTAAATTACAAGTGGCTACAGCTGGATACACTTATACACTTATATACATATATATTTACTCTTACCTATTTCTTTCATTAAAAAGATCATCCACACCATAGAATGTTTTACAAAGTAAATATTTTTAAAAACATTTTTGGAAATGCACACCCTTCAGTTCATTTGGCAGCATTTTATGTATTTTTAAAGACATTATTACGAAGCTTCTGACAGTCAAACCAAGCCTATGTAACGAGGTCCTCGATATACATCTTCCTGTTGCGATATATGCTTCGCGGGAAAAACGACCAAAATTAACTATCTGTCCATGCAACTACTTCCCTGTATCGCTTTTTTGTTTTCTCCCGAAGGTCGCGCAATTTTATAACTGGGATAACAATATCTCCTCCCCGAAATCAGCAGTAATAAATATATCAAAAAGCTTCCGTCGATATTCACGTCTTCTATCACTAATAGAGTTCCATCCGAAGTATTCTATCATAGCCGAAACACTGCTGTCGAATCTGAAATCTCCCTTGATGAACCTTGCTGCTCTACGTTGAACCATCTCGAAATCGGAAATTAATCCTACTTCGTGAGGATCCCAAACCGCACATAGGGAAAAGTACGCTATTTCTTTTACTCTCGATGAACATCCCCTCAGAATTTCACTGGCTAACCTTTGCATCCTATTCGCCTTTCCTACTAAGCATAGATGTATGCATTGTCATTATTCAGTCATTATTACCATATACCATACGAGCCATCAGTAGCAAGTGGCAGATGTAGTAACACCTACATCCTTACCTTATCTCTAATAGACCGAGGAAGGAACAAGTAGAAATGCGATTACTCTCTTACAGTGTCATTCAATTCGTCTAAAACCTCTGAACCGATGCATTTTTTTAAAAAGCCTCTATCGGTAGACATTCATTTCAAATAAATTAGCTCACTCGATCTTGAGCAAACTTATTTATTCGAGTTTAAAATCGTTATTGCCTTGTTTCCGGTATATAAGGGATTTAAGGCCAGAACATCGTCTTAGATTAGCGAAACCGAACAGAAAACTGAGACCAAAGAAATATTACTTCCGAAGTAAAAATCGATCCGGAAAATTATTATTCTTTAAGATGATCGTAAACAAGCTTCTGTTGCGATTTTAGGTTTGCATTATAACTAAACGTAGTAAAGAGTATGTTTGCTAATTTTGTGTTACGGAATTTAGTAACTTTTTACATTTCTAATTTAATAATAAATTTTATCTCATTGTTTAATTGGAATAAAATCTGATTGTAGCCATAAAATTTATTCTAACGTTTAGCTAAATTTATATTATCACTTTCAGGAATATTTTAATAAATAATACTCGGAGCGAAAAAAACGGCCCTGGGTTGGCTGCTGGAATAAAAGCGAAACTGAGCCGATATTTATCGTTTTCACTGAATTGCAGCAAAAACCGAAAATTCAGCTATTATGGCTCTTAATAGCCTATAGTCCCAGATTTTGACCCCATAACCTTTCGTGATCAACAATTACTTTCATTTTGTGGAAGACAAGATGAATATTAAACCAAACTTATTGACTTCACTATTTTCATTTATTTCCACTAAATAGTTGAAGTTACAAAGTTAATTTTCAACAGCCTTTGGGACGTTGGAAATAACGCTTACCCGTCGATACTTTTTACGTTGAAACAAACAAGCGATCTTTTATCCGACATTCCGAAGCAAATATGGTGTTATGCAAATGAAGTAATATTAATGAGAGTACAACGAAATTCGATAACCAATCCTTATTTCGGTAAATTAATGTGATTTGATCAAATCTGACACGAATATCTATTACACGAGTTCTATGTTGGATTTCAGTGAGTTTCCGAGGGAAAATATCTCAACTTAACAGCCTTAATCTGCCGTATTATACTGTGCTTATTAATTCGTGAATACATATTTTCGCCTCTTTGGGTCCTTTGAGTACTTTGACTGAAATAATTCTATTCGTATCATGAATCACAATTTCACAGTTGTTCTTGGGGTGGGGTATTCTTCATGCTTATACCGTTACAGGAATTGATTAAATAGTATTTCCAGTAATTATTTCGTTATAAGTTTACAGGTTAGATTGGGATGGTTACCCAATATAGACCTAATGAACGCCCTGACCCGCGTGTTAACTTGTTTTCCTCAGAAGCGAACTGAATCGAACTCGAAATATTCCGCCAATTTCATTCGCTTCGATTCCAAACCTGTGTTTCGCAATATCGGGTCCATTCCAAAAATGCGCTCTATCTGAGATGATGAACCTGCCGCTGGAGACGCAGTTTTTAAATGCTCTTACTTATCCTCACAATTTCCGAGAAGAGTAAATATTAATATTAGCCTCGCATAAACGAATCTACTCCTCAATATGAAGAAGAATAATTTTGGAACATTTTACTTTTTTGTGCATGTTTCTTTTTTTACCCTCTTTCTGTACTCTCTTATAAACCTCTAACCTAAAATTTCCCCATTGAATTGTATAGCTTTAATATTAATACTTCTTCCATATCATTTCAATTAATATAATCTGTGTTAATGTTTTGGTATCTTTAATTTTCGTATCTGCATTTTGTACTGGATCTTCCCTTTCGCTGTGTGTTTTCAGTTTAAACGACCCTTTCCTGTTGGTTCTTCTCCGCTGGGACTTTTGTTTCTTCTAAGGGCCGTTTTTATAGTCGACTCCTTCACTTATACCAAACGAACCCCTTATGAGTAAGCTAACAGGCGAGTGCCACCTATTGGCATTTATAAACAACTCCCAGCAGTCCTCTGACAAGGAGACGGACTGGTGATAAATTTGGCAACAGCGTTGCCAAAAACTTGTTTCGGTATTCAGTTTTTTTTAATATTCCTTTCTGCTAATTGTTTTGGTTCACATGAAATCTTGTATTGATGGCAAAGTTTGCATAGGTATTGTAAATTCTAATAAAATTTAAGCTTTTCCTAACAATAAAAATCAGTTTCATGTCAATCCTCATCTATTTTCAGCTCTTGTTTATTTTCATGTTTAAACCAAGGTTCTGTTGAGCTCAATGTTCCTGTTAATGACATTTACAACAGTCCAAGGAAGGAATAAAAAATAACTTCAATTTACAATAAAACTATTAAATGTATTATAACGTATCAACTATCACTTCGGAAGCTATCACTTCTTGAAACTGCATTACTATAATCAAGATATAAATAGGTTTATGTTTGTGAGGTTGTAGTTACTTTGTATCTGGTGTGATGTTTCCAACTGTTCATGAATGTTTAATTTGCATCCTTTGGGTAAATGTTTTAAAAGGTGAGGAAAGAATTGATTATAATTTAGAAGGTTTTTGAAGAAGGACATTTTGTGAAATTTTAAACCTTCCACGAACCGAGTTCTCGTGTCATAACTTTGAATTTAAAAATTACCTACACCGATGTATCAGTTAGCGTAACGCAACGTATCAACGCCGGTAGTGTCAAATTTAAGTCGATTAAATAAAAAATCAAGAATAGATATTGCCTTGGTAGCATTAGATGAACGAGGCAGCTGCTTCATCCATCTAATTCTTACACAAACAATAGATATGTCGACTTCATAAGACATTATATGGGAGACTTTTCACCAACTTTCTTCACATTCACAGATAAATCCTGAATGAATACATTTTCACACGCCCCATTAATTCAACTGATTCTATCCATAAGATTTATTATTTGAATAGAATAATTTATTTATTACGTAATTACGATTCCAAAAAGTGTAGATACTGCATCTACTTATCTATTGCACTAATTATAATATGAAAATCAATATCAAATTCAGCAATTATATAATGATTCACAAAAAACATAGAATATACAGCAAGTATGTAATACACAAAACTATAGAAAGCATTTATATATAAAATCACAAAGTACAACAGCAGATATAAACTTAGATACAATCATTAGCATACCATAGTTAGAGCAATAAATAAACAAAATCAACTCATTACAATTTTGACATATATCATAGTATGTACTAAGGGATCTTTTATATGTTTTTCAAAATTTTTGATTTCTTTCTTTACGTTGGACATAGTATTTCTTAAATGTATGTTATAAGGTAAGTCATTAAATAACATAGGTATTATGACATCAAGTCGCTTCCTGCCATACATATATTATAAAAACTTGGTTCATTGTACGTAATTCTATCTCTCCCTATCATGCCATGTTTTGTAGCAAACTTTTCCTTGTGCTTATTGGAGAAGTAATTTTCTGTAAGCAGGATGTAAGTGAGTAGGCATTGTAGAGGTTCCAATTTCTGATTTATTTCTTCTCTAACCCATTTTTTCATAACTTTTGTTTTGTGAAAATTTAGTTTTAATTTAATATTATGGCACCATTTATTAACGTTATTTAAGTCAGTTTGTAAAGCTCTTTCAGCCTCATTGAAGTATTTGTGAACAGATATTAATACAGCGTCAACAGCATACAAGTATAATATACAGCACTTTATAACAGAAAATATATCATTGATATATATTAAAAATAGCAATAGGCCTAATACTGTAATAATACCTTGTGGCATTGCACTGTAAATATTTACCCTATCTCCATGGTCAAAGGTTATATATCATGACTACGACAACGAAAGGCCACAAAGAATCAGCAATCAAGAGTAGGAATCACCCGTGCACAACATAAATATATCTCTACTAATAAGTATAGTAATTGCCAATAAATTCAACCTCAAGGAAATCACGTAATAAAACTAATAACTTCACATTTCTTAACAACTGCACAAGCTGAGGTTTTAAAACATCCGTTAGTTAAAAATGCATTAGGATAAAATAAATATATATCGAAAATATTCTGCTGATTTGTACCCTAATTCAAAGAATTTTTGAGGATTTCACAGTCCACTATTTAATTTTATTCATCAATTGTTGAATCTAATCGAGCGAATCGAACAGATTATCCGCCATGTTTGTTGTTTACGAAATTAGTACGCAGTTTTGCCACCACCCGTATCACGCTTTAGGATTTCGCTGGATCACCTATCTCGGTTACCCAGCTTTTGACAGCTTGGGAGTCTCTCTTGGGAGAGAAAATTCGGAACTGTTAATGAAATAGTTTCAAAATCTCCAAAAGTCGTCTTCGTTTGCGTTCCTCGTCTCATTCACCGTCATTCGGAGAAAACAAGACACCGCACTTTTAACTGATCCTTTCTTGTTTTCCCCCAATGACGGCGAAGGAGACGAAAAACGCCGACAAAGACGGCTTTTGGAGATTTAAAACCTTTAAGTATCCCATTTTATCTCTCTTAATTACTTTTTATCCCAAAGTACATAAGAGGAAGTGCTCAAAGGAAGAGAAGCCCATTCCGTCTTAAGGTTGTAAAATAAAGGGTCCAATTAATCCAATGAAAATTGCTGTATTCTTCCATTATAGTCAGCGGAAATTAATAATTATTTAATAGAACATAAAATTTTATCGAAATTATATATCTCTTTATCGCTGAAGATGCTCGATTATCATTATTAACAGAGAGTTGTATAGTAATTACTAAAAGATCATTACGAATTCAGGATTTAATTTAATGGAGTCATTATAACTCGTAAGTTTCAAAACATTCTCAAGGAAAATAGCATTTCGTCGATTTCAATGAACCGTAATTATTTGGATAAAGGAAGGTGGTGGAGGATGAATATTGAATTAAGCTAAGAATTATTGAAAATCAATGGTGGGAACTAGAATGTTCAAGCTCACCTTATATGACATTTCTTTCTGTTATTTTTTTATATAGCGACAAAATGTTTGCATTACAGAAGGATATTATATAGGAGAATTTGTTATAGAAATAAAATGCCCAAGTACTATTAAAACTAAAGAGCCCTAAACTTCCCAAGACGGGCAATTGAGGCCCAAGTGTAAAGCTCAAATCCATTTACAAATGATATTATTTGGAAAATCAAAGGTGATATTTTGTGCTGATGAACCTGATTTTGAGACTAGCAGAAATATAAATGTTTATGAAATTGAATATTGTGAAAGTTACATTAATGAATGCATAGAAAAAGCCATGAATTTCTGGAAAAAAGCTATTTTTCCAATAATAATTAAGCAACAGTTGTAATTTGCTGCCAAATGTAATGTAAGTGTTAAAGAAGGTACCTTTATAATGTCTATGTGTATTTATTTATTATTGCTTACTTTCTGACATTGTTGAATTTTGCTTTTAAAATAGTATACTCATTTATTCATTGTGAATTTCTGGTGGTAAGTGGTACTGGATTGTTAAATTTGTAATACAAAGAAAAAACTGATGACTTTAAAGGGTAGTGTTGTTCTGTGTTTGGTAATATAAAATAATAAAATTCTTGTTTTTATCATTTGTTTATTATTTATCGATTTTAATTTAAGCTATAATAAACTATGATCAATAATATTTCAAGATTAAAGGTCAAAATTATAATTACTACATGATTTATCTTAATGCTAAATTTTTCTGTGAATACTCTATAATTATTCATTTTACGAAAGTATTGGCAGTGAGAATTGTGCTCTGAGGTTACCACCAACCATCGTAAACCTCATGTAGTTCTCCATCTAAAATATTTTAAAAAGATATAATAGTAAAAGATATTTCTCTCTCAAGATATGCCTCAATCATTATAGGTATATTCATGGTAAAATCGTTAAATTATTACGCATGCCGTACGATTATAAAACAACTAACTAAAACAAAAACGCATAAAAATACATCAAAATGATCTTCGCAAACGAACAACGTTGTTGTCATACTTAATGTCTTCTTCAAATCGTCCCGGCGAATGGCTTTAAGCCACATTTTCCTACGTTTTTCTCCTTGGGGCACACTCACAAATACCTTATTGGGCGTACATACGCTTGTGCTTTTACATAAAGGCACAATACACCACTTGTACGGCATGGTTTAAGCTTTTACTCTTCATTAATCCAAGCAAGACAAACATCGACTGGCACGTACGTGTACTAGGGAAACCTATGTACGCTTAATACGTACTTGACGGGACATGCTATGTACTAGGGAATGACGTCACGCTCAAGAAACATGGCGACGGGTCGTTTCGAGCGCAAGGTTTCAATGCTATTTTCAAAGTAGAATTTTACGAATAATACGAGGGTAATAAACAAAATTCTTGCACAGTAATTTTATATGCAGGGAATACGTTTTAATCACATAATCATTCATTTTCAGTAGAATTCCCTATTTTGTCAAAACAGAAAAATATTGCGTTAGAATTATTCAATTCGGCGTTGAGTGGGAAGAATTGATTTCACATATTCTATAAGTAATTAATACGTATACATTGTTCAAAATGCTAATTATTTTATTTATATTATTTCATTATAAACAAAGACAAGTTTCGGGGAACTATTCTATCAATCTAATGCTCTTTACAAGGATAAATTCTTCATTAGCTGGAGTTAAATAAGTATCTGTAAAATATAATAATAAATATTATATTTCTGTATAACTTTACAGAAACATGGTCAATCCGAAGAAAATTGTACTAAAATCAGGATGTTAACCAAAGGGCCCTCTTGTATATACATACACAACCTGGTCATCATAAAATATCGCTCCCTTTTCCTTTGCATAACAGAAGATAAAATACTCCAGATTCAAAGTAAGTCCTAATATTAATGCAGAAGTGTTTCCAAAGGAATGATTTGCACGCACTCCTTTGTCGCATTACTATGATGCGATTATGCAGAGCGTGGTGGGGCGTCTGGTGCCGCAATCAGTCCTCGTGTTGTTGGGAGAATCGTGGCGGCACGTGGTGCCTTGATTCCTCACATACCGTGGATTTCGGTTACACGTGCGGTGATCACTCAGCGGACATTTTCTGGTGGGAAAATGTTTCATGCATCTGCTACAATTATACGTTTTAGAGAGTGGAGGAAAAATAGGGGTAAACTGTATCCGCACAGCTGATGACGAACAAAATTTTCGTTTCCATTCAGAATAATGATTTTCTCTTACATATTCACTCAATATTTGGAAATCTTTTGGTTATCCTTTTTCTATACTCAAGATTGAGGGTTTCACTTTCCTGTTCTTCGGTGGAATAAGTCTGCCGTAGTTTACATTCGGCTCGTAAATTCGTCACTTGCTCAATTGACAATTATTTGTCAATTTTCTCGGCATTCGCGTGCCGTCCGTCGGTGATTGTTGGGTTGGAATGTTTGATCGGACGACCTGATTTTATTTTACCGATAGCTGCTGCATTTCCCTCTCGAGTCAATCAAGTTTACCAGTTCATGTGATAAATTAGGTGTCTCGGGTTTTAGTATTTTTCAAATTGCAAGCCGCAGATGTTTTAATCTTTTTTATTTTCGCACATCTTTTTCTTTTTTATTTAATTTATTATAATTTTAGTTTATTTTCTCTTGTTGTCTTTTAACATTTTCCTATAAACTATGTTTTTGATTATTTTCAGTGTACTAGACCTTTTAATCTTTCATTTGTATGTATTTCTTAATGTAATTTCATTTTCTTCATTTATTTGAGATTTATCTCTCATTGTTCAACGTTCATTTTAATTCATCTATAATTAATGTCAGTTTAGTGAAGTTGATTTATTTTATCTGATTGTTTATAGTGCAGTTATGTTTTTTCCTCTTTCTTTTTGTAGAATTTTTATATTTTCACTACCTGTCTATCATAACTCATTTCTTTCTCCTTCATCAAAAATATAGTTTTCTATCTTTAGGTTTCGCAGGTTTTTCACACTCCCCCTCTTGTGAGTGTTTTTCTGCAGTGTAATTTTTTTCCTGAGCCCTCAGCTTAGGTTTTTTCAATCCACATATTATTTTTCTTCTTTTGCTAACTATCTCTTTCTTTCTGTCCCTCATCTGACGATGGGTTAGATGTAAGAAGAGACTCTCTAGTTCCAATCTCGCCCGAGTAAAGGCCATTTATTATTATTATTATACTCGACTATTTACTGTACTCGTTTTTCATGTATTACAACGACGTAGTCTATTATTCTGTCAAAAGCTCCCTCTTCTCGACTCTGTTGGCTCAATCCTTGACTCTCTGTCTCTACTGACTCATTCGCGCATTCACTTTACTTTTTATTCCTGTTTTAAGATACATCTCGATCCTGATAACTGTTACTGAATTTATTTAGTGGAAATTGCCACTTTTGAAAAATTGTTCTTCACAATTTCGTGATAGGATCCGATGGAATTAAATGCCACGGATTGATTATAATAACAAAAAAAAATCATTTTTCAAATTTTTCCTTTTCTTTTGGAAGGTTTCAGCGGCGTTTGTTTTCCGTTAAATATCTGATAAATTTCCGATGAAGACTCACTTGTATATGCTGTTTCTTAAGCAATGTCCGGTCGGATTAATAAACAATTCTATGTTGATTCCGAAGTTTTC
Source organism: Sympetrum striolatum (assembly GCA_947579665.1). NCBI lineage: Eukaryota > Metazoa > Arthropoda > Insecta > Odonata > Libellulidae > Sympetrum > Sympetrum striolatum. The sequence continues at coordinate 64,055,967 of OX388351.1, read as the reverse complement.
TGTCTTAATTCCTTTTTAGTAGCACTGTTAAAAGTGCTTCTACAGTTTACACCTGTAATCGAACTCGGGACCGCCTTTACCAATACCAAAGTAACGGAATGGAGGGGTGGGGGTTCGCCCTGGCGTTACGGTCCTGCTACACAATTTTGCGTTACGTAATTTGTTTACGATCCCAAAGAATTGTTTCAGAAATTACAGTAAAAGACTTCTAGAATCATTATTTATCATCGTCGACATTTTTTATGAATGAACTCGAAAATAATTTTACCGACGAAATTTTATACTGAAGAGACATTGTACACTTTGGGAGGAAAACTAACGATTGGAGGTCTTCGGTAAGTGAGAGTGGAGTTGTATGAAAATAATGACTTGCATGATTGGAAATTGGACCAGCAAGAGCTCGGAAATTTGGGTAAAGAAGGATTTAAAGGAAAAGTGGATTGAGGAAACAAATCGAAGGTTGGTCAAATATTTAGACGGGATGGATTGGTAAATTAGGGCACTATAGTTTGTAAAAGGCAGAAGAGAGGGAAATGATGGTGACAGCAGGAAAAGTGATGAAAGATTAATCCTCAAGGAAATACTGCCCAAGTCCTGGAGTCGTCAGTGCCCCTCCCTTTTCCCTTCGAAGGAGGAAAACAAAAGTTACTGGATTATATTGAGGAAAAGGTACGGAATCAGAGCGTTAATGAGGAAGTCTAAAGTCACCCTAACGTCGAGATAGATGACTGATGAGTGTAACTATACATATTGCGTTTGTGAATTAGGAATGCGTCACACATGTGAAATGGCAACAATGATCTCGAGTGATGATGGAACGTGGCAACATTGTTCAGTTGTTACAACTACAAACATGTCCTCTACTATTCTTCGTAGAATTTTTATTAAAATGCCCTATTCAGATTGCGAAATTTTATTAGAATAACTGCGGCTTTTAAATTTTTCTCATTAAGTTAAACAAGAGGAATTTGATTCTTCGGTTTCAGCGTATCGCCCAGCTAATACACTAAATCACTATTAATTATCAGATAATAATTTCATTTTTGAAAAATTTATGTTCATATATGGTAGAATATTTTCCCCAGTTGCTATTTGAGATTATTTATGAAATACTGCGAAGCTTGTCTCACAACAAGAAAGCTAATATACTATATATTTTTTTATAATTAAAATTTTAAGTTGTTAAATAGTTATGTTGTCAGTTATTTATTCTCTAAATACAGACTGAAACATGCGGAAATGTGAAATAAAATAATTATGTAAATTTTCAAAAGCAAATATATTAATGCAATAATTAACAATTAATAGTCATTAATTAAATATGGTGATAAATAAATTAAAATGTTTCAAATTAATTGATATGACGTATTGCACAAATAATGAGATAAGATGTATTAAGTGGCAACGGTAGTTCAGCAAAAAAAGTAATAAATAACAGAAGTTTAATATATTATGTAAAACATATTTGTGAAATTTAAATTGTTTTGTGGAAATTGATAAAGCTATGATGTTTTCTCTTCAATTATGAAATTTCACAATGTTACCGCTTCATCACATGATTGGAAAATCATAATATTATTTAAGTAAAATAATTTTTATTGAATAAATCAGAGAGAAATTCTCCAACATTTCGCTAGGAAGTTTCTGTATTTCCTGTCTGCGACATTTACTTTTAACTAAAGCACGACGCGACTTCAAAACTTTTTCAACAATATAATCAAATTAATTTACAACAAACTACAAAGTTGCAGCCAATATTTCTGCTTGAATTTTCACACATACTTAAAGATGGTGATCTTCTGTTGTGCTGCATAGAAAGTATTGCCAGGAAGACCCGGGTTCGATGCCAGGTGGTACATATATCTCCCCTTTAAAATACATTGAGGTAGTTATCATTACTTTTTTTGATGCATTTATGGAAATTATAGGAAGTTCTTGCTTTACTAGAAAATGTATATTAAGACTCGGCTCAAGAAATAATTAGATAAGACCATGCTGTTCCTGGTTTCGATGCCAGAGCAAATTAAAATTTCTCAGATGAGGAATATAAGGGAAAAGTAGGACGTCGTTTAAGGCAGTTGCAGCCAATATTTCTGCTAAAATCTTCACACATAGTTAGAGATGGTGATCTTCTGTTGTGCTGCGTAGTAATTATCTCCAGAAAGACCCGGGTTCGATGTCGGACGGTAAACATATCTTCCTTTTAAAACATATTGATTGAATTTTCATAATTCTTTCGGAGTCTTTACCTTGAAGACAGATAGTTGACAACTTGCATGTGTGTGTATATTTATACTGTATTGTTGAAATTTACAAATTATAATTTGATTTAAAGACAAACTACAATTTCAAAACAAACAAATTTACAACTTTTTCACGATAAATGTCATACCCTTTTTTTAATTCCTCCTTTTGCGATACTTTAAAGGCAAGTTCCCAGTGACTCGCAAGCAGGTTAATGTTTATTATACTAAATAAGGGAACTAATTGCAATCATGATGGAGGGGTATGGTTGTTTCTGACTCTGATCCCATCGATCCTACTGTACGATCGGAAAAGTATCCTTTGGATGACTCACGTTAAACTGTCACAGTCATGCACGTGCAAAAACCCGGCGTGAGAAACATCACGTATCCTTGCGCTTTGTCATTTGACGTAATTGAAACGATCTTGATACACGCAGATGGAGTACGCCACGCACAGGGGTCAAAAGTGGAGTGACTTTTGATGCCTGTTTTTTCATAAATACGCACAAATTGGCCTGGAGTGAATTTTGATGCCTGTTTTTTCATAAATACGCAGAAATTGGATTTTTTAAATATCTGAATTAAGGTATCGCATTTTTCATGATATGTTAAAAAGGAGTTAAGATCGTTGATAATATTTCCGTAATACATTGCAGCAGATTTCTAAATAATTCAGAATGATTTTTATATTGCAGTTATTCTTTGTGCGATTTTTTTATATTTTAATTGCATCAGTTACTTTTTCTTTTATAACTTTTAAGGTTCACGGTAGATATTTTTATAAAATACAGGGAGTAATAATTTTTCATCTAAATCTGATGGTAATTAAGAAAATAATTTATTTTGCGCACAATTAAATCTATCCGGTAGTCCATATTTTCTTCGGATGAATAAAATCAGAACATAAAATGAAAATAATTATTAATATGTAACTTTTTGAAATGGATAAAAAGGTCTCAGCGGCCCTGCAGTTCACGAATATGTCCTCATGTATTTATCTTTTGTTGCATTAAATGTTCATGATCTATTGTTATATTCCACAATTTGGATGAACATTCCAAAGCGTAAGATAACTTAATTATGTAAACTGAGAGTGATATGCAGATGAGAAAGGCTTTCACTTGGGCCAAGTATGACGAATGAATGACGAATTAACAGTATTAAAGTAACACAATCACTTTGATCTTTGCCTCTGGAAGTACGTGACAGGAACGAAATAAACTTAAGGGCCTTTCATTTTAGCCCTGACGGATTCTGGTGAAATCTGATACGGATTGACCTCGTCTCCTCACGCTACCCTTTCGGTCCCATTCGACCATGTAATGGCGGACGCACGTGCTGTGTTACGATCACGCCGTGCTCCGACGGATTTGCGAAATGTTTCGGACAAAAGGCACGTTTTCGGGACCCCTCGCACATATGGGCAAAAATATTCTCTTAAATATGGAAACAGGGAAGTAGAGGTGTGGACTCTCATTTTTGTCCGCGTGCCGAAAAGGTTTAGGTCACGTGCCCGTCGAGATTTTGCAAGGCATTGTTGCGCCAGTTCGAAAATGTCACATTGCACACTCATTGATGCATCGAAGGTTGTAAACATCGACGGCACGAGGGACACTCGTTTTTCGAAAGTTTTCGCTTTTATATTTAGGCACCACCATGACTCGGTCTCCTTTCATCAAGAGAGCGAATGGAACTTGTTTTGATAGCCATAAATTTCTTTTGCAATATTTTTACATCGTACAGGTAAATTACCGAGTTTAATGTACGCTTTATTTATGCTTTCTTCAATTTTTACGTGGCTGTGATAATATTGAAGCTACTAAGTTATTAGTGATTCTTGGCGATGACATTCATTTTTAATACATACTTAGCTTATCGTCATTTAACGGTTCTCTTACGTATTGGGGTAATTTCATTAGTAACCTGACTAATTGTGAAAAGCAAGGGCAAATTAATCCATCCTTGTGTTGTCTTGTCATCTCATTCCTTCTTCAATGTTTTCGGCAGCCACTAGTGGAGGGGATAAAGATTCATCCCGGATACATAAATTATACGATCGTGTTACAATAATAACACATTATAATGTTAAAACGGATATTCTGATACGAAACTGTAACGATAGTAGCCGTCTGTATTACTGAAATGTGTTTCGAGAGATAAAAAGCCTAAAATATTCACTGCTAGTTGTTGCTTAAAGTTAGCCACACATTTGCAATCGGTATTGAGTTATTCATTTTAGTTTCAAGCCCTTATCCTTACAGCAATGAAGTTAATCAAGACTTGATTACGTAATGCTATCAATAGCAATGTAGGAAATATATCATAAGGTCCATATTACAAAGCTTGATTTGTTGATATTTACAGCCTGTTTAGAAAATTAAATGTTTTTGTTAAATTTCTATTGAAGTCAAACAAAATGGATCATAAACGATCCATTGACGTCTATGAGGTTAGAGATAGTTTTTAATCAATGAAAATATCTTTTCAAACCTATTTTAGAGAATGAAGGAATAAAATGGCCTTATGAACTCCATTGAAGCTGGAGTGATTTCTGTACTTATTAACTACCATATATCATGCGAAATAGAAGTAGTTACTATGGCTTTACACTATTAACAAAGGTAAATAGAATGTTGAGAATTACAGAGAAACCTTTCGAGAATTTTGAAGCCAATCCCGCCTTTCAAAGAGGTGTGAGTAAGAACTTAAGATCGAGAAATGATTATAAGTCTTTTTCATTAAGCTAAATTCACTCAATTTTCTCGAATTTTAGAAAGAATAATTAGATTAGAGAATTCAAGGGTGATACTTTTTTAAATCTCTTTTATTGTTTCAGAACTCCTCATATTTTTACGCCATATAAACGAAATAAATATATTATAATCAATTCTCCACAACTATTCATTACCCCAGAATTGATTGAAATTTCCGTAAAGTACCATCATCTCTAAGATCTAACAGTTTGAGTTTGCATATACATTCATCAAGCTAGGAGTTAATTATCAGATAGTTAAGGAAGTTGGGTGAATTATTTTAGGGCTTAAGATATGAGAATTGGGAAGGTAAAGATAAAATTTGATATAATCGATGTGAGAAGGCGTGACTTCGTGGAAAGCCTGAAGATGTAAGCTCGTTTATTAAACCGGTCACAAAATAAATTTTCTGTGGAAAAGTACGAAATGAATTTGATAGTTAGGATTCCCTTTGAAATAATGCAGCAGGATCTTGCCTCAATCGGATTGGGACAAATAGGTTTCAATGTTCTCAGACTTCGCTATCCAGAGTCTTGAACTTCATTCCATCTTATTTAGTTTTATTTTTCCTTGTTAGAGGTCGGAACTTCTCCTGGTGCCTTCCGCATTCTGCTCAATGGTCCTTGTAATCTGTTAAGTGGACGCTGTCTAGTCTGATGACCCTCTATTGCTCGAACATATTACTTAGTACCATTCCTCCTCTAGATATCTGGGTGAGTTGATGTTCGGAACTTGAAAAATTACACAAAGGAAGAAAAAATATACTTAAATAAGAAGGCGAAGCAAGGGACAGGAACCAGAATTAATCGAAAACGCATATATCTAAGAATATGAAAAGTAGTGAATATTGCTATTTGAGAGAATCAGGAGTTTCGAATTGACCGTTGACAATCTACAAAGTATCTTCACAAAATCTATAATCGAGCCTTAGTTTAACATTGAAGTATGAGGAATATCAACACTTATCCTAAAATCGATATGAACTTGGAATATCTATCGAACTATCGTACTTGGTGGAACGCCATTTATGAAAATGAACAGCAGTTCATTTTTACTTGTCCTAAAAGTTAAGATAATATAGATAGATTTTTATATGATAATATATGATAATTTCCTGCCGCAAAATTTTAAGAATTAAATATTTTGTCACTGATATTTCAGCATTTTAATATAAATTAATTTATTTTACAACCATCAGTAATAATTAAAGATTGTATTTGTGATTTAATTTTGTCTCCGTCTTGTTTTTTTATGTGCTAATAGGAAAGCTCTTAAGTTTGAGTAATTCGGGTTTATAAATTTCATTTTGGTTTCACTTTATTTAATGCTGCGAAAGATAATAGTCATACATTTATTCTTCTAAATTTGCGTGGATTTTCTCCGATACATTTACATTTAATACATTTACATCCAATAATAGCACATAGTTCAGTGAAATGGTGAAGTACTTCGCATCTCATCTTCACCTCCTCTACCACTTGCTCCAATCGATGAGTGCTATGCAAAATATATAAAATATTTTTAAAATAAAAAAGCTTTCAGATCGATAAAAGACTAAACATTTTAGTGTCAATACGAAGCGACACAACCTCTCTATCCTGCGAAATTTGGGTTTCATCGCATTGCCTGCATAATTTACTTTTACTATGAGTGCAATGCCTCATCTAAAAATCACCCAATCTTGTTAATCAGTCTACCGGCGTAATGTAGACAAGGAAAACAACAAGTGATTAAATGGTGCTCTGAAAAGTAGATCAAACATCGTGACGTACTTCCATGATCTTGAGACCGCTCTGACGTACGAAAGATTGCCATTGATGTTCTAATTAACTAAAGATCTTCATCCTTGTCACCTTCCTGCCTAAAGAAAGGAGGGTTTGATTCCATTGGCGTGACTCAGTTCTCGACAAACAATGAATGTAAAATCTGACTGTAATCTGCTATTTACGCAACGATTTGTGAATCACTAGGTATTAATTATACTGTTGTACTTTGTTTAGATTTTTGTATGGATCCGGTTCAGAGAACCGGTTTCTTTGAAATGTAAGCAGTTATCCTGACAGCAACATCACAAATAACCTCAAATTCTAGAAAATCCTACTTCAAACTTTTTTCAATAAGAAGTCATGTGTAACCGTTGTTTGCCCAAAAGCTAATATAAAAAAACATAATCCTTTCCTGTGTATCAATGAATGTTAGGAAAGGTGATGAACAGGAATTTATCTATACTGTTCTTGGAATAAATTGCGTGAATTCATTGCCGGTATTTTTCTTTGCCATTAGAGACATATATCGTAGATTGTGCCAGTAATTATATGAAATTATATAACTTTTAAATTCAGGATTCTTCATTCTTTATTTATTCAAAGATGTTCCGATACGTGTAATGATAATTTCATAGAATTCGTAACAAAATGGATGAACTTTGGATAAAAATACAAACAATAAAACTAATGAAAGCGTTTAACGACCGTAATGAAACATGACATTATTTTGAATTCACCTGTTTACAGATGAATACATTTCTTTATCTTTAGAAGGAATACTTCCTACTGTATAAAAAATTTAATATTGTAAATAAATGAGATTTGACTTAATAAACCAGAAGGGAGCGAGTATATTTTTTCACTAAGCGCATATTCCATACTAAACGAAACAAGTACACTTATATATATTGATTAATACACAAAATTAAAAAAGACAAAGAAAAGCAATGATTAGCCTAGGCTGGAATGATTTTTATTTCTTTCTCTTTGACAATAGTTAAGCCATGTTTTCACGATGAATGTTCATTTCAAGCGTCATGCATAAACGTTTAGCGTATTATATTTCCATTCATTGAGTATTGTACCTGGTTATCTGCGAGTCATTCCTCCGTTACTTCCTATACCTACCGGTGGATCCCTCGGGCGCACTATGTAATAATAAACCGTCTTTATTTGGGCTGAGATTGAGACTTAAAAGTCTCTTCTTCCATCTAACCCATCGTCATTAATTAGTAAATAAGAAGTAGAAATAATTAGAAGAATTTTGGATGTAAAAAACATAAGAGATTCTTAGGAAAAAAAATCCACTGCAGGAAAACACCCACAAGGAAGGGGGGTGTGAAAAACCTGCGCAAACCTACCGATAGCAATAGCAGAAAGATAAGAAAAGAGAAAAAAATTCAAAAATAAATAAACACACTACCAATAAGTACTTACATGCGATACATAAAGAAGAATCAGTTCACATTTAAAAAAGAGATAGCAATATACAAAGTAACATAAAAAAACAAAATAGAAAAACAGGGAAAACGTACATTATGGGGAAAATTAAAAGAATATTATAAAAAAATAGTATCAAAACAATTCATATAGTATGTACTAGTCAAAATTTTATATAACATGTACTACATAAGGAAGTGATTTCAATCGCCCTTATGTACACTTCTGGCCAAAATTAACGCAGCACCTCCCTAGCGATCCTTACGGCCGGTGCTGCGTTAATTTTGGCCAGGACTGTACACAGAGCATTGCGCTCCCATCCTTTAAGTGCCTTTAATCGCTCGAAAAGAGGGCTTTTCCGAATAATTTCGCACGCGTCGAAACACGTAATTTTTGATAAGTTTTCCTTATGTGGCGCTGTGTTCCGCAGAGCCGGTGTTTTGAGAAGCGTGAACGATATAAGCCAACACACGAACTCGAAACTGTTTTCAGGGGAATAAAAATCAACTGAATCCACATTAAAAAAAAGTCCTATTGAACATAATAATGAGGAACTCCAGTTAATTTGTTATTTGCTCGCAGTTCTTTCTCAATTGTAGGAATGCAACGCAGACATTGCCACCGGAATGGTTGTCCATTTGTATCGTTAATCATAATGAATGAGTAAATTTCCATTGCATATTTCTGCTTCGAATTTCATACAAAATACTTGCTAAGGCTTCCGAAACGTTTATTTTGGGTTTCGAGGATTTTCTTGAGAAATTAAATTTGGAAACTCTAATGTCAGCTTACTACATCAAGCGTATGCCACGTTAATTAAGTATGATACAGTAAGTAACTTCCGGGTCTCCTCCAAGGAGTACATATCAAGGTAAATTTTATGAGAAATAGGAACGATTCTCTCTTAACCGTGGACTAATTCCATTTTGAAAAATACATTACTCTGTAATAAAAAATAATAACAATACAATACTTTATTAAGGGAGTTGACTTACTAACCAATTTTTACAACGTCTTTAAATCTAAGTTTATCCGTCTTTAGACGTATTTCAGCACTGTCTCTTCCAGTAGACCACAGTTAACCTCAAAGTCCATTCATTGACCTCTCCAGCAACTTACACACCTTCGCTCTCACCTTTCTAGTGGAATTCTTGAGGTTGAAAACCGCAGGGCAATATTCGGCATTCAAAGATTAAGGTGAAGGTCAACCGATTTGGCGAAGGGAGACCGGCTCTACCTTCACTGCTTTGATTATGTAGGAATCATTTTATTATCTGTGCATTGACGTGAGGTAAGCTTGCGCCAAATGTCACTTTAATGGATAATTACTAGAGGTGTTTGTTTATCGCAATAAAGCGAATGTCGGCCTATTTAGCGAAATAACGCTTTTTTCGGCAGTTTTAATAAGCAGCTCGGAATTTGGTGAATTTCGCTTCATTTATCTTTTTCAAGAGAGGAGAATGTAATTTTGGTATGATTTAAATAAATGTACAATATATATTTGTATTATTTAAGTATCTATTGTCATATTTTTGATCACTCATCTTTGCTTACGCAAATTCAACTTTACAATCTTTTGCAAAAAATTCACAAAACTAAATTACTCTTTAAAATACATGTTCAGCAAGGCACTGGCTATCGGCAGTTTTTAACGATTGCCCGCACGTTTACAACAATGTATTTATGTACACTTCTGGCCAAAATTAACGCAGCACCTCCCTAGCGATCCTTACGGCCGGTGCTGAGTTAATTTTGGCCAGGAGTGTACTAGCGATGCATTGTGGAAAAACGCGCTATCAGCTTACCAGAAAACGGATTCATACAATTTAATACAATTTACATTTAATAATATTTCCAATGCATTTAATGTTTATGCTAAAGTGTGCCTAATATTATTCCTTTGCTTACATGAGACTGTGAAAAAAGTAACACCAAATTTAGGAAATATAATAAAAACACAAAACGCCACGATTTGGTTTTCGAATCAACAAATTTCAGAAAAATAAAAAACATTTTCAAACACCTCTAATAATTACTATAAGGGTTCGTGGCTTCGGAAAAACTCACTTGGGCCGTAATTCCTCAAAAGCGAGGTTTTAGGAGGAGTCAACATATTTACTTTCCTCGCTCTTAAGCGAGGAAAGTAAATATGTTGACAGATCTCGTGGCGTACGAGGAGAGGGGCACGTTTCAGCCGAGAATCAGCGGTCCGTGTTTCACATATTCGGGAATTGACCTTTTTTGTTTTCAAAACGGCCATTGCTCCGTTTGCTTGCTGTATGAACGATTTATGAGGTCGCAAAATTTCAGAATGGACTAACTTGGTTATTATAACACCGTAGATAAAATAGTTATTTTTCATAATATGCTTTTTTTATCTCATATTTTACTTTATGAATGAAAATCCATGTACATTTTCCTTATTTTTCTCTTTGTTTGTTTTATGTTATTTTGTATATAGCTATATTTTAAAAATGTGAACTGATTCTTATTTATGTATTGCATGCAAGAACTTATTCGTAGTGTATTTCTACATGTTTTCATGTTCTTTTTTCTTATCTTTTAGCTATTACTATCGGTAGGTTTGAGCAGGTTTTTCACACACCCCTGCCTTGTGTGCGTTTTCCTGCAGTGGATTCTTTTCCTAAGAATCTCTTGGGTTTTTTACATCCACAATTCTTCTAATTTTATAATTAATGACGATGGGTTAGATGGAAGAAGAGACTTTTAAGTCTCAATCTCGCCCAAGGACGATTTATTATTATTATTATTATTATTATGGATATGTTTACGCCTGAAATTTAGAGTATAAGAATTCGTTGGAAAGAAAGCAAAGATAGAAATATACTATTTTTACCATTGTTTAAATAAATTAGGAAGTGAACCTTTAACTGCAACAGACTAAGTATAATATTTAATACTTATAAGAAATTAATTTGTAAAGGAAGACAATTCTACTGACAAAATGAGATTCTTGATACAAATTGCAAGTTCTAAAACTTTTATTCTATCTTTCAAGTTGGAATACAGGTAGTAGGTATATGATTTGCTTACCATTAGGAGAGCTTTTTTTCTATTCAGTTTCTAATTGTACACCCTCCAAAAAGAAATCAGTATTCCCATGCTATGAATGAAATCCACGACTTGGAAATTTCACTGTCTTTTCTCTTATAAACTATGGAATATTTAAGTCGTGACTGAATAAAATATATCCACAAACTGCGCGGGATTTGGCCTCGAGTCATATACATTACCATTGCCCTTTGAACCACAGATTCATGTTATTATTCATATTAGGATGTGATAATTTTAATATAGTTTGAAAACGTATGTAGAAAAATCATGCATAACCATGCTACTCTCTATCTTGATTTACGGGATGGTTATTCGATATACAGTGGTACCTTGGTTAACGACGGCCTTAGTTAACGACGGACTTGGTTAACGACGAGTTGCTGTAACCAAAATATATCTTGGGTAACGACGTCAGCTTTGGCTTACGACGCCTCGTCGATTGGTCTTACCGGAGTTTAACGTGTTTCAGCACGTCTATTTATAATCACTATATTATAAACTAATATTTGGTGTACGTTACGATGTTACATCATAAAAACATACTGAATAGCAGCTAGCGGAGAGCATTAAAAATAGTTCAATGCTAAATTGTAGCTAATTCACATAGGCACATGTTGTCTCACCGGAGATAAATCGGTAAATATTATAAGTTTTGCTTCCAATAACTGGGGCGCGTCCTCGACGCCAAGAAATACGGTAATCCATTATTATACCTGTGGAAAATCGCGCCTTGGATAACGACGGTTTTGGTTAACGACGATTATCCTGGAACGGATTAGCGTCGTTAACCAAGGTACCACTGTATTATACATAGAAATTTATATTTATGTATAATATAATGTATGGAATGTAAATTCAGTTAAAAAACATTCGAATTACGCTCACCTTAATAAACTTTTAGGTTCTAAATGTAACTACTACTGTCACTCTTTTGACATTTTATTCACCCCTGAATAGCATTCTGCAAACTAGAACTTTACTTGTAGCTCTGTGATATTCCTCGGAAAGCATTGGTGTTAGACGATGAAGCTCTGATGCAGCTGAGTATTCGTGTTCAGACTATCGATATCGGCAGTATTCCATTCTTTTTCTCGAGTTCCTTAAAAATAATCGAAACTGGTGTAATTGTAATATTTACGAATCGATCGAATCTGATGTACTTAGTTACCGAAATCATAACTTTCGCAAATTTTCCGGTTACTGGTTTAGGGCCGGATTTACTGGATTGGGCCATTGGCCCCATACAGACCCCATGACAAATGATAGCAAATGATTATCAATAAACAAAAATGAGATAGATCTGATGATAGCCGTGAAGTTGTCGAAACCGATAGAAAAAATAATATCGAAGTTAAAAAAGATTCGTATTTAATTGGAGTGATGTTTGGAAGAATAATACACATCGGCCATGTGAATAGCGATGATTACGCAATGTTTCCTCGGGAATGTTTGTGTTGCATTGAGCGGCTGTATTTTCGACCATGCGCAATCCTAAACGGCGTGCGCATGCGCGCGGATTACCCCTCTTTACCCTCTGTCCTTCCTCACCACACACGTGCTGGACTCAGGGTCCAATTTGTGCTTTCTCTCTCCTTTTCGGACAGCACGTGCGGAGGGCCGCCTGTTGCAGAGTATGTCACAAAGACAAAGGAAAAAGACCTTCCACATCACGTGTGGTAATTCTCTTGATGGAGCAAGTCGTGGTACTTAGAAGAATTAGGCGTGCGAAAGGATTCCATCTGATTTTGCTGTACTCATTAGGGTTCGAAGGAGGTTCGATCCGGGGGCTCTTCTTATTAGCACGTCGATTTCCAGTAGATCCGTGGGACAGCTAATACTCAATATTATGAAAGACATGCAGGGTTTTTGCATTTTCGCAGAATTGATTTTGTTCTATTCTACAAATTTATACTCGAAAGATTTCTACAGTGAAAGGTGCAAATATTATTCTTATTATTAACTTATTTACACGTTATATTAATTTATTTCATTTTTTTCTGTACTTCTTCTATGTATAGATGGAAGGATATGTTTATTTTTCATCTGCATCTTCATATTTACCTTGTAAGCCGCCGCGGAAGGAATGAACTTTTGAAGCGACTCGTGATAGCTTATATTTTCCTGATCTTGCATTTTCTGATCAGCCTGTTTACAAGTGGATGCATAATTTCGGTTACATCCTCTTAGGCCTTACTTTCTTTGAGTGTTACATGTAAATTAAGTATTTGCTTACATCTACTACCTTTTAATGATATTCATCCTGAAGCACATGGGTAACGCCAACTGTCATAACAATTCTTTACGAAGCGTATAGGCTTTAGTTGAAAAATTATCTAGTTTTCGAGTACAACACTTTTGAGCAGCCTCCTACATGCATACATGCTCTAGGTGAGACCGAAGTAACTTTTATAATAAAGAAAATCTTCCATCTATTTTTGCCGAAGTTTTTTCCGTGGTGCTATTAATTAATTCGGTATGATAAATTTATATTCGTCAATCTTTTCTTGTGGGAAATGCATAATTGGAAGTGTCTGGCGTATTTCCTCATTACATTGCTGGGAATGTCAAACTGAGTTTCACCCAAATTAAACCTTGTCACAGTCATATTGGCGAGAGGTATGACGCATATCTTGGAATGGATATTGATTCTGCCTCTCTTTCCAATAATATGATAAATCCGCGAAATATTCGTTGCTGGACTAACGGTGAATCACTTCAGTATCAGTGGCACAGTGCGCTTGGATAGCGAAGCAGGCTAAATGGAGGAAATCGCCGCGAGAGCCATACTTATGTAAGCACTGAAGTATCCATGCGATAAGTACGTTCGTAGAAATGGACGCGGACTTCTAACAGTGAATCAGGTCATTGAAAGTGACTTAATTCAATTCATGAATATGAACTGCAATTTGGTCGGGCTGAGGTTTGTTCTTACTGCGTGAGGTTTTTTCAACTCTCACTGACTTTTAATTAGTAGCAATTTGCATAATTACGAGGAGCTTGAATTGAAATCCAATTCCAAAAGAAAGTTTCATCCACTTTACATCCACTGCATTTATCACGAAAAAATAGCATTTAAAAAGTTATCTTTTGATATTTTCTGTAACGAAATTGTCTTTGATCGCTGTCTTGGCTAATTCGCCCCCAATCCTTGGAGGCTTTCTGTCGCTGCTTTGGGAGAATATGGATCAGAACTATCTACTTGTATTTGCATCTATGTTCATAGTAATGTTATTTATGAGAGTTAGATTATTAATTAATCCTACCACTAGTTAAATAACAGGTGAACGAATTGTCTTCAAAAACATCATAGATGATCGCGTACGCAACTCTATGCTAATTTAAAAACACTACTCATAATACAGATCAAATGAATATTTATCGTGCAGATTCTTTCAGATTTACTGTAAGAAAGAATTTACCTTTCCTGTGGCTCCTATTTCGCTATCTCCTTTACACGTCTTTTCTGAGGCAACTGGCCCACTGAGAGATAGAAAGCAACCCCTTTGAAAGATCTTAAAAGGAAAGAGAAGAAGCCTCAGTCAACAAACCCTCTCGAAAAGAAAAGTGAGGCCATTATATAATATGAGTATCATAAGAATACTCCAGAGATCTCGTGTCCCACATTGCATCACTACAAAATTGCCTTCGTCATTTTATCTCTAATAAGATGTATGCTATTCATTCGCCCACTGTATCCGCTCCCGTTCGGTTCCATGCCCTGCAATGTCGCAGACATTAATCCGAAAGTGTTTCCTTGAATCCAGAGAATTTCTGGGTAACGATTTTCGTCGAGTTAAAGAAAGAGAGAGGTTGGCACGATATGATACGTATGTTCAAATGCTCAAGTCAAAATATTTGTGGAAACCTTTCCTTAAATTGATTTGAATTTATAGTCATCAGTGGGTCAGGTTCGGTCAGACTCTACTTTAGATGTCCCAACTGCTTCTAACAAGCTTTATGTGGTATCCAGGCAGATAGATAGTACCCTCGTAAGATCAATACACTCTAAGAGGCTCGGTTAAACGTGGTTAGGTAAGGGGGGTAGGTAAATAAATAAATAAGGTTAAGGACTAGCCCTGGTAGTGATTTAGTGGTTTATATTATAGTGATGAGGAAAACAAGAGAGACTTAACAGAGTAACCCACAATTAAACAAAGACTATGAAAATCTACAGCTCCCGGAAGCTAAGGAGCTGTGAATGGATACTTATTCGCGAGAACATCGATGGCGAATTTCCATTGTACAAACGAATGAATAGTTTACCAAGAATTAGAAACGTATCCAACAGCAGTTATGTGAGATCATAGGAAAATATTTAGCGGAATTCAGACTGGGGCAAGTGTATAATTTGGTGTAACTTCTCAGCTTTTATGGACGTGGAAGTGGCATACATGTTGGAGTAAGGTAGGTCGCATTCTAACGGCCTCCAGGAAGTAAATTCCGCTCGGATGAAAGAGACCGCTCCTGCGGAGGTGACTCAAGATCTTAAAAGTGCTGCGCCGAACGCTCGTCTGCTGATATATAGTTCATATTTCAGACTTTTACCCTCCTCAGCGAACCACAATAGGGTGCGCAGGAGGTCAGAATGTTGCGAAAGACGGTGTGCGGAATCTGGACTTGACCTTTGAATTTCGCGACGCAAGGCGGCAATGAAAAATTGTTATGCCTAGGATGTTCTTGTTGGGTTATTCTCGTTGGCTTATTGTCGTAGAGATTCATAACCCAGTTTCACCTATGAGCATTCAAAGCTTCTCAAAGGTCTTTAGCCTGTAAGTTTGTAGTAGTTTAAAGTGTTAACTTGATATTTGTCGTACCTTACCTGCAATGGCGCTTTCTTTTTTCATAAAGGTGTAACTTCTATTCTGTTTATATTTTTAACGAGAGAATCTCTCTCAAAATTTCACATTTCAAATTCTGAAATGCATTGAAACTTAAGTAATATTTACATAGGTGAATGTATGATTATGAATTAATGATAGGTGTAGACGTCATGGACCTCCGAGAAATTAGTATATTTATGTGTTTTAATAATATTTGTACATACCACAAAAACAACATATTCACCATAGAGCAATGTAGATTTCAACAGTTTTATCAGAAATTTAATCCATCTGTTTACGGTGTTGCAGAATTCTAACAGTAAGATTGAGTGTAACAAACGTTGACGGTAAGATAAACGAAGGATATTTGTCATTGTTTATGTTACTTTTGATAATAATTATAAATTTTCTTTGGGGAAGTTACTAAATTCTACATATTTAATATTTGGAATATGGACAATTTTGCTTCTGAAACATAGTGTTATATTGTATACTATTGTAATATGCCATTATTTGAGGGTTGTCTATCAAATCGATTTAATCATACGAAATAACTCTGATCAGGGTAATATAAGCGGTAGAGACAGAAAGTAATTATTTTCCGAACAATTTAGAATAATAATTTAAAATCTTAAGGTAAAATCGGCGTAGGCTTAGCCTAAACGTTTATGTAAAATCTTCTTGAAGTTGAGTCTATTATGTCATTCCATGATTATTCGATTCATAGCAATAGTAATCGACCAAGGCCTTGAATTGAGTGATCAAATCAGTTAAATTGCACTACATCAGACTTCCTTCAGTGAATTTCATAATTAAGAACAATAGGTGTTGTTAGGAAAAATCAATGAAACTTAAAGATAAAAATTATATTTTAATATGATTATAAATATTTCCATAAAATGAAATAAGATTCATCGTCGTCTTAATATAGGCAATCTCAAGTCACACGGCAATTCGATTTTAGTTATATAATTAAGAGTTTCGTTTAACTCTTCTTCATTTACTCCCGCTTTCCTTTCAAGCATTTAGTGGGAGTCAATAGGGAGGGAAATATTGTTATCCCATAGTCGATGATATAATAACACATGGAATTGTGGAAAGATCTTACGATAATGCTTGCTAAGGCAAAGTGATACGAAATCTGTCTAAAAATAGAGGACTTGAGTTTTCGAGAAGTTTTGTAATAAAAGCAGAAATTAGGTTAGATTTAAGAGGGAGAGAGTCGGGAGATGAATGGAGAGGGATTTCAAGGGGAGAGATAAGCTGAATTTAAACGGGTGAGACAAAATTACATGATAAATTCGACCAGGGAAGCTATAAATAAGAGAAAGTACGTCGGTACCAAAGAAAGTACAAACGAAAAATTTGATAATAGTTAGAGAAAATGGCAATTTAGTAATACTGATCGACTTAGCGTAATATCGGTTAATTTACAGGGCCAATAAAAAAATCAATCTCTATCGCTGGCCTTCTGGAAGTTGAAGAGTGATTTTGTATTTCAAGATCTTTCCGTCCATCTACGAGAATAGTATCCAAAATAAATATATCTTGAAACTTAGTAATTTTCCCCACGCTGTTAAGACCCGACCAATTGTGCTTTCATTTTCAGGTGCACATTAAAAGGGCCTTTGGATAATATGAAGATTTTATTTTTACCACGTGATATATTTTCAAGTTGTAAGGATTGTTAGTATCGATTTTATATTACAGGGAACGATTGCTAAAGTAAGATATTGACGAAATTGTAAATAGTAGGCGGTAGTAAGGGATTCCAACGGTTTTCTTTCCTTACGATTATTTTATAATCAAGAAACCGACTCATGAGATTAAAGAACGTGTAAAAAATTGCAAAACTATTATTGATAACTAGAAAAAATAAATGCGAGATGGCGTATTTGACCCTAAGATATTTAAGCTTATCTTAACTGCATTTTAAGTTCTATTGTTTTATATTTATTATGAAAATATTTATGTTATAGTTAAGTAGGAAATTGTGACAAGTTACCTCCTGGTTTTCATCTACTGGTAAGTTATGTATATAATAATAATAATTACAAGCAAGATTTGGAAAAGTTTTTATGAATAAAACTGATCTGCTTTGAGATATGAGAATTCCTTTTAACCAAAATAAGGACGCTGATCTTAATAAAATTAAAAAAATATTTTAGAAATTTGAGTATTAAAGTTGTAATATAGATATTGATATTGTTAAAAAAGGGGAACATAGCTAAATATGGAAGTTTACTTTTAGCGGTATTATTGTATCGTAGCGAGAGCTGATGATGTGGTAGATCTGCAAACTGAATGCAATTGGGTTGGATTAAAATGGGATTGGGATAAGAATAGTGAAAACGAAAATGAATTAGAAAGCAATTAGTGAAATAAAACTGCAAATGTGGATTAAATAAAATCAGCACGACCAATGAGGTAGAGATATTAAAATAATTTCGTTCATATATAAAATAAATATGGAAGGTGATTAAATACAATGGTATAACGGGTTTGAATGGGAAGAAACGTGGAGATAAAGCTTGTTGAATGAGATGGTTATAAGAGTTGACATAGCTTTAAGAATGAAATATCTATCTAAGAATAGGGAGCATCGCTAATAAAGTAGTCTAAGAATATACTTTCCCGGATCGGGAACATCATGATTGATACGCATCTGGGTAAAGTGTAACCTCAGCCTCTCGCAGCATAAAAATCGGTTCAGGAAAAAAATTACAGAATAAGAACTTCTCTGGGGACGAACGATTTATCGGTTGGGGATAAAGTATCTAAGCAGCAAAAGTTGATGGTTTGAATATCGGTGGTTCAATTGGTGCTGATTTATAATTTCTTTGTTAATCCAATTATTTCCGCATTGTTTCGTCAGGCAAAGAATAAAGAATCATCAAGGCTTTATATACAATTTTAGAATATTAAAAATAGAGAATCAATGGGGTGGAATTTGGAAAGTATAATTGAACGTGCAGAAATTGGTATTTTAAAAGGTTGAATAAATAAACGGCCTTTGGGAAAGACTAAATTCGTGAACCGAGGTTCCAAAGTTGCATTCGCGTACTGCTTCTCCATCTTAAGACAAAATATTGCTTTAGGTGCAGTTATAAAATATTCAATAAGGGTTTTCGATTTCCATACGTGAGGAATCCAAAGTGAAAATAGCTGAGGAATCGAAAACCAATATTCACAGGCTTCAATCAATGTCTCTTTTCCGTAGAAAACTGCGTCCATGTGAAATGCTTTATTAAATTTAATTGCGACATGTTTTCCACGCCAGATCTAATCATTCTGGCTCTTTCAAGGAGTGGTGGTTAACAATCATAGTTGTTGCAACCAATAGTTGCAAAAATTGAAGGTTAACGAAAAATCAAAATTATATACGAAAATTTGAAAAAATATTGCTCCCTAATTTTTCGTCCCAAACGTCTTATTGGATTTTCTCTTAAACATTTAACTGCTAATCCGTTCAGTGGGTTGGGAAATATCGTAATAAGTTTAAAGTATAAATTAAACATAAACATGTTTCAATAAACAAATTAAAATATAAACAATTAAAACTAATATATACTATAAATTCTTCAGTTTACTCCACACAAATTGATAGATGGAGGCTTTATTTTAAATATGAATTAGAAAAATTTAGTCATTGATATAGTCTGTGTTTGTTTGATATGCTTTTTGTATTCCACTTAACACCTTTATTGTGTTATTCTATCTAACTATGGAACAAATTATTAATGGCTATGGGAGATTTTCCCTTTACTTCTTCCTCCTCCCTCTTGGAAATGCCAGCCAGATAACATGCGCTCACTTTCATGCGGATTTTATTCTATTTTTTATTTTATTTTCTTCGCTACTCTCACTGCCGGTAGATCCTCGACTTATAGGTTGTTTAATAGAGATTCGCAAAAACAACGATAATCAGCTGATTTTCAGGTTGACAGCCGCGTAGTTTTTTGCAAAATTTTTAAATTGAAATTCAATAATAGCCTCCGACATAAATAAATGTAAATATCCCCAAAACTGCTTGTTAAATTGTTCTGGCCGGGTAGCTTTGATGGTTAAAGCAGCCTCCTGGATTAATGACGTGTTCGATTCCCTGTCAGACGTTTTTCAAGTTTTTCCTAGGCAATTTAAATTTATTTTCCCGGGTATAATTTACCAATTCTAGAGTTATTTGGTGGAATTTATTCATGTTTGATCCAATGAATATTATGTAGTCCAGAGTTTTCCAAACTGTGTTCCGCTGAACCTGAGTAGATGTTAGTAGTAGTAGTATTGCTAAAAGTGCTTCGACAGCTTAGGTCATTTCGCACATTGGCTCCCACCGGGAATCGAACCCGGTACCGCTTTCACCAAAGGCGAACGCGCTGTCCACATGACTATCCGGGAGCCTTGAGTAGGTGTTCCGCGACAATTTGAAGTGTCAATGGAGAATTGGAGAATAAAAGACATTAAATGCTTTATTGATTGATAGTTTAAGTTTTTATTACAATATCATAGTTATATATTTAAAAATAATCAGCAAATAAATAATTTGTTGTAATTAAATGATTTTTTTTAATTTTACAAGTGGAATTACCTAACCTAAATATAAGCATAGTGTTCCGTTTATCTTCCCATGTATGCTTAGTGTTCCGTTAAACTTCCCAGGTTTGCGAAGTGTTCCATTGCAGAAAAATTTTGGGAAACCCTGTTCTAGTCTATTATGCTTTTAACTCAATCGCAGCTTTTCTCGGCGCAGTTTTGCTCCCAATCCGCTCCACGTGCATACTTCTGAAGATCCAACTCCTCACTCCGATTGAACGATACAAACGATTTCCAGGAAAATGCTGTAGGTGTGGAGGAAGGAAAAACTGGGAATGGAATTCGCGGTAGCCGTCGAAGAATTTTCTCTTGGGGTAATTAGGGTCAAGGGGATACGCTATCAATCTGCTGTGAGAGGTGATCTCCTCTTAGCTGCAGGCGCCCACTCCGAGAGAATAAGTACGCTCGCTTTAATTGCTCCAGAGTATGGCGGAGGGAAGAAATGGAATTAGGTTCCTATGATTTCATTTTCATTTCATTCTGCCTTTACCGCATTCCAATTCACGGAAGCCAAAAACTGCAGCTGCACTCTCCGAGCGGTAACTTTGAATTGTGATATTTATCTTCTGGTCGTGTTTTCCCACATGAAAGCGACTTAACGTGAGTTTCTGTTTGTGGTATGGGAAACGTACTGGAATAATGCCATCATAAGCCACTATAACTAATTAAAAACGGAAACAATTTGTAGGTATCGTATTTAGTAACCGACTCTACCAGGGGGGCTAAATAATTTATTTAAAAGAACTGCTTCAGTCTCTTGATGAAGATGACGCTCTTCTCTATTCTTTAAAGAGTTATTTATTCATCGAAAAGTTTTATATCAGTCATCAAAAGTTCGAATAATGATGGGCAGAAGATGGATCGTAGCTCAAATCCGGCTGGTATGTGGGAGTTCCGGGTGCGAGTCCCAGCTGCGTCAGACATTTCCTCTCTCGGATTTCCCACCAGCATTGAGTGTGAACATCAAGCGTTACTCATCGATGATTCAACGTTTTGTTTGCTGCACCTCCTCCATTCTGCTCCCAACTTTTCGCTTCTTTTCCTCATCACTACTAATCTTAAAATTAAACATGGCTCCTCCCCCAATACCTAAAATATATTGCAATGATATGAAACGTTACGGATATTGTACTAAGTATTACACTTTTATTAGTTTTAATTTAAAATTTCATTAATTCCTCTTCATTCATGGCGTTTTTGTTATGAATATTGCGCGAGTTCTTCAGAAGTGAATTAGTTACTCGGCTGCTTACATACGACCCCATACAGACTGCGTCTGAGAAAACCCTACGCGAAATAATATAACTGTGATCATTTAGCATATTTCCCCTCCAAGATTTTCTCCTTTATTCATTTTTATTTCAAGAAGATGTTTTTATGGATATCGTTGCAAATGGGCACAGGGGAAATAAAAGCTTTAATACGCTCCCTCATTTCTAATACAATAGTTACATTCAGGCACATTTTAGTATTAATTTCCCTTATAATCATGTCATTACAAAAAATACTAATGCTTACTTTCATGTCATTTACTTAGATAATCAAACTTTCTTTCTTATGACCATGTTTACAACACAAAAATATCCAAGGAGACTATTTAAGAAAAATATTTTCCCTTTGGAAGAAGAGATTTAATATTCATATTGAAAGCAGAGGAATAATATTTTATAAGTAATACTAGAATTACTTAGAAATCTAACTTTTATATAATACTAAATAATTTGACAATCCTGCTTCGTAAAATAATCATAATCACTTGTTATGGAGATTGAAAATCTATCTAAATCAGAGATTTTGATGTAATACGGGTTTACAGATAGTTTTATTACATATTTTTATGACGTTTGGTTTCTTAAAACTGATAATAATTATGAGTTAAAAATGAAAGTATTGCTTTGTTGCAGTTTACTAAGCATTATCCTGGCCAATCGGTACGATCCCTCTTATTTTCTAACCATTTACGATTGCCTCAAATTGTCTAATTCTTGTCTTATTCTTATAATTGATGACTTCCATCTTCAAATATGTCTTCATAATACTGCCGTATCTCAAAGCATTACTAATCAATTTCCTTTTGATTTTACATCGAATTCATTTTTTAAATAATTATGTTAGAGATGTAGGGCACGTTAAATCTCATCCTTGCATTTATTTATGCAGATCTAAGGTTTATTTACACATTGTTTGTAGCTGCATTATATATTTACATTTTCGTATATTTAAGCCAGGTATTATTATTCGCTTATGACTGCAAAATTTTTAGAAAGATAATTGCCAAAAGTGACTGTTCTGCTCTCCAAGACTCGGTTAACGCTATCACATCATGGTCCTCCTCCTGGATGTTGAATTTAAATCCAGAAAAGTGTTGTGTCATTTGCATCACTAAAAAAAATGTAATGACTACCTCATAAACAATAGTTGCATTCCTAAAGTTACTTCATGTAAAGACCTAGGGGTATTAATTGATGAAAAGCTAAACTTCTCTGAGCATATAAACTATGTTAAAAAAAGAGCCATGTCTCGCCTGGGGATGCTATACAGATTTACCGACATCAGGGACCCAGTCTCTCTTCGCACCTACTTCTCAAGCTATGTTCTTCCTCTTCTCACTTACTGCTCTCGATTATGGACCATGTCTTCCGATTCTAACCTCTCCAGTGCCTTAAACTTCTTTTTCTCCTATTGTGCCTTAAACTTCTTTTTAAAAATAGTCCGTTTTCGAGCGCCTTCTTGCAAAAACATGCCTAAAGCTCATCTTCTAAATCACCTCAATCTTCCTACTATCAAAGCCTCTCATACTTCCTCCGACATCACCTTCCTGTATAATATAATTAACTGCAAAATCAATTCTCCTTTCCTACTCTCTCTTTCCGAGTTCCTTCGAGAACAACTCTCCTATCTGATACCTTCTCCCTGAGCACTCGTCGTCTATTATTTGTAGGATCACTCTTTTTCCTTCAATTTTCAACTCCCTTTCTTCCAACGTTCACTTCAACCCTTTCTTCTCTCCTCTTAAATCCATCCAAAATATGGCCACAAGAGATTAACTTTTTATAAATTTATTCATTATTTAAATTAATTTTATGTTATTGATTTGTTGTTATATTTTGTTCTCACTGATTTTTGATTTTTCCTTGCTTCTTTTTATATCGTCAATTGTATTTGGTGTTTGTTCGTGCTGTTTGTTGATATTTACTAATAAATAAAATAAAAATAAACAAATAAATATGTAATAGAGATTTTCTCCAATACACCTACGAAATTCATGGCGCATTTCGTATATGTATTGGATTGTATTCTACGGCTCATTTCTAAATCTATACTTGGTTTAAATAACTTAGTGACATAAATACCAAAAAGTGACAATATTCAATACACTCGCTCTGCTTAGATCATCTCAAAATTCCTATTTATTTAGACTTCCTGAAATAAAATTCAAATAGCTCTTTTACCCACCGAAACAAATCAGTAATGCAACTCATGTCTGCGAGTCCTCTTCGTCTCGATGGAATCAAGTTACTTCTCCGAGCGATGTAATATCCCACCAACTTACTTGTACCTACGTTCCGCAACTCTGGGATAGAAACTCGGTTGCATTAACGGAAAAACCTCTGCAGCGTAAAGGACTTTCTCTCCGCCGCTCAAGCACCCTTGGAATCCTGATGCCCGTGAGGAATTTAGCAGATTTCTCCAATGCAAATCGCAACCGAAGACCATTTTTAGCGCAATGTCACGCTCTTGGTTAATTCCCCGGTGACGGATCAATTGATGAACGTCATCTTCTGGAATGTAGACAAAAAGCTTTCTCCTCGATTCCTATAATTTGCTTCGCGGTGGGGCAAATAACTCTTTCTTTTGGTTAATCACGATGAGATTCATCCGTGGAATTGAATAGCATCAAAATTATCGATAAAAAATAATTTAACTTTAACGGACATATTTATTGATTACCTTTTAGCTTCGGGTAGGATTATTACTCCATAAAAAAGCCCATTTACT
The DNA here is from genome assembly GCA_947579665.1 of Sympetrum striolatum. NCBI lineage: Eukaryota > Metazoa > Arthropoda > Insecta > Odonata > Libellulidae > Sympetrum > Sympetrum striolatum. The sequence continues at coordinate 64,031,278 of OX388351.1, read as the reverse complement.
GTCTCGTGATAATTTTGCATATTTCTCCTCCAAGATTTTCTCCTTTTTTATTTCAAGAAGATGTTTTTATGGACATCGTTGCAAATGGTCACAGGGGAAATAAAAGCTTTAATACGTTCCCTCATACGTCCCCACAGAAAAACACAGCACGTCGTGCAAACCTCCAAAAAATGTGAGAGAAATCGGTTTTCTAGATTTTCATAGTTATCACAATCAGTGCTATAGTAATGAAATTCCTTCATCAAATTTTAAAATAAATAAATTTTATTTAAATATAATTTTTAGGTCTTTACTTATGTTAGTTATTAACAAAAAATATCCCTGCAAAAGAAAACTAATCATTAAAGAATATGTATAACTGGGCTATGCTTGACTGGTATCCTCGGGGACCCCTGGACGACCCTGACTGTGGAACTCAAAGATCGGGAATTCATCCACGTGTGTTCAAAAACGCCGTTTGCGGAATTAGACCTCCAAGCGAAGGTTAATAAGAGTAGGATTGTACTCGGTGACGTAAATCCATAGGAGCGGTTGTTTTGCTCCTCTGAAGGCACGTGCAGAATTCGGGAGCTTCCCACACTTCACATCCAGTTTCCATCCGCACGTTCGGATGAATCCCTGTCTATTTGACAAAGCATTTTACACGTGCATAAATGGATCCTCAATCGGCAGCGCTAAATGGCTTACGATGAACTTCTTTGCGGTGTTAACGTATGCTGGCAATGTCTTCTTTCGTTCGAGATATCAGTCGTCTCCACATTTTTCATCCATAATAGAAGTGCTTCACAACCATGACGCTCTTGTGCATCTTACGCTCTTCCTTTTTGTGATACGTGCTACTGAATCACGTTGAAATAACGTGAACATCTGATCGTTGGTATAAAACTTTGTACTTGAGCGACTTAAAATCGGGTTATTTAAATGCGTTTAAATTAGGAGCAAACGTATTTTCTCGCTCCATTTAGGATACATATCCCCTCACCAATGCGACAATTTTGGTGATTTTGAAAATGATAATACATAGAAGTGTTTTATAAGAAATCTAATTGCCCAAGCGAGGTACAATTATGAAATCCGCGTTAAAGATCATCTGTTGTGCTTCGTTTACAATTTTATTTTCATTTCACATCGGATACACGAACAAATGTAATTCAAACCATAGCAAAATGACTGGGAGTGACTAGTCGTAAAAAATTTGCACGAGGAGATATTGGCTTAGGAAATTTTGATATTAATCCAATAAACCCTTGAATGATGGTGATAATAGGATAAGAAATTGAGAGTTAGGAAGTTGATTAAGCATAAACTTATTTCAATGTTTGAATCGATCGCATATATCGAGCGTAGTTATTGGTTAGTTAAGGTCATTGATGATGATTAGTAATATTTTGTCAATCTATTTCAGGTTGAAAGTTGTCTTACTTCTTTTTCTCTCCATTTCAAGAGAAACGGGCAAACAGTGGATTAAGATATCCGGTGACTTAATTTATTCTGTTGAAGGTTATTGCTCTAATTTAATGTTTTTACATTAAATGCATTTCGTGAAAATTAGCAGTTACATTCATATCTTCGAAGCCACGAAAGGGTGTGCGGGTTATGAAAACATGGAACAATGTAATTTGTCCTACAAGTCGTTACCTTTAAAAAACTGCATTTCAATATCATACGCTAAATTGACTCACTTAAGTTTTTCATATCACACTCCTTAATAAACTGCTACCAGACTCAAATTCCCCTACCCGATGATGACTTTAAAGGTCGAAATTGAATGTAGTTTGTTGAAGAATTTTTGTGGGAATATAACTCATTTTACCTCATTACATTATACCCTATATCACGACTTATATTAATGAGTATACCACTGTTAAGACATTTATAACTAAGGTTTTGCATTCGGGTTCACTCTCGAGTTTTTATTGAGAGTAAATTCTCTGACCTTTATTTCTTTTCGAAATGAGATTCGTAATCTTACATGCATACCTTTGTTTCTAAGAACAATAAAGGATATCTTCTTATGAAGTCAACGTAAATATGTGTTGTTATCTCAGTTATAATATCCGTTATGACCCTTTATACGTTTAACAATAAGTCGACCGGAGGTGACCTAAACTATGTATAAGACTCATTACTTCATCTACAATCCCCGGCCTTACACGTGTCTCTATCCCAAAATTTAGGTCAATAAAGCTGAGTTAGGGTAAAGTTGTACACCGCATTTTCCTTCGCCAGGATTGGTATTCACGTGGCTGCTCTTATTGATGTATTTGCTCAAAATCCTTCGAAGAATTGCTCTGAAGTTACACGTGTAGTTTACTCCCATCATGCAGAAGACCCACTCGTCATCCCTCAAGTGACGTAGTCTACTCAAGCGACACGTTTCTTTTATACCAAGTTTTGGGTTTTTACACGCGATGGAGCAGCTAAAGAAAACAATGGTAATCTCAGAGGCCTTCTAAATTCTCTATTCAGTACATCACACGTGTGCACCGAAGACAAATGCGTTTTACTTGTGTTACTTTAACTAGAATGGGATGAATTCATTTTGATTATTAATCCAAACATGCGATTAATGTATGAATAAACTCCTCATAAATAAGGGAGATTATCTTTTTTTGAAGATCTTAGATTCAACTAGTTTTCTTTTAATCACAGCTAGTTTTATGGAGTGATGAGAGCAAACTGGCATTTGATTAAGAATGAAACTTAAAAGTGTTAATTTAAAAATAGCCCTCATGTATTTTATCTATCGTAAGTATTGTTTGCTTTTGATTGTGTTTTATTCACAGAAAGTCCTAAGAAAATTACTGTGACACAAGTAGAATTTAATCAAAAAAGTCTGACCGAAATTTCTAAGTTTCTATTAAAAATTGTTTCGCGTCGGCTCAATTTACACTAATTGTGTTCAATCAAATATTCATTTTTATATTTCATCATAATACCTTTTGATCATTTGAATAAGTTTATTCTTCAGGTTGTCTTATTTTTACTTTCTCCCTATACGTAGTATAGAGAAAGTATTGTATTCGCAAAAAAATTCGACCTCCAGATTTCGACGGAAGTAGATGTCTTGGGGCCCATAGAGGATGTTTTAGCTATTTTCCCGAACATGTCTGTCTTTGTGTCTGTCTGTCTGTGGTTAAAAAGTTTGTGGGCCCTCTATCTTAAAAAGTAATAATCCGATCTTTTTCAAAATTCATATTTAGAATTTTCCTAACAATGCCAAGAGTTGATTAGTTTTTAGAGAATATCGCTTAACCGGAAGTTACGGTTTATCCGGAACCAAAGTTTGTTTCATAGAAAACTCTGTCAGAATGCAATATAGGTATATACATTTACGCACAAAAGTTGTAGATAATGTATTTTACTACAAATTTTCGAATTCCTTAGAATATCGTCGGAAACTATTCGAAAAGTTCAATCGTTCAGATTTTATAGACGAAGTAAGTGAAATGTTAGTGCCAGTAAGGAGCGAACGCGATCTCCGAGAGGCATCGACGAAGCGTTATAGAGAAGTAATCGCAAGGACGGATAATTACTTTTGATCGTTTTTTCCCCAAGCTATTAGAGATGCTAATAGTGAGGAATAAACAATGGTGGTGTATTACACCCCCTGCCGTACACCTCTGGCGGCTCGCGGGGTATACATCTAAATCTAAAATCTAAACGAACCCCTTATGAGTAAGCTGCCAGGCGAGTGCTACCTATTGGTATTAATAAACGACTCCCAGCAGTCCTCTGACAAGGAGACGGACTGGTGATAAATTTGGCAACAGCGTTGCCAAAAACTTGTTTCGCTATTCAGTTTTTTTTTACATTCCTTTCTGCTAATTGTTTTGGTTCACATGAAAACTTGTATTGATGGCAAAGTTTGCATAGGTATTGTAAATTCTAATAACATTTAAGCTTTTCCTAACAATAAAAATCAGTTTCATGACAATCCTCATCCATTTTCAGCTCTACATGTATTTATTTTCATGTTTAAATCAAGGTTCTGTTGAGCTCAATGTTCCTGTTAATGACATTTACAAGAGTCCAAGAAAGGAATGGATATAAATGAAAAATAACTTCAATTTACAATAAAACTATTTAATTTATTATAACGTATCAACTATCACTACGGAAGCTGTCACTTCTTGAAACTGCAGTACTATAATCAAGATAGAAATAGGTTTATGTTTGTAAGGTTGTAGTTACTTTGTATCTGGTGTGATGTTTCCAACTGTTCGTGAATGTTTAATTTGCATAATGGTAATTTTTTTAAAAGGTGAGGGAAGAGTGGATATTATAGTTTAGAAGGTTTTTGAAGAAGGACATTTTGTGAAATTTTAAACCTTCCACGAACCGAGTTCTCGTGTCATAACTTTGAATTTAAAAATAAAATACACCGATGTATCAGTTAGCATAACGCAACGTATCAACGCCGGTAGTGTCAAATTTAAGTCGATTAAATAAAATATCAAGAATAGATATTGCCTCGGTAGCATTAGATGAATGAGGCAGCTGCTTCATCCATCTAATGCTTACAGAAACAATAGAAATGTCGACTTCATAAGACATTATATAGGAGACTTTTCTCCAACTTTCTTCACATTCACAGATAAATCCTGAATGAATACATTTTCACACGCCCCATTAATTTCAACTGATTCTATCCATGAGATTTATTACTAGAATAGGAATAATTTATTTAGAATAATTGTTCGTTATTATTATTTAGTTGTATTGTATTGTTCAAACAATACAATAATGCAATGTAAATAATATCCCCTGCCTGTGAACGGCTTACAAATTAATTTACATGACATTTAAGTTCAAGAAACAGGATTGTAAATATTCATCTTTTTGGTCCTCCTGAGCCAGATGTAGGCTCATCACCAGGTTAAATAACCACAAGCCTAAGATTACAAATTATTTAAAATTTAGAGTATTTCATAAATTAATGATGAAAATTAAAAACAATTTCAATCGTTTCTAGCAAAATAAAGCATTAAGTTTACATAAGATTCACAAAATACTACTTATGATTCCAAAAATTGTAAATACTGCATCTACTTATCTATTGCACTAATTATAATATGAAAATCAATATCAAATTCAGCAATTATATATCGATTCACAAAAAACATAGAACATACAATAAGTATGTAATACACAAGACTATAGAAAGCATTATATATAAAATCACAAAGTACAACAGCAGATATAAACTTAGAACAATCATTAGCATACCATAGTTAGAGCAATAAATAAACAAAATCAACTCAATACAATTTTGACATATATCATAGTATGTACTAAGGGATCTGTTATATGTTTTTCAAAAATTTTCAAGCAAATATTTTTTGATTTGTTACTTTACGTTGGACATAGTATTTCTTAAGTGTATGTTATAAGGTAAGTCATTAAATAACATAGGTATTGTGACATCAAGTAGCTTCCTGCCATACATTTTATAATAACTTGGTACATTGTACATAATTCTATCTCTCCCTATCATGCCATGTTTTGTAGCAAACTTTTCCTTGTGCTTATTGGAGAAGTAATTTTCTGTAAGCAGGATGTAAGTGAGTAGGCATTGTAGAGGTTCCAATTTCTGATTTATTTCCTCTCTAAATCTAATTTTCATAACTTTTGTCTTGTGAAAATTTTGGGTTGAAACGGGAAATTTACCAAATTTAATTTTAATTTGTTATCATGGCATCATTTATTAATGTTATTTAAGTCAGTTTGTGGAGCTCTTTCATCCTCATTGAAGTATTTGTGAACAGATATCAATACAGCTTCAACAGCATACATGTATAATTTACAGCACTTTATAACAGAAAATACATCATTGATATACATATATTAAAAATAGCAATAGGCCTAATATTGCATTAATAACTTGTGGCATTGCACTGTAAATATTTACTCTTTCTCCATGGTAGCCATCAGCGTCAAACGTTATATATCACGACTACGATAACGAAAGGCCACAAAGAATCAGCAATCAAGAGTAGGAATAACCCGTGCACAGCATAAATATATCTTTAATAATAAGTATAGTAATTACCAATAAATTCAACCTCAAGGAAATCACGTAATAAAACTAATAAATTCACATTTCATAACGACTACCCAAGCTGAGGTTTTAAAACATCCGTTAGATAGTTATAAATGCATTAGGATAAAATAAATATATACCGAAAATATTCTGGAGATTAGTACCCTAATTCAGAGAAACTTTGAGGATTTCACAGTCCACTATTTTATTTATACATCAATTGTTGAAACTAATCGAGCGAATCGAACAGATTATCCGCCATGTTTGTTGTTTACGAAATTATTACGCTGTTTTGCCACCACCGGTATCACGCTTTAGGGGTTCGCTGGATCCATAGAGTAAGGGCTGGATCACCAATCTCGGTTACCCAGCTTTTCACGGCTTGGGAATCTCTAAGGGGGTTGTAAGGGGTAGAAAGAGGACTATAAATACCGTTTTTGGCCTTTGGGGACTGCTAGGCGCTGGGAAACTCCTAGGAGTCGACTATAAATACGGCCCCAAGGGTATCCAAAATATAGCTTAAGAACCGTAGATTCTTATGGTTTGGTAGTTACTAACTAATATGTAAAGGCTTTCCACCTACCTCTTATTACTCCAAGCTTAGAAATAGTAACAAATCAAGCGAAAACACTATTTTGTTTCACATAAGCCACACCGTTGATCATAGAGCAACCACATGTCTCCGGCGAGCTTGCGGGGTCTTTTGCTAGGGTGCAAAACCGATCGGACCCACACTCTAGAACCGGAAAACATGGCGTATGGTCATACCCCGCTATACGGCTTTTCTCCGCTCTCCCCCGATGGTAAATTCTTCTCACGTGGTACGATATGGCTATGTTTCACAAGGGTAAGCTAATTTATTGATTATAAACTAATATTTTGTGCATTAAATATACAAATGCAGTTGCTGGGGATCTGGGTCCCATTATTTTTTTGTTTAAATTTTAGAAACCGGTGTAACAACTGTGTATTATTGTTATTCGCGTGATTTTAAAGTCCTCGTGGACCATTCATGATAACATATGTTACGAGGACCAACTTCGCGTGGGAATGATGAGTGTTGGCCGTAATGGACCCCGTTTTCTTTCCTCGAGCCATATAATGGCGACATTTCCACACTTTTCCTCATTCTCTTCATATATTCCGTTTAACGACCGTTGAGACGTAATGCCGGGATTCCGTCTCGCTATTCTTTCCCTAATCCGCTATTTATAAAACCGTGTTACTGCGTTGAGATTCTCGAGGAGCGATGGAAGTGCGAGGAAGCGAAAGGCGGAAGTTCGGAAGGGGCAAACGAACTCTCGTGTAAAATGTCTGCGGAGGACCCAGTCACTTCCCTCAAGAGGTGGCTTCCTAAATGAAAGAAACCCATTCAATTCCCCTCTCCTTCAAACCTGTCTCCATTTGAGCTTATTGAATTTACTACGCCGCGATTTCGGAAGAAGATTTTGTTGACAGTGAGAGGAATCTCTCTTAGAGTTGTGTTCCTCTGAAACCATTTCCTTGTTAAACATTTATGAAACACTACCCCTAAGGTTGACTTATTAGTTTCTTATGGTGTGTCTGTAACAAAAAAGTTGTTCATAATAATTTCTAATAATTGTTCTTTTCTAAAGGTATGCCATTGTAGAATTAGGTTTACTGTACTAATTTATTGGTAACTTATTAGCAACGTAATATTTTAATAAAATAATTTCTAATAATTATTCATAATAATATCAGAGAACAAGTTGACTAGATAGACGGATAGTTGATAGACGACAGACGGTTTGATGAGTTCCTGAAAGGTACCGAGAAATTAATTTTTAAACAATTCTTCAGAGCTTCGAGTACAATCCAAGTACATCAGGTCAAATCGACTGTTTTTATCGATTAATTATCATTATAAAACTATACTTTGGCCACTATAATTTAATAGTGATTTAAGGCTATGTTAAAAATGTGCCGAATTTTATAAAATGTATTTTCCTTTAGACATTAAAACATACGTTTGATTCCATGACAACAGATTTTCCCCATATTATCAAGAAAAATAAATTTTTCAGATTTTTCAAGGATGGATTTAAGACTGTCATCAATGTTTTCGTCAGTTTGTATCAAAACTATTTGTTATAACAGTAACTTTATGTTTTCCTATTCATTTTTCTCAAAAGGAACTTGCTTAGTAAAATTAAACCTAAGTTGTGTAATGTGAAGTTATTTCCCGATAGTAGTAAGCAAAATAATCAAGAATTCTTGCAAAGAGAAAAAACGCTTCTCTTAGAAACAGTATTGGATGGTAAAAATTTGAGTTAAGTATGGGTAATGCTTAAACATTGATAAAAGGAAGAATATGGTAAAACTCACAACAAATTTCTTAGGCAAGGATGAGATTCTTAATGTGAAAGATCTCTAAATTGATGTAACGTTTACTTGCATTACAACTCAGGCCAAGCGAACACGGAAGAGTAATGGATGCAACGAAGTTAGGAAATTAAGAAGGGTGCGAGTTGACTTAGTATAAAATTTCGCAGCTGAAGTTGCTGAGAACTTCCGTATTTATGCTTACATTGCACTCGAAGTGAAGTGGGTGAACGCAGCTGCATTCTGTTTGATACTTTGATGATTACAAAAAGAAGCAAAAGTGCTTGATGAACCCTTAAATGGCACTTTGTCACCTTCGACGTTACTCCACGCATTATTAAACAAGATTATTTGACACAGATTTCTTCTTCATGTTATAATGCTACTGCTACATAATGCGAAAATTCAACACGTTTTTAACATGCTGATATCTTACGTCTAAGGTTGAAGGAAAGAGTTTTAGCGGATGATTGAGAGACAGAAATATGTTTTAAGATCTTTGTTATTTGTAAGTTAATTATGTAATGCATCTAAAAGATCTTTGCGATAAATAAGCAGGCTAAAATAAACAGGATCATATCATAAACTTTTTAAATCTTGACTTCTGATAGTAAAAGAATGAATACCGACGATTATCATTTCTTTAGCTTTATTGCCTTCTTAAGAATTTTCTCTCGGTCTACTCCTCAGTTTCGCTTTGGTCACTCCGAGAGACTGGACAATCTCTTTTTCTTTTACATGCGTGAGACCAAGTGTTGGAAAAAAAAATATGTAAAAGAGTTACACAAAATGATCTTAATCGGAGGGATAATAAATCCTGTCATTTTTTGTGATAAACGATGAAAATGTTGTATTCTCTCTGATTTCACTTAAGTGTCAAACGTAGGTTCATACTTGTCTAAAGAGCCGATGCTGCTCACAAACCGTAGTTATCCCTGGACTCAGAGCAAGGCCCGATTTCATCACATTAATTTAGAAGAGACAATTCTGGCTTTGAAGTTATTTCTTTCTAACTTTTCTAATTCAATGGCAAGAAACACACAAAATTTCAATTGAGATTAACCAAGGGAGGTTAGAATTTACACATTTTGATTAATGTCGATTTCGATGAATGAATACTGCGCGATTCATTACATTATCCATTGATCTCATCTATTCAGAATGCTACGAGTTCGAATTGCGGAAATGTTAGATCTTCGTATATTTGAGCTTTTTTTAATCAATATCATGTTTGAGCGGATCTGTCATTTACGATGGAATGGCAATGAATTTCAAACTGCAGTATTTCTATCGAATCGGTCGAGGCGATTCAAGGAATACATCATTCGAAGGAAGAAAAAGACTTCACCCGCTCCACGTGAAGCTTTTTCAGTGACCGTGGTTTCATCGTGTCACGTCATCGGCCAAATAGGTAGCAATGAAACCCATAAAATTATGAGGTAATGAAGAGAAACACTGTAAATTTTCCACACTAAAAGTGTGAAAAAAAAGTGTGGAAAATTTACAGTGCTTTTCTTCATTACCTGAATGGCTTTCCACAAAATAACGCCTGATCATCTAGATTTCATAAAATTATGAATTATTTGGTAGTGTTAATTTACATACATGTATTTATCTTAAGTCTCTCTAAATCAATATATTGTTTTGAATTACAGTAGTAGTAGTAGTAGGGATATGCATACTTGGGAATTGGGTGTAATGTAGTTGCTTATTGAAAAATTGGATCACCATCATTTGATTGATTCTGTATTCAACATTTGAACGATCGACTTTTGTGAAGTGCTACTGAGGTAAGATAAAGATTTAATCCATATTTTCTGTTTAACTTTTCTGAAGACTCCTCATCTCGATTCCTATGCCTCGTCATTTCTGCTGCTCCCCTCTCATCTGAAAAAGGCTCAACGATGGTCCAAAACTACAGTGCCTTTTCGTGTTAGATTTTGACAGTACAATCGGCTTTACTTCTCTCTGTTGATCTTAAAATCGCCTCTCTTACGTTAAATTTCACCCCAAAGTCTTCGTAACCCAGTTGCTTTGAAGATTCCCTATTAATTAATGCCATGTAATGTTGCTTTCAGCTGCGGGGCATAAAGTAAACAAGCTTTCCTCTTCAAAGTGGGAGGGAATACACATTTAATGGCGAAAATTAAAGCAGTAGGGCTGTAGAGACAGGGGCGTGGGTGTCAGTGCAGATGGAGACCGTGCAATTGACGTGCATCTCGGCAGCCGTCGTGAATATGTAAAGTTCGTTAAACTAATGAGAGGACAATGACTTTATTTATAACTGTCGCATCGTTCAATTTTTGCCGGAAGACGCACCGTGGAATAATTAGTTTACGGCCGCCCATTCATGAATAGTTATTGAATATTACGACTGGGGAATAATCCACCCACGAAGTTGATGAATTAACCATTAAATGTATAATATCTCTTGGGAATGCCACGCGTCGATTACTATGCATTTGTATGACTTTGTTTTTTGCTCTATCAAAGTTACTCTTACGCCTAGCCTACAGTATTGTTAAATTGGAATCTTTTATGTGATTACGTGAGCATTTAACTTAGAGACAATCCAAAATATCGCCAAAAATTAGGAAGAAAAATATCAAACTACTATATTTTCCCTACTTTTTACACTACTATGCAAAAATGAACTGTTGCCATTTTGTTTTGTTCGGTTCTTAAGGTATAGCGTATTCGTTAGCATCTTATTCTTGTTCGTTATCATATGTGTTAAATGTGACTGTATTTGGTTAAAAAAAACAGCAAAAAGTTTTCTGCCAAGCTCAGAAATTTGTTAAATTCTATGAATGAGATATCGCTGCCTATTGTGAAGTATTGCATTGGCAAACTGTACTTCTATTGGCAGTCATTTATTGAATCAGTACTTATTCGTCTTAAAATTTACATTGAGGCTATTCAGCGAATGATACATAATGGATTCATTTAAAAAGGAGTTTGGAAACTTGCTGCTAAACGAATTTTGGGTTAAATTTTCGTATCTATCACACAACTCCACATTTGTTGACACTATTGATAACGTAAAATTTAATCGTAATCGGAAAATCTCACTTCTATAATATTTCTGGAATTAAAGTCGACAAATTTGATCTCAACTTGGTGATATTCTACACCAATAAAAATGAATATCTCAGAGTTATTCAAGAAAGAATCACAAAAGAGAGACTAAAATTTAAATAAAAAAGTATCATATCATGGCAGGCGGGTTGAATTTAAGAGCTTGACCTACCACTGCAATTTTGCAAAATTCACGAACAAAAATAATACAAGTTAAACAGAAGTGAGCTAGAACCAAACCTGATAGTCTTTTGTAATACATCCGGGAATTCTTCCTGAGTCCATAAGAAGCGATTCCTTTTCCGTAATATCCTTCAAGAAACCCTTACGTCCCTGGAGTGATCGACCTTAAGACCAAAAAAATCGAGTGACTTATTTCTGAGAGTGACCCAATTCCAGCGGATCACTGCTAAAAAGTTTGAAATAGCTTGGAGAGATTGACATGGCGGTTTCAGACCACCTTTCCGTGACCTTGAGGGATTCAATCCCGCATCTTGTGAATAAAAAAAGTTTTTCTTAGGAGAGTGTCGTTTCAAAATATTTTAGCAGATCATCACCGGTTGTATATATACTCGCACGCCCCAGAATTCGCGAACTTGACGGATTTAGACAACCATGAGCCACCGAAATGATTAACTCGCCGCTTATCCAAACGGATTCCATCTCAATAGAAATATTCCGAATTTCGATTACGGACGTTAAACGTAAGCTATATTGAATGTGAGAAAAGATCTCTGTTTTTCCCGATTAAGAGCTCTATTTCTGCGGTGGAAGTGAACCGCACAAATTCCCCTGAATGGCAGATGAATAAAAGGGCAGCTTCTACCCGTTTCCAAAAATTTTGGTCAGTCTTTTTTACTACAAGATTTAATTACGCTTTTATTCATTCATACAATGCCGAAATAATGGATTTTAACGTGACTAACGTTGAAAAATATGGTATGAATCCTTAAATAAATGAGATTAAGAATAGATTAAATAATATTTCCGAGTAAAACCGTCCCTCAGATTTATTTAAATCAACCAGTTTGGATTCACACACAGTGATAATCAGGGAAACGGTTTGATATATCCTATTGAGTATATATCAATCGAATCATGTTAAAGAAATGGAAAATTTTACTGTTTGTTTTTGATATATCACGTTCATAAACAATGTAAGCGTTCTTTAGTTTTCAAAGGCACATGAATACTAAGTAATGGATGCAGATGAAATAAAAAATGGCAAAATAGTTTTGGAAATCGGAAAAATTATACTATTCTATAATTTTTTAGAGCTTTTTCGCACAAAAATGCATCGGAACTTTACGGCCTAGTCAGTAGTTCCTCACGTGTAGGATCCATTTAATTCCGAAGCTCCTTGGAAAATTTACTGTGTAATAAAGCGTTTGGTTGATGAGACTTATATCTGCATAGCTTTGCCGCAGAGAATCTCATAAAACACTTCAAATAGGAATAACCTCAAAGCTGCATGAAAATTCTCACTTAAAATACATGCAATTGAATGATGTATTTATTATGTCGTTAATTCCTTATAGTATTTCGCATAGATACATTAATAATCAATGTCATTCCTAGATATATTGACTGTCATTATAATAATTAATTATTAGTATAGTATTTATCCCTTTTGAAGGGTATATGTATAGGATGAAGGAATTTCAACAATATAAGGTATGCAGATGATATAGTAATCATGACATCTTCAAAAGAGGATTTAGAGTTAGCAATGCAAAGAGTTTATGAGGTGGGAACAAAATTTGGATTGAACATTAATACCAATAAAACAAAAGTATTGATGGTGGCTAGAAAAATGAGCAACAGTGACTGCAATATAAAAATTAATGACAAACCAATAAAACAAGTCCAACAGTTTAGATATCTAGGAAGTTTATTATCAAACGATGGGTACTGCAGTAATGAAATAAAATCAAGAATTGGAATGGCAAAGGAAATTTTTTGGAAATACAAGGATCTAACTAGAGGAGAGATCAACATGAAACTAAAACTGAAAATGTTGAGGTGTTATGTTTGGCCGGTTTTCTTGTATGGGTGTGAGACATGGACCATCTTAAAAAGTATGGAAAAAAGAATAAAGGCATTGGACACATGGTTTGCCAGAAGAATTTTAAAAATTAAATGGTCAGACAGAATAACTAATGAAGAGGTTTGGAGAAAGATTGGAAGCAGTTATAGCCTATGGAATGAAGTGAAAAGAAGAAAGTGGAAATACGCGGGACCTGTGCTGAGGGGATCGTCAGGGGGGAGAATCGTGACAGCGCTGGAAGGATGGACAGCAAGGAAGAGAAAAAGAGGGAGACAAAGGATGAAATGGTTGGACAATTTAAGGAACTGGACTGAAATCAGTAAATATGAGGAATTGAAAAGAAAAGCAAGTAGAAGAGAAGAGTCGAGATCCATGAGAGCTAACCTCCTGATACGAGAAGCTACCAATTGATGATGATTTATCCGTATTGTAGCTATTACTATCCTCACTATCGCTCAACTTTCAGCGGTCATTCTCAGTTAACTCGTATTTTTCTTCCTAAAAAAATAGTATTTCGAATTTATTAAAGCTTCTGAAATGATTTTATTGAGTTTAGTCTCATGGATTTAGGATATTTTGCATTCTTGTTGTTTAATAAAAGTAAGTTCTGTAAATATTTTCTATCAACAGGACACAAAGATTATCTATGTCTGAATTCCATTTTAGTGGATTTTGGAAATGGAGAGATATAATTTTGTTTCATGAGAGCATCGATTGGGCATAATAGATTTTCTCGATACTTAGTGGTAACAGTATTCAAAATATTCTTATTCATAATATTTCTGGGCCATATATCGGTTGGTAATAGTTAATATTTGTTTTTTCTCTTAAGATTGGAACTTTCCCTTCATCCCACGGTCCACGTCCAGCCACGAATTGCTTGGCGACGAAAGTTAATTTCAGAAGTTTTCATTCCTCATTCCGTTCATTTTCATTATTAAAAAGCTTGCTTCGCTTGATCTCCGAGAAGTATGAATTCTTGGCTGCACACCCTTGACTCTTGTAGCCCAGTCTTCAAGATCAGAAGCGGATTGACCTCCGATGGCCTCATCTTTTATTTCATTCCCCACCCTCGCTCCCAATATAAAAAATAATTGGAATAGCCTCCGGTCAAAGGAACGGAAAAGACCCGAATCAGGTCGTCTTCATTAAAGTGGAATCATTTGGGAATAGGGCTGGAGGACGAAGAAAAGATGATATATGAATGGAAAGGAAGTGAAATCAGAGAAAGGAATGAATCGGAATTCAGGGAAAGACACGTGAAGGAAGTTTTCTCGTGAAAAGATGAGCGATGAAACCGTAAGTTACTTGTGGAAGTGCAGTCGTGGGATTTGAAGCTATTTTTACGATATTATTAATTCGATCATGTTCCTTAGTAGGAAAGGAATTTAGTTTGACTTCGAATACATTGATTTAGACACGTGCCAGTGGTACGGATAATTTACCGATGGAGATAATTACCATTTAAATTGAGAAATTATTCCCCATTAACATTTCAAGAGTGTTGCTTTCTAAGAATTTATCGAGATATATTCTACGACAAAAAAACTATCGCATAACAACTAACACATCATTGTTATTAGTCATCGAAAAAGAACAATTTTTCAAGAATTTCTTGAGAAAACCTTTTATCGATTAGAGTAAGTGCAATGTAACACAACACACAATGTAACGCAATAACCTCAACATGGGATATTGTTTTTTATTCTGTCATTTTCTTTGCGGAGATTAAATTTATTATCGATTGGTTTTCCATAAATAAAACGGAACTAAGTTTTTCGTTAGATTTTTCTCGAGAATTTTGTTTTTATTTCGATGCAGATATTATTTTGTGGTATTTTTGGCCATTTTGCCGATGGAAATTTTATCTTCTCCGCTGTTAAAGAAGTACCTCTAGTTTCTACTTGCAAATGGACTATATATTAAGCTCAGGGGGTTACTCAATTTTAAAGGTATAATAATGACATTTTTTGATGCAGTCGTTTTGCAAAGCGCGACCAAATTATAAGTTTTGTAAAAGTGAACAATTATTAATGATATTAAAATTGAATACGATATTGGTCGATAATTTGATAGATTTTAGTTTTCACTAATTTAAGACTCTCAGTTTATCTGTTTCGAAACACTTAATCTCTGCATTATGCTGTTGATTATCACGAAATAAATCAGATTTGTTGGCAGAGGATTGAATGGGACAAAAATACATTTTTTGACGGAAGGTAGTGCTACAACGGGATGTGTGGTCAACCTTCTTATATATAGTTATTGTAAATGAAATATGCAGAATATCATATCATTGTAAAATATGTATAAAATAACGTATAATTATACAAATATTTATACAAATAGTAACAAATGTAATTGAAAAATTAGGCAAATGACGTAACGAATTATGAAAGTAAGTCTAATAGTAATGCTACAAGTGGTACTTGAAACAAGCATGGAAGATTCAAGCTGGAGCTGATAATATTTCCTCGTAAGTTGCAAGGAGCTATTGCGTTATCAATCAAAACTCCATCGTTGTTGAAGTGTGCAGGCCTATGCTGTTTAGAACTTACTGAAATATCTTGGCCTTTCACATAAGCAGCTCTGTTTTGACGAATGAGTGTATGATAGCATAATTATAGCGGCTGTCTAAGTTTCGCCGGAATGAAATTATTAGAACGCGGAGGGAGGGACGCGTGGGAGGTCCAATGCCGCACGAGTAGTCGAGTCATTCATCCCTGCGGGGAAAACTCAAGGGCCGTCTTATTTTCGATAATGGGGAAGGAGAATCCCATGCACATGCCTTGTTTTTCTTGTGTCGCATTCTGTCCATCCAAGGTTTTAAGTTTGTACTTACGAGATCAAGTAGCTCGTCATTCATCTGTCTGACCATCTCAATGGAATTACTCTTGACTTTTACGAAATTCCCTGACTTTTGGGGATGTTTCATCGTTGGATTGAGTCATGAGCTTCACTTTTATTAAGTTTTTTTTCCGAGATGTGGTCGTGATGGAGATTTAATTTGCTACTTTCAACTGAGAAGATGACTAACCTAATATAAAACCTAAATGTCTTTCTTTCCTAAAGTTCTTTATCTTTTATAGCATCGTTCAGAGAAAAGTACACTGTGACAATGATCCAAGTATTTCCTTCGTACTCGCTTTTAAAATTAGTTTTTATTGGTTTTCTGTAACTCAAAAATAATTTATTAAGCAATCCGAAAATCGGAGTTGATTATAGAATGAAACAAATCTTAATTCTTCACTAGGGCATTTGCAGCATTAATTGCTAATTTTTGATGAAAAACTAACAAATGATTTCTGTGTCACCAGTATGGCACTGGCGTATGTATGTCGTTGTAAATTATTGACTTTACTTCCTTCATAACAAAAATCTTCCTTGAATACACTTATGATCTTGTGTCAGATTAGTTACGACAATGTCTCATCAAAGAACTGTTCAAATTGTGGTGGCCGAGTGGTTAGCGTGCTCGCACTTTATTGCTCCAACTCCACGGTCCCGGGTTCGAATCCCAGCTAGTCCGATTTTTCAAATTAGGGAATGGTTCCCTGTCTTTATAAATAGTAATAATTATTGAAATGGATGTAAATGGGATGTGCCTGTTTCCATTAGAGAAGTTATTATTATTATCTAGTACAACGACGAGAAACGTGACAGTGACATTAGTTGCGATTTTCAATTAATATTTTTATTATCATACTTTTCCGGATAACCTAGATAGAGCTTACCTAGAACCTAGAAGCTCTCTATCAGTTATATTAGTTTATTGTTTGGAAAAATCTCACTTGAAAAGTTCTATATTTAGGCACATGGCTAATTACAATAGAAATGAGTCCATACTTGAATGAGCCTCAGGGATGATTTCTTTGAAAGAAATATATTTTCTCCGCCACGCGATCCGATTCTTCTTTTTCCGAACGAGACCAAAGATAGAAATCAAATTGCGACTCAGGGGTCAAATACCTTTCTCTCTTGTGGAGCGAGGAATAAAAAAAATCAGCCATTTTATTAGTCTCTCTTTTCACAGTTCCCGGAATTTCACCAGAGGAACTTAATTGAATTGAAGACACGTATGAATATTCCGTGATCTCAATTTATTCGCTATAACCAAGTAAAGAGCATTCATAAATTTGGCTTTATTTCGAGATTTTGAAATATCTGCTAATTCGTCCAAACATACGAGAAAGTAGAGCAAATATTCTGGAGATGAACTATGGAGTCTATCGGAGGCTACCTACATGTGAAGCCGCAAAGGGATATCAGGAACACTGAAAAATCTCACACAATGTACGATGTGTTTATAAAGATGAACATAGTAATCAATTATTAATTTTTAACACAATCAAATCGGCCTTCACTTGGTGTAGCTTCACTTTAAACACTTGGTAAAAATAAACGATGCCTGTCATCGTAGATTTTTATTATTAGTTATAGTTTATATATGCCTTATGTGTTAAAAGATTTTGATGTTGATTAATTCAGTGTATTGTTTATATTTTTATTGATTACTTTGGCATTATTCCAATTTATAGAACAAGATAAAAGAGTGTTATCATTATTTTAAAATTTCATATTAATTTAAAAATATACAGGGGAGAGTGGGATGAATCGGGGTGGTCTGACGAAACGGGGTGCCGAAGTTTTCTCGAATGGTATGTGTTGTCATGTTCTGGTCAACACTGTAACTTCTTTGTAAGCTTCCCCCAATGAAGCAATCCGCTTTGTGCGCGATCTCTAAGTTAAAATACAGTTTTTGTCGTCTTCACCATTTCCCCTCATAACCCACCATTCCCCCTCCCATTCCCTACTTATATATATTCTGGATTGTTTTGTATTTAGTTACCTGAGGATGACTCCACGAGTCGAAACCATGGTCGTTTCATAATAAAATATTCTGTGGTATGGTAAAAGTTATTTTCACTTTCGTTCCTGATGGATCCATACCACCAAGTCACGGCCCAAGCAGTTGATTCTATACATTTGAATATTTAAAAGTAAGTTTGGTGCAAATTAAACCTCGTTTTTTCCACGTAATGACGTATATTTAAAAATGGACATTCCACTACTTTTCTGTTGAAGTCATATGTTTCATAAAATGGTGTGGTTGGATTATACGAGGTACGACCCCATTTTTTCTAACTTAGTGTTCAACTGAAACCACTGACACGCCAGTTGAAACCACACACACTCCACTAAAGAATTATGCTGTCTATTCCCTGGAATCTGCTTCAGAGCTATCGATGATAATGTCTTCCAATGAATCACGTCCAAACAACCTGCACGTTCAACTCCAGCGTTCCAAATCTCCACAAGATATAAAAGCAGTTCCGAGAGCAGAAAAATGAGGACTGAATTCATCTTCGAAAGAAGGAAGGACTAGGTTTACCAAAAGGAAACTTCAGATGGAATCCATGCCTAAGACTACTCCTGCAGGTGCGTCTGCAACGGCTCGTAGAAAGGGCGGGAAGAAGAAGCCAAAGGAAAAAACTGCTGTAGCACAGAACATTGTCATAATAATCGTCCGAAGAGGAAGAAGACCAAAAAAACCCTTCATTTACTGAAATGTACTTTTCCGAATTCCAAATCGGAAGAAGGGTGGATAATGTCCTTTAAGTGTAGTGAATGGGCTCATGAAGAGTGTACTGATTTTGATGATGTATATGACGAACCATATAAATGTGATTTTGTTATTAGAGTAAATACTGATTGTTTGAGAAAAGAATATTAAGGCCTATTGATCTAATTTAAAACCGACTATCTTGTTTTATGAAACCGGTCTGATTTAAAATGTTCTTTTGTTGTCGTCAACTTCAAGCAGAAAGTTGAAGCACTTTTTATTAAAAATAGACAGAGAAATATTATGTAGTTTATGAGATAAGGAAATTTATTTGTTAAGTACCCCGTTTGTCCAACTCTCTCCTATTCTAACGCTTCCAATAGAAATACAATTTTATTCAGTCACTTTTTAATTTTTATTATGCATTGTATAGTATGTATTTAAAAAAATAATTCTGGCGATACTCTAGTCCGTAGAACATTTTAAATAACTTCTTAGTATTAGCTTTCAATTCGTTTACATTAATCGTAAATATATACTTTGACGCTGTCGCTTGACTAGTCCAACTGAGAATAGTAAAAACTGAAATATTATCAAAGACATGAAACGCTTCAATTATCAAGGCCGAAGAGTCTCCATGTTTCATGGTAAGAAATATGACCATGAAGAACCCTCGTCACTCGAAGGAGACGCGTGCAAATGTGATGCTTACGAACATCTTAAACCCTCATGAAAAGGAAAAGTTATGCAAAAGAAGAAACAGTGAAGTGACAAAGAGAGAATAAAAACGCTTTTTTGCGAAGATATTGAGGAAAGGAGAGGAAGGGGTTTTGATTTCAAACGTAAAAAGAGAAAGTGAGTGGGATTTTCATTGAAACTTCGCTGGAAAGTGTGCAGTAGAAAGAAGAACAATGGTAAAACGAAAGGAAGGATGTTGTAAAAGAATGGGAAACAGAATTACAAAGGTGGGGTTAACTCAGGGCCTTGAGGATTGATAGAATATTAAAGCGGTGATGACGGCACTTAATTAAAATCTTTGTGGATCTCATTCTTAACTTTTGTAATGAATTTTCAGTTTCTTTGAAGTTTTTGGGTTTAATAGCACATAAATTGCATGAGTGAATCCTGACCCAAATCATGGTGATTAATTTCTATTGGTTTTCAAAGCCAATACAAATAAATTGGAGCCAATGGGAGAACTTTACTGGGATCCAATAGAATTTTCAACGGAAGTGTATACCATTGTGAAACAGTGTTGTTAATAACCATCACTTCATTGATAACGCAGCGCTTCAAGGATTTAACCTTAATTTTAATAGAAAAATTGTAGAGAAAAAAGCCATTAATTTTTGGAATAATATGTATACATAGAAAACCTTTATTGGAAACCTACAAGTATATCCACTGGTTATTCCATTAAGACCCAACAGGGATATAAAGTATTCAGCGATACGTCTCAATAACGATGTATCAGTAATATAACTAGCTTCGTGATACCAAGAAAGACAGGAGACCAATATAAACCAATAAGACCCAGTGAAACGTCCCAATAAGAAATACCGAGATTTCAAAATCCACTATTGTAAACCAATACAAACCAATATAAACTAAAGGAAACAAATAGGAAGAAAAGAAAATTTTCAGAATGACCATGCAATCTCAGAAAAAATAATTCTCGAAAGAACAATGCTATTATGTGCTCTCTAAACTACGATTTCTTATTTATTATGTTTCTTCACGCATGCTTCCATACGTTAGAATGACACCAGAGAAAATATGTAATGCGATATAATTTTCTGGGGTCATTAAAATCCTCGCTATGAACATTTCTTTCATTTTGTTTTCGAAATGCGCGATTGCATCACGGTCGTTTTGTCCGGAATATACGGTTTCCTCATTTATGTTGAGATGCGATTTGATATCTTGCCAAAAGCTACTCTTGGCCTCTGATGTATTGACACCTAATCCTATGCAATACCAAACATAAACAAAACCGCTCATTAACAAAAACAGAACTCGAAAATGCTGCGCGTGCGACCACCATCGCTGATATATTTTACTTTTACAGTTTCACTCTTGGGTACAGTTACGATGGTGGAAATTTGTAATCGCATTCCAACGAATTTAAAGATGATTTTTCTCTGGCGCTCGGTTTTAGAATCTTCCTAATGCCTGGAGGGTTTCCTAGGCTCTAAAACAGTGTATTATATTTCTTTTTTAACTTTAGGTTTATATTTCTCCGTATTAGTTCAAGATTGGTTTGAGGCGATATATATATATGTATACTCAAACCTCTTCATAGGACAATTTCATTAATTTTTATTTCATTATAGACTTATCGTCGCAGACTCATTGAGGAATTTTATCGTAAAAATAATGTATCATGGAGTATAATTGAATCATTAGTTTATTATAAATCATTTGCAAGATATTTATAAATAAAGAAAGCTGTCCGTTCGAAGGATGTATCAAACTCAATTATATTAAATTCATGTATAACTTTGTAAGCTATCTAATTGACTCAAAAGCTCGAAAGGAAGTACGGAGTATCTTAGCTCAGTTAAAGTAATACCTTAAGTGCTCCGTTTTACGTAATGAATTCTTCTTCTTCTTCAGTGGAACTGTCCAAAGACAGGTATCAACTGGATCTCCAACCCTCTCTATCCTGGGCATCTTCCTTCATCTTTGCATAGCTCCTTCCTTCCTTCATGTCGGACAGCATACTCGTCCTTCTTCTTCCTCTCTCTCTTTTACCGTTAATCTTTCCTTCTATAATATTTCTCTGCAAACTGTCCCTTCTTAATATATGCCTTTTTCCTTTTTGCGATGTTTTTCATTAAACATCTTTCTTCTCCAATCCTTCTAAACATCTCATTTCTCACTCTGTCACTTCACTTAATTTTTTCCATTCTTCTCCATAACCATACTTCAAAGCTTTGCAGGTATCTCTCTCCTTTCTTTTTTACCGCCCAAGTCTCAGCCCCATATAAAACGACACTCCGTACAAAGCATTTTGCAAATCTTTTCCTTAGTTCTAGCGGTATTTTCCTTGTAGTGAGCAGATCTTTAATCCTCCCGAATGCCGCTTTTCTGTTGTAAATCCTGTTTCTTATTTCTTCTGTGCAACTTCCGTTTGAGGTGATTATGCTTCCCAAGTACCTAAAGGATGTCACTTGTTCCAACTTCCTTCTTTCTATTAGAATATTAACTTCTCCAGGCTCTTTACTAATTTTCATAACGTTTGTTTTGCCTACATTTACTTTCATTCCATATTCATGCCTATTGATACTATTCTTTCCATCATCACCTGTAGCTCCTCCTCTGTCTCTGATGTAACTGCCTGGTGGTCTGCATATTTAATTGTGCGAATATTCTCTCCACCAATTATCACACCCCTTGTCTTTTCCAATGCTTCTTCTGTGAGTTTCTCTGCGTATATGTTAAAAAGCATCGGTGACAAGCAACATCCCTGTCTTACACCTCTTCCAATATTCACCTCCTCCGTATCTTCGCCTTCCACTCATATTATCACTTTTTGTCCCCTGTACAATTATTTTATTAATCTCCGATCTTTCCAATCAATTCCAATGTTCTTTAATATCAACAAGAGTTTTTTCCATATAACTCTGTCGAATGCCTTTTCCCAGTCAATAAAGCATACATATAGTTCTCTATAAACTTCCAGCATTCTTTCTTGTATTATCTTTAGGCAAGCAATCGCATCTATAGTTCCCCTATCTCCTCTAAATCCAAATTGTTCATTACCCATATTTTACTGTATTTTCCGTTCCATTCTTTTCATGACTTGTCTTGTCACAGCCTTAGTCACATGACAAATGTAACTTATTGTTCTATAGTATTTACGCTCTAACACTTTAATTACAACTCATTCATTATACAATTGTATATAGAGTTTCAAAAGTATTTATTTATATTATGTTACATAAATAAATTTGTAATGAAATTTCCGTGATAGAAGAACTACATGCACAGATTGTCAAAGTTTAACTTTCGAGCATTCAGAAAATGATACCTCTGTTATTATACCAACGTTTGCTATGAAAATTCCAAGTCATCAAAACCACCTACAATACTTTTACATTTTCGATTCGCTGAATTGATGAAATATCTTGAAACGAAAAAAAACTACGGTTAGGTATCCAAATTACAGTCTGGCACATCGTTCAATAATTTTATCAAAGTTGGGACAGATGAAAATTCTTCCAAATCTGAGAAGCCCGTCTCCTGGAAAATTGCCACTCCGTATCCGATGGAGGAAGCTCTCCAACAGACAAGGTCAAATAAACTCGGGGGAATATATCCCGTCTCCTTTTATATTGCTCTATACGTTGCCAGTCTGATCCCAGCTCTTTTATTATTCTGGATCGTTGCCCCTGAATATATTGCGGTGATTATTGCATCATAACCTCTTGAATATTCTAGGGTTCTGTCGCATCTTCAACTCCTTTCCCACTGATTTTTCTTGTTTTTCTCGATCTAATTTGGTTTTAAGGACTTAGGTGGCATTTTTATGATTTTTTCCTCCTTTCCAGCATTCTGAAGTCCTCAGATATTATTCTAGATGTGTGTATTGAAGCAATGTTATTGCGCAGTATTTTAACTATTGTTCATTGCATGTTAAGTAAAGATTTACTTTGATGAGATGCTATATATCCTAGAGTATGGTATTCGAAATTTTCGAAAATTTGCGAACTTACTACAATTCAGCACAGAAAAGAGTGTAGCCGAAATCCACATTAGAAAAGAAAGATTTAGATGCCCCCGGTTGAAGTCATTCTTCAAAACAGTCCGTCATTTTATAAAAAAAAATGAATTCTGTAGAAAAAGTTACCATTTGAACTTTCCGTTTATTTTGCCAAAGCACTTTTTGAATTATTGAGCTTTGGGGTAGTGATAATCATGGTAGTAAATCTCATGCTGGACAACATTTAGGGAAAGCACGATGTCATACATATACAAAGATTTTAAGGTCGGGTATACGTTTAAAAGTGTTAATGTTTAAAAAAGTTAACAGCGATATGGTGCTTCTCATTACCGCAAACTAACAAAAAAACTTCAAAATATGTTTCCTCGCTTGTAATCCTTTGTTTTATTTCCTCCGTTCCAGACTCAGATGAATTAGCGTTTTATCGAACATGATTTTACTTTTTAGACGCTCCATTTAATCCTTAAATATCTATCGATTGTCACTGGTGAGAAAACAGTGGCGTTATAGTTACTTATTTTCCAACATAAATGGATTTTATTACGCAGCATTGAAATTTTCGCTAATTTATAAGAATTTTGAATTTCATAATTTAATTTTGAATTCATCTTAATTATTGTTGATTTATACTAAATATAAAAATCATGAAAACTCAATGTTAATGAGAGTTGTAATAATCTGTGACGGTAAAGACCAAAACATTCCTTGGACACGAGGAATAGGAAAACAGAGAGTTGATTGGCTGTTTCTGAAGTGTGAGAAAAGGAAGTCATTGGATACTTCCATGGACGTCGAGGTCGAGCTGCGACCTTCCGGACGTAAAACTAACAAAGCGAAAAAGAAGCAGAGGAGACAAACAAGGATGTTTAATAACGTCTGCTTTAGGGATTATTGAGCGGCCTCGTAATGCATTGACTCTTTCCGACCTCCAAAACACGCCCGCTAAATAAAACAAAGAGATGTGTTTGGCAGACAAACAGCGAAACCTTTTTGTCCGGCTCCTCAGCGTTCGTATACGTTTCGGAATGTAGAGTAACTAAGATGTTTGAATTCTCCGGAGGACCTTTTAGTATAATAGCGATAGTTTTGAATGGTGTAAATTATGAAAAAAGTACATCCAAAATGAAAAGAAAAGAAGCACTATGTCCAGAACGTGATTCACTTAGTTGGAATTCAACGAGAATTCTCCATCCGTTATTTTTTGATGATTTCTCTTTTTTGAGTATATACAGCTACTCCTCAGTAACTCATCCGAGGAAAAACTTTCGATGGCTTCCTTGAAGCCGCAAGCGCAATTGACGTTTGCTGTAAATAACATCTCACTCTCTGTAAAATCGAAAAGGTTCTCTAGCAAGACGTAAACAAGGAGGGCATAATCATGAAACGCAATAAATGAAATACCATTATCCAAATTGCGATGAAGTAATGCATACTGAAAAGCAAGAATTACTATATATTAAAATATTTTTACTCGATACGCCGTATCAGGTCTCGAAACAAGGAGATAAGGAACATCTCCCTGGACAGATAATATGATAGTTAAACGATGCTTAAACTAGTGCAGTATTTATAGAAACATTTTTGCGCTCCAGAAACTGCATATTTTTCACGATGCAGTTTTAACCGATTTCAAAATAATATCCCGGAAAATTCCATCGATTATAAACGCCCACCATAGTGTATTCTGAATGAGTTTTTACTTTCTCCCTATAAGTAGTATAGAGAAATTATTGTATTCACAAAAAAATTCGGCCTCCAGATTTCGACGGAAATAGATATTTTGGGGCCCATAGAGCTCGTTTTCGCTATTATCCGAACATGTATGTCTGTGTGTCTGTCTGTGGTTAAAAAGTTTGTGATCCCTCTATCTTAAAAAGTAATTATCCGATCATTTATAAAATTCATATTTAGTATTTTCCTAAGAATGCCAAAAGTTCATTCGTTTTTGGTGAATATCGCTTAACCGGAAGCTACGGTTTATCAGGAACAAAATTTCGTTTCTGAAGTATCTCTGTGAGACTGCAATATAGGTATATACATTTACACACAAAAGTTGTAGATAATGTACTTTGCTACAACTTTTATATGAAACATTTTTTCGTAGCACTGACTGTTTATAAGTTATTCTTGAATAATGGTTAACCGGAAGTTGTTGTTTATCCAGAAATAAAAGTTTTTTATACATATCTCTCTCAGAATGCAATGTAGGTATATACAATTAAATACAAAAGTTATAGATATTGTATTTACTACAACTTTTATATGAAACATTTTTTCGTAACACTGATTGTTTAGGAATTACTCTTAAATAATGGTTAACCGGAAGTTCTTGTTTACCCAGGAATGGAGGTTTTTCATACATATCTCTGTCCAAATGCAAGTAAGGTATATACAATTATATACAAAAGTTATAGATAGTATACTTTACTACAACTTTTGTATGAAGCATTTTTTCGTAACACTGATTATTTAGGAGTTATTCTTGAATAATGGTTAACCGGAAGTTGTTGTTTATCCAGAAATTGAAGTTTTTCATACTTATCTCTGTCAGAATGCAATGTAGGTATATACAATTATGTATCAAAGTTATAGATAATGTTTTTTACTACAAATGTTGTATGAAACATTTTTCTGTAACACTCATTGTTTTGGAGTTATTTATATATGACCGGCATAGGCTTCTGTTTTCAATAAACATGGAGAAAGTCATGTGTTGGCCACATCAGATTTTTTCATTTCGATTTGCATAATCGGAGGAAATCAATTTAAGTTCTAAGATAAAATATGCCCAAAAAATATAATATTTTTCCACGGAGACATAGATTTCTTTGGATTTTGATAGCAAAATCGTACTTTCTGTTATGGTAACTCAAGTTTATGCAAAAATGTTAATAAATAATTTGATTAACTCAGCCGCTCTCCCTCGTTGAAATCTGCGTCGTATTACACTGACCTTTACGTTCACAAGATCCATTCTCTTCCACGCCCATCCTCAACCGCTCTGTCACTTACACATGTCATATTCCTCTTTCTATTCTTCTTAAAATTGAGTTAATAGCTTTGCATACATAAGGCAACATTTCCTAAATCCCCATGGAAAATGAGTAAAAAATGAGTATTATAAACATTAATTTTCATTACTTACTATCGCAAAATACATTTTACTTGTAAGGCTTGATTTGATAGTAGGTATTTATTTACTGTACCTGCTTATGGGTAGTCAGTACGCTTTTATCTTACTATGACAAGCATTAACAATTTTTGCATTCAACTCTTACATTGAGATGTTTATAACAGACATTGCGGTGTGGATTAGAGAGTGGACATTTTAAGGGAATTACTGATCATAAAAGTGTTGAACAAACGTGATGTTATATGTTTAGAAAATTTTACCGCAATATAAATGAATGTTAAAAGGTTTCGCTATCTTTTTAATGTACAGTTTAACAAAAAGTAAAGAAGGGATGGCATACTTTATCAAGTCTATATTAAATATCGTCACTTGTATTTCCTAATGCAAACCTCTTTATTCTTACTGCGGTCGATAATTATACATTTGTTCACATAACGATTGAAAATCCTTACAGAAAAATAGTATCGCATCATGGAAGTTCGTTGATGAAGTATCTATTTGCCGTTTACCGAAATGAGTTTGATTAAATCAGAGCTTACATTTAGATCTGCCTTTCAGATTGCACCTTAATCTTCAACCATTAGTTTAAAAAATCCTCATAAAATAAAAGGAATCTTTCGTCCCTACCGTGGATTCGCGCCTTAGATTATAGGGGCTAGATTATAAACAACATATTGTCGTTTTAACCGAAAAAATATTTATGACGATTTTGATGTTTTTCGAAACTTCGAGGAAAAAATCTCACAGAAGATATTTTTTATTTAAAAAAATATACTTGTAATTTCCATGTGGGTGGGCTACTTTTGACGGGTATTGCATTTCAATTAGAAAAAACTGGGAAAATACTCCACTTTAGTGCTTACTAAACAATACCTCATTTTTTAATCGGGTGTAAAATGCATTCGGATTTAAATTTGAATTTAAATTAAAATGTAGATTACAAACCTTTTCTTGAAGAAAGCCTTAATCAGTATCATATTGAAGTTAAATTGAAACTAATAAGGCACATATACCTAAAGATAGCACTGGGGCATCTTTCCCGAGAAGAGGTCTCTCCTATCAGTACGGGGGAGTTGCCCTTACAGCCAGTGGAGCTACACTTTGTCCAAGATGGCCAATCATTGCACGTGGATGAACCTATAGCTGCAAGTTTCCGCCCTTTAATTCAAAATATTCAAACATTTAAACAGATGCCAACCAGAAACATTAAACTCTATCTTATAACAGGGCCGAAAAAATGAGTACCTGCTTGAAATAATGCTATAAAATTGCGTAAAAAGAATGAATCACCGCGAAACTCTTGCAGATACACAGGTGCCTTCCAACTAACTGACGCACACCGTCAGTAGAGCAATCTTGTTGTTTTGCTCAAAAATACTACGACTGGGGCATATCTCCCGGTGGGGCATCTCACTCGGAATTACCTTATACCAATTCCAGTTCCCACCTATCTGAAACGAGACTCCAGTTGTGACATTCACTTTATAAACTATAATTTCACCCTCGTTGCACCTTTCACGACTCATTTTTGGTGTACAAATATGTAATGCGAGAAGCTATCGAAAAAATCAACTGAGTCAGTGGTGGTGTCAGAATTAAGAATCCTACGAACGTAACTCGTGTTGATTGCTTAAAAATCTTGAAATGATTGTGTGTGGAAGTTTCTTGAAACTTTTCATACATTAAAAACGCATCAAAATGTTAAATGAAAAAAGAATATTACCCATTCTTAGGAAAAAAAAATTACAATACGTTTATTCACTTGAAAATAAAGGCGGACTGATTTTTTCTGAAAAAGTAAATCACGAGCAATCGAATAGAATCATAAATGTTTGTTAGGAAACCTCCTCCTTCGATACACCAAAGACACCCAGATTCCTCAAATCACACTCTTTATTCTCTCAAGACTTACACATGCCCATCACGAGCACTCCCTCGAGCCGCCATTGCTCTCGTCACTCTACGTTCCACTGTTTCTTTAGTTCTTGCCTCTCGGCAGCACCTGACCGCCGCCCACTTCAATCTTTTTCTTCCCCACATGTTGTTCTTAATAAACATAAGAACTCGCAGATAAATAGCTAAATCTGAAAATATAAATCCTTGAAGTGCCAGAATAATACATTTTCATTTTATTCATTATAAATCTATTGCTTAGGATGGTACTGTGCTAAAGAGTTACATTATCCAGGTTCATGATTTTATCATTTTCCTCGAATCATAGCTCGTTAATCACCGGTGTGATGCAAATTCTGCAACCTTTAATTAACCTGCTGGCATGTTATGACATGAATGATGAAAATTGATGTGTATGATTTGAGGTGTTAGGAATTTTCATTAGCAATTCGACATGGTAATAAGTAATCTACCAGTATCATTTATTTACACACATATTCCGTTCGAACTGTGCAAACGAAATAATTGTGACAGTGTTTTATTCTCGTTGTATTCAATAGTTATGACCCGATAAGCATGAAGAGACATTCAACGAATGAGCTTTCGCTTGTCCTTGAATGTTAAAATGCTTTTCTTTATAAGCTTATGAAATGAACGGCGGTCTTGCATTTGCTTACGTATATAGTTAGTGTTTTTCAAAAATCTAATTTTTTAATGAGGAACTAGACGTAGATAATAAATCTATCTATCTGCATTTGCTATTGATTCGGTAGTGAAATTGTAGATACGGTTATCCTTTATTCTTAACTTATTAATAGAGTGGTATTTGCTCCAAGGAAATGTTTTCTAATTTAAATTTTCTGCGTAATCCTTCCCATCACAAAAAGAAGTTGGGGAATCCCTAGCACTTATTTTGTTGTAAATTTATAAATTGAGGCATATGTAACAAAACAATTTTTGCACTCTCAATTTTTTCGTTTGATAGAACCCAAATATTTCTTGAGAATAATGCTCCCAATCGACCGGTTTCGAGTTTGCATATTGGTGTTGTGGTCATACCCTATGCATGATGTAATACTAAGATAATAGGAAAGGAGTATTGCTTGATATTAAATTTTTACCATCACAGCCTCCTCGCTCCTATAGTAATATAGTAATCACGGCCTTGTACTGAGATCTCACGTACTTGGCAATTCCTCTTCTATGCACCCTTTTTAGGACAATTTAGACAAAAATTGGCGAATTTCGAAAAGTATTCATTCGCAATAAGGTTTTAATACGTCCTAATGGAACGCAGCATGTTCTTTGAGTTCTTTGAATCGTTTTAGTGGCCTGAGGTCGGCGTCCTCCAGGCTACTGGTGCCCTTGGAAATCGCCTCAAAGAGTACGCTCCTGGTAAGGGTAAATACATTGGAGTCAATAAAATCTCTTCCACTCAGGGCCCATAAGCGAACCTTGTTCCCTGGGATTGATCCTTTCGTTCGCTCACATTCAGCGT
This sequence comes from Sympetrum striolatum, assembly GCA_947579665.1. Lineage (NCBI taxonomy): Eukaryota > Metazoa > Arthropoda > Insecta > Odonata > Libellulidae > Sympetrum > Sympetrum striolatum. Next base: position 64,000,954 of record OX388351.1, on the reverse strand, counting down.
CACGCGTCTTCTTCCGTCAACTGTAAAAGCCGATGATTAAGGAGAAGGTCCCTCCGGAGGTGCACTCGAGGGAGAGCGAAATGGGTCAAGGACTACCGCGTCTTCTCCAACTTAAAGGGAGACCCCCTAAAATGACCGAGAACGATTCGTTAGAAGTTGTCTGGTGCCGACAGTTACGAACTTAATGAAATGGTATTTAATACGGAACAAGAAATTGGAAAAGAAAGTAAAATCAAAATTAAATTGGTTGTTTCTTGATTTATAAAAATTACGATGAAACTTATTTTTTTATTACATCAATACTTTCGTTGTCAATATTAATTATCTAAAATGCTCGAGTTATAACTTTATGATAAATGATTTAAAGTTAATTATTCTAATACTCAATGGGAATGATAAATTACTGCAATCATTTTCTCTGGAATTATATTTTTTAGTAATTGTAAGTTCAAATCCCATTAAGTTGATAAGTAACCCTTTACGTCCTATCCTGTGTAGTTATCTTTTCTCATATTTCTGTGTATTTTCCACCCCTTACCTCCATATTGAAGCCTTAATTTTATTTTTAAACTCTGAAGCAGCCAAACGACTAATTGAGCTTTCTCTGATTGATTGATTAATTTTGATATAATTGTTTTAATTTTGACCTAATAGACTCATCTGACGTAATTTTCATTAGTTTTCCTAGGTGCTGTTTTTCTCTTTATGTTTTGCTACGCAAACTGGTATTTAGTTATATCTTAATTTTATTATAATATCCACTCCCATAATTTAATTTGCGTTGAATTCATATCATGAATTTATAGTTAAGTTTAAATATCATGAGTTGTGATAAAGGATGCTGATAAATAACACAGAGTTTTATAATCTCAGTTATACTTTAGAGAAGACCTCGATGCTAGCAAAATTGCCATTTATCCTCTTGCAGTGCCTGCCTACCTGTTATTCATGGAGTATTGGAGTAGTGATTCATAGATTGCCTGTGATTTCCCATGGGATGGAACTTACCTTCGATAAAAAGAGAAATTTCTCGACGGAGATACTCCCAATTAGGATTAATTATAGAAATTAAGCTTTATTTATCTCTCGTTTCTCTTAGTGCTCGTGTATTTCAATTTCATTCAGAAATTTTCCGTCTTGGATGCTTCTTCTTTCTTTGTTTCCCTTAATAGAAATTTTGTCCATTAAATGCTTGATGCCATAACATTCACCCTCAAGGTCAAAAGTTTCAGTCTTTTGTTGCATATCTTGAGTTACTCTGTGGTAGGAATCATTTTAATTTGATATACATTTTCTTCTTTCTATCGATCGATTTATCTTTCGATATGCAAATATTGTAAAATATTTATTATTATAATATTTAATTATTTTTTAGCATATGTATTACATTATTTTGTTAATGAGAACTGATTTTAACATCTAACTACACGTGGCGCTTTTATGTTTATCGAGATCAAAGAAATGAATATTTATTATAATTTAAAATCATCATTTATGCTTCCACAACGCGATGATTTTCGGGAATATGGAGCAGTTGTGAATATCAATATCAACATCTACCGAAGAAGTCAGCTACGTCCTTGGCGAAAATTGTATTTGCTATGTTGCTATGCTATACTGCCGATTCTCGAAAACCATCGCATCATCATGCATCGAAAGACTTCAAACCAGATTCATCAATTATGCTCTGAAAAGTTTTAATGGCGGAAGATCGTCATATTTACCCGCTATTTCTCTTAATATTTCGTCGATCGTTATGATCAATTCTTCTCTGTTTCAACATGATCATTGGATCTCCTCCGGCAATTCCCTGATGTCCTCGTGTGCATCCTTTGTCCCGGTCGCATGTTCGGGCGAGTTGCCATTGGAATATATTAGCCAGGATCTCCAAGGTGAGGGCTCTTTCTGCCATATTTTACAATTCCAATTCTGTCTGGATTTCCACAGAATTTTCACCGTATATTATGTATGCTAATTTTTTTCTCGTATCCATTAAAAACATATCCAAATTACACAAAGGAATAATTTGAGGCCACGTGCTTTTATAATTATATTTTTAATTTAACTCGTAATTATCCGTTTACAATTTTCGATCTATGTTCGATTTTATGTACGAATTTATTTTAGTTTTAAATTATTCGTATATTGGCTGATAATTATAATAATAGAGATGGAGTATTTTTGAGTGATACTTTGAGCGGGTACCAAGTTGATTGCTGGGATTTGCTGAATGAAGTAACTCAACTGGTAGTTAGGACAGTGTTTTGCTTGCATGAATTATACGGATTAGTAATATATGGATTAATTGAGTTGTTGAAAGAAAACTTAACACTAGAAGGACGGAGGTGGTCATTTGACCACTTTTCAGAGTTTGACATCAAAATTTCTTTAGTAAAATACCTCCGATTTTTTTGAAACTTTTTGACTTTGTTTATTACTATCCCAAAATTAGTGTTAAGTATTAAAATATTTTTTTTCACTTTTAGGTTAAATTTTATATCAAAATATACCTAGAAGGACGGGAGGTGGTCATTTGACCACCTACTTTTAAAATTCGTAATTAAATACTTTCATGCTTCTCAAAGACCTGAATTTTGCGTATTTTCTACATTTGACCATTACACAAGTTCTAATAACATTTTTTTCCCCGTAATTTGTTTAAATTTTAATTAATTAAACAAAATGTTGACCTATGTCCTAAATCTGCAGAATTTCATATTCTAGAATATTTAATCTATTTATACTGAACCAATGAAACTCACATTTTCGGAATAAGTGGAAGAAGGTCCGAATTGTTGATAAAAGTCATTCACGTTACCCCAAGATTGTTATGCTATCTGACGGAAACCATATAAAACCACTCGTTCGTGCCTCGGAAAAAACCTCAATCAAATACGATGGCGGAACAATTTTTCAAATTTCGTCCTGAAAATTTCCTTATGGTGTTTTTATCAATGCCAAATCAATGTATAATATTTGAAAATTCTTAAAACAATTTTTAGCAGGGTTGCCAACATATTGGTTTTATCATTATATAATGTTCTTCCAATTTTTTTCTCTGGTAAATTTCAAACTGATATCTCAAGTTTATATTCAATCACCTTTTTTGAACAATTTGAATTAATTTTAAGGGTATTAACCTTATAAAACAGGGCTACCAATCGTTAGAACAGATCTCTAAACAGAGACTTTTGCGTTCGCAGTATAAATAGCTACAGATATATTTTGAGCACAGATTTGTTTCATGTAATTTGTCTAAACTCTTTGGGATCCCGAATTAGTTTATAAACTATAAAGAAGCAGTGTGACCAACATCTTCGGCTGTAAAGTGAAGGCAGCGATCAGACATTCATGGAAAACCTAGTAATTAATCATGCATTTATCGAGAATGGCCCTTTCTTACTCATATATTATTTGGTGCTTATCCTCTCTGGTGCTCGTTTTATTATTACATATTAAGTTGATATTTATTTTAGACTTACCTTAATACTTAAATCATTCTTCAAATGTTATTTCCTTCCATCATTCGGTATTTTACAATACATCCAAGTCATTATAGAAACACTTGATCATCTTCACAATGTAAGGTTTGAAATCATAATAAAGCTTCGCTATTGTTTTTACAAAGTAATATTTATTCCTTATTAGGTAATGGCGTAACATTTTAAAAATAAATGATAAGAGAGAATATCACTCTATGCTTCTAAGAGTACATCATGTTTTACCGCAGATTCTGCACATTGCCACTTTTGCAGAACATATTCCACAGTATATTTTTTTACATTTTAGGCACAAATTATTGGATTTGTTATAACAACCAGGTGAGATCTGACACTTTCTTCTTTTCTGCGGTCTTATTGGTGCACTTTCTTCCCCTGAAGAAATTCCCGACATTGCAAAGGAACATGAGGGTGATGGCTCTATCTCTAATGAGGTTCCAATCATTTCTAATATAAGTCTTTGAATATACTCCTTCCTGCTGAGTTTACGCCCAGTGGTTTCTTTGAATAGAACCCAGCTATTTATTGAGGCCAGGTCTAATATGTTAAAAAATACATGTACTGGCCATCTCCTTGTAGCCGAACGAGTTGAATATTTCCGGCACATGCTATCCATTATATCTACTCCTACTTTGTTGTAGTTGTAAAACAAAATTGTATCTGGTTTCTTTTTTTCTGAGTCAGAAATCATCACGTCCTGATGCATCGTACTGATTTAAAGCATATTTTTATTTTTTTTGGCTTGGTAATTTGTTAAGCTGTGGCCAAGTCTATTTTTATAAACTCTAGTTGAGTATATTTCTTTGCTGTGATGAACCGAAGGAGGTAATTCTCTTCTATTCCTTCTTATCGTTCTAACCAATGAGATTTTGTTTTTTTTTAGTTTTTCAGCGAGGCTGATTGAAGAGAAATAATTGTTGCATGTTATGTTGATACCGGAGTTTTTGAATGGCTCTGCTAACCGTAGCACAACATATTCCCCAAGAGTCTGCCTTGATCCCCTAGCGTCATCTTTTCCACAATAAGGAAATGCATTTAGGCAATATTTAGACTTCACGTCTGCTAATACCCAGTACTTGATCCCAAACTTATCTGGCTTATTCGGCATGTATTGGATGAATGGGCATCGGCACTTCGTAGGATATAATTGTTCATCGGCCGTAACACTCTCGCCAGGGTTGTAGCAGGCTCGGGAGTTAGTTATAAATTTATTCCAAGGCTCAGAACCTAAAGCAAATTTTTCTTCTCTCAGAGCTTGACTCCGAGTTTCTCTGTGATCAAACCGTAAATGTTTCATTATGCTTAAGAATCGATCCCTATTCATAGTGCTGGAGAATATTTTAGATCCCCACGTTTTGTCTCAACAACTTTTTATTGACAAATGTCGTTGTCCCAATACGCCTCTAGCATATATAAGAGCAATGAATTTCAAAAGTTCTTCCCTAGGTAAAGACCAATTAGCATCTTCAAGCTTCCCATGCTCCGTAGTACATTTTACAATGTTATCTAAAAGGGTTATTAAGGTAAGTCTAAAATAAATATCAACTTAATATGTAATAATAAAACGAGCACCAGAGAGGATAAGCACCGAATAATATATGAGTAAGAAAGGGCCATTCTCGATAAATGCATGATTAATTACTAGGTTTTCCATGAATGTCTGATCGCTGCCTTCACTTTACAGCCGAAGATGTTGGTCACACTGCTTCTTTATAGTTTATAAACTAATTCGGGATCCCAAAGTGTTTAGACAAATTACATGAAACAAATCTGTGCTCAAAATATATCTGTAGCTTTTTATACTGCGAACGCAAAAGTCTCTGTTTAGAGATCTGTTCTAACGATTGGTAGCCCTGTTTTATAAGGTTAATACCCTTAAAATTAATTCAAATTGTTCAAAAAAGGTGATTGAATATAAACTTGAGATATCAGTTTGAAATTTACCAGAGAAAAAAATTGGAAGAACATTATATAATGATAAAACCAATATGTTGGCAACCCTGCTAAAAATTGTTTTAAGAATTTTCAAATATTATACATTGATTTGGCATTGATAAAAACACCATAAGGAAATTTTCAGGACGAAATTTGAAAAATTGTTCCGCCATCGTATTTGATTGAGGTTTTTTCCGAGGCACGAACGAGTGGTTTTATATGGTTTCCGTCAGATAGCATAACAATCTTGGGGTAACGTGACTGACTTTTATCAACAATTCGGACCTTCTTCCACTTATTCCGAAAATATGAGTTTCATTGGTTCAGTATAAATAGATTAAATATTCTAGAATATGAAATTCTGCAGATTTAGGACATAGGTCAACATTTTGTTTAATTAATTAAAATTTAAACAAATTACGGGGAAAAAAATGTTATTAGAACTTGTGTAATGGTCAAATGTAGAAGATACGCAAAATTCAGGTCTTTGAGAAGCATGAAAGTATTTAATTACGAATTTTAAAAGTAGGTGGTGAAACGGTGACGGTGAAAGGTGGTGACGGGAGGTGGTAAATGACCACCTCCCGTCCTTCTAGGTAGGCCGAAACTCCCGTCCTCCTAGTGTTAATGACTCTTGATAAACATGAGGTGATTGAGGTGAGACATGGTGGAACTTCTTGATGATCACGCAGAAGAAACACTCACTTGTTAAAGTCCAAAAATTGTTTTGTGGACTCTTTTATTGAGTTCTTCTTTTGTGTGCTTAATTACTCTTTTATTCATCCGAAAGAAGGCCAGTTTTGATAGAGGCATGTATCCGAAACTCTAATTCATTCTATAAGAGCCTTCATCTACATAAAATTATGATTCCAATCAATAATGTCTACAAATTTGATTTGATATTGAACTGTTTGTATCCTGAGCTTTAGGCAGTTTTGCTTATGATTATATTTTGCTTTCATTCAAAATTCAAGGAAGTTAAATTGAATTAACTCATAATTTAGAGTTTTATTATAACATTATAGTTTTATACCACCATCATGCTTTAATTTAAGAAAGTCAATTTAGGTGCTTTAGGACTTGCGGATTTTGGCATTTTCATATCCACCCTGTTCCTCCGATATGGATATTTCCGTCAGTATTTGCAGATATCCTTGTTATATAAGTGTTTTACTATGTATTTATACATTTTGAAAAGCTTAATCAGTTAATAAGGTCTAATCGGCGATGTGTTTCTAAGAAATTCACCGAAAGCTATTTCAGTAGGTTATAAAGATTGGCTTTTCTGTATTACTTTACTGGTCACAGAGATGGACATCGCATGAAAGACCATTATGTGACGGTTCGATGAGAACGAGGAAAGGGAAAATAAATGAGGAAAGAGGAGGAAAGAAGGTTGATTGAGGATAAAATGAGTGGCAAAAAAGTGGGCGGATTGGTCTTTAAGATATCCCAGCAGGAAATGATATCGGGAAGAGATAAAAGAAAATACAAACAAGGAAAGTGAAGAAAAACTTACTTGAACAATAATTTGTAAAAGATAATCGGAAAGTAAATGAATGGAAAAATGGAAAACTTATTCTTGAGGGTGATAAGTTCGAGTTGGAAATTTCAGAAATTAAGAGAGAATACTTTCAGGGATCTTTGAATGAGATATGTTTATTTATGCTTGATCATTTGCTTTTACCTCGAACTTTTTAGACAGAAATATTTAACGGAAAATTTTCCTCCTCGACATTAAGCTGAGGATGCCAATAATTTTGCCGCATACGCACACGTTCTGCCCTTGGAAACGTATGTGCGTTGTCTGAGAGCAATATCCGAAATTACAGCAAAGTAAATTCGTATCTTAACCTAGGTTGTGAATAGTAAACAGATTTATATTGCTTTTTCCTGTTTCCATAAATACATTGAAGGAATATCTCGACTTTTCCTTTTATATTTCAACGAGCAATGCTTTCTTGGCAAACGAATCAGGAAAACGCAGCGAGGAAAATTGGTAAAATCGTCTCACGAATGGTGATTACAGGTAAACGCTTCGAGATTTTTCGGCAATTCTTAGCTTGAGTATCTTTACTCCTAACATACATAATGAATTGCTATTTCGAAGGGTAAGGCCACTTTAATAGTTCTGCATCTTGTCTAGTTAACGAAATCTGAAGAAGCTATGTTATGGCTAGCTTCCAAACACAAAGCTTCCTTGTGAATCTATAAGCATACTCTTCTATGGCTCAGCTCTTAATTCGAAACATCCAGAGGTCCGCTTGGGATCTTTCTAAGCATATATCTCTTCATATTACCCAAGTGAAAAAGCAAATATTGTGAATGAATACCTAAAAGATTCTTTCTTTAAAATCAAAACTCTATTGTGTAGAAAATACAATTTTTTCTCTTACAACTCTAATATTAGAACTGCCCTAAATTACATAGTATAATAAGAGAATGATATGAAGGAGTAATGATCTTTTTTAATAGTAATATTATAATAATATCCCCTAAATTTAATCTATTTTTCGTAATGTTTTATTTGACATTGATTAGCAGCTGCAAATTCCAGGCTCTGCGTACCTCTCAGCTCATGTTTTGAAGAGTACAAGTATTTTTAGAGCTGAGTATTCAAAGCTACTCGAATAATCAAAGTTTCGATTATTGAATATTGATTATAAAAGCGTGAAAATATTTTTCAGCCTAAAGTAATCATCTCAAAAATGACGCGTCAAGTTTATACGTCTCTAAACTCTGGGGATCCGCATTTTGTGTGTATATTATACGATCAATTAGTAATTATGTTTTCGCATTTCATTAACATATTATTAAATTATGACCATTCCACAAGTAACTAAGGCACTCCTTTAAATTTTAGGAATTTGCGCAATTTACTTTCCTAATAAGTTTGATATTCTGTGTTTATCGATATCAATTTCTTTTTCGCCATTCGAAACTTTGAACGTAGCTTTACTAAATTGTTCCTGTTATTATATTATAAATACTGAAGAACTTTAATATTGTTTTTTTAACAAAAAATTTTAAAACCGGTCATTCTTTGTTTGAAATCGATGAATTTCGAAATATCAACAAAATAAACATGCGAATGGCATGCATGTCAATGATAGGTAAATTAACATGATTGACATCGGCATTTTACTTATCGTGCCGTTTACTGCATTGAAACAGATTTATGGTAGACATGAATGCGGGTCTGCTATAGATCAAATTAAATTATGATTTTTCGCGTGACACGATAAGCAGCCTTGATCGAAGATTATTCAAGATGCACAAGAAGAGAGGTAACTTCCTCTTCGGAAGCTAACGTCTCAAACTCACGTTAAACTTGATCGTGTAATCAATACAACCCGCGATAAAATTGGCAGTTCACAATCAAGCTTGAGAAACGCGGAGAAAAGGCTCCCTTGGTCTCGAGTTATTTCTATTTCTAGTCTCAGCCTAGCATCTGCATTCCTCAAATGTTATTTCGGAGGAAACTGCTGAAAATGGGATAATGCAAGTCGAGATGTGGAGAACGTCTTACACTGAAACTGACGATTAATCATTTATGCGAGAGGTAAACCTAATCAAGATAACAAGAATCTGTTTTGGATGACGTGATTGACCAGTTTAATTGGATATTTCTCGAACTGTACTTCGACTTCACTGTTCAGAGCTTCACGATTGCTAGTTGGTTATTTGCAGTAAGCTGTTACACATAATGAAAGTCAAAACGCTCTGGCGTTTACCTTCCAAAATCATTTAAATTAGTAGAAGCGACTCACAGTGCATTGAAACGGAAAAAGGCATGCCGAAACAAGATCTTGAATTTTGCTGGACCGCACTTGGATAAATTTTACTCACGATTTTGCGTATCTTCTCCGTCAATCTTCGCGCTTTCAATTACGAAAAGTATTAAGCTCTAATCGTAGTTTCTTTCTTGATAGATATTGATTCATTCCATTTCAACGATTAATTTATTATTCATGGATTATCACTGAGCCCCCTCTGCGACTTGCATGCGATCAAGGATTCTCTTGATATGATTGGCAATTTAAGAGAGTCAATTGCGCCAAAGATAAAGTTGTACTGCTTCTCAGTCGGTATCCCCCCCTTCATTAATATTCTATGGAGCCCTTGAAATTAATTAATTTAGTTTAAAATGGTGTACTGGATTTTTTTCGGAGTTGGCAAAGTTTAATATTTTTGTGAATTTTCAACTAATTTTCTCTTTCCTTGACTTAATATTGTTTGATTAAATAGTTATTCATATAACGAAAAGGATATAATAACTGATATTATTTACATGAGACAAAATATAGGTCGGTATCGGTACCGAATAGAGCTTGTATGAAGCTGTTACGGTTACAGATTAATTAAACTAAAAGAAGTTGAGATGGCACAGAGAACAGCCGCACGATATGTTAAGAATAACTTTAAAAGAACTGCAAGAGGAACAGAAATGTTAGAAAAACTAGGTTGGGAAACTTTACAAAGAGATGGAAAGTTTACAGGTTAGGAACTTATACAACGCTTATACAGGCAAGACAGCATGGGCAGGTATTAAGAGAAGAATTAGAAACCCAACTTACTTAAGCAGGAAAGACAATAGTTATAAAATTGAATCTCCATCTCAAGGGACTAAAATTGCTAAATTCTCCTTCCTTAATAGAACAATAGATCAAACGGAACGCTATCCCTGCAGGTATATTTGAGCATATCCTTCCCAAGTGCGTACCTTCAAGGCAAAGTCAAATAAATTGTAATAGCTGTTAATTTAATTCTGTTAATGTTTTTTTCATTGGATGGGATAATATTTGTAAATTTTTTACTATGTATATGTCTTGACTTCTGTCAGAGGGAGGTTTACCGAAGGGTTTCCCTCCCTCCAAACGCCTGACAGGTATAGTGTTTACCCCTGAATTTACACTGTGTAACTAGATTAGGGCTATCTATATATTGCTTGACCATGTACGGCTATATGAATTTATGCTTGTGTGATATGTAATGTCGAATCACTGCCACCAGATTTGTAATATACTCATAGTGTTATTGTAATAATAATAAAAATAACAATAATTATTCAAGAATAACTTCTCTTACTTTCATCTCTCTTCTCCAAGAGGATAAAAATTATTAAATTATAAATTGACCTAATATAAGAATGTGAGAGATTATTGAATTGTTTAGATTATATATATAATTAAATCGACCTTAGACAGAAAATGTGGATGGCTTTTAACGAAGGATTTACATTTGACCGAATAGTGGCTTGATTTGACAAAGAAAACGTAAATTATTATCACTTATATACTATGTTATACACACTCCTATTTCAATTTAGTAATTTTATATTAATTTCAATATTACTAAATAAGTAGGACTTTTAAAGACAACGTGTGGCTTAGGTCGAATTTAGTCGAATAAAACGGTCATTTCATATGCTAAGTGTTCTCTATACTTCACTAAGTACTAGACATAGTGCGAGCAACACCAAATTTGTACATCTTTCATACTTCACTGTCAGTGGGCATTTATCGATTCAGGTTAGTATTACTGGGTCAAAGTATGCAAAAGATTGGCATGTAGAATAAAATGTCGTTATTATAGATACGACATTCTTATTTAATTACTGCTGTTTCTGTATCTTCATATATCTGGAGGGATATGAATGCTTCATAAACAGAGGCGCCTACAGTTGAGGAGTGCTTTGACCTCTTTCCTCCAAAGAATGAGAAAGGAACCAAAAGAGAGGGGATCCCACTAATAGGGGGCCCAAGAACGCGGACAAGCATCCAGTCCGACCAATTAAAATCTGAATGAGTAAAAAACATTGACATGATATATCACCAAATGCGCTAAGTATGTAAATGTATGTGTATACCTTCGCTAATTGGGAATCCTGCGAACAACGAATAAATTAAGCCGGTACATCGAAGATACCATTAAGAATAGCTGCATTCACAAGAAATTAGACTGCAAGAAAATCAAGGATTGTAAAGGTTAGATATCCGAATGAACGGAAGAAAATAAAGTTTAAGGTGTTACATAACTAGAATAGGGAATAAATTAAATGAAAAAACAAGTGATATATTGGGAGATTTTAAAGAAAACTACTGTTTTAAGCGGAAAGGAAACCTAACAAATATATTAAAAATGATGTATATTTCAATGAGAATGTTCTAATAACATAAGAAATAATTAGAATAAAAGTACCATAAAATTAAAATACTTGATTTTTTATTAAAATAGATCATGAAGTATGAAATTATACCAAGAATATCTCAGGAAAAATAATTTGAAATATTTAGTAAAATATATTTAAATTTGTTATTTTTTGCTCCGTTTCATTTTTTTTATCTTTAGGAGAAACTGAGTTACGATATATAACGAATAAATAAAAACAATGATTATAACATTGATTGGTAAAAACCTAGTAAAGTAAATGAGTTATACGAATAGTATTAATGCATATTAATATTGATGTAATAAATGAGTGAGTGGATGGAATTTTTATACCACTTGCAGCGATCCTGTTAGTTGAAAGGGTGGCAGTTAAGAATTTTAAATAAAATTTTTCTGTTTTTTCTCATGAGTAAAAAGGAAAGGAAAGTAAGGAAGGAAAATATGCGTTAAATAGGATCAGGAGGTATTATCGTGTGTAGAAAAACAGAAGAACTGCGAATAACGCAATAGCGAATAAGTTTAACGAAAATTTTAAAATTATCTAATCATGAATAATTGTTTGAATTGTATGAATAATTGTACCTTCCCCAACAATGCCCTTATGTACGGCTTTTTGGGTATAAGAGGCGAATTTGTAAACCCAGAATAATTATCTTCCCTTCATACAATTCAGTAGTGGTCTTTAGATACTTTTTCATAGTAAAAATAGTTCTCGCTTTATCGTCGGACAAAATTTGAGCCGCGGATCAAGGACGAACGATATCTGTTTCTTAAATTCGTTAGAGATTTGGTAAAGATGGATTTCAGAAATACGTTTCGAAAGGGAAATGGGAGTTTGAAAATGAGAAACTCTGACCCAATAGATCTTTCAAGAGTAACCCGTAGTGGATCCCTTACAAGCGATGATAAATGCCTGGGGTTTAAATTATGACAACCATCCATTATTTTTAATATCGCTCCAACTCTTTGAATCGAATGAAAGAAAGAACTAGAGCGCGATGACGAATATCCACGATGAACTCAAAATCGAGATCATTTGAATCAGTGAGCGTAGCAAATCATTCCAGAGTTCTGAGACTTATTTTAGTTTCCTTTAAGACCGTGTAAGTATCATTACGTTCTAGAGTTTCGTAGAGAAGTGAATATTTCATTTCCTCAATCAATTACCATCGAGTATTAATTCTCTAAAGTGTAGAGTTTTCAGCGGTATCCTCCTAACGTAGAGGAAGATATTTCGCAAATGCCGCCTTATTGTACCATTCAAAGGTATGATCGTGTTTCACAGTAGAGAACGCTCTGAGCAAGAGCATGCTCCACAAAAGGATGAGTGCTCGAAACGAGAAGAGACACATTTATCTTAAGGGCTGACCCAGATTCCGAATCTTTCCCTTTCCGTTTTACTGCTCAAACTCTCCGTAAACATTCTTCTCCCTTTACTTTCCATCTCAAGCGATCTTCCTCGCACCGCCCTCCTCCAATTATTATTTTCTGCTTTCTCCGAGTCACCTACTCTTATTACCTCACGCTAAACACTCTTCCTTTCTCTCTCAATTCGTTTTCCACGAATTTATTAGATATTAATATTTCCACCCGATCGTCATTTAGGACATCCAGGGTCGCCATCAATGAATAACTTATTAGGAAGCGTCCTCCATTATGCCACCCTACCTTTGTCTCGTATTTCTATTAGTAATGTAGCTGAATCTACTTTTTCATTAAAGGAAAAAAATCTGATGTGGCCAACACATGACTTTCTCCATATTTATTGAAAACAGAAGCCTGTGCCGGCAATATATAAATAACTCCAAAACAATGAGTGTTACAGGAAAATGTTTCATGCAAAAGTTGTAGTAAAATACATTATCTATAATATTGGTACATAATTTTATATACCTACATTGTATTCTGACAGAGATATGTATGAAAAATTTCCATTTATGGATAAACAACAACTTTCGGTTAACCATTATTGAAGACTAACTCCTAAACAATCAGTGGTACGAAAAAATGTTTCATACAAAAGTTGTAGTATAGTTGTAGTACATTATCTATAACATTGGTACATAATTGTATATACCTATATTGCACTCTGACAGACATATGTATGAAAAACTTCCATTTATGGATAAACAACAATTACCGGATAAACAACAATTTCCGGTTAACCATTATTGAAGAATAACTCCTAGAAATCAGTGTTACGAAAAAATGTTTCGCACAAAAGTTGTAGTAATGTAAATTATCTATAACTTTTGTATTTAATTGTATATACCTATATTGTATTCTGACAGAGATATTTAAGAAACAAAATTTTATTCCGGATAAACCACAACTTCCGGTAAAGCGATATTCATCAAAAACTAATCAACTCTTGGGATTGTTATGAAAATACTAAATATGAATTTTGGAAATTATCGGATAATTACTTTTTAAGATGGAGCGCCCACAAACTTTTTTACCACAAACAGACACTCAAACAGACACACAGACAGACATGTTCGGGAAAATAGCGAAAACGTGCTCTATGGGCCTCAAAATATCTATTCCCGTCGAAATCTGGAGGTCGATTTTTTTTGTGAATACAATACTTTCTCTATACTACGTATAGGGAGAAAGTAAAAATCTACATTACTCCTAGCATAATTCTATTCATATCATTCATATCAGATTATATTGAATAACCAATGTATGCATAATAATAATAACTTTTCATGCCTTATCCATATCATTAACATCGGTGATCAATTCCTCCAAACTCACTAACAGGAATATTTCAGGTTCGCTAGAATAGAATGTGATTTCAATGAAAATATTGATTTAATTTAAAATATAGGTCGCTCATGGTGAAATTTCATTTAGGGAAAAATTACTTTTAATAAATTATTATTTATATTATAATATCTTAAAAATATCATTCGAAGGCGTTTCAAATTTCCATGTCTCGTGTTAGGGTTAACCCGCGAGAATGTATATACGCATGCAAACAAATTTATACTCATCTTATAGGCTAACTTCAGTATGTTTAACTCTGCAAATGTTTTAACTGGCCTAAGTACAGGGAAGTTCTAATCAAGTTTAGTCTCCGGCTCAAATTCTATTCAAGGCTTGGTTTATAGTTTGCGAGACTTTAAAAACAATTATTTTAATAATCTACCTCTCAATATTTACGCGATTTAAGATTTATTATCAGTATAATTTTACTGAAATTTAATTAATTCCTTAATTAAAAGGGAATAACTGATTCTCTTTTAAACATAAATAATAATTATTAAAATGTAATAATAGGATGCTTATAAATAAGAGCGAACTAATGTTTTTTCGGAAATAAATGTTTAATCGAAATAAATTATCCGTGATGCATAATGATACGTTGTTATTACGAAAAAAATATTCTACAAAACCAGTATATAACAACCAATGTCTAATGTATCGTTTTTAACACCGTTTATTCTGTCGTTTTAAAATTTATTTGACTTTAGCAAGGCCATATAAATGATCATGTCTTGAGTTCTTTCACGAGTCGGCTTAAAAAGTTTAAAATTTTAATTCGCGTAATAGTGCGTCCTATATTTAATTGAAGAATTTCTGCTACCCCGTATATTTAACATTAAGATTTAGAAACTGTCTAAACCCCATGAAATAAACATTTTGAAGAATTCCGACCATGTTTTCCTTAAAGGAAGTAAGTTTCCTTCGATAAAAACGTTTTCCTGGAATCCCTTTCTCTTCGACATAATTTATTTTTATTTATTTAATATTTTAAATCCCTAAGAGTTAAAATATATATTATTTAATTAAATTAAATGAAAACCACAATCTTCGAGTCTTTGTTATCAGCTGTAAACTGCATAAACTGTAAACATAACTGCAGAGGTTAATATTTTCTCAAGCTCGGTAAACTTCTTTCTTTCGTGGACATTTAATAAATAGTTATTACATCATTATATCATAAATGTCATGACATCCACCCTATTTTACTTATCGCGTGCTATTTTAATATTTACTACTTTAATTTTGGATTTAAAAAATTTCTTTGTATGTATTCGAATTTTTTTTCGCATTCGGTCAACGGCTGGTGCTTAAAGTTTGTGGTTTGGCTGTTCTTGCTTAGTATGAATGATCTAGTGCGTTTGAATCAAGGAAAATGGTTATTTTGTTCGCCAATTCTTGTCAAAAAACGCAAAATATACAGAAATGTTGATGATATACAGATGTTGGTTATACAGTAGGAAAGGTAGTTTTTTCATTGTTTTCTGATAGAATTGGAATATCCGGTAAAATTGGCCCATCCGCATTACAGATACAATTTTCCTTCTAAATAAAATGCTATCTTCTGTGAGAATTTTTATCTCAAGTTTCTCTTAAGTTTCCAAATTTTGACAAAAACATTTTGGCGAACTAGGAAACTATTTTCCCTGATTCAGACGCACTAGATATTTAATATTAAGCAACATACAAGCGATTTATGTATTTCTTTGCTATTATACTCCATTCGGAAACATTGAGAAACCAACGAAAAATTTCCAAAATTTGTCATTTTTCAAAGAAATTTCAAATTTTGACAAAAATTCGCAGCCTCAGGACATAATCCGATCGAGTACACATTTTTTATGTGTTATTTGGACCACCAACCGCAAACTTAAGCTGTAGTCTCGGAACTATTTAAAAAAATCTTTTTTCGATCCACCCTAATCTATATACATACACATACGTACGTTGTATTGTATGCATACTTTGCCACTCATTGTACTTGGAATTATTTTGCTATCTATATATTATCTTATAGTAAATTATACCATAGCTCGATCTTCATTGCATGATTAAGTGACTTAGTAATAGTTACTATAATAGAATTACTTGTCTGCCACTACTTTAAAAAAAGAACTTTACTCATTAGTGTAATACAGCCCTTCGTGTATAGAAAATAGTTTATCGAGAAGTGTAAGTCATCCTTTGTGAGTTAATTATCCCTCGCGACATGAACTAGTAATAAAATTAACGTTAAATTGTTGCACCTGTAGACGAGAGTTTACCTGACACATCTGGAATTTAAATCCAAGTCGTGAATTTTTTTGTGAAGTAAAATTAGAAACCTTACGAAAATCAAAGCATGGAAGGCCTAAAATTTGTCGTATTTTCACCAGGTGGAATCAGTATTGGAATACACATATCATGCGGTCTATAAATAGAAGAGAAACGAGCCATAAATGGGCACGAAGTCTAGTTAGCATGAAATAGCACGTCTTTCTCCAGCCAGACGGACATTCTCACTTTTTATAACCTTTAACCCCTTTTTCACCCAATTATATCTTTATTACAGCCACTCTTGCACGTTTTATTGTTCATTACATCTCTTTTCCCTGTCCCTATTATTCAACCAATGCTTCTTCGCGTCTTATTTGCTCTCCATTATGCAAAATCTTCCATTCAAATCAGGTAAAAGGAAAGAGCCTATGGCGCCACCTGGAACGAGGATAATGGCGCCAAGATTAACGACTTAGACAGTCTCTCGTAGTACTTTCTCCTCACACGAGGCGGATAGTATTTTTTTATTAAGGGAACGTTTGTATTTTTTGCGACTCCGCGCTAGATTTTTTCGTGCTCCAGACAGGCACTCGGTCACGTATTCTTAAAGCAAAACCTTTTTGCTCTTTTTTAAGACGAATTAAAGAAGAAGTAACTAGTTTTTAGTTCCTGAGAAATTTCCTCTGCGTATTTATCTTTTGCAATCACGGTGGAAATTTAGTATGTGGACAGCATTATGAAATTTAAACCTCTTGCGGTATTTAATACAGATTTTAAGAGTAACAGTAATTGTTTATTTAAAATCGATTGTTGAAGCCCTCACTTTGTGAAACTCTGTGAAAAAGATGAGAAATGAATACATTTGTAAGGTTTCTCAAAATAAAATAGTGAAACTCTATAAAGTTATTTAATTCTCTCATCTTTAATTGTGTATTTGTTTCTGTCTTGTTTTAACTGGTTTTCTGATATTTTTAACTCAATCTTCGTCGAATAAATGCAAAGAATTTCATTCCCATTCGAAATATCGGCAACATCTCTGCTCCTTGAAGTAATTCTTAGAATTGCCAATTGGAAACACTGCCGCAATTTAATAAAATAAACAGATTTATGATTATATTCAGAATTGTTTATGCATTAGAATGGCTAAAGATATTTTGTTCCCAATATATCTCTAAATCGTTTATTCTATTCGAAAATATATTTCTTAAAAATCAAATTAGTACTTTTTACCAGTATTTTTACTAATAAATAAATACGCTTAATGCTTTAATGGAGAAAGTCGTGTGTTCTCGTTTGAAATTTATAACTTATAGTAATATTTAATTTTAGAATTGTCGGTTTTTAGATGGCGACGGATTATAACTGATTGACTGATTTTAAAGTCTAATGAATACTTATAGTCAGGGAAGGAACCCCTCACATCATGCATTGCATTCAAATCAAGAAATCCCGCGGCGCATCAATGCCGTCGATGCGAAATAAAGAATCATTAGAGGAAGCGTTCCCTGTGTCCTATTAATCAAGAAATTCAATCTAATTGAGCATATTAGCATCCAATATTTACTTAATAATTTTATCTCTCTCGCACTTTGTTTTCAAATATTTTTTCATCATATTGCTCATGGTAAATACTGTTAAGGGATTATATAAATAATTTGACCATTAACCAAATGAAAAGCACAATTTTTAAATTATATGTGAACTCGCTAGTTATGGTTTACTTCGCTATTTCCTCTCCACCCATATATGATAAAATTAAAGGGAACTGTGGTTACAAGTATTAATCCATAGAATTATACTCGTAATTCAAACATTATATAATTACGAATGATCGGTAGCGAGAATTAATCCATCAAATATTTTGCTAACTGTGTGAGAAAGTAGTTGTAGATGCTACAAAAAGGACCGTATCGCTTCGAGGGATTTTGGAAACGATCTGCATTCTTCATGTCGGGTGCTCTGGTTTTGTGCCCCACAATCGAGGCAGTGGTATTTTTACACCACTTCTCCAGTACTGCTAGTGTTTATGCCGTTCCTTATTCGGTTGATGTTGCACCGAAGCCTTTGTCCTACTCTTCGATTGTTTCCCTGAATTGAACACAAGTGAGCGAATGATACTAGCCATAAACCATTACTGAAAGAGCACAAAACATCCAAATAATTATGATTTTTTTACTACTGTACTACTTTTTTGTCTGAAAATAACAGTATTTATGACTGATCAATAATTGTACTTTATTTATGAGTAAAAGCTTATGGAGAAAACGGTTCTAATTTTGGGATTAATCCTTTTCGTTCAATCCAAGGGAATACATTCTTTGAGAATTTGGGAAAAAGGAAAATTCAGTCCCATTAGATGTTATGGAAACTATACTATCATGGGTGATTTTGAAGTATAGCATAAGCGATACTCGGCATCCATATTATATGCAGATTATAACCAACATTACAATATTTAGTGTACTTTCAATCAGTACCTTTATCTGCGAGGGATGCATTTCATGTTATTAAAGATTTTGTAGTTTTATTTTGCGTTCTTGTAAGACTTATTTGTTTGTTTTGTTGTTTTATATCTGTAAAGAAAAGTTTATCTTTTATCGTATCTATACTTTTTCCCAAAGTTTTTCAGACTAAAATACCGAATATTACAAATATTTGTTGATATTAAGGTAGCAAAACCAATTTAAATATAGAATATATCCATTGAAATACGAAATATATTATTATAATAAAACCATAACAGATAACAAAAAGTATGATCAATACATGTTTAAAGTGAGGACAAATAACAAAGTACTAACGGTGTTTATTCGTCGTTTGATGTAATGCCAAATTAAATCCCCCATCATTTATTTACTTTCAGAAAAACTTCGCATTCTCAAAAACTTTTACCTGTTATTTTTTTACAATTACAAACTTTTTACGACTCTGAAGTCGTTTTCGTCACCGCTATCCGCACTTTTAATCACGTGACACTTGTGAGATGTTTCACGCTGCCAGCGGTTCGAGTCGACCTTAAATTGGAATCGGCAGAGATCACTCGGAGGTGACGTCATTTCCTGCACCACGAAGAGGGAGTGGCGCAGAGAAAGGAAAACCCTAAAATTCGCGATATTAAGAAGACCTTCTCCTCCTTTCTCTTCCGCTCCAATTCGCTTTACAAATCTTTTTCGAGTCTCTTGTCTTTTCATTTCTCTCTTTCCCCTCACTTTCAGATCCACTCTCATCCAACGAACTCTCTTTTTATTGCCTTTGAAACTTTTGCTGCTTTTTCACTTAACATTAGTCGGGAGTTATTACTTGACTCTTTATTAGGATATTTTTAGGCACGACGGTCCTCTACTCCACCTAACCAAATTTAAAATTCTAACATTGTTGATTTAGGGGAAAGTTTAAAATAAAATTGTTGTATGGAGGAAATTAATTACAACTAAACATTTGGTGGAGGAATAAACCGACACGTAGAGATTCATCTTTAAATAATTTATTTACTACTTAGTTAAAGATAAAGTATAGCTATCGTGACATTTTCTATTCTACTAAATTACGTATTGGACAAGTTTTGATGTAAAAATTACTTTTAAATCTTCTTAAATCTGAATTAACAGACTTCAATTTTAGACTGTATGACAATTTTTCTTTACCACTGCTTCATTTTACTGCTACTTTATTTTATATTTTCCTTACTTTGTATGTCTTTAAAAGTATTTTCATTGCACATGTTGTAACTGCAAAAAATAAGCAGTTAAGGAGAACTTTATTTTGCCCTTAAAATTAAAAGGGATTAAATATGTATTCAGCAAAACAGAAGGGGAAATCATTATCTTCTTTGGGGAATAATATCCTGTAATTTGGAGAAAACACAGGTTCATTTTAAAATTGAAATAAGAAACAATATAATTACTGGTTTTTTCACGGTTATCTTATTCCCTTTAAAAAGACGTGTTGTAATATATTAATGCAGATCTAAATTGAAGATATTTATTTTATGCTCCTAACTGCTATTTCTCCCACAAACTCAAACTATATCTTCAACTGATAACTCTCATTCTTATTGCGGCAAATGTCATCTTTAAGTTTTCCGAGTTGTACTTTCAAAACTACTTTCTAGTATATAAATTATTAATTGAACGCTATTGGGAGATTATAAAAATAATGGAAAATCGGAATAAGTTTTCCTAATTGATAAGATTTTAAACATTTCAATCAATATTTGTAATATTGAGTTAAATCTTTTCTTTATTTGATTTCGAACCGATTTACCCAAGCGAAGTAAAGTACACTATCAAACACTCGGAGGTCGTTTCTTGTTTTGCATTTACAGAACCTTGCCAATGAGTTTCGATGACAGGGCGCAGCTGTGATAGCAAGGAATGAAATGTGGCCATTTAAATGTCAGTATTGATTGCAAATTGAGCTATAACTCTCTTCACAGAAACAATGGAAACCTTGGATCCAATCGTGTGATTGTTTGAGAACGAAAAAATTAACAAGTTTGAATACAATGAATGCCAATCGTAATTGAATCAAGTTGTGGTTTATATGTCATGAAAGACTAAGTAAAATGTGATCTGGTATAGCGTGGAAACTGTCTTTATGAAACAACGTAGCATGATTTCTCAAAATTATACGTTTCTCACCAAAAATAACATTCTTTAAAGTTTTCGGAAGTATTTTTTCTCAAATTTAAGAAAATTAAATAAGGATTGTGGTTTAATGACTAGTGTAAGTCACTCAAGGCAATAATATATAAATTAAAGTCAAACAACATAGATTTATAAAGTATTCCATTTAAAACCGAGATAATTACCTGTATACTGAATAGTTTTGTCTCTCTCAAAGGGAGACTATATGTTGCATTATTATCATTAAATTTGTTTGTCAGACATAAAGGCTTGGCTATAGTGTAGATTTATACAAGAATTAGCATTGCGAAGCCTGCTTCTTATAAGAAGAAAATGTCAACCATTCCAACAGCAGAAAAATATAAGAAAATGAACAAACTAAGAAATAAGATAAATAATTAAGATCATTAATTTTATAATTCGATTATTTCTGTTTTCGTGGATTTTTTCTCTCCACTTATTATGTTAGCGCATTCACGCGATGTTTGTTCTCTCGAAGCTGTTTTTAGAACAATGAATCTCATTTATTGGTTGCGTCTTATTTAATTTCCAAATTTTAACTTTATAAGGGTAAGATTAAGAGCCAGAGAGATCCATTATGGTCTAACATTGCCAAATAAATACTGCTAAGTAGGTTTATAGCGCGTATGCATATGCGTGGGTAATAAACACGGTGATTACTGCGAGTACAAAGATCTGGAAGAGATAGGCTATTCAAATACAAATCGAATAACACAGCAATGCAAGGTAAGAAACGCATTCCTAATGTTCTAATGTGATGAAAAAATATGAGAAGTGAAATAGAGAGATCATTATTTTATCAATTTATGTCGAACATTACCGTTGTGATATTAACCCTATAACTGGTCCTCGCATATTTGGCCGTAATTATATTTTGATGCCCTTGTTTCTACATATGAGTTTTGGCCTGTAGGAGCTAGAATTTAAAATGTATTGTCCTTTTAATATTAAATTCGAAAACAATCAATTGTAGGTAGGGTCAAATAAACTATATTTATTTAAAACGGATGATGTGGATCGTGGTAACATTCAGCATAGAAAGTTATTGAATTTGAAAAAGTATTCAGCTGTCAAAGGGTCACAGTAAAAAGTCACGGCCACCAGCTTCGGTTTGGGAATTTCGGGACATGAGCATCTAGCGGACGACTCTGTCAGTTACGCTGATGCGTGGACAAGATCCACTGCAAAAATCATAGGTGTTCCGTACGCCAGACTTCTGTCCTGACCCCAGAGAAAAGCATCCAGGAAGGACAGACGGTCCTTCAAGCGATGCCCCAATATAGTGACTGAAATGTTTTCTCCGGTTCCCTAGCTACACCCTGTCTCACTTCACGATTGTTTCCGACCCAACACGGCTACGCAATTCCGGTACGTCGATCTACCCATGTACGTCCGATCTTACCATCTCTATCACTTACACGTGGTAGCGAGTCGTCTTATGTAAGAAGATTTAAATTTGCAGTGTGAAAATGCTTATGTGACTTTTATAGAGGAGAGAATTAGTAATAGTAAATTAGTTTGTTAGTGTTGTTCGACACAAATATACATTTTAAAAACTGCTTGTTCTAGCATCTATTTCTTCTAATTTACGCCCTTTATCGAAAGTGCGAAGTAGCATCGGGATCGCATTATACCGATTAGTCTTCCACCGTCTATATCAGTGCTTCCCAAACTTTTTCTTGTCACCACCCCCAATTATTAATGCACCACCCCCAACTGGCATGTAAGAACATTTTCTCTCAGACATAATCTAAAGAATAAATAAAAAGCAAAATAAAAGCTACAATGTTTAAAACGCCCACCAAATCATTATATCCG
Source organism: Sympetrum striolatum (assembly GCA_947579665.1). Classification (NCBI taxonomy): domain Eukaryota; kingdom Metazoa; phylum Arthropoda; class Insecta; order Odonata; family Libellulidae; genus Sympetrum; species Sympetrum striolatum. The sequence goes on along the minus strand of OX388351.1, from coordinate 63,977,859 downwards.
ATGTTTAATGCCTACCTACAGACGAATAAAATTGAGCATAAATGGAAATATGATCAAATGGGAATAAAATACGTAGTATAAAGCGCCCCCTAGGAATACCACAGCGCCCCTTTGGGAGGGGAGGGGTGCTAATGCCCCGTTTGGGAATCATTGCTCAATATACTTTGAAATTAACGAAACGGATGATTGTAATTTGACCATGAGAGGTGAAAATTTTGTAATGGCGCATGAATTCGTATTCTTGGGAATTTTCTCAAACTGTGGAAAGTTTTAAAAATAGAGAGTCTGGGTAATTCAGACGAATGAATTAAGGGTTACGTGTGGCCAACGATTAAACGAGTCAAATTTTCGATAGAAGGAATTTTCTACATTGACGTGTCTTTGCCCTCGCTTTTCCTTATGGCAGTGGAAATGAGTCGGGAAAAGTAAATAAATGAAGAGAGGGTTGAGCGTGGCGAAAGAGAAGGTGCGAAGTTGCATTAAGAATAGAAAGCAGCACAAAGAACGAAATAGCCTCGAACCAATACGTATGCGAGGATAGAAAAGAGTAGAGCTTTGTGTGTAAACGAGATAAATATGTGTTAGCATCTCAAATAACTAGCGTGAATGATATAAATTCATGTATTCTTTAAGGCTTACTATGAAAAACTCGTAAGCGTTGGAGAGAAGTTTAAAAATTCTCTACGGAATGCTCGCGTGTGGGATTTCCTAGAAAGAGCCATGTTTACAGCAACAACATGAATGAATTCTTAATTTACCTTGGAATGACTGCGAAGTCCTTTGACATTCCCTCAGCTTCTTCTCGGAATATCTGACTAATTTTCTCCGAATGATATCCTTAAACTGCGGCCGCAAACACAGTGAATATGAGAGCCCCTGATACATGCCAAATACCTCTCTTTCGAGTCTCAGAGGATTTTTCCGAATGTCCTACGCACATTTCTTTCTGTTCCATTCAAGTGACTTGGGTAGCGTATCTTCCAAGAATAGCTGCGCCAACTTCTTCTCGTTACCCATTTCTCTCTCTTTCTACAAAGACGCAACCTCCGCAACTGTCTTTTACACCCAATCTATCGAATCCCTTCACAGAAATAGGAATCCTCTAGGAAGTCCTTACACATGGATCCTGACTGTAATGCTTAGCGTCATAGAATGTTTTTAGCGATTCGTTGTTATTCTCAACGCCACTGGGCGTGTGGCGTAAATATAAATTAAACGAAATACTCTCGACATTGCTTCAAGGAGATGAAAATACTCGTAAGGAAGTTTAGTCGTAGGTTAATATGACTGCAAAAGAGTATGTTCTATTTAAATATTGATTAGCAGATCATATTACTTCAACTTTCCTCCCCCTTTCATCTAAGAGGTTATCGTATTAATGTCAAATTGCAATAATTTTCGTTTACGTATAAAAATAATAAAAGAAAAGGAAAAAACACTATACTTTTCGAGTACGAAGATACATCCGAAGTTACATCCCAGGAAATAAGCTCCGGGGGGATAGAAGCTTACTAGGCAAGATGAGGAATGAGGTATTTTCTTTCCTAACTGCTATGAAGTGAACAGGTTCTGACTCAAAAACTATATGGATCACACGCCATAGCGTTCAGGAGTGACTTGTTTCACTCAGTAGCTGCTATATCATAACAGCAACGAGAAATGGTGAGGCATAAGTAAATGAGACATGTTTTTGTCTATTCTGTTCCAAATACATCAAAATTTCCAGTGGACTAGAAAAGACAGAAGGAACGATTATCAACAAAGGAGTTTTAAATATAAGCAGAATAAGAAGTATATATAAACCAGAAATTTATGGAATAGTGGTCTATCCTCTGCTGACAATAACTAATGGGTTAAAAGACCTTGAGAACGCCGGGTGGATACGCTTCAAAATGCGTTGCTCTTGCTAGGGCACCGTGTATGAACGTCCTCAAAGGCATGCGCTTCAATCCCATTGCCCTTTCAAGAACCGTAAGGAAAACATTCCGCCGATGAGTCAGCGAGAGGAAAAGGGGTGAAGGGCACCCAATACATTGATTCATTTATCATCTTGTAGCGTTTTATTTCCGATATAACCGATTGTATTTAAGCAACCACATGTTAACGATAGTAATATTAGAGCGTATTTTATTAGAGCGAGATTAAGACGATTAACTGGTATTCTCTTGTATACGCTACACCATAAAGATCTACGATCCTAAGACCACTATTATTTCCAATCGATAAAACTACAAGGAACTTGGACCAAACCTAACCGGAACCTGAAACCGAGAAAACCGTCAATTTTTGCCAGAGTGATAACCGAACACGAAGCAAAAAATCAATCCTTATTTTATTTCCATCCAAATGCTGCTAAACGAAGCTTCCTGCAGTTCAATTCTTCATGAATCCTCTACGATATCATTCCATCAATAAAAATAGTATTCTTTTGAATTTAATATTTAATACTGTTTAATCTCTCAATTAAATAGTATTATATAAGTATAACTACAAAACACTCCCTGAGAAATTTATTCAGACGTTCCCAACTGTATCATATTAACACAAAATTTGCTCATTCTAATTCTCTTTTTTCGTTATAATTCCATTTTCTCATTCTATGCAAAATTTTAATGTGCATTGCGGAAAGCTTTGTTTTGCTGGAATGTCTTACCAAGAAGGATAATACCATACTGACATGAAGCTTTCCGTTAACACTGATGTTTTAAATTCAATACTTTGGCATTCGAATTATAAAGTGGTGTAATGATTCAGGTACAGTTTTTCTTTAAAAAAATAGTAATCGAGTTGGGAAATGAACTAAACCTTTGGATTTATAACTTTTCAGGGCAGGATTAAGAGGATTGTGGATGACCTAAATCACGATTAGGTCTCGACCTCAAAAGGATGTCTTTCCCAACTAAAAAGCAGCGAAGGGAATCTTCCTTTGGCGTAGGACTTTGTTGGTCCTGGCAGCTGTTGTGCTAAGGTCACGGTGCATCCTGTGACATAAGCCTTTTGTCTCGGACTGTCCATCGTAAGTAGCCATTGTCCCAATTCCCTTCTGCATCTTCGGAAACTACGCTCAGTTATGAATCACGCGGTGGGTCTTGGAATCCACTCAAATCCCCCTTTGTTTATTTGATGCTGTTGGAACGCAACCCAGGTGTTTATTGTCTTTGGTGGGTCGAATCTACAAGCAATAAATCCCACACTGTTTACATCTTGGCATTACCAAAAGACAATGTTGCAGTGTTAAATTTCGACATATTTTCAGTGGAGAAATAAATACTACTCTACTGACTGTGTTTCTTAACTATTCTTTAAAATTTTCTTAAAAAACGTATTTAACTGATTAAGGACGTATGTACTTACTTGATCTATCAGCTTTAGATACGCATTTAAAGATAAGTAACAGTTTTAAAGAAATTTTCTCACCAAAGTTGTAATGGGAGGTACGTATAAGGATATCTTTCAGGCACTTGCAAGTTCACAAAATGCGTGTAAAAGCCACCGAGAAAAGAAGGAATATATACTAGGTAGCCATTCAGTCGAGATTAGTCGAAAAGGAATCTTTATTTCTTTATTTGATCAATTTACATCATTGCCGAAAGAAAATTATATTTCAACGATTAATCCTTTTCTTAGTTCCATAAATTATGGGTCGGAAATTTTACTTACAAATTTCTTTTCCTAAAAGTTGGAATTATGAAAATCTGTTTTCACAAATACCATTATCAGCCTGTTTCGGTATCTTAAAAGATATACTACTCTTGAATTCAGCGTTTAAATATTCCCTGTTGTCTAAGATATAGCGTCGACCCTAATACTGCAAAGGAGTTTTAGTGATAGATTTACGTAATCAATTATACTCGCATAAAAATTAGCTATTGGTTATAACCAACGTTCAATTCTGAAAGACAAACCCTAGATGACTTTAAAATTTAAATTGTTCACGCAGATTCTCGTAGGAAACTACAGCTGAATCTTGTAGGAAAGGACGGCTTACTCTCGTCTGGATCTCGTAATTGAGGACAGACTATCATGCATATTCATGCCACCCTCTAATCTCGGTCGATTCATTTCCCTGTGAGAAATAATGGCTCACCAAAGTACATTCTGACCAGGTGCATGTCATTGCTCTCTTTCCCTATTTTTGGCACAGCGCCTAAGTTAATCATTAGTGCCGACCACCACTTCTAGGCCAATTTTCACTTCCCCTTTCATCGTTTATTGCCCACATCACAGTGATTCAATTATTTCATGCAAGAGTGTTAAGAAAACCATAAAAATCATAAGTTTACCATAAGGTTTACGATATAAGATCGTAAAAATGTTGTATCCCTACAGCATATTGAGCTCTTATTTGATTCCTTATGGCCCTTTTGTTATATCTATGTTAACAAATATAGAATAAATATCTTGTGTGAAACACCGGCTATTATTTGTATACCAAAGTATGCTTTGATTAAAAGTTTCTCTTTCAACTACGGTACTTAGCGGAATGTCATTCAGAATTAAATTTAAAAAGCTATGTAGTTTCCAAGACAAAATTTTATTGTTGACTGATTACTTCCCTAACGAGTGTTGAGACATGAAGATGACTTGTTAGATTCGAATGCTCGAATCGACATTAAGGAACTATGAAATATTTTTCATTTAATTGGGTAGCAAAAGGCTTACTTATCTGCCAAATTATGTTGGCGAAACTGGGGTTATTTATGTCCGCCCGACGTACTTTCATAAAAACTGCTTCCGTTGAAATGTAACTGCAGGTCTTCGTTCTGTAGTTTCAAGGAGTATTTTCGAAGTAATGTCTGCGTATGAGAATGATCTGAGATTAAACTCATTCTTTTCTAAATCTGAAAACACAATCTTCGAGCAATTAAGGTCAGATTTTGTTTTCTTCGCTATTCATGAAATCTTACTCGGGAAACCCAAAACAGGCTTTTTGTCGACTCTATTTCCATTTTTACAAAAAATTTTATTAAATAAAGGAAAACATATTTTTGCCTCCATACTTTGCGGGTTGCGTGGCACATTTGTTTCGTCAATGTTTTCACTAATTACCATTAGATAGCTTTTTTGCGGCCCTTTGTGTTAATTAAAAGTATATAAGCTGATCATTTCCTAATGAAAATAACTCTCAGTACTCTACAACCACTGATTAGAAGAATGACAATGATATGAATGATGACTATTGAAATTGAACCTTCCCCTCAAAGCACAAACTCAAGACAAATACTCATTTTTACTTTCTCCCTATACGTAGTATAGAGAAAGTATTGTATTCGCAAAAAAAATTGACCTCCAGATTTCGACGGAAATAGATGTTTTGGGGCCCATAGACCATGTTTTAGCTATTTTCCCGAACATGTCTGTCTGTGTGTCTGTCTGTCTGTCTGTCCGTCTGTCTGTCTGTCTGTCTGTCTGTGGTTAAAAAGTTTGTGTGCGCTCTATCTTAAAAAGTAACTATCCGATCATTTTCAAAATTCATATTTAGTATTTCCCTAACAATACCAAGAGTTGATTAGTTTTTGGAGAATATCGCTTAACCGGAAGTTACGGTTTATCTGGAACAAATTTTTGTTTCTTAAATATCTCTGTAAGAATGCAATATAGGTATATACAATTACATACAAAAGTTATAGATAATATACTGAACTACAACTTTTGTAAAAAAAATTTTTTCGTAACACTGATTGTTTAGGAGTTATTCTTCAATAATGGTTAACCGGAAGTTGTTGTTTACCCAGAAAAGGAAGTTTTTCATACATATCTCTGTCAGAATGCAATATAGGTATATACATTTACACACAAAAATTGTACATTATGTATTTTACTACAACCTTTGTAAAAAACATTTTTTTGTAACACTGATTGTTTAGGAGTTATTCCCCAATAATGGTTAACCGGAAGTTGTTGTTAATCCAGAAATGGAAGTGTTTCATACATTTCTCTGCCAAAATGCAATGTAGGTATATACAATTATGTACCAAAGTTGTAGATAATGTTTTTTACTACAAAGCCTGTATGAAACATTTTCCTGTAACACTCATTGTTTTAGAGTTATTTATATATTACCGGCATAGGCTTATGTTTTCAATAAATACGGAGAAAGTCATGTGTTGGCCACATCAGATTTTTTAGTATTATAGAGCAATGAAAGCTCTTCCTGCTGTTGTCATACAGCCATTTCACCTAGTGTACACCATCAGCGAGAAGCAGAATGAATTTTATTACATGATTGGGTGAAATTCGGAGAGGTTTGGGAGAGGTCGTGTAGTTGACTGGTGATGATATGTTTTTGTTCACGTGGATTGTGAATTTGAAGGAGTCTTTTGCCTGAGAGAGCTTTTCTGAGGTGTTTCCCTCCCTTTTTGGCAAATGCCTAACAAACATTGTGCTTTCCCTTTACTAAGAACTTACGTAAATCAAATTCCGTTAATCATATATATATCCATAACAAATTTCGTATCAACAGGTCTGTTTGGTTGCCTATGTATGAATTCGTGAGTATTTATTGTGTAATTTATATCCACTAACCCCTGATCCCGATTCTACTCACAGCGATTCCATATAATAGTATTTATCAGAACGTACGGCGGTGGTAAGGGATCGCGCCAACTTGTTCAGTTGAGACAATAAAAGTTGCAGAATGAGGCACTTATTTCCGATTGAAATCATTTCACCTTCACTTTTAAAACACAATTACCACTAAGGGTGAACTTTCATGGTAATTACATTTCGCTAATTTCTTCATTCATTAGTTTGTGCATGACCGTTTCATCGTACACCATCAACAAATCCACGAAATGAAGTATTAAAAATTGGTTATTATTTGAGAACTTGAGATGGAAATCTTAACGGAGAGAAAGAAAAAGAAAATCTTCGTGTGAAGAGAGCCGCAGAGATTAAATAAAAAAATGAAGAGGAAAATGCGGGACGAAAGAGTGTTATGGAGAGAGGCAGATTGCCAGCGTTAGAATTACGAGGGGAGGGGGGCGGGAGTGACGAGAGGGGGGAGTAGAGGGGCGATGTCGAAAGCGGAGGAAGAGATGCACGAGGAAGGAAGTTGGACCCAATCCCACATTCTTCGCACGGAATTTCCTGCACACTGTGTTGCCCACAAGCAAATATTAACATTTTCATACGGTGGACTCCAATTTCGTGAATATATATGCATATTACATCAAATATCGACAACTACAAATGTGGTCTCCGAGCCTTCTTCCGTGTATGGTAATGAGTGCATGCAATACTGGACCATTTCTTTCATTTGTTATAATCGCGCATCTTCCAACATTACGCTCCTACTTCCCTAGGTCCCGGGTTCGAATCCCAGCTATCCAGATTTTTCTGGCTATGGAATTATCGTATGTGTTCGTCTATTGAGATTGATAAATAAATAAATATGATCTTGTAGCATTCATTGTATTCTTGAATCTAGTTGCTTTCTTCCATAGTCTATTTTTATAATTTTTGTGGTCGTATCAGATCCTCCACGTAATGTGTACCATTTATTCGGAGAGCATATCTAAAATCTCTGAATATATCTAGTAAGTATTATCTAAAATTTGATCTCCTTTTTTCTATCTATTCCGATCACGACCCATCAACGCTTATCGATTTTGCGGAGCAATACTATTAAAAAGCGGGACTTTACTCTTGACCTTTTCTAATTTGCGCTGCGTAAAGCATGGTGCCCTGTATACGAAGAGTTAGACGAGGGAGGAGTTGGGGAAAGATTTAACGTGTGAACCGAAGCTTACTCTCTCTCTTTCGGAGATCTCTTCAGGTGTCTGTTATCCATGAATAAAACGGAAATTTCAATACTGTTCGGGTTTATTCCAGTGTATAATGTTTGTCTAGGAGAGTGAATCTCAACTGGTGGTCCGATCCCCTGAGGTCCGTTAGCTACGGAGATTTGGATTCGCCGTAAGCCCAAATGATTTCTATTAGAAAATATAAATAATGATTTAAGATACTCAGTAATTTTCCACAGGATATTTTATTAAGCTACCGGTTTCGTAAGTGGGCTAACATCTTCAGGTCTTTTATACCCTGGAATATCCTGTGGAAAAACGTTTCACTCTCCAATGGCTTTCCAAGAAGTCACGCCTTTGAATAGCGATTTCAATAAGAATTTAACTTTAAATTTTCATCTGGATAAATAAATTTCCGGTTTCCACCATGTGGAAAGTGGGAGACCCGGGCTCGAGTCCCAATCACGTCGACTTTTCCGCATCCCCTTATCCTTAGGTTTTCCATTCCTTTAAGTAAAATGTCCATCTCCTTTGAAATAGTGAGGCGACACGACCGGTTTCGACGTATTCATTCTGTTAACGACGGGCGTTCGCGGCAGACGACTGTTTTTGTTTACAAAATACGTTTTGAGGAAAAGTCTCCGCGGCTTCCTTTCCTACCACTAATGAATCTAAATGAAGTACAGAATTTAATTAGTGGATTTTAAAAGCCACACATTTGAAAACGGCGCTTACTGTAGTAATTGCGCGAACTAAACGATTAACCGGCGCACCGAGAAGTTGTCCATCTCGTATTTGAACGCAAACGTTTGCTATCGCTTGACGAGTATGTTAGCCCTCAATGTATAACCTAAGATGTTGCACCAAGAGAACGACGGATAAGGTGGTTTATTTGAAAAGTTAAAAGTATTTTTGATTAAATCCAGAAGTGGAAAAAATAGAAGAGAATCTTCTAACGATTTTGGGTAACATGAAAAGCTTCTTCTAGTTATTTAAGCACAGTTGTTTTTAATGGTTACAGCGCTCTCCCGTACAAATTGTACAAAAATACTGTGTATTTATAATCTTGAAGGGAGGCATATGTCCCGCTTTTGTCATCTTTGAGGAGAATATTGATATTTTGTATTTCATCTGTTGTCAGGCAAGCAAAGATTTGGTTCATCCGAAGGAAAAAAAGCCTCATAATACGATCGCCATCACTTACATGACAATATACGGGGATATTTAATGGAATTATTATATAGAACACATGAGAATCGATACTCCTTACTATCCACGAGATACTATTTACTAATTAGGTTCCATTTTGAAAATCGTGTCACAAATACTGCAGAACGTCCATAGTACTGTGATAGAATATATTTTTACAATATTCTCTCCACCATAAAATAAATGCGGTCAATCAACATTTTCACTCTAGAGTCTTCAATCTTTTACAAATCCCAATTTGAGATGTATTTCTTTCGAAGCTATAAGGCAGATTTTCCTCGATTAGTCAGCATATTCTTCATATTTTTTTGTATATCCTTTTCATGTCCTTTATATATCTTCTTAGTATGTCCTTCGTTTTTGCTAAAGAGTATAGAATCAGGGAGAGACGACAGTGCAGACAGTAGACCGCTTTGATTCGGCCAAGTCTAAATGGAAATTAGACAAGAAAGACGAGGACGCTTAAGGAGCTATTAAAAGGAAAGTTCCGCGAACTATTCAGATCCAATTAACCCCAATGAACGGCTTGTTAATGCTGTCCGTATTAATTTTTCCGTGGCATTTATCTCGGCAACTCGCGCGCCTGCATTCCTTTCTCTTTCTTTAAAACGGTTCCACCGTTTCCAGCGAAGGTAGGCTCTCCCAAGGATGTCGTAACATCCTTTTGGAACCTTCGTCTGGCACTTTATTCGTCAAGGCTCATATATCACGGGAAACGCCGCTGCATCTGGGGAGGAAGCAAAAATAAACCTTTTATAATCGAATTAATCGTTCCCAGGCAACTTTTCCTATTTGGGACGCCGTATCATTTAAGGAGACATCCGCAGTTAGCAATACAAGGAGGACATTTAGTCGCAGTACCAATGAATTTCCTTCAACGAGGTTAAAAGAAAACAGCAGATCGAGGATACTTTACTGTAAGAGTCAAATATTTCTTTATTATTTATAGAAAAAATGCATTTCTCGTAAATACCTCGTATCGTCAGCGAGGGTATTGAAATAATTGCTATACCGCAGTACCAAAGGGATATTTCAAATTAAGGAAAAATAAATGTTTTGGAAACATATCATTGTACAATAAACTATTATATTCATTCTTTTATTCAGGTTTTTCGTTAATTTCTAACGCGAGGTTTCTTTGTATGCAACATTGGCTGTCTTCTTGTTTAGTATAACAACGTCTTACTGATTATGTAATGGATAGAACGGTCAGTTGGAAAGGAATGGAATGCTTAAAGCAATCCCAACTGCTGAGACCGTTTACTCTTGCTATTTAGTAACAGTTTTAGTAAAACTCTGGAAACGATGGAAACTAATATTTTTAGTTACTGCTTGAATTTAGTAAGAGTATTTGTGTAACAAATACTTTTCCGCTAGAACCTCCCCGATCATTATTTCCGCTTCTACTACATTCGACTACGTTTTAAATAAATGTTAAAGTATACAATGAAATGTATTCTTTTTTATTGGAAATATTTTATGGATTGTTTTCTATTACGTTCGTCATGGTTTTCTCTTCCATATTAGTTTACATGGGAACAGACCTCATCAATAACACTGCTCTTTCAAATCCGCTACGTTTTATTAAAATTTTGTTCGTTATGAACCCAATAGAAATCGAAAGGCATTCCTGGCAACGGACGGACTAATACCTTTTAGCATTGTGTGGTGCTGTCGACATTATGCACTGACATCTCTTAGAGCAGATATTCGCATTGCAACCTCCTATTTCGCCACCTTCTTCATCACTCTCTTGTATACCTCACCGCCGCACTGCCCCATTTCGAATAGCTAAGTCCTCCCTCGGCTGTTTATCTTATCTAACCTCGTTTCAAAAAAACTTCATTTCTCCCGCCTCTGAAGCATCTTTCTTTTCCCACCATCTTTCGTTGCACAATTTCCTTTTTTATCCACCCAAATATTACTTCCATCTATTCTGTTTCGAAATCCGTTCTGGAAGCCCTCCTCGAAGAAAAATAACTTCCTCTCTTGCTCTAAAACAAACTTCTGATTTACAATCCTTCTTCCTCAGTCGTTAAATATTCGCGTTGATGGATGGTTTATCTGGGCTGAAGTGGAAGTCCTTGTAAATCAAAGAAACAAGGTAACCACATTAGATACACAATTTTGTATGCTCCCAGCAGCAGTCGAACTATTGGGGATGTCAGTTAAACCGAATAATAACTATGAATAATTATATGTGTAGTTTTTTTAATAATAACCAATTGCAGATTACGGAGAATTTAGACTATTGAGTAGCGTAGGTAGGATGAGATATTCAATTCTACAGGTTTAAATTGTGTCAGAGCCACGATCAATGCTAGGTATATTAAAGTTTCGTCTCAAGTACTGGGAATCATGACTTAGGCAGATATAGAAACCAGAAATATGGAAATATCTGGCTGCAATGAAAGATAAAAAGGAAATATGGTAAACAACTAAGCAAAAACTGCAAAAAATACTTTATGCGACCGCTTTTAACATACAAGTTCAAATATAAAGTCAACTGACTGGCGAGTAACTTTGTAGTAATCCATGACTTCAAACAAAGAAAACAGGAGAAACTTTCTGGATGAAATTCACCCTGATTTTATTAAAAACTTTGTAAAATACCACAGGGACAAAAAAGCACGACTAGTTTCGACGCGTTAGCGTCATCTTCAAGTGGAGAAATAAGCCTGAAACCCACATATTTAAAAGAAAAAAGGGAGAATGGTCAAGAGGGTTTATGGTCAGGGGGAGGGGGAGGAGTTTAGGGTTCTTGGAAAACATTAGAGGAGGGAGAATAAGAAAGCGTTGCCGTGAGCAATGGTGAATAGGAAGGAAAAATATATTCGTAAGTTAAAAAGTTAATTTTTGTGTTTCAGGAAGTGATAGAGATGTCAAATTTGTAAACATTATTCTAGCATAGTTATTCTTGAACGAATTTTCTTTACATAGTCTATTTTAATTATTGTAATTATTGAAATAGCTCGATTTTGTAAATTAATCTTTATAAAGCCTACAAATGCGACTAGTATTAAGAAAGTTATTCTTTTGGCAGCGAAAATTTACATAGTTATATATTACATACATTTGTTATTAATACATGTGTGTATTTTAAACTCTCTTAGAGACTTCATTACCTCACTGACATGAAATAGAGCCTTAGCTAGCTGCCTTCCTAAAAAATAGCTGCATTAAAAGCTCATTTCAAAATAGAGAATAAAAACCACTTTTACAAATTGATGGAAGAGAGAGATGAATGAATCTGTTGGAATGAAGACAACATATTGAGAAACAATCGGAGAAGCGTAAGGAAGAATATTTGGGACAGACTTAGGGAAATCCGAACGAGCCAAAATACAAGCAGAGGGCGCGAATAAACTCAGACGGCCTCAGAAGAAGTTTTATCGCCCTCGCCTGTGTTTTTCCGACACAAAAAACGACTCTATCAGAGTACTCGTTTAATGGTTAGCCAATTTGCGGGCGTAATTCCATAGAGTCCTTTAGAGCGTGGTTTAATTTATTACATCAAGAAATATTCTCAATTGAGGCACATTAGCTAGTGAGTAGCCCTGAAAATAATGAGTGTGCATTATATTTGATAACTTGAAAACTTTTTCGATAAATGATGACTGAGGAACTAAATCGTAAAAAGATAATTAACTCTGAAGGTCTTCACCTATGTATAATTAGCCTGCTGCCAACTAGGTCAAACTGAAACCCATCCCCATTCCTCAAATTAAGTATATTTTGTGTTGATGGCCATACTCGAGGTTTTATGGCATCATAAACTGGAATTCATCAGTTTGTACGATTATATTTCTCCTAAAAGCACTTTAACTTAATTCCTTGTTGTGCGCCTATTTGTTATTAATGAGCTGTTCTTTATACCTTTTAGATTGAGGAAGGAATATTTATTCGTTAAAGAAGCGAAGTAAGTCATTATTTGTGCGTACGGATCGATTTTTTACCAAAGGACTGCAGCATTCTTCGTTGCCTTACAAATATGAAAACTGCTGAGATCAGTTCCTATTACTTATAAATTGCGTTACATGTGCATTTCGGGCAGTCAAATTAAAGATACGAAATATTCCAAGTGAATTATTTACATTTAAACCCTGCAATCCGCCAGTGGCGCTTGGCAGGGGGTGTAAAACACCGACATCCATATCTAACCTGGAGTGCTATTAGCTTCTCTAATACTTCGTGGAAAAATCGACCATAAGTAACAATGTCCATCCAACATAAGTAACCATCCTGGCAACTACTCCTCTGTATCGCTTTTTTGTTTTCTCCCAAAGATCGAGCAAGTTTGTAACTGGGATAACAATATCAGTTATCTCCTCCCCGAAATCAGTAGTGACAAATTTATCAAAAAGCTTCCGTGGATACTCAAGTCTTCTATCACTAAGAGAGTTCCATCCGAGGGATTCTATCATACCCGATACACTACTATCAAATCTAAAATCGCCCTTGACGAACCTTGCTGCTCTACGTTGAACCATCTAAAGATCGGAAATTAATCCTACTTCGTGAGGATCCCAAATCGCACAGCAATACTCAAATAGAGGTTGAATCAAGGAAAATGTACGCAATTTCTTTTACTCTCGATGAACATCCCCTGAGAATTCTACTGGCTAACCTTTGCATTCTATTCGCCTTTCCTACAACCTCGAATATGCTCTTTGAAGGAAAAATTACTTCTGAGGTTAATTCCTAGGTTTTTATGATGCATCACGAGCTCAAGGGAATTCCTGAAATTCTATAAGGTACGCAGGTAACGTTGATGGGCCTCGTGAAAGTCATGGCAACGCACTTCTTTACATTTAGCTCGAGCTGCCAATCACTACACCATTCATAAAATTATATATAGTACTATTATAATTGACTAAAATACGCCCAAAAATACGAATTATAATTACTATTTAAGAACAGAATCTTTATATTTATGGCCGTTTCTCTCGAGGTAATCTGGAACGTAAAGTTTATATTTCAATCCTTTCATCGAAGGATTTCCTGCTGTGGTTTTGAAAATAAATCCAAGCCTTTCTGTTTTACGTCTTTATTCTAATTCTTCTAATAAAAGTTGTGCTTCATTCCTCTAATATTATACGGCGTTTCTTTTACTAGGCTTTCTAGGCAGTTTTATTAATATCCACAAAAATCTGTGAAAAACATATCTCGGATTTACGAGCAATTCGATTAGTACACATCGTTGCTAAGCAAATTCTGATTGTTTACAAAGCACCCAATTTATTTTATAATGGCGATCACGAATGAGCGGGAAGCATCGGTAAATATGGTAGTAAGCGTAAGAACAGGATTCGGTATAAATAGAAAGTGAGTTCGAATGAAGTTAAGAAGATGAGTGTCTCTGCCCACATCAGTGATATCGGGCACGTGCCGACCTTCGCATCTTAAGCCGACCACAATCATTGGATGCGGAGGCGTAAATACTCTCTTCGAGAGCGAAAAAGAAGGAAGTTCGAGAGTCAACGAGATTGTAGGGCGTTTCCTAAGAGGAAAATCTGACTACGTAAATATTTGGTCCACATAATTTTTGTTTGTTTAGTTTGAAGTTTACTTATCGTCTCTTTTGCAACCGCTAAATTTTTATTCACTTTTGAACGAAACTATCACACAAATCAGTATGGATTGCATGTCTTATCCATTAATAGTGATATTTGTTTTTTCTTAGTGCCATTATAAACATATAAATATTGAGCAATCGCATGGAATGACGTAGAAATTAACAACGGACGAACGTTGTTCTAGCATTCCATACCTAGAAAAAACCCTATCAGCCGGGACACGAACCTCGGACTTTCGTACCATGAGCTATTACATTTTGCGTTTACTTTCCGCAGTTTCCTAATTCGAGAAGGACAAGTAAATTGAGTTTTGTTTCTCTGTATTTCGTTGGCCCTGAAATCTCACACTGAAGCTTAAAAATTCAAAGATTTTCTCTCATTTTACGATGGATACAGCTCATTTTCATATTCTAAATTCCCAGAATCAGAGTTTTCGCTACTCTACTTGTAACTGTTGTTTCCTTCCTTTTCTTAACTCTTTTACGTGATATATTCCATATAAAACTTTTCTTCATATCCATAAAATTCCAATATGTTGACGTTTCCTCTTCCCAAACTCTATTAAATAATAAAATAATAATAATTTCATTGACTCTTTTAAGTTTAACCTCCCTCAAGATGAATTATTTCCCTCCTGAATATGATCTTCGCTTTATAGGCCGACATAAAAAATGTGATTGTTTTTCTCGGCTTTATAAATAATATCTTGTTTATTTACTGATATTATCGTTTTTTCTATTTTCCCTATATCTACAGCATGTATAATCTCCAATGAATCTGCAAAATCCAATAAATTGTAGTCAGCAGAATGATTGCAAACAGAATATACAATTTATTGCACGCACATTCATAAAGAGAATAATTATCGTTTTAGATCATCAAACCTCAACTCTTTTTTTTATCGTCAGATAGAAATAACCATGCTTTAATCAGAATTCTAACTTTAAAATCAGCGATGACTATAACCCTTGCCTCTCTGATCACGGAAGAAAACGTATCATCCAGTGAATCGAAAAGGTTTTGAGCTTTAAAGGATGTCGTCTGCTAACTTTGCCCTGAAGATTATTTCGTCAAATCGTCTTCGATTTTATAAGAAGAAGCAATACAAAACCTGGATAATACAGGGTGAACATTTAATGATCTTGATCTTCAGATTTTCTTTCATCTTAGTCACTTCAGTATTGCTCTTTGAGGACGAAAACACGCTGATACTAATTGATATCAATCGTGAATGTTATTTTAAAACTTTTTCACGGTGATTTCAAAGTTCAGGTGATTTTTAAAATTTATAAGGAAGCCATCCTTGTCCTTAGAAGGAATAACTAGGTGACCTACAAATTTATAAGTGAATAATCAACTCCAAGAATTAAATATTAAGTATATTCTCTTGTGTCATATTTTTATAATAATTTTACGATAATTTGACAGAAAAGGAAACGAAAGCAGGGCATGCTTGAGGTTGCTGGAGAATGATTATCTACCACTTTCCAATGCTGTTACTCAATACTACGATGCAGTGGACGGATCCCATCTCCGGATGCTTTAAAGTTGGTCCATCTTCGTGGAGGACGGGATGTTCGCGCATGCTAAGGAAAAGCGCGTGTCAGACATGATTGTGATGAATGGCGCCCGTTGTCATTAAAGGGGGATGAGGCAAGGGCATGTGCTGGAAACGCTAATCCCTTGCAGTTCCACGTTGCGTTCAAAGTCTTAACGGATGGATACTAACTTTCTTGGTACTTCTTCTACACGGCACTCCTTCACTTGCGTGTGCAACTTATAAAAAATGGATATCATAAGACTTCTATGGTAAATCGATTGTGGACGGCTTCATTTCGTGAAATTGCTTCAATAAGGATGTACTTTGTGATTATTTTGCTTTATTAACGAATTTTTACTATTATTAACGTCATCTTCAGGTGTTAATCATTTATTCTATTTAATGTAATCTATTATTCATTTGTTAATAATGTGTGACATATTTAAAAATTTTAATTTTTATCTCCGTAGACTTGGAGTGATTAAATTTGTGTTTGATAATTCTGTATAGAACTTTTTAGGTAATTCGTTTCTCAAGTTTATGTTTCGCCTTTGACATGATCATCTTAACTTTAACTGAGAAATCTGCATCTTTATGTTTTCTCCATAAAATTAAAAAAATTGTAAAACGATACTGAAGGCATTTTAACGGCAGTAAAAAGATGCACCATATGCATCCTTTTCTTCGAGTACGTCAACTTCAAACAATATTTTTAGAAAGGAAAAATTTCGGAGTTAACGATCAACTAAAATAGCTTTGTGCTTCTACAGTATTTTGCAGCCGCTTAACTTTAAAGAAGAGAGGGCATCATACGGGTCAACATCAACTCATTCTCAGGATCGTCCAAAAATTCACCAAAAATATTTTTAATCTTTCAATTCGATGTCAGGACCTCCGAGATATGAAGCGTCTACGTGGTGCAGCGAAGGAGGAACAACATAAAATGCGATGAGCTAGCAAAATAAAAACAGCGTGTAACGAAAACTGAGTATTGGGGAATAGTGAAAGAGTTGGAATAATAAAAATTTTGGACTTTGTATAAAGAATTATCGCTAGATAATGATAATACATGTATTAGTTTGTTCGAAGAATGTTTCTTACTGGCTTCCATCTTGCAGGTTATGTTCGCTTAAAACTTGAGACCCTGAAGTTGTATTATTTCAAACTTGACAGATTGTTTGGTGTCTTCCTATATAGATAATAGGCTTCTTTTTATTTACCTAACCGTCATCAGTTCCAACCCAGACGAATCAAAGCTGTTCCGTAAGATGTACATGTAAAATTCTCTTTTAATGTTCGCAATCCGTCATATTTATTCCACAGAAAGTGGAACTGATATATTCTGCTTCTTCAAGATCTAGGAGGCAAGAAAAACTGATATTAAGCAGCGCAGAAATAGGAAAGGGAAATCTTTTGTGGGAAAATTTTACCAGAAATGAGGGGTACCATAGAAAATTTTATCTCGTATTTAAGAATTTAGTTGTCGTGTACATTTACGTCTGTGTTCTTTTATAGGTCTTTATTTGGTCGATTTCTCTTTTATCTTTATTGATCGAATCTGTGAATTAATTTTCAACTCATGTATGAATCTTTCATATGCATATTTCTCATATGAATTTGTAAGTTAATTGCTAACGTGTTTTATAATTAATTAAGCGACTAAATGTCCGTTCGTTTCCAGCTTCTTGCATTTCTTTGAATTTTAAGATTATTTTGAGAGTCATAATTCGTATGGTTTTTATTATTCGCTGTTATTTGTGATGACGGGGATTTTTGTTAGTATCTAAGGAAGAGTTAAGGGCAGCATGGATAAGACAAAACAAATTGCGCAGACGTAGAACAAGAAAGTTATTTTTATAATTTAATATGTATTTTGGATATTACAAGCGCACTCACCCTAGAGCATCTTCGCCATATTTATTTTATTTTAAATTACAGATAAGTACAGTCCTGGCCAAAATTAACGCACCACCTCGCTAGCAATCCTAACGACAGGTGGTTCGTTAATTTTGGCCAGGTCTGTACATAATGTGATTCATTAAATAGTTTTCTATAACAAGCTCTTTGTAATTTAAATCAAACGAAAGGTCAATATTCCTAATATATCCATCAAGAATCTATTTGCAAACATCAGTCGGTGATACATGGTTTTGGCTCGATTCCTGGTATGAATACGAGATCATGTTTACTTTCCAGGTCCATCCGCAATTCTAAGAACTCGTTTTTAGTGATTCTTAATGTCCTAGGTGTGTAGTATCTCCGTTAACATTAGAAGGGAATAAAATAGTGGATTCTCTTTAATTAAACATAGGGGCAGGTGAAGATGTACCCCTGACAATTTGCACCTCAATCTATAGGTCTATCTATTCATCACATTTATTGTGTTTGATACAATCCATTTAATCCAAATCACTACTCTATGTGGAACGTGACTCAAATAGGCATGCACGTCGACGCTCTGCACGAGATCTGTCACGCACAGTTTTGGTTACGCCGTGTACGGTTCGTGCATTTGAACTGCACGATCTAAAAACCCAAATTAGCCATTCGAATAAGCTCCGAAGCACGCCAAAGGGATCATGTTTAAAGTATATTTTGAATCTATAAAATTAATATTAGATTTTTACGAGAACTCCAATCCGTTGATTTATTATTAATAGCGGTCTAAATTTGTCTGCTTCCTTAAATTGATTTTCAGTCACGTGCCATTCAGTCTTGTAGAATAAGATATTATAGTTTTATATTAAACTGAGGGTTGATCCAAAAATATGTGATTTGGGCAAGAAATAACACACATTTTTCATGTGTATGGAGAAGTGAATATAACAGCTCTAATTTAACTCCAGTTCTTAGTTGTAAATTGGAAGTTGTCACTTTGTCTTCTGATGAGGAAGTCCAAGTGTAAAATAGTCTAGTCTAACTAACCATAAATCTATAATCGATATTGTGAATGTAAACGATAATAGAATTTTTTCGCAGTACATATATCTGGTTACTTCAGCTACTTCAATTTCTCTAAATAAATAAAGCCTAAAAGTGATCTCTGTTTGCATTTCTTATGGCAGAGGTTTGATAAGTCTAGGATCAATTTGGATGAAATTAAATACATGAAAAATAGCCTGTTTTCTGTGAATGAAAAATATTAAAAATACGAAACGTTTGAAAGTTGGACGTTTTTCCTCGAAGATAAGGAAGAAATATAAGTTCACCTACCAACAGAGAACAGGCATTAGATGCGATAGCCCTCATGTATTTACAGGTAATGTGCTCTTGTTTCAAGCCAGTTTAGCCAAGTTTAGGCACCCTCTTCTTCTTTTTGATTCTCCCTATCCTTCGTCAAGAGGATCGTAATGTGCTAACTTTTGTCAATGACTTCGTGGCTGACACTTCTGTAATCTCTCCGTGCCTTCTTTCTTTATAAAGAACATGAATAAATGGCAGTATAAAAGGAAAGATACAGGATAAAGAAAGAGACTCCCAACTGTTTTAACAAGAATTAAAAGGAAATCTCATTTATTTGCCAGTTAATCATCAAGTCGATACACCATCTTCTAATGTCAGACATCTGGAGAAATCCAATAAAATAATATTTGAAACTTTTCTACCCTTTTCATTGTTTAAATACTACGTATCAGAAAAATAAAGCATAAAAGGATAACTAGATATATTGTTTGAGAGAGATATCGGCCGTACTCACATTTTCCCGGAAGAAGGTCAAATTGATAAAATAATTTATTTACAACCGAAAAATTGATCGAGCGATTCGATGGAGTGAAAGAAGATGTTATTTTTGAAAATATTGAAAGTGCTTCAAAATGCAATTGAAGGCGTGGGATTAGCTGAGTCGTTCGATTGATCGCAATCATCAGAAAGGTCTCTCATCCGTCTAATATAGCATCCGTGCTCATACGCTGTGATATTAAAAGATTTCGCTAATGCTTCGTTTACATACTGAATGAATATTTATCGAGGACTAAATGGGTTCCGATTGCTTTGGTGTGAATTTAGGAAAACATATACTTCGCAAATTTTCCTTAACTTTTGAATATACCATTTGTAGATCATGGACCACTTTTTAGATTAGTTTTTAATATTAAAAACTTGGCCTGTGCATGAGAAAACATGCAAAGAAAAAACCTGGTAAATATTAGTATAACGTTTATTTATTTCTTGGAAGAATTTTTGACTCATGATCTATAATTCTAAATCTGGAACAGGAAAATTTGATCGGACGTCATTCGGATTAGAAGGCTAGATTAAATGTGATTCAGTTATAAATGTACAGTTATTTTGCCATCTCCATAATTTGATGCTACAGTATAGGTTTTTAGAAAATATATACGATACTTCTGTAATTAAATACATTCTATGTATTTGATATCAGTTGTATGTCAGCTTTGAGTTTGTTTTATGCTCTTGAGATTATTATTTATCGTTTATAATTTACTCCAAATGAACGGAAGTTTTGATTTTTCTAGCGATCTTGCGCTTTACATTTATTTTCTTGTTTACTTTCCAATTTATCATCAAAAAATGTAGTATCACTATGAAAATAATCAATTATTTGAATTAAATCTTGGTTTTGAATACATAAATGCCTTTATTTTTCTCCTGAGAATATTTTAGTCGATTATTTCCGGTATTTAGGTAACTAGCCTCTTCTAGTAAGAAATGTACGTCGTTATACCATTATTATTATTATTAATTATAATGGTCTAGTTCCTGTTCGCCTCTGTGAATATCAGCCTCTATATCGAGATAAATTGTGAAGTTTCTTTCCTGTCTTTATTTCACGTATCTGTCAATTATCTCAACCTTGGTTCCATTTTTCTATTCATAATCCAAGAATAATACGTGCAAATAAAACACGCTCACGTCTTCCCCAAATGATAACAGTGGTGTAAAGAAAGAAAAGTTGGCTGTTAAGGAATCTGAGGTTTAAAATCTCCAATAGCCGTTTTTGTCGGCGTTCCTCTTCTCATTCACCGGTGTTCCGAGAAAACAAGACAGGACACCGCACTTTTTCAGTGCTCTCAAATAGTGCGGTGTCCTGTCGGTGTCAGAATACCGGGAAATGAGAAGAGGAACGCCGACAAAAACGGCTATAGGAGATTTTAACCCTCTAATAAATGATAACAGTGTGGCGCAGAGAGTCTGCTTTGTATTCGGATCTTAACCCTTCCTTGACTGTGCCTAGAAAACTTCCAAAAACAGCGGTGCGGGGTACTCGGGTACCCCAACGCTTTTTTACGAATATTACGTTGTTTTTTGTTTTTCTTTTACATAAGCTTTAATTGTTTAGAAATACATTATTAATTATTTTGTAGAGATTATCTTTCATTTCTTTGAAGGTAGCAATAGAGTTTTGACTATAATATGAGATAGTATAGTACAACTAAATTTGAATAACCTTATTTTATTTTAATTATATTTACTATTATAATAACTGTTAATTCAATAAATAATGAATCAATTTAAAAATCTGTAACAAATAGTGACTGAATGCCACAATCACACGACATGACATTGTCTATGGCAATCCAAGCAAAATTGGCTGTGCGGGATACTTTGGTACCCCATTTAAAAACTAAAGATATTTCGGAAATGAGTCTGTGAAACAAATTTATATCAATTTCATAATATAAAAGAAACATTGATGCACGAATACATGGAATAAGAAACATATGTGGTTAAAAATAAAACTTTTATATTGAATTTTGCTATTTTGGGGTCCTCGAGTATCCCGCACCGTTATTTATTTATTTATTAACAAGCATCAACATACAGCACGAAGTAAATTACTGCCGATGATTAACAATAATAATAATGAACAAAATAACAATAAAATCGTAAAAAATCAACAAATTAAACATATAATAAAATAACAAATGAATATGCGCATACAAACAAATAAAAAATCATAGAAAAATTGTAATTTTCCACGTCAAACTCGTGGAATCATATTCTGAATAGATTTCGGAGATAAGAAGAAAGGATCGAAAAGAGTATTGGAGGAAAGAGTGTTAAAAATTGAAGGAATGCGAAAGAAGAGTGATCGTTTTACTATTGATAGACGAGGAGTAATCAAAGAGATGGTATCGGATAGGCGTGTTGTTCTTGAGGGAACTCGGAAAGAGAAAAGAGAGAGTAAGAATGGGGGAATCAACTTTGCTATTTATTATATTATATAAGAAGGAAATGTCGGAGAAAGTATGAGAGGCTTTGATTGGGGTGAGATTAAGGTGATTGAGAAGATGATGATCTTTTGGCACATTTCTATATAGGTAGGGTTAAAATAGTGATATTTATTCCCCTAAGTCATGCAACCATAATGGTTTAAGCAAAATTCATCAATGTGCTGTATTCCAGCTGAAAAGGTATTCCAAACAAACGAACCTTCCCTTGCCTTTTTAGAATGTTTTGATTTCCACGGGAGGTCGTTATCCTTCTGCTTCGCAGAGCTTTGCGTTGTGAAGCCCTTCTCATATGTCTGGTAAAAAAATCATTCCAGTAAAAAGGAGCGAGAGCATTAAATTCGATAACTACGAAATGAAAGAGGTGGGAATCACTTATCGTGCGTCACCCCCATATTGAGGTAACCTCCCAAGGACTCCACATTCAAAGGCAAAAAAAACCTCGCGGAAGGATACATACAATGGGTAAATCGAATATAGCGAAGCTCCCGAGGACCTTGAAATACAATCAGAGAACGTTGACTTATGAGAAACGAACGTCCTTGCGTAAATATTTTTGTTTTCGTTCTGCGAAGCTGTGGCGGTTCGAGAAGATTCTTTCCTCTTCGAGACGATTCGATTGGAGGCTCAGGTAAATGAAAAAAGTATTCTAGTTCCTGCTGCCATGCGTTGATGAAAGGAATATTTTCCATTAGTCTTTTTGTACAGGATAGGAAGCAATGTATCTTGCCTCAATGTCAGTAATCGTTGGCTGTGATCAATGGTCTGTCAATAAATCGAGGCATCTTCCTTAGAACCCCCTTGCATAGGTCTTCAAGTCGAGTTTTGCTATTTTAATTTTCTTAATGCTCGTTTTTTCTCCTTGCAAAATGGTGAATATCAGTCAAGGGAGGCCTCACTTTTAGAGGCATTCTCTTCCTTTTAGACATTACTTAGACTGAATTAATCTCAAATGACTTGGAAATAAAATGAAATGCGATTCACGATATCCTGTCTGTGATGAAAAAATGGCTCAGCACGATCCTAGCGGTGATGACGTGCGAGTTTCCTAGGTATGAGTTATTGTGGTTTCATCTCTGTCCTTATGGAAAAGTTTTGCTCATACGGTCGTTGTGCATAGTTGGTCACTCTCGCATCATTAAGGAGAGGAGAACAAATGGAAAAGAACAAAAAACAAAAGAACAAAAGGAAAACAACAAGCACAGCCGAGTTAATCTTATTACTTCTCCAGAGCTGTTGGTAACAAGGGGTTAAAGGTTCAAACCGGACAGAGTACTGTACAGAAAGGCTGCTCTATTAATTTTTATCTCCACCGAAGTTCAGCATTCATTCACTACTTCCTTTTTTACTGTATCAGTTAAACTTTTTATTTTTCTTATTTTGCGTTCTACAATGAAATATCCTTGGTCAAAGCAGTGAATAGCATGGAAGATCCTTGTTTGCTTCTTTACAGTCGAGTAAAGTTTACAATTTTTCACATGACGGTGATATTTCATTTTTTAAATACCTTCTACTTTCCGATTCATTGATGAAGAGAGGAAATAAGATGAATATTTAATTATAGCAGCATACTAAATCTTTAACTCGTAGCCCTCTGTACTCTCGCAATTCATTTAGAAAATTATAAAAAATTACTTTAGTTACGAATTTAGTCTAATTTGATTGGTGTTACAATCGTATTGCTGAAAATTTTCTTCAAAACTCAGTAATTGATTTATAGTTAAAAATTTTACCTATTCGAAGCAATATTAACTTTTCTTAATGCGCTGCAATATTTTCATGAGGAATGTCTTTTTTCTTGAGGATGAAAACACCGGTGTCTTACTGCACTCCTTTCTGTCGTTTTAGAATTACCATTAGAGCAATTTTGAGCTTTTTCCAGTTACATTAAATTA
The DNA here is from genome assembly GCA_947579665.1 of Sympetrum striolatum. Lineage (NCBI taxonomy): Eukaryota > Metazoa > Arthropoda > Insecta > Odonata > Libellulidae > Sympetrum > Sympetrum striolatum. Next base: position 63,953,700 of record OX388351.1, on the reverse strand, counting down.
CAAATAATTGGCTTTATTTATTCCTGTTCCATTTTATTCGGTTCTTTTCCGTTCCTCCCGCAAGTTTTTCTTTGAAAAGATTTGAAAGTTAAAAAGATTTCTTTCCCTCTCTAAACCCTTTCTCTCTAATTAATTTCGGTTGAAATAAGTTCGTAGAAACGCGCACAATGGTCACAAATCCCAGCTTCCTGAAAATCACGTGCCGTTCTTTCTTTTCTGGAAAGCCCTTTCCTCGAATAAATGTAATGAGAGTCACGCCAACGGCATAAATCAGTACGCAACAGGTGGAGTCGGTGTACTTCCTTTACTCTCAGAGTTCATTTCCTAGTATATGATAGTAGCTGATAGTATAGACGCATTTCATAAGTTCAATGATCTTTATAGTGGAAGCATGATCAAATAAAGCAGATTCAGTTGGCTGAAATTGCAAATTGATGCTAATGATCACGAAAGAATATCTTAGAATTAGTATAGAATTACCGATATAACTCCAATGTTAGGTAGCTTCAATTTTAAATTCTTATTTTTGTTTGACCTTTAATTGGGCGTTGTTTTGCCTCAGCTATTCTCTCTTAAATCTAACTTCGAAATTGGGATTTTTTTATTGAATAAAATCGTTTTTCTGTACTTTCAAAAATCGAGTCATTCATTAAATAATTTCGGATGGTCACCATTCATCTTATTGTGGGGTAAAATGTTCTTGTAATCATTTCAATTGTATACATATTACTTCTACTATACTGTGTAATTTTTTCCGAGTCTTAAATTTCTCATATTTGTTTTTATTGTCTAATATTACCGAATGTTAATATTATTTCGTCAATTGGTAAAATTCATCGTATTCTATTTGCGATCACTAGTTTACCGTTGTAATTTCCATTTTCTTAATAGATTTAGTCCAAATCCCAACCCCCGATATCGATGCTGGTCGATGTTAAACTTTTTAGGATGGGAAATTAGGTGTAAAGAAAAGTTTACGACATCCCTAAAATTCCTGTTTCGGTGGCTACTATTTTATACTGGGTTGGTTATAGCTGTTGGTTCATTTAATCAGTCTGTAAACAAAATTCTGAATTATAACGCAAAGACTTTTAATTATGAGAAGCGTTTGTGTGACATACGATATGACATTTCCTCTGAATGATGCTCTACATTCCAGCTATCTTGTTTCCTGGAAACCTTGGTTTAATCATTTTACAAAAACATCAACGTTCTAGATTTAGTTATTAGGTCAAACGAAGAATGGATTTAAACTGTTAGCAGTGCTAGTTATTGAGAAACTATGAAATTTTGTTTGGGATTTCTTTATATTTTAATTAAATTTCTTGTTACTTCAACAGCCTCGTAATCGTGTGTTTCAAACACATAGATCAAAGTTGGTGGGTAGAATAGAAAAGTGGTATATAATATGATGTTTAATGCTACCCAATTTTTTATTTATAGGCATATCTAATGCTTCAGTAGAATCAATAGTTAATTATTATAATAAAATTCACAGAATCGGGCGAGATATGGTGGAAATCCATCATGCAAAAGTACCAATTATCTCCTTCATTTTGCATAATTATTATAAGTAAATTTGTAAGTATTTAGTGTGATGATAGGCATAGTCTTCCTCCATCTTCATGCTGATGTAATGGAAAAACCATTTTCCAAATTTCTTAATGTTTTATTGAACCATTTACCTGTAAGTAGGAAATACAGCAGGCACCGCTTTTCTTTTGGGAAACTATTTTTATTGAATAAACTTAGCAGAATATCACACACATTTATTTTTCCCTTTTTATATAGATAAGCGCTTCATCATTACTTTAATAATTTCAGAATTTGGCACCAGGAGCATTTTTCTTCGGATATTTGGCACGATGTGTTTTTTTGTGTCGTCCACGTGGAAGAATTCAGGAAATATGAGTGTTAACAGTTGAAATCCTTCGCATGTCTCTAATTTGCCTCCGCCGCTCTGATTCATCAAGTCCCGATTCTTCTCGGCCGACTTGAATAGAGTTGGAAGGAGGCGATCTCCCCGTGACACGTGCACCAAGATGTCGCTGCTCCATTCCCTTTGGCTTCGATGTGAAATTTCTTTGTTTACAAACTCTGTGATCGCAGAGTTAATTGCCTCTGACATCTACGTAGATGCCGGATATCCTGACGTTTATCGTGGGAAATGAATTATAGTTTGTTGGAAGACCCATCTGAGGACAGAAGCAGGACATTTCCGCCAAAAACCTATTACTTAGTCATCAAGTACGATGTAAAATTTGCTGATTGGCAAAAGACAGGTAGCAATATTATCATCCTCCTAATAAGCAAATCAACTTCCACTAGCTATGGGCTAATACTCATCTACATCGTAATAAACGGCATTCAACAAATTACACGTAAAAATAAATTACATGAAAGTTATCATTATGGCTGTCACGCAACACTTCTGGTTTCCAGTTTATAAATAATATCGAAACATTTTCAATTTAAATTTGAAGTAATTGTCTGAGAATTAAAACTATCCATTAAATTAAATTTGATATTCTGATAATACCGCCACAGCCTACATAGCGAGATTCAATTATGATTCGATTAGGGAAATGTAGCAATTAAATAAAATTATAATTGATAATGGAACAGTATTAATAATTTATAATTTTTTAGTAATTGATAAAACTAATTTATCTTAAAAATAATTAGAGAGTGGTATTCACCCTTTCACTTTGCAAGGTTTGGTTTTTTTCCAACAGATTTTGTTTTTTTATGATATTTAAAAATCATCCTTTACTCCTATACCACCATTTCATAATATATTATCTTTAAACAGCTCATTTTCGTGCCGATTTTCTCTATCAGCAAGGAAATACAGGACTAATAAGTTGCAAAAGAAATGTAGACATAATAATTAATATAAACAGAGAGAATGCTCCCTTTCCTATGAGTGTTGATGATAATAGTTTCTGACACTCCACGAAAATTAACAATTCTGTTCTTAATTCATTTTTTCGTAGTCGTCAACCTCTTTCACAGAACAGCATTCCTCCAATGCGTGGATTCGTAATCATCCTCCTTAAAAGAAATTTTAAAGCCGTATTTCTCTTTTTAGCTCAGGAATTGCACCCGGAAAGAGGCGATTGATGCAACATCGATATTCGGTGTCTGCAGATTGCCCTTGACCCAGACACGCTTCCCGTTTGGGATGAGAAACCGCGTCCTTCGAGGAAATAACCGTCTCAGCCAACGTCTAGAGGGACCCCCGCAGGGACCCGCTGCATTTGTTTCAAGGTACGAACTTCACAACAGCCCCCTATTAGACGCAAGCGTAAAATCGTGTGCATTTGAGTGAGCACGTGTCTGCCGCATTTGACCTTATCTGGGACAAAGCAGAAGCATTGAGCGGTATGAAATGATGAAGCACAGTTTATGAAACTCGGAGGAAGAAACTGCCTTCAATAACGTGGTTTCATCATCCAGTTATGGAGGGCTCAGGCTAAACCTTTTCCATACGAAAGGCAAAGGAAAGATCCGGGTTCGATTACTGGTCAAGTCGAGCTTTCATCCTATTTTTACTTTCTCCATATACGAAGTATAGAGAAAGTATTGTTTTCATGAAAAAATTCGACTTTGAGATTTCAACGGAAATACACGTTTTGGGGTCCCTAGAACACGTTTTGACCATTTTCGGAATGATGTCTGTGTGTATGTGTGTGTGTGTGTGTGTGTGTGTGTGTGTGTGTGTGTGTGTGTGTGTCTGTATGTGTGTGTGTGCTAGTGGGCGCTCTAACGTGAAAACTATTAGTCGTATCAAAACCAAACTTCATATATAGTACTGTTTTGTGTGCTGTCAGAGTTGATTAGTTTTTGGAGTAAATCGGTTGACCGGAAGTCGAGCTTTCTTCATCAAAGCTCATTTCCGGTTTTCAAAATATCTCCATAAATATGATGGATAGGTATATTGTGTACCATATAAAAGTTTTAGATAATGTGATATACTATAACTTTTGTATTTAACATATTTTTTTTTCATCGGTTGATTAGGAGTTATTCGTGAATTACTGATAAACCGGAAGTAGCTATTATGTACTTTGTGGGCGATCTAACATGAAAATTAATTGTCGGATCAACACCAAATTTCATATATAGTATTTTGGTTGGTGTGTTTAGAGTTGATTAGTTTTTGGAGCAAATCAGTACAACGAAAGTCGAGCTTCATTCTTCAAAGCTCATTTCCGGCTTTCAAAATATCTCAATAAATATGATATTTAGGTATATACTATTAATTATAATAGTTTTAGAAAATAAATTTTGCTATAACTTTTGTTGAAAATATATTTTTGTAAAACTGATTTTTTAGGAGATATTCATGAAATACTGATAAACCGGAAGTTGCCGATTTTGTATTTCATGAGCGCTCTGGGCGCTGTGGGCGAATAGCCATTTCATCGTTTTTCATCGAGCATGTCCCGAAAAACATTATTTATAATGTTTGTGACGTAAAAGATAATATGATATAAATTAATCACTCATCTTCAAAGTTTAGATGGAATACAGAGTTCGAAAATACTTTCGTAGATAAATATTTACATCTTATATATATGGAGAAAGTCATGTGCTGGCCACATCAGATTTTTTACCTTGGTTATACCTAGAGGTGTTTGTTTTTCGCAATAAGCGATAAAACCAACAAAGAGTGCAAATTTTGGCCGATTTAGCGAAATAACGCTAATTTCGACAGTTTTAATAAGCAGCACGGATTTTGGTGATATTCGCTTCATTCATCATTTCTAAGAGATGGAAATGTAATTTTGGTATGATTTAAATAAATGTGCAATATTTAATTGTATTTTTTAGGTATTTTTACTTTCTCCATATACGAAGTATAGAGAAAGTATTGTTTTCATGAAAAAATTCGACTTCGAGATTTCAACGGAAATACATGTTTTGGGGTCCCTAGAACACGTTTTGACTATTTTCGGAATGATGTCTGTGTGTATGTGTGTGTATGTGTGTGTGTGTGTCTGTATGTGTGTGTGTGTTTGTGGGCGCTCTAACGTGAAAACTATTAGTCGTATCAATACCAAACTTTGTATATAGTACTTTGGTGTGTGCTGTCTGAGTTGATTAGTTTTTGGAGTAAATCGGTTGACCGGAAGTCGAGCTTCATTCATTAAAGCTCATTTCCGGTTTTCAAAATATCTCCATAAATATGATATTTAGGTATATACTATTATTTGTAAAAGTTTTAGAAAATGTAATGTACTATAACTTTTGGATGAAACATATTTTTGTATCACTGATTGTTTAGGAGTTATTCATGAAATACTGATAAACCGGAAGTTGCTGATTATGTACTTTGTGGGCGCTCTGGGCTCTATGGGCGAAAGGCCAATTTCATCGTTTTTCATCGATCATGTCCCGTAAAAATTATTTATCATGTGTTTGGCGTCAAAGATAATATATAATATTAATAACTCAAATTCCAAGTTTAGATGGAATATAGAGTTCGAAATTACTGCAGTAGATAAATATTTACATCTTATATATATGGAGAAAGTCATGTGCTGGCCACATCAGATTTTTTGTCATATTTTTGATCACTCAGGACATCTTCGCTTACGCGAATTCAGCTTTGATGTTTTGCAATAAATTCACGAAACTTTCTTTCCATTGTGGATTATCACAAAATCTCGCCTAAATCCACGAAGAAGTATGTTTTGTTTTCCTAACATCTATCGTGTCAATATGTTTTAATGAAAATATCATGTTTTGTTGATGTGCAGCTGTGAAAGAAATTTCCTAAGGTTTAAATAGCACAGATTTTAAATAAATTTAATTTAGTATTTTGTATGATTTACCGTTTATAATATTTTCAATGCTTTTAATGTTTATGCTAAAGTGTGCCTAATATTATTCCTTCCCTTAAATGAGACTCTGTGAAAATTAGTAACACCAAATTTAGGAAACATAATAAAAACACAAAACACCACAATTTGGTTTTCAAATCAAAAAATTTCAGAAAAAAATAAAAACATTTTCAAAGACCTCTAGTAATACCTAAATTACCCTAATACCTACCATACAAACCCAATCGAAAGTTGCTTCTTCTAAATTGATTATATTTCATATTCAAACAGTAGGATAGAATAACATCCTAACTGAGGAAGTTAAAGCTAAAGAAGGTTTTACTGATTTTTTTTATGTTTATATGAATATATTATGAGCTCCTTTTGTTAGTGAAGGTAGTGCCACTGGGAAATTATACTAGCTGTATACTTGTCAAACAATGGCCGTAATGATCTTAGATGTGCTTTTCTATAAATATATATGTATTAATTCTTAAGAATTGCCCTGAAATATTTCACAGCTTATATTTGATTAATGCTGCTCATGAAATATTTACAAAATTTTCATCGACACTTTCTACTTTTAAACTTCCTGAAAATATTTAGTTGATTGTGATATATACTTCTGAATTTACCTATATTCCCAACAAATGTTTATTTTGATAATAATATTCGTCGTTTTCTTTCCCTTTGCTCTTTCCTCATGCATCGTTCTTGAGAAAAAGGTGAATCCAGAACATCGTATGTCGTACATAACAGGATTACTCAAAATGCTAACCGTGTTTTGTAAATTATAAGTTTTTTAAATGAGGAATATTGCTTCCTATCGTCGTTGCTACGAGTTAGATATAGGATGCTAGAGATCACACAAATTCACTCGACCTATGAAATAATATGTTCTCAAATATGGATGGGTTTATACTAAGATATCATCTTAGAAAGCTTTAAGTACAGCAATTTGGCTATATATTCTCAGCCAGTTGCCATACTTCATATTTCTCAGACATGGTTTCAACATCACAAACCTTCGGTGCAAAAATACTCGTTGTACCGGCCGTAAACTCTGCATACATTGCGGAAAAGAATCTGACCCACTATTTCTGGAAAACCCTTGGGTCTTTCATTTAAGCCGTGATTGAAATTTGAAAATAAATCAAACATGGGTTGAGCGTGAATCAAAATTGGTGGCATTCGTCCTTTTGTCGTTGTATTTCAAAATATACAACACTTGCAATAGAACTAACAGAATGAATCATACCATCTCATCTGTAAAAAAATGTATTGCAAGTTGAATCTAAATTAAGCTTATTTTAATTTATCTATATAAGACAATTATGATTAAACATAAACATATTTAGTAGATTTCGGTTTCTCTTAGTTTGTTTATGTTTAAAATTGCTTATTTACTTCCATTTGTATTCACTGAAGTTATGACTAAAAGGCTCGATAGAGCTACATCGGTTACTGGTAGCTGAGCGGGGTTTTTACCGTTAGTTTTTTTTAGGTAGAAATTTCGAGGGTCGCCATCCTAATCCGGACCCTTACCTCCTCGGGAGCGCCCGGCCGCCACAGTAGGGGGGGCCATAAAAAAATGACCGCGTGGAATACGATTTAAAAAGTTATAAACAGTTCAAATGAGCAACAATTTATTATCTTCGTCGTCTCACTCGTCCTAAGAGATATACAAGCGTCTTTTGATCGACGTTCTACGATGAAAATGTGAGATTTTTCGTGATTTTGCAAGAAATTACCCGTTTACAACGTTGCCGTTGGGTTTGAGTAGGGGGGAGGGATTTCTATAAAAAATCTAGAAATCCTCCCCCCCAACCCAACCCAACCCCCGTTGAGATATTTAAAACACCCGCCTATCTGACTGAGCAACATTGCCGTTTATAAACGGGTAATTTTTTGCAAAATCACGAGAAATCTAAATTTTCATCGTTGAACGTCGATCAAAAGAAGCTTGTATATCTCTTAGGACTTCTGAGACGACGAAGATAATAAATTGTTGCTCATTTGAATTGTTTATAACTTTTTAAATCGTATTCCACGCGGTCAGTTTTTTATATAATGCAAGATGTGAATACATATATGTATTCACATCTTGCAAAAGATTCTGGATTTGACAGCAGGCGTCTCTTCTATTTAAAAAATTATGGGGGAAATTTCTAATTTCGAGTATTTATGATCCGGTTTCGAAAATATTTTAAGCTACATCCCGGTAGGATAGGGTATACAAAATCATAGGGGTTACGGGAAACACTCTCTTCTTTATTATATCTATGAAACTGACACCAAATATGCGTTAGTTTATCGCCAGGAGGATGCATATTTCTCCTATTTAAAATAAATTACCTTGATATTTAAGAATATTTTCAATCCCGTTTCTTTCTTTTGAGGACCTTTTCGAATTGATATCGGCTTAAAATTTGTATTTATTTCAGCAAAGATTGCTGAAATCCTTGGTGTGGATTGTTTTTCGGTATCGGTATGAAACGTTGACACTAAGAAAGGTCAAGAACTTAAGACTGGAGGTCTTCAAAATGTAGCTATCGCATAGAATGGAAAAAGTAAGCTGTTTCAAAGCAGGAAAAACTCGGAGGAGCTATATAAAATTGTGTGGGAATGGTTTTGGTTAAAATGATTAAGTATCGCCATAGGAAATGGTTGAAGAGGATGGGATTGTTATAGAGAGTGATTGAAATTAGAATTCAAGGAAAAAGACAAAGACAGAAGATAAAGACATAGTATTGAGTAACGAATATTAAGGCTCATGTACTTGTACGTATCATGCTCATGTACGTATCTTCAATACAAGTCCAAATTGTTTTAAATTCTACTAAATTTTAATTTTAGCTAAAATACAGAAGAAAACTGATAAATTTCGTTCGTTCGAAAGGTTGTTCTTTTTATTCATGCCTTCTGTCGATCGGTCTTTCGTTCAACTATTGGTTCGTTGGTTCGTTCGCTCGTTCTTTCGTATTAAAAAAATAGTTCATTCTTTAGTATAGCTCTAATTTCGTTCGTTCTTTTTTAAAACTTTTTCAAAATATGAAACGAAAATGCTTAGATCCTCATAAGGAGACGAAATTAAACCATATTTGATCGAATCTTAGGAAAAATACAGCAAAAAAAATAATATTTTAAAATTCATACCAGTCTTTGCCGATTCTTCCGTAATTTGCTTACAAGGAAGAATTTTTAGTTTAAAATTTGAACACTCTCGATAATTTTATCAAAACAATTTCAATTTTGACTAATTGTTCTTCAATTTTAGGTAAAATAAAGCCGAAAAAATGAAATGTTTCGAAAGAATGAATTTCCGTTACAGGAGTTTTCTGGAAATGGATAGCAAAAGTGAAATTTTAGTAAAAAAAGGGGTGAGATCACGCTTAGATCTTCAAGACGGATACAAATTTGACTACGCTTTCTCGAATAACAGGAAATTACAGCCAAAAAATATAAAAGTACGATAAAATACTTATTAGTTTCCACTGTTTACGTAATTTACTAACAACAGTGAAATATTTGTCCGAAACATAAAATAAAATTTTTACATTTTCCAAACAGGTACAGTATTCAACTAGTTTTTTCGGAGTTCTAGCTAAAACACAGCCAAAAAAAGAAAATTTGGTTCGTTTGTTAGTTTGTTCGTTCTCACGCTCTATAAATTGAAATTTGTGTTCGATATTTGAAACATACCTGCTTAGATCTTTAAAACAAGATTACATACTACTAGTTTTGCTCGAATTTCAGGCAAAATACAGGGGAAAAACTGAAAATTTTCGGTAAAATACATGTTCTTCCCCAATATTTCCATAATTTCTAAAATAGTGGAATATTTGTTCAAAATATGAAAATCATTTGCTTTAATCTTAAAAACGTGTCTTTAGGTTTTCTCGAATTTTAGAAAAAATACAGCCAAAGTATGCAATTATTCCTTTTATAAGAAAACGGTTAACACAACAACGAAAATTCAATTGAAATAAAAAGTGGTCGTGGAGCGCAAGTGGGGCCCGTCTTCTTCCGACTGCTACTCTTCTTATTCACCTATCGAACAGCCAATATCCTCTCACTCCGTCAACAGAGGTCAATTAGCCAACATGCGCCACATAGGGCGTTTTTCGAAATAGAACATATTATGAGAAAATACTAATTCCTCGCCTAATTTTCCTTAAATTACAAGCATTAGTGGAATATCTGCAACAAAGAACGAGCGAACGGACGGATGAACGGACGGACGAACGAATTGACTAACGTAAGAACGAAGGAAGGAACGAACGAAAGGGCGAATGGATGAACGGACGAACAGGCGAACGAACGAACGAACGAACGATCGGACGATCAAACTATGATGATCTCAGCATGCTCTCACTTTTAATATTGTGTTTGTATTGTTGTTTTGTGAAGTTAGTCTACTTGTTGTCAACAGTAGTCCTCAAGCTTCTTGTTCATTCAGTAATTTGTTTTTTTAATTTATTCCGGCTTACTGCTTCACTCATGTTAATCGGCGAAGAATAAATATGAGTTCAATCTATTTAAAGATATATAAAATTATATTTAACTTCATCTCTTTTATTACGAATACATGTCTTCACTTAACATACTTTCAGGTACAATAGAATTTAGGGATAAAATCTATTTATATCATAAGGACCTACGGACGGACGGACTAACTAAATTTTACTTCTTTCGTTGTATATTATTTAAAATTCGTGAAAACCTAGTAGAAGTCGGACTCGTATTTAAGATATAAGCAATAAAAATATTTTTTTTTACTAATATATCACTATTGTTAGTTATTTACGGAAAAAATTGTGAAGAATATGTATTTTGTTGACAGTATTCACCTCTTTGGCTGTATTTTCCTGAAAATTGAGAAAAGTAGACAAATTTGGGGTCGTCCTGTTGATATGAGCTAGATCTCATTAAATTATAAACAAAAACTTCACTGTTGCAATCACATTACAAAACACTCAGCGAAGAATTGCTTTCTTACGATACATTTCAATTTTTCGGATGTACTTTGTCTAATTCAAGAATACCAAGTCAAAATTGAAATCGTCTTGAACATATAAGTTTGTGTTTTTCATAAATTCAACAAAAAATACAGTTTTGTAAGCAAAAGAACGGAAGAATCAGCGAAGAATAGGTTTTTTTTCTAAATTCATAAATAGTACGATGAACTTGAGCTTAAATTCGAAGAAACTTAGTGGAATTTGAATTTTTTTAATATCTAAGCTATTTATTTTCATATTCATTACAAATATTCATCTGTTCGTCTGTTCATCTGCGCGTCCGTTCGTCTGTTCGTCCGTACATCTATCCGTCCGTACGTCTGTTCGTCCGTGCGTCTGTTCATCCGTACGTCTGTTCGTCCGTACGTCTGTTCGTCCTTACGTCTGTTCGTCCGTACGTCTGTTTATCTGTTTCGGATGAACAGAAGAACATTAAATACATTTTTTTTGGCAAATTATGGAAAAATCAGCGATTAATTGGCGTATTTTCGAATTGTTTCAGTTTTTTGGTTGTAATTAAGCTATAATTCGAGAAAACCAAGTAAAATTTGGAACTGTTTTTAAGATGTAAGCAAATTGTTTTCTTATATTTTGAACAATTATTCTACTATTGTTAATAAATTACGGAAAATTTGTGAGGAATTTTTATTTTGTCGTAATTTTTCATTCTTTTGGCAGTATTTTCCTGACATTCGAGAAAACGAAGTCAAATTTGGACTCGTACTTGAAATCTAAAATAGTTCCTATCAAATGGTGCACAATTATTACAATTTTGCTATCATAATACGGAAAATACAGCGTGGAAATGCATTTTGAAATTTTTCAGTTTTTCGACTCTTTTTTGCCAAAAATTCAAGAACCCATAGTCGAAATTGAAATCGTCACGAGCATATAAACTAGTTTTTTCATATTGTACAAAAAACACTTCCTCTTGCAAAATATGGAAAAATTGGCGAATAATGTGTGTATTTTCGTAATATTTCAGTATTTTGTCTGAATTTTGCTAAATTCGAAAAAACATAGGATAATTTTCCAATCACTATGTATGAGAGACATGTTTCTCTATGCATAGGTATTCATCCATTATGAATAAGTGATACATGCTCTGTGCTCTATGCCTTTTTCCTTTTCCCCATTGCTTTATCAGAATTTTGTTTTAGTGTAATCGTTTATCCTTTTTATATTTCCGTAACAGGAATTTTCCAGGATATGATAGCATTTAGCTAAAATACAGCAATAAAACTGAACAAATTCGTTTGTTGGATCCTTCTATATTCCGTTCGTTTGTTTATTCTAAAAACAGGAATTTTTGTTGAATATATGAATCGTTCTTGCTTATACATATTGCCGGACTAAAGCTTTTAGATTCACCGTTAATGAGAATAAATTGTTTTTTTATATAAATAAAATAAAATTTTCTTATAATCAATACCGTTTTCTGTGTCTTTTATGTTTGGACAAAGATCATTATATCATTAATATAACATCATATTATCCAATAAAGATAGTCGTAAATAATATCAACGTATCAATGTAATTATTTATTTGCTTACGCAGTAAATAGGATGTCCTATTGTGCGAGGGTGAGGTAGGTTAAGCATTCAAGACAGAACAGTGGAAGAACAGTAATAAACACTTAGCTCCATCTCTTCAACCGATCTTGAGGTGAGGTTATTCCAGGATGTCCATTACCTCAATATTCAGCCCAGAATACGAAACCGGAGGTTTCCAATTCGAAGCAGATAAGTCACATCCGAGTCCACTTTTTCATGTCTCCCCTCCTTCCGTTGCCACTTCTAAAGGAAAAGAGCGTTCTCTTTGAGCGATGAGAAACAAATATTGAGGGCAAAACATATGAGCTGTTGGTGGATTGGTCGACCTATGGCGATTGCGTTAGCGTATGAAGAGGAGCTTAATCAGAGCATTACGCCTCTACTATTCTTAACGCCCATTGATTCTAACGATAAAATCCTATTTAAGAATTTAATTTATGAAAATTAAGGCTAAATGCAATATAATAATTATAATTATTATTACTTTAAAATGAGAAAATAAGAAGGTTGTCTTAAATTTACTCTCCCCTACTTTGGCTTGTTTCTATATACGCCCTTCTTCCGCATACTTAAGGCAATTCATAGCGAATAAATGTTGTTTGAGAGAGAAGGAAACAAAATTTGGAAAATTAATTGACTAGAAAGTACGATGGATATCTTCGGCTTAGTAAAATTTCCTTGTAAAACTTATTCTATGAATTTCAAATTTCGGCATATATAGTATATGGCCCAAAATATTGATAAAAGTCCTTTCACCTGAATTGCAATACTAGCCGACGGAAATCACAGAAAACTGCTCTTTACTTTTAGGAAAAAACCCTCGAAAATGAGAATGGAAATAAATTTCCGAATTCTTTAAAAACTGTGGCAACTCGATTTAGAAACTTCCAACCAAAGAGTTTACTTTCTTACATAAATCATGCGCAGATATATTCAGAGAATTAAAATACTCTCTCTTTATCAAAAAGGACAAGATACTTAAATTTCAGTTATGAAACCAAACATCTCATATTCTAAAGATATGGTTGAAATATCTCCTATAGTATTTGCTTTATTCTTGGTGGTACACCCTCTGGGGACCTTTAATCAGGGGTTGAACACAATTTTATCCGAATTAGGAGCTTTCTTGAGCTTCACTTTACCATTCACCCTTGTTATTTTAGGATTTAGGTCTATTACGGATTCTTTAATCGGAATTTGGGTCACAGTAAAACATTTAATGTCCGTTCACAAAGGAAACAAGAGATAGGTTTTAATAGGAGGACATTGGCAAACAACGGCAGATTCTTTCCAGAACAGATGACTTTGTTGGTAATTCGATTTGCGTGGTTCTTATATAAGGTGAAATAATCAGAGTTATGACACGTAGTATCATGCTTAATATATTTGAAAGTAACCCAAAATCGGTGATCAGCTTTCCCATTGCTCTTCGATCAGATGTGGAGCAACTATTCGCAAATAAGTACTGTTCGACAAGTTCCAGGCTACTTCTGGTGTAATTACACTCAATTATTTCCGTCTACTAAATTATATTTGCTGTTAATTGTTCACAAATAATATTCCAAAATTATAACGTTTAAGTAAACATCGTTGAAATGAAATAAAAAGGTTTGCAGTTTCATTAAAGACGCCATTCTAGAAATATTGTGTAAATTAACGATTAAATAATTTTTATTATGCATGGTGTTCAAAGATGGTCAAACCTCATTGATAATATTTTTTTGCATGACATGTGCGAATCGAGCTTTTAAATATACGTTCTTTGTTGTCGCAATTTGGATTCTAGTTCCTTAAAATCTGCTATTAAAACTAAATTAGTTGCTTAAGTATATTTTTCGATTAAATACCATGAGATTGTCTTACTTTAAGAAAGAAATCAAACCGTGATGGAGTAGTTGCACTATTCATACAATCATATTCATACATTCATCCTCCAAAATAGCCGACGACAAAACCATATATATTTTACACTTATAAGAAATTACATAATGTTACGTACAGGAAACTGTATCATTCACAAATTATCCCTGCGAATTTCCAAATATCGCACACATCCTCCGATGTAAGTTCTATCCAAGGATCCTGTCAGCAAAACTTCACTGATCAACAAGAGAGCTTTCGGATCCGAATGTTTTCCATTTGTACCATACTGGAATTAACTGAGGATGTTATTCCACACATTTATCCACTACTATAGGACTAATATCTCTTTTGGAATCGGCGTTGAAGAGAAAGATGCCTCTGAATTCACAAGGCCATTGAAACACGTCAAGTACACGTGCGGTAGGCAACGGAGATGTAACTGGGTTAACTTAATGAAACATATTGAGGGGATATGAAAACTTTTACGAGACCTTTTTAAGAGTAGAGTACGGCTCACCTGCGTCAATGGCACTGCCAACCCCAAAGTTATTTTGGAAACACTCTTTTAGGTCGCACAACCGTCTTGCGCTCCGTATCCAAAGGATCCTTCTTCCGAGAGTGAAACGGTGACCTCCTCAACTTCCGTATCCTTGCTTCGTCCTCGGCCCTAAATTCCTAACAAACACTTCCTTCAAAATTCGTACTTCCTTTGAGTTCTACATCGTGCATCGGTCAACATCCTTCACTCTGCCATCTTCATTCACGCGGCACATGCTCAAGCCGTTGCTATATTTGGAACGTCCTGTGAAAGCCCGGCTTATTCTATCAGAGCACTTATAATTCTATCTCTACGACTGAAAAACTTACTTTATATGTCACCCTGAGATGGATTAGCAGCAAGAAATATGTCGTGTATAGCTTGAAAAAACTATCCCTTCTAGAAGATAAATTCCTATTAGATAAATTAAATTATTTATATATTCATTCAGAAATTAAATTACCATATTAATAGTTATGTATAAGCTTTGAGGCTTTTGGCCTTTGGATGGAATAGTATGCATAGAAGTAACTGATGCTTTGTTACCATCTCTTTTTACTTATATCATGTTTTTACTGACATCTTGCCTCGTGCATGTCACATTTCTTCTTCGGTGGTCGAAAGAGCAAGTATGATGGATTAAGTCACATATATTTTTAAATTTTAAATATGAAACGACAAATAAATGTATTAAATATACATTTTAATCGTAAACATTTTAGAATTCGCAAGATATAACTGTAAAAGTCGAAGCACAAAAACTGTACATTAATGTATAATTAAGGATACTATTGAATAATTTTAATAGTTGATTGAAGCGCTTTCACTTACATGTAAGAGGAAGAGGTAAATGCTTCGTTTCAGATAATAAACAGTTCAAACCTGTACGGTGAACTCAATGTAGGAAAATACAAGTGTCTTTAACTCCCGAGGCTTAGATTCAAAATCAAAAACGCCAATTCTTAAAAAAAAACCTTTTCAAATTTCTCCATTTGATAATTGAATCCGCATGCGAATGTGTGAATGACAACTCGGCGTCTGATTCAATTCCACTCGCCGCAGCATCCGTGGATTTCATTCAGCATTCTTGACACTTCCCTCGATTTAAACCCATCGATTTCCCATTCTCTCTGCTGTCATCCGATTCACGATCTTTCTTTTTAAATTATACACGTTTTTAATCGAAGAGTCGGGAATCCTTTCTTCCGAGTAAACTAAAAAAAAATCTGATGTGGCCAGCACATGACTTTCTCCATATATAAGATGTATACATTTATCTACGACAGTATTTTCGAACTCTAGATTCAATCTAATCTTGGAAGATACATACAAATACATTTTTTGTGATTTTTTTAGATAACTGTATATGCCTAAATATCAGATTAATGGAGGAATTTTGCAAAAACGGAAACAAGCTTCGTAGAATAAATCTCGACTTACGGTGTACCGATTTACTTCAAAACCTAATCAACTTTAACGACACCAACCAAAGTGCTACATATGAAATTTGGTGTTGATACAACAAACAGTTTTCATGTTAGAGCGCCCACAAAGTACATAGTCAGCAACTTCTGGTTTATCAGTATTTCACAAATAACTCGTAAACAATCAGTGTCACAAAAATATGTTTCATGCATAGTTTATAGTAGATTTCATTTTCTAAAACTTTTAATCATAATAGTATACACCTAAATATCTTCTTTATGGAGATATTTTGCAAAAACGGAAATTTGCTTCGATGAATAAAGCTCAACTTCCGGTTAACCGATTTACTCTAAAACCTAATCTACTCGGACAACACCCACCACAATGCTGCATATGAAGTTTGGTATTAATACGGCGAATATATTTTACGTTAGAGCGCCCACAAGCCCACACACACACACACATACACACATATATCATTCCGAAAATGTTCAAAACGTGTTCTAGGGACCCCTAAACGTGTATTTCCGATTTATTTCATAAAAACAATACTTTCTCTATACTACGTATATGGAGAAAGTAAAAAGAGGACACGATCTGATAAGATCCGAGAGATAATCCTGAATTGATACTTATAAAATGTATAAATAATGTTATTCAGGTGAAAATTACGTTTATTAAGGCATTAGTACATCTACGATTGTTTAATCAAGGGTGTTGGGTTTGTGGATCCAAGGTATAATTTGGTCTATTATATAAATGGAAAACTTTAAAATATCCGTAAGCAAAATAATTGTTAGTTTTACCTTTAACCTTTACCTTCCCATATGGTATTATATCCTATTTCAGAATCTTAATGCTCTACTATATTGCTAAAGTTTTTCTCTCATTACGTTGCTTCTGGGTTCCACATATTCATCCTCTAAAGTTTAGAATCGGTTATTCATTGACATATTTATTTCAATTCTTTAGCGTAGCATTTCTTCAAAAAATGTATTCGTTTTATCCATGGATAAAATTCAGGAGACATTCTTCGTGAAAATTTGCTGAACTTGAATTGTACATCAGGAAGTAAGAAAGAAGGAGCCGAAAACTAGAATCAATTTGCTTCTTAGATCGATATTTTTAATGAGTCATGTACGTCTTTACTGATACCAGTTTTGTATCGGTAATTCAGAAATCCACATAAAATGATAAACAGTCTCTCTATAAATTGCATTTGATTCTCCTGGGACTCCCAGTACTGCGCAGGCTGCTACACCTATCAATATCCAACTAATTCCACAGACTTGGTACCTGTAACAAGGACACAGTTAGCAGTAACATGGAAATCCGCCGTTGAGTGTTATATATAGGTGTAAGATACGAAAACATTACTGTCACAATTGGGCCAAAATTCAAGACAGCCATTGCGTTATTTGAATAAATATCTTTCAAGAATATCCATCTCCTAATCACTGATTGACCTGATAGATGTAATCTATCAATGTAATTTCTAATTTCATAAAAAAACTTACGATCGAGGCTCTACTGATCGATGTTTAACTTGGCAATACTCGGATTTGCTTAAATGGTATTTGCATTTGCTGTCACCTTTGATGGATCGTTTATAGGAATTACCTTCAGAACCTTTTCGCTTCCTTCTTTTGAATTGTAAATCTCTTTCTTTGATTCTTTCCCTTCCTTGCTGGATATTTGGCCACTTTCTCTTTTCTTTTCTCGAAATATATAATAGCAAACAAATTTTAAGATTAATCTAAACAGAAATCCTTTGAAATAATTGCGTGTATTTCGTTCTTAGTTACAATTTTTATAGAAAGAGAGACAAAATAAAATAATTAACAGCCTTCCCTTCTATCCTATGATTTTTTGAAAGGTGTTTTTATTTAGAAAAAGGAAAAAAAACTGAATTTTCTCATGGTAAAATACTTCTTTTGTGATTATAACCCGTTTTTGATTTTGTTCGGAATTTCTGTATAAATAATTTCCGCCAAGTATTGCTTCGATGATTTAAAAAGAAAATTTTAATTCCTTATTCTCATTGCTTTTGGGTAAGTTTGGTAAAAGATAGGATATAGTTGAGGTTGCAGTAGAGGTTCAATTATTCAGCCGCATAAAAATTACAAAAAAAATGCTTCTTAAATATATATAACTATGCATACATGATAATTAGCATTCTCGGTTTCGGTATGAAGTCTCCACCGGCGCCGGCAGAGGTCCTTACAAAAGTAATTGGAATGGAATGAGGAAATCCCTCCATCATTATGATAGAGTAAAGATTTAGCAAGTTTAATCGTTTACCAAAAACCAAGGGTAAATGGAAGTAAATAATTATTATATCTGCGAGGAAAATTGCATCGATGTGCTCCAAACCCTGTAAAATCTATATTTTTCACCTACGTTTATTGCTGAGATTTCTGGCGCACTCCTAAGTGTGCACAATTAATACATTAACCCTAAAATTATAAATATTTTTCTTTCTTACTTAAATAACTGGAAGGGGTCAATCAGCAAGATTTTTGGGGAGGGCGCGAGTGGAGAATTGGAATCGACAGCTCTAATTGTGTCCGAATAAAGGTCCGTCTGAAGGGATACGAATTCTTTGTCGGAAAAAGCGCTCGGAGAACAAATAACGCTCTCAATAACAGGGAGTCGATGTCTCCGACATCACAGATCTCCGCATCTACAAGAGGACCCCTGTTTCTCTTTAATTTGCTGCTATTTTTAGATTCGCAAATGTCGATGACTTCCCTCGAAAAATAATAATTCTCGATATTTCATTTTTAGACTCTCTCTTTGAATGCCGCGTTGACGTTTTTTCCTCCGTTTTTATTTTGAAATGAATATAAACGCTTGGATTCGATTTTGGGGTTTACGCTTCGAGTGTGTTCCAACAGAAACACACGCAATATTTACCAGATGACATGTTAATGGTCGCTAAATATATTATTAAAAATCTTATTGAAGATGTATATCGAAATTGATAAATTTAAACATATTAATTTTTAATTATAAGTCATCTCCTCTGTCATTAATATAAGGGGTTTTAATGCACATTATCTCGTAGGTTCGCGCTATATCGCCGCTGTCTCTCATTTTCGCCTGATTAAATTATCCGTAGGAACTTAATTAATTTTTAGTCTCTTTTTTCATCTTCTTATTAATATTATCATTTTATTAATATGAGATTGATATTATTTTTAATAACTTGTATGTATATTTTAGAAGCACTATGTCTAGATTCAATATCCCTACCAAATGCTTTCAAGTTTTTAATCTCTCGAAATATATGTTGAAAATTTCAATTTTTATTTTCCTCTAATATTCATAATTCAATCAATTGTTAGCAGCTTGATTATTTCGTACTTTTTATTTTAATACTTAGCATTGATCAGCAAGATACAGGTTTATGAAGGGGAAATGTTAAGTTCTGGAATAATTAGGAATGGAGTTTTATTGATTTTAAATTTCCACTCTCAGCTAGATCAAGAACTTATGGTCAATAAAATAGTATTCATTTGCAGAGTTTGTTTGTATGAACATCTCTCGTAATAGCGAAAGAAAAGGTTCCATAATTTCTTTCTTACGTTTCTCTAAGCCTTAAGAAATAGATCATGATCGTATGCATCATAAAGTGTCTCTACAGCAAATTAATCAGTTTCTGATGAATTTTGAAAGGTTTACATTCCTAAAATAAAAAACTTAGGTCAAGCAGTGTGATAGTAATTTAATAAATATGCTAACTGTAAACTGTGACCATGATTTTAGCGTCACCTGATTTTCCTTTTAAATTAGACAATAGACACAGCGATGTAGCATCAAGAAGAAAAGTTTTAAATTTTAGGTGGTTTTCTTCTTCAGCATTTGTTGCTACTGGCATATGCTCGAAACGCTGTGAGATGCATCGATGGTGAAGCACTTAATTGAATGTTTCCTTTTCTAGTCAACTTTCAGCAGGTTTGTGCGTTGAGGAATATTATGAGTTCAATGTTTTGTGGATAATATGCACGCTACTCAATATGCGCTTCTATCCGAATCACAATTTACTCAGCCGTGAAATGAATCTTTTTACAATATGTGATTAAAGTTGGGTATCCGAGAAGTTTTGTAAGGAAAGGCTTATTCAGATTCATTGCTTCTTTGATGATAGGTGAAACGTCATAAATTGATAGCCATATATATATTTATAAAGTACCTTTAAAGACATCCTTGTGTTCCGAGAAAGATAAAACAAGAAATTCTAATCGTTTCTTATTTTGATGCGCTAATTCCAAATTATTTTACCTATCAACAATTTGTCATTTGCAAGGATAACCATTGTGTTCAAGAACTACTATTTTTTGTAAAAGCCTCCTTGATGTTCCTTATAAGTACGTTAAATACTTAGCTGTTTAGAAAAATATTCTTTATCTCTGGAATTTTCTCCATAGAGTATAAATAGTAGACAAATTTTAATAATAATGACAACTATTGCTTAGCTAGTTTTCCTGAAGAAACCACTGTTACAATTCACCTTTTACAAGTCATGAATGCCCGGACCTGTGCTCCAATAAGGATTCGAACCCTGGACCCAGGCGTGCTGGGCTAGAACACAAGTTCCTGCACGACGCAAACGGTGAAGTATTTGAGTACGAAATTTTACTGGAATATGTACAATTACTGCCGAAAATTCTCTTTCTTCGAACGACTTTCATAAATTCATGGAGAGCGTTATCTTTGTTAATTATTAGCTCGACATTAACGCCGATAGCAGGAGATTGGTGATCATATTTTCTATCTGCGCCACGAAATAAGTAAGTGAGAGTTCTTCCATTTTGCTATGTTGGGGAGAGCGGGGCTAGTTGATACAGTTTTAGGTTTTTCATTTTTCATAATTTTTAGAAACAATCAACTTCGCCAATCTTATGACTAAATGTAAGCTTGAAGCCTCCTTAATACATAGATGAATAATTTTAGGGCTATCATTTAACTACCTACTACAAAATCGTCTTTTTTCAATGATATCCACAGTGTATCAACTTACCCCCGCCTGGGGCAAGTTGATACATCATTAAATTAGTTGGTAAAAACAAACTAAAAAACAAAACTTAACAATTAAACGTGTTGTATTTAATTGATTCAAATTTAAGATGAATAAAAATGTTGTAAATTAAGATAAATTCAATATTAAAAAAAATTAATTTTACTTGAAAAATAGTAAAATTTCTTTACTTTTGCAATCGACATTTTTCCTTTCAAAGCCACAATTACAAGCCAAATACTTTATTTTGTATGTACGGACAATGACAGTACTAAAACGCAAAGTGTTACAAATACTACATATAAGATACATTGCATCAACTTGCCCCTTTCGTTCTGTATCAACTTGCCCCTTTAGCCACCATTGCAAATAAATCGATTTTTAGGTTTAACAGAAGGTCCAATAGCGCAAACTAATACTTAATTTTAAAGTGCAAAATGTTTCAACATAAAAAACAAATCTTCTTGCCTTGAATCCCAAAGCAGTTGTTACAAAAGATATTCAAACGGCGATGAAAAATATTACTTTTCACATTCAAAAACACTGAAGTGAACACAGCGACGTTCCTCGAAGCAGCACGGCACTCGAACTACGCGAGTGCATTCCATAGGGTCTAGGAAGGTGTCTGTAAATTTTCAGAGGTGCTGCGACCAGAGAGTATTTAAAAAATTACAGTGTTTCAACTTGCCCCTCTATCAACTAGCCCCGCTCTCTATACTAATTTACGTACTTTTTTCACTTATATTTTAATGCAGTTTGCATTTCTTATGTTCTGTTGGAAATGAGATAATGCTTATTCGAGCACTAGCGCACTACTCAGAACTACGATCAATTACGGTGGACCACTGTTATATAAGGTGTAAATAAGGTAATTCAACCGTGGTATGGAAGTGTGAATCTATGCAATTTTGCATTATCATAGAGACCTCCGTGACCGCATTAGTTTTGCAGCGCGTGCCCAAGGGATAACTTTCCGCGAAATTTGTGCGTGCATTGGAGTGCATTTGGGGCAAAGTGTGGTCACATGTTATGTCACGTTTAGCCCTTTCCCTCCGCTCGTCTGCGTCAGCCGTATGTTGACGCAACAGGGACACTGCCGGTGGAATTTTCCACGGACACACTACGGCCGACACGTTTTCACGTTACGAACTAACGTGTGTTGTATCGCAAAGCAACATATCTCAGGAAGTGGAACGATCGAGAACAAACGAGAGAGAAGTCGAGTTGGGAGTTGCGATCACGACACGAGCGATGTTTACCTCACAGGAGAGAGCACACTTTTTATATATGAAGGCTTAGAAAATGACCACAATTATGCAATGAACTATGGAAATACGAGGGAAAAACCATTGAAACGGTTGGGATTGCTTCTTTAAAACGGTGTTTATTCCTTCTTCGTTATTTATTGGGAATTTTGAAAATAAATTCGCTCTACGTTGAGTCAATCCAGTAACGATAGTTTTTAATGAAACTATCGGATTCGTTGTATATATATGTATATAAAAAATCATGACAATAACTCTTTTGAATTGCATTATCCCACTATCGCAAAATGGTTAACGTGTTTGACTTTCGTGAATGCGATCCCTGGTTCAATTACCGGTGGGGACACACACGTAAAATAGCCCAAAAGGCAGATGTCGTAGTAATTTAGATGAATACTAATACTATCTAATACACGCGCATTATTTACTGTGAAAACCGATTGCTGTATGGGTCTTTATTTAGGATAGAATAAGGCTGTGGAGTCTTTTTCCGTCCAATCAATATCACACATTGAAAAACATTCGAGAGCATACTTGAATGGATTACTAAAAGATTCAGAAGAGAAATCTGTAAAATCTGAACCTTAATATCTCAAGAAAGCAAAACGAAAAGTTATTCACAAATTGTTATAACGATTGCACTCAAGAGGTTAAAATAAATTAATCGAATTTAATAAAAAATGCACTAATTTAACTATTTAAATAATGAATGCCTTTTTATTGCATCGCTTAGAAATAGTATAACGCAAATTTTTAATGAAACAATACAAAAAGTTCACACCCTGAGAAAAATCATTATAACCCTTTTATGGTCAAACAACTTATGGTCGTCGCATTTTCAATTGTTTTCCTTTGCTAAACATTCATTTCCAATGCCCAACCAATCCGATTCCTTTTTCCTTTTCTAAAATTTGTTGAAACCCTTCCTTTGACTATCATTTCCTGCTTATGTCATGTTTTTTTCAACACAGTTTCCTACATTTGCATTTCTTAAGCCTTCAGTATTTCGAACTCTTCCATTCACAGAGTCCACGTTTCATACTCGCATAGCTAAACACTTCGGAGATACCGATGTTTCCTCAACTTCCCTTTCTTTTATCATTTGCCAGCACGAAAACTTCTCTTGATAAGAAAGTACGGCCTCGACTTTGTGCTTGTCCTCCATTATAAATTATAAATTCCGGTAAAGGTATAAGTGCTTTTATCGTTATTCTTTTCTTGATAGTGAAAGTATTGATAAATATTCCTTAGATAATGAAGAAAAACAATGCAATTGTCCACACTTTTATTTTACTGACGACCGGTTTCTTATCTCCCTTCCCAAAAGGATTTTCCCATAACCTCTCCTTCCCTTTCCCCTCTAACCCTTTTAAAAAATTTCTGCACCAGGAGATGCTACTCCGGTAGCGAAACTGGTCGTCAGTAAAATAAAAGTGTGGAAAATTACATTGTTTTTCTTCATTATCTAAAATGGCTTTCCACAAAGTAACGCCTGATCATCTAGATTTCAATATTCCTTAGGTAAGTCAAAGTAGGTATTTCAGTAGGAAGTTTTCTCGGGTTTCCAACCGGGTTACAGATCCTTCTAGGTATTTCAGATTTAGATAATATGCATCTTGTAATTCACTTTGAGATAAATATTCGAAATAAAAGCTTGAAAACAGAATAATATTTTCACTTTCTGACGTGGTAATTGCATTAGAGGATAAAAATCTCCAATGTCTTTGTCGGCGACCGCCAGTGTTTGGAGATAGTAAGATAGGACACCCCACTTCTAATGATACTCAATGTACATTTCGAAAGCGATGATTTCGAGATTTACATTGAATTACCTTATTATTACCATAGTATTACCTTATTATTACTATAGTTACCTATTCACTTCTGATGACGAAAGCATTGCTTTCGAGATTTTTAACCTCTAATTCTTTCACAGCCGTGTTCCGAATTTTCTTTCTTTACAGAGGTAATTGCAGTCGCAATAAATGATGTTTCTCCTCTTCCAAAATAATGAAGATAAGTATAGCGGCAATTTATTTAAGGTGACCATATCCCAAACTTCTAGAACCACTTTCAGTTAAATCGTGCAAAAAGGACAGGTTCTCAGCACAATTTTTGAAAGCGAATTTATTTCCTAAATGCATACATTATTTGTGAAAGAATTAGGCCTATCGTGCTGATGATAATTTTGCATCACCAAAGATAAACTTGCGGAATAGTTTATCCTTTGATCTTGATTCGCTCTATTAATAAGATTGCTCGTTGATAAATACTACCAAGAAAAGCGAGATTTATCTGCTTAAACACAGAATATAGTTCAAAACCTTTCCGGTACCGTGCCTTCTTTTCGGTTGATCACCGACGTATCCTAGAAAGTGCTTAAATGAAGTATGTTGGTATTCGTACAAATTTGGGAAATGTAGGAAAAATTTGGAAAAGAGGACTAAAAGATTGCAACATAACTTTTTGGCGATTGAGATTGGTGCTACAACCATCCTACTTACTATAGAATTGCTGAGATTCGCGCCTGAAATTTATGACTAGCGATAATATTCGTAAATAGAACGTTAACACGCTCCAAAGCCGCGATGGCTCAAAAATCGTCCCAGCTAGCTCTATTTTGCAGTTCATTATCATGAAGCAGTAATTTCACGGAGGGATTCTTGTGAGTATAAATGGAGCAGGGATAAAATTCTACTTTGGCATTACCGTAGCGGTAAAATTCTACTTTGGCACCGTCAGGGAGAAATTCGATATCTTGGTTACTATTAAAGATACACACACCGTCCTTACACCATATTAAAAAAAATCTGATGTGGCTAACGCATGACTTTCTCTATATTTATTGAAAACAAAAGCCTATGCCGGTAATATATAAATAATTCCAAAACAATGAGTGTTACAGGAGAATTTTTCATACAAAAGTTGTAGTAAAGTACATTATCTATAACTTTTGTATGTAATTGTATATACCTACATTGCATTTTGACAGAGATATGTATGAAAAACTTCAATTTATGGATAAACACAACTTCCGGTTAACCGTTATTCAGGAATAACTCCTAAACAATCAGTGATACGAAAAAATATGTCATACAAAAGTTGTAGTAATGTACATTATCTATGACTTTTGTTCGTAATTGTATATAGGTACCTACATAGCATTCTGACGGAGATATTAAAGAAACAAACTTTTGTTCCGGTTTAACTGGAACTTCCGGTTTAGCGATATTCACCAAAAACTAATCAACTTTTGGCATTGTTAGGAAAATACTAAATATGAAGTTTGGAAATGATCGAATACTTACTTTTTAAGATAGAGCGCACACAAACTTTTTTACCACAGACAGACATACAGACACACAGACAGACATGTTCGGGAAAATAGCGAAAATGAGTTCTATGGGTCTCAAAACATCTATTCCCGTCGAAATCTGGAAGTCGAATTTTTTTGCGAATACAATACTTTCTCTATACTACGTATAGGTAGAAGGTAACAAGGAGTGCAACTTATACATATGATAAGCATTTTCTCATAAGTGCTGCGGTTTTGGAGGAAATTCATACAAAAATGACCAATTTGCGACGTTTTACGTCTGCTTTTCCTCCGTTTCTGATGTTACGGTAGCGGTAAAATAAGTACACTTTTATCGGAGTAGCTCTCATAGCTGAATTAGACGTTCTCCTTTCACTCTCGCTGTCGAGAAAAACTCATATTTTCGAATCTACACGAATTACCGATGATATTTCCATCCACAGACGAAAGACAAAGTCAACGCACGTCGATTAGGTTGTCCACCGGAGTGGGTGATTCAACACGACACCAATCGAACAGTTTCAGACAAAAGAAACCACAGCCAACTGCGCAGTCTTCGGTTGTTACCCCTGGGGAGATCGTTGACATTCCTGAAATTCCGGAGGTGAGCAACCTGCGATTACATATCCTTTAAAGAGGTTCTATGTTTTGTGATCCGGGGCATATCTCGCGGACATCGCTGAATTGCAATACATCAATTATCCGTCGAAAGCCTTAATCGCGATGGAACTTAAAGGTGTTGAATTTCAGCATTCTAACTCTGGTTTAAGGGATTTATGGGTATCATTCCTCATTTTATAATACATTTATGTGAAATAATCCTTTTTCAGATAATTAATGTTATGAAAGTTTTCAATTTATAGCATTTCGAAAATAATATCCATTATTTTAGCTTTACAAAAAAATAGATATTGAATGCTGAGTTTACTATAAATGCCACGAAATAAGGAGAATTGGAACCGAAATCGAATAATAACTATTACGAATATTAATATTAATATAGGAGGGGATTTGAGGACTCTTAATGAGGATATGTGATGGATGATAACCACTTTGCATCTGTCTTACGATAATATCCTTGTGGGATATGCGTAACATGCTAACCGTCCAAACGATCAATAACGTTCCCAATGACCCAAAATTTGACATTTGATATACCAAATCCGTGCCATAAATACCCCAAAATCTTCATATGATACCACAAACCAATTTTTTTGTAACCGTTCTTCCTAATTCCAACGAAATTCTTTTTTATTCCTTTTTATTATTGACTTTTAAATAGAAAATTTCACGGAAATTCTAGAGAGATGCAGCAAATTGACCGGATGAAATCAGTCTTAACACGAATCCTTTGTCTTCTACTATAGTTTAAAACCATTTTTAAAAACAACTGATTCTTCTGGTAAATTAGGATTTCGTCTTGTCTGCGACAACATATCAGGCCTTCTAAACTCATAACTATTGCAAAGCGTTGATTGAGAATGAAGGTTAAACTTAATACCCAGACCAAGAAAATTTGGGATAAAAATAATCTTGAGAAAAAACAAGATTAATGAAGCTTACCAAAGAAAAGAAAGCAATATTATTGCTCAGGGTTGTTGGAATAAATACAAGCCGACCAATTCTCTTACTTCGGGAGTCTTCTTTTTAAGGATGAAAGGTCACGGGAAAAGAATAGCTTTGGCTGGGTCTTCATTAAGCGAAGGAAACTGATAACTATGGATCTTGATAAAGGAATCTGCGAAATATTGGCAAAATACTTGTTGTGAACAAACCAGAGATGTTTGGGGAAGGGAGGATTTTGATTGAGGTAATTAAGTGGAAATGGGTGGTTCAATTCTTGAGAGGATATTTGAAGAATATAATTCAAGGTAGAATGCAAGGAAAAAGACATAGGGGAAGCCCAAAATATGTTATAAAAGATAAAGGGCGAGATAAATTATCGAAAAACGAAATAAAAGGCATTGAAGAGAGAATATTAGATTTCATCATTTCTTAATTATACTAATAACTTTTCCATTCTGATATTTGAATTAATTACGGTCGATTTTCCTCATTTTGTTTGCTTATAAATTATGGCCTTGATCTAAATCCAAGCTTACATTTTCGGAGTTTTTAGCTTTATTTATTTGCATTGATATCTTGTTGAGCAAAACTTTTTCAAGTTTGGATCATTTTCCTCATAAATTATGCGCAAGAATATACTTGAATCAAGGTTTACTCTTGTTGGTTCTGTTGATGGATTGTGTCATCTGACATGGGCAAACAAATAATGTTATCTTTTCGAAAATGTATTTGCCAGGTCTGCTTAGAAAATAGATCTCTGTTCCAAGTAATAATGTGACATCTAGTTTTCAGAAAACATAATGTTGATTAACAAAAGAACAATGTTTGGGGTGGAATAAGACATGTTTGCTTTAAGGAAATCTTTTCATCGTAGTCTCCTATGGCAGGCTGCTGCGGGCTGCTTACTACCGAGTGACGCTTTGTTTTCTTAGGCTTTATGTGTTATTATACTACTCAATTTCTACTGTTTGTTTGATATTTATAAAGATAAATGTCAATTTACAGAACAACCTAAACATGAAATTAACATTTGTTTGTTAAGACAACAATTTTAAACTTAAATTTTGTCAGAAAGATTTTCATTGGATAGTTTTTAAGTGTGACCAATCTCGTCCGTGAACGTGATTGCTTTCTGATGTTAATGCCATCTAATTAGCATGGAAAATTTGCGGAAAATTCTTTAATCCATGGGTATTTTTCAGAAGAGAAATTAAAAAAAAAATACTTTTTAGCACCTTCTCTATGGCGATACACTAAGGCAGTATAAATAATATTTATTATATTGAAGCGGTTTTAAGCAGAAAATTTGATTCTTCCGTGTTAAATTAAGAAAAAAACTATCACCTTAACATCGTGGGCTTCAGCCTGCAGTTTGACATCCTATCGGAATTGAATCTTAGACCGCCCTTTCCATTACAATATCTTATTCGCATCACAGATGAAATACATTGGAGGTCTTCCTCATAGCAAAAAAATGCTGTTCCATCGTACTGTGTCATAGGATACTAATATTTCAAACGAAATTTCTTCATCTTATGCTGTATATTCGATTTCAGCTGCAGTAAAACAAATCGAAGAAGAGAAGCTTCCCGCAATACATTCAAGATGAGCGTGTTTCCACAATTCACGGAGAGTGTGCTTTGTTGGGGATTCTTAGGTATCATCTGAAACTGTATCATCCCTTTATAAGAGAAGACACATTCCGCATTCACAGTGGCTTTACTTTCCTAATCGGTTGCTTTCGCGTAAAGTTTGCGAAAAGAAAAACAGAATTCTTGAAGCGACTTGTTTTAGCATCTATTTCCCTGATCTTCCTCGCCGTGTCTGAACGGCCTAAATAGCAGGGACGGCACTAAATTTCGGCTACAACCTCTGAGAACGTACTTTATCCAACTCATTAAGTAAATTAAGCCTTATCTTAAATCTTCAATCTTCTAAAGCATCCAGCGTCCCGAAGTATCTGACGTTTATCGTGGTCATTATTTACGAAACCTATTGCCTTTCATTATACTTCATCTGTAGAGTCTCGAAGGAAGAGCTAATATAATAACAATATTTAACCCCAGTGATATAATTTGATGTATGATAAATGTTTATTATTCAATGTTTTCAATCAATGTTGGTTTATGCACACATTCTCACTGTACGTAGGGATTTGTACAAAACCGCCAATTCATATTAACCAACGCTACAACATCCATTAGGAAAATACAGCTAAACAGAGGACGATATCCTTTAACCCTCGAGTACTCGCGTCTGGGTGGAATCAACCCATGTGAATTTTAGAACTCCACATCTTTTTATTAGTGCTTTTTTACCTCTTCTCTCTCATAGTAGCTGAGTTTTAGAATGTTCTGAACCAGGCATGCATTTTCCCCAGGTTGGAAATGGAAGTTTTATTGTTTAAACAAGTTAGTCTTAGCAGTAGTGTCAGGAAGATGAAAGACCTTTACGTAAAATATTGCTTTTTTGACCTTGTTTCCAACTTAATTTTTAGAGATATTATATAAATTTCATATAATTAAATACAATTATTAATATATTAAATGTTACTTTATTTTTAAACAGTTTAATTTTTATGCACAATATTCCAAATTCATCAGCCATATACTCGGCCTCAGGGACATCGAATTTTTACAGAATATTAAAATTGATTGAAAATATTTATTTGATTTTATATAAAGAACCAGGTTAACCATTAAAGTGACGTCATCACTAATGAACTAAAAATTTATTCACTACATTTTGAGACAATTTTCCCCTTTGGAAGATGTCGGGTTGATTCCACCAAACGCGAGTATTGACGCGACAATTTGGGATGCGAGTACTCGAGAGTTTATAGGGAGGATGAATCACAACCATAAACATATATTAAAAGTCACCTTTGCGACGTAAAATTAAAATTTGAGTAATATTTTTTTTAAACACACTATTTAGCTAATCGTTGAAATACGTCGAAAATTCGAGTTCGAAATGCCGAAATTCGAGTTCGAAATCGACTCAAAATCACGAACGTCATAAAACGGTGTCGCAAAACTTGACAGCTGAGAGATAAATTAAACAGAGCGCTTAAGAGATCGGACACGAGACTAAATTTTCCCCGCCCCTATTAATACGAGATCTTTTGTTCTCCCTCCCGAGGCATCCGCTCATTGGCACGAAAAATAAGCTCGTTTCATAAAGGGCGTTCGAATGCCCATGTGAGCTTCCGATTGAAGTTCCTCCCACGCCCGGCTTATTTATTCCACGGGCACGCGGACACCGTGCAGTGCACGTGATGAAATCCCGTGGACCATGGGGCTGGACCGTGGACCATGGGGAGACACTGTTGGAGAGACAAGCAAAACATCTCGTGCCGACCGCTCTTGTTGTTTTCCGGGTTTTTTCCGCCCAATTTTTTTGACTCTTTTTTTGGGCTCGCGAAGCCTCAAAGCAAGACGCGTGGTTAAATTTGGAACGTTCTTCTCCGGCTTCATATTTCACTCTGTACATAAGGCGTCATTGGGATCTCTAAAAAGGGTGTTGGCGACGCGAGTTCGAAAAAAGTTCTTCCAGAGAGTGCTGGACAGTGTTTTGCGGAGAACTGGAGTTTGAAAGAGCCTTTCTTGGGAACCGTGAGCGCCAAACGCAACATTTTTCTTCTGATTTTGGCACTAATTTGGGGTGGTTCTGATTGGTCACTTTCTGCTAGGGAAATAAGTCCGTTTTTCTTTCAGAGCCTACTTTAGTCTTCCAATGCAGGTTTATCAAACCCCGCTTCTCTTTTTTGGTGTTTTTCAGCACTAAAATATATTTTTCTATTTTCACCCACTATCAAAAGTTTTTCCATCCACAAAATCCAAACTTTCTTAGTATATAATATTTGTCCATTTTTAATTTGGGTACTATGTACCAATATCTTTGTTTATTTAAGAAATATTCAAATAATAAAATTCTAATAATATCAAAAACTTGTAAGGTAACACAAAAGAGAAAATTGATAATATTCATAAGTCTGGTATATACGAAATTATCTGCCCCGAATGTAGATTGAAATATGTTGGCCAAACAAAAAGAAAATTAATAACTAATTTTAAAGAACACAGCACATTTTAAATATCGGCGGGAACATCTTTCAAGTGTCGCCAAACATATTTCCGAAACGGGTCACGGTATCACATTAAATGACATCAAATTATTACATGAAGCAAACTATGCATTAAATGCCTATGAAAACCTTTATATTTATAAATTTAAAGATGTTTTTATGAACCAGAACATAGATTTTAACAAAACTCTGTATAAATTAATTGATGAAATAACTTGATTTTCATCCTTTTGTCTTCCGGCTTTGTACAATTCTCTGTCAGTCTGTTCCAGTCTCTCTGAAGATGCCCTCTTAGAGTGCAAAATACGTATCAGAAAACTTTAAGGTGATTTTGATGGTTTTGGGAGTGTTTTATACCCTTTATTTACTGTTAAGTATGTACCCAACAGTGGACTTTTCCCAATTATCATATTTAAGAAATAGATAAATTTTAACGTATTTTGTGTTTATTTTCACAAATGAGTTCAGTGATAGATGCGACATCTCAGCCCTAATATTGTTCGAAGACGTTTTTAGGATATAAACAGATGAGATATTTACCTCGGATGACATATAAGGGACGTTTCCGCTGCACCTCCATCTCACCCTTCTTGCTCCTGCTTCAAAGGATAGCAGTCTTTTCGTTTCACTTTCCCCCTAGTCCACGATTCTCTTCCATACAGCGCAACACTCTAAACGTAGGTCTTCATAAAAGTAGCCCTTATCTTTAAAATAATGCTTTTTGATGTTAGTAGAGTTTTCTTTTTACTGTATGGTAGTTTTGCTTGGTTAATTCTGCATTTTATATCTCTTGTACTTCTCTCATCCCACGTAATTTTACTTCCCATATAATTAAATTATTTCACTTGTTGAATGGGTAACAATTTCCAATTTTTCTTTAGCCTAATTTTCTCTTTTATCGCAGATTAAAATCTCTGTCTTAAGTTTGTTTATTTTCATGCTCTAGTCATTAATCATTACCATGTTCATCACATTTAATATTTCCTGTATATCTTCCTCACTTTCTGCTAACACAGCTATATCATCCGCAAATCTAAGCATGTCCACTCTCTCCCCGTTTACTTTTATTCCAATTTATATCTCTTCTCTTATTCTGTCTTGAGTGTCTTGTACATATGAATTCAATAAATATGGCGATAACAAACACCCTTAATAAATTTTGTTTCCTTTTCCTTTGAGCGAAACTTAACTACTACTTTTTAACTTTTGTGGAAACTATAAATAAGTCTTTTTTCTTAGAATTTGATTCCAACTTTCTTTAAAATGTGAAATAGTGTATTCCAATTGACATTCTCGAAGGTCTTTTCTAGATCAATGAAAGAAATAAATGCTGTTTTGCCTTTTCTCATCTTTTTTCTATTATTTGTCTCAGTGCTAACTATCAGACTGCCTCTCTCGTTCCTACTCCTTTCCTAAAGCTGTACTTGTACTGGTACTGGTCTTCAGTTAATCTCTCTTGTACGATTTTTTCAATCTTATCATGAACTATTCTTGTAATTATTTTTGATGCGTGACACACAAGGCTAGGAGTTCTGTAATCCTCACATTTTTGTGAATTGTTCTTTTTAGGTATCGGTACTATTATGTACTTCGTAAAATCTTCTGGCAAATTTCCGAACTCATATATTCTACAAACAAGGTCATATAGTTCCATTTTTCAACTTCTCTCTCCAATATTTTATGAGTTCACCTGGTAATTCATCTAATAACGGTTTTGATATACTATTTTAACTCAAGTGTAGTAGGAAACGCAAGAATTTTTGACTTCAGCAAAGGATATCCTTCTTTTCTCTATTTAACCTTTCATCAGTCGCGCCTATGATCATAACACGAACAGTCGCGCGTTGTATTCCATACAACAGATCGTTTTTCGGCCAAAACTGTGTAATTAATTGAACTAATTATTATTTCTGAGTACAAAAATTTAGGTGATAATATAATTTAAGAGGAATAATTTAAGAAGTAGACAACTTTTAGTAAAAAATATAATTATTCACCTTTATTTATTTACATGCGTTCAGACAGTACCTAAAAAGCTAGATGTCTATTAGTTCCGAAATTGAAATGTAGTACTTATAAAGTTTAAGACTAAATAAGTGAAAAATCCATGTAAACGTTACAATAAGCAAAAATAGAGTTCATCAACGGAAAACTTACCCAAACGGTCGCGCGTTGTATGTGTTACAACAGTCGTCACTTCACAGATTTACTCGCTTTCGTAGTCGGTTTGAGACTAAAAAGAAGCATTTGACTACTTTACAAGTTAATGGTAAGTGCGATAAAGGAATAGACCCGGGCATGAGGTTCAAGGGACCACCCAGGTAGAAACGGGACCCGAAAAACCGTCTGCGTTGTATAGAATACAACAGCGCGACTGACATATCCTACTAGAGGTATCTTTGGCACGTATTCTAAGGTGATAAGTCTGTGAAATACTATATTTTTCTGCCAATTAGCAAAAAAATTCATGCCTTACGCAATAATCTTCTTCGATTGAGCAACATTTCAGTGTTAGTTGCATGTACCAATTGGTGTGGAAATAAGTTAGCTTTAGAATTACAACGGAGATACAACCGGTATCATCATACCCCCCTGCTACCTCGGTCGATGGTCGTAAGTTATGGGAAATAGATGCTAGGACGACTCGTTTTAAAAATTCATTCTTTCCGCGAACGATACGCGAAAATAACAGAGAAAAGAAGTACTTTAGATCAACTGGTGTTTACACCCCCTGCCGAAAGGTGGCACGCAGGGTATTAATTTAGACGTAGAATTTCCATATTTTTACTTGAAGAGTTTTTAATCGTGTTTTTCTAATCTTTCCATTAAATTTTAGATATTTTATCACTATTTTTCGCAGATTCTTCATGTGAGACTTCTTTTGTAAGGAACCTTCCCTTGCGGAACACTTTCCTCAAGTGTTTGACTTAGATTTTAAATATCACAGAGCAGAACCTTAGTTCTTTCCCGGGATCTGATAACTTCCGTAAATCTTCACAATACAAAAGAACAATAGTTAAAGATAAAAAATGTAAGAAAAATGATTTTAGTATCGATAGCATCCTAATGAAGACTTACCCTAATCAAGATCTTAGATTCTACCAAAAGCAATCGTGGTGCCTAAAGGAGAAGCGTACAATTCAGCCCATGTAGTTTTATTATTCGTTTCAAGACGTTAAATGTTAAATTGTAAGACATCGCCACTCACCAAACACAGGCGTTAAAAACTCTACGCATTCCACTATCCTCGAATACAGCGGTCCAAAAAAAGAGAGATGAATATTAATTACTTGCTCAATCTAACTATGTAATTATTAGCAATTTATTCAAATTCATAACTAACATTCCAATAACTTATTTTTATTAAAATAACTCGAGTTCTGCTCCTATTTATTGTCGTGAGTGAAGTTGAGATATCGCATTTTGTGAGAGGAAGAATCATTTTTATCAAAGATTTTATTTATGGAAACACAGTGGATAACTAGGATTTCATAATGGAGATTTTAGAGTATATAATACAGGATAAGCTTCTTCGGACTATCATTTTTTCAATGCAATAAGTACTTCCAAAACAGTGTTAGATATTCAATATCTCAGCTATTACATGCCGCGCAATTTTGCGAAATTAATGAAACTTGATTCAAACCCCTGACACAATGTATATGTGATAAGTGAAAGACAATATTTTAAGAATATTTCGGTGAATAAAAGAAAACTAAAATGTCTTCAATCGTAGAGAAATGTGTGTAAATCCCCAAAATAAAATTAGAAAAAGCAGAACAAAAATCACGGAGGCTTCAATGCTTGAGCTGTCATAAGAAAGCAACGATTGCAAATAATAGATTTGCAGCAATTAAATCAAAATAAAAGAAATTTGGCCTTTAATTGTGGCCCTTCTCGTTTTCCCCCGCCTTGGACGAACCGATTCATCGCACTTTAAGAGCATTTTGTTGGTCCCCACAACACGTCTCGTTCACTCATGCATAGAGCGCATTAGACTGCCCCAATGGAACCACCCCATACTTGGGTTCGATGGCCACGAGTGAACCTCTCCTTCCTTAGGATTATCTAGTATGTTTACTTCCCATCGACGGTACACCTTAAGGTCCTTTGCTGGAAGTACAGGTTGGAGGCATTTATAATTACGAACGTGAAGTAACTGTAAACAAGCAAGTTGGATCAACTTACAGCATTGGTCGTGACTCCTTTTCTCGTTCTTTTTTCGTATCCTTATTCTTATGTTAACTACATAACTACTATTCACAAGCCCTCAAGTTTGTTTTGTCCCCATAGTCGTAGGTGTCAGTGTCTGTTTGTATCTTCAGAGGGAACTTAACATTGTAAATATTATGCTTTAATTGTAATTATATATTATGCTTTAATTGTATTAATTAATCAAGTATGAATTCTTGAGGAATTTATTGAAAATCCATTTGTGTATATTTTATCGAAACAAATAAAAGCATTTTCGAAAAATCCCTTGTTTATTTTTAGCCACAATTCCCTTTTTCACGAGAGAATCTCAATTTTCTCGATAAGGGTTTGCGGCAGGAAGAATGTCTGGTCGTAAAGATTAATGCTGGAACCAAATGAATCCGCATTGCTTACTTTTCCGGTGCTCTTAGTCATTGTTTACTTTTTTATCGTCTCTGACTTTTCCGTTGTTGTCTTTTTTATTTTCCAGTAATACAATTGCGTAGTCTCTAAAATGAATTACTATGTCTATTTTTACAAGCGTGATAGTAAAGATAGATATTATCATCGAAGCATAAAAACCGAACTGCAAGTTTCTTAGCTATGAATCGTCCTAAGTAACAATTAATTGACAATCTACATAAAACTTCTTTCGATAGAAATAAAGATTAATAAAGTTAAAATAGAGAACCTGGGAACATGCTGAGAGTTACTTCTTATGTATTTGGAATTACTCAATATAGATTTTCACCCTCAGATTAAAACGTAATATGAAAACCTCTCCAAGGTTATAAAAGAATTCCGGGTAGATTAAACTTGGAGTAAACATGTCATAAAAATTTGAGGTGATAATTCCGTTTCAAATTTCATAGCTAAGGATTTTAGGATATAGGAAGAAATATTTCCGAAAGAAGCCAAACAATATTGAAGACAAGAGAGGTATAAGAAGAGCAATAAAAGATCGCAGATGCAGGAAAAGGCAACTTGCATTGCCCGTAAAATGAAGGTGGTGATGATGACGATTCTTCAACGGTTTAGAAATATGTACATTTTTCAATGTATACCAAACTTAATTATTTTTCTTACATTATCTTTTTCTCATATTATCATTATGTTATTAATGCATCTTAATAATCTTTTCGATAGTAATTTTTTGTGATCGATTAGGTCCCTGGCCTTAAAATGCATGATGTTTAGAGTGTTTCTCTGTTTTGTTGAGTGAAACATGCGAGGGGGGCGTATGAGGGTATCCAACCTTTCGCTCAAGAAACTGTTCGATTGACCGTGACACTTGCGTCTCCTCGAATCAACTCGAGATATCCAGGGTGCGTTGACTCGATCAGGTCGTTTTCGTTAGTGCACGAAATGATTATTGGTGATATACTCTCAAGTCCCATTTGTAAGTATCTTTCTTAAGTGGCTCAAAAGCTATGCGGTATGCGTTTCATGTGAATTTCTGATTTGCCGTTGTCTTTCACCGCGGTCATTAGAGGTACAGGTGGGCTATGGAACAGGCATGTCGATATCCAGTGACTGATCTCAACTGGGCAAACCTTCGCTATATTCGAGGCACCTTTTTTCACTCCTCTTCCTCACTATTACTCTAATGCCTCGAGTCGAGCCTCCGCTCAGGCAACCGACAAGCAAATCTCTTTAACTATGCAGGCAAATTGAGAATGGAGCATTATAAACTTATAAAGAGTAATACGTCTTGCAATAGAAGTAATAATAACGCAAGGAAGGTCATCTGAGGAGGTTTAATTTTCGATGGTTTATATTCCCCACCCAGTACTCCCGGGAACCTCTTCGAAAGCATACCAGGAATAGAAAATACATAAACAGACTATATTCTTCAATCTCATAGCACAAGTTATGTGATGCTGAAATCGGAATTAGTTGCTTGAATGAGTAAATCACTATTAACTATAAGAATAAAACAACCTTTCGGAACTCCAATCCTTAATCTACCGCACCATCTCATTTAAAAATAAAAAACGTACACAAAAAATAACACTCAAAATTATTTCGATGTGTCATAATAGCTTTCAGAATTCAATCAAAATTTGGGAAACGGAGTTAATTTATAGCGGATACGCATAATAGCGTTTCTTCAAAACTAATGAATTAAGAGAAATTAGTGTTTATATATGTCTTACCACAATTTGGCTTTCAAAGATTTTCACTAAATATAATCCGGAAAAACCTTTAAGAATTCTCTTTTTCATGTCTTTCGAACAATGCAAGGGGTAGAGTCGTCAACATTCTTTCTTGCCTCTGTTTTCTTTCACAACTAACTGCTCGAGTCGGAGTGTTTACCCGAGAGGGTGTTCTCTAAAAATAAAATGTTATCGTAAATAAATTTTATTGTATAATGTCATGGCTGAACCTTAACGTTGTACCCTGGGCATCCCCGCCATCGATGAAGCCTTCGGGGCACCCTCGATCGCTCGGTGCACGACATATCCATAGCTATTGACGAAACTGTATATTTTATTTGCTTGTCATTTTAAATGCTTCCTGTTGGAAAATGTATCATCTCTTAAGAACTCATTAAAAAAATATATTCCAGAAATTTGGAACGATAAAGTGCTTTTGTAAAAATGCAAAATATATATGCGTTGAGTCTTTCCTGAACTTGATATAAAAATAGTGAAATTTTTCCGATTTTAATTAATTACCCAAAGATGGTTTCAGATTCGAAAATTGTGTTTGCAGGCCTAACATTTCTATGATTATTTTGGTTTCTTTGAGCACACTTTAGCTAATGTATAGAAATTAATAGATATTTAAAAACCAATTTATTTTACTCCAAAATCCCTGGACGCATATCGAAGGATAGGCAGGAATGTTGTATTAGACATGTATTTGCCGCGTTTTTCTCCACTCGAAGAGAAGCTCTGTGAAATAATGAAGGCTAATCGTTTTACTACATTTCTTCGAAACTGAGTATTTAGTCACAATATGAGAAAATATATCACCGTCGTTTTTGAGTTGATAGAAAAATATATTGATAAATATATTAAAATAAAGGAAATACTGCTAGTTTTCCCCTAGAAAAATTATATTAAAATATAAATTATAGAAGATATATTGAAAAAAAAACATAAAGAGTTAAAAGAGCTCCAAATAGCCTTTGTTTGCGTGGTGCGGAAGTTTCACACACCGGTTTCGCCCGGACGGCAAACCATAGCCGGTTTTTAAGCTGGGTCTCAAGGGTAGTAAGCAATGGAAGTAAAAGGAGCCATTCACACTAGCCGAGAAGGGATTATAGGCCGGGTAACAGCCGACATAACGACTGAGGCTGGGAACACATTCACCGGTTTCGCTCGTCCGGTCGGTCATAAAATGGTCGTGAAACCGGGGTAGGGATACTTTCACTCACAAAAACCGGGCTAGCCATAAACTGTCCCGGTTGCTTCTCCGGTGTTGATGATAAATCATTTCTCTTTGGAATTTTCGGTTCAAATAACTTTAATTTTCAAAATTACTTGCTAATTTCATCTTCATTCACTATGTCATTCGGCACATCCATATTTTAAAGTAATAGTAGTGGAGAGGGTAATGGTAAGGGACCACGTTGAAAAAGGACGTTGGTGATAAAGATTGAGGATTATAGAAAAAATTAAAATCGTCGCCTCGAAGGGAAAGTCCAAGTTTAGTTTTATTTCCGTGGTTTTCATCGTTTGTTTATTTAGTTAACAACCTTTGTCAAAATTTCTAATAAACTATAACCAAATTACGAGTGAAAATCTTTCTGCCCACCTATTGCAGATTTTATGCTGAAAAGAATCGCTATCAAGCGGGCATAACAAGGAATAAATAAAAGTCCTTCATATTTTTTGTCTTTTTTCTTATTAATGCCTTCGGAGAAAGAAAACATTCCGTTTCCTACAGACGGCGACTTTTATGTCCGCGTCAGAGGCAAATTCGGCAAAGGAAATTACAAGGAATGAAAGATGAATTTAGTACACTTCCATAGATTTTTTATTTAGGCGACATGTTTCGCTAGTGAGCTAGCATCATTAGGCAATATTCTATTACCAATTTTTAGTTATATTGGTAAATCCAAGGAAGGTGCACAGTTAGAAGTGGATTTAGAAAGTAAAAAACTTTGCTGGCGATAGAAAGTAGGGATTTGGAAACCAGTGCAAATCACGGCATTTGTCCACATATTGTTGTTTATCACATATCACTACACTCTGTTCCTTACCTGCCCTAGTTAACAGCAAATTATTTTCGGAAACTAAATTCTTTATATATTGCTTTATATAATTAATTCTTAAAATATTGCTTCATATGATAAAACGATATATCAGTGAGTGATTGGTGAATTGCCGGTAGTTAAAAAATATATAATTGGAATTACGCTTAAATAAGAATTTGTCAAAGTGGAGGCGTATAATGAAACCCTCCCTCCCCACCAACAACATCTTATAAACATTCATATCGCAACAATGTTTTTACCCGGCAGCGGCCGCATGTCAAAAAAAAAGAATGAACCTTACTTCTCGGTGAATAATAAGTGATGTATGTTTACATTCAACAGTTGCCGATGAAAAAATAATTAATACTGGTGGCTTTAAAAGGCCAAAATAAGCAGCAAGGGAAGGGGGAAGGCACCCGGCAACAACCGTTTAATGTGAAAGCGCTCATTTGACCGACGTGCATTACTACCCACACCCGGTCGTTAATGGTCGTAAATGGTTGTAAAGGTCCTAACCCGGTGCCGTCCTCTTCAGTCGTTGGGTCGGCTGTTATCCGGCGACCCCGAGGTCTATAATCTATTCTCGGCTAGTGTGAAAGGCTTCATTTACTTCTACTGCTTACTACCCTTGTGACCCAGCTTAAAAACCGACTATGGTTTGCCGGCCGGGGGAAACCGGTGAATGTGTTCCCAGCCTGAAGAGGAAGGCACCAGGTTGGGACCTTTACAACCGAGTGTGAGTAGTAATGCACGTCGGTCAAATGAGCGCTTTCACATTGAACGGTTTTTGCCGGGTGCCTTCCCCCATCCCTTGCTGCTTTCTTGCTTCTTTTGACCTTTTAAAACTACCAGTATCAATTATTTTTTCATCGGTAACTGTTGAATGTAAACATACATCACTTATCATTCACCGATAAGTGAGGTTCATTTTTTTTCTTTTTGACATACGGCCGCTGTTAAAAAACTTGTTGCGTTATGAATGTTAATAAGATGTTGTTGGTGGGGAGGGAGCGGAGGGAGGGTTTCATTATACGCCTCAATTTTGACAAATTCTTATTTAAGCGTACTTCCAATTAATTATTTTTTAACTACCGGCAGTGTACCAATCACTCACTGATATATAGTTTTATCATATCAAACAATATTTTAGGGAGGGGTGTGGTTTTTATGCATATCGTTGTGTGACGTCAGTGTAGAGAGAACAAAGTGGAGGAAGGGATGGGGGCGAAGTCACTATGTGTGATTTGTTTCTGTGAATGAAAACACTTTCGTACGTGTCAGGTTTGCATGAATTTTGCACAGATTTTATAAGTTTTAAGTTTTCTTTGCTAATTTTGTGATCATGTTCGTGTATGTTGCTCGGCGCTGTACTTGTTTATTTGATTATATTTAAAATAAGTGAAATGCTCTTTAAATCTTGTTTCTATTTTTCTTCTTGTTTGATTTAGATATATACCCTGCGAGCCGCCTGAGGCGTATGGCAGGGGGTGTAATACACCATCATTATTCATTCATCCCTATAAGCATCTCTAATAGCCTGGGAAAAAACGACCATAAGTCAAAATAATAAGTCATAAGTACAAAATAAGTATCCCTTCTTGCGATTACTTCCCTATAACGATTCGTCGATGCCTCTCGGAGATCACGTTTGCTCCTTACTGGCACTAATATTTCACTTACTTCGTCCATAAATTCTGAACGAATGTAGAAGGAAATTAAGTATTGTAAGTTTAGTTGGAAATAATGGAATAAGTAATGAAATGCTCTTAACCATGGTTTTTATCTACAGATAATTAATGCAGTATTATCTTGTAATTGGAGTGGAAATATTCAGTTAAGAAACCAAGAAATTTTACGAGGAGAATAGTCATTTATTTAACTTGATTTTAGATTTAGATATATACCCTGCGAGCCACCACAGGCGTATGGCAGGGGGTGTAATGTACCACCATTATTGATTCCTCCCTATTAGCAACTCTAATAGTCTGGGGAAAAAACGACCAAAAGTAATTATCCGTCCTTGCGATTTCTTCCCTATAACGCTTCATCGATGCCTCTCGGAGATCGCGTTCGCTCCTTACTGGCACTAACATTTCACTTGCTTCGTCTATAAATTCTGAACGAATGAACTTTTCGAAAAGTTTCCGACGACATTAAGATCTCTCTCTGCAGTGAATTCCAACCGAGGTTGTTATCGAACCTGAAATCCCCACAAACGAATCGAATCTACGCTGGACCATCTCTAAATCTGAGACTAAACCTACTTTGTGTTTATATATACCGCACAGCAGTATTCTAGACTCGGACGAACAGACGAATAAGAGAAAAGTAAGCAATTTCTTTGACTTTCAATGAGTATCCTCTCAACGTTCTACCAGTTAATCTTTTCTTTTCGCTTTTCCTATTGCATCTCAAATCTGTTCTTTAAATGATAAGTTACTGCTAAACGTGACTCCTAGGCATTTGTTGTCGTTATTGTTTGTCCGATGTATACTTTTTCGCAATCTTGACAAGATATTTTGTATAAGCCTGATTTGTTTAATGTCGTAATTGGATATTTCGGGTTGTGATTCGATAGTTTACTGTGGTTGACGAATAATAGTGTGTAGTTCCATGATTTAATCCAAAATTTAATTTAATATTAATCAGCTTCCACCCCCAACGTCACCACGAGGAGGTGAAGTTGGCTCAGATACGAGAGACATGTATTCGCATCATCACCCTTTAGAACTTCTCCCTGCACCGCCCGGAAGATGAAAGTCAGTTGAGTAACTCTTCTTGACGAGGTCGTCACGGGCACAAACCCCTAAAGTAATAGTTAATCCCGTGAATGCCATTAAAGCTACGAAAATTGGCCACTTATCGAAGCTTTCAACGAGATCTCCCCATATTTGGATGAAAATTATCGATTTTATTGTAAATCAAGAAAAATTTGGGAAAAACTTCTTATATTGAGAAAAATTTCAGCTTTCCCATATTTTTCTTAAAATGCCTGTAAACCTAGTTAAGTTTGGTCTTGTTTTCGAGCTTTCGTAAAGATAAACCATTTGAGGAAAACATTACAATTTTTATAGCACATTTATGAATATGTCGGATAATAATCCTGGTTTAATGAAAATGTTAACTTAAAATTCAAACGAACATAGTGGAGCCTAATCTCCTTTTAAAGTTTTGAGACGAGATCTTTAAAAGTATTGGAATAAATTAACTTTTTCTACATCAGTTTACGAAGACATCGCCGAAAACTAGTCATACCAGAGACCTTCGACCGTCTCGCTACCTTTCGGCGGATATCTCAACTAAAAAGATCGCTATCGGTGTAAAATCTCAGGATTCCCTCTGAAATGAACGAAAATGTCGTTTTATGCCGTATTCTTTTCAACGTAAGGTCAATTTTTTTAGTAATTCACTAAAAAATCGACGAAAACTGTCAATATTTGCAAATATTTCATCTTTTCTTAACATTCCAGTAGACATGACGGTAATTAAGCGTAACTACAATTTAAGCGTAGTTATCACCTTAAGAAGCACAATTAACATACGTGTATGTGCAAAAACCACTTTTTTGTAAGACTCTTACTTAGTTGTGACCAAAACGTTACGTAATTACTCGCGTGGGGTCAAAATGACCAAAATAAACTGAATTTTTAAGACCGCTTTCATTGTTAATCAAATAATCCAATTTATTATTGCTCATGAATGATT
Organism: Sympetrum striolatum; assembly: GCA_947579665.1. NCBI lineage: Eukaryota > Metazoa > Arthropoda > Insecta > Odonata > Libellulidae > Sympetrum > Sympetrum striolatum. Next base: position 63,910,118 of record OX388351.1, on the reverse strand, counting down.
CTTTAAAAAATAATTCTAACTTTTTTACATAATCCTTTTTGCATCAAATATAAATCACGTAAAATGTTTAAACTCGTACCAATATTTCAGTAACTATTAAAATTGATAATTTTTCCTTCTAAGAATTAACCTTAGAGTTTCAAACTATTGAAATTTGTAGTAGAGGCTTCATTATTTTTATTTTCGTTTCATTAATCAAGTCAAAATATTGGACGAAATTAAATTTTCGAAATTTCATGCAACTTTTGGTAAAGGGGTTTCCGACTATGACCAAACGATAAGTTATATTTAGAAAATCATTACTTTAATCCTTATCAGTGTTACCTACCTATTAAAGTGTTATTTAAAGGAAATATTTTTTATGAGGCGAAATATTTGGCGGTTTTACTTCATCTTAAACAAATTGTTATAAATTAACATTTCTAAACGTATTTCTAAACCTAAATATTACTCATAACTGGGGTGCCAACTTTAAAAAAGAAATGATTAAAAGCAAATAATATAAAAACAAATAGAACTATCAAAATATAGAACTAAAACGCCTTTTTATCCAGAAAAGTTCGAAAAATCATCACTAAGAATTTCAGCGAAATTTTCTGTTTTACGGCGCTATTTTGCCTTTTTTCCAGTAAACTATATCGCGCTTGTACTCGATTTAAAGAATAAAACAGGAATTATCATAATACTGAATTAAAACGTCTTTTTCTCCGGTAAAGTTCGAAAAAATCAACAATTACTAAGAATTTTAGCGAAAATTTCAGTTTTTTGGGCCTGTTTTGCCTTATTTCCAGTATACCATATCGCGTTTGTACTGGATTTAAAGATTTAAAAAGAAGTATCAAAATATACAACTATACTGTCAAAAAAATCATAAATAAGTAAGAACTTTTGCGAAATTTTCAGTTTTTTTCTCGCTATTTACGTCTTTTTCCAATAAAAACTTATTGCGCTTACACTATATTTGAATAATTTAACAATAAGTAACGAGTAACGAATATTTAACGAGAGATATCAAAATATTGATTAAAATCGTCTTTTACTCTGGAAATGTTCGAAAAAATCATCAATAACTATGAATTTAAGCGAAATATTCGGTTTTTTGCGCTATTTTGTATTTTTTCGAGTAAAACCTATCGCGTTTCTACTGGTTTTAAAGAATTCATTGAGATTTATCAATAAATTGAACTAAATGGTCTTTTTATCAGGGAAAGTTCGAAAAAATCATAAATAACTAAGAATTTTAGCGACATTTTCGGTTTTTTGGCGCTATTTTGCCTTTCTTCGAGTAAACCTTATGGCGTTTGTACTCGATTTGAAGACTTCAACGAGAAAAATCAAAATATAAAACTGAATTATCTTTTTCTCCTGAAATAATCGAAAAAATCATCAATAAGTAAGAACTTTTGCGAAATTTTCATATTCTTGGGCGCTATTTTGCCTATTTTGCCTATTTTGAGTAAACCTTATTGCGTTAGCTTTTTATTTGAAGAATTCAACGAGAAGTATCAAAATGTCATCTAAATTGTCTTTTTCCCTGCAAAATGTCGATGAAAATCATCAATAACTAGGAGTTTTAGAGAAAATTTCTGTTTTTTTGGGGCTATTTTGCCTTTTTTCGAGTAAACCTAGTCGAATTTGTACTCGATTTGTGAAATTCAGCGAGAAAGATTAAATTATTTAAACTAAAACGTCCTTTTCTCCGGAAAACCTCGATGAAATGCATCAATAACTAGGAATTTTAGCGTAATTTTCAGTTTTTGGTGCTATTTTGCCTTTTTTCGAGCAAACCTTATCGCGTATGTATTCGATTTGAAGAATTAAACGAGAATTATCAAAATATGGGACTAAAACGTCTCTTTCATAGGAGGAGTTAGAAAACATCATCAATTACTATGATTTTTAGCGAAAATTTCAGTTTTTTGTGGCTATTTTGCCTTTTTCGAGGAAGACTTATCTTCTTTGTTTACCGGATTTGAATAATACAACGAGAATTATCAAAATATTAAACTAAATTATCTTTTTCTCCTGAAATAAACGAAAAATCATCAATTATTATTATATTTAGCGAAAATTTAAGTTTTTTGGGGCTATTTTGCCTTTTTTGAATAAACCTTACCGCATTAGCTTCTTAATTGAAGAATTCAACGAGAAATATTAAAATGTTGATCTAAATTGTCCTTTTCCCCGGAAAACATCGATGAAATTCATCAATAACTAGGAATTTTAGCGAAATTTTCAGTTTTATGGTGCTATTTTGCCTTTTTTCCAGTAAACCTAGTCGAATTTGTACTCTAATAAATAATAAACATATTGACCTATAACGTCTTTTTCACCGGAAAAGTTCGAAAAAATCACCATTAAATAAGAATTTTAGCGAATTTTGAGTTTTTTATGCGCTATTTTGCATTTTTTCGAGTAAACCTTATCGCGTATCTACTCGATATGAAGAATTCTAGGAGAAGTATCAAAGTATTGGACTGGATATACTCAGGAAAAGTAAGAAAACATCATATATAACTAAGAAATTTAGCGAAATATTCATTTTTGCGCTATTTTGCATTATTTCGAGTAAAACTTATCGCGTTTCTACTGGATTTAAAGAATTCAGCGAGAAGTATCAATATATTGAACTAAAACGTCTTTTTCTCCGGAAACGTTCGAAAAATTTGTGAGAATGTTATCCAATTTTACGTTTTTTGCGCTATTTTGCCTTTTTTCGAGCAAGACTTATCGCGTTTCTAATAGATTTAAAGAAGTTTACAAGAAGTATCAAAATATTAAACTAAATTATCTTTTTCTCATTAAAAAATCGAAAAAATCATCAATAAGTAAGCACTTTTGAGAAATTTTCAGATTTGTGGGCGCTATTTTGCCTTTTTTGAGAAAAAGTTATCGCGTTAGCTTCTTATTTAAAGAATTCAACGAGAAGTATTAAAATGCTGATCTAAATTGTCATTTTATCTGGAAAACTTCGATGAAAGTCATCAATAACTAGGAATTTTAGCGAAATTTTCATTTTTTTGCGCTATTTTGCATTTTTTCAAGTAAAACTTATCGCGTATGTACTCGATTTGAAGAATTCTACGAGAAGTATCAAAATATTGGACTAAAACGTCTTTCTCTCAGGAAACATTTGAAAACATCATAAATAACTAAGAAATTTAGCGAAATTTTCAGTTTTTTGCGCTATTTTGTATTTTTTCGAGTAAAACTTTATCGCGTTTCTACTGGATTTGAAGAATTCAGCGGGATGTATCAATACTTTGAACTAAAAGGTCTCTTTCTCCGTGAAAAGTTCGAAAAAATCAATAATTACTATGATTTTTAGCGAAATTTTCCGTTTTTTGGCGCTTATTTGCCTTTTTTCGAGTAAACCTTATCGCGTTTCTAATGAATTTAAACAATTTTACAAGAAGTATCAAAATATTGAACAAAAACGTCCGGAAAAGTTAAAAAACATCATCAATAACTAAAGAATTTTCGCTTTTTCATTCTTATTTTCCGATCGAAAGTACTAATCGTTTATTTTAGCGTCCCGCCGTGCATTTAATGAATCAATCAAGATCGTTGAAATATCCCTGTATTCAGTGATTGCTTCCTTTGAAGAGTAAAGAAATGAATTTTAAGCAGCAAGGAATCACAATCCTTTTATACGTTACTGGAAAAAGGTAAACGTATTATGTGCTTTTAGATATAGAATTGGAAATGATTCATAAGATCATCTATTGTGTTTAAGTGAACGTATAATCCGGCTTTATCTTTTTGTGATGATGATCATCACACTCATAGGTATTTTGTAATATCATAAATATTTTGTTTAAATGTTCATGTCAAACTTAATTACGTTTGTTAGAATATAAACTATGCAATTCCTCTCTCGGATTATGGCTACTGTCATATATTGGTTTTATGCAGGCTGATCAAACATTTTCATTTATAAATATGCTTCAATACGTATTTCGTATTTTGCAGGGTTTATTAATTCTAACAAATCAAAGTGGTTTTTCATTGTACGGACAAGTATCGAAAGAAATAAAATATACATATAATCTTTTTATTGCCTTTAGTTTTACATTGTTATCTAGGCAAGGAAAAATTGGATAAATTTAATAAGAATTCAGTCGAATAAGCATCATTTTCAAAAAAAATTAATCTAGCAAGACATTTAATTTTTGAAACACTTTTTTGTTCATTTACCTCACAGTTTCATTTAAATACACCGTAGAATTTCTCTCCAAAGAATGATTGATGGTATGTACATGGTTTGCCTTTAGTCCGATATTTAACTCTGTAAATCTTTTCAGGTATGTTATCCATTTACAAGAAAATATCATCATCGAATATTTTAACAATAGGAATCATATCCCTGATTCTCAATTATTTGCCGATATCACCGAAAACAATCGCAAATGATTTGAATTATTCCTGTATTTATATTGACAATTGGTTTGCTCTTCTTGGTACATCTTCTTTCTATTGGTGTTCGTTTTAGAGGTACTGTGAGTTTAAAGCAGAATTTATACAATTTGTCACTGGTTGCGAGTAAAAATCATGCAAATTATACAGAAAAATAAATGGCCATGTAAAAGAAATGAAGCTAATGTTTCTTATTGAATTTCATGTTTGTTTGAGGAAAGATCGCGAGGAAAACTTGCGAGCATTTCTTATCGCTACTGATTACATCGCTTAAATGCGATAACTCCCATAATTTTGAATTTCTACTTTCGCTTGGATTACGTTACCTCATTCCATGTTTATAAACATATATGAAGACATTATTTTTCCTCAACGGGATCTGAAAACATTGAAATTAAATTAAATCCTATTCAAGAAAAGAGGAAAGAGTTCACTTTGATTTTGCAACATAATGGTCAATTTATGATTGCGATTTAATTACACAGATCCGCCACTTACATTTTTAATAGGATAATAATTTTCTTCATAATTTTACAGTTAATTTAACATCAGAGTGTTAGCTACAAAGTGTTAAGTAATTTAATTATAGAACAACCAACGCCATTTTAAGGAATAAATTAGGAGTTAATTGATGAAAGGACACGTTCTAATTAGATTAACTACTGTACATTGTAATTCGTTTGCGGCGTGTATTTATTCATTCGTTTATTTGATAGCTGCTATGATTTCACTCGCTCGATCCTATCCCAGTTATTCCCCCCTCTTTCCCCTCCCTCTTACCCCTTCTAGCACACTACATACCACAGGGAGAGTCTAACATCGGGAAAATGAAGAAAAAAAAAAAAAACGCAACCCGCAGAGCATTGGTGAGAACTTTTCGCCAGCTCCCCTTTAACTACATGTATTTTTGGGGTTTTATTTTACTCTCATACGGGACTCAGGAGCTTGTCTATCCTATGACATGGACGCAGATAGTTTAAATGAACCTTTTACTTAACGATCATAATCGATTTTTTCTCAAAGTCCTACTTGATTCCTTTCATCAAGGAAAATAAAACATGCCTGCAATGTAAACTTCTCGGATGCCGGTGTCGTATGCTAGAGCGATATAAAAAACGAATCATCTGCCAACCTTCCGAAAATTATATTAAAACCTCGTTGATTATTATAATGTTAATTTTATGTATATTATAATGCATTAATCCAACTTAGTTTTTAATCGATCAATACCAAGTATGGCATAAAAATTCCTTAATAATCCTTTACCGCAATGAGATAGAGCTACTCTAAAATACATTATAATAGCTTATCAGGGTAATTATAGATTTTCCGTTTGTGCAAATGTTTGTTCTAATTCATAATTGGGGCTCCATGCATTAAAAGTTGTCAAAATGACGAATCTGTTCTTACAGCCAAATGCACTGCAATTGGTCATATTGAAGGCAGAAACAAGCCCCTGCTTATTTACCTATTTGACCTTTAGAAATGCGAAAATAACAAAATTACTTTGTGTTACACATTGCTGAAACTACATTTTGTGTTCCAAAACGTTCGAATTACTCGATCAAGCCTTGATTACTCTGTATCAAAGCCGAAAAATCACGAAAAAAACAATGTATTTGTATAGGGAGGTACGAAAAGTTCTCACCAGCATGGCGAAATGCACAATTTGCCGCTTTACCCCTGGCTTCACTTTTGGTCACTAGAGGGAGATAGGATATACTACCCCTGGGCTACATGCCCCTCCTTCTTCCAGTTATTGCCCCCCCTCACAGCACTCCTCCCTCCAGAGCCTCCCCTCCCAATATCTGTTCTCCCCCTCCTACTTCCCCCACTCCCAACAATACCACCTTCCCCAGTCCCCAGGGGTCCTCCCTCATCCCCTTTCATTCCAAACATACCCCTTTCCATATTTATACACTACCCCCTTTTTTAGCATGAAGATCATTTTTTATTAAACTTTACTTTGTTTTACTTTCACTCCATAAAATGCTTTCATCATTCTTTATTTCCCAATTATATTATAATCCCAAATAGATACATTTTATATTACCTTACATAATAACCTAATCCCCCTAAATGAGCCAAGGGCTATTTTCCTAACCTTACTTATATCTAATCTTTTTATCTCTAAATAAACCTAGGTGCTCACCTTTGATAAATCCAGATTCTGTTTAAACAATCAGTTGCCAGATTTGCTCTTTCATCTTCGGTCCCACTCCAGACACACTCAGCAACTCTTCTGCTGCAGGATATTCTTATGGCTGATTGGCTGCAAGTCGCATTCTTTGCCTTCCTTGGAACTTCCTCTGACTGTTGCCCACACCATGTTCAGCCGCAACTAATGTGCATGGTTATCTAAAAAATCCTGCATGCTGAAAAGATACAAGTTTTGCCAGGCAAAAATAATCATAACACTGCTCATCTAATGCTGTTGATGGAGGCATCTGTCAATGGCTATGAAAAGCAGCCAAAACTATTTGGTCATTAATAAAAGTATTTGCCTCCAGCATCAACAATACAATGGTTGAGCTAACATCAAGAGACATCATTTGCAACCTAGTTATTTTTATCCATAATTTTAAACACATACATACACAGGAAAATGTAACCTTAAATTACCATACATAATGAAAAACTATCTTTTGTTCGTTCGTATTTCCAATAAGCTGAAAGCCCCACGAAAAGTCTTCTCATCTCTATGAAGGCTCGGGTTCGAACCCAGGACTCCATTATACGTTTTCATAAGGAATGCACGTAAAGTTCGTTTTTGTACCTTGCAGGGTTTATTACTTTTACAGAATGAAATTGGAAATAATGGTTCTATGAAGTCAAGAAAGGAACCAAACTAGTGCGTTTGTGTAACTCTCACTAGTAGTGTAGTGTTCAATGGAATCGAATTCGTAATTTTTCGGAATTTCGCTAATATAAAATTTAAATTTAAAATTCCATCCTGATTAGAATTTATCAAAAGAATTAGGGTATTGATAAGTTATATAATAAATCAACTATATTTAAATGTTGCATTATTTAAAAAAAAACTGAAATAAGGACCCATCATACATGATGGAGGAGTATGCTAGTTATTTACCATAATCAAGGTTTTTTCAGCTAAAGTTGATGCACTGTGTCTGCACAGGTGCACTATGTCCATCTAAATTTTTACTCTCGGAGCAAGTTAACATGATTCTTCCAACACTCCCATTCTGGCAATATAACAAGCCCAGACAAATTGACTTAAGTTTACAGAGATTTGTATATTAGGATAGATATTTTTACATAGTTTTACCCAAATTATCATTTTAAACTACCTCCTGCTTCTATATATCACATTCTGGATGCTTGCACTATACTTGGCAACTTTTATCTTTTATTGACAAAATATGAGAACTTGACTCTGTTAATATTGAATTTAAGATTCAGTTGTACTTATTCTGAAAAGTACAGTACTTTTTCTTCTGGTTTTATTTTATTCTTCACTATTATCATTGGGAAATTTATTATTTCATGCATTGACACTGTCCAAGAAAATTAAAAACAATAACTTTCAAGATTTCTTAATAATTTTGCCTTGATTGAAAATACTGTCTTTTTCTTAAGCATGGTATAAGTTCGGATATTGTTTTAGTCAAATGTTTCAATTAGAGAATAAATAGTCCTAAGTAAGGAATGAAAAAGTTCACAAAATTGTTTCCAAAGGGAGCGGACCTTATGGTTGAAATTTAATATTTGATATTGAAAAGACAACCTAGCTATTGCAAAGTTTTATATGCTATGAAAAAAGCAAAAAAAGATGGCAAAGAATACAAAAGTGAATTTCGTTTTTCTGAACATTGACTCATTGCATAGTCACTGATGAATAATTTCCGTACATACAGACATTAATATTATTAGGCCAATATACGTAGTAAAGACCACAAATGAAATTTAAATCGATTTTAAATGATTTTATAATCAATGCTGTTTACTGTAAATATTCTAAAGCATTGAAATTTGTGCATAAAGAGTTATCCACAAAAATTAGAAAAGGTATGTTCAATCAAATTGAATGTTACCTGTATCAGGAATAACCAAGCTTTTTATCTTCTTACTTCAGCACTTCTTGGGTTGTCATTATCTTCTCCCTCATATCCACAGATGCCCCTAAAGAGACAATCGATGATCAGTAATACTTAATGCCACCTCAAGTACTTATCTATTAGTGACACTTTTCACATGGACTTCATGTCTCTTTTGGAAATACTCATTTGTACATGGACGATCAAGAGTTAAACTGATTATTAGAGGGTTGTTTGATATAACTTGGCTCATTTTTAGGAGAAATATCTGAAGTATTTTATATAAAAAACAGATGAAATTAAATTTATAAGCTACCTGTATTGGGGATAAGAGCATCTGTCGTCCTCTTTCCTGGGCGCCTCCACGGCTGCCATCTTTTTCCAGCAGAGCAAGATGGTGTCATATCCAATGTTGGTTCAAGGGAAATCCTACTTGCACACTTAAGCACACTCATTGCCCCTAGAGAGAAAATCTGATCTGTAAGAGATATCACTATCATCATTATAATAATAGTAATGCTTTCAATATATTTTATTTGTGTTTATAAATATCAAATCTGATTGAATGCTACATACATACATATTTGTAAGATAATAATCCAGAATAAAATTGATTGTAAAAGAGAGACGGTTTATGTAACTTTGCTTGACTTAAGCTTTGATACCCAAGGGAGAAGCTTCTAGTTAAGTCAGCCAACCTCCATTTTACTTAATCCTTTAAATGGGATTGATTTTCTAATGCTTTAAGGTACATATAATTGATAAACTGGTATCTATACCTGTTATATTTTATATACCTTCTATTTTCACAAATACTTATTAGGAATTTAATCAAAAAAAAATGTTTCTGCACATAATCAGGAAAGTGTGATGTTTTGCATATGAAGATTAGCACGGATTTGATTGCAATAATTGATTGAAACATATGCCACCTAAGTTAGAAACCAACCAATAATAGTAAAGAATTCATAAAATCTTACACTCACCACAATCCTTTCCTTTATTGTAGGGGCCTACTTGTATTAATTCTGTTTCTAAACAAAGTAAAACATTATATTAGCGTACATTTCAGTACAAAGATGAAACTTTGCTCACATCATCAACAGTAGACTTACCTGTATCTTCTCAATTGATCCATCAGTGGCAATGGGGCAACCACTATTACATGTGGCATGCAATTCATTCAACAAGGATGACTTCTTTTGTCAATCTGGATTCCTTGAAATAGCAAAATGCGTAAGAATTATACGAATACAGTTTTAAGATGAAATGAAGAAGAGAAGTGGAACTAAATCTAAAGGCATAAGGTACAGTGTTATTATCTAAGCCATAATCTAAACATAACCCTTGGCTCTTCCTAATACCCATGATCTAATCCCATTCTTAATCCTATATAAACCCTCAGTTCTTCCCAAATCTCCATTATCTACTCCTTCCCATCCACTCGAACTGAATAAATAACAGGATATACATGCATACAGTTCAATATTATTAACAGTTATATAAAATATAAAGTAAGAAATAAAATATCTAAGATGAATAAGACATATAGATGCTCAATTCCTTCCTGCTAGAGGATGGAGTTGATCATCTACAACTCCAAGTACAAGCATAAATAATAATATCGCATGAAAAGTCATTACTCCTGAAAAAGAGGATTCATAGTGTTAAACAAAAATGATAATAAAGTAAACAAATCTCAGATGAGATAAAAAAATGAAAATATTGTTCACTCATGATACATTTTGGAATTATAGCCAAAATTTAGTAATTATGGTTGTATAGTATGGTACAGCAATAATGAAATTTTTGAATTTTGTAACTACTTATGTGAAAATAAATTAGATAAGTGAAAGCACATAATGCCACAAGCAGATTATGAAATTGAAGAAAATGGCTCTGCTGAACACTGATATATGCTTTAAAAATGTGCACACATAATAATAAGTTTGCTGTCAAGTAATTTTAAAGGATAAAGATCCTGGGATATCTGCACCTAGAAAGATATGAAAAAATATTTGTATTAATGAATAATATGAGCAAGTAAGAAAATAAGTTATTAACAGTATTCACCATTAATATTCATGTATAACCTACATATATATCAATAAAGTAAACTTGTTTTTTCCAGCTCTCCACTTGTTATATACACAAGATACATTTACTCAGTATCTTCGTATCATCATGAGGAGCATGTAACGTTAAGATCAAATGTAACTTTTCTTTCTTGACTCTAAAATACGAGGAAACCTAAAATATTCTTTGCATACGGTAGAATTTTAGTTTAATAGTTACTAGCAGTTGCCTACTGTCTGCTCCGTAGGCAGGTTAGTTCCCTTACATTTGATGGGGCAGCATCGAAAGTTATTCGAGGCCTTCGTCAAAGATTCCGAAAAAGTAGATAATTTCAGAGACCACAAAATCGGGACCTCACCCTCAGCAGTGAGATCAACTGATAAAGACTTGACAATGTTAAATGATGTGCAAGCAATAGGTAAGCGACGTTTGTCATCCCAAAAGAAAACGTTTCCCACTGCCCTCATTTTCCTGATTTTTTCAGTTTTTTGCCCGTTTTGCTCCTCCAAACTCAACCAAAAAATTTAAATTTTTTCACGTCTGTGCGTGCAGGCCATCTGCCTCCAGCGCACTAAAAATCGTTGTGGGAGATTGAATTTAGACTCAGATTTTGCTAAAAGTGTTACATCCCTTTTTTGAGGACAGACGGACGGACACAATTCTGTCTTAATATATATAGGATTCTCAAAATGTAACATTCAAATAAATTCTGTAATACTGTCATCTATAATTAAGAGAGCAGAAGCAATGAAGTAAGAAAATCTTTCTTAATACAAATCCGAGGAAATCAATTAAATTATCAGTATTGTTGATAAATGAACTTGTCCAAATATCACAAAAAATAAAATCTGAACAGCAGTTGCATTTAATTATATAAATACATGTAATGTATTGTAAGTAAAATTTGATAAAAACTACTACCCTACAGGGAAGTTTATGAGCAGAATCTCAAATAAATGTTTAATTCCCTGATATATATTTGGGTATAAATTTGCAATTACATCATTAAACATTTGCAAACTACTTCTCAAAGGTATACACAGATGTCATACCCAATGATTTACCTGAGATTAGTCGTTACAGTGGTGAAATTTTACCCGGTGACGAAACCTTTACTAAGGATCTATGTTGTTTATTAAAATGTTTTGATGAATTCGAGGTATATTTTGAAGTTCCACCACGGAAAATTCTTGCGTGGCAGTAGTTACACACGGAAATTTCTTCATATATAGGATCAATATGAAAATGATTCCACACTATCGACATTACAACGCTCAGGAGAAGTGGAGGTAAATTTCTAGATTCACACAGTTTGCGTTTCTTTTTAACCCACTAGATTTAGCCCGTTTTCGATGATATTTTCAGGGATGATACTTCAAACATTGCGGCTTATAATACACATTATAGTGAGGGTACATTTCTAGGTTCACACGGTTTGCGTTTTAACTGTGTGAAACTAGAAATTTACCGAAGTCGACGACAACGTTGTGCACCTAAAAAACAGATGTATCATTAACGTCACTACGGGACTACGGCATAGAAGAAACGGTCATTACGCTGATTCGAATGTATTTAGTTCTTGCGATTACATGGTGCGAAAATTCAAATGACTGTTGGAAGCACGGTCGTATATAAATTTATGGTTTGAAGTTGTACTGGAATCGGAATCAATTTTTTACCTTGGTAAATACTCATTTTCGATTCCGATTCTTGGCATAGAATCGAAGAATCGTATCGACCCATCACTAGTTTGTGGAAGAATTCAATTGGTTAGGGAATGTGTTCATCTGTGTTCATTTTGAGATAACATCAGCGGAAAACGTATGACTGACTGAATTCACACCAACACTCTTGCTGTAATCTCCATACATTTACTCGGTTTGGCTGAATATTCTATCATAGATGTATTTATTAGTGAATGAATGCGTTGTTCTCGTTAAGGGAAACATTTACAATGAATAAATTCCAAAGAAACTGTTAGCTTCATCTCTTCAATCAAAGGATAACATGAATAGCGAAGCAACTATTCCCAAAATCAGTGAACGGAATGGCAATTCTACCCGTGCCAGTAATGGAATTTCCTGTCCTAAATCGCTATGATCGCAGCCCTCAATACTTTAAATCGAATACGGTAAACATCTTAAAATTTGCATTTACATCATTAAACATTTGCAAACTATTTCTAAGTCTGATGAATCTGAATCTGATGTCTAAAATCTGATGATTACAAATAAATCTCCTGATCCAGATAATCTATCATCTCTTCTCCCAAAAGAATATGCTGACTCCTTAGTTTACCCCCTATTTATTATTTTCAACTAGTCACTCACTAGTGTGGTTTTCCCTGAAGCACTGAAATCTTCCTTTGCCATTCCAATATACAAAAATGGTAACAAGCATGATGTAAAAAAATATTGACATTGTAGATAAATTATTTATTTGTTGCTCAGTTTCATGAAAAGGATTTCATGGTTTATGGTATCAAAAGCTTTGCTAAGGTCGAAGAAGGTCCACAGGACAAATTCATTATTATTAAAAGAAGAGATAATCTGCTGAATAAGTAGCAGTGTTGATCAGTTATTTCTAAATCCATGTTGAGATTGGTGAAAATTATTTAAATATTTCATCAGACGAGGGTTAAGTGTTTTTTTCCAGGATTTTGGAGAAAGCTGGTAGAGTTGAGATGGGCCGATAGTTACAAGAATCTGTGCATGATCCTTTTTTATGGACTGGAGTAACATGAGTAAGTTTTAGGATATGGGAAGTGGCCTTCATGTATGGAAGAGTTAAAAATGCTAGATATTGGGAAAGCAAACAAAGATGCAGCCTGCTTGATGATGGCCATAGGTATCTCATCAAAACCTCACGACCAACTTTTTTTGAAAGAAAGAAATACCTTTAAGATATCATTAGGGACTTATAGGAGTAAAAATATTGATTGAGCCACAGATATTGATTGGGAAGCCTGTAAGTTTGGCCGAAGAGATGAAAGGCAGAAGTGATGATTAAAATTGTTAGCAATGTCTAAGGGATTGGAGACAAGGAGTAAGTTGACACTATGAGGAAACTGCAAAACAGTTTTGGCATTGGAGAGATTTTTGATGATTATTAGATTGGAGTAAATTGAAACTCCACTGCCTCTATTAACAGATCTACAAAAATAAGATATCAATTTATGGCCACTTATTGCACATCGAGCTAACTCACAGTTCTTTAGCCAATGTTCGGCAAGAATTAATATGTTTGTCTGCAGCTCAGATAGGAGTACCTCCAGATAATCAGTTTTGTTCCTAAGTGACTTATATTCGTAAACAAGATAATAATAGTAATGGTTTATTTACAGCCAATTTTAATCCCTAATCTTATTTGAGTTGGCGCTTGGCACCTCTGCATTTATATTTGATCTCAGCTGTTTGAAATACAATAATGTAAGGTGAGGGAATTACAAATTAAGACACAAGGAGACTTTTTCCATGTTCCCTAGAAGAATATGTTAAAACAACTAGTCATGGAAAGGCAGTCTCCTACTTTGATAAACATGGATGCCTTGAGGAAAAGGATTATGAGCATTTGATTGAAAAGGGAGTGAGACCCTCATGGAGATTCATACTGGTTATTGTTGCACTAAATACCATAGATAACTCATGCAATTAGTTATCTTAATTTCATATTATATATTTTATTCTATATAATATATATTCTATCTATATTAATGATTTTCTAATTCATTTTCTATTCAATATTTGATATCATACCCTAACATAAGTAAATTCTTTTGATTTGCTTTACAAGAAAGGCTAATTTTGCATAATTCTTGCTGACTGATCTGTAATCTATTTAATAAAAAATGCTTGGTTCTTTCAAATTATAGTTCACATGTATAGTATACAGGAATACCTCGATTATCGCGGTTATTGTTGCCACGAAAAATACCGCAATAATCGAATCCGTGATAATCGGGATAGATGATGCATGTAAAATGGGTGATCGTTGCCAAGGATTTTCAAATCTATTTATTAAATTTTGTATATGAGTTAAAAAAGAAAGGTTCATTTAGAAAAACAAGATTATTCTTTAATATTAATTTACATATAAGGAGTACGTACATACAATTATTCTTTCCTGGATAAAAACTGGTGTAGATTTGCCTGGTAGAATCTTTTCTTTCTTTTTTCTTCGTATAAAACTCGATAGCAATGGATGGAGTTTTCAATTTCATGACGAACTTTCATTGATCGCTCGAGATTAGGATCGCTGTTTAAGATTTTATCTTTGAAGATTTCAGCAACTCGAAAAACTTCGTCCATTTCTTTGAGGGTAAATTCCTTTGCTGGCACGTCAATTTGTTCGTCATCATCATCCATTTGATCATCATAAGCACGTTCTCTCTCGAGGTCAATTAGGTCTTCATCATCCAGTTCCTTATCATGTAACTGAAGCAGGTCCTGAACATCACCTTTTTCGATTTCGGTTAGTCCTAGATCGAAGCCAAACTTAGTTATGTCATTGATAGCACGGGTTACTTCATCATTAAATCCTTTAAAACCATTTCCACAATTGGGAATAATCTTTTGCCACGCCGCTTTAAGGTTGCTAGATGTTACTTCACTCCATGCTTCCTTGACATTCTCAATGCAATTTTTTATATTGTAAGCCTTCCAGAATTCTGTCAAAGTCATAGCTTCATCTCCTGTAGTCATTTTTATTGCTTGGGAAAAAGTTCTTTGTAGGTAATACGCCTTAAAGGATGCAATTACACCTTGATCCATTGGCTGGATGATGGAAGTGGTATTAGGTGGTAAATAAATAACTTCTACATTTTTGCACAAGTCATTCAGTGCTGTTGGATGACTAGGTGCATTATCTAATATCAACAAGATTTTAAAATCGAGATTCAATGACTTGCAGTACCTTTCAGCTTCAGGACAAAAACAGTTTTTAAACCAATCCTCAAACATAGTTTTTGTCATCCACGCTTTTTTATTGGATCTCCAATGAACAGGAAGAAAATTTTTATCCAAACTTCTAAGGGGGCGAGGATTTTGTGAACGATAAATAAAGAGAGGCTTCATCTTATAATCTCCAGAAGCATTGCCACATAGTAAAAGTGTTACACGCTCCTTTGAAACCTTGTAACCAGGCTGTGATTTTTCATTTTTTGCTAAAAATGTTTTAGTGGGCATTTTTTTCCAAAACAAGCCTGTTTCGTCAGCATTAAATATCTGAGCATCGGTATAATTACCTTCTTCAATGATCTGTTGCAATTTACCAGGAAAACTAGCTGCTGCTTTTTCGTCAGCACTTGCAATTTCACCTTGTACACGAACACTATGAATGCCTGATCGCTTTTTGAACCGATCAAACCACCCTGAACTTGCAGAGAATGTTTCTTCCATTACTGTCGCCGAACCATTTTCACTTTCTAATTGTTTTCTTTTTAAGGTTTCAAACAAATTCAATGCTTTTGTTTCTATAGTCATTTGACTAAGAGGAATTCTCTTTTGGTTACAATCTTCTATCCACACTGACAATAGTGTTTCCATTTCAATCATAAGTTGGCTTCTGTTTCTCGTAGTTTGGGACCCAGATGAGGTCGATGCACTTTGTCCTTGTTGCTTATAGTTTGTAGAATGTTCTAAAATATGGCGAACAGTTGATTCATTTAGACCATACTCTCTTGCAATTTTGGCTTTAGTTATGCCTGCTTCATACTTATTTATCATATGCAACTTATCTTCTAAACTTATCACTCTACGTTTCTTCTTTAAAGCTGCAGACTTGATATCACCCTTGTTTATTTTAGCATTCATTGTAGGGGTAAATAAGAAAAGAAATAAATATCCACAATTACTTCAGTGAAATGGGGACAGTTACTAGTGAGTGGTGAGCAGACGCCATCAGAAAAAAGCCAAGCACTACAAGAGGTAGTGCTACCTGGACAGTGGTGACTCGAACTATAAGTAATGTAGTGGGCTCCATCTCGCGTCCGCGATAATTCGAATTTTGAGCGCAATAATTGGAATTTTGGTATCAAATTATAAACCGCGATAAATCGAGAATCGCAATAATCGAAACCGCGATAATCGAGGTATTCCTGTAGTTGTTATTTTAAGAATAGTTTGTTTAATAATTTCTATTATGTAAAATTATTAATTTTGTTATATCACTTTATTCTCATAAATACAACTGTTTAAAACAAATGCTACTGTAAATATTAATCAATAACACAAAATATTATGTCTTTTGAATGGGAGTGGAGCCACCAAGTGATTGGATCTTCTATGCAAAGTGCATGTGAAAAGCCATTTAATCCAGCATTCAAGAGGTTTGTATGTTAACATTTCTTTGAGATTCTGCTCATAAACTTCCCTGTAGGGTAGTAGTTGTTATCAAATTTTACTTACAATACATTACATGTATTTAATTAAATGCAACTGCTGTTCAGGTTTTATTTTTTGTAATATTTGGACAAGTTCATTTATCAACAACACTGATAATTTAATTGATTTTCTCAGATTTGTATTAAGAAAGATTTTCTTATGTCATTGCTTCTGCTCTCTTAATTATAGATGACAGTATTACAGAATTTATTTGAATGTTACATTTTGAGAATTATTATTAAACTTAAATTCTACCGTATGCAAAGAATATTTTAGGTTTCCTCATATTTTAGAGTCAAGAAATAAAAGTTACATTTGATCTTAACGTTACATGCTCCTCATTATGATGATGTGAAGATACTGAGTAAATGTATCTTGTGTGTATAACAAGTGGAGAGCTGGAAAAAACAAGTTTACTTTATTGATATATGTGTAGGTTATATGTGAATATTAATGGTGAATACTGTTAATAACATATGTTCTTACTTGCTCATATTATTCCTTATTACAAATATTTTTTCATATCTTTCTAGGCGCAGATATCCTAGGATCTGTATCCTTTAAAATTACTTGACAGCAAACTTATTAGTATGTGTGCACATTTTTAAAGCATATATCAGTTTTCAGTAGAGCCATTTTCTTCAATTTAATAATCTGCTTGTGGCATTAAGTGCTTTCACTTATCTAATTTTTTTCACATATGTAGTTACAAAATTCAAACATTTCATTATTGCTGTACCATACTATACAACCATAATTACTAAATTTTGGCTATAATTCCAAAATGTATCATGAGTGGACAATATTTTCACGTTTTTATCTCATCTGAGATTTGTTTACTTTATTATCATTTTTGTCTAACACTATGAATCCTCTTTTTCAGGAGTAATGATTTTTCATGCGATATCATTATTTATGCTTGTACTTGGTATTGAAGATGATCAACTCCATCCTCTAGCAGGAAGGAATTGAGCATCTATATGTCTTATTCATCTTAGATATTTTATTTCTTACTTTATATTTTATATAACTGTTAATAATACTGAACTGTATGCATGTATATCCTGTTATTTATTCAGTTCGAGTGGATGGGGAGGACTAGATAATGGAGATTTGGGAAGAACTGAGGGTTTATATAGGATTAAGAATGGGATTAGATTATGGGTATTAGGAAGAGCCAAGGGTTATGTTTAGATTATGGCTTAGATAATAACACTGTACCTTATGCCTTTAGATTTAGTTCCGCTTCTCTTCTTCATTTCATCTTAAAACTGTATTCGTATAATTCTTACGCATTTTGCTATTTCAAGGAATCCAGATTGACAAGAGAAGTCATCCTTGTTGAATGAATTGCATGCCATATGTAATAGTGGTTGCCCCACTGCCACTGATGGATCAATTGAGAAGATACAGGTAAGTCTACTGTTGATGATGTGAGCAAAGTTTCATCTTTGTACTGAAATGTACGCTAATATAATGTTTTACTTTGTTTAGAAGCAGAATTCATGCAAGTAGGCCCCTACAATAAAGGAAAGGATTGTGGTGAGTGTAAGATTTTATGAATTCTTTACTATTATTGGTTGGTTTCTAACTTAGGTGGCATATGTTTCAATCAATTATTGCAATCAAATCCGTGCTAATCTTTATTGGCAAAACATCACACTTTCCTGATTATGTGCAGAAACATTTTTTTAATTAAACTCCTGATAAGTATTTGTGAAAATAGAAGGTATATAAAAGATAACAGGTATAGATTAATATTCCAGTTTATCAATTATATGTTCCTTAAAGCATTAGAAAATCAATCCCATTTAAAGGATTAAGTAAAATGGAGGTTGGCTGACTTAACTAGAAGCTTCTCCCTTGGGTATCTAAGCTTAAGTCAAGCAAAGTTACATAAACCGTCTCTCTTTTGCAATCAATTTTTTTCTGGATTATTATCTTACAAATATGTATGTATGTAGCATTCAATCAGATTTGATATTTATAAACACAACTAAAATATATTGAAAGTATTACTATTATTATAATGATGATAGTGATATCTCTTACTGATCAGATTTTCTCTCTAGGGGCAATAGTGGATAAGTGTGAAAGTAGGATTTCCCTTGCGCCAACATTGGATATGACACCATCTTGCTCTGCTGGAAAAAGATGACAACAGATGCACTTATCCCCAATATAGGTAGCTTATAAATTTATTTAATCTGTTTTTTATATAAAATACTTCAGATATTTCTCCTAAAAATGAGCCAAGTTATATCAAACAACCCTCTAATAGTCAGTTTAACTCTTGATCGTCCATGTACAAATGAGTATTTTCAAAAGAGACGTGAAGTCCATGTGAAAAGTGTCACTAAAAGATAAGTACTTGAGGTGGCATTGAGTATTACTGATCATCGATTGTCTCTTTAGGGGCATCTGTGGATATGAGGGAGAAGATAATGACAACCCAAGAAGTGCTGAAGAAAGAAGATAAAAAGCTTGGTTATTCCTGATACAGGTAACATTCAATTTGATTGAACATACCTTTTCTAATTTTTGTTGATAACTCTCTATGCACAAATTTCAATGCTTTAGAATTCTATTTGCAGTAAAGGGCATTGGATATAAAATCATTTAAAATCGATTTAAATTTCATTTGTGGTCTTTACTACGTATATTGGCCTAATAATATTAATGGCTGTATGTACGGAAATTATTCATCAGTGACTATGCAATGTGTCAATGTTCAGAAAAACGAAATCCACTTTTGTATTCTTTGCCAGCTTTTTTCGCTTTTTTCATAGCACATAAAACTTTGCAATAGCTAGGTTGTCTTTTCAATATCAAATATTAAATTTCAACCATAAGGTCCGTTCCCTTTGGAAACAATTTTGTGAACTTTATCATTCCTTACATAGGAGTATTTATTCTCTAATTGAAACATTTGACTAAAACAATATCCGAACTTATACCATGCTTAAGAAAAAGACAGTATTTTCAATCAAGGCAAAATTATTAAGAAATCTTTGAAAGTTATTGTTTTTAATTTTCTTGGACAGTGTCAATGCATGAAATAATAAATTTCCCAATGATAATAGTGAAGAATAAAATAAAACCAGAAGAAAAAGTACTGTACTTTCAGAGTAAGTACAACTGAATCTTAAATTCAATATGAACAGAATCAAGTTCTCATATTTTGTCAATAAAAGATAAAAGTTGCCAAGTATAGTGCAAGCATCCAGAATGTGATATATAGAAGCAGGAGGTAGTTTAAAATGATAATTTGGGTAAAACTATTTATGGTTGATTCTTCAACGGGGATATTTAATTTCATATATACCAGTGTAATAACCTTGATCGTAACAAATGCTTCATAATTGTTGGTGAATAGCGAATACCACATTTTCCAAACCAATATATCAAGAAATGTAAGATACAATTAAGTCTACAAAGCCGCTCCAACTCAATATTCAGTCTCATATACTTTGAATAAAACATTTCTTCAACTGAGAATATATAATTATACTCTAAGATCACATTAACCCGCCGTTACTCGCGCAGGGTGTTTCTACACCCCAGCCGTTTTCAATCAGCATCTATTTTTTAACGCTTAGGTTTATTGACCCCTTCTTCTCAGGAGCTTTTCTGCAAAAATCGTG
The DNA here is from genome assembly GCA_947579665.1 of Sympetrum striolatum. Taxonomy (NCBI): domain Eukaryota; kingdom Metazoa; phylum Arthropoda; class Insecta; order Odonata; family Libellulidae; genus Sympetrum; species Sympetrum striolatum. The sequence continues at coordinate 63,889,544 of OX388351.1, read as the reverse complement.
ATTTTCTTGCCATTTCTTGCAGAGATATGACGCTTTTCATTTGATAATACTCCTATTTTTGGTTAATTTTCCGAAGTTCATGTTTTATTGATTCTTTTATGGGTTATTATTAGAAGTTTTATGTTTTTATTCGTGTGTTCAATGATCACTAAGTAAATGTTATAATTCATGAATGTTATTGGTAAGTACGTTGATGTAATTTTATCTCACTTGTAATCTCTAATAATCCCTCTCACTATTTAGCTCCGCGAATCTTTCCAAGGCGAGGTTTCAGTTCTCAGGCCTGTTACAGAATTTGAGATAATATTAATTAGAAATTAAAAGATAAGGAATTTATTTATTGTATTTGTTATAATGAATAAATGAAATATTACGGAGCGGACACCGTTGTCCCCTTTGGCAATAGAGCGTCGCCCTCAGCGCAAAGGAAGACCAAGCCCCTTTCTTTTCTGAGGGAGCGCGGCCTTCTTTATTGCCCCCTACTGTTTGTTCTGAGGGCACGTAGGTCTTACTTTTACGAGACATAACAATAAGGATTTATTTCTTCGGTCGCATGGCTAAAATAAATGTCGATTGACCGCGTTGAAGAAGAAACAGGGACAGTCCTTCTTGGGGTAACGAAACTCTGTACCCGAAGACCGGGGTGGAAAGATTTGGTCTCTCATTCTATTTTGCGGTGCCTCATAGATTTGACATAAGCGATAAGTTAGTGTTCGAGTTTGTGCGATAAGTTTACTCGGTGAAGAAATGCAAGGTAAAGGATGGAATGACTTTACCATTCTCCTGTGCTCTTCTATACCATTAGGAAAGTGTTTCTTCGTAAGTTTATCCATCTCCTCCTCCAAGCTCCTGGTTACTATTTAGTAAGTGAGACTGTCTTATATCTCAATTATAACATTCTTTCGTCCCTGTAGATGAGCAATTGATTCCTTTTCGAGGCAGATGTTCTTTCCGTCAATATCTACCCAACAAACCGGCCAAGTATGGGATAAAGATTTTCGCTCTTGTGGATGCTGGAGTATGTTATACCAAAAACTTAGAAGTTTATGCTGGGTTTCAGCCAGATGGTCCTTATAAACACAGCAAAGTCCCAAGGACGTCGTAAAACGGATTATCGGTCCGATTGTGGGGACAGGGAGGAACGTGACTGCCGACAATTGGTTTCTAAGCGTGCCACTTTTAGAGGATTTACTCCAGGAAAAGTTGACGCTAGTCGGGACCATCCTAAGAATAAAAAGGAACTCACTCCAAAAATTGTAGAAGTAAAAAAGCAGCTTGTTTCTCTTCAGGAAAAACATGACCCTGGTATCATATGTCTCAAAAAGAAAAGGAATGTGTTCATCATTTCAAATATGCACAAAGAAAACAGCATTGATGCGTCCACGGGCAAGAAACAGAAGCAACAGAGGTAATAACATTTTATAATTCGACAAAAGGTGGCGTCGATACTGTAGATGAAATGTGTGGCAAGAAATATTTGAAGATGGTTGTTAGCAATATTTTACTATTTGCTAAACACTTCGGGTATACATTTTTTTATCGTATATAGAAGCATATATCCAGATATCGGGATAAATAGGAGGATTTTCCTCAGAGAAATCGCTAAGGGGTTGACAAAACCCTTTATCATAAAGAGGGCCTCTCAAAAAACTTGCCAAAGGAACTAAAAAGAAAAGCAGAAAAATTTGGAGAGCCATCGACATCAGAGTCTCTAAAGAAGATTATAAAAGGAGGTCCTGGGCATTGTGTTTTATGTCCCAGGAATAAGGACATAAAAACTAAACTGCATTGGCAAGTACCATTATTTCCAATTTCATTCTGTAAAAGTAATAAACCCTGCAAGGTACAAAAATGAACTTTACGTGCATTCCTTATGAAAACGTATAATGGAGTCCTGGGTTCGAACCCGAGCCTTCATAGAGATGAGAAGACTTTTCATGGGGCTTTCAGCTTATTGGAAATACAAACGAACAAAAGATAGTTTTTCATTATGTATGATAATTTAAGGTTATATTTTCCTGTGTATGTATGTGTTTAAAATTATGGATAAAAATAACTAGGTTGCAAATGATGTCTCTTGATGTTAGCTCAACCATTGTATTGTTGATGCTGGAGGCAAATACTTTTATTAATGACCAAATAGTTTTGGCTGCTTTTTATAGCCATTGACAGATGCCTCCATCAACAGCATTAGATGAGCAGTGTTATGATTATTTTTGCCTGGCAAAACTTGTATCTTTTCAGTATGTAGGATTTTTTAGATAACCATGCACATTAGTTGCGGCTGAACATGGTGTGGGCAACAGTCAGAGGAAGTTCCAAGGAAGGCAAAGAATGCGACTTGCAGCCAATCAGCCATAAGAATATCCTGCAGCAGAAGAGTTGCTGAGTGTGTCTGGAGTGGGACCGAAGATGAAAGAGCAAATCTGGCAACTGATTGTTTAAACAGAATCTGGATTTATCAAAGGTGAGCACCTAGGTTTATTTTGAGATAAAAAGATTAGATATAAGTTAGCTAAGTAAGGTTAGGAAAATAACCCTTGGCTCATGTAGGTTATTATATAAGGTAATATAAAATGGATCTATTTGGGATTATAATATAATTGGGAAAAAAAGAATGATAGAAGCATTTTATGGAGAGAAAGTAAAACAAAGTAAAGTTTAATAAAAATTGATCTTCATGCTAAAAAAGGGGGTAGTGTATAAATATGGAAAGGGGTATGTTTAGAATGGAAGGGGATGAGGGAGGACCCTTGGGTACTGGGGAAGGTGACATTGTGGGGAGTGGGGGAAGTAGGAGGGGGAGATCAGATATGGGGAGGGGAGGCTCTGGAGGGAGAAGTGCTGAGAGGGGGGGGCAATAACTGGGAGAAGGAGGGGTATGTAGTGTGCTAGAAGGGGTAAGAGGGAGGGGAAAGAGGGTGGAAATAACTGGGATAGGATCGAGCGAGTGAAATCATTTCCTCAAAAATTCATGAAATTTAATAATAAAAATTAACTACATTTCTTTTACTTGGCCATTTATTTTTCTGTCTAATTTGCATGATTTTTACTAGTAACCAGGGACAAATTGTATACATTCTGCTTTAAACTCACAGTACCTCTAAAACAAACACCAATAGAAAGAAGATGTACCAAGAAGAGCAAACCAATTGTCAATATAAATACAGGAATAATTCAAATCATTTGCGATTGTTTTTGGTGATATCGGCAAATAATTGAGAATCAGGGATATGATTCCTATTGTTAAAATATTGGATGATGATATTTTCATGTAAATGGATAACAAATAAATGGCCAAGTAAAAGAAATGTAGTTAATTTTTATTATTAAATTTCATGAATTTTTGAAGAAAGATTGCGAGGAAAACTTGCGAGCATTTCTTATCGCTACTGATTACATCGCTTAAATGCGATAACTCCCATAATTTTGAATTTCTACTTTTGCTTGGATTACGTTACCTCATTCCACGTTTATAAACATATATAAAGACATTATTTTTCCTCAACGGGATCTGAAAACATTGAAATTAAATTAAATCCTATTCAAGAAAGAGGTAAGAGTTCACTTTGATTTTGCAACATAATGGTCAATTTATGATTGCGATTTAATTACACTGATCCGCCGCTTACATTTTTAATAGGATAATAATTTTCTTCACAATTTTACAGTTAATTTAACATCAGAGTGTTAGCTACAAAGTGTTAAGTAATTTAATTATAGAACAACCAACGCCATTTTAAAGAATAAATTAGAAGTTGATTCATGAAAGGACGTGTTCTAATTAGATTAACTACTTTACATTGTAATTCGTTTGCGGTGTTTATTTATTCATTCGTTTATTTGATAGTTGCTATGATTTCACTCGCTCGATCCTATCCCAGTTATTCCCCCCCTCTTTCCCCTCCCTCTTACCCCTTCTAGCACACTACATACCCCTCCTTCTCCCAGTTATTGCCCCCCCCTCTCAGCACTTCTCCCTCCAGAGCCTCCCCTCCCCATATCTGTTCTCCCCCTCCTACTTCCCCCACTCCCCACAATGCCACCTTCCCCAGTCCCCAGGGGTCCTCCCTCATCCTCTTCCATTCTAAACATACCCCTTTCCATATTTATACACTACCCCCTTTTTTAGCATGAAGATCATTTTTTATTAAATTTTACTTTGTTTTACTTTCATTCCATAAAATGCTTCTATCATTCTTTTTTTCCCAATTATGTTATAATCCCAATTAGATCCTTTTTATATTACCTTATATAATAACCTAATCCCCCTAAATGAGCCAAGGGTTATTTTCCTAACCTTACTTATATCTAATCTTTTTATCTCTGTCTAATTTGCATGATTTTTACTCGCAACCAGGGACAAATTGTATACATTCTGCTTTAAACTCACAGTACCTCTAAAACGAACACCAATAGAAAGAAGATGTACCAAGAAGAGCAAACCAATTGTCAATATAAATACAGGAATAATTCAAATCATTTGCGATTGTTTTCGGTGATATCGGCAAATAATTGAGAATCAGGGATATGATTCCTATTGTTAAAATATTGGATGATGATATTTTCATGTAACTGGATAACATACCTGAAAAGATTTACGGAGTTAAATATTGGACTAAAGGCATCTTTTTTGGCACCCAGGCACCCAGATTTTAATTGAAGTTTTCCTGGGAAAAAGACAATTTAGATCAACATTTTGATACTTCTCGTCCAATTCTCCAAAAAAAAGGCAAAGTAGCGCCCAAAAAACGGAAATTTTCGCTAAAACTCATAATACTTGATGATTTATTCGAACTTTTCCGGAGAAAAAGACGTTTTAGTTGAATATTTAATATTTCTCGCTGAATTCTTCAAATTGAGTACAACCTGACTAGGTTTACTCGAACAAAGGCAAAATAGCATCAAAAAACTGAAATTTTCGCTAAAAATCATATAATTGATCATGTTTTCTAACTTTTCCTGATAAAAAGACGATTTAGTCCAATATTTTGATAATTCTCGTTGAATTCAGCAAAACGAGTACATACGCGATAAGGTTTGCTCGAAAAAATCCAAAATTCCAAAAAAGACGTTTTAGGTCGATATGCTTATATTTTTCGTTGAGTTCTTCATATAAAGTACGAACTCGACTAGGTTTCTCGAGAAAAGGCAAAATTGCTCCAAAAAACTTAAAATTTCGCTAAAATTCCTAGTAATGAATGATTTTCATCGAAGTTTTACAGGGATAAAGACGATTTAGATGAACATTTTAATACTTCTCGTTGAATTCTTCAAATAAGAAGCTAACGCAATAAGGTTTACTCAAAAAAGGCAATGTAGCGCCCAAATATCTGAAAATTACGCAAAAGGTCTTACTTATTGATGATTTTTTCGATTTTTTCAGGAGAAAAAGATAATTTAGTTCAATATTTTGATACATCTCGTTGAATTATTCAAATCCATTAAAAAAAGGCGATAAGGCTTACTCGAAAAAAGGCAAAATAGCCCAAAAAAACTAACATTTTCGCTAAAAATCATAAAATTTGATGATTTTTTCGATTTTGTTAGGAGAAAAAGATAACTTAGGGCAAAAATTTTTAGTTCTCGCTGAATTCTTCAAATCGAGTAAAAATTCGTCTAGGTTTACTCGAAAAAAGGCAAAATAGCGCAAAAAAATTAAAATTTCGCTAAAATTCCTGGTTATTGATAATTTTCATCGAAGCTTTACAGGGAAAATGACAATTTAGATCAACATTTTAATACTTCTCGTTGAATGCATCAAATAAGAAGCTAATGCGATAAGGTTTACTCAAAAAAGGCAAAGTAGCGCCCACAAATCTGAATATTTCGCAAAACTTATTACTTATCATTTTTTCGATTTTTTCAGGAGAAAAAGATTATTTAGTTTGACATTTTGAGTCTACTCGTTGAATTATTCAAATCCAATACAAACGCGATAAGTCTTACACGTGAAAAAGCAATATATCCCCAAAAAACTGAAATTTTCGCTAAAAATCATCATAATGGATGATTTTTTCGATTTTGTCAAGAGTAAAAGATAATTTCGTTCAACAATTTAATAGTTCTCGCTGAAATCTTATAATCGAGTACAAATTCGACTAGGTTTACTAGAGAAAAGACAATATAGCGCAAAAAACTGAAAAAAGACTATTTAGATAAACATTTTGATACTTGTTACATTTTGATACTCGTTGAATCTTTCAAAAAGGAAGCTAACGCAACGAGAAGAATCAAAATATTAAACTAAATTATCTTTTTCTCATGAAAAATTCGAAAAAATCATCAATAAGTAAGACACACTTTGCGAAAGTTTCAGATTTTTGGGCGCTATTTGCCTTTTTTGAGTAAACCATACCGCGGTAGCATCTTATTTGAAGAAGTCAACCTGAAGTATGAAAATTTTGATCTAAATTGTCTTTTTCCCTGGAAAACATCGATGAAAATCATCAATAGCTAAGAATATTAGCGAAATTTTCAGATTTTATGCGCTATTTTGCTTTTTTTCGAGTAAACTTATTTAAATTTATGCTCGATTTGAAGAATTCAGCAAGAACTATTAAGTAATTGAACTTAAACCTCTTTATCTCCGGAAAAATTTGAGAAAATCATCAATTATTTTGATTTTCAGCGAAAATTTCAGTTCTTTGGGGCAATTTTGCCTTTTTTGTTAGACGTATCGCCCTTTTTTACTGGATTTGAATAATTCAACTAGAAGTATCAAAAGGTCGATATAAATTGCCTTTTTAGATTTTAATTTTAGTTTTTAAGATTTCAGAGAGAACTATTAATTTATTGAGTAAATTACCTTTTTCTCCAGAAAAATTCGAAAATATCATCAATTACTATGATTTTTAGCAAAATATACTGTTTATTTGGGGCTCTTTTGCCTTTTTTCGAGTAAGCCTTATTGCCTTTTTTTTTACTGGATACGAATAATTCAACGAGAAACATCAAAATGTCGATATAAATTGTATTTTCCCTTAGAAAAATTCGATAAAATCATCAATAACTAGGAATTTTAGCGAAATTTTCAATTTTTTGGCGCTATTCTGCCTTTTTTTACTCGATTTGAAGAATTCAGCGAGAATTTGAAATGAATGAACTAAAATGTCTTTTTCTCCAGAAATATTTGAAAAAATCACCAATTTGTATGATTTTTAGCGATGTTTTCTTATTTGTGGTCGCCATTTTTCCTTTTTTTTTGAAAAAAACCTAATCGCGCTAGCTTCTAAAATCATATATAAATCATTTTTAGAGAGAAAATTTCAGTTTATTGGGGCTATTTAGCCTTTTTTCGAGTAATCCATGGATTTATTTTACTGGATTTGAATATTTCAACGAGAACTATCCAAATATTAAAATAAATTATCTTTTTCTCATGAAAAAATCAAAAAAGTATCAATAAGTAAGATTTTTTGCGAAATTTTCAGATTTGTGGGCGCTCTTTTACCTTTTTCGAGTAAGCCTTATCGCGTTAGCTTCCTATTTGAAGAATCTAACGTCAGGTATCAAAATGTTGATCTACATTGTCTTTTCCCTGGAAAACTTCGATGAAAATCATCAATAACTTGGAAATTTAGCGAAATTTTCAGTCTTTTGGGGGCTAATTTGCCTTTTTTCTAGTAAACCTAGTCGAGTTCGTCCTTTTTATGAAGAATTCAACGAAAAATTAGAAATTGTACACGATCGATACTAAAACGTCTTATTCCCCGGAAAAGTTTGAAAAAAGCATCAATTACTTTGATTTTTAACGAAAATTACTGCTTTTTGGGGCTATATTGATTTTTTTTCGAGTAAGACATCGATTTTATATACTGGATTTGAATAATTCAACGAGAATTATCAAAATATTAATCTAAATTGTCTTTTTCTCCTGAAAAAATTGAAAAATCATCAATTATCATGATTTTTAGCGAAATGTTCATATTTGTGGGCGATATTTTGCCTTTTTTTGAGAAAACCTAATCGTGCAAGCTTCTTATTTCAAGAATTCATTGAGAAGTATCAAAATGTTGATCTAAATTTCTTTTTTTTCCTTGAAAACTTCCATGATAATCATCAATAACTAGGAATTTTAGCGTAATTTTACGTTTTTTGGGGCTTATTTGCCTTTTCTCGAGTATACCTAGACGAATTTGTACTCGATTTGAAGATTTCAGCGAGAACTATTAATTTATCGAGCTAAATTATCTTTTTTCTCCGGACAAAATCGAAAAAATCATCAATTATTATGATTTTTAGCGGAAGCTTTCAGATCTTTGGGGCTATTTTGTCTTTTATCGAGTAAGCCTTATCAACTTTTTTGTAATGGATTTGAATAATTCAACAAGAAGTATCAAAATTTCGATATTAATTGTCTTTTTTCCTTGAAAACTTCGATGAAAATCACCAATAAGTAGGAATTTTAGCGAAATTTTCAATTTTTGGGATCTATTCTGCCTTTTTTTGTGTAAACCTAGCCAATTTGAACTCGATTTGACGAATTCAGCGAGAATTTTAAATTATTGAATTAAGCGTCTTATTCTCCGGCAAAAATCGAATAAACCATCAAATACTATGATTTTTAGCGAAAATTACTGTTTTTTTTTAGGCTATTTTGCCTTTTTTCGAGTATGACATATCGATTTGTTTAACTGGATTTGAATATATCAACGAGAAGTATTAAAATATTAGACTTAATTACCTTTTTTTCCAGAAAAATTCGAAAAAATCATCAATTATTATGATTTTTAGCAAAATTTTCATACTTGTGGGCGCTATTTTTCCTTTTTTGAAGAAACCTAATCGCGCTAGCTTCCAAAATCATCATTTCTAGAGAAAAAATTTCAGTTTATTATGGCTATTTAGCCTTTTTTCGAGTAAGACATCGATTTTTTTACTGGATTTGAATAATTCAACGAGAAGCATCAAAATATTAAAATAAATTATCTGTTTCTCATGAAAAAATCGAAACATTCATCAATAAGTAAGAACTTCTGCAAAATTTTCATATTTTTGGGCGCTATTTTGCCTTTATCGAGTAAACCATATCGCGTTAGCTTCTTATTTAAACAATTGAACGTGAAGTACCAAGATGTTTACCTAAATTGTCTATTTCTATGAAAAAATCGATAAAATCAGCAATAATTAGGAATTTTAGCGAAATTTTCAGTTTTTTGGCGCTATTTTGCCTTTTTTCGAGTAAACCTAGTAAAATTTGTACTTGATTTGAAGATTTCAGCGAGAACTATTGATTACTTTTTTCAGTCATATCTCGACAAAATGACGAAAATTAATGCAAAATAGAGAGAAAAAAATTTAAATTTCGCATAAAATTATTCGTTTAAGTTTCTTTTCTTCGATCATATAACACTAGAATGAAGAAAATTAAGGCTTAGTTGATGAAAAAATTGAAATTTCACTAAAATTATAGGTTTTCTTGCTTTTTTCGATCATATCTCGACTAAATGACGAAAATTAGGGCAAAATAGAGAAAAAAAATTGAAATTTCGCATAAATCATCCGTTCATGTTGCTTTTTTCGATGATATCTTGATAAATTGACGAAAATTAAGGCAAAATAAAGGAAAAAAATTGTACTATTGGTGAAATTATCCTTTTTTCGGTGCTTATTTCGATCATATCTAGGCAAAATGACGAAAATTAAGGCAAAATAGAGAAAAAGATTGAAATTTAGCTTAAATTATCCGATCATGTTGCTTTTTTCGATGATATCTCGATAAAATAATAATAATTGAGAAAAAATAGAGGAAAAAAATTGAACTTTTGCTAAATATATCTGTTTTCGTTCCTTTTCTCGATCACATCTGGTTAAAATGACGAAAAGTAAGGCGAGAAAGACGAAAAAATTGAAATCTTGGTGAAATTATCCTTTTTCGTTGCTTTTTTCGATCATATCTCCATAAAATGAAGAAATTAATGCAATAAAGTTGAAAAAATTTGAAATTTCGCTTAAATTATCCTTTGATGTTGCTTTTTTCGATGATATTTCAATAAAATATTAAAAATTGTGGAAAAATAGTGGAAAAAATTGAAATTTAGCTAAAATTATCTGTATTCGATACTTTTTTCGATCATATCTCGACAAAATGACGAAAATTTAGGAAAAATAGAGAGTAAATTTTGAAATTTCGCTTAAATTATCCTTTCATGTTTCTTTTTTCGATGATAATTAGATAAAATAATGAAAATTGAGGAAAAATAGAGGAAAACAATTGAAATTTCGCTCAAATTATCCGTTCATGTTGGTGTTTTCGATGATATCTCGATTAAATAATGAAAATGGAGGAAAATAAGATTTAAAAATTCGAAATTTGTTGAAATTATCAATTTTCGTTTCATTTTTCGATGATATCTCGATAAATTGACGGAAATTAAGTAAAAATAGAAAAAAAATTGATATATTGGTAAAATTATCCATTTTTCGTTGCTTTTTTCGATCATAATTAGGCAAAATGACGAATATAAAGGCAATATAGAGAAAAAAAAATAAATTTAGCTAAATGATCTATTTTCGATCCTTTTTTCAATCATATCTGGACAAAATGACGAAAATAAAGGCAAAATAGAGTGAAAAAAATTGAAATTTCGCTTAAATTATCCGTTCATGTTTCGTTTTTCGATAATATCTCGATTAAATAATGAAAATTGAGGCAAATAAGATTAAACAATTTGAAATTTGCTGAAATTATTCGTTTTCGTTGCATTTTTTGAGCACATCTCGTTAAAATGACGAAAATTAAGGCAAAATAGAGGAAAAAATTGAAATTTCGCTAAAATTATTCGTCTTCGTTGCTGTTTTCGATCATATGTCGATATGAGGTCGATGACCCGAGGACAATGACCAGAGTCCGATGACCCGAGGTCGATGACCGAGGTCAATGACCCGATATTGACTCCGTGAGGTCATCTCCGGGAGGTTGACTCCGGGAAGTCGACTCCGGGAAGTCGACTCGGATAGGTTGACTCCGGGAGGTCGACTCGGATAGGTCGACTCCGGTTGGTGGACATCGTTTGGTCGACTTTGGGACGTCGATTCCGGGATGAATTACGGTCTATGACCAGAGGTCGATGACCCGAGATCGAATCGGTGAGGTCGATTCAGGAAGGTCGATATCGGGAGGTCAATTTTGGCAGGAATGTTATGAGAATTTGATTCCGGTACGTCAACTCGGGGTATTCGAATTCGGGAGGTTGACAATTGTAGTTGGACTCCCGGAAAATTAAAGAAAAAAACAAACAAACATTCTTAAGGAAAAAATAGAAAATTCGATAAAATTTCCGTTTTCGATGCTGTTTTCTATCATATCTTGGCAAAATGACGATAATAAGTGCAAAAGGTAGGAAAAAAATTGAAATTTTAGTGAAATTATCCATTTTTCGTTTCTTTTTTCGTTCAAATCAAGGCAAAATGTGGAAAATAAAGGCAAAATAGAGAAAAAAAATAAAGTTAGCTAAGATTTTCCGTTATCGATCCTTTTTACGATCAGACCCTGATAAAATGACGAAAATTAATGCAAAATAGGGAGAAAAAATTGAAATTTCGCATAAAATTATCTGTTTTCGATCATATCTCGATAAAATGAAGAAAATTAATGCAAAATATTTTTAAAAAATTTAAATTTCGCTAAAATTATCCTTTGATGTTGCTTTTTTCGATGATATCTCAATAAAATAATAAAGATTGGGGAAAAATAGTGGAAAAATATTGAAATTTAGCTAAATATATCTGTTTTCGATGCTTTTCTCGATCACATCTCGTTAAAATGACGAAAATTAAGGCGAAATAGAAGAAAAAATTGAAATATTGGTGAAATTACACTTTTATCGTTGCTTTTTTCGATCAAATCTAGGCATAATGACGAAAATAAAGGCAAAATAGAGAATAAAAACTGAAATTTAGCTTAAACTATCTGTTTTCGATTCTTTTTTCGATCATATCTCGATAAAATAACGAAAATTAATGCAAAATAGTTGAAAAAAATTGAAATTCCGCTAAAATTATCCGTTTTAGTTTCTTTTCTTCGATTATATCTCAATAGAATGAAGAAAATAAAGGTAGAGTTAGGGATAAAAATTGAAATTTTTGTGAAATGATCCGTTTTCGTTGCTTTTTTGAATCTAATAAAATGAAATGACGATAATAAAGGAAAAATAGAGGAAAAAATTGAAATTTCGCTAAAATTATAGGTTTTCGTTGCTTTTTACGATTACATCTCGATAGAATGACGAAAATTAAGGCAAAAGAGAGGAAAAAAATTGAAATATTTTTGGAATTATCCTTTTTTCGTTGCTTTTTTCGATCATATCTTGACAAAATGACGAAAATTAAGGCAAAATAGAGAGAAAATATTGAAATTCACCGTTCATGTTGTTTTTTCGATGATAATTTGATAAAGTAATGAAAATTGAGGAAAAATAGAGGGAAAAAATTGGAATTTTGCTAAATTTATCTGTTTTCGATCCTTTTCTCAATCATATCTCGACAAAATTACGAAAATTAAGGCCAAATTGGGGAAAAAAATTGAAATTTTGCTAAAATTATCCGTTCATGTTGCTTTTTTCGATGATATCTCGATAAATTGATGAAAATTAAGTCAAAATATGACTGGTCGGGAAACGGACTCAAGGTGGTCAACTCCGGGAGGTTGACTCTGCGAAGTTGACTCCGGTAGGTAAGCTCCAGTAGGACAACTCCTGGAGGTCGACTCCGGGACGTCGATTCCTGGACTACTTACGGTATATGACCCGAGGTCAATGACCAGAGGTAGATGACCCGAGGTCAATGACCCGAGGTCGATGAACCGAGGTCGATGACCAGAGGCCGATGACCCGAATTCGATAACCCGAGGTCAATGACCCGAGGTCGATGACCTGAGGTCGATGACCCAAGGTTGATGACCGTAGGTCGATTTCGCTAAAATTATCCGTTTTAGTTTCTTTTCTTCGATCATATCTCAATAGAATGAAGAAAATAAAGGCAGAGTTGAGGATAAAAATTGAAATTTTGGTGAAATGATCCGTTTTCGTTGCTATTTTGAATCTAATTCAATGAAATGACGAAAATTAGGGAAAATAGAGGAAAAAAATGGAAACTTCGCTTAAATTATCCGTTCTTGTTTCTTTTTTCGATGATATCTCGATTAAATAATGAAAATTGAGGAAAATAAGAGTAAACAATTTGAAATTTGCTAAAATTATCGATCTTTGTTGCATATTTCGATCATTACTCGATAAATTGACGAAAATTAAGGCAAAATAGAGGAAAATAATTGGAATTTTGCAAAAATTATCCTTTGATGTGTTTTTATTTTGATGATATCTCAATAAAATAATGAATATTGTGGGAAAATTGTGAAAAAATAGAAATTTAGCTAAATTTATCTATTTTCGTTGCTTTTCTCGATCACATCTCGATAAATTGACGAGAACTAAGGATAAATAGAGGAAACAAATTGAAATATTTGTGAAATTATCCTTTTTTCGTTGCTTTTTTCGATCATATCCAGGCAATATAACGAAAATAAAGCCAAAGTAGAGAAAAAAAGTGAAATTTAGTTAAAAATATCAGTTTTCAATACTTTTTTCGATCGTATCTCGAAAAAATGACGAAAATTAAGGCAAAATAGAGAGAATAAAATTAAAATTCCGCTAAAATTATTGCTTTTCGTTGCTTTTTTCGATCATATATCGACTAAATGACGAAAAATAAGGCAAAATTGAGGAAAAAAAATTGAACTTTCGCTTAAACTCATGTTTCATGTTACTTTTTTCGTTGATATCTCGATAAAACAATGAAAATTGAGGCAAATAAGAGTAAACAATTTGAAATTTGCTAAAATTGTCCGTTTTCCCTGCATTTTTCAATCACATCTAATTAAAATGACGAAAATTAAGGCAAAATAGAGGAAAAAAATTGAAATTTCTCTAAAAATATTTGTTCATGTTTTTTTTCAATCATATCTCGATAAATTGACGAACATTTACGCAAAAAAGAGGAACAAGTTTAAGTATTGGTAAAATTATCCTTTTTTCGTTGCTTTTTTGGTTCATATCTACGCAATATGACGAATATAATGGAAAAATAGATGAAAAGACATAAAATTTCGCTAAAATTATCCGTTTTCGTTCCTTTTTTCGATCATATCTTGACATAATAACGAAATTATATGACGAAAATTGAGGAAAAATAGTAGAAAAGAATTGAATTTTTGCTAAATTTAATTGTTTTCGTTGCTTTTTTCAATTATGTCTCGATAAAACTAAAAATTAAGGCAATTTATATGAATAAATAGAAATTTCGCTATAATTATCCGTTTACGTTGCTTTTTTCGATCATATCTGGATAAAATAATGGTAAATAGACGAAAAATAGAAGAAAAAAATTGAAATTTTGCTTAATATATCTGATTTCGTTGCTTTTCTCGATCACATCTCGATGAAATGACGAAAATTAATGCAAAATAGTTGAAAAAAATTGAAATTTCGCTTAAACTCATGTTTCATGTTGCTTTTTTCGATGATATCTCGATTAAATAATGAAAATTGAGGCAAATAAGAGTTAACAATTTGAAATTTGCTAAAATTGTCCGTTTTCGCTGCATTTTTCAATCGCATCTCGTTAAAATGACGAAAATAAAGGAAAAATAGATGAAAAAAATTGAAATTTCGCTCAAATTATCCGTTTTCGTTCCTTTTTTCGATCATTTCTTGATAAAATATCGAAATTATATGATGACGTCTCCGGGAGGTTGACTCCGGGAGGTCGATTCCGGGAGGTTGACTCCGGGAGGTCGACTCCGGGAGGTCGACTCCGGGAGGTCGACTCCGGGAGGTCGACTCCGGGAGGTCGACTCCGGGAGGTCGACTCCGGGAGGTCGACTATGGGAGGTCGACCCCGGGAGGTTGACTCCAGGAGTTCGGCTTCCGGAGTTCAACTCCGGAGTTCAACTCGGATAGGTTGACTCCGGTTAGTTGACTTCGGGAGGTCAACTTTGGGACGTCGATTCCGGGGTTACTTACGGTCTATGACCAGAGGTCGATGACCCGAGATCGACTCGGTGAGGTCGATTCTGGATGGTCGATAACGGGAGGTCAATTTAGGCAGGAATGTTACGAGAAGTTGATTCCGGTACGTCAACTCGGGGTATTCGAATTCGGGGGATCGACAATTGTAGGTGGACTCCCGGAAAATTAAAAAGAAAACAAACAAACAAACTTCAGGAAAAAAATAAAAAATTCGATAAAATTTCCGATTTCGATGCTTTCTTTTAACAGATCTTGGCAAAATGACGATAATTAGTGTAAAATATAGGAAAAAAATTGCATTTTTAGTAAAGTTATGCATTTATCGTTTCTTTTTTCAAACAAATCTAGGAAAAATGAGGTAAATAAAGGCAAAATAGATAAACAAAATTAAATTTAGCTAAGATTATCCGTTTTCGATCCTTTTTGCGATCATATCCTGATAAAATGACGAAAATTAAGATAAACTATAGGAAAAATAGAAATTACACTAAATTTATCCGTTCTAATTTCTTTTCTTCGATCATATCTCAATTGAATGATGAAAATTAAGGAAAAGTTGAGGGTAAAATTGAAATTTTGGTGAAATGATCCGTTTTCGTTCCTTTTTTTAATCATATCACAATAATATTACCAAATCTAAGGCAAAATAGAAGAAAAAAATTGAAATTTCACTAAAATTATCCGTTCATGTTTTTGTTTTCAATCATATTTCGATTAATTGAGGATTATTTAGTCAAAATAGGGGAACAAGTTGAAATATTGGTAAAATTTTCCTTTTTTCGTGGCTTCCTTCGATCATATCTACGCAATATGACGAAAATTAAGGAAAAATAGATGAAAAAAATAGAAATTTTGCTAAAATTATCCGTTTTCGTTCCTTTTTTCGATCATATCTTGATAAAATAAGGATATTATATGACGAAAATTAATGCAATATATTTGACAAAAATTGAAATTTCGCTAGAATTATCTGTTTTCGTTGCTTTTCTCTATCACCTCTCGTTAATATGACGAAAATTAAGGCAAAATAGAGGAAAGAAATTGGAATTTTGCTAAAATTATCCATCTTCTTTGCATTTTTCGATCATATCTCGATAAAATTAAGAAAATTAATTTAAAATAGTTGTAAAAATTGAAATTTCCTCCAAATTATCCTTTGGTTTTGCTTCTTTAGATAATATCTCAATAAAATAATGAATATTGTGGAAAAATAGTGGAAAAAAATAGAAATTTAGCTAAATTTATCTGTTTTCGTTGCTTTTCTCGATCATATCTCCGTAGAAAGACTAAAATTAAGGAAACATAGAGGATAGAAATCGGAATTTTGCTAAAATTATCCATCTTCTTTGCATTTTTTGATCATATCTCGATAAATTGACGAAAATTAAGGCAAAATAGAGGGAAAAAATTGAAATGTTTGTGAAATTATCCTTTTTTCGTTGCTTTTTTCTAACATATCTAGGAAAAATAACGAAAATTAATCCAAAGTAGAGAAAAATTTGAAATTTAGTTAAAATTATCTGTTTTCGATACTTTTTTCGATCATATCTCGACAAAATGACGAAAATTAAGGCAAAATAGGGAGAAAAATTGAAATTTCACTTAAATTTTCCTTTCATATTGCTTTTTTCGATGATAATTGGAAATAGAGGAAACATTGAAACTATGGTGGAATTATCCTTTTTCGTTGCTTTTTTCGGTCATTTCCAGGCAATATGACGAAAAATAAGGACAAATTGTGGAAAAAAATTGAAATTTTCGCTTAAATTATCCGTTCATGTTGCTTTTTTCGATGAAATGTCGTTAAATTGACGAAAATTTAGGCAAAATAGAGGAAACAAATTGAAATATATGTGAAATTATCCATTTTCGCTGAATTTTTCGGTCATATCTAGGCAAAATTACAAAAATAAAGGCAAAATACAGAACAAAAATTGAAATTTAGCTGAAATTATCTGTTTTCGATTCTTTTTTCGATCATATCTCGACAAAATGACGAAAATTAAGAAAAATGAAGAGAAAAAATTTAAATTTCACTTTAATTATCCGATCATGTTGCTTTTTTCGATGATAGTTCGATGAAATAATTAAAAGTAATGCAAAATAGATGAAAAAATTGAAATTTCGCTCATATTATCCGTCTTCGTCGAATATTTCGATCATATCCAGACAATATGGCGAAAAATATAGACAAATTAAGGAAAAAAATTGAAATTTCCCTTTAATTATCCGTTCATGTTGCTTTTATCGATGATATCTCAATAAAATAAGGAAAATTGAGACAAATAAGAGTAAACGATTTGGAAAATTACTAAAATTATCCTTTTTCGTTGCATTTTTCGATCTAATCGCGTAAAAATGACAAAAATTCAGGAAAAAAAGAGGAAGAAAATGAAATATTTGTGTAATTATCCTTTTTTCGTTACTTTTTTCGATCATATCTAGGAAAATGACGAAAACTTAGGGGAAAAAGAGAAAAAATATAAATTTAGCTAAAATTATATTTTTTAAATTTCTTTTTTCGATCATATCTGGACAAAATGACGAACAATAATGCAAAATAGAGAAAAAAACTTGAATCATTGGTGAAATTATCCTTCTTCGTTGCTTTTTTCGATCATATCCAGGCAATATGACGATAATAAAGGCCAAATTGAGGAAACAAATTGAAATTTCGCTTAAATTATAAGTTCATGTGGCTTTTTTCGATGATATCTCAATAAATTGATGAAAATTAAGGCAAAATATGACTGGTCGAAAGACGGAATCAAGGTGGTCAACTCCGGGAGGTCGACTCTTAGAAGTCGACTCTGGTAGGTAAGCTCAAGTAGGACAACTCCTGGAGGTCGACTCCGGGACGTCGATTCCGGGAATACTTACGGTCTATGACCCGAGGTCAATGACCCGAGGTCGATGACCCAAGGTCGATGACCCGAGGTCAATGACCAGATGCCGATGACCCAAAGTCGATAACCCGAGGTCAATGACCCGAGGTCAATGACCCGAGGTTAATGACCCGAGGTCAATGACCCGATGTCAATGACCCGAGGTCAATGACCCGATTTCAATGACCCGAGGTCAATGACCAGAGGCCGATGACCCAAGGTCGGTGACCCGAGGACGATGACCCAAGGTCGATGACCCGTGATCGATGACCCAAGGCCAATGACCAGAGGCCGATGACCCGAGGTTGATGACCCGAGGTCAATGACCCGAGGTCAATGATCCGAGGTCAATGACCCGAGGTCAATGACCTGAGGTGAATGACCCGAGGTCGATGACCCATGGTCAATGACCTGAGGTTAATGACCCGAGGTCAATGACATGAGGCTAATGACCCAAGGTCGATGACCCGAAGTCGATGACCCGAGATCTCCGGGAGGTAACTCCGGGAGGTAAACTCTAGGAGGTCTACTCCGGTTTGTCAAATCCGAGAGGTCGACTCCGGGAGGTCGACTTCGGGAGGTCGACTCCGGGAGGTCGTCTCCGGGAGGTTGACTCCGGGAGGTCGATTCCGGGAGGTTGACTCCGGGAGATCGACTCCGGGAGGTCGACTCCGGGAGGTCGACTCCGGGAGTTCGGCTTCCGGAGGTCAACTCCGGGAGTTCGACTCGGATAGGTTGACTCCGGTCAGTTGACTTCAGGAGATCAACTTTGGGACGTCGATTCCGGGGTTACTTACGGTCTATGACCAGAGGTCGATGACCCGAGATCGACTCGGTGAGGTCGATTCTGGATGGTCGATAACGGGAGGTCAATTTAGGCAGGAATGTTACGAGAAGTTGATTCCGGTACGTCAACTCGGGGTATTCGAATTCGGGAGATCGACAATTGTAGTTGGACTCCGGGAAAATTAAAAAGAAAACAAACAAACAAACTTTAGGAAAAAAATAAAAAATTCGATAAAATTTCCGTTTTCGATGCTTTCTTTTAACAGATCTTGGCAAAATGACGATAATTAGTGTAAAATATAGAAAAAAAATTGAATTTTTAGTAAAGTTATGCATTTATCGTTTCTTTTTTCAAACAAATCTAGGAAAAATGAGGTAAATAAAGGCAAAATAGATAAACTAAATTAAATTTAGCTAAGATTATCCGTTTTCGATCCTTTTTGCGATCATATCCTGATAAAATGACGAAAAATAAGATAAACTATAGGAAAAATAAAATTTACACTTAATTTATCCGTTTTAATTTCTTTTCTTCGATCATATCTCAATTGAATGAAGAAAATTAAGGAAAAGTTGAGGGTAAATTTTAAATTTTGGTGAAATTATCCGTTTTCGTTGCTTTTTTTAATCATGTCACAATAATATTACCAAATCTAAGGCAAAATAGAAGAAAAAAATTGAAATTTCACTAAAATTATCCGTTCATGTTTTTGTTTTCAATCATATTTCGATTAATTGACGATTATTAAGGCAAAATAGGGGAACAAGTTGAAATATTGGTAAATTTTTCCTTTTTTCGTGGCTTCTTTCGATCATATCTACGCAATATGACGAAAATTAAGGAAAAATAGATGACAAAAATAGAAATTTTGCTAAAATTATCCGTTTTCGTTCCTTTTTTCGATCATATCTTGATAAAATAAGGATATTATATGACGAAAATTAATGCAAAATATTTGACAAAAATTGAAATTTCGCTAGAATTATCTGTTTTCGTTGCTTTTCTCGATCACCTCTCGTTAATATGACGAAAATTGAGGCAAAATAGAGGAAAGAAATTGGAATTTTGCTAAAATTATCCTTCTTCTTTGCATTTTTCGATCATATCTCGATAAAATTAAGAAAATTAATTTAAAATAGTTGTAAAAATTGAAATTTCCTCCAAATTATCCTTTGGTATTGCTTTTTTCGATAATATCTCAATAAAATAATGAATATTGTGGAAAAAGAGTGGAAAAAAATGGAAATTTAGCTAAATTTCTCTGTTTTCGTTGCTATTCTCGATCATATCTCTGTAGAAAGACGAAGATTAAGGCAAAATAGAGGATAGAAATTGGAATTTTGCTAAAATTATCCATCTTCTTTGAATTTTTTGATCATATCTCGATAAATTGACGAAAATTAAGGCAAAATAGAGGGAAAAAATTGAAATGTTTGTGAAATTATCCTTTTTTCGTTGCTTTTTTCTAACATATCTAGGAAAAATAACGAAAATTTAGCCAAAGTAGAGAAAAATTTGAAATTTAGTTAAAATTATCTGTTTTCATTACTTTTTCGATCATATCTCGACAAAATGACGAAAATTAAGGCAAAATAGAGAGAAAAAATTGAAATTTAGCTGAAATTATCTGTTTTAAATACTTTTTTCGATCATATCTCGACAAAATGACGAAAATTAAGGCAAAATAAAGAGAAAAAATTGAAATATCGCTTAAATTATCCGTTCATGTTGCTTTTATCAATGATATCTCAAAAAACTCAAGAAAAATTGAGTCAAATAAGAGTTAAAAATTTGGAAATTTGCAAAAAATTATCCGTCTTCGTTGAATCTTTCGATCATATCTCGATAAATTGACGAAAATATAGGCTTAAAAGATAAAGAAATTGAAATATCGCTTAAATTATCCGTTCAGTTTGTTTTTTTTTCGATTATAATTCGATAAAATAATGAAACTTGGGGAAAAATAGAGTGAAAAAATTAGAATTTTGCTCAATTTATCTGTTTTCGATCCTGTTTTCAATCATATCTCGACAAAATTACGAAAATTAAGAAAAATGAAGAAAAAAATTTAAATTTCACTTTAATTATCCGATCATGTTATTTTTTTCAATGATAATTCGATAAAATAATGAAAAGTAATGCAAAATAGATGAAAAAATTGAAATTTCGCCCATATTATCCGTCTTCGTCGAATTTTTCGATCATATCCAGGCAATATGGCGAAAAATATAGACAAATTAATGAAAAAAATAGAAATTTCGCTTTAATTATCCGTTCATGTTGCTTTTATCGATGATATCTCAATAAAATAAGGAAAATTGAGGCAAATAAGAGTAAACAATTTGTAAATTTGCTAATTTAATCGATCATAAATCTATAGAATGAAGAAAATTAAGGAATAGTTGATGAAAGAAATTGAAATTTTGGTGAAATGATCCGTTTTCGTTTCTTTTTTTAATCATTTCAAAAAAATATTACGAAAGTTAAGGCAAAATAGAAGAAAAAAATTGAAATTTCGCTAAAATCATCCGTTCATCTTTTTGTTTTCAATCATATTTCGATTAATTGACGATTATTAAGGCAAAATAGAGGAACAAGTTGAAATATTGGTAAAATTTTCCTTTTTTCGTGGCTTCTTTCGATCATATCTACGTAATATGACGAAAATTTAGGCAAAATAGTTTAAAAAATTTGGAAATTTCGCTTTAATTATCCGTTCATGTTGCTTTTATCGATGTTATACCAAAAAAGTCAAGGAAAATTGAGGCAAATAAGAGTAAAAAATTTGGAAATTTGCTAAAATTATCCGTCTTCGTTGCATCTTTCGATCATATCTCGATAAATTGACGAAAATATAGGCTAAAAAGTGAAAGAAACTGAAATAATGTTAAAATTACCATTTTATCGTTGCATTTTTCGATCAAAACTAGGCAAAATGACGAAAATTAAGGTAAAATAGAGGAAAAAAAATTGAATGATTTGTGGAATTATCCATTTTTCGTTGCTTTTTTAGATCATATCCAGGTAAAATGACGAAAAATGAGCCAAAGTAGAGAACAAAAATTGAAATTTAGTTAAATTATCTGTTTTCGATCATATCTCGACGAAATGAGGAAACTTAAGGCAAAATAAAGAGAAAAAATTGAAATATCGCTTAAATTATCCGTTCAGGTTGTTTTTTTTCGATTACAATTCGATAAAATAATGATACTTGGGGAAAAATAGTTTGAAAAAATTAGAATTTTGCTCCATTTATCTGTTTTCGATCCTGTTTTCAATCATATTTCGACAAAATTACGAAAATTAAGGCCAAATTGAGGAATAAAATTGAAATTTCGCTTAAATTATCCGTTCATGTTGCTTTTATCAATGTTATACCAAAAAATTCAAGGAAAATTGAGGCAAATAAGAGTAAAAAATTTGGAAATTTGCTAAAATTATCCGTCTTCGTTGCATCTTTCGATCATATCTCGATAAATTGACGAAAATATAGGCTAAAAAGTGAAAGAAATTGAAATAATGATGAAATTACCATTTTATCGTTGCATTTTTCGATCAAAACTAGGCAAAATTACGAAAATTAAGGTAAAATAGAGGAAAAAAAATTGAATGATTTGTGGAATTATCCATTTTTCGTTGCTTTTTTAGATCATATCCAGGTAAAATTACGAAAAATGAGCCAAAGTAGAAAACAAAAATTGAAATTTAGTTAAATTATCTGTTTTCGATCATATCTCGACGAAATGAGGAAACTTAAGGCAAAATAAAGAGAAAAAAGTGAAATATCGCTTAAATTATCCGTTCATGTTGCTTTTATCGATGATATCTCAAAAAAATCTAGGAAAATTGAGGCAAATAAGAGTAAAAAATTTTGGAAATTTGCTCAAATTATCCGTCTTTGTTGCATTATTCGATCATATCTCGAAAACTTGACGAAAATTTAGGCTAAATAGAGGAAGCAAATTGAAATAATTGTGAAATTATCCTCTTTCATTTGTTTTTTCGACCATATCCAGGCAAAATGAAGAAATCTATTGCAAAATAGAGAGAAAAAATTGAAATTTTACTAAAATCATCCGTTTTAGTTTCTTTTTATCGATCATATCTCAAAAAATTTGAGAAAATTAAGGAAAGAAAGGGGAAAAAATTGAAAAAATGGTGAAATTATCCTTTTTTCGTTGCTTTTTTAGATCATATCCAGGCAAAATGACGAAAAATGAGCCAAAGTAGAGAACAAAAATTATATAGAGTTAAATTATCTGTTTTCGATCATATCTCGACGAAATGACGAAACTTAAGGCAAAATAAAGAGAAAAAATTGAAATATCGCTTAAATTATCCGTTCATGTTGCTTTTATCGATGATATCTCAAAAAAATCAAGAAAAATTGAGGCAAATAAGAGTAAAAAATTTTGAAATTTGCAGGAATCTTTCTCGGGTTTCCATCCGGGTAGTTTCTTGGAACAGGTCCGACGTTTCGGCTACAATCACCGCAGCCATCTTCAGGGGATGAAGTGCCGAGGTTGGAAATCGGTCCGGTATATATAGGGGCTCGGAAAGTCCCTTTCACTTTTTTCATTGGTCGCTCTGGTGGTTGGACGTCATTGGCTGTCTGCTCTCGGAGATTTTCCGGAGGATCGGTTGCCATGTCTTGTGGATGGAGTAGCCTCCATCTCTGTTGATGTTATTCTTGGTCATGTTTATTTCAATGGATTCTTTTATGACACGGTCCCAGAATCGCGGTGCTATACATACGACTTTCGTTTCCTCAAATTTCATATGATGATTCTGGTCAAGGCAGTGTTCAGCAATTGCTGATTTTTCAGGCTGCCGTAGTCTAATATTACGCGAATGTTCTTTAATTCGCGTCTCAATAGTCCTTCCGGTTTCTCCCACGTATACGGCTCCGCACTCACAGGGTACACTGTAGACTCCAGGTGTTTTGAGCTCCAGTTTATCTTTTACATTCGTGAGAAAATTTCCCAATTTTCTTGGTGGCTTATGGACGGTCCGTATTTTGTGCTTTGCGAGGATCCTAGAAATTTTCCTCGACACAGGCGCCACATAGGGGATGCCGGCGGTGGCCGCAGGCTTCTCCTCTTCTGCTCTGCATTCCTTGTCAGTCCTGGAGGCGGCCCTTTTAAGGGCCAAGTTTACTTCCTTCATTTTGTGTCCATTTTGAAGGAAGGTGGTCCTCAGGTGATCGAGTTCATTGGTTATATTTTCCTGGTCCGAGATGGTTTGTGCTCGATGAATCAGGGTCGACAAAACGGACATCCGTTGTGAGGGGTGGTGATGGCTGTTTCCATTCAAGTACAGGTCTGTATGCGTCGGCTTCCGGTAAACGCTGTGGCCGAGAGAACCATCGGGTCTTCGTTTCACGAGGACGTCGAGGAACGGGAGGCAGCCGTTTTCTTCAATCTCCATCGTGAACTTAATATTCTCGTGTCTGCTGTTGAGGTGGTTGAGGAATTCGTCCAGCCTGTTCCTTCCATGCTGCCAAATCACGAAGGTATCGTCAACATAGCGGAAGAAACACTTTGGTTTACATGGAGCAGTTCTTAGGGCCTCTTCCTCGAAATGTTCCATAAATAAGTTGGCGGCAGCAGGAGAGAGTGGCG
Source organism: Sympetrum striolatum (assembly GCA_947579665.1). Taxonomy (NCBI): domain Eukaryota; kingdom Metazoa; phylum Arthropoda; class Insecta; order Odonata; family Libellulidae; genus Sympetrum; species Sympetrum striolatum. Next base: position 63,865,222 of record OX388351.1, on the reverse strand, counting down.
AGCCCATGGCCACTCCATCTCTTTGCTCGTAGTATTTCCCCTGGTACAAGAAATACGTCGAGGTTAATGTGTGCCGGAATAGGTCCGTTATTCCTTTGTCGAATCGGGATTCCAGCAGTTTTAGGGTGTCTTCGACGGGGACCTTGGTAAAAAGGGATACGACGTCGAAGCTTACCAGGATGTCGTTCGCTCCCACTTTTAATTGCTTGAGTTTATTCACAAACTCCGCTGAATTCCGGATGTGGTGTTGGTTGTTTCCCACGAGTGGTGCCAGCAGTTTGGTGAGGAATTTGGCCAGGAGATAAGTGGGAGAGTTAATTGCACTCACTATAGGTCGGAGAGGTATTCCCTTTTTATGGATTTTTGGCAGGCCATACAGTCTTGGAGGGACGGCAGCTTGCGGGAGAAGTTCCTTGCGGGTCTCGGGCTTTAGGCTTGAATTCTTCAATAGGATCGAAGTCTTCCTTTGAGAGATTCTGTGGGGTCTCGCAGTAGTGGTTGGTATGTTGGATCTTTAAGTAACTCTCCTACCTTTTCGTGGTATGAGTCCTTTTTTAGGAGAGCTGTTGCGTTTCCTTTGTCAGCTGGCAATACGACAATATTGGAGTCCTCTCGTAATTTCTGTAGGGCAACCCTTTCTTCTTTGGAGATGTTAGGTCTCGGCGGGACGGCCCTCTTCAGGGCCAAGGAAATTTGGCTCCTTACGTCTTCAGCATCCTCAGAAGGTAGAGATCGGATTGCTGGTTCTATGCCACTCATGAAGTCTCGGTATGGAATCGCTCTAGGGGCTGCAGCAAAGTTGAGTCCCTTGGCCAAGACGGGTTTTGTGGTCTGGTCGATTTCTTTGTCGAGAAGATTGACGACTATGCGGTCCGGATCTAATGGTGTAACGGCCGGAGTTTTTGAGGCAAGGCGGTCATATTTCTTGGACTGCCTGGACGTGGATTTCCTCATAGACAACTGCTCATGAGCGGTTGTCGACTGGTCGACATATTCTTAGTCCCTTGGTGATAGTACCACAGCGAGTCGCAGGTGAAGAGATAAAAGGCCCCGGGAGTTCATATCAAGTGAATACCTAGTATGGTGTATCCGCTCTCTAACAAAGGCACTGCTTGCTCGTCTGGCGATACGGTTGGCTGCCGGTGATTTCACTGGGGGTCGAATTTTCGCAAATTCGGGAACAATGTTCGAATCTCGGCATCTTGAGAGAAAGGCCAACGAAGACAACAGTCGGGCCCTTCTTTTCCGCAGGAGATCCACCGTAACGTTCGTCAGCTCGAGAAGTTGCTAAAATTATCCGTCTTCGTTGCATCTTTCGATCATATCTCGATAAATTGACGAAAATATAGGCTAAAAAGAGAAAGAAATTGAAATAATGTTAAAATTACCATTTTATCGTTGCATTTTTCGATCAAAACTAGGCAAAATGATGAAAATTAAGGTAAAATAGAGGAAAAAAATTGAATGATTTGTGGAATTATCCATTTTTCGTTGCTTTTTTAGATCATATCCAGGTAAAATGACGAAAATTGAGCCAAAGTAGAGAACAAAAATTGAAATTTAGTTAAATTTTCTGTTTTCGAACATATCTCGACGAAATGAGGAAACTTACGGCAAAATAAAGAGAAAAAATTGAAATATCGCTTAAATTATCCGTTCATGTTGCTTTTATCGATGATATCTCAAAAAAATCTAGGAAAATTGAGGCAAATAAGAGTAAAAAATTTGGAAATTTGCTAAAATTATCTGTTTTCGATCCTGTTTTCAATCATATCTCGACAAAATTACGAAAATTAATGCCAAATTGAGGAATAAAATTGAAATTTCGCTTAAATTATCCGTTCATGTTGCTTTTTTCGATGAAATCTCGTTAAATTGACGAAGATTTAGGCAAAATAGAGGAAACAAATTGAAATATATGTGAAATTATCCTTTTTCATTAGATTTTTCGACCATATCTAGGCAAAATGAAGAAAATTATTGAAATATCGCCTTAATTATCCGTTCAGGTTGATTTTTTTTCAATTATAATTCGATAAAATAATGAATCTAGAAAGATGACGAAAACTAAGGGAAAATAGAGAAAAAATATAAATTTAGCTAAAATTTTATTTTTTAAATTTCTTTTTTCGATCATATCTCGACAAAATGACGAACAATAATGCAAAATAGAGAAAAAACTTGAATCATTGGTGAAATTATCCTTTTTCGTTGCTTTTTTCGATCATATCCAGGCAATATGACGAAAATTAAGGCCAAATTGAGGAAACAAATTGAAATTTCGCTTAAATTATAAGTTCATGTTGCTTTTTTCGATGATATCTCAATAAATTGATGAAAATTAAGGCAAAATATGACTGGTCGAAAGACGGAATCAAGGTGGTCAACTCCGGGAGGTCGACTCTGAGAAGTCGACTCTGGTAGGTAAGCTCAAGTAGGAGAACTCCTGGAGGTCGACTCCGGGACGTCGATTCCGGGACTACTTACGGTCTATGACCCTAGGTCAATGACCCGAGGTCGATGACCCCAGGTCGATGACCCGAGGTCAATGACCAGATGCCGATGACCCAAAGTCGATAACTCAAGGTCGATAACCCGAGGTCAATGACCCGAGGTCAATGACCCGAGGACAATGACCAGAGGCCGATAACCCAAGGTCGGTGACCCGAGGACGATGACCCGAGGTCGATGACCCGTGGTCGATGACCCAAGGTCGATGACACGAGATCGATGACCCAAGGCCAATGACCAGAGGCCGATGACACGAGGTCAATGACCTGATGTCAATGACCCGAGGTCAATGACCTGAGGTGAATGACCCGAGGTCGAACACCCGAGGTCGATGACCCGATGTCGATAACCCGAGGTCGATGACCCGAGGTCGATGACCTGAGGTCAATGACCCGAGGTCAATGACCTGAGGTCAATGACCCGAGGTCAATGACATGAGGTCAATGACCCGAGGTCAATGACCTGAGTTCAATGACCCGAGGTCAATGACCCGCGGCTAATGACCCGAGGTCGATGACCCGAGGTCGATGACCCGAGATTTCCGGGAGGTAACTCCGGGAGGTAAACTCTGGGAGGTCTACTCCGGTTTGTCAAATCCGAGAGGTCGACTCCGGGAGGTCGTCTCCGGGAAATCAACTCCGGGAGGTCGACTCCGGGAGATCGACTCCGGGAGGTCGACTCCGGGAGGTCGACTTCGGGAGGTCGACTCCGGGAGGTTGACTCCTGGAGGTCGACTCCGGGAGGTCGATTCCGGGAGGTCGACTCCGGGAGGTCGACTCCGGGAGGTCGACTCCGGGAGGTAGACTCCGGGAGGTCGACTCCGGGAGTTCGGCTTCCGGAGGTCAACTCCGGGAGTTCGACTCGGATAGGTTGACTCCGGTCAGTTGACTTCAGGAGATCAACTTTGGGACGTCGATTTCGGGGTTACTTACGGTCTATGACCAGAGGTCGATGACCCGAGATCGACTCGGTGAGGTCGATTCTGGATGGTCGATAACGGGAGTTCAATTTAGGCAGGAATGTTACGAGAAGTTGATTCCGGTACGTCAACTCGGGGTATTCGAATTCGGGAGATCGACAATTGTAGTTGGACTCCCGGAAAATTAAAAAGAAAACAAACAAACAAACTTTAGGAAAATAATAAAAAAAATCGATAAAATTTCTGTTTTCGATGCTTTCTTTTAACAGATCTTGGCAAAATGACGATAATTAGTGTAAAATATAGGAAAAAAATTGAATTTTTAGTAAAATTATGCATTTATCGTTTCTTTTTTCTAACAAATCTAGGAAGAATGAGGTAAATAAAGGCAAAACAGATAAACAAAATTAAATTTAGCTAAGATTATCCGTTTTCGATCCTTTTTGCGATCATATCCTGATAAAATGACGAAAATTAAGATAAACTATAGGAAAAATAGAAATTACACTAAATTTATCCGTTTTAATTTCTTTTCTTCGATCATATCTCAATTGAATGAAGAAAATTAAGGAAAAGTTGAGGGTAAAATTGAAATTTTGGTGAAATGATCCGTTTTCGTTCCTTTTTTTAATCATATCACAATAATATTACCAAATCTAAGGCAAAAAAGAAGAAAAAAATTGAAATTTCACTAAAATTATCCGTTCATGTTTTTGTTTTCAATCATATTTCGATTAATTGACGATTATTAAGGCAAAATAGAGGAACAAGTTGAAATATTGGTAAAATTTTCCTTTTTTCTTGGCTTCTTTCGATCATATCTACGTGATATGACGAAAATTTAGGCAAAATAGTGTAAAAAATTTGGAAATTTCGCTTTAATTATCCGTTCATCTTGCTTTTATCGATGATATCTCAAAAAAATCAAGGAAAATTGAGGCAAATAAAGGTAAAAAATTTGGAAATTTGCTAAAATTATCCATCTTCGTTGCATCTTTCGATCATATCTCGATAAATTGACGAGAATATAGGCTAAAAAGAGAAAGAAATTGAAATAATGATGAAATTACCATTCTATCGTTGCATTTGTCGATCAAAACTAGGCAAAATGACGAAAATTAAGGTAAAATAGAGGAAAAAAAATTGAATGATTTGTGGAAGTATCCATTTTTCGTTGCTTTTTTAGATCATATCCAGGTAAAATGACGAAAAATGAGCCAAAGTAGAGAATAAAAATTGAAATTTAGTTAACTTATCATTTTTCGATCATATCTCCACGAAATGAGGAAACCTAAGGCAAAATAAAGAGAAAAAATTGAAATATCGCTTAAATTATCCGTTCAGGTTGTTTTTTTTTCGATTATAATTCGATAAAATAATGAAACTTGGGGAAAAATAGAGTGAAAAAATTAGAATTTTGCTCAATTTATCTGTTTTCGATCCTGTTTTCAATCATATCTCGACAAAATTACGAAAATTAATGCCAAATTGAGGAATAAAATTGAAATTTCGCTTAAATTATCCGTTCATGTTGCTTTTTTCGATGAAATCTCGTTAAATTGACGAAGATTTAGGCAAAATAGAGGAAACAAATTGAAATATATGTGAAATTATCAATTTTCGCTGAATATTTCGGTCATATCTAGGCAAAATTACAAAAATAAAGGCAAAATTGAAATTTAGCTGAAATTATCTGTTTTCGATTCTTATTTCGATCATATCTCAACAAAATGACGAAAACTAAGGAAAAAAAAGAGAAAAAATTTAAATTTCACTTTAATTATCCGATCATGTTGCTTTTTTCAATGATAATTCGATTAAATAATGAACAGTAATGCAAATTAGATGAAAAACTTGAAATTTCGCTCATATTATCCGTCTTCGTCGAATTTTTCGATCATATCCAGGCAATATGGTGAAAAATAAAGACAAATTAAGGAAAAAAATCGAAATTTCCCTTTAATTATTCGTTCATGTTGCTTTTATCGATGATATCTCAATAAAATAAGCAAAATTAAGACAAATAAGAGTAAACGATTTGGAAATTTGCTAATATTATACTTTTTCGTTGCATTTTTCGATCTAATCTCGTAAAAATGACAAAAATTCAGGAAAAAAAGAGGAAAAAAATGAAATATTTGTGTAATAATCCTTTTTTCGTTACTTTTTTCGATCCTATCTAGGAAAATGACGAAAACTAAGGGAAAATAGAGAAAAAATATAAATTTAGCTAAAATTATATTTTTTAAATTTCTTTTTTCGATCATATCTCGACAAAATGACGAACTATAATGCAAAATAGAGAAACAAACTTGAATCATTGGTGAAATTATCCTTTTTCGTTGCTTTTTTCGATCATATCCAGGCAATATGACGACAATTAAGGCCAAATTGAGGAAACAAATTGAAATTTCGCTTAAATTATAAGTTCATGTTGCTTTTTTCGATGATATCTCAATAAATTGATGAAAATTAAGGCAAAATAAGACTGGTCGAAAGACGGAATCAAGGTGGTTAACTCCGGGAGGTCGACTCTGAGAAGTCGACTCTGGTAGGTAAGCTCAAGTAGGACAACTCCTGGAGGTCGACTCCGGGACGTCGATTCCAGGACTACTTACGGTCTATGACCAGAGGTCAATGACCCGAGGTCGATGACCCCAGGTCGATGACCAGATGCCGATAACGCAAAGTCGATAACCCGAGGTCGATAACCCGAGGTCAATGACCCGAGGTCAATGACCAGAGGCCGATGACCCAAGGTCAGTGACCCGAGGACGATGACCCGAGGTCGATGACCCGTGGTCGATGACCCAAGGTCGATGACCCGAGATCGATGACCCAAGGCCAATGACCAGAGGCCGATGACCCGAGGTCGATGACCTGAGGTCGAAGACCCGATGTAAATGACCCGAGGTCAATGACCCGAGGTCAATGACCCGAGGTCAATGACCCGAGGCCAATGACCTGATGTCAATGACCCGAGGTCAATGACCTGAGGTGAATGACCCGAGGTCGATGACCCGTGGTCAATGACCTGAGGTCGATGACCCGAAGTCAATGATCTGAGGTCAATGACCCGAGGTCAATGACCTGAGGTCAATGACCCGAGGTCAATGACCCGAGGTCAATGAACCGAGGCCAATGACCTGATGTCAATGACCCGAGGTCAATGACCTGAGGTGAATGACCCGAGGTCGATGACCCGTGGTCAATGACCTGAGGTCGATGACCCGAAGTCAATGATCTGAGGTCAATGACCCGAGGTCAATGACCTGAGGTCAATGACCCGAGGTCAATGATCTGAGGTCAATGACCCGAGGTCAAAGACCTGAGGCTAATGACCCGAGGCCAAAGACCCGAGGTCGATGACCCGAGATCTCCGGGAGGTAACTCCGGGAGGTAACTCCGGGAGATAAACTCTAGGAGGTCTACTCCGGTTTGTCAAATCCGAGAGGTCGACTCCGGGAGGTCGTCTCCGGGAGATCAACTCCGGGAGGTCGACTCCCGGAGGTCGTCTCAAGGAGGTTGACTCCGGGAGGTCGACTCCGGGACGTTGACTCCGGGAGGTCGTCTCCGGGAGGTCGTCTCCGGGAGGTTGACTCCGGGAGGTCGACTCCGGGAGGTCGACTCCGGTAGGTCAACTCCGGGAGGTTGACTCCGGGAGGTTGACTCCGGGAGGTCGACTCTGGGAGGTCGACTTTGGGAGTTCGGCTTCCGGAGGTCAACTCCGGGAGTTCGACTCGGATAGGTTGACTCCGGTTAGTTGACTTCGGGAGGTCAACTTTGGGACGTCGATTCCGGGGTTACTTACGGTCTATGACCAGAGGTCGATGACCCGAGATCGACTCGGTGAGGTCGATTCTGGATGGTCGATAACGGGAGGTCAATTTAGCCAGGAATGTTACGAGAAGTTGATTCCGGTACGTCAACTCGGGGTATTCGAATTCGGGGGATCGACAATTGTAGGTGGACTCCCGGAAAATTAAAAAGAAAACAAACAAAGCAAACCGTGGTCGATGACCCAAGGTCAATGACCCGAGATCGATGACCCAAGGCCAATGACCAGAGGCCGATGACCCGAGGTCGATGACCTGAGGTCGAAGACCCGATGTAAATGACCCGAGGTCAATGACCCGAGGTCAATGACCCGAGGTCAATGACCCGAGGCCAATGACCTGATGTCAATGACCCGAGGTCAATGACCTGAGGTGAATGACCCGAGGTCGATGACCCGTGGTCAATGACCTGAGGTCGATGACCCGAAGTCGATGATCTGAGGTCAATGACCCGAGGTCAATGACCTGAGGTCAATGACCCGAGGTCAATGACCCGAGGTCAATGAACCGAGGCCAATGACCTGATGTCAATGACCCGAGGTCAATGACCTGAGGTGAATGACCCGAGGTCGATGACCCGTGGTCAATGACCTGAGGTCGATGACCCGAAGTCAATGATCTGAGGTCAATGACCCGAGGTCAATGACCTGAGGTCAATGACCCGAGGTCAATGATCTGAGGTCAATGACCCGAGGTCAAAGACCTGAGGCTAATGACCCGAGGCCAAAGACCCGAGGTCGATGACCCGAGATCTCCGGGAGGTAACTCCGGGAGGTAACTCCGGGAGATAAACTCTAGGAGGTCTACTCCGGTTTGTCAAATCCGAGAGGTCGACTCCGGGAGGTCGTCTCCGGGAGATCAACTCCGGGAGGTCGACTCCCGGAGGTCGTCTCAAGGAGGTTGACTCCGGGAGGTCGACTCCGGGACGTTGACTCCGGGAGGTCGTCTCCGGGAGGTCGTCTCCGGGAGGTTGACTCCGGGAGGTCGACTCCGGGAGGTCGACTCCGGTAGGTCGACTCCGGGAGGTTGACTCCGGGAGGTTGACTCCGGGAGGTCGACTCTGGGAGGTCGACTTTGGGAGTTCGGCTTCCGGAGGTCAACTCCGGGAGTTCGACTCTGATAGGTTGACTCCGGTTAGTTGACTTCGGGAGGTCAACTTTGGGACGTCGATTCCGGGGTTACTTACGGTCTATGACCAGAGGTCGATGACCCGAGATCGACTCGGTGAGGTCGATTCTGGATGGTCGATAACGGGAGGTCAATTTAGCCAGGAATGTTACGAGAAGTTGATTCCGGTACGTCAACTCGGGGTATTCGAATTCGGGGGATCGACAATTGTAGGTGGACTCCCGGAAAATTAAAAAGAAAACAAACAAACAAACTTTAGGAAAATAATAAAAAATTCGATAAAATTTCCGTTTTCGATGCTTTCTTTTAACAGATCTTGGCGAAATGACGATAATTAGTGTAAAATATAGGAAAAAAATTGAATTTTTAGTAAAATTATGCATTTATCGTTTCTTTTTTCTAACAAATCTAGGAAGAATGAGGTAAATAAAGGCAAAATAGATAAACAAAATTAAATTTAGCTAAGATTATCCGTTTTCGATCCTTTTTGCGATCATATCCTGATAAAATGACGAAAATTAAGATAAACTATTGGAAAAATAGAAATTACACTAAATTTATCCGTTTTAATTTCTTTTCTTCGATCATATCTCAATTGAATGAAGAAAATTAAGGAAAAGTTGAGGGTAAAATTGAAATTTTGGTGAAATGATCCGTTTTCGTTCCTTTTTTTAATCATATCACAATAATATTACCAAATTTAAGGCAAAAAAGAAGAAAAAAATTGAAATTTCACTAAAATTATCCGTTCATGTTTTTGTTTTCAATCATATTTCGATTAATTGACGATTATTAAGGCAAAATAGAGGAACAAGTTGAAATATTGGTAAAATTTTCCTTTTTTCTTGGCTTCTTTCGATCATATCTACGTGATATGACGAAAATTTAGGCAAAATAGTGTAAAAAATTTGGAAATTTCGCTTTAATTATCCGTTCATCTTGCTTTTATCGATGATATCTCAAAAAAATCAGGGAAAATTGAGGCAAATAAAGGTAAAAAATTTGGAAATTTGCTAAAATTATCCATCTTCGTTGCATCTTTCGATCATATTTCGATAAATTGACGAGAATATAGGCTAAAAAGAGAAAGAAATTGAAATAATGATGAAATTACCATTCTATCGTTGCATTTTTCGATCAAAACTAGGCAAAATGACGAAAATTAAGGTAAAATAGAGGAAAAAAAATTGAATGATTTGTGGAAGTATCCATTTTTCGTTGCTTTTTTAGATCATATGCAGGTAAAATGACGAAAAATGAGCCAAAGTAGAGAATAAAAATTGAAATTTAGTTAACTTATCATTTTTCGATCATATCTCCACGAAATGAGGAAACCTAAGGCAAAATAAAGAGAAAAAATTGAAATATCGCTTAAATTATCCGTTCAGGTTGTTTTTTTTTCGATTATAATTCGATAAAATAATGAAACTTGGGGAAAAATAGAGTGAAAAAATTAGAATTTTGCTCAATTTATCTGTTTTCGATCCTGTTTTCAATCATATCTCGACAAAATTACGAAAATTAATGCCAAATTGAGGAATAAAATTGAAATTTCGCTTAAATTATCCGTTCATGTTGCTTTTTTCGATGAAATCTCGTTAAATTGACGAAGATTTAGGCAAAATAGAGGAAACAAATTGAAATATATGTGAAATTATCAATTTTCGCTGAATATTTCGGTCATATCTAGGCAAAATTACAAAAATAAAGGCAAAATTGAAATTTAGCTGAAATTATCTGTTTTCGATTCTTATTTCGATCATATCTCAACAAAATGACGAAAACTAAGGAAAAAAAAGAGAAAAAATTTAAATTTCACTTTAATTATCCGATCATGTTGCTTTTTTCAATGATAATTCGATTAAATAATGAACAGTAATGCAAATTAGATGAAAAACTTGAAATTTCGCTCATATTATCCGTCTTCGTCGAATTTTTCGATCATATCCAGGCAATATGGTGAAAAATAAAGACAAATTAAGGAAAAAAATCGAAATTTCCCTTTAATTATTCGTTCATGTTGCTTTTATCGATGATATCTCAATAAAATAAGCAAAATTAAGACAAATAAGAGTAAACGATTTGGAAATTTGCTAATATTATCCTTTTTCGTTGCATTTTTCGATCTAATCTCGTAAAAATGACAAAAATTCAGGAAAAAAAGAGGAAAAAAATGAAATATTTGTGTAATAATCCTTTTTTCGTTACTTTTTTCGATCCTATCTAGGAAAATGACGAAAACTAAGGGAAAATAGAGAAAAAATATAAATTTAGCTAAAATTATATTTTTTAAATTTCTTTTTTCCATCATATCTCGACAAAATGACGAACTATAATGCAAAATAGAGAAAAAAACTTGAATCATTGGTGAAATTATCCTTTTTCGTTGCTTTTTTCGATCATATCCAGGCAATATGACGACAATTAAGGCCAAATTGAGGAAACAAATTGAAATTTCGCTTAAATTATAAGTTCATGTTGCTTTTTTCGATGATATCTCAATAAATTGATGAAAATTAAGGCAAAATAAGACTGGTCGAAAGACGGAATCAAGGTGGTTAACTCCGGGAGGTCGACTCTGAGAAGTCGACTCTGGTAGGTAAGCTCAAGTAGGACAACTCCTGGAGGTCGACTCCGGGACGTCGATTCCAGGACTACTTACGGTCTATGACCAGAGGTCAATGACCCGAGGTCGATGACCCCAGGTCGATGACCAGATGCCGATGACCCAAAGTCGATAACCCGAGGTCGATAACCCGAGGTCAATGACCCGAGGTCAATGACCAGAGGCCGATGACCCAAGGTCAGTGACCCGAGGACGATGACCCGAGGTCGATGACCCGTGGTCGATGACCCAAGGTCGATGACCCGAGATCGATGACCCAAGGCCAATGACCAGAGGCCGATGACCCGAGGTCGATGACCTGAGGTCGAAGACCCGATGTAAATGACCCGAGGTCAATGACCCGAGGTCAATGACCCGAGGTCAATGACCCGAGGCCAATGACCTGATGTCAATGACCCGAGGTCAATGACCTGAGGTGAATGACCCGAGGTCGATGACCCGTGGTCAATCACCTGAGGTCGATGACCCGAAGTCAATGATCTGAGGTCAATGACCCGAGGTCAATGACCTGAGGTCAATGACCCGAGGTCAATGATCTGAGGTCAATGACCCGAGGTCAAAGACCTGAGGCTAATGACCCGAGGCCAAAGACCCGAGGTCGATGACCCGAGATCTCCGGGAGGTAACTCCGGGAGGTATCTCCGGGAGATAAACTCTTGGAGGTCTACTCCGGTTTGTCAAATCCGAGAGGTCGACTCCGGGAGGTCGTCTCCGGGAGATCAACTCCGGGAGGTCGACTCCCGGAGGTCGTCTCAAGGAGGTTGACTCCGGGAGGTCGACTCCGGGACGTTGACTCCGGGAGGTCGTCTCCGGGAGGTCGTCTCCGGGAGGTTGACTCCGGGAGGTCGACTCCGGGAGGTCGACTCTGGTAGGTCGACTCCGGGAGGTTGACTCCGGGAGGTTGACTCCGGGAGGTCGACTCTGGGAGGTCGACTTTGGGAGTTCGGCTTCCGGAGGTCAACTCCGGGAGTTCGACTCGGATAGGTTGACTCCGGTTAGTTGACTTCGGGAGGTCAACTTTGGGACGTCGATTCCGGGGTTACTTACGGTCTATGACCAGAGGTCGATGACCCGAGATCGACTCGGTGAGGTCGATTCTGGATGGTCGATAACGGGAGGTCAATTTAGGCAGGAATGTTACGAGAAGTTGATTCCGGTACGTCAACTCGGGGTATTCGAATTCGGGGGATCGACAATTGTAGGTGGACTCCCGGAAAATTAAAAAGAAAACAAACAAACAAACTTTAGGAAAAAAATAAAAAATTCGATAAAATTTCCGTTTTCGATGCTTTCTTTTAACAGATCTTGGCGAAATGACGATAATTAGTGTAAAATATAGGAAAAAAATTGAATTTTTAGTAAAATTATGCATTTATCGTTTCTTTTTTCAAACAAATCTAGGAAGAATGAGGTAAATAAAGGCAAAATAGATAAACAAAATTAAATTTAGCTACGATTATCCGTTTTCGATCCTTTTTGCGATCATATCCTTATAAAATGACGAAAATTAAGATACATTATAGGAAAAATAGAAATTACACTAAATTTATCCGTTTTAGTTTCTTTTCTTCGATCATATCTTAATTGAATGAAGAAAATTAAGGAAAAGTTGAGGGTAAAATTGAAATTTTGGTGAAATGATCCGTTTTCGTTGCTTTTTTTAATCATATCACAATAATACTACCAAATCTAAGGCAAAATAGAAGAAAAAAATTGAAATTTCACCAAAATTATCCGTTCATGTTTTTGTTTTCAATCACATTTCGATTCATTGACGATTATTAAGGCAAAATAGGGGAACAAGTTGAAATATTAGTAAAATTTTCCTTTTTCGTGGCTTCTTTCGATCATATCTACGCAATATGACAAAATTAAGGAAAAATAGATGAAAAAAATAGAAATTTTGCTAAAATTATCCGTTTTCGTTCCTTTTTTCGATCATATCTTGATAAAATAAGGATATTATATGACGAAAATTAATGCAAAATATTTGACAAAAATTGTAATTGTCGTTGCAATCGTTGCTTTTCTCGATTACATCTCGTTAATATGACGAAAATTAAGGCAAAATAGAGGAAAGAAATTGGAATTTTGCTAAAATTATCCATCTTCTTTGCATTTTTCGATCATATCTCGATAAAATTAAGAAAATTAATTTAAAATAGTTGTATAAATTGAAATTTCGACTAAATTATCCTATGGTATTGCTTTTTTCGATAATATCTCAATGAAATAATGAATATTGTGGAAAAAGATTGGAAAAAAATAGAAATTTAGCTAAATTTATCTGTTTTCGTTGCTTTTCTCGATCATATCTCCGTAGAAAGACGAAAATTAAGGCAAAATAGAGGATAGAAATTGGAATTTTGCTAAAATTATCCATCTTATTTGCATTTTTTGATCATATCTCGATAAATTGACGAAAATTAAGGCAAAATAGAGAGAAAAAATTGAAATTTCGCTTAAATTTTCCTTTCATATTGCTTTTTTCGATGATAATTGGAAATAGAGGAAAAATTGAAACTTTGGTGGAATTATCCTTTTTCGTTGCTTTTTTCGGTCATTTCCAGGCAATATGACGAAAATAAGGACAAATTGTGGAAAAAAATAGAAATTTCGCTTTAATTATCCGTTCATGTTGCTTTTATCGATGATATCTCAATAAAATAAGGAAAATTGAGACAAATAAGAGTAAACAATTTGTAAATTTGCTAATGTTATCCGTTTTCGTTGCATTTTTCGATCTAGTCTCGTAAAAATGACAAAAATTAAGGAAAAAAATGAAATATTTGTGAAATTATCCTTTTTTTATTACTTTTCTCGACCATATTTAGGCAAAATGACGAAAATTAAGGAATAATAGAGATTAAAGATTAAAATTTCGCTAAAATTATCCGTTTTAGTTTCTTTTCATGGATCATAACTCTATTGAATGAAGAAAATTAAGGCATAGTTGATGAAAGAAATTGAAATTTTGGTGAAATGATCCGTTTTCGTTTCTTTTTTTAATCATTTCACAAAAATATTACGAAAGTTAAGGCAAAATAGAAGAAAAAAATTGAAATTTCGCTAAAATCATCCGTTCATCTTTTTGTTTTCAATCATATTTCGATTAATTAACGATTATTAAGGCAAAATATAGGAACAAGTTGAAATATTGGTAAAATTTTCCTTTTTTCGTGGCTTCTTTCGATCATATCTACGTAATATGACGAAAATTTAGGCAAAATAGTGTAAAAAATTTGGAAATTTCGCTTTAATTATCCGTTCATGTTGCTTTTATCGATGTTATACCAAAAAAATCAAGGAAAATTGAGGCAAATAAGAGTAAAAAATTTGGAAATTTGCTAAAATTATCCTTCTTCGTTGCATCTTTCGATCATATCTCGATAAATTGACGAAAATATAGGCTAAAAAGTGAAAGAAACTGAAATAATGTTAAAATTACCATTTTATCGTTGCATTTTTCGATCAAAACTAGGCAAAATGACGAAAATTAAGGTAAAATAGAGGAAAAAAAATTGAATGATTTGTGGAATTATCCATTTTTCGTTGCTTTTTTAGATCATATCCAGGTAAAATGACGAAAAATGAGACAAAGTAGAGAACAAAAATTGAAATTTAGTTAAATTATCTGTTTTCGATCATATCTCGACGAAATGAGGAAACTTAAGGCAAAATAAAGAGAAAAAATTGAAATATCGCTTAAATTATCCGTTCAGGTTGTTTTTTTTCGATTACAATTCGATAAAATAATGATACTTGGGGAAAAATAGTTTGAAAAAATTAGAATTTTGCTCCATTTATCTGTTTTCGATCCTGTTTTCAATCATATCTCGACAAAATTACGAAAATTAAGGCCAAATTGAGGAATAAAATTGAAATTTCGCTTAAATTATCCGTTCATGTTGCTTTTATCAATGTTATACCAAAAAATTCAAGGAAAATTGAGGCAAATAAGAGTAAAAAATTTGGAAATTTGCTAAAATTATCCGTCTTCGTTGCATCTTTCGATCATATCTCGATAAATTGACGAAAATATAGGCTAAAAAGTGAAAGAAATTGAAATAATGATGAAATTACCATTTTATCGTTGCATTTTTCGATCAAAACTAGGCAAAATTACGAAAATTAAGGTAAAATAGAGGAAAAAAAATTGAATGATTTGTGGAATTATCCATTTTTCGTTGCTTTTTTAGATCATATCCAGGTAAAATTACGAAAAATGAGCCAAAGTAGAAAACAAAAATTGAAATTTAGTTAAATTATCTGTTTTCGATCATATCTCGACGAAATGAGGAAACTTAAGGCAAAATAAAGAGAAAAAAGTGAAATATCGCTTAAATTATCCGTTCATGTTGCTTTTATCGATGATATCTCAAAAAAATCTAGGAAAATTGAGGCAAATAAGAGTAAAAAATTTTGGAAATTTGCTCAAATTATCCGTCTTTGTTGCATTATTCGATCATATCTCGAAAACTTGACGAAAATTTAGGCTAAATAGAGGAAGCAAATTGAAATAATTGTGAAATTATCCTCTTTCATTTGTTTTTTCGACCATATCCAGGCAAAATGAAGAAATCTATTGCAAAATAGAGAGAAAAAATTGAAATTTTACTAAAATCATCCGTTTTAGTTTCTTTTTATCGATCATATCTCAAAAAATTTGAGAAAATTAAGGAAAGAAAGGGGAAAAAATTGAAAAAATGGTGAAATTATCCTTTTTTCGTTGCTTTTTTAGATCATATCCAGGCAAAATGACGAAAAATGAGCCAAAGTAGAGAACAAAAATTATATAGAGTTAAATTATCTGTTTTCGATCATATCTCGACGAAATGACGAAACTTAAGGCAAAATAAAGAGAAAAAATTGAAATATCGCTTAAATTATCCGTTCATGTTGCTTTTATCGATGATATCTCAAAAAAATCAAGAAAAATTGAGGCAAATAAGAGTAAAAAATTTTGAAATTTGCAGGAATCTTTCTCGGGTTTCCATCCGGGTAGTTTCTTGGAACAGGTCCGACGTTTCGGCTACAATCACCGCAGCCATCTTCAGGGGATGAAGTGCCGAGGTTGGAAATCGGTCCGGTATATATAGGGGCTCGGAAAGTCCCTTTCACTTTTTTCATTGGTCGCTCTGGTGGTTGGACGTCATTGGCTGTCTGCTCTCGGAGATTTTCCGGAGGATCGGTTGCCATGTCTTGTGGATGGAGTAGCCTCCATCTCTGTTGATGTTATTCTTGGTCATGTTTATTTCAATGGATTCTTTTATGACACGGTCCCAGAATCGCGGTGCTATACATACGACTTTCGTTTCCTCAAATTTCATATGATGATTCTGGTCAAGGCAGTGTTCAGCAATTGCTGATTTTTCAGGCTGCCGTAGTCTAATATTACGCGAATGTTCTTTAATTCGCGTCTCAATAGTCCTTCCGGTTTCTCCCACGTATACGGCTCCGCACTCACAGGGTACACTGTAGACTCCAGGTGTTTTGAGCTCCAGTTTATCTTTTACATTCGTGAGAAAATTTCCCAATTTTCTTGGTGGCTTATGGACGGTCCGTATTTTGTGCTTTGCGAGGATCCTAGAAATTTTCCTCGACACAGGCGCCACATAGGGGATGCCGGCGGTGGCCGCAGGCTTCTCCTCTTCTGCTCTGCATTCCTTGTCAGTCCTGGAGGCGGCCCTTTTAAGGGCCAAGTTTACTTCCTTCATTTTGTGTCCATTTTGAAGGAAGGTGGTCCTCAGGTGATCGAGTTCATTGGTTATATTTTCCTGGTCCGAGATGGTTTGTGCTCGATGAATCAGGGTCGACAAAACGGACATCCGTTGTGAGGGGTGGTGATGGCTGTTTCCATTCAAGTACAGGTCTGTATGCGTCGGCTTCCGGTAAACGCTGTGGCCGAGAGAACCATCGGGTCTTCGTTTCACGAGGACGTCGAGGAACGGGAGGCAGCCGTTTTCTTCAATCTCCATCGTGAACTTAATATTCTCGTGTCTGCTGTTGAGGTGGTTGAGGAATTCGTCCAGCCTGTTCCTTCCATGCTGCCAAATCACGAAGGTATCGTCAACATAGCGGAAGAAACACTTTGGTTTACATGGAGCAGTTCTTAGGGCCTCTTCCTCGAAATGTTCCATAAATAAGTTGGCGGCAGCAGGAGAGAGTGGCGAGCCCATGGCCACTCCATCTCTTTGCTCGTAGTATTTCCCCTGGTACAAGAAATACGTCGAGGTTAATGTGTGCCGGAATAGGTCCGTTATTCCTTTGTCGAATCGGGATTCCAGCAGTTTTAGGGTGTCTTCGACGGGGACCTTGGTAAAAAGGGATACGACGTCGAAGCTTACCAGGATGTCGTTCGCTCCCACTTTTAATTGCTTGAGTTTATTCACAAACTCCGCTGAATTCCGGATGTGGTGTTGGTTGTTTCCCACGAGTGGTGCCAGCAGTTTGGTGAGGAATTTGGCCAGGAGATAAGTGGGAGAGTTAATTGCACTCACTATAGGTCGGAGAGGTATTCCCTTTTTATGGATTTTTGGCAGGCCATACAGTCTTGGAGGGACGGCAGCTTGCGGGAGAAGTTCCTTGCGGGTCTCGGGCTTTAGGCTTGAATTCTTCAATAGGATCGAAGTCTTCCTTTGAGAGATTCTGTGGGGTCTCGCAGTAGTGGTTGGTATGTTGGATCTTTAAGTAACTCTCCTACCTTTTCGTGGTATGAGTCCTTTTTTAGGAGAGCTGTTGCGTTTCCTTTGTCAGCTGGCAATACGACAATATTGGAGTCCTCTCGTAATTTCTGTAGGGCAACCCTTTCTTCTTTGGAGATGTTAGGTCTCGGCGGGACGGCCCTCTTCAGGGCCAAGGAAATTTGGCTCCTTACGTCTTCAGCATCCTCAGAAGGTAGAGATCGGATTGCTGGTTCTATGCCACTCATGAAGTCTCGGTATGGAATCGCTCTAGGGGCTGCAGCAAAGTTGAGTCCCTTGGCCAAGACGGGTTTTGTGGTCTGGTCGATTTCTTTGTCGAGAAGATTGACGACTATGCGGTCCGGATCTAATGGTGTAACGGCCGGAGTTTTTGAGGCAAGGCGGTCATATTTCTTGGACTGCCTGGACGTGGATTTCCTCATAGACAACTGCTCATGAGCGGTTGTCGACTGGTCGACATATTCTTAGTCCCTTGGTGATAGTACCACAGCGAGTCGCAGGTGAAGAGATAAAAGGCCCCGGGAGTTCATATCAAGTGAATACCTAGTATGGTGTATCCGCTCTCTAACAAAGGCACTGCTTGCTCGTCTGGCGATACGGTTGGCTGCCGGTGATTTCACTGGGGGTCGAATTTTCGCAAATTCGGGAACAATGTTCGAATCTCGGCATCTTGAGAGAAAGGCCAACGAAGACAACAGTTGGGCCCTTCTTTTCCGCAGGAGATCCACCGTAACGTTCGTCAGCTCGAGAAGTTGCTAAAATTATCCGTCTTCGTTGCATCTTTCGATCACATCTCGATAAATTGACGAAAATATAGGCTAAAAAGAGAAAGAAATTGAAATAATGTTAAAATTACCATTTTATCGTTGCATTTTTCGATCAAAACTAGGCAAAATGATGAAAATTAAGGTAAAATAGAGGAAAAAAATTGAATGATTTGTGGAATTATCCATTTTTCGTTGCTTTTTTAGATCATATCCAGGTAAAATGACGAAAATTGAGCCAAAGTAGGGAACAAAAATTGAAATTTAGTTAAATTTTCTGTTTTCGAACATATCTCGACGAAATGAGGAAACTTACGGCAAAATAAAGAGAAAAAATTGAAATATCGCTTAAATTATCCGTTCATGTTGCTTTTATCGATGATATCTCAAAAAAATCTAGGAAAATTGAGGCAAATAAGAGTAAAAAATTTGGAAATTTGCTAAAATTATCCGTCTTCGTTGCATTATTCGATCATATCTCGAAAACTTGACGAAAATTTAGGCTAAATAGAGGAAGCAAATTGAAATATTTGTGAAATTATCCTTTTTCATTAGATTTTTCGACCATATCTAGGCAAAATGAAGAAAATTATTGAAATATCGCTTAAATTATCCGTTCAGGTTGATTTTTTTTCAATTATAATTCGATAAAATAATGAATCTAGAAAGACGACGAAAACTAAGGGAAAATAGAGAAAAAATATAAATTTAGCTAAAATTTTATTTTTTAAATTTCTTTTTTCGATCATATCTCGACAAAATGACGAACAATAATGCAAAATAGAGAAAAAACTTGAATCATTGGTGAAATTATCCTTTTTCGTTGCTTTTTTCGATCATATCCAGGCAATATGACGAAAATTAAGGCCTAATTGAGGAAACAAATTGAAATTTCGCTTAAATTATAAGTTCATGTTGCTTTTTTCGATGATATCTCAATAAATTGATGAAAATTAAGGCAAAATATGACTGGTCGAAAGACGGAATCAAGGTGGTCAACTCCGGGAGGTCGACTCTGAGAAGTCGACTCTGGTAGGTAAGCTCAAGTAGGAGAACTCCTGGAGGTCGACTCCGGGACGTCGATTCCGGGACTACTTACGGTCTATGACCCTAGGTCAATGACCCGAGGTCGATGACCCCAGGTCGATGACCCGAGGTCAATGACCAGATGCCGATGACCCAAAGTCGATAACTCAAGGTCGATAACCCGAGGTCAATGACCCGAGGTCAATGACCCGAGGACAATGACCAGAGGCCGATTACCCAAGGTCGGTGACCCGAGGACGATGACCCGAGGTCGATGACCCGTGGTCGATGACCCAAGGTCGATGACCCGAGATCGATGACCCAAGGCCAATGACCAGAGGCCGATGACACGAGGTCAATGACCTGATGTCAATGACCCGAGGTCAATGACCTGAGGTGAATGACCCGAGGTCGAACACCCGAGGTCGATGACCCGAGGTCGATGACCCGAGGTCGATGACCCGAGGTCGATGACCTGAGGTCAATGACCCGAGGTCAATGACCTGAGGTCAATGACCCGAGGTCAATGACATGAGGTCAATGACCCGAGGTCAATGACCTGAGTTCAATGACCCGAGGTCAATGACCCGAGGCTAATGACCCGAGGTCGATGACCCGAGGTCGATGACCCAAGATTTCCGGGAGGTAACTCCGGGAGGTAAACTCTGGGAGGTCTACTCCGGTTTGTCAAATCCGAGAGGTCGACTCCGGGAGGTCGTCTCCGGGAAATCAACTCCGGGAGATCGACTCCGGGAGGTCGACTCCGGGATGTCGACTTCGGGAGGTCGACTCCGGGAGGTTGACTCCTGGAGGTCGACTCCGGGAGGTCGATTCCGGGAGGTCGACTCCGGGAGGTCGACTCCGGGAGGTCGACTCCCGGAGTTCGGCTTCCGGAGGTCAACTCCGGGAGTTCGACTCGGATAGGTTGACTCCGGTCAGTTGACTTCAGGAGATCAACTTTGGGACGTCGATTCCGGGGTTACTTACGGTCTATGACCAGAGGTCGATGACCCGAGATCGACTCGGTGAGGTCGATTCTGGATGGTCGATAACGGGAGTTCAATTTATGCAGGAATGTTACGAGAAGTTGATTCCGGTACGTCAACTCGGGGTATTCGAATTCGGGAGATCGACAATTGTAGTTGGACTCCCGGAAAATTAAAAAGAAAACAAACAAACAAACTTTAGGAAAATAATAAAAAAATCGATAAAATTTCTGTTTTCGATGCTTTCTTTTAACAGATCTTGGCGAAATGACGATAATTAGTGTAAAATATAGGAAAAAAATTGAATTTTTAGTAAAATTATGCATTTATCGTTTCTTTTTTCTAACAAATCTAGGAAAAATGAGGTAAATAAAGGCAAAATAGATAAACAAAATTAAATTTAGCTAAGATTATCCGTTTTCGATCCTTTTTGCGATCATATCCTGATAAAATGACGAAAATTAAGATAAACTATAGGAAAAATAGAAATTACACTAAATTTATCCGTTTTAATTTCTTTTCTTCGATCATATCTCAATTGAATGAAGAAAATTAAGGAAAAGTTGAGGGTAAAATTGAAATTTTGGTGAAATGATCCGTTTTCGTTCCTTTTTTTAATCATATCACAATAATATTACCAAATCTAAGGCAAAAAAGAAGAAAAAAATTGAAATTTCACTAAAATTATCCGTTCATGTTTTTGTTTTCAATCATATTTCGATTAATTGACGATTATTAAGGCAAAATAGAGGAACAAGTTGAAATATTGGTAAAATTTTCCTTTTTTCTTGGCTTCTTTCGATCATATCTACTTAATATGACGAAAATTTAGGCAAAATAGTGTAAAAAATTTGGAAATTTCGCTTTAATTATCCGTTCATCTTGCTTTTATCGATGATATCTCAAAAAAATCAAGGAAAATTGAGGCAAATAAAGGTAAAAAATTTGGAAATTTGCTAAAATTATCCATCTTCGTTGCATCTTTCGATCATATCTCGATAAATTGACGAGAATATAGGCTAAAAAGAGAAAGAAATTGAAATAATGATGAAATTACCATTCTATCGTTGCATTTTTCGATCAAAACTAGGCAAAATGACGAATATTAAGGTAAAATAGAGGAAAAAAAATTGAATGATTTGTGGAAGTATCCATTTTTCGTTGCTTTTTTAGATCATATCCAGGTAAAATGACGAAAAATGAGCCAAAGTAGAGAATAAAAATTGAAATTTAGTTAACTTATCATTTTTCGATCATATCTCCACGAAATGAGGAAACCTAAGGCAAAATAAAGAGAAAAAATTGAAATATCGCTTAAATTATCCGTTCAGGTTGTTTTTTTTTCGATTATAATTCGATAAAATAATGAAACTTGGGGAAAAATAGAGTGAAAAAATTAGAATTTTGCTCAATTTATCTGTTTTCGATCCTGTTTTCAATCATATCTCGACAAAATTACGAAAATTAATGCCAAATTGAGGAATAAAATTGAAATTTCGCTTAAATTATCCGTTCATGTTGCTTTTTTCGATGAAATCTCTTTAAATTGACGAAGATTTAGGCAAAATAGAGGAAACAAATTGAAATATATGTGAAATTATCAATTTTCGCTGAATTTTTCGGTCATATCTAGGCAAAATTACAAAAATAAAGGCAAAATTGAAATTTAGCTGAAATTATCTGTTTTCGATTCTTATTTCGATCATATCTCAACAAAATGACGAAAACTAAGGAAAAAAAAGAGAAAAAATTTAAATTTCACTTTAATTATCCGATCATGTTGCTTTTTTCAATGATAATTCAATTAAATAATGAACAGTAATGCAAATTAGATGAAAAAATTGAAATTTCGCTCATATTATCCGTCTTCGTCGAATTTTTCGATCATATCCAGGCAATATGGTGAAAAATAAAGACAAATTAAGGAAAAAAATCGAAATTTCCCTTTAATTATTCGTTCATGTTGCTTTTATCGAAGATATCTCAATAAAATAAGCAAAATTTAGACAAATAAGAGTAAACGATTTGGAAATTTGCTAATATTATCCTTTTTCGTTGCATTTTTCGATCTAATCTCGTAAAAATGTCAAAAATGCAGGAAAAAAAGAGGAAAAAAATGAAATATTTGTGTAATAATCCTTTTTTCGTTACTTTTTTCGATCCTATCTAGGAAAATGACGAAAACTAAGGGAAAATAGAGAAAAAATATAAATTTAGCTAAAATTATATTTTTTAAATTTCTTTTTTCGATCATATCTCGACAAAATGACGAACAATAATGCAAAATAGAGAAAAAAACTTGAATCATTGGTGAAATTATCCTTTTTCGTTGCTTTTTTCGATCATATCCAGGCAATATGACGACAATTAAGGCCAAATTGAGGAAACAAATTGAAATTTCGCTTAAATTATAAGTTCATGTTGCTTTTTTCGATGATATCTCAATAAATTGATGAAAATTAAGGCAAAATAAGACTGGTCGAAAGACGGAATCAAGGTGGTTAACTCCGGGAGGTCGACTCTGAGAAGTTGACTCTGGTAAGTAAGCTCAAGTAGGACAACTCCTGGAGGTCGACTCCGGGACGTCGATTCCAGGACTACTTACGGTCTATGACCAGAGGTCAATGACCCGAGGTCGATGACCCCAGGTCGATGACCAGATGCCGATGACCCAAAGTCGATAACCCGAGGTCGATAACCCAAGGTCAGTGACCCGAGGACGATGACCCGAGGTCGATGACCCGTGGTCGATGACCCAAGGTCGATGACCCGAGATCGATGACCCAAGGCCAATGACCAGAGGCCGATGACCCGAAGTCGATGACCTGAGGTCGAAGACCCGATGTCAATGACCCGAGGTCAATGACCCGAGGTCAATGACCCGAGGCCAATGACCTGATGTCATTGACCCGAGGTCAATGACCTGAGGTGAATGACCCGAGGTCGATGACCCGTGGTCAATGACCTGAGGTCGATGACCCGAAGTCAATGATCTGAGGTCAATGACCCGAGGTCAATGACCTGAGGTCAATGACCCGAGGTCAATGATCTGAGGTCAATGACCCGAGGTCAACGACCTGAGGCTAATGACCCGAGGCCAAAGACCCGAGGTCGATGACCCGAGATCTCCGGGAGGTAACTCCGGGAGGTAACTCCGGGAGATAAACTCTAGGAGGTCTACTCCGGTTTGTCAAATCCGAGAGGTCGACACCGGGAGGTCGTCTCCGGGAAATCAACTCCGGGAGGTCGACTCCCGGAGGTCGTCTCAAGGAGGTTGACTCCGGGAGGTCGACTCCGGGACGTTGACTCCGGGAGGTCGACTCCGGGAGGTCTTCTCCGGGAGGTTGAATCCGGGAGGTCGACTCCGGGAGGTCGACTCCGGTAGGTCGACTCCGGGAGGTTGACTCCGGGAGGTTGACTCCGGGAGGTCGACTCTGGGAGGTCGACTTTGGGAGTTCGGCTTCCGGAGGTCAACTCCGGGAGTTCGACTCGGATAGGTTGACTCCGGTTAGTTGACTTCGGGAGGTCAACTTTGGGACGTCTATTCCAGGGTTACTTACGGTCTATGACCAGAGGTCGATGACCCGAGATTTACTCGGTGAGGTCGATTCTGGATGGTCGATAACGGGAGGTCAATTTAGGCAGGAATGTTACGAGAAGTTGATTCCGGTACGTCAACTCGGGGTATTCGAATTCGGGAGATCGACAATTGTAGTTGGACTCCCGGAAAATTAAAAAGAAAACAAACAAACTAACTTTAGGAAAAAAATAAAAAATTCGATAAAATTTCCGTTTTCGATGCTTTCTTTTAACAGATCTTGGCGAAATGACGATAATTAGTGTAAAATATAGGAAAAAAATTGAATTTTTAGTAAAATTATGCATTTATCGTTTCTTTTTTCAAACAAATCTAGGAAGAATGAGGTAAATAAAGGCAAAATAGATAAACAAAATTAAATTTAGCTAAGATTATCCGTTTTCGATCCTTTTTGCGATCATATCCTTATGAAATGACGAAAATTAAGATACACTATAGGAAAAATAGAAATTACACTAAAAATATCCGTCTTAGTTTTTTTTCTTCGATCATATCTCAATTGAATGAAGAAAATTAAGGAAAAGTTGAGGGTAAAATTGAAATTTTGGTGAAATGATCCGTTTTCGTTGCTTTTTTTAATCATATCACAATAATACTACCAAATCTAAGGCAAAATAGAAGAAAAAAATTGAAATTTTACTAAAATTATCCGTTCATGTTTTTGTTTTCAATCATATTTCGATTAATTGACGATTATTAAGGCAAAATAGAGGAACAAGTTGAAATATTGGTAAAATTTTCCTTTTTTCGTGCCTTCTTTCGATCATATCTACGCAATATGACGAAAATTAAGGAAAAATAGATGAAAAAAATAGAAATTTTGCTAAAATTATCCGTTTTCGTTCCTTTTTTCGATCAATTCTTGATAAAATAAGGATATTATATGACGAAAATTAATGCAAAATATTTGACAAAAATTGAAATTTCGCTAAAATTATCTGTTTTCGTTGCTTTTCTCGATCACATCTCGTTAATATGACGAAAATTAAGGCAAAATAGAGGAAAGAAATTGGAATTTTGCTAAAATTATCCATCTTCTTTGCATTTTCGATCATATCTCGATAAAATTAAGAAAATTAATTTAAAATAGTTGTAAAAATTGAAGTTTAGCCTAAATTATCCTTTGGTATTGCTTTTTTCGATAATATCTCAATAAAATAATGAATATTGTGGAAAAAGAGTGGAAAAAAATAGAAATTTAGCTAAATTTATCTGTTTTCGTTGCTTTTCTCGATCATATCTCGTTAAAAAGACGAGAATTAAGGCAAAATAGAGGATAGAAATTGGAATTTGGCTAAAATTATCCATCTTCTTTGCATTATTTGATCATATCTCGATAAATTGACGAAAATTAAGGCAAAATTGAGGGAAAAAAATTGAAATGTTTGTGAAATTATCCTTTTTTACGTCGCTTTCTTCTAACATATTTAGCAAAAATAACGAAAATTAAGCCAAAGTAGAGAAAAATTTGAAATTTAGTTAAAATTATCTGTTTTCGATACTTTTTTCGATCATATCTCGACAAAATGACGAAAATTAAGGCAAAATAGAGAGAAAAAATTGAAATTTCGCTTAAATTTTCCTTTCATATTGCTTTTTTTGATGATAATTGGAAATAGAGGAAAAATTGAAACTTTGGTGGAATTATCCTTTTTCGTTGCTTTTTTCGGTCATTTCCAGGCAATATGACGAAAAATAAGGACAAATTATGGAAAAAAATTGAAATTTCGCAATAATTATCCGTTCATGTTGCTTTTATCGATGATATCTCAATAAAATAAGGAAAATTGAGGCAAATAAGAGTAAGCAATTTGTAAATTTGCTAATATTATCCGTTTTCGTTGCATTTTTCGATCTAGTCTCGTTAAAATGACAAAAATTAAGGAAAAAAAGAGGAAAAAATCGAAATATTTGTGAAATTATCCTTTTTTCGATCATATCTAGTCAAAATGACGAATACTAAGGCAAAATAGAGAAAAAATTGACATTTAGCTAAAATTATCTTTTTTAAATTTCTTTTTTTGATCATATCTGGACAAAATGACGCAAAATAATGCAAAATAGAGAAAACAAATTGAAATTTCGCTAAAATTACCCGTTTTAGTTTTTTTCTTCAATCATATCTAATTAGAATGAAGAAAATTAAGCTAAAATTGAAAAAAAATCGTAATTTTGCCAAAATTATAGGTTTTCGTTGCTTTTTTTGATCATATTTCGACTAAATGACGAAAATTAAGGCAAAATAGAGGAAAAGAATTGAAATTTGCAAAAATTATCCGTCTTCGTTGAACTTTTCAATCATATCTAATAAATTGACGAAAATTAAGGCAAAATAGAGGAAACAAATTGAAATATTTGTGAAATTATCCTTTTTTTATTACTTTTCTCGACCATATTTAGGCAAAATGACGAAAATTAAGGAAAAATAGAGATTAAAGATTAAAATTTCGCTAAAATTATCCGTTTTAGTTTCTTTTCATCGATCATAAATCTATAGAATGAAGAAAATTAAGGCATAGTTGATGAAAGAAATTGAAATTTTGGTGAAATGATCCGTTTTCGTTGCTTTTTTAAATCATTTCACAATAATATTACGAAAGTTAAGGCAAAATAGAAGAAAAAAATTGAAATTTCGCTAAAATCATCCGTTCATGTTTTTGTTTTCAATCATATTTCGATTAATTGATGATTATCAAGGCAAAATAGAGGAACAAGTTGAAATATTGGTAAAATTTTCCTTTTTTCGTGGCTTCCTACGATCATATCTACGTAATATGACGAAAATTTAGGCAAAATAGTGTAAAAAATTTGGAAATTTCGCTTTAATTATCCGTTCATGTTGCTTCTATCGATGATATCTCAAAAAAATCAAGGAAAATTGAGGCAAATAAGAGTAAAAAATTTGGAAATTTGCTAAGATTATCCGTCTTCGTTGCATCTTTCGATCATATCTCGATAAATTGACGAAAATATAGGCTAAAAAGAGAAAGAAATTGAAATAATGATGAAATTACCATTTTATCGTTGCATTTTTCGATCAAAACTAGGCAAAATGACGAAAATTAAGGTAAAATAGAGGAAAAAAAATTGAATGATTTGTGGAATTATCCATTTTTCGTTGCTTTTTTAGATCATATCCAGGTAAAATGACGAAGAATGAGCCAAAGTAGAGAACAAAAATTGAAATTTAGTTAAATTATCTGTTTTCGATCATATCTCCACGAAACGAGGAAACTTAAGGCAAAATAAAGAGAAAAAATTGAAATATCGCTTAAATTATCCTTTCATGTTGCTTTTATCGATGATATCTCAAAAAAATCTAGGAAAATTGAGGCAAATAAGAGTAAAAAATTTGGAAATTTGCTAAAATTATCCGTTTTCGTTGCATTTTTCGATCTAGTCTTGTAAAAATGACAAAAATTAAGGAAAAAAAGAGGAAAAAAATCGAAATATTTGTGAAATTATCCTTTTTTCGTTGCATTTTTCGATCATATCTAGGCAAAATGACGAAAACTAATGCAAAATAGAGAAAAAATTGAAATTTAGCAAAAATTTTATTTTTTAAATTTCTTTTTTCGATCATATCTCGACAAAATGACGAACAATAATGCAAAATAGAGAAAAAAACTTGAATCATTGGTGAAATTATCCTTTTTCGTTGCTTTTTTCGATCATATCCAGGCAATATGACGAAAATTAAGGCCAAATTGAGGAAACAAATTGAAATTTCGCTTAAATTATAAGTTCATGTTGCTTTTTTCGATGATATCTCAATAAATTGATGAAAATTAAGGCAAAATATGACTGGTCGAAAGACGGAATCAAGGTGGTCAACTCCGGGAGGTAGACTCTGAGAAGTCGACTCTGGTAGGTAAGCTCAAGTAGGAGAACTCCTGGAGGTCGACTCCGGTACGTCGATTCCGGGACTACTTACGGTCTATGTCCAGAGGTCAATGACCCGAGGTCGATGACCCCAGGTCGATCACCCGAGGTCAATGACCAGATGCCGATGACCCAAAGTCGATAACCCGAGGTCGATAAACCGAGGTCAATGACCCGAGGTCAATGACCCGAGGTCAATGACCCGAGGTCAATGACCCGAGGTCAATGACCCGAGGTCAATGCCCAGAGGCCGATGACCCAAGGACGGTGACCCGAGGACGATGACCCGAGGTCGATGACCCGTGGTCTATGACCCAAGGTCGATGACCCGAGATCGATGACCCAGGGCCGAAGACCAGAGGCCGATGACCCGAGGTCAATGACCCGAGGTCGAAGACCCGAGGTCAATGACCCGAGGTCAATGACCCGAGGTCAATGACCTGATAACAATGACCCGAGGTCAATGACCTGATGACAATGACCCGAGGTCAATGACCTGAGGTCATATACCTGAGGTCAATGACCCGAGGTCAATGACCCAAGGTCGATGACCCGAGGTCAATGACCCGAGGTCGATGACCCGAGGTGAATGACCCGAGGTCTATGACCCGAGGTCAATGACCTGAGGCTAATGACCCGAGGTCGATGACCCGAGGTCGATGACCTGAGATCTCCGGGAGGTAACTCCGGGAGGTAAACTCTAGGTCTACTCCGGTTTGTCAAATCCGAGAGATCGACTCCGGGAGGTCGTCTCCGGGAGATCAACTCCGGGAGGTCGACTCCGGGAGATCGACTCCGGGAGGTCGACTCCGGGAGGTCGTCTCATGGAGGTTGACTCCGGGAGGTCGACTCCGGGAGTCGACTTCGGGAGGTCGACTCCGGGAGGTCGACTCCGGTAGGTCGACTCCGGGAGGTCGACTCCGGTAGGTCGACTCCGGGAGGTCGACTCCGGGAGGTCAACTCCGGGAGGTCGACTCCGGGAGGTCGACTTCGGGAGTTCGGCTTCCGGAGGTCAACTCCGGGAGTTCGACTTGGATAGGTTGACTCCAGGTAGTTAATTTCGGGAGGTCAACTTTGGGACGTCGATTTCGGGGTTACTTACGGTCTATGACAAGAGCTCGATGACCCGAGATCGAATCGGTGAGGTCGATTCTGGATGGTCAATAACGGGAGGTCAATTTAGGCAGGAATGTTACGAGAAGTTGATTCCGGTACGTCAACTCGGGGTATTCGAATTCGGGAGATCGACAATTGTAGTTGGACTCCCGGAAAATTAAATAGAAAACAAACAAACTAACTTTAGGAAAAAAATAAAAAATTCGATAAAATTTCCGTTTTCGATGCTTTCTTTTAACAGATCTTGGCAAAATGACGATAATTAGTGTAAAATATAGGAAAAAAATTGAATTTTTAGTAAAATTATGCATTTATCGTTTCTTTTTTCAAACAAATCTAGGAAAAATGAGGTAAATAAAGGCAAAATAGATAAACAAAATTAAATTTAGCTAAGATTATCCGTTTTCGATCCTTTTTGCGATCATATCCTTATAAAATGACGAAAATTAAGATACACTATAGGAAAAATAGAAATTACACCAAATTTATTCGTTTTAGTTTCTTTTCTCCGATCATATCTCAATTGAATGAAGAAAATTAAGGAAAAGTTGAGGGTAAAATTGAAATTTTGGTGAAATGATCCGTTTTCGTTGCTTTTTTTAATCATATCACAATAATACTACCAAATCTAAGGCAAAATAGAAGAAAAAAATTGAAATTTCACTAAAATTATCCGTTTATGTTTTTGTTTTCAATCATATTTCGATTAATTGACGATTATTAAGGCAAAATAGGGGAACAAGTTGAAATATTGGTAAAATTTTCCTTTTTTCGTGGCTTCTTTCGATCATATCTACGCAATATGACGAAAATTAAGGAAAAATAGATGAAAAAAATAGAAATTTTGCTAAAATTATCCGTTTTCGTTTCAGTTTTCGATCATATCTTGATAAAATAAGGATATTATATGACGAAAATTAATGCAAAATATTTGACAAAAATTGAAATTTCGCTAAAATTATCTGTTTTCGTTGCTTTTCTCGATCACATCTCGTTAATATGACGAAAATTAAGGCAAAATAGAGGAAGGAAATTGGATTTTTGCTAAAATTATCCATCTTCTTTGCACTTTTCGATCATATCTCGATAAAAATTAAGAAAATTAATTTAAAACAGTTGTAAAAATTGAAGTTTCGCCTAAATTATCATTGGTATTGCTTTTTTCGATAATATCTCAATAAAGTAATGAATATTGTGGAAAAAAAGTGGAATAAAATAGAAATTTAGCTAAATTTATCTGTTCTCGTTGCTTTTCTCGATCATATCTCCGTAGAAAGACGAAAATTAAGGCAAAATAGAGGATAGAAATTGGAATTTTGCTAAAATTATCCATCTTCTTTGCATTTTTTGATCATATCTCGATAAATTGACGAAAATTAAGGCAAAATAGATGGAAAAAATTGAAATGTTTGTGAAATTATCCTTTTTTCGTTGCTTTTTTCTAACATATCTAGGAAAAATAACGAAAATTAAGCCAAAATAGAGAA
The DNA here is from genome assembly GCA_947579665.1 of Sympetrum striolatum. Taxonomy (NCBI): domain Eukaryota; kingdom Metazoa; phylum Arthropoda; class Insecta; order Odonata; family Libellulidae; genus Sympetrum; species Sympetrum striolatum. The sequence goes on along the minus strand of OX388351.1, from coordinate 63,834,639 downwards.
AAATTTGAAATTTAGTTAAAATTATCTGTTTTCGATACTTTTTTCGATCATATCTCGACAAAATGACGAAAATTAAGGCAAAATAGAGAGAAAAAATTGAAATTTCGCTTAAATTTTCCTTTCATATTGCTTTTTTCGATGATAATTAGAAATAGAGGAAAAATTGAAACTTTGGTGGAATTATCCTTTTTCGTTGCTTTTTTCGGTCATTTCCAGGCAATATGACGAAAAATAAGGACAAATTATGGAAAAAAATTGAAATTTCGCTTTAATTATCCGTTCATGTTGCTTTTATCGATGATATCTCAATAAAATAAGGAAAATTGAGGCAAATAAGAGTAAACAATTTGTAAATTTGCTAATATTATCCGTTTTCGTTGCATTTTTCGATCTAGTCTCGTTAAAATGACAAAAATTAAGGAAAAAAAGAGGAAAAAATCGAAATGTTTGTGAAATTATCCTTTTTTCGTTGCTTTTTTCGATCCTATCTATGTAAAATGACGAAAACTAAGGCAAAATAGAGAAAAAATTGAAATTTAGCTAAAATTATCTTTTTTAAATTTCTTTTTTCGATCATATCTGGACAAAATGACGCAAAATAATGCAAAATAGAGAAAACAAATTGAAATTTCGCTAAAATTACCCGTTTTAATTTTTTTCTTCAATCATATCTAAATAGAATGAAGAAAATTAAGCTAACATTGAAAAAAAATTGTAATTTTGCCAAAATTATGGGTTTTCGTTGCTTTTTTTGATCATATCTCGACTAAATGACGAAAATTAAGGCAAAATAGAGGAAAAAATTGAAATTTGCAAACATTATCCGTCTTCGTTGAACTTTTCAATCATATCTCAATAACTTGACCAAAATTAAGGCAAAATAGAGGAAGCAAATTGAAATATTTGTGAAATTATCCTTTTTTCATTAGTTTTATCGACCATATCTAGGCAAAATGAAGAAAATTATTGCAAAATAGAGAGAAAAAATTAAATTTCGCTAAAATCATCCGTTTTAGTTTCTTTTTATCGATCATATCTCAAAAAATTGAGAAAATTAAGGAAAATAAGAGGAAAAAATTGAAATAATGGTGAAATTATCCTTTTTTCGTTGCTTTTTTCGATCATATCAAGGCAAAATAACGAAAAATGAGCCAAAGTAGAGAACAAAAATTGAAATTTAGTTAAATTATCTGTTTTCGATCATATCTCGACGAAATGACGAAGCTTAAGGCAAAATAAAGAGAAAAAATTGAAATATCGCTTAAATTATCCGTTCAGGTTGTTTTTTTTTTCGATTATAATTCGATAAAATAATTAACTTTGGGGAAAAATAGAGTGAAAAAATTAGAATTTTGCTCCATTTATCTGTTTTCGATCCTGTTTTTAATCATATCTCGACAAAATTACGAAAATTAAGGCCAAATTGAGGAATAAAATTGAAATATCGCTTAAATTATCCGTTCATGTTGCTTTTTTCGATGAAATCTCGTTAAATTGACGAAAATTTAGGCAAAATAGAGGAAACAAATTGAAATATATGTGAAATTATCCATTTTCGCTGAATTTTTCGGTCATATCTAGGCAAAATTACAAAAATAAAGGCAAAATACAGAACAAAAATTGAAATTTAGCTGAAATTATATGTTTTCGATTCTTTTTTCGATCATATCTCGACAAAATGACGAAAATTAAGAAAAATGAAGAGAAAAAATTTAAATTTCACTTTAATTATCCGATCATGTTGCTTTTTCAAAGATAATTCGATAAAATACTGAAAAGTAATGCAAAATAGATGAAAAAATTGAAATTTCGCTGATATTATCCGTCTTCGTCGAATTTTTCGATCATATCCAGGCAATATGGCGAATAATAAAGACAAATTAAGGAAAAAAATTGAAATTTCCCTTTAATTATCCGTTCATGTTGCTTTTATCGATGACATCTCAATAAAATAAGGAAAATTGAGACAAATAAGAGTAAACGATTTGGAAATTTCCTAATATTATCCTTTTTCGTTGCATTTTTCGATCTAATCTCGTAAAAATGACAAAAATTCAGGAAAAAAAGAGGAAAAAAATTGAAATATTTGTGTAATTATCCTTTTTTCGTTACTTTATTCGATCATGTCTATGAAAATGACGAAAACTAAGGGAAAATAGAGAAAAAATATAAATTTAGCTAAAATTATATTTTTTAAATTTCTTTTTTCGATCATATCTCGACAAAATGACGAACAATAATGCAAAATAGAGAAAAAAACTTGAATCATTGGTGAAATTATCCTTTTTCGTTGCTTTTTTCGATCATATACAGGCAATATGACGAAAATTAAGGCCAAATTGAGGAAACAAATTGAAATTTCGCTTAAATTATAAGTTCATGTTGCTTTTTTCGATGAAATCTCAATAAATTGATGAAAATTAAGGCAAAATATGACTGGTCGAAAGACGGAATCAAGGTACTCAACTCCGGGAGGTCGACTCTGATAAGTCGACTCTGGTAGGTAAGCTCAAGTAGGACAACTCCTGGAGGTCGACTCCGGGACGTCGATTCCGGGACTACTTACGGTCTATGACCCGAGGTCAATGACCCGAGGTCGATGACCCAAGGTCGGTGACCCGAGAACGATGACCCGAGGTCAATGACCAGAGGCCGATGACCCGAGTCGGATGACCTGAGGTCGAAGACCCGAGGTCGATGACCCGAGGTCAATGACCCGAGGTCAACGACCTGAGGCTAATGACCCGAGGCCGATGACCCGAGGTTGATGACCCGAGATCTCCGGGAGGTAACTCCGGGAGGTAAACTCTAGGAGGTCTACTCCGGTTTGTCAAATCCGAGAGGTCGACTCCGGGAGGTCGTCTCCGGGAGATCAACTCCGGGAGGTCGACTCCGGGAGATGGACTCCGGGAGGTCGACTCCGGGAGGTCGTCTCAAGGAGGTTGAATCCGGGAGGTCGACTACGGGAAGTTGACTCATGGAGGTCGACTCCGGGAGGTTGACTCCGGGAGGTCGACTCCGGAAGGTCGACTCCGGGAGGTCGACTCCGGGAGGTCGACTCCGGGAGGTCGACTTCGGGAGTTCGGCTTCCGGAGGTCAACTCCGGGAGTTCGATTCGGATAGGTTGACTCCGGTTAGTTGACTTCGGGAGGTCAACTTTGGGACGTCGATTCCGGGGTTACTTACGGTCTATAACCAGAGGTCGATGACCCGAGATCGACTCGGTGAGGTCGATTCTGGATGGTCGATAACGGGAGGTCAATTTAGGCAGGAATGTTACGAGAAGTTGATTCCGGTACGTCAACTCGGGGTATTCGAATTCGGGAGATCGACAATTGTAGTTGGACTCCCGGAAAATTAAAAAGAAAACAAACAAACAAACTTTAGGAAAAAAATTAAAAATTCGATAAAATTTCCGTTTTCGATGCTTTCTTTTAACAGATCTTGGCGAAATGACGATAATTAGTATAAAATATAGGAAAAAAATTGAATTTTTAGTAATATTATGCATTTATCGTTTCTTTTTTCAAACAAATCTAGGAAAAATGAGGTTGATAAAGGCAAAATAGATAAACAAAATTAAATTTAGCTAAGATTATCCGTTTTCGATCCTTTTTGCGATCATATCCTTAAAAAATGACGAAAATTAAGATGCACTATAGGAAAAATAGAAATTACACTAAAATTATCCGTTTTAGTTTCTTTTCATCGATCATAACTCTATAGAATGAAGAAAATTAAGGCATAGTTGATGAAAGAAATTGAAATTTTGGTGAAATGATCCGTTTTCGTTGCCTTTTTTAATCATTTCACAATAATATTACGAAAGTTAAGGCAAAAAAGAAGAAAAAAATTGAAATTTCGCTAAAATCATCCGTTCGTGATTTGTTTTCAATCATATATCGATTAATTGACGATTATTAAGGCAAAATAGAGGAACAAGTTGAAATATTGGTAAAATTTTCCTTTTTTCGTGGCTTCTTTCGATCATATCTACGTAATATGACGAAAATTTAGGCAAAATAGTGTAAAAAATTTGGAAATTTCGCTTTAATTATCCGTTCATGTTGCTTTTATCGATAATATCTCAATAAAATAAGGAAAATTGAGGCAAATAAGAGTAAACAATTTGTAAATTTGCTAATATTTTCCGTTTTCGTTGCATTTTTCGATCTAGTCTCGTAAAAATGACAAAAATTCAGGAAAAAAAAGGAAAAAAATGAAATATTTGTGTAATTATCCTTTCTTCGTTACTTTTTTCGATCATATCTAGAACGATGACGAAAACTAAGGGAAAATAGAGAAAAAATATAAATTTAGCTAAAATTTTATTTTTTAAATTTCTTTTTTCGATCATATCTCGACAAAATGACGAACAATAATGCAAAATAGAGAAAAAAACTTGAATCATTGGTGAAATTATCCTTTTTCGTTGCTATTTTCGATCATATCTAGGCAAAATGACGAAAACTAAGGCAAAATAGAGAAAAAATTGAAATTTAGCTAAAATTATCTTTTTTAAATTTCTTTTTTCGATCATATCTGGACAAAATGACGCAAAATAATGCAAAATAGAGAAAGCAAATTGAAATTTCGCTAAAATTACCCGTTTTAGTTTTTTTCTTCAATCATATCTAAATAGAATGAAGAAAAATAAGCTAAAATTGAAAAAAAATTGTAATTTTGCCAAAATTATAGGTTTTCGTTGCTTTTTTTGATCATATTTCGACTAAATGACGAAAATTAAGGCAAAATAGAGGAAAAAAATTGAAATTTGCAAAAATTATCCGTCTTCGTTGAACTTTTCAATCATATCTCAATAACTTGACGAAAATTAAGGCAAAATAGAGGAAACAAATTGAAATATTTGTGAAATTATCCTTTTTTTATTACTTTTCTCGACCATATTTAGGCAAAATGACGAAAATTAAGGAAAAATAGAGATTAAAGATTAAAATTTCGCTAAAATTATCCGTTTTAGTTTCTTTTCATCGATCATAAATCTATAGAATGAAGAAAATTAAGGCATAGTTGATGAAAGAAATTGAAATTTTGGTGAAATGATCCGTTTTCGTTGCTTTTCTAAATCATTTCACAATAATATTACGAAAGTTAAGGCAAAATAGAAGAAAAAAATTGAAATTTCGCTTAAATCATCCGTTCATGTTTTTGTTTTCAATCATATTTCGATTAATTGATGATTATGAAGGCAAAATAGAGGAACAAGTTGAAATATTGGTAAAATTTTCCTTTTTTCGTTGCTTCTTTCGATCATATCTACGTAATATGACGAAAATTTAGGCAAAATAGTGTAAAAAATTTGGAAATTTCGCTTTAATTATCCGTTCATGTTGCTTTTATCGATGATATCTCAAAAAAATCAAGGAAAATTGAGGCAAATAAGAGTAAAAAATTTGGAAATTTGCTAAAATTATTCGTCTTCGTTGCATCTTTCGATCATATCTCGATAAATTGACGAAAATATAGGCTAAAAAGAGAAAGAAATCGAAATAATGATGAAATTACCATTTTATCGTTGCATTTTTCGATCAAAACTAGGCAAAATGACGAAAATTAAGGTAAAATAGAGGAAAAAAAATTGAATGATTTGTGGAATTATCCATTTTTCGTTGCTTTTTTAGATCATATCCAGGTAAAATGACGAAAAATGAGCCAAAGTAAAGAACAAAAATTGAAATTTAGTTAAATTATCTGTTTTCGATCATATCTCGACGAAATGAGGAAACTTAAGGCAAAATAAAGAGAAAAAATTGAAATATCGCTTAAATTATCCGTTCATGTTGCTTTTATCGATGATATCTCAAAAAAATCTAGGAAAATTGAGGCAAATAAGAGTAAAAAATTTGGAAATTTGCTAAAATTTTCCGTCTTCGTTGCATTATTCGATCATATCTCGAAAACTTGACGAAAATTTAGGCTAAATAGAGGAAGCAAATTGAAACATTTGTGTAATTATCCTTTTTTCATTAGTTTTTTCGACCATATCTAGGCAAAATGAAGAAAATTATTGCAAAATAGAGAGAAAAAATTAAATTTCGCTAAAATCATCCGTTTTAGTTTCTTTTTATCGATCATATCTCAAAAAATTGAAGAAAATTAAGGAAAAAAAGAGGAAAAAATTGAAATAATGGTGAAATTATCCTTTTTTCGTTGCTTTTTTCGATCATATCCAGGCAAAATAACGAAAAATGAGCCAAAGTAGAGAACAAAAATTGAAATTTAGTTAAATTATCTGTTTTCGATCATATCTCGACGAAATGACGAAGCTTAAGGCAAAATAAAGAGAAAAAATTGAAATATCGCTTAAATTATCCGTTCAGGTTGTTTTTTCGATTATAATTCGATAAAATAATGAAACTTGAGGAAAAATAGAGTGAAAAAATTAAAATTTTGCTCCATTTATCTGTTTTCGATCCTGTTTTCAATCATATCTCGACAAAATTACGAAAATTAAGGCCAAATTGAGGAATAAAATTGAAATTTCGCTTAAATTTTCCTTTCATATTGCTTTTTTCGATGATAATTGGAAATAGAGGAAAAATTGAAACTTTGGTGGAATTATCCTTATTCGTTGCTTTTTTCGGTCATTTCCAGGCAATATGACGAAAAATAAGGACAAATTGTGGAAAAAAATTGAAATTTCACTTTTATTATCCGTTCATGTTGCTTTTATCGATGATATCTCAATAAAATAAGGAAAATTGAGGCAAATAAGAGTAAACAATTTGTAAATTTGCTAATATTATCCGTTTTCGTTGCATTTTTCGATCTAGTCTTGTAAAAATGACAAAAATTAAGGAAAACAAGAGGAAAAAATCGAAATATTTGTGAAATTATCCTTTTTTCGCTGCATTTTTCGATCATATCTAGGCAAAATGACGAAAACTAAGGCAAAATAGAGAAAAAATTGAAATTTAGCTAAAATCATCTTTTTAAATTTCTTTTTTCGATCATATCTCGACAAAATGACGTAAAATAATGCAAAATAGAGAAAACAAATTGCAATTTCGCTAAAATTACCCGTTTTAGTTTTTTTCTTCAATCATATCTCAATATGTGGAAGAAAATTAAGCTAAATTTGATGAAAAAAAATTTTAATTTTGCCAAAATTATAGGTTTTCGTTGCTTTTTTTGATCATATCTCGACTAAATGACGAAAATTAAGGCAAAATAGAGGAAAAAAATTGAAATTTGCAAAAATTATCCGTCTTCGTTGAACTTTTCAATCATATCTCAATAACTTGACCAAAATTAAGGCAAAATTGAGGAAGCAAATTGAAATATTTGTGAAATTTAGCTGAAATTATCTGTTTTCGATTCTTTTTTCGATCATATCTCGACAAAATGACGAAAACTAAGGAAAATGAAGAGAAAAAATTTAAATTTCACTTTTATTATCCGATCATGTTGCTTTTTTCAATGATAATTCAATAAAATAATGAAAAGTAATGCAAAATAGATGAAAAAATTGAAATTTCGCTCATATTATCCGTCTTCGTCGAATTTTTCGATCATATCCAGGCAATATGGCAAAAAATAAAGACAAATTAAGGAAAAAATCGAAATTTCCCTTTAATTATTCGTTCATGTTGCTTTTATCGATGATATCTCAATAAAATAAGGAAAATTGAGACAAATAAGAGTAAACGATTTGGAAATTTGCTAATATTATCCTTTTTCGTTGCATTTTTCGATCTAATCTCGTAAAAATGACAAAAATTCAGGAAAAAAAGAGGAAAAAAATGAAATATTTATGTAATTCTCCTTTTTTCGTTACTTTTTTCGATCATATCTAGGAAAATGACGAAAACTAAGGCAAAATAGAGAAAAAATATAAATTTAGCAAAAATTATATTTTTTAAATTTCTTTTTTCGATCATATCTGGACAAAATGACGAACAATAATGCAAAATAGAGAAAAAAACTAGAATCATTGGTGAAATTATCCTTTTTCGTTGCTTTTTTCGATCATATCCAGGCAATATGACGAAAATTAAGGCCAAATTGAGGAAACAAATTGAAATTTCGCTTAAATTATAAGTTCATGTTGCTTTTTTCGATGATATCTCAATAAATTGATGAAAATTAAGGGAAAATATGACTGGTCGAAAGACGGAATCAAGGTGGTCAACTCCGGGAGGTGGACTCTGAGAAGTCGACTCTGGTAGGTAAGCTCAAGTAGGAGAACTCCTGGAGGTCGACTCCGGGACGTCGATTCCGGGACTACTTACGGTCTATGACCAGAGGTCAATGACCCGAGGTCGATGACCCCAGGTCGATGACCCGAGGTCAATGACCAGATGCCGATGACCCAAAGTCGATAACCCGAGGTCGATAACCCGAGGTCAATGACCCGAGGTCAATGACCCGAGGTCAATGACCAGAGGCCGATGACCCAAGGTCGGTGACCAAAGGACGATGACCCGAGGTCGATGACCCGTGGTCGATGACCCAATGTCGATGACCCGAGATCGATGACCCAGGGCCGATGACCAGAGGCCGATGACCCGAGGTCGATGACCTGAGGTCGAAGACCCGAGGTCGAAGAACCGAGGTCAATGGCCCGAGGTCAATGACCTGATGTCAATGACCCGAGGTCAATGACCTGAGGTCAATGACCTGAGGTCAATGACCCGAGGTCGATGACCCGAGGTCGATGACCCGAGATCGATGACCCGAGGTCGATGACCCGTGGTCAATGACCTGAGGTCAATGACCCGAGGTCAATGACCCGAGGTCAATGACCCGAGGTCAATGACCTGAGGCTAATGACCCGAGGTCGATGACCCGAGGTCGATGACCTGAGATCTCCGGGAGGTAACTCCGGGAGGGAAACTCTAGGTCTACTCCGGTTTGTCAAATCCGAGAGGTCGACTCCGGGAGGTCGTCTCCGGGAGATCAACTCCGGGAGGTCGACTCCGGGAGATTGACTCCGGGAGGTCAACTCCGGGAGGTCGTCTCAAGTAGGTTGACTCCAGGAGGTCGACTCCGGGAGGTTGACTCCGGGAGGTCGACTCCGGGAGGTCGACTCCGGGAGGTCGACTCCGGGAGGTCAACTCCGGGAGGTCGACTCCGGGAGGTCGACTTCGGGAGTTCGGCTTCCGGATGTCAACTCCGGGAGTTCGACTCGGATAGGTTGACTCCGGTTAGTTGACTTCGGGAGGTCAACTTTGGGATGTCGATTCCGGGGTTACTTACGGTCTATGACAAGAGCTCGATGACCCGAGATCGAATCGGTGTGGTCGATTCTGGATGGTCAATAACGGGAGGTCAATTTAGGCAGGTATGTTACGAGAAGTTGATTCCGGTACGTCAACTCGGGGTATTCGAATTCGGGAGATCGACAATTGTAGTTGGACTCCCGGAAAATTAAATAGAAAACAAACAAATTAACTTTAGGAAAAAAATAAGAAATTCGATAAAATTTCGATGCTTTCTTTTAACAGATCTTGGCAAAATGACGATAATTAGTGTAAAATATAGAAAAAATTGGATTTTTAGTAAAATTATGCATTTATCGTTTCTTTTTTCAAACAAATCTAGGAAAAATGAGGGAAATAAAGGCAAAATAGATAAACAAAATTAAATTTAGCTAAGATTATTCGTTTTCGATCCTTTTTGCGATCATATCCTTATAAAATGACGAAAATTAAGATACACTATAGGAAAAATAGAAATTACACTAAATATATCCGTTTTAGTTTCTTTTCTCCGATCATATCTTAATTGAATGAAGAAAATTAAGGAAAAGTTGAGGGTAAAATTGAAATTTTGGTGAAATGACCCGTTTTCGTTGCTTTTTTTAATCATATCACAATAATACTACCAAATCTAAGGCAAAATAGAAGAAAAAAATTGAAATTTCACTAAAATTATCCGTTCATGTTTTTGTTTTCAATCATATTTCGATAAATTGACGATTATTAAGGCAAAATAGGGGAACAAGTTGAAATATTGGTAAAATTTTCCTTTTTTCGTGGCTTCTTTCGATCATATCTACGCAATATGACGAAAATTAAGGAAAAATAGATGAAAAAAATAGAAATTTTGCTAAAATTATCCGTTTTCGTTCCTTTTTTCGATCATATCTTGATAAAATAAGGATATTATATGACGAAAATTAATGCAAAATAATTGACAAAAATTGAAATTTCGCTAGAATTATCTGTTTTCGTTGCTTTTCTCGATCACATCTCGTTAATATGACGAAAATTAAGGCAAAATAGAGGAAGGAAATTGGAATTTTGCTAAAACTATCCACCTTCTTTGCACTTTTCGATCATATCTCGATAAAATTAAGAAAATTAATTTAAAATAGTTGTAAAAATTGAAGTTTCGCCTAAATTATCCTTTGGTATTGCTTTTTTCGATAATATCTCAATAAAATAATGAATATTGTGGAAAAAAAGTGGAAAAAAATAGAAAATTTGGCTAAATTTATCTGTTTTCGTTGCTTTTCTCGATCATATCTCCGTAGAAAGACGAAAATTAAGGCAAAATAGAGGATAGAAATTGGAATTTTGCTAAAATTATCCATCTTCTTTGCATTTTTTGATCATATCTCGATAAATTGACGAAAATTAAGGCAAAATAGAGGGAAAAAATTGAAATGTTTGTGAAATTATCCTTTTTTCGTTGCTTTTTTCTAACATATCTAGGAAAAATAACGAAAATTAAGCCAAAATAGAGAAAAATTTGAAAATTAGTTAAAATTATCTGTTTTCATTACTTTTTTCGATCATATCTCGACAAAATGACGAAAATTAAGGCAAAATAGAGAGAAAAAATTGAAATTTCGCTTAAATTTTCCTTTCATATTCCTTTTTTCGATGATAATTAGAAATAGAGGAAAAATTGAAACTTTGGTGGAATTATCCTTTTTCGTTGCTTTTTTCGGTCATTTCCAGGCAATATGACGAAAAATAAGGACAAATTGTGGAAAAAAATTGAAATTTCGCTTTTATTATCCGTTCATGTTGCTTTTATCGATGATATCTCAATAAAATAAGGAAAATTGAGGCAAATAAGAGTAAACAATTTGTAAATTTGCTAATATTATCCGTTTTCGTTGCATTTTTCGATCTAGTCTTTTAAAAATGACAAAAATTAAGGAAAAAAAGAGGAAAAAAATCGAAATATTTGTGAAATTATCCTTTTTTCGTTGCATTTTTCGATCATATCGAGGCAAAATGACGAAAACTAAGGCAAAAAGAGAAAAAATTGAAATTTAGCTAAAATTATCTTTTTTAAATTTCTTTTTTCGATCATATCTGGACAAAATGACGCAAAATAATGCAAAATAGGGAAAACAAATTGAAATTTCGCTAAAATTACCCGTTTTAGTTTTTTTCTTCAATCATATCTAAATAGAATGAAGAAAATTAAGGCAAAATAGAGGAAACAAATTGAAATATTTGTGAAATTATCCTTTTTTTATTACTTTTCTCGACCATATTTAGGCAAAATGACGAAAATTAAGGAAAAATAGAGATTAAAAATTAAAATTTCGCTAAAATTATCCGGTTTAGTTTCTTATCATCGATCATAAATCTATAGAATGAAGAAAATTAAAGCATAGCTGATGAAAGAAATTGAAATTTTGATGAAATGATCCGTTTTCGTTGCTTTTTTAAATAATTTCACAATAATATTACGAAAGTTAAGGCAAAATAGAAGAAAAAAATTGAAATTTCGCTTATATCATCCGTTCATGTTTTTGTTTTCAATTATATTTCGATTAATTTATGATTATCAAGGCAAAATAGAGGAACAAGTTGAAATATTGGTAAAATTTTCCTTTTTTCGTTGCTTCTTTCGATCATATCTACGTAATATGACGAAAATTTAGGCAAAATAGTGTAAAAAATTTGGAAATTTCGCTTTAATTATCCGTTCATGTTACTTTTATCGATGATATCTCAAAAAAATCAAGGAAAATTGAGGCAAATAAGAGTAAAAAATTTGGAAATTTGCTAAAATTATCCGTCTTCGTTGCATCTTTCGATCATATCTCGATAAATTGACGAAAATATAGGCTAAAAAGAGAAAGAAATTGAAATAATGATGAAATTACCATTTTATCGTTGCATTTTTCGATCAAAACTAGGCAAAATGACGAAAATTAAGGTAAAATAGAGGAAAAAAAATTGAATGATTTGTGGAATTATCCATTTTTCGTTGCTTTTTTCGATCATATCCAGGCAAAATAACGAAAAATGAGTCAAAGTAGAGAACAAAAATTGAAATTTAGTTAAATTATCTGTTTTCGATCATATCTCGACGAAATGACGAAGCTTAAGGCAAAATAAAGAGAAAAAAATTGAATTATCGCTTAAATTATCCGTTCAGGTTGTTTTTTTTCGATTATAATTCGATAAAATAATGAAACTTGGGGAAAAATAGAGTGAAAAAATTAGAATTTTGCTCCATTTATCTGTTTTCGATCCTGTTTTCAATCATATCTCGACAAAATTACGAAAATTAAGGCCAAATTGAGGAATAAAATTGAAATTTCGCTTAAATTTTCCTTTCATATTGCTTTTTTCGATGATAATTGGAAATAGAGGAAAAATTGAAACTTTGGTGGAATTATCCTTATTCGTTGCTTTTTTCGGTCATTTCCAGGCAATATGACGAAAAATAAGGACAAATTGTGGAAAAAAATTGAAATTTCGCTTTTATTATCCGTTCATGTTGCTTTTATCGATGATATCTCAATAAAATAAGGAAAATTGAGGCAAATAAGAGTAAACAATTTGTAAATTTGCTAATATTATCCGTTTTCGTTGCATTTTTCGATCTAGTCTTGTAAAAATGACAAAAATTAAGGAAAAAAAGAGGAAAAAAATCGAAATATTTGTGAAATTATCCTTTTTTCGTTGCATTTATCGATCATATCTAGGCAAAATGACGAAAACTAAGGCAAAATAGAGAAAAAATTGAAATTTAGCTAAAATCATCTTTTTTAAATTTCTTTTTTCGATCATATCTCGACAAAATGACGAAAAATAATGCAAAATAGAGAAAACAAATTGAAATTTCGCTAAAATTACCCGTTTTAGTTTTTTTCTTCAATCATATCTTAATAGATGGAAGAAAATTAAGCTAAATTTGATGAAAAAAAATTGTAATTTTGCCAAAATTATAGGTTTTCGTTGCTTTTTTGATCATATCTCGACTAAATCACGAAAATTAATGCATAATAGAGGAAAAAATTGGAACATTGGTGAAATTGTCCTTTTTTGTTGCTTTATTCGATCATATCCAGGCAATATTACGAAAATTAAGGACAAATTGAGGAAAAATATAAATTTAGCTTAAATTTTATTTTTTAAATTTCTTTTTTCGATCATATCTCGACAAAATGACGAACAATAATGCAAAATAGAGAAAAAAACTTAAATGATTGGTGAAATTATCCTTTTTCGTTGCTTTTTTCGATCATATCTAGGCAAAATGACGAAAACTAAGGCAAAATAGAGAAAAAATTGAAATTTAGCTAAAATTATCTTTTTTAAATTTCTTTTTTCGATCATATCTGGACAAAATGACGCAAAATAATGCAAAATAGAGAAAACAAATTGAAATTTCGCTAAAATTACCCGTTTTAGTTTTTTTCTTCAATCATATCTAAATAGAATGAAGAAAAATAAGCTAAAATTGAAAAAAAATTGTAATTTTGCCAAAATTATAGGTTTTCGTTGCTTTTTTTGATCATATTTCGACTAAATGACGAAAATTAAGGCAAAATAGAGGAAAAAAATTGAAATTTGCAAAAATAATCCGTCTTCGTTGAACTTTTCAATCATATCTCAATAACTTGACGAAAATTAAGGCAAAATAGAGGAAACAAATTGAAATATTTGTGAAATTATCCTTTTTTTATTACTTTTCTCGACCATATTTAGGCAAAATGACGAAAATTAAGGAAAAATAGAGATTAAAGATTAAAATTATGTAAAATTATCCGTTTTAGTTTCTTTTCATCGATCATAAATCTATAGAATGAAGAAAATTAAGGCATAGTTGATGAAAGAAATTGAAATTTTGGTGAAATGATCCGTTTTCGTTGCTTTTTTAAATCATTTCACAATAATATTACGAAAGTTAAGGCAAAATAGAAGAAAAAAATTGAAATTTCGCTAAAATCATCCGTTCATGTTTTTGTTTTCAATCATATTTCGATTAATTGATGATTATCAAGGCAAAATAGAGGAACAAGTTGAAATATTGGTAAAATTTTCCTTTTTTCGTGGCTTCCTACGATCATATCTACGTAATATGACGAAAATTTAGGCAAAATAGTGTAAAAAATTTGGAAATTTCGCTTTAATTATCCGTTCATGTTGCTTTTATCGATGATATCTCAAAAAAATCAAGGAAAATTGAGGCAAATAAGAGTAAAAAATTTGGAAATTTGCTAAGATTATCCGTCTTCGTTGCATCTTTCGATCATATCTCGATAAATTGACGAAAATATAGGCTAAAAAGAGAAAGAAATTGAAATAATGATGAAATTACCATTTTAACGTTGCATTTTTCGATCAAAACTAGGCAAAATGACGAAAATTAAGGTAAAATAGAGGAAAAAAAATTGAATGATTTGTGGAATTATCCATTTTTCGTTGCTTTTTTAGATCATATCCAGGTAAAATGACGAAAAATGAGCCAAAGTAGAGAACAAAAATTGAAATTTAGTTAAATTATCTGTTTTCGATCATATCTCGACGAAATGAGGAAACTTAAGGCAAAATAAAGAGAAAAAATTGAAATATCGCTTAAATTACCCGTTCAGGTTGTTTTTTTTCGATTATAATTCGATAAAATAATGAAACTTGGGGAAAAATAGAGTGAAAAAATTAGAATTTTGCTCCATTTATCTGTTTTCGATCTTGTTTTTAATCATATCTCGACAAAATTACGAAAATTAAGGCCAAATTGAGGAATAAAATTGAAATTTCGCTTAAATTATCTGTTCATGTTGCTTTTTTCGATGAAATCTCGTTAAATTGACGAAAATTTAGGCAAAATAGAGGAAACAAACTGAAATATATGTGAAATTATCCATTTTCGCAGAATTTTTCGGTCATATCTAGGAAAAATTACAAAAATAAAGGCAAAATACAGAACAAAAATTGAAATTTAGCTGAAATTATATGTTTTCGATTCTTTTTTCGATCATATCTCGACAGAATGACGAAAATTAAGAAAAATGAAGAGAAAAAATTTAAATTTCACTTTAATTATCCGATCATGTTGTTTTTTCAAAGATAATTCGATAAAATAATGAAAAGTAATGCAAAATAGATGAAAAAATTGAAATTTCGCTGATATTATCCGTCTTCGTCGAATTTTTCGATCATATCCAGGCAATATGGCGAATAATAAAGACAAATTAAGGAAAAAAATTGAAATTTCCCTTTAATTATCCGTTTATGTTGCTTTTATCGATGATATCTCAATAAAATAAGGAAAATTGAGACAAATAAGAGTAAACGATTTGGAAATTTGCTAATATTATCCTTTTTCGTTGCATTTTTCGATCTAATCTCGTAAAAATGACAAAAATTCAGGAAAAAAAGAGGAAAAAAATTGAAATATTTGTGTAATTATCCTTTTTTCGTTACTTTATTCGATCATATCTATGAAAATGACGAAAACTAAGGGAAAATAGAGAAAAAATATAAATTTAGCTAAAATAATATTTTTTAAATTTCTTTTTTCGATCATATCTCGACAAAATGACGAACAATAATGCAAAATAGAGAAAAAAACTTGAATCATTGGTGAAATTATCCTTTTTCGTTGCTTTTTTCGATCATATCCAGGCAATATGACGAAAATTAAGGCCAAATTGAGGAAACAAATTGAAATTTCGCTTTAATTATAAGTTCATGTTGCTTTTTTCGATGATATCTCAATAAATTGATGAAAATTAAGGGAAAATATGACTGGTCGAAAGACGGAATCAAGGTGGTCAACTCCGGGAGGTAGACTCTGAGAAGTCGACTCTGGTAGTAAAGCTCAAGTAGGAGAACTCCTGGAGGTCGACTCCGGTACGTCGATTCCGGGACTACTTACGGTCTATGACCAGAGGTCAATGATCCCAGGTCGATGACCCGAGGTCAATGACCAGATGCCGATGACCCAAAGTCGATAACCCGAGGTCGATAAACCGAGGTCAATGACCCGAGGTCAATGACCCGAGGTCAATGACCCGAGGTCAATGCCCAGAGGCCGATGACCCAAGGACGGTGACCCGAGGACGATGACCCGAGGTCGATGACCCGTGGTCGATGACCCAAGGTCGATGACCCGAGATCGATGACCCAGGGCCGATGACCAGAGGCCGATGACCCGAGGTCGAAGACCCGAGGTCAATGACCCGAGGTCGAAGACCCGAGGTCGAAGACCCGAGGTCGAAGACCCGAGGTCAATGACCCGAGGTCGAAGACCCGAGGTCGAAGACCCGAGGTCGAAGACCCGAGGTCAATGACCCGAGGTCAATGACCCGAGGTCAATGACCTGATGACAATGACCCGAGGTCAATGACCTGATGACGATGACCCGAGATCAATGACCTGAGGTCAATGACCCGAGGTCAATGACCCAAGGTCGATGACCCGAGGTCAATGACCCGAGGTCGATGACCCGAGGTCAATGACCCGAGGTCTATGACCCGAGGTCAATGACCTGAGGCTAATGACCCGAGGTCGATGACCCGAGGTCGATGACCTGAGGTCCCCGGGAGGTAACTCCGGGAGGTAAACTCTAGGTCTACTCCGGTTTGTAAAATCAGAGAGGTCGACTCCGGGAGGTCGTCTCCGGGAGATCAACTCCGGAAGGTCGACTCCGGGAGATCGACTCCGGGAGGTCGACTCCGGGAGGTCGTCTCATGGAGGTTGACTCCGGGAGGTCGACTCCGGGAGTCGACTTCGGGAGGTCGACTCCGGGAGGTCGACTCCGGAAGGTCGGCTCCGGGAGGTCGACTCCGGGAGGTCAACTCCGGGAGTTCGACTTGGATAGGTTGACTCCAGGTAGTTGACTTCGGGAGGTCAACTTTGGGACGTCCATTTCGGGGTTACTTACGGTCTATGACAAGAGCTCGATGACCCGAGATCGAATCGGTGAGGTCGATTCTGGATGGTCAATAACGGGAGGTCAATTTAGGCAGGAATGTTACGAGAAGTTGATTCCGGTACGTCAACTCGGGGTATTCGAATTCGGGAGATCGACAATTGTAGTTGGACTCCCGGAAAATTAAATAGAAAACAAACAAACTAACTTTAGGAAAAAAATAAAAAATTCGATAAAATTTCCGTTTTCGATGCTTTCTTTTAACAGATCTTGGCAAAATGACGATAATTAGTGTAAAATATAGGAAAAAAATTGAATTTTTCGTAAAATTATGCATTTATCGTTTCTTTTTTCAAACAAATCTAGGAAAAATGAGGTAAATAAAGGCAAAATAGATAAACAAAATTAAATTTAGCTAAGATTATCCGTTTTCGATCCTTTTTGCGATCATAACCTTATAAAATGACGAAAATTAAGATACACTATAGGAAAAATAGAAATTACACCAAATTTATTCGATTTAGTTTCTTTTCTCCGATCATATCTCAATTGAATGAAGAAAATTAAGGAAAAGTTGAGGGTAAAATTGAAATTTTGGTGAAATGATCCGTTTTCGTTGCTTTTTTTAATCATATCACAATAATACTACCAAATCTAAGGCAAAATAGAAGAAAAAAATTGAAATTTCACTAAAATTATCCGTTCATGTTTTTGTTTTCAATCATATTTCGATTAATTGACGATTATTAAGGCAAAATAGGGGAACAAGTTGAAATATTGGTAAAATTTTCCTTTTTCCGTGGCTTCTTTCGATCATATCTACGCAATATGACGAAAATTAAGGAAAAATAGATGAAAAAAATAGAAATTTTGCTAAAATTATCCGTTTTCGTTTTTTTTTCGATCATATCTTGATAAAATAAGGATATTATATGACGAAAATTAATGCAAAATATTTGACAAAAATTGAAATTTCGCTAGAATTATCTGTTTTCGTTGCTTTTCTCTATCACATCTCGTTAATATGACGAAAATTAAGGCAAAATAGAGGAAGGAAATTGGAATTTTGCTAAAATTATCCATCTTCTTTGCACTTTTCGATCATATCTCGATAAAAATTAAGAAAATTAATTTAAAATAGTTGTAAAAATTGAAGTTTCGCCTAAATTATCATTGGTATTGCTTTTTTCGATAATATCTCAATAAAGTAATGAATATTGTGGAAAAAAAGTGGAATAAAATAGAAATTTAGCTAAATTTATCTGTTCTCGTTGCTTTTCTCGATCATATCTCCGTAGAAAGACGAAAATTAAGGCAAAATAGAGGATAGAAATTGGAATTTTGCTAAAATTATCCATCTTCTTTGCATATTTTGATCATATCT
This sequence comes from Sympetrum striolatum, assembly GCA_947579665.1. Lineage (NCBI taxonomy): Eukaryota > Metazoa > Arthropoda > Insecta > Odonata > Libellulidae > Sympetrum > Sympetrum striolatum. The sequence goes on along the minus strand of OX388351.1, from coordinate 63,816,158 downwards.
CGATAAATTGACGAAAATTAAGGCAAAATAGAGGGAAAAATTGAAATGTTTGTGAAATTATCCTTTTTTCGTTGCTTTTTTCTAACATATCTAGGAAAAATAACGAAAATTAAGCCAAAATAGAGAAAAATTTGAAATTTAGTTAAAATTATCTGTTTTCGATACTTTTTTCGATCATATCTCGACAAAATGACGAAAATTAAGGCAAAATAGAGAGAAAAAATTGAAATTTCGCTAAAATTTTCCTTTCATATTGCTTTTTTCGATGATAATTAGAAATAGAGGAAAAATTGAAACTTTGGTGGAATTATCCTTTTTCGTTGCTTTTTTCGGTCATTTCCAGGCAATATGACGAAAAATAAGGACAAATTATGGAAAAAAATTGAAATTTCGCTTAAATTATCCGTTCATGTTGCTTTTATCGATGATATCTCAATAAAATAAGGAAAATTGAGGCAAATAAGAGTAAACAATTTGTAAATTTGCTAATATTATCCGTTTTCGTTGCATTTTTCGATCTAGTCTCGTTAAAATGACAAAAATTAAGGAAAAAAAGAGGAAAAAATCGAAATGTTTGTGAAATTATCCTTTTTTCGTTGCTTTTTTCGATCCTATCTATGTAAAATGACGAAAACTAAGGCAAAATAGAGAAAAAATTGAAATTTAGCTAAAATTATCTTTTTTAAATTTCTTTTTTCGATCATATCTGGACAAAATGACGCAAAATAATGCAAAATAGAGAAAACAAATTGAAATTTCGCTAAAATTACCCGTTTTAGTTTTTTTCTTCAATCATATCTAAATAGAATGAAGAAAATTAAGCTAACATTGAAAAAAAATTGTAATTTTGCCAAAATTATGGGTTTTCGTTGCTTTTTTTGATCATATCTCGACTAAATGACGAAAATTAAGGCAAAATAGAGGAAAAAAATTAAATTTGCAAACATTATCCGTCTTCGTTGAACTTTTCAATCATATCTCAATAACTTGACGAAAATTAAGGCAAAATAGAGGAAACAAATTGAAATTTTTGTGAAATTATCCTTTTTTTATTACTTTTCTCGACCATATTTAGGCCAAATGACGAAAATTAAGGAAAAATAGAGATTAAAGATTAAAATTTCGCTAAAATTATCCGTTTTAGTTTCTTTACATCGATCATAACTCTATAGAATGAAGAAAATTAAGGCATAGTTGATGAAAGAAATTGAAATTTTGGTGAAATGATCCGTTTTCGTTGCCTTTTTTAATCATTTCACAATAATATTACGAAAGTTAAGGCAAAAAAGAAGAAAAAAATTGAAATTTCGCTAAAATCATCCGTTCATGATTTGTTTTCAATCATATTTCGATTAATTGACGATTATTAAGGCAAAATAGAGGAACAAGTTGAAATATTGGTAAAATTTTCCTTTTTTCGTGGCTTCCTTCGATCATATCTACTTAATATGACGAAAATTTAGGCAAAATAGTGTAAAAAATTTGGAAATTTCGCTTTAATTATCCGTTCATGTTGCTTTTATCGATGATATCTCAAAAAAATCAAGGAAAATTGAGGCAAATAAGAGTAAAAAATTTGGAAATTTGCTAAAATTATCCGTCTTCGTTGCATCTTTCGATCATATCTCGATAAATTGACGAAAATATAGGCTAAAAAGAGAAAGAAATTGAAATAATGATGAAATTACCATTTTATCGTTGCATTTTTCGATCAAAACTAGGCAAAATGACGAAAATTAAGGTAAAATAGAGGAAAAAAAATTGAATGATTTGTGGAATTATCCATTTTTCGTTGCTTTTTTAGATCATATCCAGGTAAAATGACGAAAAATGAGCCAAAGTAGAGAACAAAAATTGAAATTTAGTTAAATTATCCGTTTTCGATCATATCTCGACGAAATGAGGAAACTTAAGGCAAAATAAAGAGAAAAAATTGAAATATCGCTTAAATTATCCGTTCATGTTGCTTTTATCGATGATATCTCAAAAAAATCTAGGAAAAATGAGGCAAATAAGAGTAAAAAATTTGGAAATTTGCTCAAATTTTCCGTCTTCGTTGCATTATTCGATCATTTCTCGAAAACTTGACGAAAATTTAGGCTAATTAGAGGAAGCAAATTGAAACATTTGTGAAATTATCCTTTTTTCATTAGTTTTTTCGACCATATCTAGGCAAAATGAAGAAAATTATTGCAAAATAGAGAGAAAAAATTAAATTTCGCTAAAATCATCCGTTTTTGTTTCTTTTTATCGATCATATCTCAAAAAATTGGAGAAAATTAAGGAAAAAAAGAGGAAAAAATTGAAATAATGGTGAAATTATCCTTTTTTCGTTGCTTTTTTCGATCATATCCAGGCAAAATAACGAAAAATGAGCCAAAGTAGAGAACAAAAATTGAAATTTAGTTAAATTATCTGTTTTCGATCATATCACGACGAAATGACGAAGCTAAAGGCAAAATAAAGAGAAATAATTGAAATATCGCTTAAATTATCCGTTCAGGTTGTTTTTTTTCGATTATAAATCGATAAAATAATGAAACTTGAGGAAAAATAGAGTGAAAAAATTAGAATTTTGCTCCATTTATCTGTTTTCGATCCTGTTTTCAATCATATCTCGACAAAATTACGAAAATTAAGGCCAAATTGAGGAATAAAATTGAAATTTCGCTTAAATTTTCCTTTCATATTGCTTTTTTCGATGATAATTAAAAATAGAGGAAAAATTGAAACTTTGGTGGAATTATCATTTTTCTTTGCTTTTTTCGGTCATTTCCAGGCAATATGACGAAAAATAAGGACAAATTGTGGAAAAAAATTGAAATTTCGCTTTTATTATCCATTCATGTTGCTTTTATCGATGATATCTCAATAAAATAAGGAAAATTGAGGCAGGTAAGAGTGAACAATTTGTAAATTTGCTAATATTATCCGTTTTCGTTGCATTTTTCGATCTAGTCTCGTAAAAATGACAAAAATTAAGGAAAAAAAGAGGAAAAAAATCGAAATATTTTTGAAATCATCCTTTTTTCGTTGCATTTTTCGATCATATCTAGGCAAAATGACGAAAACTAAGGCAAAATAGGGAAAAATTTGAAATTTAGCTAAAATCATCTTTTTTAAATTTCTTTTTTCAATCATATCTCGACAAAATGACGAAAAATAATGCAAAATAGAGAAAACAAATTGCAATTTCGCTAAAATTACCCGTTTTAGTTTTTTTCTTCAATCATATCTCAATATGTGGAAGAAAATTAAGCTAAATTTGATGAAAAAAAATTTTAATTTTGCCAAAATTATAGGTTTTCGTTGCTTTTTTTGATCATATCTCGACTAAATGACGAAAATTAAGGCAAAATAGAGGAAAAAAATTGAAATTTGCAAAAATTATCCGTCTTCGTTGAACTTTTCAATCATATCTCAATAACTTGACCAAAATTAAGGCAAAATTGAGGAAGCAAATTGAAATATTTGTGAAATTTAGCTGAAATTATCTGTTTTCGATTCTTTTTTCGATCATATCTCGACAAAATGACGAAAACTAAGGAAAATGAAGAGAAAAAATTTAAATTTCACTTTTATTATCCGATCATGTTGCTTTTTTCAATGATAATTCAATAAAATAATGAAAAGTAATGCAAAATAGATGAAAAAATTGAAATTTCGCTCATATTATCCGTCTTCGTCGAATTTTTCGATCATATCCAGGCAATATGGCAAAAAATAAAGACAAATTAAGGAAAAAATCGAAATTTCCCTTTAATTATTCGTTCATGTTGCTTTTATCGATGATATCTCAATAAAATAAGGAAAATTGAGACAAATAAGAGTAAACGATTTGGAAATTTGCTAATATTATCCTTTTTCGTTGCATTTTTCGATCTAATCTCGTAAAAATGACAAAAATTCAGGAAAAAAAGAGGAAAAAAATGAAATATTTATGTAATTCTCCTTTTTTCGTTACTTTTTTCGATCATATCTAGGAAAATGACGAAAACTAAGGCAAAATAGAGAAAAAATATAAATTTAGCAAAAATTATATTTGTTAAATTTCTTTTTTCGATCATATCTGGACAAAATGACGAACAATAATGCAAAATAGAGAAAAAAACAAGAATCATTGGTGAAATTATCCTTTTTCGTTGCTTTTTTCGATCATATCCAGGCAATATGACCAAAATTAAGGCCAAATTGAGGAAACAAATTGAAATTTCGCTTAAATTATAAGTTCATGTTGCTTTTTTCGATGATATCTCAATAAATTGATGAAAATTAAGGGAAAATATGACTGGTCGAAAGACGGAATCAAGGTGGTCAACTCCGGGAGGTGGACTCTGAGAAGTCGACTCTGGTAGGTAAGCTCAAGTAGGAGAACTCCTGGAGGTCGACTCCGGGACGTCGATTCCGGGACTACTTACGGTCTATGACCAGAGGTCAATGACCCGAGGTCGATGACCCCAGGTCGATGACCCGAGGTCAATGACCAGATGCCGATGACCCAAAGTCGATAACCCGAGGTCGATAACCCGAGGTCAATGACCCGAGGTCAATGACCCGAGGTCAATGACCAGAGGCCGATGACCCAAGGTCGGTGACCAAAGGACGATGACCCGAGGTCGATGACCCGTGGTCGATGACCCAATGTCGATGACCCGAGATCGATGACCCAGGGCCGATGACCAGAGGCCGATGACCCGAGGTCGATGACCTGAGGTCGAAGACCCGAGGTCGAAGAACCGAGGTCAATGGCCCGAGGTCAATGACCTGATGTCAATGACCCGAGGTCAATGACCTGAGGTCAATGACCTGAGGTCAATGACCCGAGGTCGATGACCCGAGGTCGATGACCCGAGATCGATGACCCGAGGTCGATGACCCGTGGTCAATGACCTGAGGTCAATGACCCGAGGTCAATGACCCGAGGTCAATGACCCGAGGTCAATGACCCGAGGTCAATGACCTGAGGCTAATGACCCGAGGTCGATGACCCGAGGTCGATGACCTGAGATCTCCGGGAGGTAACTCCGGGAGGGAAACTCTAGGTCTACTCCGGTTTGTCAAATCCGAGAGGTCGACTCCGGGAGGTCGTCTCCGGGAGATCAACTCCGGGAGGTCGACTCCGGGAGATTGACTCCGGGAGGTCAACTCCGGGAGGTCGTCTCCGGGAGGTCGACTCCTGGAGGTCGACTCCGGGAGGTCAACTCCGGGAGGTCGTCTCAAGTAGGTTGACTCCAGGAGGTCGACTCCGGGAGGTTGACTCCGGGAGGTCGACTCCGGGAGGTCGACTCCGGGAGGTCGACTCCGGGAGGTCAACTCCGGGAGGTCGACTCCGGGAGGTCGACTTCGGGAGTTCGGCTTCCGGATGTCAACTCCGGGAGTTCGACTCGGATAGGTTGACTCCGGTTAGTTGACTTCGGGAGGTCAACTTTGGGATGTCGATTCCGGGGTTACTTACGGTCTATGACAAGAGCTCGATGACCCGAGATCGAATCGGTGTGGTCGATTCTGGATGGTCAATAACGGGAGGTCAATTTAGGCAGGTATGTTACGAGAAGTTGATTCCGGTACGTCAACTCGGGGTATTCGAATTCGGGAGATCGACAATTGTAGTTGGACTCCCGGAAAATTAAATAGAAAACAAACAAACTAACTTTAGGAAAAAAATAAGAAATTCGATAAAATTTCGATGCTTTCTTTTAACAGATCTTGGCAAAATGACGATAATTAGTGTAAAATATAGAAAAAATTAGATTTTTAGTAAAATTATGCATTTATCGTTTCTTTTTTCAAACAAATCTAGGAAAAATGAGGGAAATAAAGGCAAAATTGATAAACAAAATTAAATTTAGCTAAGATTATTCGTTTTCGATCCTTTTTGCGATCATATCCTTATAAAATGACGAAAATTAAGATACACTATAGGAAAAATAGAAATTACACTAAATTTATCCGTTTTAGTTTCTTTTCTCCGATCATATCTCAATTGAATGAAGAAAATTAAGGAAAAGTTGAGGGTAAAATTGAAATTTTGGTGAAATGACCCGTTTTCGTTGCTTTTTTTAATCATATCACAATAATACTACCAAATCTAAGGCAAAATAGAAGAAAAAAATTGAAATTTCACTAAAATTATCCGTTCATGTTTTTGTTTTCAATCATATTTCGATAAATTGACGATTATTAAGGCAAAATAGGGGAACAAGTTGAAATATTGGTAAAATTTTCCTTTTTTCGTGGCTTCTTTCGATCATATCTACGCAATATGACGAAAATTAAGGAAAAATAGATGAAAAAAATAGAAATTTTGCTAAAATTATCCGTTTTCGTTCCTTTTTTCGATCATATCTTGATAAAATAAGGATATTATATGACGAAAATTAATGCAAAATAATTGACAAAAATTGAAATTTCGCTAGAATTATCTGTTTTCGTTGCTTTTCTCGATCACATCTCGTTAATATGACGAAAATTAAGGCAAAATAGAGGAAGGAAATTGGAATTTTGCTAAAACTATCCACCTTCTTTGCACTTTTCGATCATATCTCGATAAAATTAAGAAAATTAATTTAAAATAGTTGTAAAAATTGAAGTTTCGCCTAAATTATCCTTTGGTATTGCTTTTTTCGATAATATCTCAATAAAATAATGAATATTGTGGAAAAAAAGTGGAAAAAAATAGAAAATTTGGCTAAATTTATCTGTTTTCGTTGCTTTTCTCGATCATATCTCCGTAGAAAGACGAAAATTAAGGCAAAATAGAGGATAGAAATTGGAATTTTGCTAAAATTATCCATCTTCTTTGCATTTTTTGATCATATCTCGATAAATTGACGAAAATTAAGGCAAAATAGAGGGAAAAAATTGAAATGTTTGTGAAATTATCCTTTTTTCGTTGCTTTTTTCTAACATATCTAGGAAAAATAACGAAAATTAAGCCAAAATAGAGAAAAATTTGAAAATTAGTTAAAATTATCTGTTTTCATTACTTTTTTCGATCATATCTCGACAAAATGACGAAAATTAAGGCAAAATAGAGAGAAAAAATTGAAATTTCGCTTAAATTTTCCTTTCATATTCCTTTTTTCGATGATAATTAGAAATAGAGGAAAAATTGAAACTTTGGTGGAATTATCCTTTTTCGTTGCTTTTTTCGGTCATTTCCAGGCAATATGACGAAAAATAAGGACAAATTGTGGAAAAAAATTGAAATTTCGCTTTTATTATCCGTTCATGTTGCTTTTATCGATGATATCTCAATAAAATAAGGAAAATTGAGGCAAATAAGAGTAAACAATTTGTAAATTTGCTAATATTATCCGTTTTCGTTGCATTTTTCGATCTAGTCTTGTAAAAATGACAAAAATTAAGGAAAAAAAGAGGAAAAAAATCGAAATATTTGTGAAATTATCCTTTTTTCGTTGCATTTTTCGATCATATCGAGGCAAAATGACGAAAACTAAGGCAAAAAGAGAAAAAATTGAAATTTAGCTAAAATTATCTTTTTTAAATTTCTTTTTTCGATCATATCTGGACAAAATGACGCAAAATAATGCAAAATAGGGAAAACAAATTGAAATTTCGCTAAAATTACCCGTTTTAGTTTTTTTCTTCAATCATATCTAAATAGAATGAAGAAAATTAAGGCAAAATAGAGGAAACAAATTGAAATATTTGTGAAATTATCCTTTTTTTATTACTTTTCTCGACCATATTTAGGCAAAATGACGAAAATTAAGGAAAAATAGAGATTAAAAATTAAAATTTCGCTAAAATTATCCGGTTTAGTTTCTTATCATCGATCATAAATCTATAGAATGAAGAAAATTAAAGCATAGCTGATGAAAGAAATTGAAATTTTGATGAAATGATCCGTTTTCGTTGCTTTTTTAAATAATTTCACAATAATATTACGAAAGTTAAGGCAAAATAGAAGAAAAAAATTGAAATTTCGCTTATATCATCCGTTCATGTTTTTGTTTTCAATTATATTTCGATTAATTTATGATTATCAAGGCAAAATAGAGGAACAAGTTGAAATATTGGTAAAATTTTCCTTTTTTCGTTGCTTCTTTCGATCATATCTACGTAATATGACGAAAATTTAGGCAAAATAGTGTAAAAAATTTGGAAATTTCGCTTTAATTATCCGTTCATGTTACTTTTATCGATGATATCTCAAAAAAATCAAGGAAAATTGAGGCAAATAAGAGTAAAAAATTTGGAAATTTGCTAAAATTATCCGTCTTCGTTGCATCTTTCGATCATATCTTGATAAATTGACGAAAATATAGGCTAAAAAGAGAAAGAAATTGAAATAATGATGAAATTACCATTTTATCGTTGCATTTTTCGATCAAAACTAGGCAAAATGACGAAAATTAAGGTAAAATAGAGGAAAAAAAATTGAATGATTTGTGGAATTATCCATTTTTCGTTGCTTTTTTCGATCATATCCAGGCAAAATAACGAAAAATGAGTCAAAGTAGAGAACAAAAATTGAAATTTAGTTAAATTATCTGTTTTCGATCATATCTCGACGAAATGACGAAGCTTAAGGCAAAATAAAGAGAAAAAAATTGAAATATCGCTTAAATTATCCGTTCAGGTTGTTTTTTTTCGATTATAATTCGATAAAATAATGAAACTTGGGGAAAAATAGAGTGAAAAAATTAGAATTTTGCTCCATTTATCTGTTTTCGATCCTGTTTTCAATCATATCTCGACAAAATTACGAAAATTAAGGCCAAATTGAGGAATAAAATTGAAATTTCGCTTAAATTTTCCTTTCATATTGCTTTTTTCGATGATAATTGGAAATAGAGGAAAAATTGAAACTTTGGTGGAATTATCCTTATTCGTTGCTTTTTTCGGTCATTTCCAGGCAATATGACGAAAAATAAGGACAAATTGTGGAAAAAAATTGAAATTTCGCTTTTATTATCCGTTCATGTTGCTTTTATCGATGATATCTCAATAAAATAAGGAAAATTGAGGCAAATAAGAGTAAACAATTTGTAAATTTGCTAATATTATCCGTTTTCGTTGCATTTTTCGATCTAGTCTTGTAAAAATGACAAAAATTAAGGAAAAAAAGAGGAAAAAAATCGAAATATTTGTGAAATTATCCTTTTTTCGTTGCATTTATCGATCATATCTAGGCAAAATGACGAAAACTAAGGCAAAATAGAGAAAAAATTGAAATTTAGCTAAAATCATCTTTTTTAAATTTCTTTTTTCGATCATATCTCGACAAAATGACGAAAAATAATGCAAAATAGAGAAAACAAATTGAAATTTCGCTAAAATTACCCGTTTTAGTTTTTTTCTTCAATCATATCTTAATAGATGGAAGAAAATTAAGCTAAATTTGATGAAAAAAAATTGTAATTTTGCCAAAATTATAGGTTTTCGTTGCTTTTTTGATCATATCTCGACTAAATCACGAAAATTAATGCATAATAGAGGAAAAAATTGGAACATTGGTGAAATTGTCCTTTTTTGTTGCTTTATTCGATCATATCCAGGCAATATTACGAAAATTAAGGACAAATTGAGGAAAAATATAAATTTAGCTTAAATTTTATTTTTTAAATTTCTTTTTTCGATCATATCTCGACAAAATGACGAACAATAATGCAAAATAGAGAAAAAAACTTAAATGATTGGTGAAATTATCCTTTTTCGTTGCTTTTTTCGATCATATCTAGGCAAAATGACGAAAACTAAGGCAAAATAGAGAAAAAATTGAAATTTAGCTAAAATTATCTTTTTTAAATTTCTTTTTTCGATCATATCTGGACAAAATGACGCAAAATAATGCAAAATAGAGAAAACAAATTGAAATTTCGCTAAAATTACCCGTTTTAGTTTTTTTCTTCAATCATATCTAAATAGAATGAAGAAAAATAAGCTAAAATTGAAAAAAAATTGTAATTTTGCCAAAATTATAGGTTTTCGTTGCTTTTTTTGATCATATTTCGACTAAATGACGAAAATTAAGGCAAAATAGAGGAAAAAAATTGAAATTTGCAAAAATAATCCGTCTTCGTTGAACTTTTCAATCATATCTCAATAACTTGACGAAAATTAAGGCAAAATAGAGGAAACAAATTGAAATATTTGTGAAATTATCCTTTTTTTATTACTTTTCTCGACCATATTTAGGCAAAATGACGAAAATTAAGGAAAAATAGAGATTAAAGATTAAAATTTCGATAAAATTATCCGTTTTAGTTTCTTTTCATCGATCATAAATCTATAGAATGAAGAAAATTAAGGCATAGTTGATGAAAGAAATTGAAATTTTGGTGAAATGATCCGTTTTCGTTGCTTTTTTAAATCATTTCACAATAATATTACGAAAGTTAAGGCAAAATAGAAGAAAAAAATTGAAATTTCGCTAAAATCATCCGTTCATGTTTTTGTTTTCAATCATATTTCGATTAATTGATGATTATCAAGGCAAAATAGAGGAACAAGTTGAAATATTGGTAAAATTTTCCTTTTTTCGTGGCTTCCTACGATCATATCTACGTAATATGACGAAAATTTAGGCAAAATAGTGTAAAAAATTTGGAAATTTCGCTTTAATTATCCGTTCATGTTGCTTTTATCGATGATATCTCAAAAAAATCAAGGAAAATTGAGGCAAATAAGAGTAAAAAATTTGGAAATTTGCTAAGATTATCCGTCTTCGTTGCATCTTTCGATCATATCTCGATAAATTGACGAAAATCAAGGCTAAAAAGAGAAAGAAATTGAAATAATGATGAAATTACCATTTTAACGTTGCATTTTTCGATCAAAACTAGGCAAAATGACGAAAATTAAGGTAAAATAGAGGAAAAAAAATTGAATGATTTGTGGAATTATCCATTTTTCGTTGCTTTTTTAGATCATATCCAGGTAAAATGACGAAAAATGAGCCAAAGTAGAGAACAAAAATTGAAATTTAGTTAAATTATCTGTTTTCGATCATATCTCGACGAAACGAGGAAACTTAAGGCAAAATAAAGAGAAAAAATTGAAATATCGCTTAAATTATCCGTTCATGCTGCTTTTATCGATGATATCTCAAAAAAATCTAGGAAAATTGAGGCAAATAAGAGTAAAAAATTTGGAAATTTGCTAAAATTATCCGTTTTCGTTGCATTTTTCGATCTAGTCTCGTAAAAATGACAAAAATTACGGAAAAAAAGAGGAAAAAAATCGAAATATTTGTGAAATTATCCTTTTTTCGTTGCATTTTTCAATCATATCCAGGCAAAATGACGAAAACTAAGGCAAAATGGAGAAAAAATTGAAATTTAGCTAAAATCATCTTTTTTAAACTTCTTTTTTCGATCATATCTCGACAAAATTACGAAATAATGCAAAATAGAGAAAACAAATTGAAATTTCGCTAAAATTGCCCGTTTTAGTTTTTTTCTTCAATCATATCTCAATAGATGGAAGAAAATTAAGCTAAATTTGATGAAAAAAAATTGTAATTTTGCCAAAATTATAGGTTTTCGTTGCTTTTTTGATCATATCTCGACTAAATCACGAAAATTAATGCATAATAGAGGAAAAAATTGGAACATTGGTGAAATTGTCCTTTTTTGTTGCTTTATTCGATCATATCCAGGCAATATTACGAAAATTAAGGACAAATTGAGGAAAAAAATTGAATTTCGCTTTAATTATCCGTTCATGTTGCTTTTATCGATGATATCTCAATAAAATAAGGAAAATTGAGGCAAATAAGAGTAAACAATTTGTAAATTTGCTAATATTATCCGTTTTCGTTGCATTTTTCGATCTAGTCTTGTAAAAATGACAAAAATTAAGGAAAAAAAGAGGAAAAAAATCGAAATATTTGTGAAATTATCCTTTTTTCGATCATATCTAGTCAAAATGACGAATACTAAGGCAAAATAGAGAAAAAATTGAAATTTAGCTAAAATTATCTTTTTTAAATTTCTTTTTTCGATCATATCTGGACAAAATGACGCAAAATAATGCAAAATAGAGAAAAGAAATTGAAATTTCGCTAAAATTACCCGTTTTAGTTTTTTTCTTCAATCATATCTAAATAGAATGAAGAAAATTAAGCTAAAATTGAAAAAAATTTGTAATTTTGCCAAAATTATAGGTTTTCGTTGCTTTTTTTGATCATATTTCGACTAAATGACGAAAATTAAGGCAAAATAGAGGAAAAGAATTGAAATTTGCAAAAATTATCCGTCTTCGTTGAACTTTTCAATCATATCTCAATAACTTGACGAAAATTAAGGCAAAATAGAGGAAACAAATTGAAATATTTGTGAAATTATCCTTTTTTTATTACTTTTCTCGACCATATTTAGGCAAAATGACGAAAATTAAGGAAAAATAGAGATTAAAGATTAAAATTTCGATAAAATTATCCGTTTTAGTTTCTTTTCATCGATCATAAATCTATAGAATGAAGAAAATTAAGGCATAGTTGATGAAGGAAATTGAAATTTTGGTGAAATGATCCGTTTTCGTTGCTTTTTTAAATCATTTCACAATAATATTACGAAAGTTAAGGCAAAATAGAAGAAAAAAATTGAAATTTCGCTAAAATCATCCGTTCATGTTTTTGTTTTCAATCATATTTCGATTAATTGATGATTATCAAGGCAAAATAGAGGAACAAGTTGAAATATTGGTAAAATTTTCCTTTTTTCGTGGCTTCCTACGATCATATCTACGTAATATGACGAAAATTTAGGCAAAATAGTGTAAAAAATTTGGAAATTTCGCTTTAATTATCCGTTCATGTTGCTTTTATCGATGATATCTCAAAAAAATCAAGGAAAATTGAGGCAAATAAGAGTAAAAAATTTGGAAATTTGCTAAGATTATCCGTCTTCGTTGCATCTTTCGATCATATCTCGATAAATTGACGAAAATATAGGCTAAAAAGAGAAAGAAATTGAAATAATGATGAAATTACCATTTTATCGTTGCATTTTTCGATCAAAACTAGGCAAAATGACGAAAATTAAGGTAAAATAGAGGAAAAAAAATTGAATGATTTGTGGAATTATCCATTTTTCGTTGCTTTTTTAGATCATATCCAGGTAAAATGACGAAAAATGAGCCAAAGTAGAGAACAAAAATTGAAATTTAGTTAAATTATCTGTTTTCGATCCTATCTCGACGAAATGACGAAGCTTAAGGCAAAATAAAGAGAAAAAATTGAAATATCGCTGAAATTACCCGTTCAGGTTGTTTTTTTTCGATTATAATTCGATAAAATAATGAAACTTGGGGAAAAATAGAGTGAAAAAATTAGAATTTTGCTCCATTTATCTGTTTTCGATCTTGTTTTTAATCATATCTCGACAAAATTACGAAAATTAAGGCCAAATTGAGGAATAAAATTGAAATTTCGCTTAAATTATCTGTTCATGTTGCTTTTTTCGATGAAATCTCGTTAAATTGACGAAAATTTAGGCAAAATAGAGGAAACAAACTGAAATATATGTGAAATTATCCATTTTCGCAGAATTTTTCGGTCATATCTAGGAAAAATTACAAAAATAAAGGCAAAATACAGAACAAAAATTGAAATTTAGCTGAAATTATATGTTTTCGATTCTTTTTTCGATCATATCTCGACAGAATGACAAAAATTAAGAAAAATGAAGAGAAAAAATTTAAATTTCAGTTTAATTATCCGATCATGTTGTTTTTTCAAAGATAATTCGATAAAATAATGAAAAGTAATGCAAAATAGATGAAAAAATTGAAATTTCGCTGATATTATCCGTCTTCGTCGAATTTTTCGATCATATCCAGGCAATATGGCGAATAATAAAGACAAATTAAGGAAAAAAATTGAAATTTCCCTTTAATTATCCGTTTATGTTGCTTTTATCGATGATATCTCAATAAAATAAGGAAAATTGAGACAAATAAGAGTAAACGATTTGGAAATTTGCTAATATTATCCTTTTTCGTTGCATTTTTCGATCTAATCTCGTAAAAATGACAAAAATTCAGGAAAAAAAGAGGAAAAAAATTGAAATATTTGTGTAATTATCCTTTTTTCGTTACTTTATTCGATCATATCTATGAAAATGACGAAAACTAAGGGAAAATAGAGAAAAAATATAAATTTAGCTAAAATAATATTTTTTAAATTTCTTTTTTCGATCATATCTCGACAAAATGACGAACAATAATGCAAAATAGAGAAAAAAACTTGAATCATTGGTGAAATTATCCTTTTTCGTTGCTTTTTTCGATCATATCCAGGCAATATGACGAAAATTAAGGCCAAATTGAGGAAACAAATTGAAATTTCGCTTTAATTATAAGTTCATGTTGCTTTTTTCGATGATATCTCAATAAATTGATGAAAATTAAGGGAAAATATGACTGGTCGAAAGACGGAATCAAGGTGGTCAACTCCGGGAGGTAGACTCTGAGAAGTCGACTCTGGTAGTAAAGCTCAAGTAGGAGAACTCCTGGAGGTCGACTCCGGTACGTCGATTCCGGGACTACTTACGGTCTATGACCAGAGGTCAATGATCCCAGGTCGATGACCCGAGGTCAATGACCAGATGCCGATGACCCAAAGTCGATAACCCGAGGTCGATAAACCGAGGTCAATGACCCGAGGTCAATGACCCGAGGTCAATGACCCGAGGTCAATGCCCAGAGGCCGATGACCCAAGGACGGTGACCCGAGGACGATGACCCGAGGTCGATGACCCGTGGTCGATGACCCAAGGTCGATGACCCGAGATCGATGACCCAGGGCCGATGACCAGAGGCCGATGACCCGAGGTCGAAGACCCGAGGTCAATGACCCGAGGTCGAAGACCCGAGGTCGAAGACCCGAGGTCGAAGACCCGAGGTCAATGACCCGAGGTCGAAGACCCGAGGTCGAAGACCCGAGGTCGAAGACCCGAGGTCAATGACCCGAGGTCAATGACCCGAGGTCAATGACCTGATGACAATGACCCGAGGTCAATGACCTGATGACGATGACCCGAGATCAATGACCTGAGGTCAATGACCCGAGGTCAATGACCCAAGGTCGATGACCCGAGGTCGATGACCCGAGGTCGATGACCCGAGGTCAATGACCCGAGGTCTATGACCCGAGGTCAATGACCTGAGGCTAATGACCCGAGGTCGATGACCCGAGGTCGATGACCTGAGGTCCCCGGGAGGTAACTCCGGGAGGTAAACTCTAGGTCTACTCCGGTTTGTCAAATCAGAGAGGTCGACTCCGGGAGGTCGTCTCCGGGAGATCAACTCCGGAAGGTCGACTCCGGGAGATCGACTCCGGGAGGTCGACTCCGGGAGGTCGTCTCATGGAGGTTGACTCCGGGAGGTCGACTCCGGGAGTCGACTTCGGGAGGTCGACTCCGGGAGGTCGACTCCGGAAGGTCGGCTCCGGGAGGTCGACTCCGGGAGGTCAACTCCGGGAGGTCGACTCCAGGAGGTCGACTTCGGGAGTTCGGCTTCCGGAGGTCAACTCCGGGAGTTCGACTTGGATAGGTTGACTCCAGGTAGTTGACTTCGGGAGGTCAACTTTGGGACGTCCATTTCGGGGTTACTTACGGTCTATGACAAGAGCTCGATGACCCGAGATCGAATCGGTGAGGTCGATTCTGGATGGTCAATAACGGGAGGTCAATTTAGGCAGGAATGTTACGAGAAGTTGATTCCGGTACGTCAACTCGGGGTATTCGAATTCGGGAGATCGACAATTGTAGTTGGACTCCCGGAAAATTAAATAGAAAACAAACAAACTAACTTTAGGAAAAAAATAAAAAATTCGATAAAATTTCCGTTTTCGATGCTTTCTTTTAACAGATCTTGGCAAAATGACGATAATTAGTGTAAAATATAGGAAAAAAATTGAATTTTTCGTAAAATTATGCATTTATCGTTTCTTTTTTCAAACAAATCTAGGAAAAATGAGGTAAATAAAGGCAAAATAGATAAACAAAATTAAATTTAGCTAAGATTATCCGTTTTCGATCCTTTTTGCGATCATAACCTTATAAAATGACGAAAATTAAGATACACTATAGGAAAAATAGAAATTACACCAAATTTATTCGATTTAGTTTCTTTTCTCCGATCATATCTCAATTGAATGAAGAAAATTAAGGAAAAGTTGAGGGTAAAATTGAAATTTTGGTGAAATGATCCGTTTTCGTTGCTTTTTTTAATCATATCACAATAATACTACCAAATCTAAGGCAAAATAGAAGAAAAAAATTGAAATTTCACTAAAATTATCCGTTCATGTTTTTGTTTTCAATCATATTTCGATTAATTGACGATTATTAAGGCAAAATAGGGGAACAAGTTGAAATATTGGTAAAATTTTCCTTTTTCCGTGGCTTCTTTCGATCATATCTACGCAATATGACGAAAATTAAGGAAAAATAGATGAAAAAAATAGAAATTTTGCTAAAATTATCCGTTTTCGTTTTTTTTTTCGATCATATCTTGATAAAATAAGGATATTATATGACGAAAATTAATGCAAAATATTTGACAAAAATTGAAATTTCGCTAGAATTATCTGTTTTCGTTGCTTTTCTCTATCACATCTCGTTAATATGACGAAAATTAAGGCAAAATAGAGGAAGGAAATTGGAATTTTGCTAAAATTATCCATCTTCTTTGCACTTTTCGATCATATCTCGATAAAAATTAAGAAAATTAATTTAAAATAGTTGTAAAAATTGAAGTTTCGCCTAAATTATCATTGGTATTGCTTTTTTCGATAATATCTCAATAAAGTAATGAATATTGTGGAAAAAAAGTGGAATAAAATAGAAATTTAGCTAAATTTATCTGTTCTCGTTGCTTTTCTCGATCATATCTCCGTAGAAAGACGAAAATTAAGGCAAAATAGAGGATAGAAATTGGAATTTTGCTAAAATTATCCATCTTCTTTGCATTTTTTGATCATATCTCGATAAATTGACGAAAATTAAGGCAAAATAGAGGGAAAAATTGAAATGTTTGTGAAATTATCCTTTTTTCGTTGCTTTTTTCTAACATATCTAGGAAAAATAACGAAAATTAAGCCAAAATAGAGAAAAATTTGAAATTTAGTTAAAATTATCTGTTTTCGATACTTTTTTCGATCATATCTCGACAAAATGACGAAAATTAAGGCAAAATAGAGAGAAAAAATTGAAATTTCGCTAAAATTTTCCTTTCATATTGCTTTTTTCGATGATAATTAGAAATAGAGGAAAAATTGAAACTTTGGTGGAATTATCCTTTTTCGTTGCTTTTTTCGGTCATTTCCAGGCAATATGACGAAAAATAAGGACAAATTATGGAAAAAAATTGAAATTTCGCTTAAATTATCCGTTCATGTTGCTTTTATCGATGATATCTCAATAAAATAAGGAAAATTGAGGCAAATAAGAGTAAACAATTTGTAAATTTGCTAATATTATCCGTTTTCGTTGCATTTTTCGATCTAGTCTCGTTAAAATGACAAAAATTAAGGAAAAAAAGAGGAAAAAATCGAAATGTTTGTGAAATTATCCTTTTTTCGTTGCTTTTTTCGATCCTATCTATGTAAAATGACGAAAACTAAGGCAAAATAGAGAAAAAATTGAAATTTAGCTAAAATTATCATTTTTAAATTTCTTTTTTCGATCATATCTGGACAAAATGACGCAAAATAATGCAAAATAGAGAAAACAAATTGAAATTTCGCTAAAATTACCCGTTTTAGTTTTTTTCTTCAATCATATCTAAATAGAATGAAGAAAATTAAGCTAACATTGAAAAAAAATTGTAATTTTGCCAAAATTATGGGTTTTCGTTGCTTTTTTTGATCATATCTCGACTAAATGACGAAAATTAAGGCAAAATAGAGGAAAAAAATTAAATTTGCAAACATTATCCGTCTTCGTTGAACTTTTCAATCATATCTCAATAACTTGACGAAAATTAAGGCAAAATAGAGGAAACAAATTGAAATTTTTGTGAAATTATCCTTTTTTTATTACTTTTCTCGACCATATTTAGGCCAAATGACGAAAATTAAGGAAAAATAGAGATTAAAGATTAAAATTTCGCTAAAATTATCCGTTTTAGTTTCTTTACATCGATCATAACTCTATAGAATGAAGAAAATTAAGGCATAGTTGATGAAAGAAATTGAAATTTTGGTGAAATGATCCGTTTTCGTTGCCTTTTTTAATCATTTCACAATAATATTAAGAAAGTTAAGGCAAAAAAGAAGAAAAAAATTGAAATTTCGCTAAAATCATCCGTTCATGATTTGTTTTCAATCATATTTCGATTAATTGACGATTATTAAGGCAAAATAGAGGAACAAGTTGAAATATTGGTAAAATTTTCCTTTTTTCGTGGCTTCCTTCGATCATATCTACTTAATATGACGAAAATTTAGGCAAAATAGTGTAAAAAATTTGGAAATTTCGCTTTAATTATCCGTTCATGTTGCTTTTATCGATGATATCTCAAAAAAATCAAGGAAAATTGAGGCAAATAAGAGTAAAAAATTTGGAAATTTGCTAAAATTATCCGTCTTCGTTGCATCTTTCGATCATATCTCGATAAATTGACGAAAATATAGGCTAAAAAGAGAAAGAAATTGAAATAATGATGAAATTACCATTTTATCGTTGCATTTTTCGATCAAAACTAGGCAAAATGACGAAAATTAAGGTAAAATAGAGGAAAAAAAATTGAATGATTTGTGGAATTATACATTTTTCGTTGCTTTTTTAGATCATATCCAGGTAAAATGACGAAAAATGAGCCAAAGTAGAGAACAAAAATTGAAATTTAGTTAAATTATCCGTTTTCGATCATATCTCGACGAAATGAGGAAACTTAAGGCAAAATAAAGAGAAAAAATTGAAATATCGCTTAAATTATCCGTTCATGTTGCTTTTATCGATGATATCTCAAAAAAATCTAGGAAAAATGAGGCAAATAAGAGTAAAAAATTTGGAAATTTGCTCAAATTTTCCGTCTTCGTTGCATTATTCGATCATTTCTCGAAAACTTGACGAAAATTTAGGCTAATTAGAGGAAGCAAATTGAAACATTTGTGAAATTATCCTTTTTTCATTAGTTTTTTCGACCATATCTAGGCAAAATGAAGAAAATTATTGCAAAATAGAGAGAAAAAATTAAATTTCGCTAAAATCATCCGTTTTTGTTTCTTTTTATCGATCATATCTCAAAAAATTGGAGAAAATTAAGGAAAAAAAGAGGAAAAAATTGAAATAATGGTGAAATTATCCTTTTTTCGTTGCTTTTTTCGATCATATCCAGGCAAAATAACGAAAAATGAGCCAAAGTAGAGAACAAAAATTGAAATTTAGTTAAATTATCTGTTTTCGATCATATCACGACGAAATGACGAAGCTAAAGGCAAAATAAAGAGAAATAATTGAAATATCGCTTAAATTATCCGTTCAGGTTGTTTTTTTTCGATTATAAATCGATAAAATAATGAAACTTGAGGAAAAATAGAGTGAAAAAATTAGAATTTTGCTCCATTTATCTGTTTTCGATCCTGTTTTCAATCATATCTCGACAAAATTACGAAAATTAAGGCCAAATTGAGGAATAAAATTGAAATTTCGCTTAAATTTTCCTTTCATATTGCTTTTTTCGATGATAATTAAAAATAGAGGAAAAATTGAAACTTTGGTGGAATTATCATTTTTCTTTGCTTTTTTCGGTCATTTCCAGGCAATATGACGAAAAATAAGGACAAATTGTGGAAAAAAATTGAAATTTCGCTTTTATTATCCATTCATGTTGCTTTTATCGATGATATCTCAATAAAATAAGGAAAATTGAGGCAGGTAAGAGTGAACAATTTGTAAATTTGCTAATATTATCCGTTTTCGTTGCATTTTTCGATCTAGTCTCGTAAAAATGACAAAAATTAAGGAAAAAAAGAGGAAAAAAATCGAAATATTTTTGAAATCATCCTTTTTTCGTTGCATTTTTCGATCATATCTAGGCAAAATGACGAAAACTAAGGCAAAATAGGGAAAAAATTGAAATTTAGCTAAAATCATCTTTTTTAAATTTCTTTTTTCAATCATATCTCGACAAAATGACGAAAAATAATGCAAAATAGAGAAAACAAATTGCAATTTCGCTAAAATTACCCGTTTTAGTATTTTTCTTCAATCATATCTCAATAGATGGAAGAAAATTAGGCTAAATTTGATGAAAAAAAATTGTAATTTTGCCAAAATTATAGGTTTTCGTTGCCTTTTTGATCATATCTCGACTAAATCACGAAAATTAAGGCAAAATAGAGGAAAAAAATTGAAATTTGCAAAAATTGTCCGTTTTCGTTGAACTTTTCAATCATATCTCAATAACTAGACCAAAATTAAGGCAAAATTAAGGCAAAATAGAGGAAGCAAATTGAAATATTTGTGAAATTATCCTTTTTTCATTAGTTTTATCGACCATATCTAGGCAAAATGAAGAAAATTATTGCAAAATAGAGAGAAAAAACTAAATTTCGCTAAAATCATCCGTTTTAGTTTCTTTTTATCGATCATATCTCAAAAAATTGAGAAAATTAAGGAAAATAAGAGGAAAAAATTGAAATAATGGTGAAATTATCCTTTTTTCGTTGCTTTTTTCGATCATATCCAAGCAAAATAACGAAAAATGAGCCAAAGTAGAGAACAAAAATTGAAATTTAGTTAAATTATCTGTTTTCGATCATATCTTGACGAAATGACGAAGCTTAAGGCAAAATAAAGAGAAAAAATTGAAATATCACTTAAATTATCCGTTCAGGTTGTTTTTTTTTCGATTATAATTCGATAAAATAATTAACTTTGGGGAAAAATAGAGTGAAAAAATTAGAATTTTGCTCCATTTATCTGTTTTCGATCCTGTTTTTAATCATATCTCGACAAAATTACGAAAATTAAGGCCAAGTTGAGGAATAAAATTGAAATATCGCTTAAATTATCCGTTCATGTTGCTTTTTTCGATGAAATCTCGTTAAATTGACGAAAATAGAGGAAACAAATTGAAATATATGTGAAATTATCCATTTTCGCTGAATTTTTCGGTCATATCTAGGCAAAATTACAAAAATAAAGGCAAAATACAGAACAAAAATTGAAATTTAGCTGAAATTATATGTTTTCGATTCTTTTTTCGATCATATCTCGACAAATTGACGAAAATTAAGAAAAATGAAGAGAAAACATTTAAATTTCACTTTAATTATCCGATCATGTTGCTTTTTCAAAGATAATTCGATAAAATACTGAAAAGTAATGCAAAATAGATGAAAAAATTGAAATTCCGCTGATATTATCCGTCTTCGTCGAATTTTTCGATCATATCCAGGCAATATGGCGAATAATAAAGACAAATTAAGGAAAAAAATTCAAATTTCCCTTTAATTATCCGTTCATGTTGCTTTTATCGATGATATCTCAATAAAATAAGGAAAATTGAGACAAATAAGAGTAAACGATTTGGAAATTTCCTAATATTATCCTTTTTCGCTGCATTTTTCGATCTAATCTCGTAAAAATGACAAAAATTCAGGAAAAAAGAGGAAAAAAATTGAAATATTTGTGTAATTATCCTTTTTTCGTTACTTTATTCGATCATGTCTATGAAAATGACGAAAACTAAGGGAAAATAGAGAAAGAATATAAATTTAGCTAAAATTATATTTTTTAAATTTCTTTTTTCGATCATATCTCGACAAAATGACGAACAATAATGCAAAATAGAGAAAAAAACTTGAATCATTGGTGAAATTATCCTTTTTCGTTGCTTTTTTCGATCATATACAGGCAATATGACGAAAATTAAGGCCAAATTGAGGAAACAAATTGAAATTTCGCTTAAATTATAAGTTCATGTTGCTTTTTTCGATGAAATCTCAATAAATTGATGAAAATTAAAGCAAAATATGACTGGTCGAAAGACGGAATCAAGGTACTCAACTCCGGGAGGTCGACTCTGATAAGTCGACTCTGGTAGGTAAGCTCAAGTAGGACAACTCCTGGAGGTCGACTCCGGGACGTCGATTCCGGGACTACTTACGGTCTATGACCCGAGGTCAATGACCCGAGGTCGATGACCCAAGGTCGGTGACCCGAGAACGATGACCCGAGGTCAATGACCCGTGGTCGATGACCCAAGGTCGATGACCCGAGATCGATGACCCAAGGCCAATGACCAGAGGCCGATGACCCGAGTCGGATGACCTGAGGTCAAAGACCCGAGGTCGATGACCCGAGGTCAATGACCCGAGGTCAACGACCTGAGGCTAATGACCCGAGGCCAATGACCCGAGGTCGATGACCCGAGATCTCCGGGAGGTAACTCCGGGAGGTAAACTCTAGGAGGTCTACTCCGGTTTGTCAAATCCGAGAGGTCGACTCCGGGAGGTCGTCTCCGGGAGATCAACTCCGGGAGGTTGACTCCGGGAGATGGAATCCGGGAGGTCGACTCCGGGAGGTCGTCTCAAGGAGGTTGAATCCGGGAGGTCGACTACGGGAAGTTGACTCATGGAGGTCGACTCCGGGAGGTTGACTCCGGGAGGTCGACTCCGGAAGGTCGACTCCGGGAGGTCGACTCCGGGAGGTCGACTCCGGGAGGTCGACTCCGGGAGGTCGACTCCGGGAGGTCGACTTCGGGAGTTCGGCTTCCGGAGGTCAACTCCGGGAGTTCGATTCGGATAGGTTGACTCCGGTTAGTTGACTTCGGGAGGTCAACTTTGGGACGTCGATTCCGGGGTTACTTACGGTCTATGACCAGAGGTCGATGACCCGAGATCGACTCGGTGAGGTCGATTCTGGATGGTCGATAACGGGAGGTCAATTAAGGCAGGAATGTTACGAGAAGTTGATTCCGGTACGTCAACTCGGGGTATTCGAATTCGGGAGATCGACAATTGTAGTTGGACTCCCGGAAAATTAAAAAGAAAACAAACAAACAAACTTTAGGAAAAAAATTAAAAATTCGATAAAATTTCCGTTTTCGATGCTTTCTTTTAACAGATCTTGGCGAAATGACGATAATTAGTGTAAAATATAGGAAAAAAATTGAATTTTTAGTAATATTATGCATTTATCGTTTCTTTTTTCAAACAAATCTAGGAAAAATGAGGTTGATAAAGGCAAAATAGATAAACAAAATTAAATTTAGCTAAGATTATCCGTTTTCGATCCTTTTCGCGATCATATCCTTAAAAAATGACGAAAATTAAGATGCACTATAGGAAAAATAGAAATTACACTAAATTTATCCGTTTTAGTTTCTTTTCTTCGATCATATCTCAATTGAATGAAGAAAATTAAGGAAAAGTTGAGGGCAAAATTGAAATTTTGGTGAAATGATCCGTTTTCGTTGCTTTTTTTAATCATTTCACAATAATACTACCAAATCTAAGGCAAAATAGAAGAAAAAAATTGAAATTTCACTAAAATTATCCGTTCATGTTTTTGTTTTCAATCATATTTCGATAAATTGACGATTATTAAGGCAAAATAGGGGAACAAGTTGAAATATTGGTAAAATTTTCCTTTTTTCGTGACTTCTTTCGATCATATCTACGCAATATGACGAAAATTAAGGAAAAATAGATGAAAAAAATAGAAATTTTGCTAAAATTATCCGTTTTCGTTCCTTTTTTCGATCATATCTTGATAAAATAAGGATATTATATGACGAAAATTAATGCAAAATATTTGACAAAATTGAAATTTCGCTAGAATTATCTGTTTTCGTTGCTTTTCTCGATTACATCTCGTTAATATGACGAAAATTAAGGCAAAATAGAGGAAAGAAATTGGAATTTTGCTAAAATTATCCATCTTCTTTGCATTTTTCAATCATATCTCGATAAAATTAAGAAAATTAATTTAAAATAGTTGAAAAATTGAAATTTCGACTAAATTATCCTATGGTATTGCTTTTTTCGATAATATCTCAATGAAATAATGAATATTGTAGAAAAAGATTGGAAAAAAATAGAAATTTAGCTAAATTTATCTGTTTTCGTTGCTTTTCTCGATCATATCTCCGTAGAAAGACGAAAATTAAGGCAAAATAGAGGATAGAAATTGGAATTTTGCTAATTTATCCATCTTATTTGCATTTTTTGATCTTATCTCGATAAATTGACGAAAATTAAGGCAAAATAGAGGGAAAAAATTGAAATGTTTGTGAAATTATCCTTTTTTCGTTGCTTTTTTCTAACATATCTAGGAAAAATAACGAAAATTAAGCCAAAGTAGAGAAAAATTTGAAATTTAGTTAAAATTATCTGTTTTCATTACTTTTTCGATCATATCTCGACAAAATGACGAAAATTAAGGCAAAATAGAGAGAAAAAATTGAAATTTCGCTTAAATTTTCCTTTCCTATTGCTTTTTTCGATGATAATTGGAAATAAAGGAAAAATTGAAACTTTGGTGGAATTATCCTTTTTCGTTGCTTTTTTCGGTCATTTCCAGGCAATATGACGAAATATAAGGACAAATTATGGAAAAAAATTGAAATTTCGCTTTAATTATCCGTTCATGTTGCTTTTATCGATGATATCTCAATAAAATAAGGAAAATTGAGGCAAATTAGAGTAAACAATTTGTAAATTTGCTAATATTATCCGTTTTCGTTGCATTTTTCGATCTAGTCTCGTAAAAATGACAAAAATTAAGGAAAAAAAGAGGAAAAAATCGAAATATTTGTGAAATTATCCTTTTTTCGTTGCTTTTTTCGATCATATCTAGGCAAAATGACGAAAACTAAGGCAAAATAGAGAAAAAATTGAAATTTAGCTAAAATTATCTTTTTTAAATTTCTTTTTTCGATCATATCTGGACAAAATGACGCAAAATAATGCAAAATAGAGAAAACAAATTGAAATTTCGCTAAAATTAACCGTTTTATTTTTTTTCTTCAATCATATCTCAATAGATGGAAGAAAATTAAGCTAAATTTGATAAAAAAAATTGTAATTTTGCCAAAATTATGGGTTTTCGTTGCTTTTTTTGATCATATCTCGACTAAATGACGAAAATTAAGGCAAAATAGAGGAAAAAAATTGAAATTTGCAAAAATTATCCGTCTTCGTTGAACTTTTCAATCATATCTCAATAACTTGACGAAAATTAAGGCAAAATAGAGGAAACAAATTGAAATATTTGTGAAATTTTCCTTTTTTTATTACTTTTCTCGACCATATTTAGGCAAAATGACGAAAATTAAGGAAAAATAGAGATTAAAGATTAAAATTTCGCTAAAATTATCCGTTTTAGTTTCTTTTCATCGATCATAACTCTATTGAATGAAGAAAATTAAGGCATAGTTGATGAAAGAAATTGAAATTTTGGTGAAATGATTCGTTTTCGTTGCTTTCTTTAATTATTTCACAATAATATTACGAAAGTTAAGGCAAAATAGAAGAAAAAAATTGAAATTTCGCTAAAATCATCCGTTCATGTTTTTGTTTTCAATCATATTTCGATTAATTGACGATTATTAAGGCAAAATAGAGGAACAAGTTGAAATATTGGTAAAATTTTCCTTTTTTCGTGGCTTTTTTCGATCATATCTACGTAATATGACGAAAATTTAGGCAAAATAGTGTAAAAAATTTGGAAATTTCGCTTTAATTATCCGTTCATGTTGCTTTTATCGATAATATCTCAATAAAATAAGGAAAATTGAGGTAAATAAGAGTAAACAATTTGTAAATTTGCTAATATTTTCCGTTTTCGTTGCATTTTTCGATCTAGTCTCGTAAAAATGACAAAAATTCAGGAAAAAAAAGGAAAAAAATGAAATATTTGTGTAATTATCCTTTCTTCGTTACTTTTTTCGATCATATCTAGAAAGATGACGAAAACTAAGGGATAATAGAGAAAAAATATAAATTTAGCTAAAATTTTATTTTTTAAATTTCTTTTTTCGATCATATCTCGACAAAATGACGAACAATAATGCAAAATAGAGAAAAAAACTTGAATCATTGGTGAAATTATCCTTTTTCGTTGCTTTTTTCGATCATATCTAGGCAAAATGACGAAAACTAAGGCAAAATAGAGAAAAAATTGAAATTTAGCTAAAATTATCTTTTTTAAATTTCTTTTTTCGATCATATCTGGACAAAATGACGAAAATAATGCAAAATAGAGAAAACAAATTGAAATTTCGCTAAAATTACCCGTTTTAGTTTTTTTCTTCAATCATATCTAAATAGAATGAAGAAAAATAAGCTAAAATTGAAAAAAAATTGTAATTTTGCCAAAATTATAGGTTTTCGTTGCTTTTTTTGATCATATTTCGACTAAATGACGAAAATTAAGGGAAAATAGAGGAAAAAAATTGAAATTTGCAAAAATTATCCGTCTTCGTTGAACTTTTCAATCATATCTCAATAACTTGACGAAAATTAAGGCAAAATAGAGGAAACAAATTGAAATATTTGTGAAATTACCCTTTTTTTATTACTTTTCTCGACCATATTTAGGCAAAATGACGAAAATTAAGGAAAAATAGAGATTAAAGATTAAAATTTCGCTAAAATTATCCGTTTTAGTTTCTTTTCATCGATCATAACTCTATAGAATGAAGAAAATTAAGGCATAGTTGATGAAAGAAATTGAAATTTTGGCGAAATGATCCGTTTTCGTTGCTTTATTAAATCATTTCACAATAATATTACGAAAGTTAAGGCAAAATAGAAGAAAAAAATTGAAATTTCGCTAAAATCATCCGTTCATGTTTTTGTTTTCAATCATATTTCGATTAATTGATGATTATCAAGGCAAAATAGAGGAACAAGTTGAAATATTGGTAAAATTTTCCTTTTTTCGTTGCTTCTTTCGATCATATCTACGTAATATGACGAAAATTTAGGCAAAATAGTGTAAAAAATTTGGAAATTTCGCTTTAATTATCCGTTCATGTTGCTTTTATCGATGATATCTCAAAAAAATCAAGGAAAATTGAGGCAAATAAGAGTAAAAAATTTGGAAATTTGCTAAAATTATTCGTCTTCGTTGCATCTTTCGATCATATCTCGATAAATTGACGAAAATATAGGCTAAAAAGAGAAAGAAATCGAAATAATGATGAAATTACCATTTTATCGTTGCATTTTTCGATCAAAACTAGGCAAAATGACGAAAATTAAGGTAAAATAGAGGAAAAAAAATTGAATGATTTGTGGAATTATCCATTTTTCGTTGCTTTTTTAGATCATATCCAGGTAAAATGACGAAAAATGAGCCAAAGTAAAGAACAAAAATTGAAATTTAGTTAAATTATCTGTTTTCGATCATATCTCGACGAAATGAGGAAACTTAAGGCAAAATAAAGAGAAAAAATTGAAATATCGCTTAAATTATCCGTTCATGTTGCTTTTATCGATGATATCTCAAAAAAATCTAGGAAAATTGAGGCAAATAAGAGTAAAAAATTTGGAAATTTGCTAAAATTATCCGTCTTCGTTGCATTATTCGATCATATCTCGAAAACTTGACGAAAATTTAGGCTAAATAGAGGAAGCAAATTGAAACATTTGTGAAATTATCCTTTTTTCATTAGTTTTTTCGACCATATCTACGCAAAATGAAGAAAATTATTGCAAAATAGAGAGAAAAAATTAAATTTCGCTAAAATCATCCGTTTTAGTTTCTTTTTATCGATCATATCTCAAAAAATTGGAGAAAATTAAGGAAAAAAAGAGGAAAAAATTGAAATAATGGTGAAATTATCCTTTTTTCGTTGCTTTTTTCGATCATATCCAGGCAAAATAACGAAAAATGAGCCAAAGTAGAGAACAAAAATTGAAATTTAGTTAAATTATCTGTTTTCGATCATATCACGACGAAATGACGAAGCTTAAGGCAAAATACAGAGAAATAATTGAAATATCGCTTAAATTATCCGTTCAGGTTTTTTTTTTTTCGATTATAAATCGATAAAATAATGAAACTTGAGGAAAAATAGAGTGAAAAAATTAGAATTTTGCTCCATTTATCTGTTTTCGATCCTGTTTTAAATCATATCTCGACAAAATTACGAAAATTAAGGCCAAATTGAGGAATAAAATTGAAAATTCGCTTAAATTTTCCTTTCATATTGCTTTTTTCGATGATAATTGGAAATAGAGGAAAAATTGAAACTTTAATGGAATTATCCTTTTTCGTTGCTTTTTTCGGTCATTTCCAGGCAATATGACGAAAAATAAGGACAAATTGTGGAAAAAAATTGAAATTTCGCTTTTATTATCCGTTCATGTTGCTTTTATCGATGATATCTCAATAAAATAAGGAAAATTGAGGCAGGTAAGAGTGAACAATTTGTAAATTTACTAATATTATCCGTTTTCGTTGCATTTTTCGATCTAGTCTCGTAAAAATGACAAAAATTAAGGAAAAAAAGAGGAAAAAAATCGAAATATTTGTGAAATCATCCTTTTTTCGTTGCATTTTTCGATCATATCTAGGCAAAATGACGAAAACTAAGGCAAAATAGGGAAATAATTGAAATTTAGCTAAAATCATCTTTTTTAAATTTCTTTTTTCGATCAAATCTCGACAAAATGACGAAAAATAATGCAAAATAGAGAAAACAAATTGCAATTTCGCTAAAATTACCCGTTTTGGTTTTTTCTTCAATCATATCTCAATATGTGGAAGAAAATTAAGCTAAATTTGATGAAAAAAAATTGTAATTTTGCCAAAATTATAGGTTTTCGTTGCTTTTTTTGATCATATCTCGACTAAATGACGAAAATTAAGGCAAAATAGAGGAAAAAAATTGAAATTTGCAAAAATTATCCGTCTTCGTTGAACTTTTCAATCATATCTCAATAACTTGACGAAAATTAAGGCAAAATAGAGGAAGCAAATTGAAATATTTGTGAAATTATCCTTTTTTCATTAGTTTTTTCGACCATATCTAGGCAAAATGAAGGAAATTATTGCAAAATAGAGAGAAAAAATTAAATTTCGCTAAAATCATCCGTTTTAGTTTCTTTTTATCGATCATATCTCAAAAAATTGGAGAAAATTAAGGAAAAAAAGAGGAAAAAATTGAAATAATGGTGAAATTATCCTTTTTTCGTTGCTTTTTTCGATCATATCCAGGAAAAATAACGAAAAATGAGCCAAAGTAGAGAACAAAAATTGAAATTTAGTTAAATTATCTGTTTTCGATCATATCTCGACGAAATGACGAAGCTTAAGGCAAAATAAAGAGAAAAAATTGAAATATCGCTTAAATGATCCGTTCCGGTTGTTTTTTTTCGATTATAATTCGATAAAATAATGAAACTTGGGGAAAAATAGAGTGAAAAAATTAGAATTTTGCTCCATTTATCTGTTTTCGATCCTGTTTTTAATCATATCTCGACAAAATTACGAAAATTAAGGCCAAATTGAGGAATTAAATTGAGATTTCGCTTAAATTATCTGTTCATGTTGCTTTTTTCGATGAAATCTCGTTAAATTGACGAAAATTTAGGCAAAATAGAGGAAAGAAACTGAAATATATGTGAAATTATCCATTTTCGCAAAATTTTTCGGTCATATCTAGGCAAAATTACAAAAATAAATGCAAAATACAGACCAAAAATTGAAATTTAGCTGAAATTATATGTTTTCGATTCTTTTTTCGATCATATCTCGACAAAATGACGAAAATTAAGAAAAATGAAGAGAAAAAATTTAAATTTCACTTTAATTATCCGATCATGTTGCTTTTTTCAAAGATAATTCGATAAAATAATGAAAAGTAATGCAAAATAGATGAAAAAATTGAAATTTCGCTGATATTATCCGTCTTCGTCGAATTTTTCGATCATATCCAGGCAATATGGCGAATAATAAAGACAAATTAAGGAAAAAAATTGAAATTTCCCTTTAATTATCCGTTCATGTTGCTTTTATCGATGATATCTCAATAAAATAAGGAAAATTGAGACAAATAAGAGTAAACGATTTGGAAATTTCCTAATATTATCCTTTTTCGTTGCATTTTTCGATCTAATCTCGTAAAAATGACAAAAATTCAGGAAAAAAAGAGGAAAAAAATTGAAATATTTGTGTAATTATCCTTTTTTCGTTACTTTATTCGATCATATCTATGAAAATGACGAAAACTAAGGGAAAATAGAGAAAAAATATAAATTTAGCTAAAATTATATATTTTAAATTTCTTTTTTCGATCATATCTCGACAAAATGACGAACAATATTACAAAATAGAGAAAAAAACTTGAATCATTGGTGAAATTATCCTTTTTCGTATCTTTTTTCGATCATATCCAGGCAATATGACGAAAATTAAGGCCAAATTGAGGAAACAAATTGAAATTTCGCTTAAATTATAAGTTCATGTTGCTTTTTTCGATGATATCTCAATAAATTGATGAAAATTATGGCAAAATATGACTGGTCGAAAGACAGAATTAAGGTGGTTAACTCCGGGAGGTGGACTCTGAGAAGTCGACTCTGGTAGGTAAGCTCAAGTAGGAGAACTCCTGGAGGTCGACTCCTGGACGTCGATTCCGGGACTACTTATGGTCTATGACCAGAGGTCAATGACCCGAGGTCGATGACCCCAGGTCGATGACCCGAGGTCAATGACCAGATGCCGATGACCCAAAGTCGATAACCCGAGGTCGATAACCCGAGGTCAATGACCCGAGGTCAATGACCCGAGGTCAATGACCAGAGGCCGATGACCCAAGGTCGGTGACCCGAGGACGATGACCCGAGGTCGATGACCCGTGGTCGATGACCCAAGGTCGATGACCCGAGATCGATGACCCAGGGCCGATGACCAGAGGCCGATGACCCGAGGTCGAATACCTGAGGTCGAAGACCCGAGGTCAATGACCCGAGGTAAATGACCCGAGGTCAATGACCCGAGGTCAATGACCCGAGGTCAATGACCTGATGTCAATGACCCTAGGTCAATGACCTGAGGTCAATGACCTGAAGTCAATGACCCGAGGTCGATGACCCGAGGTCGATGACCCGTGGTCAATGACCTGAGGTCAATGACCCGAGGTCAATGACCCGAGGTCAATGACCTGAGGCTAATGACCCGAGGTCGATGACCCGAGGTCGATGACCTGAGATCTCCGGGAGGTAACTCCGGGAGTTAAACTCTAGGAGATCAACTCCGGGAGGTCGACTCCGGGAGGTCGACTCCGGGAGGTCGTCTCAAGGAGGGTGACTCCGGGAGGTCGACTCCGGGGGGTTGACTCCGGGAGGTCGACTTCGGGAGTTCGGCTTCCGGAGGTCAACTCTGGGAGTTCGACTCGGATAGGTTGACTCCGGTAAGTTGACTTCGGGAGGTCAACTTTGGGACGTCGATTCCGGGGTTACTTACGGTCTATGACAAGAGCTCGATGACCCGAGATCGAATCGGTGAGGTCGATTCTGGATGGTCAATAACGGGAGGTCAATTTAGGCAGGAATGTTACGAGAAGTTGATTCCGGTACGTCAACTCGGGGTATTCGAATTCGGGAGATCGACAATTGTAGTTGGACTCCCGGAAAATTAAATAGAAAACAAACAAACTAACTTTAGGAAAAAAATAAAAAATTCGATAAAATTTCTGTTTTTGATGCTTTCTTTTAACAGATCTTGGCGAAATGACGATAATTAGTGTAAAATATAGGAAAAAATTGAATTTTTAGTCAAATTATGCATTCATCGTTTCTTTTTTCAAACAAATCTAGGAAGAATGAGGTAAATAAAGGCAAAATAGATAAACAAAATTAAATTTAGCTAAGATTATCCGTTTTCGATCCTTTTTGCGATCATATCCTTATAAAATGACGAAAATTAAGATACACTATAGGAAAAATAGAAATTACACTAAATATATCCGTTTTAGTTTCTTTTCTCCGATCATATCTCAATTGAATGAAGAAAATTAAGGAAAAGTTGAGGGTAAAATTGAAATTTTGGTGAAATGATCCGTTTTCGTTGCTTTTTTTAATCATATCACAATAATACTACCAAATCTAAGGCAAAATAGAAGAAAAAAATTGAAATTTCACTAAAATTATCCGTTCATGTTTTTGTTTTCAATCATATTTCGATTAATTGACGATTATTAAGGCAAAATAGGGGAACAAGTTGAAATATTGGTAAAATTTTCCTTTTTTCGTGGCTTCTTTCGATCATATCTAGGCAATATGACGAAAATTAAGGAAAAATAGATGAAATAAATAGAAATTTTGCTAAAATTATCCGTTTTCGTTCCTTTTTTCGATCATATCTAGATAAAATAAGGATATTATATGACGAAAATTAATGCAAAATATTTGACAAAAATTGAAATTTCGCTAGAATTATCTGTTTTCGTTGCTTTTCTCGATAACATCTCGTTAATATGACGAAAATTAAGGCAAAATAGAGGATGGAAATTGGAATTTTGCTAAAATCATCCATCTTCTTTGCACTTTTCGATCATATCTCGATAAAAATTAAGAAAATTAATTTAAAATAGTTGTAAAAATTGAAGTTTCGCCTAAATTATCATTGGTATTGCTTTTTTCGATAATATCTCAATAAAATAATGAATATTGTGGAAAAAAAGTGGAAAAAAATAGAAATTTAGCTAAATTTATCTGTTTTCGTTGCTTTTCTCGATCATATCTCCGTAGAAAGACGAAAATTAAGGCAAAATAGAGGATAGAAATTGGAATTTTGCTAAAATTATCCATCTTATTTGCATTTTTTGATCATATCTCGATAAATTGACGAAAACTAAGGCAAAATTGAGGGAAAAAATTGAAATGTTTGTGAAATTATCCTTTTTTCGTTGCTTTTTTCTAACATATCTAGGAAAAATAACGAAAATTAAGCCAAAGTAGAGAAAAATTTGAAATTTAGTTAAAATTATCTGTTTTCGATACTTTTTTCGATCATATCTCGACAAAATGACGAAAATTAAGGCAAAATAGAGAGAAAAAATTAAATTTCGCTTAAATTTTCCCTTCATATTGCTTTTTTCGATGATAATTGGAAATAAAGGAAATATTGAAACTTTGGTGGAATTATCCTTTTTCGTTGCTTTTTTCGGCCATTTCCAGGCAATATGACGAAAAATAAGGACAAATTTTTGAAAAAAATTGAAATTTCGCTTTAATTATCCGTTCATGTTGCTTTTATCGATGATATCTCAATGAAATAAGGAAAATTGAGGCAAATAAGAGTAAGCATTTTTCGATCTAGTCACGTTAAAATGACAAAAATTAAGGAAAAAAAGAGGAAAAAAATCGAAATATTTGTGAAATTATCCTTTTTTCGTTGCTTTTTTCGATAATATCTAGGCAAAAAAACGAAAACTTAAGCAAAATAGAGAAAAAATTGAAATTTAGCTAAAATTATCTTTTTTAAATTTCTTTTTTCGATCATATCTGGACAAAATGACGCAAAATAATGCAAAATAGAGAAAACAAATTGAAATTTCGCTAAAATTACCCGTTTTATTTTTTTTCTTCAATAATATCTCAATCGAATGAAGAAAATTAAGCTAAATTTGATGAAAAAAATTTGTAATTTTGCCAAAATTATGGGTTTTCGTTGCTTTTTTTGATCATATCTCAACTAAATGACGAAATTTAAGGCAAAATAGAGGAAAAAAATTGAAATTTGCAAAAATTATCCGTTTTCGTTGAACTTTTCAATCATATCTCAATAACTTGACCAAAATTAAGGCAAAATAGAGGAAGCAAATTGAAATATTTGTGAAATTATCCTTTTTTTATTACATTTCTCGACCATATTTAGGCAAAATGACGAAAATTAAGGAAAAATAGAGATTAAAGATTAAAATTTCGCTAAAATTATCCGTTTTAGTTTTTTTTTCATCGATCATAACTCTATTGAATGATGAATATTAAGGCATAGTTGATGAAAGAAATTGAAATTTTGGTGAAATGATCTGTTTTCGTTGCTTTTTTTAATCATTTCAAATAATATTACCAAATCTAAGGCAAAATAGAAGAAAAAAATTGAAATTTCGCTAAAATCATCCGTTCATGTTTTTGTTTTCAATCATATTTCGATTAATTGACGATTATTAAGGCAAAATAGAGGAACAAGTTGAAATATTGGTAAAATTTTCCTTTTTTCGTGGCTTCTTTCGATCATATCTACGTGATATGACGAAAATTTAGGCAAAATAGTGTAAAAAATTTGGAAATTTCGCTTTAATTATCCGTTCTTGTTGCTTTTATCGATGATATCTCAATAAAATAAGGAAAATTGAGGCAAATAAGAGTAAACAATTTGAAAATTTGCTAATATTTTCCGTTTTCGTTGCATTTTTCGATCTAGTCTCGTAAAAATGACAAAAATTCAGGAAAAAAAGAGGAAAAAAATGAAATATTTGTGTAATTATCCTTTTTTCGTTACTTTTTTTGATCATATCTAGAAAGATGACGATAACTAAGGGAAAATAGAGAAAAAATATAAATTTAGCTAAAATTTTATTTTTTAAATTTCTTTTTTCGATCATATCTCGACAAAATGAGGAACAATAAAGCAAAATAGAGAAAAAAAACTTGAATCATTGGTGAAATTATACTTTTTCGTTGCTTTTTTCGATCATATCCAGGCAATATGACGAAAATTAAGGCCAAATTGAGGAAACAAATTGAAATTTCGCTTAAATTACAAGTTCATGTTGCTTTTTTCGATGATATCTCAATAAATTGATGAAAATTAAGGCAAAATATGACTGGTCGAAAGACGGAATCAAGGTGGTCAACTCCGGGAGGTCGACTCTTAGAAGTCGACTCTGGTAGGTAAGCTCAAGTAGGACAACTCCTGGAGGTCGACTCCGGGACGTCGATTCCGGGACTACTTACGGTCTATGACCCGAGGTCAATGACCCGAGGTCGATGACCCAAGGTCGGTGACCCGAGAACGATGACCCGAGGTCAATGACCCGTGGTCGATGACCCAAGGTCGATGACCCGAGATCGATGACCCAAGGCCAATGACCAGAGGCCGATGACCCGAGTCGGATGACCTGAGGTCAACGACCTGAGGCTAATGACCCGAGGCCAATGACCCGAGGTCGATGACCCGAGATCTCCGGGAGGTAACTCCGGGAGGTAAACTCTAGGAGGTCTACTCCGGTTTGTCAAATCCGAGAGGTCGACTCCGGGAGGTCGTCTCCGGGAGATCAACTCCGGGAGGTTGACTCCGGGAGATGGAATCCGGGAGGTCGACTCCGGGAGGTCGTCTCAAGGAGGTTGAATCCGGGAGGTCGACTACGGGAAGTTGACTCATGGAGGTCGACTCCGGGAGGTTGACTCCGGGAGGTCGACTCCGGAAGGTCGACTCCGGGAGGTCGACTCCGGGAGGTCGACTCCGGGAGGTCGACTCCGGGAGGTCGACTCCGGGAGGTCGACTCCGGGAGGTCGACTCCGGGAGGTCGACTCCGGGAGGTCGACTTCGGGAGTTCGGCTTCCGGAGGTCAACTCCGGGAGTTCGATTCGGATAGGTTGACTCCGGTTAGTTGACTTCGGGAGGTCAACTTTGGGACGTCGATTCCGGGGTTACTTACGGTCTATGACCAGAGGTCGATGACCCGAGATCGACTCGGTGAGGTCGATTATGGATGGTCGATAACGGGAGGTCAATTAAGGCAGGAATGTTACGAGAAGTTGATTCCGGTACGTCAACTCGGGGTATTCGAATTCGGGAGATCGACAATTGTAGTTGGACTCCCGGAAAATTAATAAGAAAACAAACAAACAAACTTTAGGAAAAAAATTAAAAATTCGATAAAATTTCCGTTTTCGATGCTTTCTTTTAACAGATCTTGGCGAAATGACGATAATTAGTGTAAAATATAGGAAAAAATTGAATTTTTAGTAATATTATGCATTTATCGTTTCTTTTTTCAAACAAATCTAGGAAAAATGAGGTTGATAAAGGCAAAATAGATAAACAAAATTAAATTTAGCTAAGATTATCCGTTTTCGATCCTTTTTGCGATCATATCCTTAAAAAATGACGAAAATTAAGATGCACTATAGGAAAAATAGAAATTACACTAAATTTATCCGTTTTAGTTACTTTTCTTCGATCATATCTCAATTGAATGAAGAAAATTAAGGAAAAGTTGAGGGCAAAATTGAAATTTTGGTGAAATGATCCGTTTTCGTTGCTTTTTTTAATCATTTCACAATAATACTACCAAATCTAAGGCAAAATAGAAGAAAAAAATTGAAATTTCACTAAAATTATCCGTTCATGTTTTTGTTTTCAATCATATTTCGATAAATTGACGATTATTAAGGCAAAATAGGGGAACAAGTTGAAATATTGGTAAAATTTTCCTTTTTTCGTGACTTCTTTCGATCATATCTACGCAATATTACGAAAATTAAGGCAAAATAGAGGAAAGAAATTGGAATTTTGCTAAAATTATCCATCTTCTTTGCATTTTTCAATCATATCTCGATAAAATTAAGAAAATTAATTTAAAATAGTTGTAAAAATTGAAATTTCGACTAAATTAGCCTATGGTATTGCTTTTTTCGATAATATCTCAATGAAATAATGAATATTGTAGAAAAAGATTGGAAAAAAATAGAAATTTAGCTAAATTTATCTGTTTTCGTTGCTTTTCTCGATCATATCTCCGTAGAAAGACGAAAATTAAGGCAAAATAGAGGATAGAAATTGGAATTTTGCTAATTTATCCATCTTATTTGCATTTTTTGATCTTATCTCGATAAATTGACGAAAATTAAGGCAAAATAGAGGGAAAAAATTGAAATGTTTGTGAAATTATCCTTTTTTCGTTGCTTTTTTCTAACATATCTAGGAAAAATAACGAAAATTAAGCCAAAGTAGAGAAAAATTTGAAATTTAGTTAAAATTATCTGTTTTCATTACTTTTTCGATCATATCTCGACAAAATGACGAAAATTAAGGCAAAATAGAGAGAAAAAATTGAAATTTCGCTTAAATTTTCCTTTCCTATTGCTTTTTTCGATGATAATTGGAAATAAAGGAAAAATTGAAACTTTGGTGGAATTATCCTTTTTCGTTGCTTTTTTCGGTCATTTCCAGGCAATATGACGAAATATAAGGACAAATTATGGAAAAAAATTGAAATTTCGCTTTAATTATCCGTTCATGTTGCTTTTATCGATGATATCTCAATAAAATAAGGAAAATTGAGGCAAATTAGAGTAAACAATTTGTAAATTTGCTAATATTATCCGTTTTCGTTGCATTTTTCGATCTAGTCTCGTAAAAATGACAAAAATTAAGGAAAAAAAGAGGAAAAAATCGAAATATTTGTGAAATTATCCTTTTTTCGTTGCTTTTTTCGATCATATCTAGGCAAAATGACGAAAACTAAGGCAAAATAGAGAAAAAATTGAAATTTAGCTAAAATTATCTTTTTTAAATTTCTTTTTTCGATCATATCTGGACAAAATGACGCAAAATAATGCAAAATAGAGAAAACAAATTGAAATTTCGCTAAAATTAACCGTTTTATTTTTTTTCTTCAATCATATCTCAATAGATGGAAGAAAATTAAGCTAAATTTGATAAAAAAAAATTGTAATTTTGCCAAAATTATGGGTTTTCGTTGCTTTTTTTGATCATATCTCGACTAAATGACGAAAATTAAGGCAAAATAGAGGAAAAAAATTGAAATTTGCAAAAATTATCCGTCTTCGTTGAACTTTTCAATCATATCTCAATAACTTGACGAAAATTAAGGCAAAATAGAGGAAACAAATTGAAATATTTGTGAAATTTTCCTTTTTTTATTACTTTTCTCGACCATATTTAGGCAAAATGACGAAAATTAAGGAAAAATAGAGATTAAAGATTAAAATTTCGCTAAAATTATCCGTTTTAGTTTCTTTTCATCGATCATAACTCTATTGAATGAAGAAAATTAAGGCATAGTTGATGAAAGAAATTGAAATTTTGGTGAAATGATTCGTTTTCGTTGCTTTCTTTAATTATTTCACAATAATATTACGAAAGTTAAGGCAAAATAGAAGAAAAAAATTGAAATTTCGCTAAAATCATCCGTTCATGTTTTTGTTTTCAATCATATTTCGATTAATTGACGATTATTAAGGCAAAATAGAGGAACAAGTTGAAATATTGGTAAAATTTTCCTTTTTTCGTGGCTTTTTTCGATCATATCTACGTAATATGACGAAAATTTAGGCAAAATAGTGTAAAAAATTTGGAAATTTCGCTTTAATTATCCGTTCATGTTGCTTTTATCGATAATATCTCAATAAAATAAGGAAAATTGAGGCAAATAAGAGTAAACAATTTGTAAATTTGCTAATATTTTCCGTTTTCGTTGCATTTTTCGATCTAGTCTCGTAAAAATGACAAAAATTCAGGAAAAAAAAGGAAAAAAATGAAATATTTGTGTAATTATCCTTTCTTCGTTACTTTTTTCGATCATATCTAGAAAGATGACGAAAACTAAGGGAAAATAGAGAAAAAATATAAATTTAGCTAAAATTTTATTTTTTAAATTTCTTTTTTCGGTCATATCTCGACAAAATGACGAACAATAATGCAAAATAGAGAAAAAAACTTGAATCATTGGTGAAATTATCCTTTTTCGTTGCTTTTTTCGATCATATCTAGGCAAAATGACGAAAACTAAGGCAAAATAGAGAAAAAATTGAAATTTAGCTAAAATTATCTTTTTTAAATTTCTTTTTTCGATCATATCTGGACAAAATGACGAAAATAATGCAAAATAGAGAAAACAAATTGAAATTTCGCTAAAATTACCCGTTTTAGTTTTTTTCTTCAATCATATCTAAATAGAATGAAGAAAAATAAGCTAAAATTGAAAAAAAATTGTAATTTTGCCAAAATTATAGGTTTTCGTTGCTTTTTTTGATCATATTTCGACTAAATGACGAAAATTAAGGGAAAATAGAGGAAAAAAATTGAAATTTGCAAAAATTATCCGTCTTCGTTGAACTTTTCAATCATATCTCAATAACTTGACGAAAATTAAGGCAAAATAGAGGAAACAAATTGAAATATTTGTGAAATTATCCTTTTTTTATTACTTTTCTCGACCATATTTAGGCAAAATGACGAAAATTAAGGAAAAAGAGAGATTAAAGATTAAAATTTCGCTAAAATTATCCGTTTTAGTTTCTTTTCATCGATCATAACTCTATAGAATGAAGAAAATTAAGGCATAGTTGATGAAAGAAATTGAAATTTTGGCGAAATGATCCGTTTTCGTTGCTTTATTAAATCATTTCACAATAATATTACGAAAGTTAAGGCAAAATAGAAGAAAAAAATTGAAATTTCGCTAAAATCATCCGTTCATGTTTTTGTTTTCAATCATATTTCGATTAATTGATGATTATCAAGGCAAAATAGAGGAACAAGTTGAAATATTGGTAAAATTTTCCTTTTTTCGTTGCTTCTTTCGATCATATCTACGTAATATGACGAAAATTTAGGCAAAATAGTGTAAAAAATTTGGAAATTTCGCTTTAATTATCCGTTCATGTTGCTTTTATCGATGATATCTCAAAAAAATCAAGGAAAATTGAGGCAAATAAGAGTAAAAAATTTGGAAATTTGCTAAAATTATTCGTCTTCGTTGCATCTTTCGATCATATCTCGATAAATTGACGAAAATATAGGCTAAAAAGAGAAAGAAATCGAAATAATGATGAAATTACCATTTTATCGTTGCATTTTTCGATCAAAACTAGGCAAAATGACGAAAATTAAGGTAAAATAGAGGAAAAAAAATTGAATGATTTGTGGAATTATCCATTTTTCGTTGCTTTTTTAGATCATATCCAGGTAAAATGACGAAAAATGAGCCAAAGTAAAGAACAAAAATTGAAATTTAGTTAAATTATCTGTTTTCGATCATATCTCGACGAAATGAGGAAACTTAAGGCAAAGTAAAGAGAAAAAATTGAAATATCGCTTAAATTATCCGTTCATGTTGCTTTTATCGATGATATCTCAAACAAATCTAGGAAAATTGAGGCAAATAAGAGTAAAAAATTTGGAAATTTGCTAAAATTATCCGTCTTCGTTGCATTATTCGATCATATCTTGAAAACTTGACGAAAATTTAGGCTAAATAGAGGAAGCAAATTGAAACATTTGTGAAATTATCCTTTTTTCATTAGTTTTTTCGACCATATCTACGCAAAATGAAGAAAATTATTGCAAAATAGAGAGAAAAAATTAAATTTCGCTAAAATCATCCGTTTTAGTTTCTTTTTATCGATCATATCTCAAAAAATTGGAGAAAATTAAGGAAAAAAAGAGGAAAAAATTGAAATAATGGTGAAATTATCCTTTTTTCGTTGCTTTTTTCGATCATATCCAGGCAAAATAACGAAAAATGAGCCAAAGTAGAGAACAAAAATTGAAATTTAGTTAAATTATCTGTTTTCGATCATATCACGACGAAATGACGAAGCTTAAGGCAAAATACAGAGAAATAATTGAAATATCGCTTAAATTATCCGTTCAGGTTTTTTTTTTTTTCGATTATAAAT
Organism: Sympetrum striolatum; assembly: GCA_947579665.1. NCBI lineage: Eukaryota > Metazoa > Arthropoda > Insecta > Odonata > Libellulidae > Sympetrum > Sympetrum striolatum. Next base: position 63,775,567 of record OX388351.1, on the reverse strand, counting down.
CGATAAAATAATGAAACTTGAGGAAAAATAGAGTGAAAAAATTAGAATTTTGCTCCATTTATCTGTTTTCGATCCTGTTTTAAATCATATCTCGACAAAATTACGAAAATTAAGGCCAAATTGAGGAATAAAATTGAAAATTCGCTTAAATTTTCCTTTCATATTGCTTTTTTCGATGATAATTGGAAATAGAGGAAAAATTGAAACTTTAATGGAATTATCCTTTTTCGTTGCTTTTTTCGGTCATTTCCAGGCAATATGACGAAAAATAAGGACAAATTGTGGAAAAAAATTGAAATTTCGCTTTTATTATCCGTTCATGTTGCTTTTATCGATGATATCTCAATAAAATAAGGAAAATTGAGGCAGGTAAGAGTGAACAATTTGTAAATTTGCTAATATTATCCGTTTTCGTTGCATTTTTCGATCTAGTCTCGTAAAAATGACAAAAATTAAGGAAAAAAAGAGGAAAAAAATCGAAATATTTGTGAAATCATCCTTTTTTCGTTGCATTTTTCGATCATATCTAGGCAAAATGACGAAAACTAAGGCAAAATAGGGAAAAAATTGAAATTTAGCTAAAATCATCTTTTTTAAATTTCTTTTTTCGATCAAATCTCGACAAAATGACGAAAAATAATGCAAAATAGAGAAAACAAATTGCAATTTCGCTAAAATTACCCGTTTTAGTTTTTTTCTTCAATCATATCTCAATATGTGGAAGAAAATTAAGCTAAATTTGATGAAAAAAAATTGTAATTTTGCCAAAATTATAGGTTTTCGTTGCTTTTTTTGATCATATCTCGACTAAATGACGAAAATTAAGGCAAAATAGAGGAAAAAAATTGAAATTTGCAAAAATTATCCGTCTTCGTTGAACTTTTCAATCATATCTCAATAACTTGACGAAAATTAAGGCAAAATAGAGGAAGCAAATTGAAATATTTGTGAAATTATCCTTTTTTCATTAGTTTTTTCGACCATATCTAGGCAAAATGAAGGAAATTATTGCAAAATAGAGAGAAAAAATTAAATTTCGCTAAAATCATCCGTTTTAGTTTCTTTTTATCGATCATATCTCAAAAAATTGGAGAAAATTAAGGAAAAAAAGAGGAAAAAATTGAAATAATGGTGAAATTATCCTTTTTTCGTTGCTTTTTTCGATCATATCCAGGAAAAATAACGAAAAATGAGCCAAAGTAGAGAACAAAAATTGAAATTTAGTTAAATTATCTGTTTTCGATCATATCTCGACGAAATGACGAAGCTTAAGGCAAAATAAAGAGAAAAAATTGAAATATCGCTTAAATGATCCGTTCCGGTTGTTTTTTTTCGATTATAATTCGATAAAATAATGAAACTTTGGGAAAAATAGAGTGAAAAAATTAGAATTTTGCTCCATTTATCTGTTTTCGATCCTGTTTTTAATCATATCTCGACAAAATTACGAAAATTAAGGCCAAATTGAGGAATTAAATTGAAATTTCGCTTAAATTATCTGTTCATGTTGCTTTTTTCGATGAAATCTCGTTAAATTGACGAAAATTTAGGCAAAATAGAGGAAAGAAACTGAAATATATGTGAAATTATCCATTTTCGCAGAATTTTTCGGTCATATCTAGGCAAAATTACAAAAATAAATGCAAAATACAGACCAAAAATTGAAATTTAGCTGAAATTATATGTTTTCGATTCTTTTTTCGATCATATCTCGACAAAATGACGAAAATTAAGAAAAATGAAGAGAAAAAATTTAAATTTCACTTTAATTATCCGATCATGTTGCTTTTTTCAAAGATAATTCGATAAAATAATGAAAAGTAATGCAAAATAGATGAAAAAATTGAAATTTCGCTGATATTATCCGTCTTCGTCGAATTTTTCGATCATATCCAGGCAATATGGCGAATAATAAAGACAAATTAAGGAAAAAAATTGAAATTTCCCTTTAATTATCCGTTCATGTTGCTTTTATCGATGATATCTCAATAAAATAAGGAAAATTGAGACAAATAAGAGTAAACGATTTGGAAATTTCCTAATATTATCCTTTTTCGTTGCATTTTTCGATCTAATCTCGTAAAAATGACAAAAATTCAGGAAAAAAAGAGGAAAAAAATTGAAATATTTGTGTAATTATCCTTTTTTCGTTACTTTATTCGATCATATCTATGAAAATGACGAAAACTAAGGGAAATTAGAGAAAAAATATAAATTTAGCTAAAATTATATTTTTTAAATTTCTTTTTTCGATCATATCTCGACAAAATGACGAACAATAATGCAAAATAGAGAAAAAAACTTGAATCATTGGTGAAATTATCATTTTTCGTATCTTTTTTCGATCATATCCAGGCAATATGACGAAAATTAAGGCCAAATTGAGGAAACAAATTGAAATTTCGCTTAAATTATAAGTTCATGTTGCTTTTTTCGATGATATCTCAATAAATTGATGAAAATTAAGGCAAAATATGACTGGTCGAAAGACAGAATTAAGGTGGTTAACTCCGGGAGGTGGACTCTGAGAAGTCGACTCTGGTAGGTAAGCTCAAGTAGGAGAACTCCTGGAGGTCGACTCCTGGACGTCGATTCCGGGACTACTTATGGTCTATGACCAGAGGTCAATGACCCGAGGTCGATGACCCCAGGTCGATGACCCGAGGTCAATGACCAGATGCCGATGACCCAAAGTCAATAACCCGAGGTCGATAACCCGAGGTCAATGACCCGAGGTCAATGACCCGAGGTCAATGACCAGAGGCCGATGACCCAAGGTCGGTGACCCGAGGACGATGACCCGAGGTCGATGACCCGTGGTCGATGACCCAAGGTCGATGACCCGAGATCGATGACCCAGGGCCGATGACCAGAGGCCGATGACCCGAGGTCGAATACCTTAGGTCGAAGACCCGAGGTCGAAGACCCGAGCTCGAAGACCAGAGGTCAATGACCCGAGGTCAATGAGCCGAGGTAAATGACCCGAGGTCAATGACCCGAGGTCAATGACCCGAGGTCAATGACCTGATGTCAATGACCCGAGGTCAATGACCTGAGGTCAATGACCTGAAGTCAATGACCCGAGGTCGATGACCCGAGGTCGATGACCCGTGGTCAATGACCTGAGGTCAATGACCCGAGGTCAATGACCCGAGGTCAATGACCTGAGGCTAATGACCCGAGGTCGATGACCCGAGGTCGATGACCTGAGATCTCCGGGAGGTAACTCCGGGAGTTAAACTCTAGGAGATCAACTCCGGGAGGTCGACTCCGGGAGGTCGACTCCGGGAGGTCGACTCCGGGAGGTCGACTCCGGGAGGTCGACTCCGGGAGGTCGTCTCAAGGAGGGTGACTCCGGGAGGTCGACTCCGGGGGGTTGACTCCGGGAGGTCGACTCCGGGAGGTCGACTTCGGGAGTTCGGCTTCCGGAGGTCAACTCTGGGAGTTCGACTCGGATAGGTTGACTCCGGTAAGTTGACTTCGGGAGGTCAACTTTGGGACGTCGATTCCGGGGTTACTTACGGTCTATGACAAGAGCTCGATGACCCGAGATCGAATCGGTGAGGTCGATTCTGGATGGTCAATAACGGGAGGTTAATTTAGGCAGGAATGTTACGAGAAGTTGATTCCGGTACGTCAACTCGGGGTATTCGAATTCGGGAGATCGACAATTGTAGTTGGACTCCCGGAAAATTAAATAGAAAACAAACAAACTAACTTTAGGAAAAAAATAAAAAATTCGATAAAATTTCTGTTTTTGATGCTTTCTTTTAACAGATCTTGGCGAAATGACGATAATTAGTGTAAAATATAGGAAAAAATTGAATTTTTAGTCAAATTATGCATTCATCGTTTCTTTTTTCAAACAAATCTAGGAAGAATGAGGTAAATAAAGGCAAAATAGATAAACAAAATTAAATTTAGCTAAGATTATCCGTTTTCGATCCTTTTTGCGATCATATCCTTATAAAATGACGAAAATTAAGATACACTATAGGAAAAATAGAAATTACACTAAATATATCCGTTTTAGTTTCTTTTCTCCGATCATATCTCAATTGAATGAAGAAAATTAAGGAAACGTTGAGGGTAAAATTGAAATTTTGGTGAAATGATCCGTTTTCGTTGCTTTTTTTAATCATATCACAATAATACTACCAAATCTAAGGCAAAATAGAAGAAAAAAATTGAAATTTGGCTAAAATCATCCGTTCATGTTTTTGTTTTCAATCATATTTCGATTAATTGACGATTATTAAGGCAAAATAGGGGAACAAGTTGAAATATTGGTAAAATTTTCCTTTTTTCGTGGCTTCTTTCGATCATATCTAGGCAATATGACGAAAATTAAGGAAAAATAGATGAAATAAATAGAAATTTTGCTAAAATTATCCGTTTTCGTTCCTTTTTTCGATCATATCTAGATAAAATAAGGATATTATATGACGAAAATTAATGCAAAATATTTGACAAAAATTGAAATTTCGCTAGAATTATCTGTTTTCGTTGCTTTTCTCGATAACATCTCGTTAATATGACGAAAATTAAGGCAAAATAGAGGAAGGAAATTGGAATTTTGCTAAAATTATCCATCTTCTTTGCACTTTTCGATCATATCTCGATAAAAATTAAGAAAATTAATTTAAAATAGTTGTAAAAATTGAAGTTTCGCCTAAATTATCATTGGTATTGCTTTTTTCGATAATATCTCAATAAAATAATGAATATTGTGGAAAAAAAGTGGAAAAAAATAGAAATTTAGCTAAATTTATCTGTTTTCGTTGCTTTTCTCGATCATATCTCCGTATAAAGACGAAAATTAAGGCAAAATAGAGGATAGAAATTGGAATTTTGCTAAAATTATCCATCTTATTTGCATTTTTTGATCATATCTCGATAAATTGACGAAAACTAAGGAAAAATAGAGGGAAAAAATTGAAATGTTTGTGAAATTATCCTTTTTTCGTTGCTTTTTTCTAACATATCTAGGAAAAATAACGAAAATTAAGCCAAAGTAGAGAAAAATTTGAAATTTAGTTAAAATTATCTGTTTTCGATACTTTTTTCGATCATATCTCGACAAAATGACGAAAATTAAGGCAAAATAGAGAGAAAAAATTAAATTTCGCTTAAATTTTCCCTTCATATTGCTTTTTTCGATGATAATTGGAAATAAAGGAAATATTGAAACTTTGGTGGAATTATCCTTTTTCGTTGCTTTTTTCGGCCATTTCCAGGCAATATGACGAAAAATAAGGACAAATTTTTGAAAAAAATTGAAATTTCGCTTTAATTATCCGTTCATGTTGCTTTTATCGATGATATCTCAATGAAATAAGGAAAATTGGGGCAAATAAGAGTAAGCATTTTTCGATCTAGTCACGTTAAAATGACAAAAATTAAGGAAAAAAAGAGGAAAAAAATCGAAATATTTGTGAAATTATCCTTTTTTCGTTGCTTTTTTCGATCATATCTAGGCAAAATGACGAAAACTTAAGCAAAATAGAGAAAAAATTGAAATTTAGCTAAAATTATCTTTTTTAAATTTCTTTTTTCGATCATATCTGGACAAAATGACGCAAAATAATCCAAAATAGAGAAAACAAATTGAAATTTCGCTAAAATTACCCGTTTTATTTTTTTTCTTCAATAATATCTCAATCGAATGAAGAAAATTAAGCTAAATTTGATGAAAAAAATTTGTAATTTTGCCAAAATTATGGGTTTTCGTTGCTTTTTTTGATCATATCTCAACTAAATGACGAAATTTAAGGCAAAATAGAGGAAAAAAATTGAAATTTGCAAAAATTATCCGTTTTCGTTGAACTTTTCAATCATATCTCAATAACTTGACCAAAATTAAGGCAAAATAGAGGAAGCAAATTGAAATATTTGTGAAATTATCCTTTTTTTATTACATTTCTCGACCATATTTAGGCAAAATGACGAAAATTAAGGAAAAATAGAGATTAAAGATTAAAATTTCGCTAAAATTATCCGTTTTAGTTTTTTTTTCATCGATCATAACTCTATTGAATGATGAATATTAAGGCATAGTTGATGAAAGAAATTGAAATTTTGGTGAAATGATCTGTTTTCGTTGCTTTTTTTAATCATTTCAAATAATATTACCAAATCTAAGGCAAAATAGAAGAAAAAAATTGAAATTTGGCTAAAATCATCCGTTCATGTTTTTGTTTTCAATCATATTTCGATTAATTGACGATTATTAAGGCAAAATAGAGGAACAAGTTGAAATATTGGTAAAATTTTCCTTTTTTCGTGGCTTCTTTCGATCATATCTACGTGATATGACGAAAATTTAGGCAAAATAGTGTAAAAAATTTGGAAATTTCGCTTTAATTATCCGTTCTTGTTGCTTTTATCGATGATATCTCAATAAAATAAGGAAAATTGAGGCAAATAAGAGTAAACAATTTGAAAATTTGCTAATATTTTCCGTTTTCGTTGCATTTTTCGATCTAGTCTCGTAAAAATGACAAAAATTCAGGAAAAAAAGAGGAAAAAAATGAAATATTTGTGTAATTATCCTTTTTTCGTTACTTTTTTTGATCATATCTAGAAAGATGACGATAACTAAGGGAAAATAGAGAAAAAATATAAATTTAGCTAAAATTTTATTTTTTAAATTTCTTTTTTCGATCATATCTCGACAAAATGAGGAACAATAAAGCAAAATAGAGAAAAAAAACTTGAATCATTGGTGAAATTATCCTTTTTCGTTGCTTTTTTCGATCATATCCAGGCAATATGACGAAAATTAAGGCCAAATTGAGGAAACAAATTGAAATTTCGCTTAAATTACAAGTTCATGTTGCTTTTTTCGATGATATCTCAATAAATTGATGAAAATTAAGGCAAAATATGACTGGTCGAAAGACGGAATCAAGGTGGTCAACTCCGGGAGGTCGACTCTTAGAAGTCGACTCTGGTAGGTAAGCTCAAGTAGGACAACTCCTGGAGGTCGACTCCGGGACGTCGATTCTGGGACTACTTACGGTCTATGACCCTAGGTCAATGACCCGAGGTCGATGACCCCAGGTCGATGACCCGAGGTCAATGACCAGATGCCGATGACCCAAAGTCGATAATCCAAGGTTGATAACCCGAGGTCAATGACCCGAGGTCAATGACCCGAGGACAATGACCAGACGCCGATGACCCAAGGTCGGTGACCAGAGGACGATGACCAGAGGTCGATGACCCGTGGTCGATGATCCAAGGTCGATGACCCGAGATCGATGACCCAAGGTCAATGACCCGAGGTCAATGACCCGAGGTCAAAGACCCGAGGTCAATGACCTGATGTCAATGACCCGAGGTCAATGACCTGAGGTGAATGATCTGAGGTCGATGACCCGAGGTCGATGACCCGAGGTCGATGACCCGAGGTCAATGACCTGAGGTCAATGACCCGAGGTCAATGACCTGAAGCTAATGACCCGAGGTCGATGACCCGAGATCTCCGGGAGGTAACTCCGGGAGATCGACTCCTGGAGGTCGACTCCGGGAGGTCGTCTCAAGGAGGTTGACTCCGGGAGGTCGACTGCGGGAGGTCGACTCCGGGAGGTCGACTCCGGGAGGTCAACTCCGGGAGATCGAATCCGGGAGGTCGACTTCGGGAGTTCGGCTTCCGGAGGTCAACTCCGGGAGTTCGACTCGGATAGGTTGACTCCGGTTAGTTGACTTCGGGAGGTCAACTTTGGGACGTCTATTCCGGGGTTACTTACGGTCTATGACCAGAGGTCGATGACCCGAGATGGACTCGGTGAGGTCGATTCTGGATGGTCGATAACGGGAGGTCAGTTTAGGCAGGAATGTTACGAGAAGTTGATTCCGGTACGTCAAATCGGGGTATTCGTATTCGGGAGATCGACAATTGTAGTTGGACTCCCGGAAAATTAAAAAGAAAACAAACAAACTAAAATTAGGAAAAAAAAAAAATACGATAAAATTTCCGTTTTCGATGCTTTCTTTTAACAGATCTTGGCGAAATGACGATAATTAGTGTAAAATATAGGAAAAAATTGAATTTTTAGTCAAATTATGCATTCATCGTTTCTTTTTTCAAACAAATCTAGGAAGAATGAGGTAAATAAAGGCAAAATAGATAAACAAAATTAAATTTAGCTAAGATTATCCGTTTTCGATCCTTTTTGCGATCATATCCTTATAAAATGACGAAAATTAAGATACACTATAGGAAAAATAGAAATTACACTAAATATATCCGTTTTAGTTTCTTTTCTCCGATCATATCTCAATTGAATGAAGAAAATTAAGGAAACGTTGAGGGTAAAATTGAAATTTTGGTGAAATGATCCGTTTTCGTTGCTTTTTTTAATCATATCACAATAATACTACCAAATCTAAGGCAAAATAGAAGAAAAAAATTGAAATTTCACTAAAATTATCCGTTCATGTTTTTTTTTTCAATCATATTTCGATTAATTGACGATTATTAAGGCAAAATAGGGGAACAAGTTGAAATATTGGTAAAATTTTCCTTTTTTCGTGGCTTCTTTCGATCATATCTAGGCAATATGACGAAAATTAAGGAAAAATAGATGAAATAAATAGAAATTTTGCTAAAATTATCCGTTTTCGTTCCTTTTTTCGATCATATCTAGATAAAATAAGGATATTATATGACGAAAATTAATGCAAAATATTTGACAAAAATTGAAATTTCGCTAGAATTATCTGTTTTCGTTGCTTTTCTCGATAACATCTCGTTAATATGACGAAAATTAAGGCAAAATAGAGGAAGGAAATTGGAATTTTGCTAAAATTATCCATCTTCTTTGCACTTTTCGATCATATCTCGATAAAAATTAAGAAAATTAATTTAAAATAGTTGTAAAAATTGAAGTTTCGCCTAAATTATCATTGGTATTGCTTTTTTCGATAATATCTCAATAAAATAATGAATATTGTGGAAAAAAAGTGGAAAAAAATAGAAATTTAGCTAAATTTATCTGTTTTCGTTGCTTTTCTCGATCATATCTCCGTATAAAGACGAAAATTAAGGCAAAATAGAGGATAGAAATTGGAATTTTGCTAAAATTATCCATCTTATTTGCATTTTTTGATCATATCTCGATAAATTGACGAAAACTAAGGAAAAATAGAGGGAAAAAATTGAAATGTTTGTGAAATTATCCTTTTTTCGTTGCTTTTTTCTAACATATCTAGGAAAAATAACGAAAATTAAGCCAAAGTAGAGAAAAATTTGAAATTTAGTTAAAATTATCTGTTTTCGATACTTTTTTCGATCATATCTCGACAAAATGACGAAAATTAAGGCAAAATAGAGAGAAAAAATTAAATTTCGCTTAAATTTTCCCTTCATATTGCTTTTTTCGATGATAATTGGAAATAAAGGAAATATTGAAACTTTGGTGGAATTATCCTTTTTCGTTGCTTTTTTCGGCCATTTCCAGGCAATATGACGAAAAATAAGGACAAATTTTTGAAAAAAATTGAAATTTCGCTTTAATTATCCGTTCATGTTGCTTTTATCGATGATATCTCAATGAAATAAGGAAAATTGGGGCAAATAAGAGTAAGCATTTTTCGATCTAGTCACGTTAAAATGACAAAAATTAAGGAAAAAAAGAGGAAAAAAATCGAAATATTTGTGAAATTATCCTTTTTTCGTTGCTTTTTTCGATCATATCTAGGCAAAATGACGAAAACTTAAGCAAAATAGAGAAAAAATTGAAATTTAGCTAAAATTATCTTTTTTAAATTTCTTTTTTCGATCATATCTGGACAAAATGACGCAAAATAATCCAAAATAGAGAAAACAAATTGAAATTTCGCTAAAATTACCCGTTTTATTTTTTTTCTTCAATAATATCTCAATCGAATGAAGAAAATTAAGCTAAATTTGATGAAAAAAATTTGTAATTTTGCCAAAATTATGGGTTTTCGTTGCTTTTTTTGATCATATCTCAACTAAATGACGAAATTTAAGGCAAAATAGAGGAAAAAAATTGAAATTTGCAAAAATTATCCGTTTTCGTTGAACTTTTCAATCATATCTCAATAACTTGACCAAAATTAAGGCAAAATAGAGGAAGCAAATTGAAATATTTGTGAAATTATCCTTTTTTTATTACATTTCTCGACCATATTTAGGCAAAATGACGAAAATTAAGGAAAAATAGAGATTAAAGATTAAAATTTCGCTAAAATTATCCGTTTTAGTTTTTTTTTCATCGATCATAACTCTATTGAATGATGAATATTAAGGCATAGTTGATGAAAGAAATTGAAATTTTGGTGAAATGATCTGTTTTCGTTGCTTTTTTTAATCATTTCAAATAATATTACCAAATCTAAGGCAAAATAGAAGAAAAAAATTGAAATTTGGCTAAAATCATCCGTTCATGTTTTTGTTTTCAATCATATTTCGATTAATTGACGATTATTAAGGCAAAATAGAGGAACAAGTTGAAATATTGGTAAAATTTTCCTTTTTTCGTGGCTTCTTTCGATCATATCTACGTGATATGACGAAAATTTAGGCAAAATAGTGTAAAAAATTTGGAAATTTCGCTTTAATTATCCGTTCTTGTTGCTTTTATCGATGATATCTCAATAAAATAAGGAAAATTGAGGCAAATAAGAGTAAACAATTTGAAAATTTGCTAATATTTTCCGTTTTCGTTGCATTTTTCGATCTAGTCTCGTAAAAATGACAAAAATTCAGGAAAAAAAGAGGAAAAAAATGAAATATTTGTGTAATTATCCTTTTTTCGTTACTTTTTTTGATCATATCTAGAAAGATGACGATAACTAAGGGAAAATAGAGAAAAAATATAAATTTAGCTAAAATTTTATTTTTTAAATTTCTTTTTTCGATCATATCTCGACAAAATGAGGAACAATAAAGCAAAATAGAGAAAAAAAACTTGAATCATTGGTGAAATTATCCTTTTTCGTTGCTTTTTTCGATCATATCCAGGCAATATGACGAAAATTAAGGCCAAATTGAGGAAACAAATTGAAATTTCGCTTAAATTACAAGTTCATGTTGCTTTTTTCGATGATATCTCAATAAATTGATGAAAATTAAGGCAAAATATGACTGGTCGAAAGACGGAATCAAGGTGGTCAACTCCGGGAGGTCGACTCTTAGAAGTCGACTCTGGTAGGTAAGCTCAAGTAGGACAACTCCTGGAGGTCGACTCCGGGACGTCGATTCTGGGACTACTTACGGTCTATGACCCTAGGTCAATGACCCGAGGTCGATGACCCCAGGTCGATGACCCGAGGTCAATGACCAGATGCCGATGACCCAAAGTCGATAATCCAAGGTTGATAACCCGAGGTCAATGACCCGAGGTCAATGACCCGAGGACAATGACCAGACGCCGATGACCCAAGGTCGGTGACCAGAGGACGATGACCAGAGGTCGATGACCCGTGGTCGATGATCCAAGGTCGATGACCCGAGATCGATGACCCAAGGTCAATGACCCGAGGTCAATGACCCGAGGTCAAAGACCCGAGGTCAATGACCTGATGTCAATGACCCGAGGTCAATGACCTGAGGTGAATGATCTGAGGTCGATGACCCGAGGTCGATGACCCGAGGTCGATGACCCGAGGTCAATGACCTGAGGTCAATGACCCGAGGTCAATGACCTGAAGCTAATGACCCGAGGTCGATGACCCGAGATCTCCGGGAGGTAACTCCGGGAGATCGACTCCTGGAGGTCGACTCCGGGAGGTCGTCTCAAGGAGGTTGACTCCGGGAGGTCGACTGCGGGAGGTCGACTCCGGGAGGTCGACTCCGGGAGGTCAACTCCGGGAGATCGAATCCGGGAGGTCGACTTCGGGAGTTCGGCTTCCGGAGGTCAACTCCGGGAGTTCGACTCGGATAGGTTGACTCCGGTTAGTTGACTTCGGGAGGTCAACTTTGGGACGTCTATTCCGGGGTTACTTACGGTCTATGACCAGAGGTCGATGACCCGAGATGGACTCGGTGAGGTCGATTCTGGATGGTCGATAACGGGAGGTCAGTTTAGGCAGGAATGTTACGAGAAGTTGATTCCGGTACGTCAAATCGGGGTATTCGTATTCGGGAGATCGACAATTGTAGTTGGACTCCCGGAAAATTAAAAAGAAAACAAACAAACTAAAATTAGGAAAAAAAAAAAATACGATAAAATTTCCGTTTTCGATGCTTTCTTTTAACAGATCTTGGCAAAATGACGATAATTAGTGTAAAATATAGGAAAAAAATTGAATTTTTAGTAAAATTATGCATTTATCGTTTCTTTTTCAAACAAATCTAGGAAAAATGAGGTAAATAAAGGCAAAATAGATAAACAAAATTAAATTTAGCTAAGATTATCCGTTTTCGATCCTTTTGCGATCATATCCTTATAAAATGACGAAAATTAAGATACACTATAGGAAAAATAGAAATTACACTAAATTTATCCGTTTTAGTTTCTTTTCTTCGATCATATCTCAATTGAATGAAGAAAATTAAGGAAAAGTTGAGGGTAAAATTGAAATTTTGGTGAAATGATCCGTTTTCGTTGCTTTTTTTAATCATATCACAATAATACTACCAAATCTAAGGCAAAATAGAAGAAAAAAATTGAAATTTCACTAAAATTATCCGTTCATGTTTTTGTTTTCAATCATATTTCGATTAATTGACGATTATTAAGGCAAAATAGGGGAACAAGTTGAAATATTGGTAAAATTTTCCTTTTTTCGTGGCTTCTTTCGATCATATCTACGCAATATGACGAAAATTAAGGAAAAATAGATGAAAAAAATAGAAATTTTGCTAAAATTATCCGTTTTCGTTCCTTTTTTCGATCATATCTTGATAAAATAAGGATATTATATGACGAAAATTAATGCAAAATATTTGACAAAAATTGAAATTTCGCTAGAATTATCTGTTTTCGTTGCTTTTCTCGATCACATCTCGTTAATATGACGAAAATTAAGGCAAAATAGAGGAAAAAAATTGGAATTTTGCTAAAATTATCCATCTTCTTTGCATTATTTGATCATATCTCGATAAATTGACGAAAATTAAGGCAAAATAGAGGGAAAAAATTGAAATGTTTGTGAAATTATCCTTTTTTCGTCGCTTTTTTCTAACATATCTAGCAAAAATAACGAAAATTAAGCCAAAGTAGAAAAAAATTTGAAATTTAGTTAAAATTATCTGTTTTCGATACTTTTTTCGATCATATTTCGACAAAATGACGAAAATTAAGGCAAAATAGAGAGAAAAAATTGAAATTTCGCTTAAATTTTCCTTTCATATTGCTATTTTCGATGATAAATGGAAATAGAGGAAAAATTGAAACTTTGGTGGAATTATCCTTTTTCGTTGCCTTTTTCGGTCATTTCCAGGCAATATGACGAAAAATAAGGACAAATTATGGAAAAAAAATTGAAATTTCGCTTTAATTATCCGTTCATGTTGCTTTTATCGATGATATCTCAATAAAATAAGGAAAATTGAGGCAAATAAGAGTAAACAATTTGTAAATTTGCTAATATTATCCGTTTTCGTTGCATTTTTCGATCTAGTCTCGTTAAAATGACAAAAATTAAGGAAAAAAAGAGGAAAAAAATCGAAATATTTGTGAAATTATCCTTTTTTCGTTGCTTTTTTCGATCATATCTAGTCAAAATGACGAAAACTAAGGCAAAATAGAGTAAAAATTAAAATTTAGCTAAAATTATCTTTTTTAAATTTCTTTTTTCGATTATATCTGGACAAAATGACGCAAAATAATGCAAAATAGAGAAAACAAATTGAAATTTCGCTAAAATTACCAGTTTTAATTTTTTTTTCTTCAATCATATCTAAATAGAATGAAGAAAATTAAGCTAAAACTGAAAAAAAATTGTAATTTTGCCAAAATTATAGGTTTTCGTTGCTTTTTTTGATCATATTTCGACTAAATGACGAAAATTAAGGGAAAATAGAGGAAAAAAATTGAAATTTGCAAAAATTATCCGTCTTCGTTGAACTTTTCAATCATATCTCAATACCTTGACGAAAATTAGGCAAAATAGAGGAAACAAATTGAAATATTTGTGAAATTATCCTTTTTTTATTACTTTTCTCGACCATATTTAGGCAAAATGACGAAAATTAAGGAAAAATAGAGATTAAAGATTAAAATTATGTAAAATTATCCGTTTTAGTTTCTTTTCATCGATCATAAATCTATAGAATGAAGAAAATTAAGGCATAGTTGATGAAAGAAATTGAAATTTTGGTGAAATGATCCGTTTTCGTTGCTTTTCTAAATCATTTCACAATAATATTACGAAAGTTAAGGCAAAATAGAAGAAAAAAATTCAAATTTCGCTAAAATCATCCGTTCATGATTTTGTTATCAATCATATTTCGATTATTTGATGATTATCAAGGCAAAATAGAGGAACAAGTTGAAATATTGGTGAAATTTTCCTTTTTTCGTGGCTTCCTACGATCATATCTAGGTAATATGACGAAAATTTAGGCAAAATAGCGTAAAAAATTTGGAAATTTCGCTTTAATTATCCGTTCATGTTGCTTTTATCGATGATATCTCAAAAAAATCAAGGAAAATTGACGCAAATAAGAGTAAAAAATTTGGAAATTTGCTAAAATTATCCGTCTTCGTTGCATCTTTCGATCATATCTCGATAAATTGACGAAAATCAAGGCTAAAAAGAGAAAGAAATTGAAATAATGATGAAATTACCATTTTATCGTTGCATTTTTCGATCAAAACTAGGCAAAATGACGAAAATTAAGGTAAAATAGAGGAAAAAAAATTGAATGATTTGTGGAATTATCCATTTTTCGTTGCTTTTTTAGATCATATCCAGGTAAAATGACGAAAAATGAGCCAAAGTAGAGAACAAAAATTGAAATTTAGTTAAATTATCTGTTTTCGATCATATCTCGACGAAATGAGGAAACTTAAGGCAAAATAAAGAGAAAAAATTGAAATATCGCTTAAATTATCCGTTCATGTTGCTTTTATCGATGATATCTCAAAAAAAATCTAAGAAAATTGAGGCAAATAAGAGTAAAAAATTTGGAAATTTGCTAAAATTATCCGTTTTCGTTGCATTTTTCGATCTAGTCTTGTAAAAATGACAAAAATTAAGGAAAAAAAGAGGAAAAAAATCGAAATATTTGTGAAATTATCCTTTTTTCGTTGCATTTTTCGATCATATCTAGGCAAAATGACGAAAACTAAGGCAAAATAGAGAAAAAAATTGAAATTTAGCTAAAATCATCTTTTTTAAATTTCTTTTTTCGATCATATCTCGACTTAATGACGAAAAATAATGCAAAATAGAGAAAACAAATTGAAATTTCGCTAAAATTACCCGTTATTGTTTTTTTCTTCAATCATATCTCAATAGAATGAAGAAAATTGAGCTAAATTTGATGAAAAAAAATTGTAATTTTGCCAAAATTATAGGTTTTCGTTGCTTTTTTTGATCATATCTCGACTAAATGACGAAAATTAAGGCAAAATAGAGGAAAAAAATTGAAATTTTCAAAAATTATCCGTCTTCGTTGAACTTTTCAATCATATCTCAATAACTTGACGAAAATTAAGGCAAAATAGAGGAAGCAAATTGAAATATTTGTGAAATTATCCTTTTTTCATTAGTTTTTTCGACCATATCTAGGCAAAATGAAGAAAATTATTGCAAAATAGAGAGAAAAAATTAAATTTCGCTAAAATCATCCGTTTAAGTTTCTTTTTATCGATCATATCTCAAAAAATTGGAGAAAATTAAGGAAAAAAAGAGGAAAAAATTGAAATAATGGTGAAATTATCCTTTTTTCGTTGCTTTTTTCGATCATATCCAGTCAAAATAACGAAAAATGAGCCAAAGTAGAGAACAAAAATTGAAATTTAGTTAAATTATCTGTTTTCGATCATATCTCGTCGAAATGACGAAGCTTAAGGCAAAATAAAGAGAAAAAATTGAAATATCGCTTAAATTATCCGTTCAGGTTGTTTTTTTTCGATGATAATTGGAAATAGAGGAAAAATTGAAACTTTGGTGGAATTATCCTTTTTCGTTGCTTTTTTCGGTCATTTCCAGGCAATATGACGAAAAATAAGGACAAATTGTGGAAAAAAATTGAAATTTCGCTTTAATTATCCGTTCATGTTGCTTTTATCGATGATATCTCAATAAAATAAGGAAAATTGAGGCAAATAAGAGTAAACAATTTGTAAATTTGCTAATATTATCCGTTTTCGTTGCATTTTTCGATCTAGTCTCGTTAAAATGAAAAAAATTAAGGAAAAAAAGAGGAAAAAAATCGAAATATTTGTGAAATTATCCTTTTTCGTTGCTTTTTTCGATCATATCTAGTCAAAATGACGAAAACTAAGGCAAAATAGAGAAAAAATTGAAATTTAGCTAAAATTATCTATTTTAAATTTCTTTTTTCGATCATATCTGGACAAAATGACGCAAAATAATGCAAAATAGAGAAAACAAATTGAAATTTCGCTAAAATCATCCGTTCATGATTTTGTTATCAATCATATTTCGATTATTTGATGATTATCAAGGCAAAATAGAGGAACAAGTTGAAATATTGGTGAAATTTTCCTTTTTTCGTGGCTTCCTACGATCATATCTAGGTAATATGACGAAAATTTAGGCAAAATAGCGTAAAAAATTTGGAAATTTCGCTTTAATTATCCGTTCATGTTGCTTTTATCGATGATATCTCAAAAAAATCAAGGAAAATTGACGCAAATAAGAGTAAAAAATTTGGAAATTTGCTAAAATTATCCGTCTTCGTTGCATCTTTCGATCATATCTCGATAAATTGACGAAAATCAAGGCTAAAAAGAGAAAGAAATTGAAATAATGATGAAATTACCATTTTATCGTTGCATTTTTCGATCAAAACTAGGCAAAATGACGAAAATTAAGGTAAAATAGAGGAAAAAAAATTGAATGATTTGTGGAATTATCCATTTTTCGTTGCTTTTTTAGATCATATCCAGGTAAAATGACGAAAAATGAGCCAAAGTAGAGAACAAAAATTGAAATTTAGTTAAATTATCTGTTTTCGATCATATCTCGACGAAATGAGGAAACTTAAGGCAAAATAAAGAGAAAAAATTGAAATATCGCTTAAATTATCCGTTCATGTTGCTTTTATCGATGATATCTCAAAAAAAATCTAAGAAAATTGAGGCAAATAAGAGTAAAAAATTTGGAAATTTGCTAAAATTATCCGTTTTCGTTGCATTTTTCGATCTAGTCTTGTAAAAATGACAAAAATTAAGGAAAAAAAGAGGAAAAAAATCGAAATATTTGTGAAATTATCCTTTTTTCGTTGCATTTTTCGATCATATCTAGGCAAAATGACGAAAACTAAGGCAAAATAGAGAAAAAAATTGAAATTTAGCTAAAATCATCTTTTTTAAATTTCTTTTTTCGATCATATCTCGACAAAATGACGAAAAATAATGCAAAATAGAGAAAACAAATTGAAATTTCGCTAAAATTACCCGTTATTGTTTTTTTCTTCAATCATATCTCAATAGAATGAAGAAAATTGAGCTAAATTTGATGAAAAAAAATTGTAATTTTGCCAAAATTATAGGTTTTCGTTGCTTTTTTTGATCATATCTCGACTAAATGACGAAAATTAAGGCAAAATAGAGGAAAAAAATTGAAATTTTCAAAAATTATCCGTCTTCGTTGAACTTTTCAATCATATCTCAATAACTTGACGAAAATTAAGGCAAAATAGAGGAAGCAAATTGAAATATTTGTGAAATTATCCTTTTTTCATTAGTTTTTTCGACCATATCTAGGCAAAATGAAGAAAATTATTGCAAAATAGAGAGAAAAAATTAAATTTCGCTAAAATCATCCGTTTAAGTTTCTTTTTATCGATCATATCTCAAAAAATTGGAGAAAATTAAGGAAAAAAAGAGGAAAAAATTGAAATAATGGTGAAATTATCCTTTTTTCGTTGCTTTTTTCGATCATATCCAGTCAAAATAACGAAAAATGAGCCAAAGTAGAGAACAAAAATTGAAATTTAGTTAAATTATCTGTTTTCGATCATATCTCGACGAAATGACGAAGCTTAAGGCAAAATAAAGAGAAAAAATTGAAATATCGCTTAAATTATCCGTTCAGGTTGTTTTTTTTCGATGATAATTGGAAATAGAGGAAAAATTGAAACTTTGGTGGAATTATCCTTTTTCGTTGCTTTTTTCGGTCATTTCCAGGCAATATGACGAAAAATAAGGACAAATTGTGGAAAAAAATTGAAATTTCACTTTAATTATCCGTTCATGTTGCTTTTATCGATGATATCTCAATAAAATAAGGAAAATTGAGGCAAATAAGAGTAAACAATTTGTAAATTTGCTAATATTATCCGTTTTCGTTGCATTTTTCGATCTAGTCTCGTTAAAATGACAAAAATTAAGGAAAAAAAGAGGAACAAAATCGAAATATTTGTGAAATTATCCTTTTTCGTTGCTTTTTTCGATCATATCTAGTCAAAATGACGAAAACTAAGGCAAAATAGAGAAAAAATTGAAATTTAGCTAAAATTATCTATTTTAAATTTCTTTTTTCGATCATATCTGGACAAAATGACGCAAAATAATGCAAAATAGAGAAAACAAATTGAAATTTCGCTAAAATTACCCGTTTTTGTTTTTTTCTTCAATCATATCTAAATAGAATGAAGAAAATTAAGCTAAAATTGAAAAAAAATTGTAATTTTGCCAAAATTATAGGTTTTCGTTGCTTTTTTTGATCATATCTCGACTAAATGACGAAAATTAAGGGAAAATAGAGGAAAAAAATTAAAATTTGCAAAAATTATCCGTCTTCGTTGAACTTTTCAATCATATCTCAATAACTTGACCAAAATTAAGGCAAAATAGAGGAAGCAAATTGAAATATTTGTGAAATTATCCTTTTTTCATTAGTTTTTTCGACCATATCTAGGCAAAATGAAGAAAATTATTGCAAAATAGAGAGAAAAAATTAAATTTCGCTTAAATCATCCGTTTTAGTTTCTTTTTATCGATCATATCTCAAAAAATTGGAGAAAATTAAGGAAAAAAAGAGGAAAAAATTGAAATAATGGTGAAATTATCCTTTTTTCGTTGCTTTTTTCGATCATATCCAGTCAAAATAACGAAAAATGAGCCAAAGTAGAGAACAAAAATTGAAATTTAGTTAAATTATCTGTTTTCGATCATATCTCGACGAAATGACGAAGCTTAAGGCAAAATAAAGAGAAAAAATTGAAATATCGCTTAAATTATCCGTTCAGGTTGTTTTTTTTCGATTATAATTCGATAAAATAATGAAACTTGGGGAAAAATAGAGTGAAAAAATTAGAATTTTGCTCCATTTATCTGTTTTCGATCCTGTTTTCAATCATATCTCGACAAAATTACGAAAATTAAGGCCGAATTGAGGAATAAAATTGAAATTTCGCTTAAATTTTCCTTTCATATTGCTTTTTTCGATGATAATTGGAAATAGAGGAAAAATTGAAACTTTGGTGGAATTATCCTTTTTCGTTGCTTTTTTCGGTCATTTCCAGGCAATATGACGAAAAATAAGGACAAATTGTGGAAAAAAATTGAAATTTTGCTTTAATTATCCGTTCATGTTGCTTTTATCGATGATATCTCAGTAAAATAAGGAAAATTGAGGCAAATTAGAGTAAACAATTTGTAAATTTGCTAATATTATCCGTTTTCGTTGCATTTTTCGATCTAGTCTCGTTAAAATGACAAAAATTAAGGAAAAAAAGAGGAAAAAAATCGAAATATTTGTGAAATTATCCTTTTTTCGTTGCATTTTTCGATCATATCGAGGCAAAATGACGAAAACTAAGGCAAAATAGAGAAAAAATTGAAATTTAGCTAAAATTATCTTTTTTAAATTTCTTTTTTCGATCATATCTGGACAAAATGACGCAAAATAATGCAAAATAGAGAAAACAAATTGAAATTTGCAAAAATTATCCGTCTTCGTTGAACTTTTCAATCATATCTCAATAACTTTACGAAAATTAAGGCAAAATAGAGGAAACAAATTGAAATATTTGTGAAATTATCCTTTTTTTATTACTTTTCTCGACCATATTTAGGCAAAATGACGAAAATTAAGGAAAAATAGAGATTAATGATTAAAATTATGTAAAATTATCCGTTTTAGTTTCTTTTCATCGATCATAAATCTATAGAATGAAGAAAATTAAGGCATAGTTGATGAAAGAAATTGAAATTTTGGTGAAATGATCCGTTTTCGTTGCTTTTTTAAATCATTTCACAATAATATTACGAAAGTTAAGGCAAAATAGAAGAAAAAAATTCAAATTTCGCTAAAATCATCCGTTCATGTTTTTGTTTTCAATCATATTTCGATTAATTGATGATTATCAAGGCAAAATAGAGGAACAAGTTGAAATATTGGTAAAATTTTCCTTTTTTCGTGGCTTCCTACGATCATATCTACGTAATATGACGAAAATTTAGGCAAAATAGTGTAAAATATTTGGAAATTTCGCTTTAATTATCCGTTCATGTTGCTTTAATCGATGATATCTCAAAAAAATCAAGGAAAATTGAGGCAAATAAGAGTAAAAAATTTGGAAATTTGCTAAAATTATCCGTCTTCGTTGCATCTTTCGATCATATCTCGATAAATTGACGAAAATCAAGGCTAAAAAGAGAAAGAAATCTACATCTACATCTACATTAATACCCTACAAGCCGCCTTTCGGCGTGTGGCAGGGGGTGTAAACACCAGTTGAATCTAAATTACTTCCTTATTCGATTATTGTCACGTATTGTTCGCGGAAAGAATGAATCTCTGAAACGATTCGTCCTAGCATCTATTTCTCTTAACTTACGGTCATTATCGGATCGACCGACGTAGCAGGGGGGTTGCATGATACCGATTGTATCTTCGGAAAATGTAGTTTCCCTGAATTTATTAAGCAATCGCAGCCTAGCTTCCAATCTCCTTTCTTTCAAGGATTCCCAACCTACGTCTGAGAGCATTTTTGTAACGCTTGCTTTTTTATCGTAGCATTTCTTAACAAAACGAACCGCTTTACGCTGCACTTTCTCGAGTTCGCGAGTACACGTTTCATCCGCCGGATCCCATATACTTGCCGCATATTCCAGAAGGGGTCTGACCAAGGTAAAATAACATCGCTCTCTCACCTTTTCGTCGCATTTACCAACAATACGCTTTACAAAGCCAAGCCTTTTACTTGCTTTGCCGCAGATTTTTCGAATATGCGTGCTCCAATTTAAGTCATTAGTAATGTTGATCCCGAGATATTTAACTGAATCTACTACTTTGATACTAATTCCATTAATTTTGTATGGGTGATTTGGACGCATTTTTTTCTTTTCGAAGAAATTAACTACGGAGCATTTACTTACGTTAATATCTAATTCCCATTTTTCGCACCACCTTCGGATGAGGACTAAATCGTTTGAGAGAGATGTCCGGTCTTCCTCGTTTGTTATTTCCCTATATATAACCGAGTCATCCGCAAATATCCTCACATTACTAACTATCTCGTCACTCAAGTCATTGATATAAATAAGGAAAAGAAGAGGTCCAATTACACTGCCTTGAGGTACGCCAGAGGTAACTTTGACTCTATTTGAGCTAACGCCATCCAGTACAACTTGTTGTTCCCTCTCGTAGAGAAAATCCTTAACCCAGTCGACTACTTCCTTGTTAATGCCCGCTAGTTTTAGTTTGTAAATTAGTTTGTAGTGGGGGACTCTATCGAATGCTTTTTTGAAATCTAGGAAAATAGCGTCCACTTGCTTTTTACTTTCGGCGGACTTTAAGATATCGTGTACAAATAGAGCAAGTTGGGTTTCACATGATCGGGACTTACGAAAACCATGCTGGTTTGCGTCGAGGAATTCATTTCTATCTAAAAATCCCATGAGTGAGCTTACGACGATATGTTCCATTACCTTTCCGGACAGCGAAGTTAATGATATAGGTCTATAATTTCCTGGGTCCTCCTTTAATCCGCTTTTGTAAACAGGAGTAATATTAGCTAATTTCCAATCGGATGGGACCCTACCTTCATTTATCGATTTACAAAATATAATTTTGAGATAAGGGGCGACGCTTTCTGCCAGTTCTTTAAGCACTCTTGCTGGGATGCCTTCTGGCCCTGGCGACTTATTTGGCTTAATTTTGCGTAATATTTTAACTATACCGACTGTCGTAAAAGTTATATTTGGCATGGAATCCAGTATATTAACCTTAGGGAGGATCTCTATGTTACAAGCTGATGTGAATACGCTTTGGTAAAATTCGTTTAGAATATTCGCTTTCCTCTTCGAATCGCAAGTAATGTTACCTTCGATATCCCTTATCGAGCTCACTGTTTGTATCTTTCCCTGTACCTCTCTAACGTAGGACCAGAAAGCTTTAGGGTCTTCCTCTAAACATTCCCCAAGTATTTTCTTTTTAAAGTTGCTGTGGGCGTTACGCATAGCTCGCTTGGTGTCGCATTTTGCTTTCTTGTGCTTTTCTAGTAATAGTGATCGTGGTGGATTTGGAACAAGCTGATCTATTCCCTTAAAAGCCTTTACTTTTCCGTGCAAATCTCTTTGTTTGCGGAGAGCCCTTCTAACCTCTTTATCGTACCATCTGGGCTCGCAATCATTTTTAGAGTATTTCGAAGGTATATACAAATCTATATATTTATGCATTATCTCCACGAATGATTTCCATGTATCCTCAGTGTTGTTGTTGCTTACGCGCGACTTAAATGAATTAAAATCGGTAGTTAGTTTTACGTTAAATTCCTCGAATTTGGCTTTGGAATAGAGATAAATTTTGCGTTTGGGTTTCTTATACTTGCTAAGGTTTATCTCGATATCTGCAAAAACGCCTTTGTGGTCTCCAAGACCTTCGTCAATCGAAATGTTCTCTATGCGCTCAGGAAAGTTAATTAAAAGGAGATCGAGTATATTGTCACCCCTGGTTGGCGATTTTACTGCTTGACTTAGTGAGTTTTTCTGAAGTAAATTTAATAACTTTTTACATGAGTCGACATCCCGGGCCATTTTCTTTATGCTATGATTATTCCAGTCGATGTCTGGAAGATTAAAATCCCCCCCGATTATAGTTATACTCTGGTTGTTCTTACTCGTGTAGAAATTTATTTTGTCGTTAAGATGTCGCAAAACCTGTCGAGAAGAGTTCGGTGGTCGGTAAAACGCACATACATTTATGTTCGGCTTGTTCTGTTGGCTTATTGTGCACCAGACGCTTTCTATATCGCTATCACTTAAAGTCCTCGGCTTGCTCTGGAGAGATGATTTAACCGCAATAAAAACACCGCCACCTGTCTTTTCCCTACGATCCCGGCGATAAATAGTGTAATCCTTTGGAAATATTTCATTATCGCTTATATCCTCATTTAACCAGCTTTCTGTACCTATTAAAATATCGGTGTCGTGGCTACGAATAAGATGCTCCAAATCGGATACTTTATTTTTAACACTCCTACAGTTAACTATCGCAATTGATATTTTTCTTTCGCAAACAAATTTAGGTGGGATTGTCGGTAAATTTCGCTTATTTATCGTTTCGCTGTTCGGCGCTTTTTCCATAATTCGATCGGCCGAGTATTTCTTTCCCTTCAACCCACTAACTGGCCTACTCTTTATCCTAAAAAAAAGTACCTACAGTGCTCATAAATCCTCCGAGCCACCCGACTCGAAGCCAAAGCGGTATAGTGAACCCCAGAACGGTTTAGGGGAACACGGCACGATCTGAGCGTCGGCCGCAGGTCGACAAAGTCGGCTCCCATGTCCCTGCAGAACTCCCACAACCTCGCGTTTAGGCCCTCTATCCCCTGCCAAACGCGAAGGCCGCAGTCGAACCGAGGAACAATGCTGCAGATGGACAGCTTCATCTCGACTCCAAGCGACTCCCCGACCCGCGCGACCTCAGAGTTCAAGTCCTTTAAAGAACTTAAAATCTCCTCGGACGTACGGGAACAGGCATCGTTGGCGCCGACATGGGCTACCACCCGCAGACTAGAGCAACTAGTGCCCGCGACCGCCGCACGAACCGCACCCGTGACTTGGGCCACTTGCCCCGAGGGAACACACCAAGATGTGACCCTCATGTCACCACCCTCCCGTTCTGCCCTATTCCGCAAAGGGGCCGCTACCCGCCTGACGTTCGAGCTCCCTATTAATATAATTCCCTTCCCTCCCCGCCTTCCCTTGGACGTGACTACTTCAGAGGGCTGAGGCGCAGGCATGGTATCCCGAACAGGCTCATCAGCACTTTGGAGTGCAGAGAACCCATTGCGGATAGGGATAGGGTTCGGCGTCACCTCCCCAGTGCCCTTACCAGCCCGCGCTGCTCCGCCGCTCCTCGTAGCCACCCTCCACTCGGGTTCCAGAGAAGGAGCCGACCCCGAATGAGCGGAGGTAGGCCGCGCTTCCTCCTTGACAGTCCAACCAGCGTTGACGCTCGGAGTACGAGTCACCAACGAGGCACGAACTGCCGCGGAGTAGGACGCTCCACCCCCACGCACCAGAGCGAACCCATTCCCGTAGAGCCACGAGCGAAGTTCCCTGAGCGACCTCTCAAGTTCACAGATCCGTGCCCTAAGAAGGGCAGTCTCTGAGTCACTCTCAAAACCACCCAAGGCAGACCTGTAGGAAGGCATCCTATTGCTAATGACTTTAGTCCTTTTTCTTCAACTCGCAAACAAACTACCACCCGCTGTTTTATACCTGGGCCGCAAAAATTTACCTAGTGCAGATGCACTGAAAAGGGGAAAAAGTCTAACGATGAGAGCTAAGTTTTAAGCTTAAAAAGTAGAAAATATAACTGTCCTAAATCAAGTGAAAAATATATGCTACTCCAGATACGAGTAGATACGATAAATACTAAACTAGCACTTCCTAAAAGGTCAATTCAAGAAATGAGGAGAAACAAATTGGCACAAATACAGATAAAAACTAAAGAAACCTGTCACAAGGAAAGAAGAGCAATTCACGCTTTAAAATGAATTAAACCTGAATATGCGGAATATAAAACTGCTAAAACTGGAAGAAAAAATAATATAAAAGAAAAATAAAGAAAGCCTTGGTTCTACTCAGCACTTCTCCACAAGTAAACTACTGCTCAGCTTTACGGGGCAGTGGGACGAAATTCGCCGGCTACTGGTGGGTCGTTAGCCGAGGGTCAGGCACTCAAGGGTCGCTAATGTTGTTCAGAAGAACACGTCCTTTCCCCATTCCTGAAATAATGATGAAATTACCATTTTATCGTTGCATTTTTCGATCAAAACTAGGCAAAATGACGAAAATTAAGGTAAAATAGAGGAAAAAAAATTGAATGATTTGTGGAATTATCCATTTTTCGTTGCTTTTTTAGAATATATCAAGGTAAAATGACGAAAAATGAGCCAAAGTAGAGAACAAAAATTGAAATTTAGTTAAATTATCTGTTTTCGATCATATCTCGACGAAATGAGGAAACTTAAGGCAAAATAAAGAGAAAAAATTGAAATATCGCTTAAATTATCCGTTCATGTTGCTTTTATCGATGATATCTCAAAAAAATCTAGGAAAATTGAGGCAAATAAGAGTAAAAAATTTGGACATTTGCTAAAATTATCCGTTTTCGTTGCATTTTTCGATCTAGTCTTGTAAAAATGACAAAAATTAAGGAAAAAAAGAGGAAAAAAATCGAAATATTTGTGAAATTATCCTTTTTTCGTTGCATTTTTCGATCATATCCAGGCAAAATGACGAAAACTAAGGCAAAATAGAGAAAAAATTGAAATTTAGCTAAAATCATCTTTTTTAAATTTCTTTTTTCGATCATATCTCGACAAAATGACGAAAAATAATGCAAAATAGAGAAAACAAATTGAAATTTCGCTAAAATTACCCGTTTTAGTTTTTTCTTCAATCATATCTCAATAGATGGAAGAAAATTAAGCTAAATTTGATGAAAAACAATTGTAATTTTGCCAAAATTATAGGTTTTCGTTGCTTTTTTTGATCATATCTCGACTAAATGACGAAAATTAAGGCAAAATAGAGGAAAAAAATTGAAATTTGCAAACATTATCCGTCTTCGGTGAACTTTTCAATCATATCTCAATAACTTGACGAAAATTAAGGCAAAATAGAGGAAGCAAATTGAAATATTTGTGAAATTATCCTTTTTTCATTAGTTTTTTTGACCATATCTAGGCAAAATGAAGAAAATTATTGCAAAATAGAGAGAAAAAACTAAATTTCGCTTAAATCATCCGTTTTAGTTTCTTTTTATCGATCATATCTCAAAAAATTGGAGAAAATTAAGGAAACAAAGAGGAAAAAATTGAAATAATGGTGAAATTATCCTTTTTTCGTTGCTTTTTTCGATCATATCAAGGCAAAATAACGAAAAATGAGCCAAAGTAGAGAACAAAAATTGAAATTTAGTTAAATTATCTGTTTTCGATCATATCTCGACGAAATGACGAAGCTTAAGGCAAAATAAAGAGAAAAAATTGAAATATCGCTTAAATTATCCGTTCAGGTTGTTTTTTTCGATTATAATTCGATAAAATAATGAAACTTGATGAAAAATAGAGTGAAAAAATTAGAATTTTGCTCCATTTATCTAATTTCGATCCTGTTTTCATTCATATCTCGACAAAATTACGATAATTAAGGCCAAATTGAGGAATAAAATTGAAATTTCGCTTAAATTTTCCTTTCATATTGCTTTTTTCGATGATAATTGGAAATAGAGGAAAAATTGAAACTTTGGTGGAATTATCCTTTTTCGTTGCTTTTTTCGGTCATTTCCAGGCAAAATGACGAAAAATAAGGACAAATTGTAGAAAAAAATTGAAATTTCGCTTTTATTATCCGTTCATGTTGCTTTTATCGATGATATCTCAATAAAATAAGGAAAAGTGTGGCAAATAAGAGTAAACAATTTGTAAATTTGCTAATATTATCCGTTTTCGTTGCATTTTTCGATCTAGTCTCGTAAAAATGACAAAAATTACGGAAAAAAAGAGGAAAAAAATCGAAATATTTGTGAAATTATCCTTTTTTCGTTGCATTTTTCGATCATATCCAGGCAAAAGGACGAAAACTAAGGCAAAATAGAGAAAAAATTGAAATTTAGCTAAAATCATCTTTTTTAAATTTCTTTTTTCGATCATATCTCGACAAAATGACGAAAAATAATGCAAAATAGAGAAAACAAATTGAAATTTCGCTAAAATTACCCGTTTTAGTTTTTTTCTTCAATCATATCTCAATAGATGGAAGAAAATTAAGCTAAATTTGATGAAAAAAAATTTTAATTTTGCCAAAATTATAGGTTTTCGTTCCTTTTTTTGATTATATCTCGACTAAATGACGAAAATTAAGGCAAAATAGAGGAAAAAAATTGAAATTTGCAAAAATTATCCGTTTTCGTTGAGCTTTTCAATCATATCTCAATAACTTGACCAAAATTAAGGCAAAATAGAGGAAGCCAATTGAAATATTTGTGAAATTATCCTTTTTTCATTAGTTTTTTCGACCATATCTAGGCAAAATGAAGAAAATTATTGCAAAATAGAGAGAAAAAATTAAATTTCGCTAAAATCATCCGTTTTAGTTTCTTTTTATCGATCATATCTCAAAAAATTGGAGAAAATTAAGGAAAAAAAGAGGAAAAAATTGAAATAATGGTGAAATTATCCTTTTTTCGTTGCTTTTTTCGATCATATCCAGGCAAAATAACGAAAAATGAGCCAAAGTAGAGAACAAAAATTGAAATTTAGTTAAATTATCTGTTTTCGATCCTATCTCGACGAAATGACGAAGCTTAAGGCAAAATAAAGAGAAAAAATTGAAATATCGCTTAAATTACCCGTTCAGGTTGTTTTTTTTCGATTATAATTCGATAAAATAATGAAACTTGGGGAAAAATAGAGTGAAAAAATTAGAATTTTGCTCCATTTATCTGTTTTCGATCCTGTTTTTAATCATATCTCGACAAAATTACGAAAATTAAGGCCAAATTGAGGAAACAAATTGAAATTTCGCTTAAATTATCTGTTCATGTTGCTTTTTTCGATGAAATCTCGTTAAATTGACGAAAATTTAGGCAAAATAGAGGAAACAAACTGAAATATATGTGAAATTATCCATTTTCGCTGAATTTTTCGGTCATATCTAGGAAAAATTACAAAAATAAAGGCAAAATACAGAACAAAAATTGAAATTTAGCTGAAATTATATGTTTTCGATTCTTTTTTCGATCATATCTCGACAAAATGACGAAAATTAAGAAAAATGAAGAGAAAAAATTTAAATTTCACTTTAATTATCCGATCATGTTCTTTTTTCAAAGATAATTCGATAAAATAATGAAAAGTAATGCAAAATAGATGAAAAAATTGAAATTTCGCTGATATTATCCGTCTTCGTCGAATTTTTCGATCATATCCAGGCAATATGGCGAATAATAAAGACAAATTAAGGAAAAAAATTGAAATTTCCCTTTAATTATCCGTTTATGTTGCTTTTATCGATGATATCTCAATAAAATAAGGAAAATTGAGACAAATAAGAGTAAACGATTTGGAAATTTGCTAATATTATCCTTTTTCGTTGCATTTTTCGATCTAATCTCGTAAAAATGACAAAAATTCAGGAAAAAAAGAGGAAAAAAATTGAAATATTTGTGTAATTATCCTTTTTTCGTTACTTTATTCGATCATATCTATGAAAATGACGAAAACTAAGGGAAAATAGAGAAAAAATATAAATTTAGCTAAAATAATATTTTTTAAATTTCTTTTTTCGATCATATCTCGACAAAATGACGAACAATAATGCAAAATAGAGAAAAAAACTTGAATCATTGGTGAAATTATCCTTTTTCGTTGCTTTTTTCGATCATATCCAGGCAATATGACGAAAATTAAGGCCAAATTGAGGAAACAAATTGAAATTTCGCATAAATTATAAGTTCATGTTGCTTTTTTCGATGATATCTCAATAGATGGAAGAAAATTAAGCTAAATTTGATGAAAAAAAATTTTAATTTTGCCAAAATTATAGGTTTTCGTTCCTTTTTTTGATTATATCTCGACTAAATGACGAAAATTAAGGCAAAATAGAGGAAAAAAATTGAAATTTGCAAAAATTATCCGTTTTCGTTGAACTTTTCAATCATATCTCAATAACTTGACCAAAATTAAGGCAAAATAGAGGAAGCCAATTGAAATATTTGTGAAATTATCCTTTTTTCATTAGTTTTTTCGAACATATCTAGGCAAAATGAAGAAAATTATTGCAAAATAGAGAGAAAAAATTAAATTTCGCTAAAATCATCCGTTTTAGTTTCTTTTTATCGATCATATCTCAAAAAATTGGAGAAAATTAAGGAAAAAAAGAGGAAAAAATTGAAATAATGGTGAAATTATCCTTTTTTCGTTGCTTTTTTCGATCATATCCAGGCAAAATAACGAAAAATGAGCCAAAGTAGAGAACAAAAATTGAAATTTAGTTAAATTATCTGTTTTCGATCCTATCTCGACGAAATGACGAAGCTTAAGGCAAAATAAAGAGAAAAAATTGAAATATCGCTTAAATTACCCGTTCAGGTTGTTTTTTTTCGATTATAATTCGATAAAATAATGAAACTTGGGGAAAAATAGAGTGAAAAAATTAGAATTTTGCTCCATTTATCTGTTTTCGATCCTGTTTTTAATCATATCTCGACAAAATTACGAAAATTAAGGCCAAATTGAGGAATAAAATTGAAATTTCGCTTAAATTATCTGTTCATGTTGCTTTTTTCGATGAAATCTCGTTAAATTGACGAAAATTTAGGCAAAATAGAGGAAACAAACTGAAATATATGTGAAATTATCCATTTTCGCTGAATTTTTCGGTCATATCTAGGAAAAATTACAAAAATAAAGGCAAAATACAGAACAAAAATTGAAATTTAGCTGAAATTATATGTTTTCGATTCTTTTTTCGATCATATGTCGACAAAATGACGAAAATTAAGAAAAATGAAGAGAAAAAATTTAAATTTCACTTTAATTATCCGATCATGTTCTTTTTTCAAAGATAATTCGATAAAATAATGAAAAGTAATGCAAAATAGATGAAAAAATTGAAATTTCGCTGATATTATCCGTCTTCGTCGAATTTTTCGATCATATCCAGGCAATATGGCGAATAATAAAGACAAATT
This sequence comes from Sympetrum striolatum, assembly GCA_947579665.1. Lineage (NCBI taxonomy): Eukaryota > Metazoa > Arthropoda > Insecta > Odonata > Libellulidae > Sympetrum > Sympetrum striolatum. Next base: position 63,745,240 of record OX388351.1, on the reverse strand, counting down.
AAGGAAAAAAATTGAAATTTCCCTTTAATTATCCGTTTATGTTGCTTTTATCGATGATATCTCAATAAAATAAGGAAAATTGAGACAAATAAGAGTAAACGATTTGGAAATTTGCTAATATTATCCTTTTTCGTTGCATTTTTCGATCTAATCTCGTAAAAATGACAAAAATTCAGGAAAAAAAGAGGAAAAAAATTGAAATATTTGTGTAATTATCCTTTTTTCGTTACTTTATTCGATCATATCTATGAAAATGACGAAAACTAAGGGAAAATAGAGAAAAAATATAAATTTAGCTAAAATAATATTTTTTAAATTTCTTTTTTCGATCATATCTCGACAAAATGACGAACAATAATGCAAAATAGAGAAAAAAACTTGAATCATTGGTGAAATTATCCTTTTTCGTTGCTTTTTTCGATCATATCCAGGCAATATGACGAAAATTAAGGCCAAATTGAGGAAACAAATTGAAATTTCGCTTAAATTATAAGTTCATGTTGCTTTTTTCGATGATATCTCAATAAATTGATGAAAATTAAGGGAAAATATGACTGGTCGAAAGACGGAATCAAGGTGGTCAACTCCGGGAGGTAGACTCTGAGAAGTCGACTCTGGTAGGAAAGCTCAAGTAGGAGAACTCCTGGAGGTCGACTCCGGTACGTCGATTCCGGGACTACTTACGGTCTATGACCAGAGGTCAATGATCCCAGGTCGATGACCCGAGGTCAATGACCAGATGCCGATGACCCAAAGTCGATAACCCGAGGTCGATAAACCGAGGTTAATGACCCGAGGTCAATGACCCGAGGTCAATGACCCGAGGTCAATGACCCGAGGTCAATGCCCAGAGGCCGATGACCAAAGGACGGTGACCCGAGGACGATGACCCGAGGTCGATGACCCGTGGTCGATGACCCAAGGTCGATGACCCGAGATCGATGACCCAGGGCCGATGACCAGAGGCCGATGACCCGAGGTCGAAGACCCGAGGTCGAAGACCCGAGGTCGAAGACCCGAGGTCGAAGACCCGAGGTCGAAGACCCGAGGTCGAAGACCCGAGGTCGAAGACCCGAGGTCGAAGACCCGAGGTCGAAGACCCAAGGTCAATGACCCGAGGTCGAAGACCCGAGGTCGAAGACCCGAGGTCGAAGACCCGAGGTCGAAGACCCGAGGTCGAAGACCCGAGGTCAATGACCCGAGGTCGAAGACCCGAGGTCGAAGACCCGAGGTCGAAGACCCGAGGTCGAAGACCCGAGGTCAATGACCCGAGGTCAATGACCCGAGGTCAATGACCTGATGACAATGACCCGAGGTCAATGACCTGATGACGATGACCCGAGGTCAATGACCTGAGGTCAATGACCTGAGGTCAATGACCCGAGGTCAATGACCCAAGGTCGATGACCCGAGGTCAATGACCCGAGGTCGATGACCCGAGGTCAATGACCCGAGGTCTATGACCCGAGGTCAATGACCTGAGGTCAATGACCCAAGGTCGATGACCCGAGGTCAATGACCCGAGGTCGATGACCCGAGGTCAATGACCCGAGGTCTATGACCCGAGGTCAATGACCTGAGGCTAATGACCCGAGGTCGATGACCCGAGGTCGATGACCTGAGGTCTCCGGGAGGTAACTCCGGGAGGTAAACTCTAGGTCTACTCCGGTTTGTCAAATCAGAGAGGTCGACTCCGGGAGGTCGTCTCCGGGAGATCAACTCCGGGAGGTCGACTCCGGGAGATCGACTCCAGGAGGTCGACTCCGGGAGGTCGTCTCATGGAGGTTGACTCCGGGAGGTCGACTCCGGGAGGTCGACTCCGGGAGTCGACTTCGGGAGGTCGACTCCGGGAGGTCGACTCCGGAAGGTCGACTCCGGGAGGTCGACTCCGGGAGGTCAACTCCGGGAGGTCGACTCCGGGAGGTCGACTTCGGGAGTTCGGCTTCCGGAGGTCAACTCCGGGAGTTCGACTTGGATAGGTTGACTCCAGGTAGTTGACTTCGGGAGGTCAACTTTGGGACGTCCATTTCGGGGTTACTTACGGTCTATGACAAGAGCTCGATGACCCGAGATCGAATCGGTGAGGTCGATTCTGGATGGTCAATAGCGGGAGGTCAATTTAGGCAGGAATGTTACGAGAAGTTGATTCCGGTACGTCAACTCGGGGTATTCGAATTCGGGAGATCGACAATTGTAGTTGGACTCCCGGAAAATTAAATAGAAAACAAACAAACTAACTTTAGGAAAAAAATAAAAAATTCGATAAAATTTCCGTTTTCGATGCTTTCTTTTAACAGATCTTGGCAAAATGACGATAATTAGTGTAAAATATAGGAAAAAAATTGAATTTTTAGTAAAATTATGCATTTATCGTTTCTTTTTTCAAACAAATCTAGGAAAAATGAGGTAAATAAAGGCAAAATAGATAAACAAAATTAAATTTAGCTAAGATTATCCGTTTTCGATCCTTTTTGCGATCATAACCTTATAAAATGACGAAAATTAAGATACACTATAGGAAAAATAGAAATTACACCAAATTTATTCGTTTAATTTCTTTTCTCCGATCATATCTCAATTGAATGAAGAAAATTAAGGAAAAGTTGAGGGTAAAATTGAAATTTTGGTGAAATGATCCGTTTTCGTTGCTTTTTTTAATCATATCACAATAATACTACCAAATCTAAGGCAAAATAGAAGAAAAAAATTGAAATTTCACTAAAATTATCCGTTCATGTTTTTGTTTTCAATCATATTTCGATTAATTGACGATTATTAAGGCAAAATAGGGGAACAAGTTGAAATATTGGTAAAATTTTCCTTTTTTCGTGGCTTCTTTCGATCATATCTACGCAATATGACGAAAATTAAGGAAAAATAGATGAAAAAAATAGAAATTTTGCTAAAATTATCCGTTTTCGTTTCTTTTTTCGATCATATCTTGATAAAATAAGGATATTATATGACGAAAATTAATGCAAAATATTTGACAAAAATTGAAATTTCGCTAGAATTATCTGTTTTCGTTGCTTTTCTCGATCACATCTCGTTAATATGACGAAAATTAAGGCAAAATAGAGGAAGGAAATTGGAATTTTGCTAAAATTATCCATCTTCTTTGCACTTTTCGATCATATCTCGATAAAAATTAAGAAAATTAATTTAAAATAGTTGTAAAAATTGAAGTTTCGCCTAAATTATCATTGGTATTGCTTTTTTCGATAATATCTCAATAAAGTAATGAATATTGTGGAAAAAAAGTGGAATAAAATAGAAATTTAGCTAAATTTATCTGTTCTCGTTGCTTTTCTCGATCATATCTCCGTAGAAAGACGAAAATTAAGGCAAAATAGAGGATAGAAATTGGAATTTTGCTAAAATTATCCATCTTCTTTGCATTTTTTGATCATATCTCGATAAATTGACGAAAATTAAGGCAAAATAGAGGGAAAAAATTGAAATGTTTGTGAAATTATCCTTTTTTCGTTGCTTTTTTCTAACATATCTAGGAAAAATAACGAAAATTAAGCCAAAATAGAGAAAAATTTGAAATTTAGTTAAAATTATCTGTTTTCGATACTTTTTTCGATCATATCTCGACAAAATGACGAAAATTAAGGCAAAATAGAGAGAAAAAATTGAAATTTCGCTAAAATTTTCCTTTCATATTGCTTTTTTCGATGATAATTAGAAATAGAGGAAAAATTGAAACTTTGGTGGAATTATCCTTTTTCGTTGCTTTTTTCGGTCATTTCCAGGCAATATGACGAAAAATAAGGACAAATTATGGAAAAAAATAAATTTCGCTTTAATTATCCGTTCATGTTGCTTTTATCGATGATATCTCAATAAAATAAGGAAAATTGAGGCAAATAAGAGTAAACAATTTGTAAATTTGCTAATATTATCCGTTTTCGTTGCATTTTTCGATCTAGTCTCGTTAAAATGACAAAAATTAAGGAAAAAAAGAGGAAAAAATCGAAATGTTTGTGAAATTATCCTTTTTTCGTTGCTTTTTTCGATCCTATCTATGTAAAATGACGAAAACTAAGGCAAAATAGAGAAAAAATTGAAATTTAGCTAAAATTATCTTTTTTAAATTTCTTTTTTCGATCATATCTGGACAAAATGACGCAAAATAATGCAAAATAGAGAAAACAAATTGAAATTTCGCTAAAATTACCCGTTTTAGTTTTTTTCTTCAATCATATCTAAATAGAATGAAGAAAATTAAGCTAACATTGAAAAAAAATTGTAATTTTGCCAAAATTATGGGTTTTCGTTGCTTTTTTTGATCATATCTCGACTAAATGACGAAAATTAAGGCAAAATAGAGGAAAAAAATTGAAATTTGCAAACATTATCCGTCTTCGTTGAACTTTTCAATCATATCTCAATAACTTGACGAAAATTAAGGCAAAATAGAGGAAACAAATTGAAATTTTTGTGAAATTATCCTTTTTTTATTACTTTTCTCGACCATATTTAGGCAAAATGACGAAAATTAAGGAAAAATAGAGATTAAAGATTAAAATTTCGCTAAAATTATCCGTTTTAGTTTCTTTTCATCGATCATAACTCTATAGAATGAAGAAAATTAAGGCATAGTTGATGAAAGAAATTGAAATTTTGGTGAAATGATCCGTTTTCGTTGCCTTTTTTAATCATTTCACAATAATATTACGAAAGTTAAGGCAAAAAAGAAGAAAAAAATTGAAATTTCGCTAAAATCATCCGTTCATGATTTGTTTTCAATCATATTTCGATTAATTGACGATTATTAAGGCAAAATAGAGGAACAAGTTGAAATATTGGTAAAATTTTCCATTTTTCGTGGCTTCCTTCGATCATATCTACTTAATATGACGAAAATTTAGGCAAAATAGTGTAAAAAATTTGGAAATTTCGCTTTAATTATCCGTTCATGTTGCTTTTATCGATGATATCTCAAAAAAATCAAGGAAAATTGAGGCAAATAAGAGTAAAAAATTTGGAAATTTGCTAAAATTATCCGTCTTCGTTGCATCTTTCGATCATATCTCGATAAATTGACGAAAATATAGGCTAAAAAGAGAAAGAAATTGAAATAATGATGAAATTACCATTTTATCGTTGCATTTTTCGATCAAAACTAGGCAAAATGACGAAAATTAAAGTAAAATAGAGGAAAAAAAATTGAATGATTTGTGGAATTATCCATTTTTCGTTGCTTTTTTAGATCATATCCAGGTAAAATGACGAAAAATGAGATAAAGTAGAGAACAAAAATTGAAATTTAGTTAAATTATCCGTTTTCGATCATATCTCGACGAAATGAGGAAACTTAAGGCAAAATAAAGAGAAAAAATTGAAATATCGCTTAAATTATCCGTTCATGTTGCTTTTATCGATGATATCTCAAAAAAATCTAGGAAAAATGTTGCAAATAAGAGTAAAAAATTTGGAAATTTGCTCAAATTTTCCGTCTTCGTTGCATTTTTCGATCTAGTCTTGTAAAAATGACAAAAATTAAGGAAAAAAAGAGGAAAAAAATCGAAATATTTGTGAAATTATCCTTTTTTCGTTGCATTTTTCGATCATATCTAGGCAAAATGACGAAAACTAAGGCAAAATAGAGAAAAAATTAAATTTCGCTAAAATCATCCGTTTTTGTTTCTTTTTATCGATCATATCTCAAAAAATTGGAGAAAATTAAGGAAAAAAAGAGAAAAAAATTGAAATAATGGTGAAATTATCCTTTTTTCGTTGCTTTTTTCGATCATATCCAGGCAAAATAACGAAAAATGAGCCAAAGTAGAGAACAAAAATTGAAATTTAGTTAAATTATCTGTTTTCGATCATATCACGACGAAATGACGAAGCTTAAGGCAAAATAAAGAGAAATAATTGAAATATCGCTTAAATTATCCGTTCAGGTTGTTTTTTTTCGATTATAAATCGATAAAATAATGAAACTTGAGGAAAAATAGAGTGAAAAAATTAGAATTTTGCTCCATTTATCTGTTTTCGATCCTGTTTTCAATCATATCTCGACAAAATTACGAAAATTAAGGCCAAATTGAGGAATAAAATTGAAATATCGCTTAAATTATCCAATCATGTTGCTTTTTTCGATGAAATCTCGTTAAATTGACGAAAATAGAGGAAACAAATTGAAATATATGTGAAATTATCCATTTTCGCTGAATTTTTCGGTCATATCTAGGCAAAATTACAAAAATAAAGGCAAAATACAGAACAAAAATTGAAATTTAGCTGAAATTATATGTTTTCGATTCTTTTTTCGATCATATCTCGACAAATTGACGAAAATTAAGAAAAATGAAGAGAAAACATTTAAATTTCACTTTAATTATCCGATCATGTTGCTTTTTCAAAGATAATTCGATAAAATACTGAAAAGTAATGCAAAATAGATGAAAAAATTGAAATTTCGCTGATATTATCCGTCTTCGTCGAATTTTTCGATCATATCCAGGCAATATGGCGAATAATAAAGACAAATTAAGGAAAAAAATTCAAATTTCCCTTTAATTATCCGTTCATGTTGCTTTTATCGATGATATCTCAATAAAATAAGGAAAATTGAGACAAATAAGAGTAAACGATTTGGAAATTTCCTAATATTATCCTTTTTCGTTGCATTTTTCGATCTAATCTCGTAAAAATGACAAAAATTCAGGAAAAAAGAGGAAAAAAATTGAAATATTTGTGTAATTATCCTTTTTTCGTTACTTTATTCGATCATGTCTATGAAAATGACGAAAACTAAGGGAAAATAGAGAAAGAATATAAATTTAGCTAAAATTATATTTTTTAAATTTCTTTTTTCGATCATATCTCGACAAAATGACGAACAATAATGCAAAATAGAGAAAAAAACTTGAATCATTGGTGAAATTATCCTTTTTCGTTGCTTTTTTCGATCATATCCAGGCAATATGACGAAAATTAAGGCCAAATTGAGGAAACAAATTGAAATTTCGCTTAAATTATAAGTTCATGTTGCTTTTTTCGATGAAATCTCAATAAATTGATGAAAATTAAGGCAAAATATGACTGGTCGAAAGACGGAATCAAGGTGGTCAACTCCTGGAGGTCGACTCCGGGACGTCGATTCCGGGACTACTTACGGTCTATGACCCGAGGTCAATGACCCGAGGTCGATGACCCAAGGTCGGTGACCCGAGAACGATGACCCGAGGTCAATGACCCGTGGTCGATGACCCAAGGTCGATGACCCGAGATCGATGACCCAAGGCCAATGACCAGAGGCCGATGACCCGAGTCGGATGACCTGAGGTCGAAGACCCGAGGTCGATGACCCGAGGTCAATGACCCGAGGTCAACGACCTGAGGCTAATGACCCGAGGCCAATGACCCGAGGTCGATGACCCGAGATCTCCGGGAGGTAACACCGGGAGGTAAACTCTAGGAGGTCTACTCCGGTTTGTCAAATCCGAGAGGTCGACTCCGGGAGGTCGTCTCCGGGAGATCAACTCCGGGAGGTCGACTCCGGGAGATGGACTCCGGGAGGTCGACTCCGGGAGGTCGTCTCAAGGAGGTTGAATCCGGGAGGTCGACTACGGGAAGTTGACTCATGGAGGTCGACTCCGGGAGGTTGACTCCGGGAGGTCGACTCCGGAAGGTCGACTCCGGGAGGTCGACTCCGGGAGGTCGACTCCGGGAGGTCGACTCCGGGAGGTCGACTTCGGGAGTTCGGCTTCCGGAGGTCAACTCCGGGAGTTCGATCCGGATAGGTTGACTCCGGTTAGTTGACTTCGGGAGGTCAACTTTGGGACGTCGATTCCGGGGTTACTTACGGTCTATGACCAGAGGTCGATGACCCGAGATCGACTCGGTGAGGTCGATTCTGGATGGTCGATAACGGGAGGTCAATTAAGGCAGGAATGTTACGAGAAGTTGATTCCGGTACGTCAACTCGGGGTATTCGAATTCGGGAGATCGACAATTGTAGTTGGACTCCCGGAAAATTAAAAAGAAAACAAACAAACAAACTTTAGGAAAAAAATTAAAAATTCGATAAAATTTCCGTTTTCGATGCTTTCTTTTAACAGATCTTGGCGAAATGACGATAATTAGTGTAAAATATAGGAAAAAAATTGAATTTTTAGTAATATTATGCATTTATCGTTTCTTTTTTCAAACAAATCTAGGAAAAATGAGGCTGATAAAGGCAAAATAGATAAACAAAATTAAATTTAGCTAAGATTATCCGTTTTCGATCCTTTTTGCGATCATATCCTTAAAAAATGACGAAAATTAAGATGCACTATAGGAAAAATAGAAATTACACTAAATTTATCCGTTTTAGTTTCTTTTCTTCGATCATATCTCAATTGAATGAAGAAAATTAAGGAAAAGTTGAGGGCAAAATTGAAATTTTGGTGAAATGATCCGTTTTCGTTGCTTTTTTTAATCATTTCACAATAATACTACCAAATCTAAGGCAAAATAGAAGAAAAAAATTGAAATTTCACTAAAATTATCCGTTCATGTTTTTGTTTTCAATCATATTTCGATAAATTGACGATTATTAAGGCAAAATAGGGGAACAAGTTGAAATATTGGTAAAATTTTCCTTTTTTCGTGACTTCTTTCGATCATATCTACGCAATATGACGAAAATTAAGGAAAAATAGATGAAAAAAATAGAAATTTTGCTAAAATTATCCGTTTTCGTTCCTTTTTTCGATCATATCTTGATAAAATAAGGATATTATATGACGAAAATTAATGCAAAATATTTGACAAAAATTGAAATTTCGCTAGAATTATCTGTTTTCGTTGCTTTTCTCGATTACATCTCGTTAATATGACGAAAATTAAGGCAAAATAGAGGAAAGAAATTGGAATTTTGCTAAAATTATCCATCTTCTTTGCATTTTTCAATCATATCTCGATAAAATTAAGAAAATTAATTTAAAATAGTTGTAAAAATTGAAATTTCGACTAAATTATCCTATGGTATTGCTTTTCTCGATAATATCTCAATGAAATAATGAATATTGTAGAAAAAGATTGGAAAAAAATAGAAATTTAGCTAAATTTATCTGTTTTCGTTGCTTTTCTCGATCATATCTCCGTAGAAAGACGAAAATTAAGGCAAAATAGAGGATAGAAATTGGAATTTTGCTAAAATTATCCATCTTATTTGCATTTTTTGATCTTATCTCGATAAATTGACGAAAATTAAGGCAAAATAGAGGGAAAAAATTGAAATGTTTGTGAACTTATCCTTTTTTCGTTGCTTTTTTCTAACATATCTAGGAAAAATAACGAAAATTAAGCCAAAGTAGAGAAAAATTTGAAATTTAGTTAAAATTATCTGTTTTCGATACTTTTTTCGATCATATCTCGACAAAATGACGAAAATTAAGGCAAAATAGAGAGAAAAAATTGAAATTTCGCTTAAATTTTCCTTTCCTATTGCTTTTTTCGATGATAATTGGAAATAAAGGAAAAATTGAAGTTTTAGTGGAATTATCCTTTTTCGTTGCTTTTTTCGGTCATTTCCAGGCAATATGACGAAATATAAGGACAAATTATGGAAAAAAATTGAAATTTCGCTTTAATTATCCGTTCATGTTGCTTTTATCGATGATATCTCAATAAAATAAGGAAAATTGAGGCAAATTAGAGTAAACAATTTGTAAATTTGCTAATATTATCCGTTTTCGTTGCATTTTTCGATCTAGTCTCGTAAAAATGACAAAAATTAAGGAAAAAAAGAGGAAAAAAATCGAAATATTTGTGAAATTATCCTTTTTTCGTTGCTTTTTTCGATCATATCTAGGCAAAATGACGAAAACTAAGGCAAAATAGAGAAAAAATTGAAATTTAGCTAAAATTATCTTTTTTAAATTTCTTTTTTCGATCATATCTGGACAAAATGACGCAAAATAATCCAAAATAGAGAAAACAAATTGAAATTTCGCTAAAATTACCCGTTTTAGTTTTTTTCTTCAATCATATCTAAATAGAATGAAGAAAAATAAGCTAAAATTGAAAAAAAATTGTAATTTTGCCAAAATTATAGGTTTTCGTTGCTTTTTTTGATCATATTTCGACTAAATGACGAAAATTAAGGGAAAATAGAGGAAAAAAATTGAAATTTGCAAAAATTATCCGTCTTCGTTGAACTTTTCAATCATATCTCAATAACTTGACGAAAATTAAGGCAAAATAGAGGAAACAAATTGAAATATTTGTGAAATTATCCTTTTTTTATTACTTTTCTCGACCATATTTAGGCAAAATGACGAAAACTAAGGAAAAATAGAGATTAAAGATTAAAATTTCGCTAAAATTATCCGTTTTAGTTTCTTTTCATCGATCATAACTCTATAGAATGAAGAAAATTAAGGCATAGTTGATGAAAGAAATTGAAATTTTGGTGAAATGATCCGTTTTCGTTGCTTTATTAAATCATTTCACAATAATTTTACGAAAGTTAAGGCAAAATAGAAGAAAAAAATTGAAATTTCGCTAAAATCATCCGTTCATGTTTTTGTTTTCAATCATATTTCGATTAATTGATGATTATCAAGGCAAAATAGAGGAACAAGTTGAAATATTGGTAAAATTTTCCTTTTTTCGTTGCTTCTTTCGATCATATCTACGTAATATGACGAAAATTTAGGCAAAATAGTGTAAAATATTTGGAAATTTCGCTTTAATTATCCGTTCATGTTGCTTTTATCGATGATATCTCAAAAAAATCAAGGAAAATTGAGGCAAATAAGAGTAAAAAATTTGGAAATTTGCTAAAATTATTCGTCTTCGTTGCATCTTTCGATCATATCTCGATAAATTGACGAAAATATAGGCTAAAAAGAGAAAGAAATCGAAATAATGATGAAATTACCATTTTATGGTTGCATTTTTCGATCAAAACTAGGCAAAATGACGAAAATTAAGGTAAAATAGAGGAAAAAAAATTGAATGATTTGTGGAATTATCCATTTTTCGTTGCTTTTTTAGATCATATCCAGGTAAAATGACGAAAAATGAGCCAAAGTAAAGAACAAAAATTGAAATTTAGTTAAATTATCTGTTTTCGATCGTATCTCGACGAAATGAGGAAACTTAAGGCAAAATAAAGAGAAAAAATTGAAATATCGCTTAAATTATCCGTTCATGTTGCTTTTATCGATGATATCTCAAAAAAATCTAGGAAAATTGAGGCAAATAAGAGTAAAAAATTTGGAAATTTGCTAAAATTATCCGTCTTCATTGCATTATTCGATCATATCTCGAAAACTTGACGAAAATTTAGGCTAAATAGAGGAAGCAAATTGAAACATTTGTGAAATTGTCCTTTTTTCATTAGATTTTTTGACCATATCTACGCAAAATGAAGAAAATTATTGCAAAATAGAGAGAAAAAATAAAATTTCGCTAAAATCATCCGTTTTAGTTTCTTTTTATCGATCATATCTCAAAAAATTGGAGAAAATTAAGGAAAAAAAGAGGAAAAAATTGAAATAATGGTGAAATTATCCTTTTTTCGTTGCTTTTTTCGATCATATCCAGGCAAAATAACGAAAAATGAGCCAAAGTAGAGAACAAAAATTGAAATTTAGTTAAATTATCTGTTTTCGATCATATCTCGACGAAATGACGAAGCTTAAGGCAAAATAAAGAGAAAAAATTGAAATATCGCTTAAATTATCCGTTCAGGTTGTTTTTTCGATTATAATTCGATAAAATAATGAAACTTGAGGAAAAATAGAGTGAAAAAATTAGAATTTTGCTCCATTTATCTGTTTTCGATCCTGTTTTCAATCATATCTCGACAAAATTACGAAAATTAAGGCCAAATTGAGGAATAAAATTGAAATTTCGCTTAAATTTTCCTTTCATATTGCTCTTTTCGATGATAATTGGAAATAGAGGAAAAATTGAAACTTTGGTGGAATTATCCTTATTCGTTGGTTTTTTCGGTCATTTCCAGGCAATATGACGAAAAATAAGGACAAATTGTGGAAAAAAATTGAAATTTCACTTTTATTATCCGTTCATGTTGCTTTTATCGATGATATCTCAATAAAATAAGGAAAATTGAGGCAAATTAGAGTAAACAATTTGTAAATTTGCTAATATTATCCGTTTTCGTTGCATTTTTCGATCTAGTCTTGTAAAAATGACAAAAATTAAGGAAAAAAAGAGGAAAAAAATCGAAATATTTGTGAAATTATCCATTTTTCGCTGCATTTTTCGATCATATCTAGGCAAAATGACGAAAACTAAGGCAAAATAGAGAAAAAATTGAAATTTAGCTAAAATCATCTTTTTTAAATTTCTTTTTTCGATCAAATCTCGACAAAATGACGAAAAATAATGCAAAATAGAGAAAACAAATTGCAATTTCGCTGAAATTACCCGTTTTAGTTTTTTTCTTCAATCATATCTCAATATGTGGAAGAAAATTAAGCTAAATTTGATGAAAAAAAATTGTAATTTTGCCAATATTATAGGTTTTCGTTGCTTTTTTTGATCATATCTCGACTAAATGACGAAAATTAAGGCAAAATAGAGGAAAAAAATTGAAATTTGCAAAAATTATCCGTCTTCGGTGAACTTTTCAATCATATCTCAATAACTTGACGAAAATTAAGGCAAAATAGAGGAAGCAAATTGAAATATTTGTGAAATTATCCTTTTTTCATTAGTTTTTTCGACCATATCTAGGCAAAATGAAGGAAATTATTGCAAAATAGAGAGAAAAAATTAAATTTCGCTAAAATCATCCGTTTTAGTTTCTTTTTATCGATCATATCTCAAAAAATTGGAGAAAATTAAGGAAAAAAAGAGGAAAAAATTGAAATAATGGTGAAATTATCCTTTTTTCGTTGCTTTTTTCGATCATATCCAGGCAAAATAACGAAAAATGAGCCAAAGTAGAGAACAAAAATTGAAATTTAGTTAAATTATCTGTTTTCGATCATATCTCGACGAAATGACGAAGCTTAAGGCAAAATAAAGAGAAAAAATTGAAATATCGCTTAAATTATCCGTTCAGGTTGTTTTTTTTCGATTATAATTCGATAAAATAATGAAACTTGGGGAAAAATAGAGTGAAAAAATTAGAATTTTGCTCCATTTATCTGTTTTCGATCCTGTTTTTAATCATATCTCGACAAAATTACGAAAATTAAGGCCAAATTGAGGAATTAAATTGAAATTTTGCTTAAATTATCTGTTCATGTTGCTTTTTTCGATGAAATCTCGTTAAATTGACGAAAATTTAGGCAAAATAGAGGAAACAAACTGAAATATATGTGAAAGTATCCATTTTCGCAGAATTTTTCGGTCATATCTAGGCAAAATTACAAAAATAAAGGCAAACTACAGACCAAAAATTGAAATTTAGCTGAAATTATATGTTTTCGATTCTTTTTTCGATCATATCTCGACAAAATGACGAAAATTAAGAAAAATGAAGAGAAAAAATTTAAATTTCACTTTAATTATCCGATCATGTTGCTTTTTTCAAAGATAATTCGATAAAATAATGAAAAGTAATGCAAAATAGATGAAAAAATTGAAATTTCGCTGATATTATCCGTCTTCGTCGAATTTTTCGATCATATCCAGGCAATATGGCGAATAATAAAGACAAATTAAGGAAAAAAATTGAAATTTCCCTTTAATTATCCGTTCATGTTGCTTTTATCGATGATATCTCAATAAAATAAGGAAAATTGAGACAAATAAGAGTAAACGATTTGGAAATTTGCTAATATTATCCTTTTTCGTTGCATTTTTCGATCTAATCTCGTAAAAATGACAAAAATTCAGGAAAAAAAGAGGAAAAAAATTGTAATATTTGTGTAATTGTCCTTTTTTCGTTACTTTATTCGATCATATCTATGAAAATGACGAAAACTAAGGGAAAATAGAGAAAAAATATAAATTTAGCAAAATTATATTTTTTAAATTTCTTTTTTCGATCATATCTCGACAAAATGACGAACAATAATGCAAAATAGAGAAAAAAACTTGAATCATTGGTGAAATTATCCTTTTTCGTATCTTTTTTCGATCATATCCAGGCAATATGACGAAAATTAAGGCCAAATTGAGGAAACAAATTGAAATTTCGCTTAAATTATAAGTTCATGTTGCTTTTTTCGATGATATCTCAATAAATTGATGAAAATTAAGGCAAAATATGACTGGTCGAAAGACAGAATTAAGGTGGTTAACTCCGGGAGGTGGACTCTGAGAAGTCGACTCTGGTAGGTAAGCTCAAGTAGGAGAACTCCTGGAGGTCGACTCCTGGACGTCGATTCCGAGACTACTTATGGTCTATGACCAGAGGTCAATGACCCGAGGTCGATGACCCCAGGTCGATGACCCGAGGTCAATGACCAGATGCCGATGACCCAAAGTCGATAACCCGAGGTCGATAACCCGAGGTCAATGACCCGAGGTCAATGACCCGAGGTCAATGACCAGAGGCCGATGACCCAAGGTCGGTGACCCGAGGACGATGACCCGAGGTCGATGACCCGTGGTCGATGACCCAAGGTAGATGACCCGAGATCGATGACCCAGGGCCGATGACCAGAGGCCGATGACCCGAGGTCGATGACCTGAGGTCGAAGACCCGAGGTCGAAGACCCGAGGTCGAAGACCCGAGGTCAATGACCCGAGGTCAATGACCCGAGGTCAATGACCCGAGGTAAATGACCCGAGGTCAATGACCCGAGGTCAATGACCCGAGGTCAATGACCCGAGGTCGATGACCCGAGGTCGATGACCCGTGGTCAATGACCTGAGATCAATGACCCGAGGTCAATGACCCGAGGTCAATGACCTGAGGCTAATGACCCGAGGTCGATGACCCGAGGTCGATGACCTGAGATCTCCGGGAGGTAACTCCGGGAGTTAAACTCTAGGAGATCAACTTCGGGAGGTCGACTCCGGGAGGTCGACTCCGGGAGGTCGACTCCGGGAGGTCGTCTCAAGGAGGGTGACTCCGGGAGGTCGACTCCGGGAGGTTGACTCCGGGAGGTCGACTCCGGGAGGTCGACTTCGGGAGTTCGGCTTCCGGAGGTCAACTCCGGGAGTTCCACTCGGATAGGTTGACTCCGGTAAGTTGACTTCGGGAGGTCAACTTTGGGACGTCGATTCCGGGGTTACTTACGGTCTATGACAAGAGCTCGATGACCCGAGATCGAATCGGTGAGGTCGATTCTGGATGGTCAATAACGGGAGGTTAATTTAGGCAGGAATGTTACGAGAAGTTGATTCCGGTACGTCAACTCGGGGTATTCGAATTCGGGAGATCGACAATTGTAGTTGGACTCCCGGAAAATTAAATAGAAAACAAACAAACTAACTTTAGGAAAAAAATAAAAAATTCGATAAAATTTCTGTTTTCGATGCTTTCTTTTAACAGATCTTGGCGAAATGACGATAATTAGTGTAAAATATAGGAAAAAATTGAATTTTTAGTCAAATTATGCATTCATCGTTTCTTTTTTCAAACAAATCTAGGAAGAATGAGGTAAATAAAGGCAAAATAGATAAACAAAATTAAATTTAGCTAAGATTATCCGTTTTCGATCCTTTTTGCGATCATATCCTTATAAAATGACGAAAATTAAGATACACTATAGGAAAAATAGAAATTACACTAAATATATCCGTTTTAGTTTCTTTTCTCCGATCATATCTCAATTGAATGAAGAAAATTAAGGAAAAGTTGAGGGTAAAATTGAAATTTTGGTGAAATGATCCGTTTTCGTTGCTTTTTTTAATCATATCACAATAATACTACCAAATCTAAGGCAAAATAGAAGAAAAAAATTGAAATTTCACTAAAATTATCCGTTCATGTTTTTGTTTTCAATCATATTTCGATTAATTGACGATTATTAAGGCAAAATAGGGGAACAAGTTGAAATATTGGTAAAATTTTCCTTTTTTCGTGGCTTCTTTCGATCATATCTAGGCAATATGACGAAAATTAAGGAAAAATAGATGAAATAAATAGAAATTTTGCTAAAATTATCCGTTTTCGTTCCTTTTTTCGATCATATCTAGATAAAATAAGGATATTATATGACGAAAATTAATGCAAAATATTTGACAAAAATTGAAATTTCGCTAGAATTATCTGTTTTCGTTGCTTTTCTCGATAACATCTCGTTAATATGACGAAAATTAAGGCAAAATAGAGGAAGGAAATTGGAATTTTGCTAAAATTATCCATCTTCTTTGCACTTTTCGATCATATCTCGATAAAAATTAAGAAAATTAATTTAAAATAGTTGTAAAAATTGAAGTTTCGCCTAAATTATCATTGGTATTGCTTTTTTCGATAATATCTCAATAAAATAATGAATATTGTGGAAAAAAAGTGGAAAAAAATAGAAATTTAGCTAAATTTATCTGTTTTCGTTGCTTTTCTCGATCATATCTCCGTATAAAGACGAAAATTAAGGCAAAATAGAGGATAGAAATTGGAATTTTGCTAAAATTATCCATCTTATTTGCATTTTTTGATCATATCTCGATAAATTGACGAAAACTAAGGCAAAATAGAGGGAAAAATTGAAATGTTTGTGATATTATCCTTTTTTCGTTGCTTTTTTCTAACATATCTAGGAAAAATAACGAAAATTAAGCCAAAGTAGAGAAAAATTTGAAATTTAGTTAAAATTATCTGTTTTCGATACTTTTTTCGATCATATCTCGACAAAATGACGAAAATTAAGGCAAAATAGAGAGAAAAAATTAAATTTCGCTTAAATTTTCCCTTCATATTGCTTTTTTCGATGATAATTGGAAATAAAGGAAATATTGAAACTTTGGTGGAATTATCCTTTTTCGTTGCTTTTTTCGGCCATTTCCAGGCAATATGACGAAAAATAAGGACAAATTTTTGAAAAAAATTGAAATTTCGCTTTAATTATCCGTTCATGTTGCTTTTATCGATGATATCTCAATGAAATAAGGAAAATTGAGGCAAATAAGAGTAAGCATTTTTCGATCTAGTCTCGTTAAAATGACAAAAATTAAGGAAAAAAAGAGGAAAAAATTCGAAATATTTGTGAAATTATCCTTTTTTCGTTGCTTTTTTCGATCATATCTAGTCAAAATGACGAAAACTAAGGCAAAATAGAGAAAAAATTGAAATTTAGCTAAAATTATCTTTTTTAAATTTCTTTTTTCGATTATATCTGGACAAAATGACGCAAAATAATGCAAAATAGAGAAAACAAATTGAAATTTCGCTAAAATTACCCGTTTTAGTTTTTTTCTTCAATCATATCTAAATAGAATGAAGAAAATTAAGCTAAAACTGAAAAAAAATTGTAATTTTGCCAAAATTATAGGTTTTCGTTGCTTTTTTTGATCATATTTCGACTAAATGACGAAAATTAAGGGAAAATAGAGGAAAAAAATTGAAATTTGCAAAAATTATCCGTCTTCGTTGAACTTTTCAATCATATCTCAATAACTTGACGAAAATTAAGGCAAAATAGAGGAAACAAATTGAAATATTTGTGAAATTATCCTTTTTTTATTACTTTTCTCGACCATATTTAGGCAAAATGACGAAAATTAAGGAAAAATAGAGATTAAAGATTAAAATTATGTAAAATTATCCGTTTTAGTTTCTTTTCATCGATCATAAATCTATAGAATGAAGAAAATTAAGGCATAGTTGATGAAAGAAATTGAAATTTTGGTGAAATGATCCGTTTTCGTTGCTTTTTTAAATCATTTCACAATAATATTACGAAAGTTAAGGCAAAATTGAAGAAAAAAATTGAAATTTCGCTAAAATCATCCGTTCATGATTTTGTTATCAATCATATTTCGATTATTTGATGATTATCAAGGCAAAATAGAGGAACAAGTTGAAATATTGGTGAAATTTTCCTTTTTTCGTGGCTTCCTACGATCATATCTAGGTAATATGACGAAAATTTAGGCAAAATAGTGTAAAAAATTTGGAAATTTTGCTTTAATTATCCGTTCATGTTGCTTTTATCGATGATATCTCAAAAAAATCAAGGAAAATTGAGGCAAATAAGAGTAAAAAATTTGGAAATTTGCTAAAATTATCCGTCTTCGTTGCATCTTTCGATCATATCTCGATAAATTGACGAAAATCAAGGCTAAAAAGAGAAAGAAATTGAAATAATGATGAAATTACCATTTTATCGTTGCATTTTTCGATCAAAACTAGGCAAAATGACGAAAATTAAGGTAAAATAGAGGAAAAAAAATTGAATGAATTGTGGAATTATCCATTTTTCGTTGCTTTTTTAGAATATATCCAGGTAAAATGACGAAAAATGAGCCAAAGTAGAGAACAAAAATTGAAATTTAGTTAAATTATCTGTTTTCGATCATATCTCGACGAAATGAGGAAACTTAAGGCAAAATAAAGAGAAAAAATTGAAATATCGCTTAACTTATCCGTTCATGTTGCTTTTATCGATGATATCTCAAAAAAATCTAAGAAAATTGAGGCAAATAAGAGTAAAAAATTTGGAAATTTGCTAAAATTATCCGTTTTCGTTGCATTTTTCGATCTAGTCTTGTAAAAATGACAAAAATTAAGGAAAAAAAGAGGAAAAAAATCGAAATATTTGTGAAATTATCCTTTTTTCGTTGCATTTTTCGATCATATCTAGGCAAAATGACGAAAACTAAGGCAAAATAGAGAAAAAAATTGAAATTTAGCTAAAATCATCTTTTTTAAATTTCTTTTTTCGATCATATCTCGACAAAATGACGAAAAATAATGCAAAATAGAGAAAACAAATTGAAATTTCGCTAAAATTACCCGTTTTTGTTTTTTTCTTCAATCATATCTCAATAGAATGAAGAAAATTAAGCTAAATTTGATGAAAAAAAATTGTAATTTTGCCAAAATTATAGGTTTTCGTTGCTTTTTTTGATCATATCTCGACTAAATGACGAAAATTAAGGCAAAATAGAGGAAAAAAATTGAAATTTTCAAAAATTATCCGTCTTCGTTGAACTTTTCAATCATATCTCAATAACTTGACGAAAATTAAGGCAAAATAGAGGAAGCAAATTGAAATATTTGTGAAATTATCCTTTTTTCATTAGTTTTTTCGACCATATCTAGGCAAAATGAAGAAAATTATTGCAAAATAGAGAGAAAAAATTAAATTTCGCTAAAATCATCCGTTTAAGTTTCTTTTTATCGATCATATCTCAAAAAATTGGAGAAAATTAAGGAAAAAAAGAGGAAAAAATTGAAATAATGGTGAAATTATCCTTTTTTCGTTGCTTTTTTCGATCATATCCAGGCAAAATAACGAAAAATGAGCCAAAGTAGAGAACAAAAATTGAAATTTAGTTAAATTATCTGTTTTCGATCATATCTCGACGAAATGACGAAGCTTAAGGCAAAATAAAGAGAAAAAATTGAAATATCGCTTAAATTATCCGTTCAGGTTGTTTTTTTTTCGATTATAATTCGATAAAATAATGAAACTTGGGGAAAAATAGAGTGAAAAAATTCGAATTTTGCTCCATTTATCTGTTTTCGATCCTGTTTTCAATCATATCTCGACAAAATTACGAAAATTCAGGCCAAATTGAAGAATAAAATTGAAATTTCGCTTAAAATTTCCTTTCATATTGCTTTTTTCGATGATAATTGGAAATAGAGGAAAAATTGAAACTTTGGTGGAATTATCCTTTTTCGTTGCTTTTTTCGGTCATTTCCAGGCAATATGACGAAAAATAAGGACAAATTGTGGAAAAAAATTGAAATTTCGACTAAATTATCCTATGGTATTGCTTTTCTCGATAATATCTCAATGAAATAATGAATATTGTAGAAAAAGATTGGAAAAAAATAGAAATTTAGCTAAATTTATCTGTTTTCGTTGCTTTTCTCGATCATATCTCCGTAGAAAGACGAAAATTAAGGCAAAATAGAGGATAGAAATTGGAATTTTGCTAAAATTATCCATCTTATTTGCATTTTTTGATCTTATCTCGATAAATTGACGAAAATTAAGGCAAAATAGAGGGAAAAAATTGAAATGTTTGTGAACTTATCCTTTTTTCGTTGCTTTTTTCTAACATATCTAGGAAAAATAACGAAAATTAAGCCAAAGTAGAGAAAAATTTGAAATTTAGTTAAAATTATCTGTTTTCGATACTTTTTTCGATCATATCTCGACAAAATGACGAAAATTAAGGCAAAATAGAGAGAAAAAATTGAAATTTCGCTTAAATTTTCCTTTCCTATTGCTTTTTTCGATGATAATTGGAAATAAAGGAAAAATTGAAGTTTTAGTGGAATTATCCTTTTTCGTTGCTTTTTTCGGTCATTTCCAGGCAATATGACGAAATATAAGGACAAATTATGGAAAAAAATTGAAATTTCGCTTTAATTATCCGTTCATGTTGCTTTTATCGATGATATCTCAATAAAATAAGGAAAATTGAGGCAAATTAGAGTAAACAATTTGTAAATTTGCTAATATTATCCGTTTTCGTTGCATTTTTCGATCTAGTCTCGTAAAAATGACAAAAATTAAGGAAAAAAAGAGGAAAAAAATCGAAATATTTGTGAAATTATCCTTTTTTCGTTGCTTTTTTCGATCATATCTAGGCAAAATGACGAAAACTAAGGCAAAATAGAGAAAAAATTGAAATTTAGCTAAAATTATCTTTTTTAAATTTCTTTTTTCGATCATATCTGGACAAAATGACGCAAAATAATCCAAAATAGAGAAAACAAATTGAAATTTCGCTAAAATTACCCGTTTTAGTTTTTTTCTTCAATCATATCTAAATAGAATGAAGAAAAATAAGCTAAAATTGAAAAAAAATTGTAATTTTGCCAAAATTATAGGTTTTCGTTGCTTTTTTTGATCATATTTCGACTAAATGACGAAAATTAAGGGAAAATAGAGGAAAAAAATTGAAATTTGCAAAAATTATCCGTCTTCGTTGAACTTTTCAATCATATCTCAATAACTTGACGAAAATTAAGGCAAAATAGAGGAAACAAATTGAAATATTTGTGAAATTATCCTTTTTTTATTACTTTTCTCGACCATATTTAGGCAAAATGACGAAAACTAAGGAAAAATAGAGATTAAAGATTAAAATTTCGCTAAAATTATCCGTTTTAGTTTCTTTTCATCGATCATAACTCTATAGAATGAAGAAAATTAAGGCATAGTTGATGAAAGAAATTGAAATTTTGGTGAAATGATCCGTTTTCGTTGCTTTATTAAATCATTTCACAATAATTTTACGAAAGTTAAGGCAAAATAGAAGAAAAAAATTGAAATTTCGCTAAAATCATCCGTTCATGTTTTTGTTTTCAATCATATTTCGATTAATTGATGATTATCAAGGCAAAATAGAGGAACAAGTTGAAATATTGGTAAAATTTTCCTTTTTTCGTTGCTTCTTTCGATCATATCTACGTAATATGACGAAAATTTAGGCAAAATAGTGTAAAATATTTGGAAATTTCGCTTTAATTATCCGTTCATGTTGCTTTTATCGATGATATCTCAAAAAAATCAAGGAAAATTGAGGCAAATAAGAGTAAAAAATTTGGAAATTTGCTAAAATTATTCGTCTTCGTTGCATCTTTCGATCATATCTCGATAAATTGACGAAAATATAGGCTAAAAAGAGAAAGAAATCGAAATAATGATGAAATTACCATTTTATGGTTGCATTTTTCGATCAAAACTAGGCAAAATGACGAAAATTAAGGTAAAATAGAGGAAAAAAAATTGAATGATTTGTGGAATTATCCATTTTTCGTTGCTTTTTTAGATCATATCCAGGTAAAATGACGAAAAATGAGCCAAAGTAAAGAACAAAAATTGAAATTTAGTTAAATTATCTGTTTTCGATCGTATCTCGACGAAATGAGGAAACTTAAGGCAAAATAAAGAGAAAAAATTGAAATATCGCTTAAATTATCCGTTCATGTTGCTTTTATCGATGATATCTCAAAAAAATCTAGGAAAATTGAGGCAAATAAGAGTAAAAAATTTGGAAATTTGCTAAAATTATCCGTCTTCATTGCATTATTCGATCATATCTCGAAAACTTGACGAAAATTTAGGCTAAATAGAGGAAGCAAATTGAAACATTTGTGAAATTGTCCTTTTTTCATTAGATTTTTTGACCATATCTACGCAAAATGAAGAAAATTATTGCAAAATAGAGAGAAAAAATTAAATTTCGCTAAAATCATCCGTTTTAGTTTCTTTTTATCGATCATATCTCAAAAAATTGGAGAAAATTAAGGAAAAAAAGAGGAAAAAATTGAAATAATGGTGAAATTATCCTTTTTTCGTTGCTTTTTTCGATCATATCCAGGCAAAATAACGAAAAATGAGCCAAAGTAGAGAACAAAAATTGAAATTTAGTTAAATTATCTGTTTTCGATCATATCTCGACGAAATGACGAAGCTTAAGGCAAAATAAAGAGAAAAAATTGAAATATCGCTTAAATTATCCGTTCAGGTTGTTTTTTCGATTATAATTCGATAAAATAATGAAACTTGAGGAAAAATAGAGTGAAAAAATTAGAATTTTGCTCCATTTATCTGTTTTCGATCCTGTTTTCAATCATATCTCGACAAAATTACGAAAATTAAGGCCAAATTGAGGAATAAAATTGAAATTTCGCTTAAATTTTCCTTTCATATTGCTCTTTTCGATGATAATTGGAAATAGAGGAAAAATTGAAACTTTGGTGGAATTATCCTTATTCGTTGGTTTTTTCGGTCATTTCCAGGCAATATGACGAAAAATAAGGACAAATTGTGGAAAAAAATTGAAATTTCACTTTTATTATCCGTTCATGTTGCTTTTATCGATGATATCTCAATAAAATAAGGAAAATTGAGGCAAATTAGAGTAAACAATTTGTAAATTTGCTAATATTATCCGTTTTCGTTGCATTTTTCGATCTAGTCTTGTAAAAATGACAAAAATTAAGGAAAAAAAGAGGAAAAAAATCGAAATATTTGTGAAATTATCCATTTTTCGCTGCATTTTTCGATCATATCTAGGCAAAATGACGAAAACTAAGGCAAAATAGAGAAAAAATTGAAATTTAGCTAAAATCATCTTTTTTAAATTTCTTTTTTCGATCAAATCTCGACAAAATGACGAAAAATAATGCAAAATAGAGAAAACAAATTGCAATTTCGCTGAAATTACCCGTTTTAGTTTTTTTCTTCAATCATATCTCAATATGTGGAAGAAAATTAAGCTAAATTTGATGAAAAAAAATTGTAATTTTGCCAATATTATAGGTTTTCGTTGCTTTTTTTGATCATATCTCGACTAAATGACGAAAATTAAGGCAAAATAGAGGAAAAAAATTGAAATTTGCAAAAATTATCCGTCTTCGGTGAACTTTTCAATCATATCTCAATAACTTGACGAAAATTAAGGCAAAATAGAGGAAGCAAATTGAAATATTTGTGAAATTATCCTTTTTTCATTAGTTTTTTCGACCATATCTAGGCAAAATGAAGGAAATTATTGCAAAATAGAGAGAAAAAATTAAATTTCGCTAAAATCATCCGTTTTAGTTTCTTTTTATCGATCATATCTCAAAAAATTGGAGAAAATTAAGGAAAAAAAGAGGAAAAAATTGAAATAATGGTGAAATTATCCTTTTTTCGTTGCTTTTTTCGATCATATCCAGGCAAAATAACGAAAAATGAGCCAAAGTAGAGAACAAAAATTGAAATTTAGTTAAATTATCTGTTTTCGATCATATCTCGACGAAATGACGAAGCTTAAGGCAAAATAAAGAGAAAAAATTGAAATATCGCTTAAATTATCCGTTCAGGTTGTTTTTTTTCGATTATAATTCGATAAAATAATGAAACTTGGGGAAAAATAGAGTGAAAAAATTAGAATTTTGCTCCATTTATCTGTTTTCGATCCTGTTTTTAATCATATCTCGACAAAATTACGAAAATTAAGGCCAAATTGAGGAATTAAATTGAAATTTTGCTTAAATTATCTGTTCATGTTGCTTTTTTCGATGAAATCTCGTTAAATTGACGAAAATTTAGGCAAAATAGAGGAAACAAACTGAAATATATGTGAAAGTATCCATTTTCGCAGAATTTTTCGGTCATATCTAGGCAAAATTACAAAAATAAAGGCAAACTACAGACCAAAAATTGAAATTTAGCTGAAATTATATGTTTTCGATTCTTTTTTCGATCATATCTCGACAAAATGACGAAAATTAAGAAAAATGAAGAGAAAAAATTTAAATTTCACTTTAATTATCCGATCATGTTGCTTTTTTCAAAGATAATTCGATAAAATAATGAAAAGTAATGCAAAATAGATGAAAAAATTGAAATTTCGCTGATATTATCCGTCTTCGTCGAATTTTTCGATCATATCCAGGCAATATGGCGAATAATAAAGACAAATTAAGGAAAAAAATTGAAATTTCCCTTTAATTATCCGTTCATGTTGCTTTTATCGATGATATCTCAATAAAATAAGGAAAATTGAGACAAATAAGAGTAAACGATTTGGAAATTTGCTAATATTATCCTTTTTCGTTGCATTTTTCGATCTAATCTCGTAAAAATGACAAAAATTCAGGAAAAAAAGAGGAAAAAAATTGTAATATTTGTGTAATTGTCCTTTTTTCGTTACTTTATTCGATCATATCTATGAAAATGACGAAAACTAAGGGAAAATAGAGAAAAAATATAAATTTAGCAAAATTATATTTTTTAAATTTCTTTTTTCGATCATATCTCGACAAAATGACGAACAATAATGCAAAATAGAGAAAAAAACTTGAATCATTGGTGAAATTATCCTTTTTCGTATCTTTTTTCGATCATATCCAGGCAATATGACGAAAATTAAGGCCAAATTGAGGAAACAAATTGAAATTTCGCTTAAATTATAAGTTCATGTTGCTTTTTTCGATGATATCTCAATAAATTGATGAAAATTAAGGCAAAATATGACTGGTCGAAAGACAGAATTAAGGTGGTTAACTCCGGGAGGTGGACTCTGAGAAGTCGACTCTGGTAGGTAAGCTCAAGTAGGAGAACTCCTGGAGGTCGACTCCTGGACGTCGATTCCGAGACTACTTATGGTCTATGACCAGAGGTCAATGACCCGAGGTCGATGACCCCAGGTCGATGACCCGAGGTCAATGACCAGATGCCGATGACCCAAAGTCGATAACCCGAGGTCGATAACCCGAGGTCAATGACCCGAGGTCAATGACCCGAGGTCAATGACCAGAGGCCGATGACCCAAGGTCGGTGACCCGAGGACGATGACCCGAGGTCGATGACCCGTGGTCGATGACCCAAGGTAGATGACCCGAGATCGATGACCCAGGGCCGATGACCAGAGGCCGATGACCCGAGGTCGATGACCTGAGGTCGAAGACCCGAGGTCGAAGACCCGAGGTCGAAGACCCGAGGTCAATGACCCGAGGTCAATGACCCGAGGTCAATGACCCGAGGTAAATGACCCGAGGTCAATGACCCGAGGTCAATGACCCGAGGTCAATGACCCGAGGTCGATGACCCGAGGTCGATGACCCGTGGTCAATGACCTGAGATCAATGACCCGAGGTCAATGACCCGAGGTCAATGACCTGAGGCTAATGACCCGAGGTCGATGACCCGAGGTCGATGACCTGAGATCTCCGGGAGGTAACTCCGGGAGTTAAACTCTAGGAGATCAACTTCGGGAGGTCGACTCCGGGAGGTCGACTCCGGGAGGTCGACTCCGGGAGGTCGTCTCAAGGAGGGTGACTCCGGGAGGTCGACTCCGGGAGGTTGACTCCGGGAGGTCGACTCCGGGAGGTCGACTTCGGGAGTTCGGCTTCCGGAGGTCAACTCCGGGAGTTCCACTCGGATAGGTTGACTCCGGTAAGTTGACTTCGGGAGGTCAACTTTGGGACGTCGATTCCGGGGTTACTTACGGTCTATGACAAGAGCTCGATGACCCGAGATCGAATCGGTGAGGTCGATTCTGGATGGTCAATAACGGGAGGTTAATTTAGGCAGGAATGTTACGAGAAGTTGATTCCGGTACGTCAACTCGGGGTATTCGAATTCGGGAGATCGACAATTGTAGTTGGACTCCCGGAAAATTAAATAGAAAACAAACAAACTAACTTTAGGAAAAAAATAAAAAATTCGATAAAATTTCTGTTTTCGATGCTTTCTTTTAACAGATCTTGGCGAAATGACGATAATTAGTGTAAAATATAGGAAAAAATTGAATTTTTAGTCAAATTATGCATTCATCGTTTCTTTTTTCAAACAAATCTAGGAAGAATGAGGTAAATAAAGGCAAAATAGATAAACAAAATTAAATTTAGCTAAGATTATCCGTTTTCGATCCTTTTTGCGATCATATCCTTATAAAATGACGAAAATTAAGATACACTATAGGAAAAATAGAAATTACACTAAATATATCCGTTTTAGTTTCTTTTCTCCGATCATATCTCAATTGAATGAAGAAAATTAAGGAAAAGTTGAGGGTAAAATTGAAATTTTGGTGAAATGATCCGTTTTCGTTGCTTTTTTTAATCATATCACAATAATACTACCAAATCTAAGGCAAAATAGAAGAAAAAAATTGAAATTTCACTAAAATTATCCGTTCATGTTTTTGTTTTCAATCATATTTCGATTAATTGACGATTATTAAGGCAAAATAGGGGAACAAGTTGAAATATTGGTAAAATTTTCCTTTTTTCGTGGCTTCTTTCGATCATATCTAGGCAATATGACGAAAATTAAGGAAAAATAGATGAAATAAATAGAAATTTTGCTAAAATTATCCGTTTTCGTTCCTTTTTTCGATCATATCTAGATAAAATAAGGATATTATATGACGAAAATTAATGCAAAATATTTGACAAAAATTGAAATTTCGCTAGAATTATCTGTTTTCGTTGCTTTTCTCGATAACATCTCGTTAATATGACGAAAATTAAGGCAAAATAGAGGAAGGAAATTGGAATTTTGCTAAAATTATCCATCTTCTTTGCACTTTTCGATCATATCTCGATAAAAATTAAGAAAATTAATTTAAAATAGTTGTAAAAATTGAAGTTTCGCCTAAATTATCATTGGTATTGCTTTTTTCGATAATATCTCAATAAAATAATGAATATTGTGGAAAAAAAGTGGAAAAAAATAGAAATTTAGCTAAATTTATCTGTTTTCGTTGCTTTTCTCGATCATATCTCCGTATAAAGACGAAAATTAAGGCAAAATAGAGGATAGAAATTGGAATTTTGCTAAAATTATCCATCTTATTTGCATTTTTTGATCATATCTCGATAAATTGACGAAAACTAAGGCAAAATAGAGGGAAAAATTGAAATGTTTGTGATATTATCCTTTTTTCGTTGCTTTTTTCTAACATATCTAGGAAAAATAACGAAAATTAAGCCAAAGTAGAGAAAAATTTGAAATTTAGTTAAAATTATCTGTTTTCGATACTTTTTTCGATCATATCTCGACAAAATGACGAAAATTAAGGCAAAATAGAGAGAAAAAATTAAATTTCGCTTAAATTTTCCCTTCATATTGCTTTTTTCGATGATAATTGGAAATAAAGGAAATATTGAAACTTTGGTGGAATTATCCTTTTTCGTTGCTTTTTTCGGCCATTTCCAGGCAATATGACGAAAAATAAGGACAAATTTTTGAAAAAAATTGAAATTTCGCTTTAATTATCCGTTCATGTTGCTTTTATCGATGATATCTCAATGAAATAAGGAAAATTGAGGCAAATAAGAGTAAGCATTTTTCGATCTAGTCTCGTTAAAATGACAAAAATTAAGGAAAAAAAGAGGAAAAAATTCGAAATATTTGTGAAATTATCCTTTTTTCGTTGCTTTTTTCGATCATATCTAGTCAAAATGACGAAAACTAAGGCAAAATAGAGAAAAAATTGAAATTTAGCTAAAATTATCTTTTTTAAATTTCTTTTTTCGATTATATCTGGACAAAATGACGCAAAATAATGCAAAATAGAGAAAACAAATTGAAATTTCGCTAAAATTACCCGTTTTAGTTTTTTTCTTCAATCATATCTAAATAGAATGAAGAAAATTAAGCTAAAACTGAAAAAAAATTGTAATTTTGCCAAAATTATAGGTTTTCGTTGCTTTTTTTGATCATATTTCGACTAAATGACGAAAATTAAGGGAAAATAGAGGAAAAAAATTGAAATTTGCAAAAATTATCCGTCTTCGTTGAACTTTTCAATCATATCTCAATAACTTGACGAAAATTAAGGCAAAATAGAGGAAACAAATTGAAATATTTGTGAAATTATCCTTTTTTTATTACTTTTCTCGACCATATTTAGGCAAAATGACGAAAATTAAGGAAAAATAGAGATTAAAGATTAAAATTATGTAAAATTATCCGTTTTAGTTTCTTTTCATCGATCATAAATCTATAGAATGAAGAAAATTAAGGCATAGTTGATGAAAGAAATTGAAATTTTGGTGAAATGATCCGTTTTCGTTGCTTTTTTAAATCATTTCACAATAATATTACGAAAGTTAAGGCAAAATTGAAGAAAAAAATTGAAATTTCGCTAAAATCATCCGTTCATGATTTTGTTATCAATCATATTTCGATTATTTGATGATTATCAAGGCAAAATAGAGGAACAAGTTGAAATATTGGTGAAATTTTCCTTTTTTCGTGGCTTCCTACGATCATATCTAGGTAATATGACGAAAATTTAGGCAAAATAGTGTAAAAAATTTGGAAATTTTGCTTTAATTATCCGTTCATGTTGCTTTTATCGATGATATCTCAAAAAAATCAAGGAAAATTGAGGCAAATAAGAGTAAAAAATTTGGAAATTTGCTAAAATTATCCGTCTTCGTTGCATCTTTCGATCATATCTCGATAAATTGACGAAAATCAAGGCTAAAAAGAGAAAGAAATTGAAATAATGATGAAATTACCATTTTATCGTTGCATTTTTCGATCAAAACTAGGCAAAATGACGAAAATTAAGGTAAAATAGAGGAAAAAAAATTGAATGAATTGTGGAATTATCCATTTTTCGTTGCTTTTTTAGAATATATCCAGGTAAAATGACGAAAAATGAGCCAAAGTAGAGAACAAAAATTGAAATTTAGTTAAATTATCTGTTTTCGATCATATCTCGACGAAATGAGGAAACTTAAGGCAAAATAAAGAGAAAAAATTGAAATATCGCTTAACTTATCCGTTCATGTTGCTTTTATCGATGATATCTCAAAAAAATCTAAGAAAATTGAGGCAAATAAGAGTAAAAAATTTGGAAATTTGCTAAAATTATCCGTTTTCGTTGCATTTTTCGATCTAGTCTTGTAAAAATGACAAAAATTAAGGAAAAAAAGAGGAAAAAAATCGAAATATTTGTGAAATTATCCTTTTTTCGTTGCATTTTTCGATCATATCTAGGCAAAATGACGAAAACTAAGGCAAAATAGAGAAAAAAATTGAAATTTAGCTAAAATCATCTTTTTTAAATTTCTTTTTTCGATCATATCTCGACAAAATGACGAAAAATAATGCAAAATAGAGAAAACAAATTGAAATTTCGCTAAAATTACCCGTTTTTGTTTTTTTCTTCAATCATATCTCAATAGAATGAAGAAAATTAAGCTAAATTTGATGAAAAAAAATTGTAATTTTGCCAAAATTATAGGTTTTCGTTGCTTTTTTTGATCATATCTCGACTAAATGACGAAAATTAAGGCAAAATAGAGGAAAAAAATTGAAATTTTCAAAAATTATCCGTCTTCGTTGAACTTTTCAATCATATCTCAATAACTTGACGAAAATTAAGGCAAAATAGAGGAAGCAAATTGAAATATTTGTGAAATTATCCTTTTTTCATTAGTTTTTTCGACCATATCTAGGCAAAATGAAGAAAATTATTGCAAAATAGAGAGAAAAAATTAAATTTCGCTAAAATCATCCGTTTAAGTTTCTTTTTATCGATCATATCTCAAAAAATTGGAGAAAATTAAGGAAAAAAAGAGGAAAAAATTGAAATAATGGTGAAATTATCCTTTTTTCGTTGCTTTTTTCGATCATATCCAGGCAAAATAACGAAAAATGAGCCAAAGTAGAGAACAAAAATTGAAATTTAGTTAAATTATCTGTTTTCGATCATATCTCGACGAAATGACGAAGCTTAAGGCAAAATAAAGAGAAAAAATTGAAATATCGCTTAAATTATCCGTTCAGGTTGTTTTTTTTTCGATTATAATTCGATAAAATAATGAAACTTGGGGAAAAATAGAGTGAAAAAATTCGAATTTTGCTCCATTTATCTGTTTTCGATCCTGTTTTCAATCATATCTCGACAAAATTACGAAAATTCAGGCCAAATTGAAGAATAAAATTGAAATTTCGCTTAAAATTTCCTTTCATATTGCTTTTTTCGATGATAATTGGAAATAGAGGAAAAATTGAAACTTTGGTGGAATTATCCTTTTTCGTTGCTTTTTTCGGTCATTTCCAGGCAATATGACGAAAAATAAGGACAAATTGTGGAAAAAAATTGAAATTTCGCTTTAATTATCCGTTCATGTTGCTTTTATCGATGATATCTCAATAAAATAAGGAAAATTGAGGCAAATAAGAGTAAACAATTTGTAAATTTGCTAATATTATCCGTTTTCGTTGCATTTTTCTATCTAGTCTCGTTAAAATGACAAAAATTAAGGAAAAAAAGAGGAAAAAAATCGAAATATTTGTGAAATTATCCTTTTTTCGTTGCTTTTTTCGATCATATCTAGTCAAAATGACGAAAACTAAGGCAAAATAGAGAAAAAATTGAAATTTAGCTAAAATTATCTTTTTTAAATTTCTTTTTTCGATCATATCTGGACAAAATGACGCAAAATAATGCAAAATAGAGAAAACAAATTGAAATTTCGCTAAAATTACCTGTTTAAGTTTTTCCTTCAATCATATCTAAATAGAATGAAGAAAATTAAGCTAAAATTGAAAAAAAATTGTAATTTTGCCAAAATTATAGGTTTTCGTTGCTTTTTTTTGATCATATTTCGACTAAATGACGAAAATTAAGCCAAAATAGAGGAAAAAAATTGAAATTTGCAAAAATTATCCGTCTTCGTTGAACTTTTCAATCATATCTCAATAACTTGACGAAAATTAAGGCAAAATAGAGGAAACAAATTGAAATATTTGTGAAATTATCCTTTTTTTATTACTTTTCTCGACCATATTTAGGCAAAATGACGAAAATTAAGGAAAAATAGAGATTAAAGATTAAAATTATGTAAAATTATCCGTTTTTGTTTCTTTTCATCGATCATAAATCTATAGAATGAAGAAAATTAAGGCATAGTTGATGAAAGAAATTGAAATTTTGGTGAAATGATCCGTTTTCGTTGCTTTTTTTAAACATTTCACAATAATATTACGAAAGTTAAGGCAAAATAGAAGAAAAAAATTGAAATTTCGCTAAAATCATCCTTTCATGTTTTTGTTTTCAATCATATTTCGATTAATTGATGATTATCAAGGCAAAATAGAGGAACAAGTTGAAATATTGGTAAAATTTTCCTTTTTTCGTGGCTTCCTACGATCATATCTACGTAATATGACGAAAATTTAGGCAAAATAGTGTAAAAAATTTGGAAATTTCGCTTTAATTATCCGTTCATGTTGCTTTTATCGATGATATCTCAAAAAAATCAAGGAAAATTGAGGCAAATAAGAGTAAAAAATTTGGAAATTTGCTAAAATTATCCGTCTTCGTTGCATCTTTCGATCATATCTCGATAAATTGACGAAAATCAAGGCTAAAAAGAGAAAGAAATTGAAATAATGATGAAATTACCATTTTATCGTTGCATTTTTCGATCAAAACTAGGCAAAATGACGAAAATTAAGGTAAAATAGAGGAAAAAAAATTGAATGATTTGTGGAATTATCCATTTTTCGTTGCTTTTTTAGAATATATCAAGGTAAAATGACGAAAAATGAGCCAAAGTAGAGAACAAAAATTGAAATTTAGTTAAATTATCTGTTTTCGATCATATCTCGACGAAATGAGGAAACTTAAGGCAAAATAAAGAGAAAAAATTGAAATATCGCTTAAATTATCCGTTCATGTTGCTTTTATCGATGATATCTCAAAAAAATCTAGGAAAATTGAGGCAAATAAGAGTAAAAAATTTGGAAATTTGCTAAAATTATCCGTTTTCGTTGCATTTTTCGATCTAGTCTTGTAAAAATGACAAAAATTAAGGAAAAAAAGAGGAAAAAAATCGAAATATTTGTGAAATTATCCTTTTTTCGTTGCATTTTTCGATCATATCCAGGCAAAATGACGAAAACTAAGGCAAAATAGAGAAAAAATTGAAATTTAGCTAAAATCATCTTTTTTAAATTTCTTTTTTCGATCATATCTCGACAAAATGACGAAAAATAATGCAAAATAGAGAAAACAAATTGAAATTTCGCTAAAATTACCCGTTTTAGTTTTTTCTTGAATCATATCTCAATAGATGGAAGAAAATTAAGCTAAATTTGATGAAAAAAAATTGTAATTTTGCCAAAATTATAGGTTTTCGTTGCTTTTTTTGATCATATCTCGACTAAATGACGAAAATTAAGGCAAAATAGAGGAAAAAAATTGAAATTTTCAAAAATTATCCGTCTTCGTTTAACTTTTCAATCATATCTCAATAACTTGACCAAAATTAAGGCAAAATAGAGGAAGCAAATTGAAATATTTGTGAAATTATCCTTTTTTCATTAGTTTTTTCAACCATATCTGGGCAAAATGAAGAAAATTATTGCAAAATAGAGAGAAAAAATTAAATTTCGCTAAAATCATCCGTTTAAGTTTCTTTTTAACGATCATATCTCAAAAAAGTGGAGAAAATTAAGGAAAAAAGTGGAAAAAATTGAAATAATGGTGAAATTATCCTTTTTTCGTTGCTTTTTTCGATCATATCCAGACAAAATAACGAAAAATGAGCCAAAGTAGAGAACAAAAATTGAAATTTAGTTAAATTATCTGTTTTCGATCATATCTCGACGAAATGACGAAGCTTAAGGCAAAATAAAGAGAAAAAATTGAAATATCGCTTAAATTATCCGTTCAGGTTGTTTTTTTTCGATTATAATTCGATAAAATAATGAAACTTGGGGAAAAATAGAGTGAAAAAATTAGAATTTTGCTCAATTTATCTGTTTTCGATCCTGTTTTCAATCATATCTCGACAAAATTACGAAAATTAAGGCCAAATTGAGGAATAAAATTGAAATTTCGCTTAAATTTTCCTTTCATATTGCTTTTTTCGATGATAATTGGAAATAGAGGAAAAATTGAAACTTTGGTGGAATTATCCTTTTTCGTTGCTTTTTTCGGTCATTTCCAGGCAATATGAAAAAAAATAAGGACAAATTGTGGAAAAAAATTGAAATTTCGCTTTAATTATCCGTTCATGTTGCTTTTATCGATGATATCTCAATAAAATAAGGAAAATTGAGGCAAATTAGAGTAAACAATTTGTAAATTTGCTAATATTATCCGTTTTCGTTGCATTTTTCGATCTAGTCTTGTAAAAATGACAAAAATTAAGGAGAAAAGAGGAAAAAATCGAAATATTTGTGAAATTATCCTTTTTTCGTTGCTTTTTTCGATCCTATCTAGGCAAAATGACGAAAACTAAGGCAAAATAGAGAAAAAATTGAAATTTAGCTAAAATTATCTTTTTTAAATTTCTTTTTTCGATCATATCTGGACAAAATGACGCAAAATAATGCAAAATAGAGAAAACAAATTGAAATTTCGCTAAAATTACCCGTTTTAGTTTTTTCTTCAATCATATCGAAATAGAATGAAGAAAATTAAGCTAAAATTGAAAAAAAATTGTAATTTTGCCAAAATTATAGGTTTTCGTTGCTTTTTTTGATCATATTTCGACTAAATGACGAAAATTAAGGCAAAATAGAGGAAAAAAATTGAAATTTGCAAAAATTATCCGTCTTCGTTGAACTTTTCAATCATATCTCAATAACTTGACGAAAATTAAGGCAAAATAGAGGAAACAAATTGAAATATTTGTGAAATTATCCTTTTTTTATTACTTTTCTCGACCATATTTAGGCAAAATGACGAAAATTAAGGAAAAATAGAGATTAAAGATTAAAATTATGTAAAATTATCCGTTTTAGTTTCTTTTCATCGATCATAAATCTATA
The DNA here is from genome assembly GCA_947579665.1 of Sympetrum striolatum. Taxonomy (NCBI): domain Eukaryota; kingdom Metazoa; phylum Arthropoda; class Insecta; order Odonata; family Libellulidae; genus Sympetrum; species Sympetrum striolatum. Next base: position 63,710,936 of record OX388351.1, on the reverse strand, counting down.
GAATGAAGAAAATTAAGGCATAGTTGATGAAAGAATTTAAATTTTGGTGAAATGATCCGTTTTCGTTGCTTTTTTAAATCATTTCACAATAATATTACGAAAGTTAAGGCAAAATAGAAGAAAAAAATTGAAATTTCGCTAAAATTATCCGTTCATGTTGCTTTTATCGATGATATCTCAAAAAAATCAAGGAAAATTGAGACAAATAAGTGTAAAAAATTTGGAAATTTGCTAAAATTATCCGTCTTCGTTGCATCTTTCGATCATATCTCGATAAATTGACGAAAATCAAGGCTAAAAAGAGAAAGAAATTGAAATAATGATGAAATTACCATTTTATCGTTGCATTTTTCGATCAAAACTAGGCAAAATGACGAAAATTAAGGTAAAATAGAGGAAAAAAAATTGAATGATTTGTGGAATTATCCATTTTTCGTTGCTTTTTTAGAATATATCAAGGTAAAATGACGAAAAATGAGCCAAAGTAGAGAACAAAAATTGAAATTTAGTTAAATTATCTGTTTTCGATCATATCACGACGAAATGAGGAAACTTAAGGCAAAATAAAGAGAAAAAATTGAAATATCGCTTAAATTATCCGTTCATGTTGCTTTTATCGATGATATCTCAAAAAAATCTAGGAAAATTGAGGCAAATAAGAGTAAAAAATTTGGACATTTGCTAAAATTATCCGTTTTCGTTGCATTTTTCGATCTAGTCTTGTAAAAATGACAAAAATTAAGGAAAAAAAGAGGAAAAAAATCGAAATATTTGTGAAATTATCCTTTTTTCGTTGAATTTTTCGATCATATCCAGGCAAAATGACGAAAACTAAGGCAAAATAGAGAAAAAATTGAAATTTAGCTAAAATCATCTTTTTTAAATTTCTTTTTTCGATCATATCTCGACAAAATGACGAAAAATAATGCAAAATAGAGAAAACAAATTGAAATTTCGCTAAAATTACCCGTTTTAGTTTTTTCTTCAATCATACCTCAATAGATGGAAGAAAATTAAGCTAAATTTGATGAAAAAAAATTGTAATTTTGCCAAAATTATAGGTTTTCGTTGCTTTTTTTGATCATATCTCGACTAAATGACGAAAATTAAGGCAAAATAGAGGAAAAAAATTGAAATTTTCAAAAATTATCCGTCTTCGTTTAACTTTTCAATCATATCTCAATAACTTGACGAAAATTAAGGCAAAATAGAGGAAGCAAATTGAAATATTTGTGAAATTATCCTTTTTTCATTAGTTTTTTCGACCATATCTAGGCAAAATGAAGAAAATTATTGCAAAATAGAGAGAAAAAATTAAATTTCGCTAAAATCATCCGTTTAAGTTTCTTTTTATCGATCATATCTCAAAAAGTTGGAGAAAATTAAGGAAAAAAAGAGGAAAAAATTGAAATAATGGGTAAATTATCCTTTTTTCGTTGCTTTTTTCGATCATATCCAGGCAAAATAACGAAAAATGAGCCAAAGTAGAGAACAAAAATTGAAATTTAAATAAATTATCTGTTTTCGATCATATCTCGACGAAATGACGAAGCTTAAGGCAAAATAAAGAGAAAAAATTGAAATATCGCTTAAATTATCCGTTCATGTTGCTTTTATCGATGATATCTCAAAAAAACCTAGGAAAATTGAGGCAAATAAGAGTAAAAAATTTGTAAATTTGCTAAAATTATCCGTTTTCGTTGCATTTTTCGATCTAGTCTTGTAAAAATGACAAAAATTAAGGAAAAAAAGAGGAAAAAAATCGAAATATTTGTGAAATTATCCTTTTTTCGTTGCATTTTTCGATCATATCTAGGCAAAATGACGAAAACTAAGGCAAAATAGAGAAAAAATTGAAATTTAGCTAAAATCATCTTTTTTAAATTTCTTTTTTCGATCATATCTCGACAAAATGACGAAAAATAATGCAAAATAGAGAAAACAAATTGAAATTTCGCTAAAATTACCCGTTTTAGTTTTTTCTTCAATCATATCTCAATAGATGGAAGAAAATTAAGCTAAATTTGATGAAAAAAAATTGTAATTTTGCCAAAATTATAGGTTTTCGTTGCTTTTTTTGATCATATCTCGACTAAATGACGAAAATTAAGGCAAAATAGAGGAAAAAAATTGAAATTTTCAAAAATTATCCGTCTTCGTTGAACTTTTCAATCATATCTCAATAACTTGACGAAAATTAAGGCAAAATAGAGGAAGCAAATTGAAATATTTGTGAAATTATCCTTTTTTCATTAGTTTTTTCGACCATATCTAGGCAAAATGAAGAAAATTATTGCAAAATAGAGAGAAAAAATTAAATTTCGCTAAAATCATCCGTTTAAGTTTCTTTTTATCGATCATATCTCAAAAAATTGGAGAAAATTAAGGAAAAAAAAAGGAAAAAATTGAAATAATGGTGAAATTATCCTTTTTTCGTTGCTTTTTTCGATCATATCCAGGCAAAATAACGAAAAATGAGCCAAAGTAGAGAACAAAAATTGAAATTTAGTTAAATTATCTGTTTTCGATCATATCTCGACGAAATGACGAAGCTTAAGGCAAAATAAAGAGAAAAAATTGAAATATCGCTTAAATTATCCGTTCAGGTTGTTTTTTTTTTTCGATTATAATTCGATAAAATAATGAAACTTGCGGAAAAATAGAGTGAAAATATTCGAATTTTGCTCCATTGATCTGTTTTCGATCCTGTTTTCAATCATATCTCGACAAAATTACGAAAATTAAGGCCAAATTGAGGAATAAAATTGAAATTTCGCTTAAATTTTCCTTTCATATTGCTTTTTTCGATGATAATTGGAAATAGAGGAAAAATTGAAACTTTGGTGGAATTATCCTTTTTCGTTGCTTTTTACGGTCATTTCCAGGCACTATGAGGAAAAATAAGGACAAATTGTGGAAAAAAATTGAAATTTCGCTTTAATTATCCGTTCATGTTGCCTTTATCGATGATATCTCAATAAAATAAGGAAAATTGAGGCAAATAAGAGTAAACAATTTGTAAATTTGCTAATATTATCCGTTTTCGTTGCATTTTTCTATCTAGTCTCGTTAAAATGACAAAAATTAAGGAAAAAAAGAGGAAAAAAATCGAAATATTTGTGAAATTATCCTTTTTTCGTTGCTTTTTTCGATCATATCTAGTCAAAATGACGAAAACTAAGGCAAAATAGAGAAAAAATTGAAATTTAGCTAAAATTATCTTTTTTAAATTTCTTTTTTCGATCATATCTGGACAAAATGACGCAAAATAATGCAAAATAGAGAAAACAAATTGAAATTTCGCTAAAATTACCCGTTTTAGTTTTTTTCTTCAATCATATCTAAATAGAATGAAGAAAATTAAGCTAAAATTGAAAAAAATTGTAATTTTGCCAAAATTATAGGTTTTCGTTGCTTTTTTTGATCATATTTCGACTAAATGACGAAAATTAAGGCAAAATAGAGGAAAAAAATTGAAATTTGCAAAAATTATCCGTCTTCGTTGAACTTTTCAATCATATCTCAATAACCTGACGAAAATTAGGCAAAATAGAGGAAACAAATTGAAATATTTGTGAAATTATCCTTTTTTTATTACTTTTCTCGACCATATTTAGGCAAAATGACGAAAATTAAGGAAAAATAGAGATTAAAGATTAAAATTATGTAAAATTATCCGTTTTAGTTTCTTTTCATCGATCATAAATCTATAGAATGAAGAAAATTAAGGCATAGTTGATGAAAGAATTTAAATTTTGGTGAAATGATCCGTTTTCGTTGCTTTTTTAAATCATTTCACAATAATATTACGAAAGTTAAGGCAAAATAGAAGAAAAAAATTGAAATTTCGCTAAAATCATCTGTTCATGTTTTTGTTTTCAATCATATTTCGATTAATTGATGATTATCAAGGCAAAATAGAGGAACAAGTTGAAATATTGGTAAAAATTTCCTTTTTTCGTGGCTTCCTACGATCATATCTACGTAATATGACGAAAATTTAGGCAAAATAGTGTAAAAAATTTGGAAATTTCGCTTTAATTATCCGTTCATGTTGCTTTTATCGATGATATCTCAAAAAAATAAAGGAAAATTGAGGCAAATAAGAGTAAAAAATTTGGAAATTTGCTAAAATTATCCGTCTTCGTTGCATCTTTCGATCATATCTCGATAAATTGACGAAAATATAGGCTAAAAAGAGAAAGAAATTGAAATAATGATGAAATTACCATTTTATCGTTGCATTTTTCGATCAAAACTAGGCAAAATGACGAAAATTAAGGTAAAATAGAGGAAAAAAAATTGAATGATTTGTGGAATTATCCATTTTTCGTTGCTTTTTTAGAATATATCCAGGTAAAATGACGAAAAATGAGCCAAAGTAGAGAACAAAAATTGAAATTTAGTTAAATTATCTGTTTTCGATCATATCTCGACGAAATGAGGAAACTTAAGGCAAAATAAAGAGAAAAAATTGAAATTTCGCTAAAATTATCCGTTCATGTTGCTTTTATCGATGATATCTCAAAAAAATCTAGGAAAATTGAGGCAAATAAGAGTAAAAAATTTGGACATTTGCTAAAATTATCCGTTTTCGTTGCATTTTTCGATCCAGTCTTGTAAAAATGACAAAAATTAAGGAAAAAAAGAGGAAAAAAATCGAAATATTTGTGAAATTATCCTTTTTTCGTTGCATTTTTCGATCATATCCAGGCAAAATGACGAAAACTAAGGCAAAATAGAGAAAAAATTGAAATTTAGCTAAAATCATCTTTTTTAAATTTCTTTTTTCGATCATATCTCGACAAAATGACGAAAAATAATGCAAAATAGAGAAAACAAATTGAAATTTCGCTAAAATTACCCGTTTTAGCTTTTTCTTGAATCATATCTCAATAGATTGAAGAAAATTAAGCTAAATTTGATGAAAAAAAATTGTAATTTTGCCAAAATTATAGGTTTTCGTTGCTTTTTTTGATCATATCTCGACTAAATGACGAAAATTAAGGCAAAATAGAGGAAAAAAATTGAAATTTTCAAAAATTATCCGTCTTCGTTTAACTTTTCAATCATATCTCAATAACTTGACGAAAATTAAGGCAAAATAGAGGAAGCAAATTGAAATATTTGTGAAATTATCCTTTTTTCATTAGTTTTTTCGACCATATCTAGGCAAAATGAAGAAAATTATTGCAAAATAGAGAGAAAAAATTAAATTTCGCTAAAATCATCCGTTTAAGTTTCTTTTTATCGATCATATCTCAAAAAGTTGGAGAAAATTAAGGAAAAAAAGAGGAAAAAATTGAAATAATGGGTAAATTATCCTTTTTTCGTTGCTTTTTTCGATCATATCCAGGCAAAATAACGAAAAATGAGCCAAAGTAGAGAACAAAAATTGAAATTTAAATAAATTATCTGTTTTCGATCATATCTCGACGAAATGACGAAGCTTAAGGCAAAATAAAGAGAAAAAATTGAAATATCGCTTAAATTATCCGTTCATGTTGCTTTTATCGATGATATCTCAAAAAAACCTAGGAAAATTGAGGCAAATAAGAGTAAAAAATTTGTAAATTTGCTAAAATTATCCGTTTTCGTTGCATTTTTCGATCTAGTCTTGTAAAAATGACAAAAATTAAGGAAAAAAAGAGGAAAAAAATCGAAATATTTGTGAAATTATCCTTTTTTCGTTGCATTTTTCGATCATATCTAGGCAAAATGACGAAAACTAAGGCAAAATAGAGAAAAAATTGAAATTTAGCTAAAATCATCTTTTTTAAATTTCTTTTTTCGATCATATCTCGACAAAATGACGAAAAATAATGCAAAATAGAGAAAACAAATTGAAATTTCGCTAAAATTACCCGTTTTAGTTTTTTCTTCAATCATATCTCAATAGATGGAAGAAAATTAAGCTAAATTTGATGAAAAAAAATTGTAATTTTGCCAAAATTATAGGTTTTCGTTGCTTTTTTTGATCATATCTCGACTAAATGACGAAAATTAAGGCAAAATAGAGGAAAAAAATTGAAATTTTCAAAAATTATCCGTCTTCGTTGAACTTTTCAATCATATCTCAATAACTTGACGAAAATTAAGGCAAAATAGAGGAAGCAAATTGAAATATTTGTGAAATTATCCTTTTTTCATTAGTTTTTTCGACCATATCTAGGCAAAATGAAGAAAATTATTGCAAAATAGAGAGAAAAAATTAAATTTCGCTAAAATCATCCGTTTAAGTTTCTTTTTATCGATCATATCTCAAAAAATTGGAGAAAATTAAGGAAAAAAAGAGGAAAAAATTGAAATAATGGTGAAATTATCCTTTTTTCGTTGCTTTTTTCGATCATATCCAGGCAAAATAACGAAAAATGAGCCAAAATAGAGAACAAAAATTGAAATTTAGTTAAATTATCTGTTTTCGATCATATCTCGACGAAATGACGAAGCTTAAGGCAAAATAAAGAGAAAAAATTGAAATATCGCTTAAATTATCCGTTCAGGTTGTTTTTTTTCGATTATAATTCGATAAAATAATGAAACTTGGTGAAAAATAGAGTGAAAAAATTAGAATTTTGCTCCATTTATCTGTTTTCGATCCTGTTTTTAATCATATCTCGACAAAATTACGAAAATTAAGGCCAAATTGAGGAATAAAGTTGAAATTTCGCTTAAATTATCCGTTCATGTTGCTTTTTTCGATGAAATCTCGTTAAATTGACGAAAATTTAGGCAAAATAGAGGAAACAAATTGAAATATATGTGAAATTATCCCTTTTCGCTGAATTTTTTGGTCATATCTAGGCAAAATTACAAAAATAAAGGCAAAATACAGAACAAAAATTGAAATTTAGCTGAAATTATCTGTTTTCGATTCTTTTTTCGATCATATCTCGACAAAATAACGAAAACTAAGGAAAATGAAGAGAAAAAATTTAAATTTCACTTTAATTATCCGATCATGTTGCTTTTTTAAAGTGATAATTCAATAAAATAATGAAAAGTTATGCAAAATAGATGAAAGAATTGAAATTTCGCTCATATTATCCGTCTTCGTCGAATTTTTCGATCATATCAAGGCAATATGGCGAAAAATAAAGACAAATTAAGGAAAAAAATCGAAATTTCCCTTTTATTATTCGTTCATGTTGCTTTTATCGATGATATCTCAATAAAATAAGGAAAATTGAGACAAATAAGAGTAAACGATTTGGAAATTTGCTAATATTATACTTTTTCGTTGCATTTTTCGATCTAATCTCGTAAAAATGACAAAAATTCAGGAAAAAAAGAGGAAAAAAATGAAATATTTATGTAATTATCCTTGTTTCGTTACTTTTCTCGATCATATCTAGGAAAATGACGAAAACTAAGGGAAAATAGAGAAAAAATATAAATTTAGCTAAAATTTTATTTTTTAAATTTCTTTTTTCGATCATATCTCGACAAAATGACGAACAATAATGCAAAATAGAGAAAAAAACTTGAATCATTGTTGAAATTATCCTTTTTCGTTTCTTTTTTCGATCATATCCAGGCAATATGACGAAAATTAAGGCCAAATTGAGGAAACAAATTGAATATTCGCTTAAATTATAAGTTCATGTTGCTTTTTTCGATGATATCTCAATAAATTGATGAAAATTAAGGCAAAATATGACTGGTCGAAAGACGGAATCAAGGTGGTCAACTCCGGGAGGTGGACTCTGAGAAGTCGACTCTGGTAGGTAAGCTCAAGTAGGAGAACTCCTGGAGGTCGACTCCGGGACGTCGATTCCGGGACTACTTACGGTCTATGACCAGAGGTAAAAGACCCGAGGTCGATGACCCCAGGTCGATGACCCGAGGTCAATGACCAGATGCCGATAACCCAAAGTCGATAACCCGAGGTCGATAACCCGAGGTCAATGACCCGAGGTCAATGACCCGAGGTCAATGACCAGAGGCCGCTGACCCAAGGTATGTGACCCGAGGACGATGACCCGAGGTCGATGACCCGTGGTCGATGACCCAAGGTCGATGACCCGAGATCGATGACCCAGGGCCGATGACCAGAGGCCGATGACCCGAGGTCAATGACCCGAGGTCAATGACCCGAGGTCAATGACCTGAGTCTAATGACCCGAGGTCGATGACCCGAGGTCGATCACCTGAGATCTCCGGGAGGTAACTCCGGTAGGTAAACTCTAGGAGGTCTACACCGGTTTGTCAAATCCGAGAGGTCGACTCCGGGAGGTCGTCTCCGGGAGATCAACTCCGGGAGGTCGACTCCGGGAGATCGACTCCGGGAGGTAGACTCCGGGAGGTCGTCTCAAGGAGGTTGACTCCGGGAGGTCGACTCCGGGAGGTTGACTCCGGGAGGTCGACTCCGGGAGGTCAACTCCGGGAGGTCGACTCCGGGAGGTCGACTTCGGGAGTTCGGCTTCCGGAGGTCAACTCCGGGAGTTCGACTCGGATAGGTTGACTCCGGTTAGTTGACTTCGGGAGGTCAACTTTGGGACGTCGATTCCGGGGTTACTTACGGTCTATGACAAGAGCTCGATGACCCGAGATCGAATCGGTGAGGTCGATTCTGGATGGTCAATAACGGGAGGTCAATTTAGGCAGGAATGTTACGAGAAGTTGATTCCGGTACGTCAACTCGGGGTATTCGAATTCAGGAGATCGACAATTGTAGTTGGACTCCCGGAAAATTAAATAGAAAACAAACAAACTAACTTTAGGAAAAAAATAAAAAATTCGATAAAATTTCCGTTTTCGATGCTTTCTTTTAACAGATCTTGGCAAAATGACGATAATTAGTGTAAAATATAGGAAAAAAATTGAATTTTTAGTCAAATTATGCATTCATCGTTTCTTTTTTCAAACAAATCTAGGAAAAATGAGGTAAATAAAGGAAAAATAGATGAAAAAAATAGAAATTTTGCTAAAATTATCCGTTTTCGTTCCTTTTTTCGATCATATCTTGATAAAATAAGGATATTATATGACGAAAATTAATGCAAAATATTTGACAAAAATTGAAATTTCGCTAGAATTATCTGTTTTCGTTGCTTTTCTCGATCACATCTCGTTAATATGACGAAAATTAAGGCAAAATAGAGGAAGGAAATTGGAATTTTGCTAAAATTATCCATCTTCTTTGCACTTTTCGATCATATCTCGATAAAATTAAGAAAATTAATATAAAATAGATGTAAAAATTGAAGTTTAGCCTAAATTATCCATTGGTATTGCTTTTTTCGATAATATCTCAATATAATAATGAATATTGTGGAAAAAAAATTGGAAAAAAATAGAAATTTAGCTAAATTTATCTGTTTTCGTTGCTTTTCTCGATCATATCTCCGTAGAAAGACGAAAATTAAGGCAAAATAGAGGATAGAAATTGGAATTTTGCTAAAATTATCCATCTTCTTTGCATTATTCGATCATATCTCGATAAATTGACGAAAATTAAGGCAAAATAGAGGGAAAAAATTGAAATGTTTATGAAATTATCCTTTTTTCGTTGCTTTTTTCTAACATATCTAGGAAAAATAACGAAAATTAAGCCAAAATAGAGAAAAATTTGAAATTTAGTTAAAATTATCTGTTTTCGATACTTTTTTCGATCATATCTCGAATAAATGACGAAAATTAAGGCAAATAAGAGAGAAAAAATTGAAATTTCGCTAAAATTTTCCTTTCATATTGCTTTTTTCGATGATAATTAGAAATAGAGGAAAAATTGAAACTTTGGTGGAATTATCCTTTTTCGTTGCTTTTTTCGGTCATTTCCAGGCAATATGACGAAAAATAAGGACAAATTGTGGAAAAAAATTGAAATTTCGCTTTAATTATCCGTTCATGTTGCTTTTATCGATGATATCTCAATAAAATAAGGAAAATTGAGGCAAATAAGAGTAAACAATTTGTAAATTTGCTAATATTATCCGTTTTCGTTGCATTTTTCGATCTAGTCTCGTTAAAATGACAAAAATTAAGGAAAAAAAGAGGAAAAAATCGAAATATTTGTGAAATTATCCTTTTTTCGTTGCTTTTTTCGATCCTATCTAGGCAAAATGACCAAAACTAAGGCAAAATAGAGAAAAAATTGAAATTTAGCTAAAATTATCTTTTTTAAATTTCTTTTTTCGATCATATCTGGACAAAATGACGCAAAATAATGCAAAATAGAGAAAACAAATTGAAATTTCGCTAAAATTACCTGTTTAAGTTTTTTCTTCAATCATATCTAAATAGAATGAAGAAAATTAAGCTAAAATTGAAAAAAAATTGAAATTTTGCCAAAATTATAGGTTTTCGTTGCTTTTTTTGATCATATCTCGACTAAATGACGAAAATTAAGGCACAATAGAGGAAAAAAATTGAAATTTGCAAAAATTATCCGTCTTCGTTGAACTTTTCAATCATATCTCAATAACTTGACGAAAATTAAGGCAAAATAGAGGAAACAAATTGAAATATTTGTGAAATTATCCTTTTTTTATTACTTTTCTCGACCATATTTAGGCAAAATGACGAAAATTAAGGAAAAATAGAGATTAAAGATTAAAATTTCGCTAAAATTATCCGTTTTAGTTTCTTTTCATCGATCATAACTCTATAGAATGAAGAAAATTGAGGCATAGTTGATGAAAGAATTTAAATTTTGGTGAAATGATCCGTTTTCGTTGCTTTTTTTAAACATTTCACAATAATATTACGAAAGTTAAGGCAAAATAGAAGAAAAAAATTGAAATTTCGCTAAAATCATCCGTTCATGTTTTTGTTTTCAATCATATTTCGATTAATTGATGATTATCAAGGCAAAATAGAGGAACAAGTTGAAATATTGGTAAAATTTTCCTTTTTTCGTTGCTTCTTTCGATCATATCTACGTAATATGACGAAAATTTAGGCAAAATAGTGTAAAAAATTTGGAAATTTCGCTTTAATTATCCGTTCATGTTGCTTTTATCGATGATATCTCAAAAAAATCAAGGAAAATTGAGGCAAATAAGAGTAAAAAATTTGGAAATTTGCTAAAATTATCCGTCTTCGTTGCATCTTTCGATCATATCTCGATGAATTGACGAAAATATTGGCTAAAAAGAGAAAGAAATTGAAATAATGATGAAATTACCATTTTATCGTTGCATTTTTCGATCAAAACAAGGTAAAATAGAGGAAAAAAAATTGAATGATTTGTGGAATTATCCATTTTTCGTTGCTTTTTTAGATCATATCCAGGTAAAATGACGAAAAATGAGCCAAAGTAGAGAACAAAAATTGAAATTTAGTTAAATTATCTGTTTTCGATCATATCTCGACGAAATGAGGAAACTTAAGGCAAAATAAAGAGAAAAAATTGAAATATCGCTTAAATTATCCGTTCATGTTGCTTTTATCGATGATATCTCAAAAAAATCTAGGAAAATTGAGGCAAATAAGAGTAAAAAATTTGGAAATTTGCTAAAATTATCCGTCTTCGTTGCATTATTCGATCATATCTCGAAAACTTGACGAAAATTTAGGCTAATTAGAGGAAGCAAATTGAAACATTTGTGAAATTATCCTTTTTTCATTAGTTTTTTCGACCATATCTAGGCAAAATGAAGAAAATTATTGCAAAATAGTGAGAAAAAATTAAATTTCGCTAAAATCATCCGTTTTAATTTCTTATTATCGATCATATCTCAAAAAATTGGAGAAAATTAAGGAAAAAAAGAGGAAAAAATTGAAATAATGGTGAAATTATCCTTTTTTCGTTGCTTTTTTCGATCATATCCAGGCAAAATAACGAAAAATGAGCCAAAGTAGAGAACAAAAATTGAAATTTAGTTAAATTATCTGTTTTCGATCATATCTCGACGAAATGACGAAGCTTAAGGCAAAATAAAGAGAAAAAATTGAAATATCGCTTAAATTATCCGTTCCGGTTTTTTTTTTTTTCGATTATAATTCGATAAAATTATGAAACTTGAGGAAAAATAGAGTGAAAAAATTAGAATTTTGCTCCATTTATCTGTTTTCCATCCTGTTTTCAATCATATCTCGACAAAATTACGAAAATTAAGTCCAAATTGAGGAATAAAATTGAAATTTCGCTTAAATTTTCCTTTCATATTGCTTTTTTCGATGATAATTGGAAATAGAGTAAAAATATAAACTTTGGTGGAATTATCCTTTTTCATTGCTTTTTTCGGTCATTTCCAGGCAATATGACGAAAAATAAGGACAAATTGTGGAAAAAAATTGAAATTTCGCTTTTATTATCCGTTCAAGTTGCTTTTATCGATGATATCTCAATGAAATAAGGAAAATTGAGGCAAATAAGAGTAAACATTTTGTAAATTTGCTAATATTATCCGTTTTCGTTGCATTTTACGATCTAGTCTCGTAAAAATGACAAAAATTAAGGAAAAAAAGAGGAAAAAAATCGAAATATTTGTGTAATTAACCTTTTTTCGTTGCATTTTTCGATCATATCTAGGCAAAAAAACGAAAACTAAGGCAAAATAGAGAAAAAATTGAAATTTAGCTAAAATCATCTTTTTTAAATTTCTTTTTTCGATCATATCTCGACAAAATGACGAAAAATAATGCAAAATAGAGAAAACAAATTGAAATTTCGCTAAAATTACCCGTTTTAGTTTTTTTGTTCAATCATATTTCAATAGATGGAAGAAAATTAAGCTAAATTTGATGAAAAAAAATTGTAATTTTGCCAAAATAATAGGTTTTCGTTGCTTTTTTTGATCATATCTCGACTAAATGACGAAAATTAAGGCAAAATAGAGGAAAAAAATTGAAATTTGCAAAAATTATCCGTCTTCGTTGAACTTTTCAATCATATCTCAATAACTTGACGAAAATTAAGGCAAAATAGAGGAAGCAAATTGAAATATTTGTGAAATTATCCTTTTTTCATTAGTTTTTTCGACCATATCTAGGCAAAATGAAGAACATTATTGCAAAATAGAGAGAAACAATTGAAATTTCGCTAAAATCATCCGCTTTAGTTTCTTTTTATCGATCATATCTCAAAAAAATGGAGAAAATTAAGGAAAAAAAGAGGAAGAAATTGAAATAATGGTGAAATTATCCTTTTTTCGTTGCTTTTTTCGATCATATCCAGGCAAAATAACGAAAAATGAGCCAAAGTAGAGAACAAAAATTGAAATTTAGTTAAATTATCTGTTTTCGATCATATCTCGACGAAATGACGAAGCTTAAGGCAAAATAAAGAGAAAAAATTGAAATATCGCTTAAATTATCCGTTCAGGTTGTTTTTTTTCGATTATAATTCGATAAAATAATGAAACTTGGGGAAAAATAGAGTGAAAAAATTAGAATTTTGCTCCATTTATCTGTTTTCGATCCTGTTTTTAATCATATCTCGACAAAATTACGAAAATTAAGGCCAAATTGAGGAATAAAATTGAAATTTCGCTTAAATTATCCTTTCATATTGCTTTTTTCGATGATAATTGGAAATAGAGTAAAAATATAAACTTTGGTGGAATTATCCTTTTTCGTTGCTTTTTTCGGTCATTTCCAGGCAATATGACGAAAAATAAGGACAAATTGTGGAAAAAAATTGAAATTTCGCTTTTATTATCCGTTCAAGTTGCTTTTATCGATGATATCTCAATGAAATAAGGAAAATTGAGGCAAATAAGAGTAAACATTTTGTAAATTTGCTAATATTATCCGTTTTCGTTGCATTTTACGATCTAGTCTCGTAAAAATGACAAAAATTAAGGAAAAAAAGAGGAAAAAAATCGAAATATTTGTGTAATTAACCTTTTTTCGTTGCATTTTTCGATCATATCTAGGCAAAAAAACGAAAACTAAGGCAAAATAGAGAAAAAATTGAAATTTAGCTAAAATCATCTTTTTTAAATTTCTTTTTTCGATCATATCTCGACAAAATGACGAAAAATAATGCAAAATAGAGAAAACAAATTGAAATTTCGCTAAAATTACCCGTTTTAGTTTTTTTGTTCAATCATATTTCAATAGATGGAAGAAAATTAAGCTAAATTTGATGAAAAAAAATTGTAATTTTGCCAAAATAATAGGTTTTCGTTGCTTTTTTTGATCATATCTCGACTAAATGACGAAAATTAAGGCAAAATAGAGGAAAAAAATTGAAATTTGCAAAAATTATCCGTCTTCGTTGAACTTTTCAATCATATCTCAATAACTTGACGAAAATTAAGGCAAAATAGAGGAAGCAAATTGAAATATTTGTGAAATTATCCTTTTTTCATTAGTTTTTTCGACCATATCTAGGCAAAATGAAGAACATTATTGCAAAATAGAGAGAAACAATTGAAATTTCGCTAAAATCATCCGCTTTAGTTTCTTTTTATCGATCATATCTCAAAAAAATGGAGAAAATTAAGGAAAAAAAGAGGAAGAAATTGAAATAATGGTGAAATTATCCTTTTTTCGTTGCTTTTTTTGATCATATCCAGGCAAAATAACGAAAAATGAGCCAAAGTAGAGAACAAAAATTGAAATTTAGTTAAATTATCTGTTTTCGATCATATCTCGACGAAATGACGAAGCTTAAGGCAAAATAAAGAGAAAAAATTGAAATATCGCTTAAATTATCCGTTCAGGTTGTTTTTTTCGATTATAATTCGATAAAATAATGAAACTTGGGGAAAAATAGAGTGAAAAAATTAGAATTTTGCTCCATTTATCTGTTTTCGATCCTGTTTTTAATCATATCTCGACAAAATTACGAAAATTAAGGCCAAATTGAGGAATAAAATTGAAATTTCGCTTAAATTATCCGTTCATGTTGCTTTTTTCGATGAAATCTCGTTAAATTGACGAAAATTTAGGCAAAATAGAGGAAACCAATTGAAATATATGTGAAATTATCCATTTTCGCTGAATTTTTTGGTCATATCTAGGCAAAATTACAAAAATAAAGGCAAAATACAGAACAAAAATTGAAATTTAGCTGAAATTATCTGTTTTCGATTCTTTTGTCGATCATATCTCGACAAAATGACGAAAACTAAGGAAAATGAAGAGAAAAAATTTAAATTTCACTTTAATTATCCGATCATGTTGCTTTTTCGAATAATAATTCAATAAAATAATGAAAAGTAATGCAAAATAGATGAAAAATTGAAATTTTGCTCATATTATCCGTCTTCGTCGAATTTTTCGATCATATCCAGGCAATATGGCGAAAAATAAAGACAAATTAAGGAAAAGAATGGAAATTTCCCTTTAATTATTCGTTCATGTTGCTTTTATCGATGATATCTCAATTAAATATGGAAAATTGAGACAAGTAAGAGTAAACGATTTGGAAATTTGCTAATATTATCCTTTTTCGTTGCATTTTCGGATCTGATCTCGTAAAAATGACAAAAATTCAGGAAAAAAAGAGGAAAAAAATGAAACATTTATGTAATTATCCTTTTTTCGATCATATCTAGGAAAATGACGAAAACTAAGGGAAAATAGAGAAAAAATATAAATTTAGCTAAAATTATATTTTTTAAATTTCTTTTTTCGATCATATCTCGACAAAATGACGAACAATAATGCAAAATAGAGAAAAAAACTTGAATCATTGGTGAAATTATCCTTTTTCGTTGCTTTTTTCGATCATATCCAGGCAATATGACGAAAATTAAGGCCAAATTGAGGAAACAAATTGAAATTTCGCTTAAATTATAAGTTCATGTTGCTTTTTTCGATGATATCTCAATAAATTGATGAAAATTAAGGCAAAATATGACTGGTCGAAAGACGGAATCAAGGTGGTCAACTCCGGGAGGTGGACTCTGAGAAGTCGACTCTGGTAGGTAAGCTCAAGTAGGAGAACTCCTGGAGGTTGACTCCGGGACGTCGATTCCGGGACTACTTACGGTCTATGACCACAGGTCAATGACCCGAGGTCGATGACCCCAGGTAAATGACCCGAGGTCAAAGACCAGATGCCGATGACCCAAAGTCGATAACCCGAGGTCGATAACCCGAGGTCAATGACCCGAGGTCAATGACCCGAGGTCAATGACCAGAGGCCGATGACCCAAGGTCGGTGACCCGAGGACGATGACCCGAGGTCGATGACCCGTGGTCGATGACCCAAGGTCGAAGACCCGAGATCGATGACCCAGGGCCGATGACCCAAGGTCGGTGACCCGAGGACGATGACCCGAGGTCGATGACCCGTGGTCGAAGACCCGAGGTCGAAGACCCGAGGTCAAAGACCCGAGGTCAATGACCCGAGGTCAATGACCTGAGGTCAATGACCTGATGTCAATGACCCGACGTCAATGACCTGAGGTCAATGACCCGAGGTCAATGACCCGAGGTCGATGACCCGATGTCAATGACCCGTGGTCAATGACCTGAGGTCAATGACCCGAGGTCAATGACCCGAGGTCAATGACCTGAGGCTAATGACCCGAGGTCGATGACCCAAGGTCGATGACCCGAGGTCGATGACCCGAGGTCGATGACCCGAGGTCGATGACCTGAGATCTCCGGGAGGTAACTCCGGGAGGTAAACTCTAGGAGGTCTACTCCGGTTTGTCAAATCCGAGAGGTCGACTCCGGGAGGTCGTCTCCGGGAGATCAACTCCGGGAGGTCGACTCCGGGAGATCGACTAAGGTAGGTCGACTCCGGGAGGTCGTCTCAAGGAGGTTGACTCCGGGAGGTCGACTCCAGGAGGTTGACTCCGGGAGGTCGACTCCGGGAGGTCGACTCCGGGAGGTCAACTCCGGGAGGTCGACTTCGGGAGTTCGGCTTCCGGAGGTCAACTCCGGGAGTTCGACTCGGATAGGTTGACTCCGGTTAGTTGACTACGGGAGGTCAACTTTGGGACGTCGATTCCGGGGTTACTTACGGTCTATGACAAGAGCTCGATGACCCGAGATCGAATCGGTGAGGTCGATTCTGGATGGTCAATAACGGGAGGTCAATTTAGGCAGGAATGTTACGAGAAGTTGATTCCGGTACGTCAACTCGGGGTATTCGAATTCGGGAGATCGACAATTGTAGTTGGACTCCCGGAAAATTAAATAGAAAACAAACAAACTAACTTTAGGAAAAAAATAAAAAATTCGATAAAATTTCCGTTTTCGATGCTTTCTTTTAACAGATCTTGGCAAAATGACGATAATTAGTGTAAAATATAGGAAAAAAATTGAATTTTTAGTCAAATTATGCATTCATCGTTTCTTTTTTCAAACAAATCTAGGAAAAATGAGGTAAATAAAGGCAAAATAGATAAACAAAATTAAATTTAGCTAAGATTATCCGTTTTCGATCCTTTTTGCGATCATATCCTTATAAAATGACGAAAATTAAGATACACTATAGGAAAAATAGAAATTACACTAAATTTATCCGTTTTAGTTTCTTTTCTTCGATCATATCTCAATTGAATGAAGAAAATTAAGGAAAAGTTGAGGGTAAAATTGAAATTTTGGTGAAATGATCCGTTTTCGTTGCATTTTTTAATCATATCACAATAATACTACCAAATCTAAGGCAAAATAGAAGAAAAAAATTGAAATTTCACTAAAATTATCCGTTCATGTTTTTGTTTTCAATCATATTTCGATTAATTGACGATTATTAAGGCAAAATAGGGGAACAAGTTGAAATATTGGTAAAATTTTCCTTTTTTCGTGGCTTCTTTCGATCATATCTACGCAATATGACGAAAATTAAGGAAAAATAGATGAAAAAAATAGAAATTTTGCTAAAAATATCCGTTTTCGTTCCTTTTTTCGATCATATCTTGATAAAATAAGGATATTATATGACGAAAATTAATGCAAAATATTTTACAAAAATTGAAATTTCGCTAGAATTATCTGTTTTCGTTGCTTTTCTCGATCACTTCTCGTTAATATGACGAAAATTAAGGCAAAATAGAGAAAGGAAATTGGAATTTTGCTAAAATTATCCATCTTCTTTGCACTTTTCGATCATATCTCGATAAAATTAAGAAAATTAATTGAAAATAGTTGTAAAAATTGAAGTTTCGCCTAAATTATCCTTTGGTATTGCTTATTTCGATAATATCTCAATAAAATAATGAATATTGTGGAAAAAAAGTGGAAAAAATAGAAATTTAGCTAAATTTATCTTTTTTCGTTGCTTTTCTCGATCGTATCTCCGTAGAAAGACGAAAATTAAGGCAAAATAGAGGATAGAAATTGGAATTTTGCTAAAATTATCCATCTTCTTTGCATTATTCGATCATATCTCGATAAATTGACGAAAATTAAGGCAAAATAGAGGGAAAAAATTGAAATGTTTGTGAAATTATCCTTTTTTCGTTGCTTTTTTCTAACATATCTAGGAAAAATAACGAAAATTAAGCCAAAATAGAGACAAATTTGAAATTTAGTTAAAATTATCTGTTTTCGATACTTTCTTCGATCATATCTCGACAAAATGACGAAAATTAAGGCAAAATAGAGAGAAAAAATTGAAATTTCGCTTAAATTTTCCTTTCATATTGCTTTTTTCGATGATAATTAGAAATAGAGGAAAAATTGAAACTTTGGTGGAATTATCCTTTTTCGTTGCTTTTTTCGGTCATTTCCAGGCAATATGACGAAAAATAAGGACAAATTATGGAAAAAAATTGAAATTTCGCTTTAATTATCCGTTCATGTTGCTTTTATCGATGATATCTCAATAAAATAAGGAAAATTGAGGCAAATAAGAGTAAACAATTTGTAAATTTGCTAATATTATCCGTTTTCGTTGCATTTTTCGATCTAGTCTCGTTAAAATGACAAAAATTAAGGAAAAAAAGAGGAAAAAATCGAAATATTTGTGAAATTATCCTTTTTTCGTTGCTTTTTTCGATCCTATCTAGGCAAAATGACGAAAACTAAGGCAAAATAGAGAAAAAATTGAAATTTAGCTAAAATTATCTTTTTTAAATTTCTTTTTTCGATCATATCTGGACAAAATGACGCAAAATAATGCAAAATAGAGAAAACAAATTGAAATTTCGCTAAAATTACCCGTTTTAGTTTTTTTCTTCAATCATATCTAAATAGAATGAAGAAAATTAAGCTAAAATTGAAAAAAAATTGTAATTTTGCCAAAATTATAGGTTTTCGTTGCTTTTTTTGATCATATCTCGACTAAATGACGAAAATTAAGGCAAAATAGAGGAAAAAAATTGAAATTTGCAAAAATTATCCGTCTTCGTTGAACTTTTCAATCATATCTCAATAACTTGACGAAAATTAAGGCAAAATAGAGGAAACAAATTGAAATATTTGTGAAATTATCCTTTTTTATTACTTTTCTCGACCATATTTAGGCAAAATGACGAAAATTAAGGAAAAATAGAGATTAAAGATTAAAATTTCGCTAAAATTATCCGTTTTAGTTTCTTTTCATCGATCATAACTCTATAGAATGAAGAAAATTAAGGCATAGTTGATGAAAGAAATTGAAATTTTGGTGAAATGATCCGTTTTCGTTGCTTTTTTTAAACATTTCACAATAATATTACGAAAGTTAAGGCAAAATAGAAGAAAAAAATTGAAATTTCGCTAAAATCATCCGTTCATGTTTTTGTTTTCAATCATATTTCGATTAATTGATGATTATCAAGGCAAAATAGAGGAACAAGTTGAAATATTGGTAAAATTTTCCTTTTTTCGTTGCTTCTTTCGATCATATCTACGTAATATGACGAAAATTTAGGCAAAATAGTGTAAAAAATTTGGAAATTTCGCTTTAATTATCCGTTCATGTTGCTTTTATCGATGATATCTCAAAAAAGTCAAGGAAAATTGAGGCAAATAAGAGTAAAAAATTTGGAAATTTGCTAAAATTATCCGTCTTCGTTGCATCTTTCGATCATATCTCGATGAATTGACGAATATATTGGCTAAAAAGAGAAAGAAATTGAAATAATGATGAAATTACCATTTAATCGTTGCATTTTTCGATCAAAGCTAGGCAAAATGACGAAAATTAAGGTAAAATAGAGGAAAAAAAATTGAATGATTTGTGGAATTATCCATTTTTTGTTGCTTTTTTAGATCATATCCAGGTAAAATGACGAAAAATGAGCCAAAGTAGAGAACAAAAATTGAAATTTAGTTAAATTATCTGTTTTCGATCATATCTCGACGAAATGAGGAAACTTAAGGCAAAATAAAGAGAAAAAATTGAAATATCGCTTAAATTATCCGTTCATGTTACTTTTATCGATGATATCTCAAAAAAATCTAGGAAAATCGAGGCAAATAAGAGTAAAAAATTTGGAAATTTGCTATAATTATCCGTCTTCGTTGCATTATTCGATCATATCTCGAAAACTTGACGAAAATTTAGGCTAAACAGAGGAAGCAAATTGAAATATTTGTGAAATTATCCTTTTTCATTAGTTTTCAGGTTGTTTTTTTTTCAATTATAATTCGATAAAATAATGAAACTTGGGGAAAAATAGAGTGAAACAATTAGAATTTTGCTCCATTTATCTGTTTTCGATCATGTTTTCAATCATATCTCGACAAAATTACGAAAATTAAGGCCAAATTGAGGAATTAAATTGAAATTTCGCTTAAATTATCCGTTCATGTTGCTTTTTTCGATGAAATCTCGTTAAAGTGACGAAAATTTTGGCAAAATAGAGGATACAAATTGAAATATATGTGAAATTATCCATTTTCGCTGAATTTTTCGGTCATGTCTAGGGAAAATTATAAAAATAAAGGCAAAATACAGAACAAAAATTGAAATTTAGCTGAAATTATCTGTTTTCGATTCTTTTTTCGATCATATCTCGACAAAATGACGAAAATTAAGAAAAATGAAGAGAAAAAATTTAAATTTCACTTTAATTATCCGATCATGTTCTTTTTTTCAATGATAATTCGATAAAATAATGAAAAGTAATACAAAATAGATGAAAAAATTGAAATTTCGCTTATATTATCCGTCTTCGTCGCATTTTTCGATCATATGCAGGCAATATGACGAAAAATAAAGACAAATTAAGGAAAAACATTTTAAATTTCGCTTTAATTATCCGTTCATGTTGCTTTTATCGATGATATCTCAATAAAATAAGGAAAATTGAGACAAAATATGACTGGTTGAAAGGCGGAATCAAGGTGGTCAACTCCGGGAAGTCGCGTCTGAGAAGTCGACTCTGGTAGGTAAGCTCCAGTAGGACAACTCCTGGAGGTCGACTCCGGGACGTCGATTCCGGGACTATTTTTGGTCTATGGACCCGAGGTCAATGACCCGAGGTAGATGACCCGAGGTCGATGACCCGAGGTCGATGACCCGAGGTCCATGACCAGATGCCGATGACCCAAAGTCGATAACCCGAGGTCGATAACCCGAGGTCAATGACCCGAGGTCAATGACCAGAGGCCGATGACCCAAGGTCGATGACCCGAGGATGATGACCCGAGGTCGATGACCCGAGGTTGATGACCCAAGGTCGATGACCCGAGATCGATGACTCAAGGCCAATGACCAGAGACCGATGACCCGAGGTCAAATACCTGAGGTAGAAGACCCAGGGTCGATGACCCGAGGTCAATGACCTGAGGTCTATGACCCTAAGTCAATGACCTGAGGTCGAGGACCCGAGGTCGATGAACCGAGGTCAATGACCCGAGATCTCCGGGAGGCAAATCCGGGAGCTAAACTCTGGGAGGTCTACTCCGGTTTGTCAACTCCAAGAAGTCGACTCCGGGAGGTCGTCAACGGGAGATCGAATCCGGGAGGTCGACTCAGGGAGGTCGATTCCGGGAGGTTGACTCCGGGAAATCGACTCCGGGCCGTCGACTCCGGGAGGTCGACTTCGGGAGTTCGGCTTCGGGAGGTCAACTCCGGGAGTTCGACTCGGGTAGGTTGACCACGGATGGATGACTTCGGGAGGTCAACCTTGAGACGTCGATTCCGGGGTTACTTACGGTCTATGACCAGATGTCGATGAATTCTCAAAAAATTGGAGAAAATTAAGGAAAAATAGAGGAAAAAATTGAAATAATATAAATATAGCTAAAATTATATTTATTAAATTTCTTTTTTCGATCATATCTCGACAAAATGACGAACAATAATGCAAAATAGAGAAAAAAAATTGAATCATTGGTGAAATTATCCTTTTTCGTTGCTTTTTTCGATCATATCCAGGCAATATGACGAAAATTAAGGCCAAATTGAGGAAACAAATTGAAATTTCGCATAAATTATAAGTTCATGTTGCTTTTTTTGATGATATCTCAATAAATTGATGAAAGTTAAGGCAAAAAATGACTGGTCGAAAGACGGAATCAAGGTGGTCAACTCCGGGAGGTCGACTCTGGGAAGTCGACTCTGGTAGGTAAGCTCCAGTAGTACGACTCCTGGAGGTCGACTCCAGGACGTCGATTCCGGGACTACTTACGGTCTATGACCCGAGGTCAATGACTCGAGGTCGATGACCCGAGGTCGATGACCCGAGGTCGATGACCCGAGGTTAATGACCAGATGCCGATGACCCGAAGTCTATAACCCGAGATCGATAACAAGAGGTCAATGACCCGAGGTCAATGACCAGAGGCCGATGACCCAATATCGGTGACCCGAGGTCGATGACCCGTGGTCGATGACACAAGGTCGATGACCCGAGATCGATGACCCAAGGCCAATGACCAGAGGCAGATGACCCGAGTCGATGACCTGAGGTCGAAGACCCGAGGTCGATGACCCGGGGTCAATGACCTGAGGTGAATGACCCGAGGTCGATGACCCGAGGTCGATGACCCGAGGTTGATGACCCGAGGTCAATGATATGAGGTCAATGATTCGAGGACAATGACCTGAGGTGAATGACCCGAGGTCGATGACCTGAGGTCAATGACCCGAGATCTCCGGGAGGTATTTACGGGAGGTAAACTCTGGGAGGTCTACTCCGGTTTGTCAACTCCGAGAGGTCGACTCCGGGAGGTCGTCTCCGGGAGATCAACTCCGGGAGGTCGACTCCGGGAGATCGACTCCGGGAGGTCGACTCCGGGAGGTCGACTCCGGGAGGTCGACTCCGGGAGGTCGACTCCGGGAGGTCGACTCCGGGAGGTAATCTCCGGGAGGTCGACACCGGGAGGTTGACTCCAGGAGGTTGACTCCTGGAGGTCGACTCCGGAAGGTTGACTCCAGCAGGTCGACTCCGGGAGGTCGACTCCGGGAGGTCGACTTCGGGAGTTCGGCTTCGGGAGGTCAACTCCGGGAGTTCGACTCGGATAGGTTGACTCCGGTTAGTTGACTTCGGGAGGTCAACTTTGGGACGTTTCCGGGGTTACTTACGTTCTATGACCAGAGGTCGATGACCCGTGATCGACTCGGTGAGGTCAATTCTGGATGGTCGATAACGGGAGGTCAATTTAGACAGGAATGTTACGAGAAGTTGATTCCGGTACGTCAACTCGGGGTATTCGAATTCGGGAGATCGACAATTGTAGTTGGACTCCCGGAAAATTAAAAAGAAAACAAACAAACAAACTTTAGGAAAAAAATAAAAAATTCGATAAAATTTCCGTTTTCGATGCTTTCTGTTAACAGATCTTGGTAAAATGACGATAATTAGTGTAAAATATAGGAAAAAAATTGAATTTTTAGTAAAATTATGCATTTATCGTTTCTTTTTTCAAACAAATCTAGGAAAAATGAGGTTGATAAAGGCAAAATAGATAAACAAAATTAAATTCAGCTAAGATTATCCGTTTTCGATCCTTTTTACGATCATATCCTTATAAAATGACGAAAATTAAGATACACTATAGGAAAAATACAAATTACACTAAATTTATCCGTTTTAGTTTCTTTTCTTCGATCACATCTCAATTGAATGAAGAAAATTAAGGAATAGTTGAGGGTAAAATTGAAATTTTGGTGGAATGATCCGTTTTCGTTGCTTTTTTTAATCATATCACAATAGTATTACCAAATTTAAGGCAAAATAGAAGAAAAAAATTGAAATTTCGCTAAAATTATCCGTTCATGTTTTTGTTTTTAATCATACTTCGATTAATTGACGATTATTAAGGCAAAATAGAGGAACAAGTTGAAATATTGGTAAAATTTTCCTTTTTTCGTGGCTTCTTTCGATCATATCTACGCAATATGACGAAAATTAAGGAAAAATAGATGAAAAAAATAGAAATTTCGCTAAAATTATCCGTTTTCGTTCCTTTTTTAGATCATATCATGATAAAATAACGATATTATATGACGAAAATTAATGCAAAATATTTGACAAAAATTGAAATTTCGCTAGAATTATCTGTTTTCGTTGCTTTTCTTGATCACATCTCGTTAAAATGACGAAAATCGGGGCAAAATAGAGGAAAGAAATTGGAATTTTGCTAAAATTATCCATCTTCTTTGCATTTTTCGATCATATCTCGATAAAATGAAGAAAATTAATTAAAAATAGTCGAAAAAAATTGAAATTACGCCTAAATTATCCTCTGATATTGCTTTTTTCGATAATATCTCAATAAAATAATGAATATTGTGGAATAAGTGTGGAAAAAAATAGAAATTTAGCTAAATTTATCTGTTTTCGTTGCTTTTCTCGATCATATGTTGTTAAAATGACGAAAATTAAGGCAAAATAGAGGATAGAAATTGGAATTTTGCTAAAATTATCCATCTTCTTTGCATTTTTTGATCATATCTCGATCAATTGACGAAAATTAAGGCAAAATTGAGGAAAAAAATTGAAATGTTTGTGAAATTATCCTTTTTTCGTTGCTTTTTTCGATCATATCTAGGAAAAATAACGAAAATTAAGCCAAAGTAGGGAAAAAATTGAAATTTAGTTAGAAATTATCTGTTTTCGATACTTTTTTCGAACATATCTCGACAAAATGACGTAAATTAAGTTGAAATAGAGAGTAAAAATTGAAATTTCGCTTAAATTTTCCTTTCATATTGCTTTTTTCGATGATAATTTGAAAATAGAGGAAAAATTGAAACTTAGGTGAAATTATCCTTTTTCGTTGCTTTTTTCGATCATTTCCAGGCAATATGACGAAAGATAAGTACAAATTGAGGAAAAAAATTGAAATTTCGCTTTAATTATCCGTTCATGTTGCTTTTATCGATGATATCTCAATAAAATAAGGAAAATTGAGGCAAATAAGAGTAAAGAATTTCGAAATTTGCTAATATTATCCGTTTTCGTTGCATTTTTCGATCTAATCTCGTAAAAATGACAAAATTTAAGGAAAAAAGAGGAAAAAAATTGAAATATTTGTGAAATTATCCGTTTTTCGTTGCTTTTTTCGATCATATCTAGGCAAAATAACGAAAAATAATGCAAAATAGAGAAAAAAATTTGAAATTTTTCTAAAATTACCCGTTTTAGTTTTTTTTTTGAACATATCTCGATTAAATGACAAAAATTAAGGCAAAATAGAGGAAAAAGATTGAAATTTCGCTTTAATTATCCGTTCATGTTACTTTTATCGATGAAATCTCAAAAAAGTCAAGGAAAATTGAGGCAAATAAGAGCAAAAAATTAGGAAATTTGCAAAAATTATCCGTCTTCGTTGCATTTTTCGATCATATCTCGATAACTTGACGAAAATTAGGGCTAAATATAGGAAGCAAATTGAAATATTTGTGAAATTATCCTTTTTTCATTACTTTTTTAGACCATATCTAGTGAAAATGACGAAAATTAATGCAAAATAGAGAGAAAAAATTGAAATTTCGCTAAAATTATCCGTTTTAGTTTCTTTTCATCGATCATATCTCAATAGAATGAAGAAAATTAAGACATAGTTGATAAAAGAAGTTGAAATTTCGCTAAAATTTTCCGTTTTCGTTGCATCTTTCGATCATATCTCGATAAATTGACGAAAATCAAGGCTAAAAAGAGAAATAAATTGAAATAATGATGAAATTACCATTTTATCGTTGCTTTTTCGATCAAAACTAGGCAAAATGACGAAAATTCAGGTAAAATAGAGGAAAAAAATTGAAGGATTTGTGGAATTATCCATTTTTCGTTGCTTTTCTAGATCATATCCAGGTAAAATGACGAAAATTGAGCCGAAGTAGAGAACAAAAATTGAAATTTAGTTAAATTATCTGTTTTCGATCATATCTCGACGAAATGAGGAAACTTAAGCCAAAATAAAGAGAAACAATTGAAACATCGCTTAAATTATCCGTTCAGGTTGTTTTTTCGATTATAATTCTATAAAATAATGAAAATTGAGGAAAAATAGAGTGAAAAAATTAGAATTTTGCTCCATTTATCTGTTTTCCATCATGTTTCCAATCATATCTCGACAAAATTACGAAAATTAAGGCCAAATTGAGGAATAAAATTGTAATTTCGCTAAAATTATCCGTTCATGTTCCTTTTTTCGATGAAATCTCGTTAAATTGACGAAAATTTAAAGATTAAAGATTAAAATTTCGCTAAAATTATCCGTTTTAGTTTCTTTTAATCGATCATAACTCTAAAGAATGAAGAAAATTAAGGCATAGTTAATAAAAGAAATTGAAATTTTGGTGAAATGATCCGTTTTCGTTGCTTTTTTTAATCATATCACAATAATATTACGAAAGTTAAGGCAAAATGGAAGAAAAAAATTGAAATTTCGCTAAAATTATCCGTTCATGTTTTTGTTTTCAATCATACTTCGATTAATTGACGATTATTAAGGCAAAATAGAGGAACAAGTTGAAATAAGGGTAAAATTTTCCTTTTTTCGTGGCTTCTTACGTTCATATCTACGCAATATGACGAAAATTAAGGAAAAATAGATGAAAAAATAGAAATTTCGCTAAAATTAACCGTTTTCGTTCCTTTTTTCGATCATATCTTGATAAAATAACGATATTATATGACGAAAATTAATGCAAAATATTTCACAAAAATTGAAGTTTCGCTAGAATTATCTGTTTTCGTTGCTTTTCTCGATCACATCTCGTTAAAATGACGAAAATTAAGGCAAAATAGAGGAAAGAAATTGGAATTTTGCTAAAATTATCCATCTTCTTTGCATTTTTCGATCATATCTCGATAAAATTAAGAAAATTAATTTAAAATAGAAGAAAAAAATTGAAATTTCGCTAAAATCATCCGTTTATGTTTTTGTTTTCAATCATATGTCGATTAATTGACGATTATTAAGGCAAAATAGAGGAACAAGTTGAAATATTGGTAAAATTTCTTTTTTCGTGGCTTCTTTCGATCATATCTACGTAATATGATGAAAATTTAGGCAAAATAGAGTAAAAAATTTGGAAATTTCGCTTTAATTATCCGTTCATGTTGCTTTTATCGATGATATCTCAAAAAAATCAAGCAAAAATTGAGGCAAATAAGAGTAAAAAAATTGGAAATTTGCTAAAATTATCCGTCTTCGTTGCATCTTTCGATCATATCTCGATAAATTGACGAAAATTAAGGCTAAAAAGAGAAAGAAATTGAAATAATGATGAAATTGCAATTTTATCGTTGCATTTTCCGATCAAAACTAGGCAAAATGACGAAAATTAAGGTAAAATAGAGGAAAAAAATTGAGTGATTTGTGGAATTATCCATTTTTCGTTGCATTTTTAGATCATATCCAGGTAAAATGACGAAAAATGAGCCAAAGTAGAAAACAAAAATTGAAATTTAGATAATTTATCTGTTTTCGATCATATCTCGACGAAATGACGAAACTTAAGGCAAAATAAAGAGAAAAAATTGAAATATCGCTTAAATTATAATTTCAGGTTGTTTTTTCGATAATAATTCGATAAAATAATGAAACTTGAGGAAAAATAGAGTGAAAAATTAGAATTTTGCAACATTAATCTGTTTTCGATCCTGTTTTCAATCATATCTAGACAAAATTACGAAAATTAAGGCCAAATTGAGGAATAAAATTGAAATTTCGCTTAAATTATCCGTTCTTGTTGCTTTTTTTCGATGAAATCTCGTTAAATTGACGAACATTTAGGCAAAATAGAGGAAACAAATTGAAATATATGTGAAATTATCCATTTTCGCTGAATTTTTCGGTCATATCTAGGCTAAATTACAAAAATAAAGGCAAAATACAGAACAAAAATTGAAATTTAGCAGAAAATTATCTGTTTTCGATTCTTTTTTCGATCATATCTCGACAAAATGACGAAAATTAAGGAAAATGAAGAGAAAAAATTTAAAATTCGCTTTAATTATCCGATCATGTTGCTTTTTTCAATGATAATTCGATAAAATAATGAAAAGTAATGCAAAATAGATGAATAAATTGAAATTTCGCTCATATTATCCGTCTTCGTCGCATTTTTCGATCATATGCAGGCAATATGACGAAAAATAAAGACAAATTAAGGAAAAACATTTTAAATTTCGCTTTAATTATCCGTTCATGTTGCTTTTATCGATGATATCTCAATAAAATAAGGAAAATTGAGACAAAATATGACTGGTTGAAAGGCGGAATCAAGGTGGTCAACTCCGGGAAGTCGCGTCTGAGAAGTCGACTCTGGTAGGTAAGCTCCAGTAGGACAACTCCTGGAGGTCGACTCCGGGACGTCGATTCCGGGACTATTTTTGGTCTATGGACCCGAGGTCAATGACCCGAGGTAGATGACCCGAGGTCGATGACCCGAGGTCGATGACCCGAGGTCCATGACCAGATGCCGATGACCCAAAGTCGATAACCCGAGGTCGATAACCCGAGGTCAATGACCCGAGGTCAATGACCAGAGGCCGATGACCCAAGGTCGATGACCCGAGGATGATGACCCGAGGTCGATGACCCGAGGTTGATGACCCAAGGTCGATGACCCGAGATCGATGACCCGAGGTCAAATACCTGAGGTAGAAGACCCAGGGTCGATGACCCGAGGTCAATGACCTGAGGTCTATGACCCTAAGTCAATGACCTGAGGTCGAGGACCCGAGGTCGATGAACCGAGGTCAATGACCCGAGATCTCCGGGAGGCAAATCCGGGAGCTAAACTCTGGGAGGTCTACTCCGGTTTGTCAACTCCAAGAAGTCGACTCCGGGAGGTCGTCAACGGGAGATCGAATCCGGGAGGTCGACTCAGGGAGGTCGATTCCGGGAGGTTGACTCCGGGAGGTCGACTCCGGGCCGTCGACTCCGGGAGGTCGACTTCGGGAGTTCGGCTTCGGAAGGTCAACTCCGGGAGTTCGACTCGGGTAGGTTGACCACGGATGGATGACTTCGGGAGGTCAACCTTGAGACGTCGATTCCGGGGTTACTTACAGTCTATGACCAGAGGTCGATGAATTCTCAAAAAATTGGAGAAAATTAAGGAAAAATAGAGGAAAAAATTGAAATAATATAAATATAGCTAAAATTATATTTATTAAATTTCTTTTTTCGATCATATCTCGACAAAATGACGAACAATAATGCAAAATAGAGAAAAAAAATTGAATCATTGGTGAAATTATCCTTTTTCGTTGCTTTTTTCGATCATATCCAGGCAATATGACGAAAATTAAGGCCAAATTGAGGAAACAAATTGAAATTTCGCATAAATTATAAGTTCATGTTGCTTTTTTTGATGATATCTCAATAAATTGATGAAAGTTAAGGCAAAAAATGACTGGTCGAAAGACGGAATCAAGGTGGTCAACTCCGGGAGGTCGACTCTGGGAAGTCGACTCTGGTAGGTAAGCTCCAGTAGTACGACTCCTGGAGGTCGACTCCAGGACGTCGATTCCGGGACTACTTACGATCTATGACCCGAGGTCAATGACCCGAGGTCGATGACCCGAGGTCGATGACCCGAGGTCGATGACCCGAGGTTAATGACCAGATGCCGATGACCCGAAGTCTATAACCCGAGATCGATAACAAGAGGTCAATGACCCGAGGTCAATGACCAGAGGCCGATGACCCAATATCGGTGACCCGAGGTCGATGACCCGTGGTCGATGACACAAGGTCGATGACCCGAGATCGATGACCCAAGGCCAATGACCAGAGGCAGATGACCCGAGTCGATGACCTGAGGTCGAAGACCCGAGGTCGATGACCCGGGGTCAATGACCTGAGGTGAATGACCCGAGGTCGATGACCCGAGGTCGATGACCCGAGGTTGATGACCCGAGGTCAATGATCTGAGGTCAATGATTCGAGGACAATGACCTGAGGTGAATGACCCGAGGTCGATGACCTGAGGTCAATGACCCGAGATCTCCGGGAGGTATCTACGGGAGGTAAACTCTGGGAGGTCTACTCCGGTTTGTCAACTCCGAGAGGTCGACTCCGGGAGGTCGACTTCGGGAGTTCGGCTTCGGGAGGTCAACTCCGGGAGTTCGACTCGGATAGGTTGACTCCGGTTAGTTGACTTCGGGAGGTCAACTTTGGGACGTTTCCGGGGTTACTTACGTTCTATGACCAGAGGTAGATGACCCGAGATCGACTCGGTGAGGTCAATTCTGGATGGTCGATAACGGGAGGTCAATTTAGACAGGAATGTTACGAGAAGTTGATTCCGGTACGTCAACTCGGGGTATTCGAATTCGGGAGATCGACAATTGTAGTTGGACTCACGGAAAATTTAAAAAAAAAAAAAATAAAATATTTAGGAAAAAAATAAATAATTCGATAAAATTTCCGTTTTCGATGCTTTCTGTTAACAGATCTTGGTAAAATGACGATAATTAGTGTAAAATATAGGAAAAAAATTGAATTTTTAGTAAAATTATGCATTTATCGTTTCTTTTTTCAAACAAATCTAGGAAAAATGAGGTTGATAAAGGCAAAATAGATAAACAAAATTAAATTCAGCTAAGATTATCAGTTTTCGATCCTTTTTACGATCATATCCTTATAAAATGACGAAAATTAAGATACACTATAGGAAAAATACAAATTACACTAAATTTATCCGTTTTAGTTTCTCTTCTTCGATCACATCTCAATTGAATGAAGAAAATTAAGGAAAAGTTGAGGGTAAAATTGAAATTTTGGTGGAATGATCCGTTTTCGTTGCTTTTTTTAATCATATCACAATAGTATTACCAAATTTAAGGCAAAATAGAAGAAAAAAATTGAAATTTCGCTAAAATTATCCGTTCATGTTTTTGTTTTTAATCATACTTCGATTAATTGACGATTATTAAGGCAAAATAGAGGAACAAGTTGAAATATTGGTAAAATTTTCCTTTTTTCGTGGCTTCTTTCGATCATATCTACGCAATATGACGAAAATTTAGGAAAAATAGATGAAAAAAATAGAAATTTCGCTAAAATTATCCGTTTTCGTTCCTTTTTTAGATCATATCATGATAAAATAACGATATTATATGACGAAAATTAATGCAAAATATTTGACAAAAATTGAAATTTCGCTAGAATTATCTGTTTTCGTTGCTTTTCTTGATCACATCTCGTTAAAATGACGAAAATCGGGGCAAAATAGAGGAAAGAAATTGGAATTTTGCTAAAATTATCCATCTTCTTTGCATTTTTCGATCATATCTCGATAAAATGAAGAAAATTAATTAAAAATAGTCGAAAAAAATTGAAATTACGCCTAAATTATCCTTTGATATTGCTTTTTTCGATAATATCTCAATAAAATAATGAATATTGAGGAATAAGTGTGGAAAAAAATAGAAATTTAGCTAAATTTATCTGTTTTCGTTGCTTTTCTCGATCATATGTTGTTAAAATGACGAAAATTAAGGCAAAATAGAGGATAGAAATTGGAATTTTGCTAAAATTATCCATCTTCTTTGCATTTTTTGATCATATCTCGATCAATTGACGAAAATTAAGGCAAAATTGAGGAAAAAAATTGAAATGTTTGTGAAATTATCCTTTTTTCGTTGCTTTTTTCGATCATATCTAGGAAAAATAACGAAAATTAAGCCAAAGTAGGGAAAAAATTGAAATTTAGTTAGAAATTATCTGTTTTCGATCCTTTTTTCGAACATATCTCGACAAAATGACGTAAATTAAGTTGAAATAGAGAGTAAAAATTGAAATTTCGCTTAAATTTTCCTTTCATATTGCTTTTTTCGATGATAATTTGAAAATAGAGGAAAAATTGAAACTAAGGTGAAATTATCCTTTTTCGTTGCTTTTTTCGATCATTTCCAGGCAATATGACGAAAGATAAGTACAAATTGAGGAAAAAAATTGAAATTTCGCTTTAATTATCCGTTCATGTTGCTTTTATCGATGATATCTCAATAAAATAAGGAAAATTGAGGCAAATAAGAGTAAAGAATTTCGAAATTTGCTAATATTATCCGTTTTCGTTGCATTTTTCGATCTAATCTCGTAAAAATGACAAAATTTAAGGAAAAAAGAGGAAAAAAATTGAAATATTTGTGAAATTATCCGTTTTTCGTTGCTTTTTTCGATCATATCTAGGCAAAATGACGAAAAATAATGCAAAATAGAGAAAAAAATTTGAAATTTTTCTAAAATTACCCGTTTTAGTTTTTTTTTGAACATATCTCGATTAAATGACAAAAATTAAGGCAAAATAGAGGAAAAAGATTGAAATTTCGCTTTAATTATCCGTTCATGTTACTTTTATCGATGAAATCACAAAAAAGTCAAGGAAAATTGAGGCAAATAAGAGCAAAAAATTAGGAAATTTGCAAAAATTATCCGTCTTCGTTGCATTTTTCGATCATATCTCGATAACTTGACGAAAATTAGGGCTAAATATAGGAAGCAAATTGAAATATTTGTGAAATTATCCTTTTTTCATTACTTTTTTCGACCATATCTAGTCAAAATGACGAAAATTAATGCAAAATAGAGAGAAAAAATTGAAATTTCGCTAAAATTATCCGTTTTAGTTTCTTTTCATCGATCATATCTCAATAGAATGAAGAAAATTAAGACATAGTTGATAAAAGAAGTTGAAATTTCGCTAAAATTTTCCGTTTTCGTTGCATCTTTCGATCATATCTCGATAAATTGACGAAAATCAAGGCTAAAAAGAGACATAAATTGAAATAATGATGAAATTACCATTTTATCGTTGCTTTTTCGATCAAAACTAGGCAAAATGACGAAAATTCAGGTAAAATAGAGGAAAAAAATTGAAGGATTTGTGGAATTATCCATTTTTCGTTGCTTTTCTAGATCATATCCAGGTAAAATGACGAAAAATGAGCCGAAGTAGAGAACAAAAATTGAAATTTAGTTAAATTATCTGTTTTCGATCATATCTCGACGAAATGAGGAAACTTAAGGCAAAATAAAGAGAAAAAATTGAAATATCGCTTAAATTATCCGTTCAGGTTGTTTTTTCGATTATAATTCGATAAAATAATGAAAATTGAGGAAAAATAGAGTGAAAAAATTAGAATTTTGCTCCATTTATCTGTTTTCCATCATGTTTCCAATCATATCTCGACAAAATTACGAAAATTAAGGCCAAATTGAGGAATAAAATTGTAATTTCGCTAAAATTATCCGTTCATGTTCCTTTTTTCGATGAAATCTCGTTAAATTAACGAAAATTTAAAGATTAAATATTAAAATTTCGCTAAAATTATCCGTTATAGTTTCTTTTAATCGATCATAACTCTAAAGAATGAAGAAAATTAAGGCATAGTTAATAAAAGAAATTGAAATTTTGGTGAAATGATCCGTTTTCGTTGCTTTTTTTAATCATATCACAATAATATTACGAAAGTTAAGGCAAAATGGAAGAAAAAAATTGAAATTTCGCTAAAATTATCCGTTCATGTTTTTGTTTTCAATCATACTTCGATTAATTGACGATTATTAAGGCAAAATAGAGGAACAAGTTGAAATATTGGTAAAATTTTCCTTTTTTCGTGGCTTTTTACGTTCATATCTACGCAATATGACGAAAATTAAGGAAAAATAGATGAAAAAATAGAAATTTCGCTAAAATTAACCGTTTTCGTTCCTTTTTTCGATCATATCTTGATAAAATAACGATATTATATGACGAAAATTAATGCAAAATATTTGACAAAAATTGAAGTTTCGCTAGAATTATCTGTTTTCGTTGCTTTTCTCGATCACATCTCGTTAAAATGACGAAAATTAAGGCAAAATAGAGGAAAGAAATTGGAATTTTGCTAAAATTATCCATCTTCTTTGCATTTTTCGATCATATCTCGATAAAATGAAGAAAATTAATTTAAAATAGTTGTAAAAATTGAAATTTCGCCTAAATTATCCTTTGGTATAGCTTTTTTTCGATAATATCTCAATAAAATAATGAATATTGTGGAAAAAGAGTGGAAAAAAATAGAAATTTAGCTAAATTTATCCGTTCATGTTTTTGTTTTCAATCATATTTCGATTAATTGACGATTATTAAGGCAAAATAGAGGAACAAGTTGAAATATTGGTAAAATTTTCCTTTTTTCGTGGCTTCTTTCGATCATATCTACGTAATATGACGAAAATTTAGGCAAAATAGTGTAAAAAATTTGGAAATTTCGCTTTAATTATCCGTTCATGTTGCTTTTATCGATGATATCTCAAAAAAATCAAGGAAACATGAGGCAAATTAGAGTAAAAAATTTGGAAATTTGCTAAAATTATCCGTCTTCGTTGTATCTTTCGATCATATCTCGATAAATTGACGAAAATATAGGCTGAAAAGAGAAAGAAATTGAAATAATGATGAAATTACCATTTTATCGTGGCATTTTTCGACCAAAACTAGGCAAAATGACGAAAGTTAAGGTAAAATAGAGGAAAAAAATTGAAAGATTTGTGGAATTATCCATTTTTCGTTGCTTTTTTAGATCATATCCAGGTAAAATGACGAAAAATGAGCCAAAGTAGAGAACAAAAATAGAAATTTAGTTAAATTATCTGTTTTCGATCATATCTCGACGAAATGACGAAACTTAAGGCAAAATAAAGAGAAAAAATTGAAATATCGCTTAAATTATCCGTTCAGGTTGTTTTTTCGATTATAATTCGATAAAGTAATGAACCTTGAGGAAAAATAGAGTTAAAAAAATTATAATTTTGCTCCATTTATCAGTTTTAGATCCTGTTTTCAATCATATCTCGACAAAATTACGAAAATTAAGGCCAAATTGAGAAATAAAATTGAAATTTCGCTTAAATTATCCGTTCATGTTGCTTTATTCGATGAAATCTCGTTAAAATGACGAAAATTTAGGCAAAATAGAGGAAACAAATTGAAATATATGTGAAATTATCCATTTTCGCTGAATTTTTCGGTCATATCTAGGCAAAATTACAAAAATAAAGGCAAAATACAGAACAAAAATTGAAATTTAGCTGAAATTATCTGTTTTCGATTCTTTTTTCGATCATATCTCGACAAAATGACGAAAATTAAGAACAATGAAGAGAAAAAATTTAAATTTCGGTTGAATAATCCGATCATGTTGCTTTTTTCGATAATATCTCAATAAAATAATGAATATTGTGGAAAAAGAGTGGAAAAAAATAGAAATTTAGCTAAATTTATCCGTTCATGTTTTTGTTTTCAATCATATTTCGATTAATTGACGATTATTAAGGCAAAATAGAGGAACAAGTTGAAATATTGGTAAAATTTTCCTTTTTTCGTGGCTTCTTACGATCATATCTACGTAATATGACGAAAATTAAGGCAAAATAGAGGAAAAAATTTGGAAATTTCGCTTTAATTATCCGTTCATGTTGCTTTTATCGATGATATCTCAAAAAAATCAAGGAAACATGAGGCAAATTAGAGTAAAAAATTTGGAAATTTGCTAAAATTATCCGTCTTCGTTGCATCTTTCGATCATATCTCGATAAATTGACGAAAATATAGGCTGAAAAGAGAAAGAAATTGAAATAATGATGAAATTACCATTTTATCGTGGCATTTTTCGACCAAAACCAGGCAAAATGACGAAAGTTAAGGTAAAATAGAGGAAAAAAATTGAAAGATTTGTGGAATTATCCATTTTTCGTTGCTTTTTTAGATCATATCCAGGTAAAATGACGAAAAATGAGCCAAAGTAGAGAACAAAAATTGAAATTTAGTTAAATTATCTGTTTTCGATCATATCTCGACGAAATGACGAAACTTAAGGCAAAATAAAGAGAAAAAATTGAAATATCGCTTAAATTATCCGTTCAGGTTGTTTTTTCGATTATAATTCGATAAGGTAATGAACCTTGAGGAAAAATAGAGTTAAAAAAATTAGAATTTTGCTCCATTTATCAGTTTTAGATCCTGTTTTCAATCATATCTCGACAAAATTACGAAAATTAAGGCCAAATTGAGAAATAAAATTGAAATTTCGCTTAAATTATCCGTTCATGTTGCTTTTTTCGATGAAATCTCGTTAAATTGACGAAAATTTAGGCAAAATAGAGGAAACAAATTGAAATATATGTGAAATTATCCATTTTCGCTGAATTTTTCGGTCATATCTAGGCAAAATTACAAAAATAAAGGCAAAATACAGAACAAAAATTGAAATTTAGCTGAAATTATCTGTTTTCGATTCTTTTTTCGATCATATCTCGACAAAATGACGAAAATTAAGAAAAATGAAGAGAAAAAATTTAAATTTCGGTTGAATAATCCGATCATGTTGCTTTTTTCGATGAGAATTCGATAAAATTATGAAAATTAATGCAAAAGAGATGAAAAATTGAAATTTCGCTCAAATTATCCGTCTTCGTCGCATTTTTTGATCATATCCAGGCAATATGCTGAAAAATATGGACAAAGTAATGATAAAAATTAAATTTCGCTTTAATTATCAGTTCATGTTACTTTTATCGATGATATCTCAATAAAATAAGGAAAATTGAGGCAAATTAGAGTAAACGATTTGGAAATTTTCTAATATTATCCGTTTTCGTTGCATTTCTCGATCATATCTAGGTAAAATAACAAAAACTAGGGCAAAATAGAGAAGGAATATAAATTTAGCTAAAATTCTCGTTTTTAAATTTCTTTTTTAAAAAATAATGCAAAATAGAGAAAACAAATTGAAATTTCGCTAAATTTACAGGTTTCGTTTCTTTTTTCGATCACAAATCTCGATAGAATGACGAAAATTAAGGCATAATAGAGGATAAAATTGAAATTTCGCTTAAATTATCCTTTCTTGTTACTTTTTTCGATGATATCTCGATTAAAAAATGAAAATTGAGGCAAATAAGACTAAATAATTTGAAATTTGCTAAAATTATCGATCTTCTTTGCAATATTTCGACCATTACTCGATAAATTGACGAAAAGTTAGGTGAATAGAGGAAACAAATTGTAATATTTGTGAAATTATCCATTTTTCGCAGCTTTTTTCGATCATATCTAAACAAAATGACGAAAATTTAGCCAAAATAGAGAGAAAAATTTAAGTTTCGCTTTAATAATTCGATCATGTTGCTTTTTTCGATGTTATGTCGATAAAATAATGAAAATTGAGGAAAAATAGTAGAAAAAATTGAACTATTGCTTAATTTATCGGTTTTCGTTACTTTATCGATCACATCTCGTTAAAATGACGAAAAGTAAGACAAAAAAGAGGAAAAAAATTGAAATATTGTTAAAAATTATCCTGTTTCGTTTCTTTTTTCGATCATATCTCGATATAATGAAGAAAATTAATGCAAAATAATTGAGAAAAATTGAAATTTCACTTTAATTATCCTTTGATGTTGCTTTTTCGATAATATCTCAATAAATTAATGAATATTGTGGAAAAATAGTGGAAAAAAATATAAATTTAGCTAAATTTATCTGTTATCATTGCTTTTTTCGATCACATCTCGTTAAAATGACGAAAATTAAGGCAAAATAGAGGATAG
The DNA here is from genome assembly GCA_947579665.1 of Sympetrum striolatum. Taxonomy (NCBI): domain Eukaryota; kingdom Metazoa; phylum Arthropoda; class Insecta; order Odonata; family Libellulidae; genus Sympetrum; species Sympetrum striolatum. Next base: position 63,673,151 of record OX388351.1, on the reverse strand, counting down.
AAATTAAAATTTTGCTAAGATTATCCATCTTCGTTGCATTTTTCGATAATATCTCGGTAAATTGACGAAAATTAAGGCAAAATAGAGGAAAAAATTGAAATATTTGTGAAATTATTCTTTTTTCGTCACTTTTTCGATCATATCTAGGCAAAATAACAAAAATTAAGCCAAAGTAGAGAAAAAAAATTGAAATTATGTTAAAATTATCTGTTTTCGATACTTTTTTCGATCATATCTCGACAAAATGACGAAAATTAAGGCTAAATAGAGAGAAAAAATTAAAATTTATCATAAATTATCCTATTATGTTGCTTTTTTCGATGATAATTCGATAAAATAATGAAAATTTATGCAAAATAGTTGAAAAAATTTAAATTTCGCTCAAATTATCCGTCTTCGTCGCATTTTTCGATCATATATTGATAAATTGACGAGAATTGAGGCGAAATAGAGGAAAAAATTGAAACATTGCTGAAATTATCCTTTTTTGTTGCTTTTTTCGATCATATCCAGGCAATATGGCGAAAAATAAGGACAAATTGAGGAAAACAATTGAAATTTCGCTTTAATTATCCTTTCATATTGCTTTTATCGATGAATTCTCAATAAAATAAGGAAAATTGAGGCAAATAAGATTAAACTATTTGGAAATTCGCTAACATTATCCGTTTTCGTTGCATTTTTCGATCTAATCTCTTGAAAATTACAAAAATAAAGGAAAAAAAGAGGAAACAAATTGATATATTTGTGAAATTATCCTTTATCCTTTATATTTATTATTATCCTTTTTTAATAATTTGATAAAATTATGCGTTTTCGATGCATTTTTCGATCACATCTCCTTAAAATGACGAAAATTAAGGCAAAATAGAGGAAAAAATTAAAATTTCGCTAACATTTTCCATTCATAATTCTTTTTTCGATGATATCTGGAAAAAATAATGAAAATTGAGGCAATTAAGAGTTAACAATTTGAAATTTGCTAAAATTACCCGTCTTCGTTGCACTTTTCGATCATATCTCGATAACTTGACGAAAATTAAGGCAAAATAGAGGTAACCAATTGAAATATTTGTGAAAATATCCTTTTTTCATTACTTTTTTCGACCATATCTAGGCAAAATAGAGATTAAAGATTAAAATTTCGCTAAAATTATCCGTTTTAGTTTCTTTACATCGATCATAACTCAATAGAACAAAGAAAATTAAGGCATAGTTGATAAAAGAAATTGAAATTTTCTTAAAATTACCCGTTTTCGTTGCAAATGGTGAAATAATGGTGAAATTATCCTTGTTTCAAAATAACGAAAAATAAGCCAAAGTAGAGAAAAAAAATTGAAATTTAGTTAAAATTATCTGTTTTTGATCATATCTTGACAAAATGACGAAACTTGAGTCAAAATAGAGAGAAAAAATTGAAATATCGCTTAAATTATCCGTTCATGTTGTTTTTTCGATAGTAATTCGATAAAATAATGAAACTTGAGGAAAAATAGAGTAAAAACATTAGAATTTTGCTACATTTATCTTTTTACAATCCTTTTTTCAATCATATCTCGACAAAATTACGAAAATTAAGGCCAAATTGAGGAAAAAAATTGAAATTTCGCTTAAATTATCCGTTCATGTTGGTTTTTTCGATGATATCTCGATTAATTGACGAAAATTTAGGCAAAATAGAGAACAAAAATTGAAATTTATCTGAAATTATCTGTTTTCGATTCTTTTTTCGATCATATCTCGACAAAGTGAAGAAAATTATGACAAAATAAAAAAATATAAATTTCACTTCAATTTGCTTTTTTCGATGATAATTCAATAAAATAATGAAAATTAATGCATAATAGAGGAAAAAATTGGAACATTGGTGAAATTGTCCTTTTTTGTTGCTTTATTCGATCATATCCAGGCAATATTACGAAAATTAAGGACAGATTGAGGAAAGAAATTGAAATTTCGCTTAAATTATCCGTTCATGATGCTTTTATCGATGATATCTCAATAAAACAAGGAAAATTGAGACAAATAAGAGTAAACGATTTGGAAATTTGCTAATGTTATCCGTTTTCGTTGCATTTCTCGATCTAATCTCGTAAAAATGACAAAAATTAACGAAAAAAAGAGGAATAAAATTGAAATATTTGTGAAATTATCCTTTTTTGTTGCTTTTTTCGATAATATCTAGGCAAAATGACGAAAACTAAGGGAAAATAGAGAAAAAATATAAACTTAGCAAAAATTATATTTTTTAAATTTCTTTTCTCGATCATATCTCGACAAAATGACGAAAAATAATGCAAAATAGAGAAAAAAATTGAAACATTGCTAAAATTATCCGTCTGTGTTGATTTTTTCGATCATATCCAGGCAATATGACGAAAAATAAGGACAAATTGAGGAAACAAATTGAAATTTCGCTTTAATTATCCGTTCATGTTGCTTTTATCGATGATATCTCAATAAAATAAGGAAAATTGAGGCAAATAAGAGTAAAAAATTTCGAAATTTGCTAATATTATCCGTTTTCGTTGCATTTTTCGATCTAATCTCGTAAAAAAGACAAAAATTCAGGAAAAAAAGAGGAAAAAAATTGAAATATTTGTGAAATTATCCTTTTTTCGTTGCTTTTTTCTATCATATCTAGGCAAAATGACGAAAACTAAGGGAAAATAGAGAAAAAATATAAATTTAGCTAAAATTATATTTTTTAAATTTCTTTTCTCGATCATATCTCGACAAAATGACGAAAAATAATGCAAAATAGAGAAAAAAATTGAAACATTGGAGAAATTATCCTTTTTCGTTGCTTTTTTTGATCATATCCAGGCAATATGACGAAAATTAAGACCAAGTTGAGGAAACAAATGGAAATTTTGCTTAAATTATAAGTTCATGTTACTTTTTTCGATGATATCTCAATAAATTTATGATAATTAAGGCAAAATATGACTTGTCGAAAGACGGACTCAAGGTGGTCAACTCCGGGGGGTCGACTCTGGGAAGTCTACTCTGGTAGGTAAGCTCAAGTAGGACAACTCATGGAGGTCGACTCCGGGACGTCGATTCCAGGACTACTTACGGTCTATGACCCGAGGTCAATGACCCGAGGTAGATGACCCGAGGACAATGACCCGAGGTCGATGACCCGAGGTCGATGACCAGAGGCCGATGTCCCAAAGTCGATAACCCGAGGTCGATAACCCAAGGTCGATAACCCGAGGTCAATGACCAGAGGCCGATGACCCAAGGTCTATGACCCGACGACGATGACCCGACGTCGATGACCCGAGGTCGAATACCCAAGGTCGATGACCCAAGATCGATGACCCAAGGCCAATGACCAGAGGCCGATGACCCGAGGTCGATGACCTGAGGTCGAAGACCTGAGGTCGATGACCCGAGGTCAATGACCCAAGGTCGATGACCCGAGGTCGATGCACCAAGGTCAATGACCCGAGATCTCCGGGTGGTAACTCCGGGAGGTAAACTCTGGGAGGTCTACTCCGGTTTGTCAACTCCGAGAGGTCGAGTCCGGGAGGTCGACTCCGGGAGATCAACTCCGGGAGGTCGACTGCGGGAGATCGACTCCAGGAGGTCGTCCCCGGGAGGTTAACAGCGGGAGGTCGACTCCGGAAGGTCGACTCCGGGAGGTCGACTCCGGGAGGTCGACTCTGGAAGGTCGAATCGGGAGTTCGCCTCCGGGAGGTCAACTCCGGGAGTTCGACTTGGATATTTTGACTCCGGTTAGTTGACTTCGGGAGGTCAACTTTGGGACGTCGATTCCGTGGTTACTTACGTTCTATGACCAGAGGTCGATGACCCGAGATCGACTCGGTGAGGTCGATTCTGGATGGTCGATAACGGGAGGTCAATTTAGGTAGGAATGTTACGAGAAGTTGATTCCGGTACGTCAACTCGGGGTTTTCGAATTCGGGAGATCGAAAATTGTAGTTGGACTCCCGGAAACAAATTGATATATTTGTGAAATTATCCTTTTTTTGTTCCTTTTTTCGATCATATCTAAGCAAAATGACGAAAACTAAGGCAAAATAGAGTAAAAAATTGAATTTAATTCAAAATTTTTTTTTTAAATTTCTTTTTTCGATCATATCTCGACAAAATGACGAAAAATAATGCAAAATAGAGAAAACAAATTGAAATTTCGCTAAATTTACAGGTTTTCGTTTCTTTTTTCGATCACAAATCTCGATAGAATGACGAAAATTAAGGCATAATAGAGGATAAAATTGAAATTTCGCTTAAATTATCCTTTCTTGTTACTTTTTTCGATGATATCTCGATTAAAAAATGAAAATTGAGGCAAATAAGACTAAACAATTTGAAATTTGCTAAAATTATCGATCTTCTTTGCAATATTTCGATCATTACTCGATAAATTGACGAAAAGTTAGGCAAAATAGAGGAAACAAATTGTAATATTTGTGAAATTATCCATTTTTCGCAGCTTTTTTCGATCATATCTAAACAAAATGACGAAAATTTAGGCAAATAGAGAGAAAAATTGAAATATTGTTAAAAATTATCCTGTTTCGTTTCTTTTTTCGATCATATCTCGATATAATGAAGAAAATTAATGCAAAATAATTGAGAAAAATTGAAATTTTGCCTAAATTATCCTTTGATATTACTTTTTTCGATAATATCAAAATAAAATAATGAATATTTTGGAAAAAGAGTGGAAAAAATAGAAATTTAGCTAAATTTATCTGTTTTCGTTGCTTATCTCGATCACATCTCGTTAAAATGACGAAAATTAAGGCAAAATAGAGGAAAGAAATTAGAATTATGCTAAAATTATCCATCTTCTTTGCATTTTTCGATCATATCTCGATAAATTGACGAAAATTAAGGCAAAATAGAGGAAAAATTGAAATGTTTGTGAAATTATCTTTTTTCGTTGCTTTTTTTGATCATATCTAGGCAAAATAACGAAAATTAAGCCAAAGTAGAGAAAAAATTGAAATTTAGTTAAAATTATCTGTTTTCGATACTTTTTTCGATCATATCTCGACAAAATGACTAAAATTAAGGCATAATAGAGAGAAAAAATTGAAATTTCGGTTTAATTATCCGTTCATGTTGCTTTTATCGATGATATCTCAATAAAATAAGGAAAATTGAGGCAAATAAGAGTAAACAATTTGTAAATTTGCTAATATTATCCGTTTTCGTTGCATTTTTCGATCTAATCTCGTAAAAATGACAAAAATTAAGGAAAAAAAGAGGAAACAAATCGAAATATTTGTGAAATTATCCTATTTTCGTTGCTTTATAGAAATAGAGAGAAATAATAGAGAAAAAAAATTGAAATTTCGCTAAAATTACCCGTTTTAGTTTTTTTCTTCGATCATATCTCAATAGAATGAAGAAAATTAAAGCATAGTTGATGAAAACAAATTGTAATTTTGCCAAAATTATAGGTTTTCGTTGCTTTTTTGATCATATCTCGACTAAATGACGAAAATTAAGGCAAAATAGAGGAATAAAATTTAAATTTCGCTTAAATTATCCGTTCATGTTGCTACTTTCGATGATATCTCGTTTGAATATTGAAAATTGAGGCAAATAACAGTAATTAATTTAAATTTGATAAAAGCATGCGTTTTCGTTGCATTTTTCGATCACATCTCGTTAAAATGACGAAAATTAAGGCAAAATAGAGGAAAATATTAAAATTCGCTAAAATTATCCATTCATGTTTCTTTTTTCGATGATATCTCGATTAAATAATGAAAATTGAGGCAATTAAGAGTTAACAATTTGAAATTAACTAAAATTATCCGTCTTCGTTGCACTCTTCGATCATATCTCGATAACTTGACGAAAATTAAGGCAAAATAGAGGAAACAAATTGAAATATTTGTGAAATTATCCTTTTTTCATTACTTTTTGCGACCATATCTAGGCAAAATGACGAAAATTAAGGCAAAATAGAGATTAAAGATTGAAATTTCGCTAAAATCATCCGTTTTAGTTTCTTTTCATCGATCATAACTCAATAGAATGAAGAAAATTAAGGCATAGTTGATAAAAGAAATTGAAATTTTGCTAAAATTACCCGTTTTCGTTTCATCTTTCGATCATATCTCGAAAAACTGACGAAAATTAAGGAAAATAAGAGGAAAAAATTGAAATAATGGTGAAATTATCCTTTTTTCGTTGCTTTTTTCGATCACATCCAGGCAAAATAACGAAAAATAAGCCAAAGTAGAGAACAAAAATTGAAATTTAGTTAAAATTATCTGTTTTCGATCATATCTCGACAAAATGACGAAACTTAAGTCAAAATAGAGAGAAAAAATTGAAATATCGCTTAAATTATCCGTTCATGTTGTTTTTTCGATGATAATTCGATAAAATAATGATACTTGAGGAAAAATAGAGTAAAAAAATTAGAATTTCGCTACATTTATCTGTTTTCGATCCTTTTTTCAATCATATCTCGACAAAATTACGAAAATTTAGGCAAAATAGAGGAAACAAATTGAAATATTTGTGAAATTATCCTTTTTCGCTGAAATTTTCGGTCATATATAGGCAAAATTACAAAAATTAAGGCAAAATAGAGATAAAAACTTTACTTTGTTTTACTTTCACTCCATAAAATGCTTCTATCATTCTTTTTTTCCCAATTATATTATAATCCCAAATAGATCCATTTTATTTTACCTTACATAATAACCTAATCCCCCTAAATGAGCCAAGGGCTATTTCCTAACCATACTTATATCTAATCTTTTTATCTCTAAATAAACCTAGGTGCTCACCTTTGATAAATCCAGATTCTGTTTAAACAATCAGTTGCCAGATTTGCTCTTTCATCTTCGGTCCCACTCCAGACACACTCAGCAACTCTTCTGCTGCAGGATATTCTTATGGCTGATTGACTGCATTCTTTGCCTTCCTTGGAACTTCCTCTGACTGTTGCCCACACCATGTTCAGCCGCAACTAATGTGCATGGTTATCTAAAAATCCTGCATACTGAAAAGATACAAGTTTTGCCAGGCAAAAATAATCATAACACTGCTTATCTAATGCTGTTGATGGAGGCATCTGTCAATGGCTATGAAAAGCAGCCAAAACTATTTGGTCATTTATAAAATTATTTGCCTCCAGCATCAACAATACAATGGTTGAGCTAACATCAAGAGACATCATTTGCAACCTAGTTATTTTTATCCATAATTTTAAACACATACATACACAGGAAAATATAACCTTAAATTATCATACATAATGAAAAACTATCTTTTGTTCGTTCGTATTTCCAATAAGCTGAAAGCCCCATAAAAAGTCTTCTCATCTCTATGAAGGCTCGGGTTCGAACCCAGGACTCCATTATACGTTTTCATAAGGAATGCACGTAAAGTTCGTTTTTGTACCTTGCAGGGTTTATTACTTTTACAGAAAGAAATTGGAAATAATGGTCCTACGAAGTCAAGAACCAAACCAAGTAAAATTAAATAAAGAATCTTATTATTGTCTTAAAATCCCTGTATTGAATTGCAATTACAAGAACTATGAAAAAAAAAAAAACAAAAATTTTGCTGTAGTAAAGTTGCCCTGATGACCAAGGTGAATGTAGAATATATTCATTTTCCCGCAAGAATACTCGGGGATTTAAGTCCATGTCGAATTAATGGTAGGAACTAATGTCAGAATTTATGAAGAGGAGTCAATTTACTGAGATTTCAGCGAATATAAATTATGATATTTAAATAGCAGAAACAAAATTACGGTCATTTTGGAGTTTTTATTTATCAAACCGATTTACAAGAGTACATTTATACGTTCCTTTGTGGAGATCAAGATGATGAAGGAATATTACGTCAAGGAAGGAGAATATTTATGAGAGACAGAATGTTAACGCAAATTCGATTTTATAGCAAAGATTTTGAAGCAGTGCGTTTGTGTGATTCTCACTAACTGCGTAGTGTTCAATGGAATCAAATTCGGAATTTTTCGGAATTTCGCTAATAAAAAATTTAAATTTAAAATTCCATCCTGATTAGAATTTATCAAAAGAATAAGGGTATTGATAAGTTATATAATTAGTCAACTATATTTAAATGTTGCACTATTTAAAAAAACTGAAATAAGGACCCATCATAGATGATGGAGGAGTTTGCAAGTTATTTATAATAATCAAGGTTTTTTCAGCTAAAGGTGATGCACTGTGTGTGCACAGGTGCATTATGTCCATCTAAATTTTTACTCTCGGAGCAAGTTAACATGATTCTTCCAACACTCCCATTCTGGCAATATAACAAGCCCAGACAAATTGACTTAAGTTTACAGAGATTTGTATATTAGATAGATATTTTTACATAGTTTTACACAAATTATCATTTTAAACTACCTCCTGCTTCTATATATCACATTCTGGATGCTTGCACTATACTTGGCAACTTTTATCTTTTATTGACAAAATATGAGAACTTGATTCTGTTAATATTGAATTTAAGATTCAGTTGTACTTACTCTGAAAAGTACAGTACTTTTTCTTCTGGTTTTATTTTATTCTTCACTATTTTCATTGGGTAATTTATTATTTCATGCATCGACAGTGTCCAAGAAAATTAAAAACAATAACTTTAAAAGATTTCTTAATAATTTTGCCTTGATTGAAAATACTGTCTTTTTCTTAAGCATGGTATAAGTTCGGATATTGTTTTAGTCAAATCTTTCAATTAGAGAATAAATATTCCTAAGTAAGGAATGAAAAAGCTCACAAAATTGTTTCCAAAGGGAGCGGACCTTATGGTTGAAATTTAATATTTGATATTGAAAAGACAACCTAGCTATTGCAAAGTTTTATATGCTATGAAAAAAGCAAAAAAAGCTGGCATAGAATACAAAAGTGGATTTCGTTTTTCCAAACATTGACTCATTGCATAGTCACTGATGAATAATTTCCGTACATACAGACATTAATATTATTAGGCCAATATACGTAGTAAAGACCACAAATGAAATTTAAATCGATTTTAAATGATTTTATATCCAATGCCGTTTACTGCAAATATTCTAAAGCATTGAAATTTGTGCATAGAGAGTTATCCACAAAAATTAGAAAAGGTATGTTCAATCAAATTGAATGTTACCTGTATCAGGAATAACCAGGCATTTTATCTTCTTTCTTCAGCACTTCTTGGGTTGTCATTATCTTCTCCCTCATATCCACAGATGCCCCTAAAGAGACAATCGATGATCAGTAATACTTAATGCCACCTCAAGTACTTATCTATTAGTGACACTTTTCACATGGACTTCACGTCTCTTTTGGAAATACTCATTTGTACATGGACGATCAAGAGTTAAACTGATTATTAGAGGGTTGTTTGATATAACTTGGCTCATTTTTAGGAGAAATATCTGAAGTATTTTATATAAAAAACAGATTAAATAAATTTATAAGCTACCTATATTGGGGATAAGTGCATCTGTTGTCATCTTTTTCCAGCAGAGCAAGATGGTGTCATATCCAATGTTGGCGCAAGGGAAATCCTACTTTCACACTTATCCACCATTGGCCCTTGAGAGAAAATCTGATCAGTAAGAGATATCACTATCATCATTATAATAATAGTAATACTTTCAATATATTTTAGTTGTGTTTATAAATATCAAATCTGATTGAGTGCTAAATATATACATATTTGTAAGATAATAATCCAGAATAAAATTGATTGTAAAAGAGAGACGGTTAATGTAACTTTGCTTGACTTAAGCTTTGATATTCAAGGGAGAAGCTTCTAGTTAAGTCAGCCAACCTCCATTTTACTTAATCCTTTAAATGGGATTGATTTTCTAATGCTTTAAGGTACATATAATTGATAAACTGGTATATTAATCTATACCTGTTATCTTTTACGAGTAAAATGTAGCTTGCATACTGCAAGCAGATCCGCAATACTAATTTCATATCGGCATCATATCGGGACGGTCCTCAAAAGAAAAAAAAAAGGATTGAAATTTTTCTTAAAATTCGCTGACATTTCATCGTCTGGCATCGAACCCGGGTCTTACTGGTGAACTTACTATGCAGCACAATAGAAGATCACCATCTCTAACTATGTGTGAAAATTCAAGCAGAAATATTGGCTACAACTGCCTCAAAAGACGTTCTTCTTTTCACGAATGTATATGGCTCTCTGGATTCGAACCACCTACGATCATTGAAATCTAAAATATGTTTTTGAAATTTATCTGTTATTTCTATCTATGTACCGAATTTCAAGTTTTAATATTAAAGGGTAGGGGTTCAAAATAATTCTTAAAAATCGGATCAGTTACTGATTGTAGAGACACCTGGTGTCGAACCCAGGACATATAGGTAGCTGTGAATGCACAGTTTGATTTTAAAGGACTTGATCTTATTTTATGCAACGTTTGAAGTTGATATCATGCCGGGAAGTACCTAAAATTTGTTTCCGTTTTCTCCATAAGAAATACATTCAGGAATGTAAATGGCCCTCTGGGATCGAACCAATGACCATAAGAGACTCTGTAAAATTTGATTATGAAATATATTTATGATTTTTATCCATGTGCCAAGTTTCAAGTTTCCATGCCATCGGGAAGGGGTCCAAATAAAATCCTAAAAATCGACGCAATGCATTTTATATGGCCAATTTTTGCCTCGACCTAGCATCGAACCATGGACAATATTCGAGGATGTCTTTCTGATTTTCGTTGGGCATCTACTGCTCCTAGCGATCCCTTGAATTTCAACTCCCTACTTTTCCGGGAAGTGCCTCAAAACAATTTTCGAAAATTCCCACCATGTATTCTTACGGAGAAAATCGCGACTTTGGGGCCTTCTGGAATCGAACTCATGACACCGAGGTTTCTGCTTCTAAACAAAGTAAAACATTATATTAGCATACATTTCAGTACAAAGATGAAACTTTGCTCACATCATCAACAGTAGACTAACCTGTATCTTCTCAATTGATCCATCAGTGGCAATGGGGCAACCACTATTACATATGGCATGCAATTCATTCAACAAGGATGACTTCTCTTGTCAATCTGGACTCCTTGAAATAGCAAAATGCGTAAGAATTATACGAATACAGTTTTAAGATGAAATGAAGAAGAGAAGTGGAACTAAATCTAAAGGCATAAGGTACAGTGCTAGTATCTAAGCCATAATCTAAACATAACCCTTGGCTCTTCCTAATACCCATAATCTAATCCCATTCTTAATCCTATATAAACCCTCGGTTCTTCCCAAATCTCCATTATCTACTCATTCCCATCCACTCATACTGCATAAATAACAGGATATACATGCATACAGTTCAATATTATTAGGAGTTATATAAAATACAAATATAAAATAAGAAATAAAATATCTAAGATGAATAAGACATATAGATGCTCAATTCCTTCCTGCTAGAGGATGGAGTTGATCATCTACAATTCCAATTACAAGCATAAATAATGATATCGCATGAAAAATCATTACTCCTGAAAAAGAGGATTCATAGTGTTAAACAAAAATGATAATAAAGTAAACAAATCTCTGATGAGATAAAAACATGAAAATATTGTCCACTCATGATACATTTTGGAGTTATAGCCAAAATTTAGTAATTATGATTGTATAGTATGGTACAGCAATAATGAAATGTTTGAATTTTGTAACTACATATGTGAAAAAAATTAAATAAGTGAAAGCACATAATGCCACAAGCAGATTATTAAATTGAAGAAAATGGCTCTACTGAAAACTGATATATGCTTTAAAAATGTGCACACATACTAATAAGTTTGCTGTCAAGTAATTTTAAAGGATACAGATCCTGGGATATCTGCACCTAGAAATATATGAAAAAATATTTGTATTAAGGAATAATATGAGCAAGTAAGAACATAAGTTATTAACAGTATTCACCATTAATATTCACGTATAACCTACATATATATCAATAAAGTAAACTTGTTTTTTCCAGCTCTCCACTTGTTATACACACAAGATACATTTACTCAGTATCTTCATATCATCATAATGAGGAGCATGTAACGTTAAGATCAAATGTAACTTTTATTTCTTGACTCTAAATTATGAGGAAACCTAAAATATTCTTTGCATAGGGTAGAATTTAAGTTTAATAATAATTCTCAAATTGTAACATTCAAATAAATTCTGTAATACTGTCATCTATAATTAAGAGAGCAGAAGCAATGAAGTAAGAAAATCTTTCTTAATACAAATCTGAGGAAATCAATTAAATTATCAGTATTGTTGATAAATGAACCTGTCCAAATATTACAAAAAATAAAACCTGAACAGCAGTTGCATTTAATTAAATACATGTAATGTATTTTAAGTAAAATTTGATAAAAACTACTACCCTACAGGGAAGTTTATGAGCAGAATCTCAAAGAAATGTTTACATACAAACCTCTTGAATGCTGGATTAAATGGCTTTTCACATGCACTTTGCATAGAAGATCCAATCACTTGGTGGCTCCACTCCCATTCAAAAGACATAATAATTTTTGTCATTGATTAATATTTACAGTAGCATTTGTTTAAAACAGTTGTATTTATAAGAATAAAGTGATATAATAAAATTAATAATTTTACATAATAGAAATTATTAAACAAACTTTTCTTAAAATAACAACTATACTGTACGTGTGATCTATAATTTGAAAGAAACAAGCATTTCTTATTAAATAGCTTACAGATCAGTCAGCAAGAATTATGCAAAATTAGCCTTTCTTGTAAAGCAAATCAAAATTTACTTATGTTTAGCTATGATATCAAATATTGAATAGAAAATGAATTAGAAAATCATTAACATAGATAGAATATATATTATATAGAATTAAATATATAATATGAAATTAAGATAACTAATTGCATGAGTTATCTATGGTATTTAGTGCAACAATAACCAGCATGAATCTCCATGAGGGTCTCACTCCCTTTTCAATCAAATGCTCATAATCCTTTTCCTCAAGGCATCCATGTTTATCAATGTAGGAGACTGCCTTTCCATGACTAGTTGTTTTATCATATTCTTCTAGGGAACAAGATGAGCTAACACTAGCATAAAGAACTCCAAATCATTCTGCAACAGTGATGACAAAAAATCCTGATACCCTTAAAGATGTCAAAAATATCACAGAAAATTAAGTTCCCTCTAGTATTGTAAAGATTAAGACAACCGTGATTAAGATGGCCTGTCTTGCATTGAGACCCTTACTATCTTCACAGCTTCCTGCTACCATATTCTGATAACTGGAATAGTTTCATTTATCATTTGGTACAGGATAAAGGAAAATGTATTTATCGTTAACTTTTGTCAGTCTTGATCACGACTGGGATGAAATAAAATCTATCACTGGGTGAAAATATATCATGAGATTATTACTTCATTAGAAAGTAAATTAACTGAAGTATTTTAATCAAGATCAACTATCATGCTGGCAATTGAAGGATAGCCAATAAAATGAATCTAATGTCACTCAAGATTTGTCTGCATGTAAGAGATACAAGCCTTCACGTAGAGAAAAATCACCAGTCATTCCTATCTGTTTTGACTGCTTGAAAAACAAAGCAAGGAAATTTGAATTTTTTCATTGAATTACATTTTTCAAATAAGATTATGCTCTCACTTCTAAGAAGAGTGAGGCAATATGTTGGAACTTCATTTCCACTTTGAGCTAAACAAAAAACAGTATTCTACAAATTAACCCTTCCTTGAACTCAAAGTCTTACTTTAAACGTATAAGAATGCAAATACAAGCAAGCACGACAGAGGTTGACGTCTGTGCGAAGGTAATCTAACGAGGAGAGATTTTCCGGTGAAATCGCGATTGGGCCTCGAGCCCTGTGGGCCAAACTGATGGCACGATGTGTTGTTTCGTGTAACCACAGGGCGAGTCTAACATCGGGAAAGTGAAGCAAAAAAATTTTTTAAAACGCAACCCACAGAGCACTAGTGAGAACTTTTCGCCAGCTTTAACTACATGTATTTTTAGGGTTTTATTTTCCTCTCATACGGGACTCAGGAGCTTGTCTATCCTATGACATGGACGCAGATAGTTTAAATGAACGTTTTACTTAACGATCATGTTCGATTTTTTTCTCAAAGTGCTCTTGATTCTTTTCTCTTTCTTAAAATAAAACATGCCTGCAATGTAAACTTCTCGGATGCCGGTGTCGTCTGCTAGAGCGATACAAAAAACGAATCATCTGCCAACCTTCCGAAAACTGTATTAAAACCTCGTTGATTATTATAATGTTAATTTAATGTATATTATAATGCATTAATCCGACTTAGTTTTTAATCGATCAATACCAAGTATGGCATAAAAATTTCTTAATAATCATTAGCCGCAATGAGATAAAGCTACTCTATCATACATTATAATAGCTTATCAGGGTAATTAGAGATTTTCCGCTTGTGCAAATGGTTGTTCTAATTCATAATTGGGGCTCAATGCAGTAAAAGTTGTCAAAATGACGAATCTGTTCTTACAGCCAAATGCACTGCAATTGGTCATATTGAAGGCAGAAACAAGCCCCTGCTTATTTACCTATTAAACTTTTAGAAACACGAAAATAACTAAATTACTTCGTGTTGCACATTGCTCAAACTACATTTTGTGTTCCAAAACGTTCGAATCACTCAATCAAACCTTGATAACTCTGTATCAAAGCCGCAAAATCACGAAAAAACAATGTATTAGTATAGGGAGGTACGAAAAGTTCTCACCAGCATGGCGAAATGCGCAACTTACTGCTTTACCCCTGGCTTCACTTTTGGTCGCTAGAGGGAGATAGGTTATGTTACCCCTGTGGTGTAACTCGTATTTCGCGGCGTCGCATCGTTCTAAGTAAGTTACAGTCGCGGTAGTTTCAAATTGACTATTGTCCTACAGTAAAAAAAAATAGATTGTGATACATAGTCACGTTCTTTTGACCCAAAAATCTGTTAAATTCGTTATGCTGAAAATTAAAATACCATATTAATGCCAAATTGATCAAGTAAGTCTCACAACAGACATATTCATGCATAATATTATAGCTATGCTTGAGGTGGGGTGAGAAAGAATTACCTTCAATTTGTTGCACAAATATTTTAATCAATATTCCATAAAATAGAATTTGCATATAAAATATATAAATAAACATATATATAATAAAAATAATAAAGATTTTCTTTACATTGGTTAAAGTATTTCAATTTTTATTAGTATCAATTTCAAACATATTCCTTTTCTTTCTTGAGTTACATTTTACATTCCTATTAAGGTTCTTCAGTGTATTTTTTTTGTTTTTTAAGTACTCCTTATAGTTTGTGAAAGGAATTAAAGTAGTTACGCAAGATGGGCAAGATGTAGCAAGAAGAACTAAGTGTTTTAATGGATGGCAGTTGTCCATTTCTGCAGTCATTCAGTTGTAGTCAAGACTTAATTCTATGCACAATGTCAAAATTTTGCTAACAAGAAGGCTTAACCAAGATCCATTGGGAAATTTATTCGGTGACATCCGTAATCAAGGAGGAAATTGCCAACATCCAACACCCATACTCTTTCACTCTGCCTTCAAAAAACTCCTATTATCAAAATTGCAAAATATTTCAGATAATGGAAATTGTACGGCTGATCTTGACTCTTATTTCACAAATGTATGTGATTTTTCCCTTATAGCTTGCCAGAGGAAGGTTTCATTGGATGTCACCTCACTCTGCATAAAAACCCATGATTACCAGGATAAATTACTTTTAGAAAATGCAGAGGTTTATGTATCAGGATACATTATGAAGAAGTGCTTATAGAAACACCGGTGTGATACTTGTGAAAAATATGGAATGGAAAATTCTGTAATGGTTGATCCATCACAAATCAGGTGAGGTACATCAAAAATGTAAAATACCTCAGCATCATCAACAACAAAATAAGGCCTACTAGGTGTAACTCCCAGAATTTTAGTTAGTTGCTGAAAATTACTTCCCATTTACTTGGGAAAGAAAAGATTCGATCGAGAAACATTTGAAATCCACAAAACATGTTTCTCGGCCAACGAGAGCAAGAAATTACAGTCTTCGATCACCACTTGTTTTAACAGTGTAGAGATCAAGAAAAAAAACCACTGAGTATGGAAACGCATCATGTTAACATTTCTGAAGGCGAACATACCATTGGAAAAAATTGGAAATGAGCATGTACAACGATTCTTAGGAGAATTCATTGAAGGTAAATATCATTATAAAGCTATTTTGTCAATGCCATTATGATTCCCAGTATGTAAAATAATTTCCATTACCAGCTCTGTTGCAAAAAGTGTAAGTCATAATATTCTAGTATTTGCTTGGATTCCTTGTGATTTTAAATTGTTTACACTTGTTTTTTTAGGTCCTGGTGATATCCCTTGTACCAAAATTTTACAAGAAAAGTTTCTTCCATCCGTAAAACTAGAGAGAGAAGCTGCTTTAAAAATTAAACATAAGGACAAACTCTTAGCTCTGTTCTGTGATGAAACTACGGACTAAAGGGGTCAATGCATTTTTGCCATCTTATTTAAAATTATTGAAGGTGCTGGTAGAGTTGAAATAGTCATTAGAGATGTTCATACTCTGGAATCTGATTGTGGAAAAACATGATCAAGGTCCATATTAGAAACATTGAAAAAATATGACATTAAGTTTGATAATGTTGCGGCCTTGGTGTCAGACTGCTAGATATATGGTTAAATGCTTCCATATTTTGAAAAGCATTCTTTCCGATGATGTTCTTATCATTCAATGTTGGGTGCACAAGCTAAATTTAGTGATAAATGTGCTTGGAAAGCAATTGCCACAGCTACAAAATGCTATTTCTAAAATAAAATATGTATTTCTGAATATTCGCAAGAGGAAACATCTGTTCAGAAAATGTCTTGATGAACAATATCCTGGTAAAAGTGTTTCTCTTTTTCCACTACCAGTTTTAACTAGATGGTCATCATGGTTTGAGTCTGTGTTTTACACAGCTGATCATTTGCACGACATAGTGGAATTTATGAAAACAGAGGAAATGAGTTGTGTCAGCAATGATGGTATTGACTACATCATAAACGCAGGTGAAGAACTCCTACTAACTGTTCAAACAGAGACAAAATTTGTTGTGGAAGTTGGTAGAGACATAACGGATTTAATCAAAACATTAGGGGGATCATACTACCCTTGCAGCCACACACTTCATGGTAATCTTAGGAAAATTGAACATTCCTTACAAATAGCTGCAGGTGGTAATTTTGGTAAAAAATAAAAGATATGCTGGAGTCCTGTGGAAATGTTCTCATTACAGCCAAGGTAAATGCGGTATTAGTGAATACAGCATCACAAGCATACACAAAGCTGGTTCCATTAATATCAAGTGACCCAGCTAAAGACTTTTATAAAAGAGTGAATGTTTTTGATCCTTGTGAAATTGTGTTTGTTGATGTTACTAAGCAATTATGTTCAAAAGTAAAAAAACTGTTTTTGTTCTCAGAAATGGATGAGAATGTATTACTCCAAGGGTTCAAAGAATTACAGACTTTGGTTACAAAACAGCTAACAGAAGAAGGACAAGTGGATATTGTTGTAATTTTGGAAGGCCTTTCGGTGAAGCATCCTGAATTTGCAAAGGCTGCTCTCAAAACAGTATGGATGTGCTAATGCAGACTGTGAAAGATTTTTTTCATCCTATAGTGATGTTTTAACAGATAGACGTCATATTTTAAAACAAGAAAACTTGGAATTACTCTCTGAAATGTACTTTGAGAGGTAAACTGTCAGCTTTAACATAATAGTAATGATTTAAAATTTTTATTTCTAGGTTTATAAATTTTTGAAATCATTTACCAATTTATTTTATATGTATTTGCAAGGTTACTGTAACCATTTATGATATCTCTTTCACTACCATCACATGAAACTCAGGCAATACTAATATAAGTTCCAAGAGGACATGTACCAATGTACATCTATTTTCCATAACCACTTTTGGTTATTTATTGTAGGTTATTTGTAATTATTTTAAAATTAAACTTGTGGATGACACATTATACAATCATTGTTGCATAATAACTATATAATTTAACGATATTTAGCATTGAAATGACAAAAGGAGATGTTAGGATACCAAAAAGCATGATTTAAAAGCACCGATTGGAGAGCACCGCTTTTTGGATTTTAAATCACTGCTTTCTGTTTTTCAAACACCGAAAAATTCCAGTCTCTACTTATCAATTAGTAGAATTATTAAATTAAGTTTGAGTTAGCATTTTTGAAATTAAAAAGAAGAAAATATGGTAATTATGCATCAAAATCAACAACCAAGAAACAAATTACTCATCGCTGAAACACATAATAATCATCCCTGCTTTTAAAACATTCTTCAAAATTTACCCTTATATCTCTCTTCCTTCAAACTTAATTTATCTGAAGCATTGCTAATCCAATAATTTTGAAAGATTTTTTAAAATAGTTTCCTACTTTTAACTTGCTTTTATGGAATTTTCATCAATAAACATTTGATGATGAAGGACTGCTCATAGCTTAAAGTTTGAACTCAATACTTTCAAATAGTCTTATATCTTTTCATCCCATAAGAAGTATTGTCGACCATAAGACAAGCTTAAAATTACTGCTTGTAATTCTTAATGAAAATATAAATTGATTTTTAGGTCACGGGTACAGAAAGAAAATATTGTTTATATTTGGAAATATGATCAATGATTCTTATTGATTTATCGTTATATGAGTTTTCAATTCCATTTGATAATGAATGAATATGTTCAAACCATTTATTTATTCTTCAACCAATGTCCCTCTACTACAATAAATTACTTGATAAAATTATTCAGCAAGCTTAAGTCTTTGAATACTTGCCTACAATCGAATTAATATTATTTCTTTATGCTTCAGTAAAATGAAATATTTTAAATAGAACATGCTATAACTGAGCTCATACCCCAATATTTTACTTCAGTATACAGGAAAAATACTAAAATATATAATAATAGGATTTGGATAATGGAGTAGAGCATGATGGATTCAATTCTTGAGCTACAGAAAAATTAATCTCAGAAAATTTGCTAATTAATCATGCATTGGCCAAACATAACTTTTAATTCATAATTATTTTGTTTGAGGTATATTTAAACAGGGTGAAAGAACATTTTTAAGCTACATTTTGATACATGTATACCAGACAGAACAACAACCAAGCTGCAAACTAGTTCAAACTTTAAGACTAATTAAAAGATTTCAGGAACCAATCTTAGTGGGATAGAAAAAAGTTATGAAATTGTAAAAACAAAATATACTACACAAAGAGAGCATGTAATAAGTCATAAACATCCTATGCCAAAAGTAATATTATACATTCTATATATGGGATGCAAAAAAATACTCAAAACATTCAATATCACCTGATAAGATAGCCGAACTAATCTTCCAGATTTAGGTCAGTTTCTTTGAATGATTTTAAATGAAGTTTGCAAAACTATATCTGCATTCCCAAATATTTGAATATATTTTAGCTAAAAAGATATGAGAATAATGGTTGTTTAGGATTGTTTTAACCATCGTATAAAAATATTAAGTACACACAATAATACTATATGTGCACAAATCTACAGAACTAGTCTGGTTATTCTGGTTAAAACTTTCATAACAAAGTAATTATTTAATTTTATTGATGAAATTATAGTAATTGGTGAAGTCTATGATGTCAATGTTCATAAATTCCAACTTCTAATTTCCAGGAAAAAATATGTAATGGCAAAAACCAAAATAACAAAGCTTAAAAATTTTAGCCTTTGTTTAAGAAATCCAGGTTATCTTTATAACTTTCCAAAAAACTATTTCTTTGGAGAAAACATGGAAATGGAGAAATTGTTACAAAAATGAAGAGAATTAAGGGTAAGGACACCCAAGACAAAGGTTTTTATAACATCAAAACTAAACATGAAAATGCATTGAATTACTTATAATGCATGGACTATTTTTGGAAAACAGAAAGTAAAAATAATTTATAAGGCAAGAAATACCTTCAAGATTTAGTAATAAGTGAATCTCCTCATAGAGTAAATGTCAGTCTCCGTAGGCAATGCTTGATTAAAAGTTAAAAATGTGATTGCTAGAGATCTTTCTGCATTTATTCAAAATATGCATAAACTGATTAATGTGATCAAAATATCACTCCGAAATGTAGTGGTAAATACTTTCATCTACAGTGATACTATGCAGATCATTTTCCAGATAGATATGATAAAGGGAAATTTGCCTCGTCTCAGCTACAATCTCCCTCTGCCATTAAAACTCTATTGATAAAGAAAATATATAACTAACAGCAAATAACTAATGAAGGATCAAAATTTCACTCAGAAGAATATTATACATTAAAATATTTTCCTCAACTTCTTCTGTTGGATGGTTCAGGAACTCCTCCTAATTGATATCCAGCCACTTTTTATCCCGGTACTATGATTCCATCTTCATTCTCCTCCCTTAGGAACTCACACTTCGATTCCCCTGCTATTTGAGGAAGGGTCATCTCATTTCTTATGACTATCGAATTTCAACCATATTCTCAATTCCCATTAATTTCTACGAAGATTCAAACATTAGAAATGCTAAATGTTTCATGAAGAGACCTTTTAGGGGAGATGAAAGAACTGCAAAATTTGATACTCTTTGATATTTTAGCAAACAAATTCATTTCTTTATTTAATTTACCTTGAAGTTATTAATGTCTAATTTGAAAGGTTTGGTAGACAGTAATTGAATAAACTATGAGAATATCTATAATGTTCAGTAAAATTTAATGAGAATTGAAGTTCTAGTTTACAGAGAAACTTAATTTTAGTTAGTGGAGAAAATATTCACAGATTATATTGAACAGTAGGAAAAAATCCAATGGGAAAATTTCGAAGAATATATAATTTTCTGCATAGATTAAATTCCAAAGATTTGTTTGTAAAGTAAAAAAATTAATCAAAACCATAAATATATCACAGATATTATATCATAGATGTATTTATCAGTGAATGAATGCCTTGTTTTTGTTAAGGGAAAAATTTACAACGAATAAATTCCAATGAAATAGTTAGCTTCGTCACTTAAATGTGAGGATAACATGAATGGAAAACGCCCAAATATCTCCATGTCAAGCTTATACCCCCCCATTTCGAACCGTATGTTATTCAAGTTAGTGCATTTATTATCAATAAAGATTGGTTATAAATAGTGATGGGTCGATTCCAAAATTTTAGCGATTCCGATTCTACCAAAACCGATTCCGTCGACTCTGATGCCATAAGCTCCAAGAAAAATATCAATTAATTCCAGGCAATAAGACAACCAAGTAAAAAATTATCACTCTGTGTAAGAATCAGTTAACGAAACATCACTCATATCACACTATGTAATTAAATGGTGAAATTTCAAGTGTCCCATCTTTCGGTGATGAAACCTTTACTAAGGATCTATGTTGTTTATTAAAATGTTTTGATAAATTCGAGGTATATTTTGAAGTTCCACCACGGAAAATTCTTGCGTGGCAGTGGACACACACGGCAATTTGTTCATATATAGGATCAATATGAAAATGATTCCACACTATCGACATTACAACGCTCAGTAGAAGTCGAGGTAAATTTCTAGATTCACACAGTTTGCGTTTTTTTTAACCCACTAGATTTAGCCCGTTTTCGATGATATTTTAAGGGATAATACTTCAAACATTGCGGCTTATAATACAAATTATAGTGAGGGTAAATTTCTAGGTTCACACGGTTTGCGTTTTAACTGTGTGAAACTAGAAATTTACCGAAGTCGACGACAACGTTGTGCACCTAGAAAACGTATGTATCATTAACGTCACTACGGGACTACGGCATGGAAGAAACGGTCATTACGCTGATTCGAATGTGTTTTGTTTTTACGATTACATGGTGCGAAAATTCAAATGACTGTTGGAAGCACGGTCGTATATAAATTTATGGTTTGAAGTAGTACTGGAATCGGAATCAATTTTTCACCTTGGTAAATACTCATTTTCGATTCCGATTCTTGGCATAGAATCGAATCGACCCATCACTAGTTTGTGGAAGAATTCAATTGGTTAGGGAATGTGTTCATCTGTGTTCATGTTGAGATAACATCAGCGGAAAACGTATGACTGACTGAATTCACACCAACACTCTTGCTGTAATCTCCATACATTTGCTCGGTTTGGCTGAATATTCTATCATAGATGTATATATTAGTGAATGAATGCCTTGTTCTCGTTAAGGGAAACATTTACAATGAATAAATTGGAAAGAAACCGTTAGCTGCATCTCTTCAGTCAAAGGATAACATGAATAGCGAAGCAACTATTCCCAACATCAGTGAACGGAATGGCAATTCTACCCCTGCCAGTAATGGAATTTCCTGTCCTAAATCGCCATGATCGCAGCCCTCAATACCTTAAATCGAATTCGGTAAACATCTTAAAATTTGCATTTACATCATTAAACATTTGCAAACTATTTCTCAAAGGTATACATAGATGTCATACCCAATGATTTACCTGAGGTTAGTCAATATCATAGTGTAAACTTTTCCTCAATTACACTCTGCGGCAAAAATTCTCAGAAAATTAAAGTCTGATGATACTTATAAATCTCCTGATCCAGATAATCTATCATCTCTTCTCCTAAAAGAATATGCTGACTCCTTAGTGTCCCTATTTATTATTTTCAACTAGTCACTCACTAGTGTGGTCTTCCCTGAAGCACTGAAATCTTCCTTTGCCATTCCAATATACAAAAATGGTAACAAGCATGATGTAAAAAAATATAGACATTGTAGATAAATTATTTATTTGTTGCTCAGTTTCATGAAAAGGAGGTTTATGGTATCAAAAGCTTTGCTAAGGTCGAAGAAGGTCCACAGGACAAATTCATTATTATTAAAAGAAGAGATAATCTGCTGAGTAAGTTGGTAAGTAGCAGTGATGATCAGTTATTTCTAAATCCATCTTGAGATTGGTGAAAATGATTTAAATATTTCATCAGACGAGGGTATAAGAGTTTTTCCAGGATTTGAAGAAAGCTGGTAGAGTTGAGATGGGCCGATAGTTACAAGAATCTGTGTATGATCCTTTTTTATGGACTGGAGTAACATGAGTAAGTTTTAGGATATGGGAAGTGGCCTTCATGGATGGAAGAGTTAAAAATGCTAGATATTGGGAAAGCAAACAAAGATGCAGCCTGCTTGATGATGGCCATAGGTATCTCATCAAAACCTTACAACCAACTTTTTTTGAAAGAAAGAATAACCTTTAAGATTTCATTAGGGACTTATAGGAGTAAAAATATTGATTGGGAAAGCTGTAAGTTTGGCCTAGGAGATGAAAGGCAGAAGTGATGATTAAAATTGTTATCAATGTCTAAGGGATTGGAGACAAGGAGTAAGTTGACACTATGAGGAAACTGCAAAACAGTTTTGGCCTTGGAGAGATTTTTGATGATTATTAGATTGGAGTAAATTGCAACTCCACCGCCTCTATTGGCAGATCTACAAAAATAAGATATCAATTTATGGACACTAATTGCACATCGAGCTAACTCACAGTTCTTTAGCCAATGTTTGGCAAGAATTAATATGTTTGTTTGCAGGTCAGATAGGAGTACCTCCAGATAATCAGTTTTATTCCTAAGTGACTTTGTAAACAAGATAATAATAATAATGGTTTATTTACAGGCAGGAGCTGCCCTTTCTTGAGGTAAAAAATACATTTGTAAGATGTAACAATATGACACAACAATTGCATATCAAAGTACAAAAATTATTTAGAAATCCGCTACATAAAAATACATTTATCTACAAAAGAAAGTACAAATTTCAGTGTAATTACCTTAATAAGAATTGGTCACATGCCAAAATACAAAATATTAACAGTTACAAAGATTAAAAATTATTTATGTACAGTAGGTATTATTAGTCAGTTATCTTGTTGCAATCTCAGTTTTGCTCTGACCCCTTTTTTAAAAGAATTTATGGATATGTTAAATAGATCCATGTTATTGCAGGTGCTGTTACAGGAGCGCATGATTCGGTAAATAATATAGATAATTTTTGGAGAGGTAGGGAACTTCAAATAGGTTAGAATTGCAAGTGGGTATAAGGGGAATTTTGAAAATTATTAGTGATAAAATGTCACAACAGGATAATAAACTATTTAAGACTTTATACATATAAAGTATACCAATAAACTCTCTATAGAGTATATTGGTATATATAGAGTATAAGCACATATATGTACTTGAAGGGAAAGCAGGTTAAGTACATTTAGTAATTTTTCATAGATCCCCATTTCTCTTTCATTGTTAAATTTATATGACATCATCCTAAGAAATTTATTTTGCACTCTTTCAAGGGAATGGATATATTTTTAGTAGAAAGGGTTCCAGATAACTGAACGGTATTCAAGTTGGAACCTTACAAGGGAAGTATACAGTAATTTGTAGCAAGTAATGTTATTTAATCCTTAGAAACTCTCCCGATGAAGCCCAGCACCTTAGAAGCATTGGTGGTAATGAAATGTACATGTAAGTCAAACATTAGCTAGGAGTCGAACACCACTCCCAAGTCAGTTATATGACTTACGCTGTTTAAACTCTTTTCAGAGAGAATATATTCTGAATATATGGGAGCTTTTGATTTATAATATGTATAATGACATAACACTTTTGGATGTTTAGCTCCATAAATTTCTTATGGCACCAATTATTCACCTTTTTGAGCAAGTTTTGTAAGAGTTGAACATCATAGACAGAATTGATATGATTATATATCTTTAAGTCATCAGCATTCATAAGAAATCTGACAGTATTTTGCGGTATATCTGTATCATTTAATGAGGTGTATCGAGGTATGGAAGTCATGGTTCAGGTGCCCAAGGAAGGATAGGACACAGCATTACTCGCCAGGGCATGAAGGTGAATTTCATGATTGTCTCCATGTATTTTCCTTATTATATTAAATATTTACTATTTTTACACCACGCACAGGTGTTTTGATCAATGCATGTGCTGTGCTGCACAATATGGCACTGCATTATCGAGTGCCTCAACCTGAAGTTGCTGTGGAAGGCCTGAACGATGAGGAGGAGGAAGACCTTCCCGTGGATGGAGTCGCAACAAGGCGAAGAATAGTGGCAAAGCATTTTACATAGTAAGAAATTCATATTACTGAATTCTGTTACTACTGCTGAAAACTTGTAAGAATAAAGTTATACATAGCTTTTTCCCCAAACAGGAAAAACTGGAGTGATATGGTTCTCATATACCTATTGGGGATCTCTTACCATTACAAAAAGAGGAATGCATATATCCCGCTGTATACGTCCTGGGTAATTTGGAGATTGCAGCATATAACATGTCTTGCTTTTCCTTGTCAATAAAGATGGCTTTGTAAAGAATGAAATCCTCTGTGCTATTCCCTTTCTCAGGAAATATCCTCATGTGCTCTATATTTCAGCTGGCTCCTTCTACTTGATAACTGCCACGAAAACCAAGCATTGCACGGCTGTACACCATAAGTTGTTAATGATTACGTTAAGTATCCTCAAAGTTTCTTAATTTATCTTTTACGGAAATTATAAGGGTATTAAATATATTTAAAATAATTTATTTATGGGCAACGCCCTAGTGCATGTAAAAATACAAAATAATAATAAATCAATAAACACAAATAAATCATAGATAAAATAAATAAATCATAAATTCTTAGGTAAAGTAAATAAATAAAAAAGTTAAAAAATATCATTTTTTGGCAATTTTTGTCATTGCCTCTGCCGCCTTCACCACTGAGGACACTAAAATGGCTAGCTGTTCCGAATCCCCTCTCCTTAGCTCAAACTCCCTCTCGCGGAGCTCTCTATCTTTCCTCCTCTCCTCCTGTTCAGCTTCCACCCTCCTCTTCTCGAACATAAACTTCTTCTCCTCCAACATAATCCTCCTCTCCTCTATGTTGACAATTCTTTCCATCACCAACTTTGTATCACCTTTCCTTTTCCTAGGAGCTGATGGTCCCTACAGAGGATAATTCGTGAGAAATTCAATAATTAGCATGCAGCTACAGCTAAGAACTTAATGAGTTGTATAATGTAAGGAAAAGGATAGGAACTGGTTCTGATAGTGTAAATGCACATTAATCATATAAAATAGAACATCATGTTAAAATCTTTATGGTATGAATGCTCTCTGTTATTTCAGAGTCAGGCAACACTAACCGGTGATTCCTGCATGGCGGTCCTCTCCTCTCCCGCCTCAGCCTCTACAGTGGCCTCCACCACTTCCTCGTCAGCAACAAACTCCTTGAGTACACAAAAGTTTAAATTTGGAATAATTAATTTCCACAACAAATTCTTAAGTGATGCACAAAATAAATCAAAAGCACGCCCCAGAATTAATGTCAATTACAATTTTGAGTGGTAGGCCACCCTCCGAGGTATTGCCCTCCACCAATGGCCCCATGAAGGCTAGCAGCCTCTCCTCCAGCTCGCTTATCACTATTGCTCCAGGAGGTACACCTCCAGTCCCCTCCATATGTTGCCTCCTCCTCAGGCCTTTCTTCTTGGTGTTTGCCTTCCAGTCAGTCCATGTCTTAATTCAGGAATAGGAATATGTATTTTTTATTCATTCATTGGGATATTCCCATATTGATACAATGTTAAGTAAAGGGTATCACAGTACCAAATCACATAAAATATTAAAAATAACAGGATATGAATTATAGGTTCACAAATCAAAAAACATAGAAGGTGTAAATTATGAAAATACTATTTATTATAAATTACTACAAGTGAAGAAACTTGCAACAATAAAGTATAACAAATTAAATATGCTGGAAAAAATAAACACAACGTAGATTATAAATTAAATATGCTTGAACATATTCAAGGTAAATATTGTAGATTTGAATGACACATGTTAAAATACAGTAGATAGGTGACATGTGAAAACAATTTAGCAAGATAAGTGAGAAACATGACAAATTTAATTTAATACATCAAGTAAACACAGAGTCACATAAATTTTACTGCTAACTACATGAATTGCTGATGTTTTTAATTTCACTCAAGCAGCAATGAAATATGTAAACATTTTTGGATGTGTATTTCCTAATTGACATAGCTACTCATGGGTGTATTGTAAGTATAATTACAATATAAATTAGCTAGACAACCAATCAAGAAAATTGCCTATGAGTATTAAAAATTATCTGAACACCTCATCGTCAGTGAGAAAAGGTACAAATATTACTTT
Organism: Sympetrum striolatum; assembly: GCA_947579665.1. NCBI lineage: Eukaryota > Metazoa > Arthropoda > Insecta > Odonata > Libellulidae > Sympetrum > Sympetrum striolatum. Next base: position 63,645,816 of record OX388351.1, on the reverse strand, counting down.
TAGCCATCTCAAGGCTGGCTTGGATGGTCCACTTCCTTTGCCGTTGAGTTGCTCCGCCAGCTGCTCCCACAACTTCATGGAAGTGGATCTAGCATTAGGACCAGTTAGCCTTCCATTCGCAAAGTCCGGATGATCCTCCATGAACTGAAGAAGAAGCTCTAATTGCCCAGAGGTAGCTCTTGTGCTGTGAATATTAAGTTTTAATAATTGGTTATGTACAACAATGTCTTCCAATGCCTATTGGTACCGGAGGCCTGATATAACAGATGCATTAAATAAGCATTACATATACAAAAAACAATATCCGTCCCTCATCTCAAAAACCTTTTTTTATCATAGAGTTGCAATCCGATACATTCATTTTCCCGCAAGAATACACGGGGATATTAAGCACATACCGTATTAATGGTAGGAACTTATGTCGGAATTTATGAAGAGGAGGCAATTTACTGTGATTACATCGAATGTAAACTAGGATATTTAAATAGCAGGAACTAAATTATGGCCATATTGGAGTTTTTCTTTATCAAACACGATTTAAAAAAGTACATTTATACGTTCGTTTGTGGTGATCAAGATGACGAAGCAATATTATGTTGAGGAAGGGGAAGATTTTTGAGAGACAGAATTTTAATGCCAACTTGATTTTATAGAAGAGATTTTAAAGCAGTCCGTTTAGGTGATTCTCACGAACTGCAACATGGAACCGAATTCGTAATTTTTCGGAATTACGCTAATAATCTTAGTCATTATTAATGCAATGTTCTACGATGTTTCAATTTCACAGGAAATATTGAAAAGATACTCAAAGTTTATCAAAGTTATCATCGTAGCAAAAATTTTTTTAAACTTTAAACAACAGTCTGTACATCTACAACAACTTGTCTTTTGTAAATTAAACATCGGGAAATCATACGATAACTTTGACGAGTTACTGAACCAGTTGTTTTGCCTTGAATAATTTCGTTGTGTCTCGACAAAGTATTTTCCTAATTTAAGGTGTCTATTATAACAAAAAGTACAAGTAAAACAAAATAATGCCCATTTCATCAGATTACGATAGCAATAACAGTAACATTATCGCGTAATGTCATTCGCATATGCTTTCAAGTAAGGCAATGTCTATAAATACATACAAAAGTAGAACATAGCATAGATAATACATAAAATACATGGAAATAAAATCTAGATGATCAGGCGTTACTTTGAGGAAAGCCATATGGTAAATATCTGTTATACGTGGTTTACGGAAAAAATATTTTTCTGCCACTAAAAAATGTCTGATTTCCAGGAAATTTACACAGTAGATAGAGGCATCCTTGCGCATTAAAATTATATATTTTTTGTTGTGAAAAAACGATAAATGTGGCAATGGCAGTGTTTTATGTGCGACAACTACCGAAATCCATGACCGCCATATTGGATTTTTCAGTAGTTTTAGCTTTCCGTCACCAGATGCCGAAGCGATCGAGGAGTTTCATATCTTTGGAATGTCAAAGTATGTTATAGTGGAAATAGTGTATATTTCCCGATACCCTGCAATCTTACGGGTTCATGGAGCGAAACGGGTGCTAGGGTGGTATGTTCGGAATGAATTGCCATTTTTCTGGGTAAAATTCTAGTTTCACACAGTTTGGGATAAAATCTATATCTCCTTTACTACTGAAATTACAGATATAATTCTTATGTATCCAAAAACAGCTGTGTTTGTCGCAAAGGTTGCTTTGTGTTAAGAAAAAGATAGTCACCCTCAAGTTCGGTTCGCAAGCTCAATTGGTTTCCAAAGTCTTTTTAAAGAAAAACAGTGTTTTTGTCGCAAATTTTGCTTTGTGTTAAGAAAAATATAGTCACCCTCACGTTCGGATCGCAAGCTCAATTGGCTTCCAAAGTCTTTTTAAGGAACCGCAGCAGCTCCAAACTAATTACTTATGCGATTTATTCTCAAAGGTTGAACTCGTTCTAACTTCAAATCCTATCTTCTGCAAAGACTAGCGATATCTAAGCACAGAACGGTACGTAAGAAGAGAAATTCGTTTAGTGCAGCACTAGCGGCAGTTCTCGGAAGCTCGTAAAAAGCCGAAATATCGGCATCAAAAGTAGTGAAAAAGGTAATTTTCGCAGCTTTATATCTAAAGAATAAACGCAGTGACACAATAGTGTTTTATCATTATATAATGCGCAATCTTTACTCTATCTATAAAAGCAATAATTATAATTTTAGTGTCCCACATAAAGGAGATATGAATATTTTCCTTAAACCAGGTACAACAGATATTTACCAGCCATTTTAGATAATTAATAGAAACAGTGTAATTTTCCAAACTTATACTTAGAGGACGACCGCTTCCGGAGTAGCATCATCACCAGATGATGCTACTTCGGTAGCGAAACCGGTCGTCCTCTAAATAAAAGTGTGGAAAATGACACTGTTTCTATTCATAATCTACATGGAAATAGTGTGATTTCTCAATTAAAGCATATTATGACACTTATTCTACACTTACGACACTTACGTCATTGTAGAGCCGGCTGATGTAATAATACAAAGGTTTGCAAATCCTCAATGAACGCCCATTGCCTTTCTTGTATACATTCGAAATTGGAATTGCGCATCCACGAACTACGACGATAAGTAAAATTTGGCAACGTCCCTCTCGACCGACTGCTCTCGAGTCGATCGATAGTGACAATCGAAGGGTTGCCACATCCAGATCCGAAAAAACCGCCTCCAGGTCGCGCTGAGATAGCCCAAATCCGCCCAATGTTCACTTTCAAACGGCATATGGGAAATTCATATAAATATAGGGTTACCAGATGCTCCGAGTCGAAAAAGCGGACATTCCACGACCACCCCCCACCCATTACTAATCGAAAAATGAAAAAAAAAATAATTCAATTGTAAAATTTAAACAAATGAAAAATTTATCAAAAAAGTGTTACTTACTCGTTGTCTCGAACCACGGTAGTTTTTTTTTCTAGTGTCTACCAACTGTCAGGCAAAAAATATTCTGAAGTACTTGGTGAAAGATTGCGTATGATGGAAATATGTATAAAAATAGTTGATTGAGAGAAAAAAGCGGACATTTCAGTGAAAAGGCGGACACGGGACAGAAAAAGCGGACGTCTGGTAACCCTATATAAATATATACCAATAAATAAAGACTTTGCAAAATACCCTGTAGTATTTTGCAAAGTTTTCAATAAAATCAGGGTAATTTCATCCAGAAAGTTTCTCCTGTTTTCTTTGTTTGAAATATATACCAAAATAAACATCTAAAGACCTTAATTTCGCAAGTGAATGCATGAAGCATAACAATTTTGGTACATTAAGAATATGAAGAATTAAATAATTTTTAAAAATTATTAATTGAAACAATTTTCTTTTATTAACCATGAGTCATTAGGATATAAACACTTATTGCACATTCAACTGACATATATTCTTAACCTAATAATTACAAAATGTAAATGAACAATAAAACTTTTTACAGGACAGTTTCCGATGTATTCTTTTCATGGATCAGTTCTTTCCTCGTCAAACATTATTAATGCTTCAAAGAGATCGTCTCCGTTCTCTTCACTTCGGCTCGTGCTAGCCGCCTTAGAGGGTTCCGAGGGATCTTTCAAGCTCTCGTACATTTGAGATGAATAGCGAAATAGCATCTCCTCGGAGGGAGTAAAGTGATCGCAGCAAACGTTAATGACCTAATTAAAATTTGAAAGTGCTTTAGGAATTACTATATTTTGGGCTTGGAAAATTATAAAATGGCAACATAATTTCTCAACTTATTTTCAGTAGAATGCTGGTATTATACTTAATTTTAGATGAATACGGATTCACAAAATTGATTCCAGCAAAATAGTCTTCATTCTGTTCCTCGGCTTTGTCTTTACAGCGTTCATTAAGCTGAAGACTCTTTCTAAGACGGCGTTGCTTATCGGTAGGGTGAGCGCTTTCATGGCAAAATCAGCAAGATCCTTCTACGTCTGTTCTTTCGCTGCATTTCTGAGGTTACGAACACATATCCAAAACCTCACCAGGGCCGTGCGCAGGATTTGCTCGTGGGAGGGGTTTTTCTCATTAAAAAAAGTAACTATATCAATACAACAATCAATAATGAACGTACACAATGTATGAAATATTATATTCTAAATTATAGGAATTCAGTTTCACAGATTTCTGGAATATTTTTCATCATTCCGAATAGATACCTTAGGCCCTTTCGTTCATGAAACTCGATTTCTGATTAGCGCGAAAGTGTGACTCACCGAGACGAAAGAAGGAGTCCTGTTAACAGAAAGTTAAGACGACGGAGAGACGTTAACATGAAAGTTGAAAGAGGCAATAAATTTTGGAAGAAAAAGTTCACTAAATGAAATATTAAATAAAATAATTTCATTTTATCCTATCTTCAATTCCTCATTCGTGGAACTTTTTGTATGAAGGATCCTCATGGGGGGGTTCGAACCCCCAAAACCCCCCCCTTGCGCACGGGCCTGAACCTCACAACGTCGATTTCTGATGGATCGACAGCTTCAGGACAAACCTCATGCAGAGACAGTGTGCCCAGTGCCAGGGGCGGATCCAGGCACTAGGCATCGAGGCACTTGCATAGGGGCCTCCACCACTTGAGAATTTTTTCACCACAAAGTTATTTTACGGAAAACCAAAGCGAGTGCGAAATGTATGTGATGTTCCTGACATTATTGAGTAGTTTTCTGGAGTAGAGATGAAAAATACTACTTATTCAATTTTAGGAAATTAGGAGTTCTAAAAGAATTTAATATAATGTGATCATAAGTGAAAAGAGAACTGAAGTTATGTAACAGCAAGTATCAAATGTATATACTGAATTTGTATGTAATTCCATGACCATTTATAATAAATAGGAAATGTTGGATTTCTCCGCATTTAAGTGGGCCTCCACCAGTTATTTGCCTGTGGGCCCTCGCACCCCTTGATCCGCCCCTGCCCAGTGCTATCCTAAGAAAGCTGCTGATGTTATAGTCTAATTAAGAAAGATATTCAAATAAGCATGGGTGAGCCAATGTGGTGATCTATTGAGACGTTTTATATCGCTTGCCAAATAAGCGTAACTATTTTTTCCTTCTCACGCTTGGCAACCTCTTGGAAGAAAGAACTCTCAAAGACTCGTATATCTACAACACTAAAAAATTTCAGCATAGAAAAAAATAAGTTTTAAATAAATATTGGACTCGTCCTAACTAGAAATCCAAACAACACCGATGACAAGTTTCCAATAGTTCACTTATGTAAACTACACTCTTGGAAAGTTTAATAAGTTGGCCTCATAAGCATTAAACTCCTCCAGTTTTCAATGCATTTATTTTATGAAAGATTTGACATATTTGTAGTAAGAAGCGGGCATGAATAAACTAACCCCTGTAAGTTAGATATTTTTCGGTTTCTGGGTTGGCTTGGACCCCTCTCCCCAATTCCAAATCCACTGCCACTGAATAGAGACCTACGGAACCAAAGGGACACTTAGCGAGTTTCGTGCATGGGAGCGACTCTCCATAAGGTTGGGGGTGGGGCGGATTTTTTTTTGCCGAAGTTTAACAGATGGCCTGTATATTGTACTAGGCGAATATACTACTATATATTATATATTGTATTTGGCATATTGTAACTACTCTAATACAATTTAAACCGTTTAAATAAACACTTCCTAGTTTCTTTGTAAAATGGATTTAAAAATCAGCGTCAATTTATAATTTCAATTAATTGGAAAACATCAGCCAAGTTTGATACCGATACCGTGGTGTAATGGATAGCATCTCCGACGATGAAGCAGAAGTTTGCAGGTTCGGTACCTGCTTCGATTTTTTTCGCATCTTTTTTTTGGTCGCAAAATTACTGGACGCATTTCTATCCCAAATGCGCCGATAACTTCCGATAAAAATGATCAGCTCCCTCCGCATCGGAAATTTTGGCTCTAACGGAATCGCGCCAGTCAGCAACATAAATTTTACATATACGAAGTAATTTCCCAGCTTAAATACGTTTATGTCCTGAATTATTAACAAATAATATTTAAATTGACGACATTTATCAATAAGGAATAATTTATTGAAAATATCATTTCAATTGCTTAGACAGCCTTGAGTAATAAATTATCTGTGTATGTTATGTCAGTTACGGTACTCAAATTACACTCTCTCGGCACTTTCTGATTCGGAATCTCCCATTTTACTAAAGAATGATATGAGAGTTGGCTGGCTTCAGTTTTTTTCGTTAAATTCTTCCTCAGTTCTTTGTAAGGTTGCAGCAACTCCTCCAATCCTCTTTTGAAAATCAAACTAACGGTCCATTTTTGTGTCCACGTCAATCACAAAATCTAACAAATTTGAGGCCATATCAATGATTTTGTTGACATTGGCCAAAGTAATTTCTGATGAAGGTTGCTCTTCTTCGTACTATTCCTCATCTTCGTCCTGCTTGTCGATGAGCTGCTCTTCACTCAACTCTTCATTACTTGAATTTAAAAGTTCTTCGACATCTTTTAGCTGTAGGTCTTCTAGCCCTTCCCCTTTCAGTTGCCTTCTATGTGAAACAATAAGATTTAGTTCATCGACAAGTTTAGGAAATTCTTTAAAATCAATGACTGCCTCCGACCAGAGTTTCCGCCAACATGAATTCAGTGTCGATGGTTTAATCTCATCTATTGATTCTTTAATTAAATTTATACTGTCGGCAATATTGAATTTTTTCCAAGAATCAGTTACAGAGAGAGAGTTGCTTTTCTCTATAATTTCTAACAAGAAAGAGAAGGTACGCCGAATATAATAACTCTTGAAGGTAGAAATGATACCCTGATCTAGAGGCTAGAGGAGTGATGTGGTGTTAGGTGGGAACAAAACAATTGTTGAACCAGTCCATGAAGATATTTCGACTCACCAAGACTTTCGGTTGGACCGCCAAAACACTGCAAGATTATTTTTAATTTTTCCAGACAGAGCTCGCGGGTTCTGCGAGACGTAGGCTTACTTTGGAATAGGCTGCTGCATTGGAACATAAAAGAAGCGTGACGCGGTCTTTGCTAAACTTAAATCCCGGAGCAGTTTTCTCAAACTTGAAGATAATAGTCCGGGAGGCATTCTATACCAGAAGAGTCCGGTTTCATCGGCATTAAACACTTGCTCTTTTGTGTAACTCTTCTCTTTAATTAGCTTCAGGACATCATTATATTCAGTCATTTTCAAAAGTTAAGAGACAGCAATTACTGTAAAACAGATTTCCTGGAAATTACAGCCTCTTTTTTTTTTAAGGATGCAGAGTTGTATATAACAGCCATTTCTTAACTTTTACATTTGTGATCTGAATTGTCCTTACTGAAAAACTATATGCAGGGATTCAAAAGTGCTATTTTCCGTTTTTTCTAATGTTTATTTGAGGATCTTTTTGAAATGGGCTTTGTAATATTTTTAAATTCTTTGCGTAACAACAGCAATTGAGAACATGTTAGAAGATTTCTGAATTACAGCATTCTAATCTTCATATAAATTAAATTTAGAGAGTTTACTCTATCCCAAGGTGAAATAAGATTGACCTTTTGGGAAATATATATATTTCTACATCTTTAAGTATTTTTTGGGATTTGGGACATTGAACTTTAGGCCTTCTAAATGAAATTTTGAAGTTTATACCGAGTAATATATAATGAGAGTCATATCTAACTTTGTACTTAACTTTTTAATCGATTTACAGCTCTCTGTGATGCTTTATCTCACTTTTTTATCGTAAGTTGTTTTAATAGGCATGTTTTTCTGATGCTGCTTTTCCCTCTCTAGTGTGGTATTTTTCCGGGAAAACTGAGTACATTATATGTCAATTAACATTATTGTTAGTAATTATTCCATTGGGCTTTTTATCAGTTAATAATTTGTTATTACATTTTAATATAAATTGATTAATTATCTAAAAAGCTAAAAAACTACTTCCCTTTTTGCATTAGATATAATAATTATATTTTCTTTCTAATAAAAGTTAGTATTCTTTATTTTCTTTGCTACCTTCCGTAGGTTTAGAAAGCAGACAACGCGAATATTTATTTTTTATGCTCCCCAAAACGTAAATGCTGGATGACGTGAAGAAAATACATTTTTAAAGTTATCTTCATAATTGTAAGCGATGAAAATACGCATGATACACATGCTTGAAATTTGAGAAGAAATGAAGGAGAAAAAGTCTGCCGCAGCCAGGACTCGAACCGGCATCTTCCACTTGCCGGGCGAATGCTTTAGAGAATTAAGCTACCGCGACAGAACATTCTCTCCTTCAATTTCATAATTATTCACAAAAAATAGCTAATTTACATTGTAAACAAAACTTAAAATAAAGAAAAATTTCTGGAAGCATTTCTACAGAAATAGATATCTTTGTATTAAACGGAGAGCATGCATCTAGGATAAATGATTAATTTGAAGCTTTGTTAACTATTCCACCAACAGAAGCAGAAGATGCATTTTCTGCGGCAGGTCCCTTTGTTAAAAAACTACGCACAGATTTAAGTGACCATAGAGTAAATAATGAGTTTTTGAAAAATTACTTTAACACATTCATTGCGGGTGTCACTCATGAGTGACGCTGTGAGCGCATGCTAGGGGCATGTCACTCACATGAGGGACGGAGTCTTCCTTTCTTTCAATGAGAAGGGACTAGGATCCGCTGCGGTCGTTGTTTCTGCATCAGCTTCACACTAATTGTCCTTTTTCTGAGTTAATGGGCGCAGTTTCTTATTTTTTGCTGTAATGTTGTTAATTGTTATATTAATTTGGAATTATGGTTTTACCAAGTATTACAGCTGCATTGCTTTAATTTTTACATATTTAATGTTTTACTTTTATTAAAACTTGTATACCTATCCTTGTAATTTATTTATGTTTTCCCAGCAATAATTATTTAAATGTTTATGGTTAAAATTTTTAACATCTAGATATTTTTGGCAATTTTGAAACTAATTTAATGTGAGACTTTTTACTATTTCTGATCATATCAATCCTAAATTACAACGTTATCTTTTTCTTGTTTGCAAGTTGGTATTTTGTTTAATCTTTCCATTTAAAAGTTATAATTTTGTACATATTGTGGCGTAATGGGAACGTATCCAATTAACCAGTGAATTTTCAACACACTTCATATCTATTAATTTTGTTTATCAATGTTTCATCTAAGTTTCGTTTTTTATTTAGTATTATTGTAAATTGAATCAATAAAAATTTATTCAACAATAAAAATGAAATTATTTTTGATTTTATTCGATGGATATATCTCCTAACTTTATCCAAAATATTATTACATGCATGAAATTAAAGCAACTTAAGAATTATCTTATGTGCTGTTTTTCCTTAAATAGAAATTTCATTACTTTACTTTAGCATTTCAAAAAATCTGATGTGGCCAGCACATGACTTTCTCCATGTATAAGATGTAAATATTTATCTACGACAGTATCTTCGAACTCTATATTCAATCTAAACTTGGAAGATGAGTGATTAATTTATATCATATTATCTTTTACGTCACAAACATTATAAATAATGTTTTTCGGGACATGTTCGATGAAAAACGATGAATATTATGTAACTTGTCGGTTTGGAAGCAGTTGGTTCGATTTCAAATCCAACCGACTGGAGAGGAAACCGTGATCTCTCACCGACTCCGCCTCTAAATCCTATTCTGTAGCATCGTCGGGCAGAAAACAACCAAACCGACTACCCCCACCCACTTTAAGGGGAAACATCCGAGCATTTCCGAAAGTGACGGTCACGTGCTTCATCTCAACCAATGAGAGGGCAAACGAGTAGACAAATGAAGAATGAAACAAGGTGTGTAATAGCAGATGTAAATATCGATGATATGTATGAAATTTTAGGTACCTAGGATTTGTTGTCGTCCTTTGTTGATTTCTTACTAAAGTTTTGAAATAAATCTTATAGGGAAGATATTTATAATTGCATTAGTTAGTTTGTATGGTCTTAAATGGTTGATGTTTGACTTTAACATACATTGCTTGCAGAAGATTTTCCAGAGCCCAAATTCGGGCACAAGGATACTTATGGTAATAAAATATCGATATTTAATATACCATCAGCCCTACAGTGAATCCCTAAATTTCGTAATTTTATTAACTGGAAGTCGGTGCGTGATTTTCAGAACTTAGTATCAGTGAAAGAAGTAGAAAATTAGTAGGTACATAGTACCTTCGATACACTCACTGACTGATTTCTTGGAGGTTAGATTTCCACGAATTCCTTAGGTGCTTCATAAAGTTATAGTTGGAACTGTTGCTGTCTTTAAATCAGTTTACTATTGGTCAGCTAGTAAGACCTCGATTCGTATGAACGGATAGGTATCTTTTCTTTTTTTTATATTTGCTATAAAAGCAAAATCCTCTCGTCTCCTTGTGAACCGAAGTACTGCAACTTTCGACTGCAGCACTTCCTTATACGTAATTGATACTAATAATTAGTTTCGCCTGGATTAACTATACTCTACAAATATTATTCAATTATCTTGGCCTTTCATATATTGCTGAAATATATGATTTTAATGGAATCTAATGGTAAAATTGTGGGTAATTTTCTAGTTTCACGGTGTTTGGGAGAAATTCTATATCTCCTTTCCTACTGAAGATACACATACCATTCTTACACCATATGGTGTAAGAATGGTATGTGAATAAGAATATGCATATTATAGAAGAAGGATTGCAGTTTATATATATGATAAGCAATCTCTTCTAAGTGCTGTCATTTCGGAGTAAATTCTATCCGAAAACGACAAATTTCCGACGTCTTTCGTCTGCTACTAGAAAATTACCAAATTGTGTTTTAAAATGAACAAAAATTATACCATCCACGTCAGTTAAAAGTTAATCATTATACGTTTAAAAATTAGAAAATTCGATCGCATGAAATTCTATGACTAGGTTTAATCTATTTCTCTTTTATTTATAGTTTTCTTCAAGCGGGGTCATTATTTTCCATAGTCGAGTCTCGCACGGGGAAACAGTAACATATGTAACATAAGTAAAATATGTAACGGATGTTAAGCGTTCCCCAACACTTTACCTAATGAATTATTGATGGTTATTTATATTTAATATTAAAAGATTAAAACGTTTATTTTATTCCACGTCCTTGGACAGATGCACGCTCCAAGAAACGTAGTACATACGTGCATCCATATGTGCTATGGCGTACATCATTTTGCATCTAAAAGCGAGAATCGCATTCATTTTATGCGATCGCATGTCTTATTGCGGCTTTATTTTACATTCTGCTAATTACGGGCATTCAATTAACGCATTTGCCTTGATGATATTGTTAAATATGCACACACTTGCCACAGTTCGTCTGCGAACCGACTGACTCCTATCGCTACCGACTCCTTTTCATTATCGGTAGAATTCTCCGGATTCTACCGACGATGGCTAGCCGTCGTACCGACGCAAGAGCTTACAGAATAGCATCGAGAGCTCGCGGAGTCGGTTTGCGATCCCAACCGACTGCTTGGCTACCGTACCGACGGGAAATGAGATACAGAATATGGCCCGAGATACAGAATATGGCCCCAGAACGTACATAATCAGCAACTTCCGGTTTATCAGTATTTCACAAATAACTCCTAAACAATCAGTGATACAAAGATATGTTTCAAACAAAAGTTATAGTAAATTACTTTTTCTAAAACGTTTGCAAATAATAGTATATACCTAAATATCATATTTATGGAGATATTTGGAAAACCGGAAATGAGATTTCCAAGGCAGCACAACGTCACAAAATGCCCCAATATATATATATATATCTATTATATATAGATGCTTCTCCGGATTCATTCATATATACGAGTAAAATGTAGCTTGCATACTGCAAGCAGATCGACAACACAAATTTCTTGTCGGCATCCTATCGGGACGGTCTTCAAAAGAAAAAAAAATTGAAAATATCTTAATAATTCTCAACAATTTTATCGTCTGGCATCGAACCCGGGTCTTCCTGGTGAACTTACTATGCAGCACAACAGAAGATCACCTTCTATAACTATGTGTGAAAATTCAAGCAGAAATATTATCTGCAACTGCATCAAACGACGTCCTACTTTTCCCTTGTATTTCTTATGAGAGAAAAGTTAATGTGCTCTGGCATCGAACCCAGGTGGCAGGTAAACGTGGCAGCCGATCATCAGACAGATTGCCGAGAGACGACGCGTCGGCGCCAGCCAGTCACAGAAGTGGAAGGGGAACTGAGTCCCACCCTATATAAGCGGACCAACTTCGAGCACTTGCACTTCGTTCCTGAAGATGGCCACGAAGGATGTGGCCGAAACGTCGCTTTTATCCGAAGCCTGCACCCGGCTGGAGACCCGAGAACTATTCTTTCATTTACTTTTGTAGATTTCTTCGTTCGAGGCTCCACTTTTACGAGAATTCTTTTCTTTCTTCACCTCCCGCGAAAAATGGCTTAACAGATACCGAATTTTTTCGTTTATCTCCTCCTTGTCAACACAGAATGAAATGCTGATCTCCTGCAAAGCATCATGCCGTTTATTCCGATTTTTATAATCTGTCAGCCGACTATTCCATAGAAGTGAAAGCTCTCGGTACATATCCAGAAGTTTCAGAGTATCCGAATCAGTCCATTCTATTTCAACGGAATATAAAAATTACAAGATAGCTAAGTTATGTGAGCAAAATATATGGAGGTAGGTAGATGGTGGCTTCGATTCTTGAGCGGAACAACTAATGCCGACGGGGTTTGCCAACTAAAGTGTCTCCACTACGAGCAGGCCGATCGGCTTCCTTTGATCTTTACCGACACTGCTCGGGAAAGGATCGGCATGACGATCGGCATGATGCCGAAGCCGACAGTTGCGTCTTCATTGGCTCGGCCTTGCCGATCGTCATTGCCGATCGGCATAGTGTGGACGCACCTTAAGCTCTTTCCATTCACACTAATTAAAGCCATCTACTTTTTGTAAACCGGGTTACGTCTAATATTGGATGGACCTCCACCGGTTTGCCTTAAACTTTGCTTATCCCTAGCCATGCACAAAAATATCTGCGTGAGAGTTTGAAATAACTTGAAAACTACATTTCAATTCAAGGTATAGTGAGGAGTAAGTTTATCCTTTGGAATTGCTAACCTTAATACATTCAAAATAATCTTACCGAGCCAGTTTCACTCCTCTTTGCTCTGAGCTCACGAAGAGAGGGCTTCTCCTCATAAAATCTGCCAAGATGAAGCCTTCGAATATCCTGCTTGCATTTCTGTGAAAAATTTCCCGAAAATGATTGCCCTCCTCGAATTAAAAACGTAAAAATAACTCGTCGTGGCACCTTCGATGTTGTAATCAAACTGCTAATAGCACTAATAGGGTTGGTGACGTCAGAATCTAGTAGCCAATCAGCGTATGTTTTTCCTTCCTCGGTTTCGCTACGAAAAAAATGTAACTTTGGATGCTTATATTATTTACGCCAGGCAAAAAAATAAGTTTTACGCCAGGATTGACTTTTTTATGATGTAATAATTCTCTGGAAAAAAAATTCATCGCCAAATTCTGACCCTTGCAAATACTCTATTGAGTCGTTCTTATTAGAGAAACAGGTAACACTTTCGGCAAACGTCTATATGGCACAACCTGGCAACACCGCTAGGTCGAAACTCTGTTAGCAGACGACATCTTGGTTAAACTCAAGTGTCGTTACACGAAATAAAACTTGTATGTAAATATACATAAGTATGGAACTATATGTCATTGAAATGAGAAAATTTTTGATCATTAAAGATTGGTTGTACAGTTTCTGGAATATTTCAACTGGTAAGGGAATGTTTTGAAAATGGGGTAACGTCTTCGGCATACCGTACCGTCCGTATAGGACGAATTCACTAGAATATTACATCTTAGATGTACGCATTAGTGAATGAATGCCTTGTTCTCGTTCAGGGAAACACTTACAACGAAGAGATTTGTACGAAATCATTAGATTCATGAGCTGGAAGTAAGGGTTACATCTATGGTAATAGTCCGAGCATCTCCGAACTTGGGATAACAGCATCGGCATACGTCCGTCTAAAACGAATAAAGACGAAAAGGAAAGGTCACTGTCATTTATTGCATTGTAATTAATTTAAAACTACATATAAACAGATCACTAAGTACATTACAAATCATACAGTGAAGAGACGAGAAAAGAATGTAAGCAAGAACTCGAGCCAGAATCCATGAAAGTTGGCATAGATAGATTTATAAACACTAAGAAAGCTTGTCTAATAATAGGCTGTGGATCGAAAAAAGTTCAGAGAAAGATAGCTGAGGAAGCAAATTGTTAAAGAATATGACATTAAGATGCCAGGAAGCTACAAACCAAAGATTAAAATTTTGATATTGATGAGCATCTAAATGATGAAGAATTGAAAGTATGTTTGATAGACCAAAATAGTGAGGTGTTTAAAGTAGATTCTTCAATTGATATAATTGTAAATAAGGAGGTAGAAGGGAAAAAGACAGCAGGAATAGGAGAAATAAAATTAAAGAGATGTTAAGAGTTTATTAAGGCTATGGAAAAGGGGAGACTTAATGTTGGATGGGAAAGATATAGAATTGAAGAAGATCTGGGAATTAGAAGATGCTACAAATGCTACTCTTAAGAACATAAAAGTACCTATTTCCAAAAAGGTGTTAAAAGTGTCAAATGTGGTGAAGAACATTTGGCAAAGGACTGAAAAAGTATTATTGAAAAATGTGTAAATTGTGATGCAGTTAATTTTAAACTTGGTCTTAATTTAGGTGTTAATCACAGTGTATTAAGTAAGAAATGTCCTGTCTATCAAAGTATATGTGAAGTTATGAGGAAGAGGGTAGATTATGGGATTAAATAGCAATTAAGGATGACAAAAGATTAAATAATTGAATGGGTATTGATTATAAATGTTAATGGACTGATTGATGAGGTGAGAAGATTGGCTGTGAAAATGAATCCAGTGATTATAGTAGTATCAGAGACTCATATTGTGGAGGAGGAAGAGGAGGGGCAGATTAAAATTGATGGTTATTATGTATATAGTTGTATCTCCTGTTCAAGACACACTGGAGGTATAATGATGTAAGTTAATGATAAAATATGTAGTGTGGAGTTTGACAAAACAGTGGAACACTCAGTGGAAACACTGAGTATTCAAGATTGGTAACAATGATATTTAGATTGGAGTAAATTGCAACTTCACTGCCTCTATTGACAGTTCAACAAAAATAAGATAGAAGTTTGTGGCCACTTATTGCACATTGAGCTAATTCACAGTTCTTTAGCCAATGTTTGGCATGAGTTAATATGTTAGTTTGCAGATCAGATAAGAGTACCTCCAGATTATCAGTTTTGTTACTAAGTGACTGAATATTCATAATCAAGATAATAATGATAATGGTTTATTCACAGGCAGGAATTGCCCTTTCTTGAGGTAAAGAATACATTTGTAGGATGTTACAATACAACAATTGCATACCAAAGTACAAGAATTATTTAGAAATCAGCTGCATAAAAACATATGTATCTACAAAAGAAACTACAAATTTCAGTGTAAGTAGAGTAATAAGAATTGGTCACATGCCAAAATACAAAATATTAACAGTTACAAAGATTAAAAATTATTTATATACCGTAGGTATAATTAGTCAGCTATCTTGTTGCAATCTGAGTTTTGCTCTGACCCCTTTTTAAAAAGAATTTATGGATTTGTTAAATAGATCCATGTTATTGCAAGTGCTGTTACAGGAGCACATGATTCAGTAACTCTTTCAAGGTAATGGAAATATTTGTAGTAGAAAGGGTTCTATTTAGTGAGTGGAAGATTGGAAAGTAGTAGAGATAGTTTTTTGGTAGGTAGGGAACTTCAAAGAGTTTGCAGCTGCAGGTAGGTATACAAGGAACTTTGAGGGTTACAAGGGATAGAATTTCAGAACAGGAAATAATGTTATTTAGGATTTTATACATGATAAGTATACGAATATATTCCCTTCTGGCCTGAAGGGTATGCTGGTTCAGCTGACTTAGTATGGTTTCATAATGGCCAGGTTCTCTTACAATGTTGAATTTAAAAGATGTCATTCTGAGAAATTTGTTTTGGACTGTTTCTAAAGAGTTGATATACTTATTGTAATACGGGTTCCAAATGATAGAGCAGTGCTCAAATTGAGACCTTACTAGGGAGGTGTACAATATTTTATGGCAATAGATATCCCTGAAGTCACTACATGTTCTACCAATGAAGCCCATCATGTTATATGCTTTTGAAGTGATACTGTTAATATGCAAGACAAAAATTATCCTAGAGTCAAAAATCACTCCTAAATCAGAGATGTAGTTCACTATTTAAGCAGTTCTCTGATAGAAAGTAATTAGCACAGATGGTAGTTTTGATTTGTGATAACTTATAATATCACGCTTTTGTACATCGAGTTCCATTAGGTTTTTGCAACACCATTCCCTGACCTCAATCAGACAATTTTGCAGTAGTTTGACATCACTATTGCAGGTGACATAATGATAGAATTTAAGATCATCAGCACACAAGAGAAACTTGACAGAGTTAAGAGGATTTCTGATATAATTAATAAATAATAAAAACTGTAGAGGACCTATCAACTACTTTGAATAGCAACAGACTTTAATTTTCTGAGAATTTTTGCCACAGAGAGCGTATTTGAGGAAAAGTTTATATTATTATTTTGACTAATCACAGGTAAATCATTGGGTATGACATCTGTGTATACCTTTGAGTAACAGTTTGCAAATGTTTAACAATGTTGTATGCGAATGTTTGCACGGTAGAAATGCCTTACCGTTCACTGATGTTGGGAATAGTAGCTTCGCTATTCATGTTATCCTTTGATTGAAGTGATGAAGCGAACGATTTCTTTGGAATGCATTCGTTGTAAATGTTTCCCATAACGATAACAAGGCATTCATTCACTTATAAATACATCTATGATACAATATTCAGCCAAACCGAGTAAATGTATGGAGATTAAAGCAAGAGTGTTGGTGTGAATTCGGTCGGAGTCGGACGTTTGCCGCTGATGTTATCTGTACTCGAAAACATTCCCTAACCACTTGAATTCTTCCACAAACTGTACAACCAATCTTTATTGATAAAAAATGCTCTAACTTGAATAACATACGGTTCGAATGGGTGGTTATAAGTTTTATGTTATCTTTCAAAAAGATCCTACAGTACAACACAGCAAGCTGCTCGGCACAGTTAATTGGCGCCACCTACTAGGAGTTTCGGCAAACTACAAATAAATTTGGCAACGTCGACGTGGTCGATGTTAACCGGAAGTGTTACCCGTTCCTGCATTAAGAAAAAATCGCTCGGCACAGTTAATTGGCGCCACCTACTAGGAGTTTCGGCAAACTACAAATAAATTTGGCAACGTCGACGTGGTCGATGTTAACCGGAAGTGTTACCCGTTCTGCATTAAGAAAAAATCTAGAGCAATTAGCTACGGAAGCAGCATCTAGTGGCTAAAATTTGAACTACCAACGTTTTGGCGCGCCTAATATGAACTGATGAGGCGCTGTTTAGGAAAACATCGTAATAGTAAAAAAATCGAAATCTAAAATGTAAGAGCGGACAAGAAAAAGAATCTTGGTAAATATTTCCGCAAATCTATTTATACCTTGGAATCAACTACATATGAATAAAAAAGCTCAAAATAGAAACCATCTCATAGTATTTATTTCAACAAAGTAAAAGCAGATACATGATAAAAATACAGGATTAAGACATCAATGAAGGAAAAATCAATAGGATAAAATTAAACAAGAAACCAGAAAAACAGCAAAAAACTTTGTTTCAAGACTTGATAATATAAAATAATACAAAAACAGTATTAAAGATAGTAAAGCTAACAACCACTATGGATGACAACCGACGTTTTCACCTTATAACAAAACCAGACATGGAAAACAGAATGACCTATAACCACTTTGGCAAGCATTCATAGAAAATCACATACAAGGAACCTACATAAAAGGAGCTTGCCTGAACACCAAAACATTTCAATGAGATGGATATGTTAAACTAATGATGGTGAGCAACAGCCATTCAATCAAGCAGTAAAGGAAGAATCTTAATCCATGCCATACTCTTTCTACTTACCACTCTTTAGGCCAGCAGAAGTGACTCCATTTCCCAAATTTACACTTCCTTCGACAAAGAATACTACCTAGCATGCCAAGAGCCCTTCCATGATAGCATAACAAGATATACATGAAGCCATGACAATATAAAGAAACAGAGATACTAACACAATCAGGATATAAAGAAAGATTAAGAGTACAGAAATCTAACTGAATGCACTTTTCATTGACCTGTATATGAACAAGTATAGGCTTATTAAAAACACTCCTATCTCCCTATTTTCTCTTCATGTAGCATCAACTGGGATACACCTACTAGCAAACATTTAGGTTTATAATCCTCCTAAAATTTTCAAGAAGAAATATAGGAAATAATCTTCGAAATATTTGTATGTGCTTTTACCACAAATTTATTTATAAAAAACAAAAACACGACCGGTTTCAACAATAGATCGTCATCTTCTGGTTTTTCAAGAAGAGTTCTTGAGTTAGGAGTGAAGGTATACCATAAAGGATATAAAGTTTTAGGTTTCTTTTTCCCATAAATATGTCTTTCCTTCATATTAACTTTTTTACTTAAAAATAGCAATAAATTACTCAAAGTTATCCATTCAACTTCATTAAAATCTATTAAGCATTGAAATATAGTAATACAACTAAGTCACTCAGAAAAAGGTTGTTAGAAAACACTGCACAAGGAAATGACTACATTTTGGTCTTAGAACATACATGTGAAATACCAAATAAAAAGAAGCCTAAAACAGAAAACTAGTTCTGAGAGACAGTATCATTGGCCCATTTAGAAATTTTGAGTTACAAAACAGAATAGACTGAAACTCAGAAAGAATACTAAGACTAATGATTTAAATGTGGAAGTCAAAACGTATCCTTTCTCTCTTAATGCTTTCATTTGCATTGTGTAACTGCAACCCAATTACGTTTCCTTAAACTTAAAAATCAAATTAATTACCATTAGTACCTGAAAGCCTCTACAGATTATCTATAAAGCAAAGTCTTTTTGATAGTTTTTTCCATATTCTACAATCTCAAATTTCAGCAGATAAAATATTCAACAACAACTACTTCAATTCAGGAAGAAATTATATTTACAGTATATAATTAATTAAACCTTTTCCATTAAAGTAGTTAAGTGAAGAGAAGTTTTTTCCATGATTAAGATGTGAAAAAAATTCTCTTTAAGAATGTGAGAATCCATCCATCCTCCAAAATGATTCAAAATCATTACATGTGTCACTGTGTGACACATGTAATGATTATACATACATCAACTGTGTCATTCTTCATAAATATGAATATATAACATGTGTTTACATGTTTTGATCTGGTGATCAAGGTTTTCAGGGAAAGAGCAATTTATATCTCTGCTTTTAGTCCATAAATGATGGATAAAGCCAACATACTCCATGCTAATCGCTGAATAGAACAGACCCAGCTAAAAAATTTTCAATTTTGAACCAAATAATATTTTAATCTGAGTCAGTTTTTACCTGCACTAGGTGACTTTAACTCTTATTCTAAAAAATATCTTAGAATAAAACTAGTATTAAAACTTATCACATCATAAAGTATGTCTAAATCCATGACAAGGGATGGATTAGGTTTGAAGGATAGTGAAAAAATGGTCATACATCACGATGATAAACTATATAAATGATCCACATATCTGAAAAATAATAGCTTTAGAACCAAAATTCATCTAAGTTCACCACTGCTTAAGAAAGATGTGCAATCAGATTCAACAAAAATCTATCATTCTAGGCAAAATAATGCATATAATTAGGTCTTCGCAGACTTTTTAGACAAAATTATAACATTTTCAAGTAAATTAAATAAAAATATGTAAAAATCTATAGCTTCCTTTGTTAGAATTGAAAGGATACTGTCCTCAGGAGGCTTGTTTTCAGTAGAGTCCATCCCAGGAAGGACTGCTGCAACACATCTGAACAGCTACAAAATTAAACATACTTGATTAAATCAAATTGAACAGTTTATCTGATTAATTCACTTCCTTAAATGGTTAAAAACTAACTACCATCATAATGACCGAAGTATATAATATGACATTCTAAGATCTTAAATGATTTATGATATTCAAATTTCTTAATTGTACAACCACTTACTATGTCTGATCATAGACTATATATTTTTATTATTTGCAAAAAAAATCCATCCTTTACAGCTCCCAAGTTCAATGAAAATCTCTTCCTTTCTCAGAATCCCAAAAACCTCTTTTTGAAGGACATCAACCCAATATACTCTTCTTAGAAAATATGCCCAACCAAGATTTCAAAAGCTTTCAGTCTTTTAGTGCACATTCCTTAGGGTCCATATTTACAATCACAGCTAATTTCTGTTCAAAGAATTGTTCTACAACAGCAGCTTTCTCTTTGTATGACATACTCAGCTGCAGCTATTGATCTTAGAACATTTTATTAGTAATCTTAAATAACTCCTATAACTATTCAATACCAATCCTATTACACTAAGTAAAATTTTCCTTCACCTTCCTTCCTTCCTTCTACCACCACAACTGATTTTACCTATCATTCCCCCTTGGCAAATCTCAAAGTTTGTATGTTTTCATCAAAAAATACTTCCCTTCCATCATGTGGCCTCATAAGGTTGCTGCTTATCTTATAGCTTAACAAGAATTCCCTCTAAGCTTATGGAGATTGCTACTTCATAGTAGTTCCTTCTACTTAAAAAATATGATAATAATCATTAACTAATTATTCATATCCTTCCCCAGAATCTTGCTGCAGCTACATAATCTAATTATCAATTTTGATCAGGTTAGACAAATAAAAATTCGTTACGAAATTTAAACACAACGGTATTAACAATTTATTATAGAAATAATAGTAATATAGAGTGGTAATACCAAATCACGACACTGCTAAAACAATTTCCATTAACTCGATCCTAATGCTAAGTTGAATCATAAGTATTACAAAAACTAAGTGCCTTCAGATAAAACCAGTTAACTAGCCGATTAAAATAAAGTGCAATAATGGCAGGATGAAAAGTAAGTCGAAGATTACTTCCTAAATATAACTCACCTGGTATGTACTATCAAAACTGTCGCACATAAATCTGGTAATTAATGATGTCTTCCCAACTGTAAGAGAGGATTTCTTGGGATTAATTTAGCATAAAATCAAAACATACACATTCAAATAAAACAAAGGTTATGGCCATAAAACTGAACTTAAAAAAGAAATATCAATACTTTAGCCAAAGCTTTCAATACACATACGGATTAATCTAATCGTAAATTAATACTTTCATTACGATTACATCAGAAGGATCCACCATAATTGAGAAAAAAGGAGTTAACTCTATAATTAACCCAGATCGTACGCGTTTTAGATGGAACGACCTCATGGTTAACGATGAGTTCATTCCGAGATAAAAAAACACAGTAATTGAATAAATAATTATATATACTCACTTGAAATCTTGACACAGAGATCCAAGCTCTACTAAAACTCTTCGTACAAAATAGCAACGAGTAGACTCCAGTTGCTTCTCTGTCTTGGGACATCTTCTTGCTCTTCTATCTTCGGCGACTAAAGCAAAAAATGCCACAGAACACCAATACTAATTTACAGCACACTGTTTGCCCTCTTAGTTGTTGGGCGTTTTTTAAATTCCCAGCCCCATGGCTTCTAATTAAATTTTTCAATATTTCTCTGTCTTACTTAATTAAACCAATACTACGATGACGGCTACAAGAAAATGGAGGAGTTTGCGACCATTTACTGCAAATAGCGCTGCATGTCTTCCGCTGTTAGCAGACATAGAAATGCGGTAGAGTACCCGATCTGCGGCATTGCAACACGTTGATGTAATTGCAGATAATTTTATGAGAATATATAAAAATCCTTTTTACTTTCTCCATATACGAAGTATAGAGAAAGTATTGTTTTCATGAAAAAATTCGACTTCGAGATTTCAACGGAAATACATGTTTTGGGGTCCCTAGAACACGTTTTGACCATTTTCGGAATGATGTCTGTGTGTATGTGTGTGTGTGTGTGTGTGTATGTGTGTGTGTGTATGTGTGTGTGATAGTGGGCGCTCTAACGTGAAAACTATTAGTCATATCAATGCCAAACTTCATATATAGTACTGTGGTGTATGCTGTCAGAGTTGATTAGTTTTTGGAATAAATCGGTCAACCGGAAGTCGAGCTTTATTCAATGAAGCTCATTTCCGGTTTTCAAAATATCTCCATAAATATGATATATACGTACATTGTATTACTCATAAAAGTTTTAGATAATATAATTTACTATAACTTTTTTATTTAAAATATTTTTCTATCACCGGTTGATTAGGAGTTATTCGTGAAACACTGATAAACCGGAAGAAGATGATTATGTACTTTGTGGGCGCTCTTACATGAAAACTACTTGGCGGATCAACACCAAATTTCATATGTAGTACTTCTATTACAGTATTTAGAGTTGATTAGATTTTGGTGTAAATCGGTTAACCGGAAGTTGAGCTTCATTCTTCAAAGCTCATTTCCGGTTTTCAAAATATCTCCATAAATATGATATTTAGGTATATACTATTATTTATAAATGTTTTATAAAATATAATTTACTATAACTTTTGTTTGAAACATATTTTCGTATCACTGATTGTTTAGGAGTTATTCATGAAATACTGATAAACCGGAAGTTGCTGATTATGTACTTTGTGGGCGCTCTGGGCTCTATGGGCGAAAGGCCAGTTTCATCGTTTTTTATCCAGCATGTCCCGAAGAACATTATTTATAATGTTTAGAGTTCGAAATTACTGTCGTAGATAAGTATTTACATCTTATATATGGAGAAAGTCATGTGCTGGCCACATCAGATTTTTATTTTTGATTTTGGGAAACAAGATACCTAATGGGAAAGAGTTCTTCATATCTCTTAAACAATTACTCCGCAGAAATACTTATATGTGTATCGCGCTTTGTACTCCGTGTAAGCGACTTACAGAAGCTGAATTATGTATTTCAATCCACTGTTGGCCAAGAAAAGTAAATAATCGGCAGTTTTTCATAATGCATATATCGTCACAATCTCAATTCAGCTATTAGCAATGAATTAATGGAATTATACGGAATGGAACCTTCAAAGCGGATAAGATGGGGAAAATTTTTCCCCATTATATCCCTATCTCAGTCTTGGGGATATGCTTTCCCTATTATTGCCCTTTCCTGCCCGTAAGAGATATCTGCTGTGCTGCCTGGGTTTAATGAATGAAGCTCGACTTCCGGTACACCGATTTACTCCAAAAACTAATCAACTCTGACAGCACACACGACAGTACTATATATGAAGTTTGGTATTGATACCACCAATAGTTTTCAAGTTAGAGCGCCCACAAGCACAGACACACATACATACACACAGACACACACACACATCATTCCGAAAATGGTTAAAACGTGTTCTAGGGACCCCAAAACATGTATTTCCGTTGAAATCTCGAAGTCGAATTTTTTCATGAAAACAATACTTTCTCTATACTTCGTATATGGAGAAAGTAAAAATGTAATATTTGATCCGAAGAAACTGCATGATATGAGAGCACACATCAGTTTTGAGTCTCAGCCTTGAAATAGAAAGAGGAATATCCTCTCCCTTTCCCATCCTCGTAAAAAAGGGTCCCTATAATCCCCGTTACAATCTGCTGCAGCCTTGCAAATTACACAGTGGACAATAAAATGGACGAAAAAACTGGAGGCAACTAGGACAAAAGAGAGGCAAACCATTACCATGTGGCCCGTGCTCAGACCGAAAAATAAGAACGGGGAGGTAAGGGTTAGGCACATAAGAGTGTGTTCACTGACCCCTTCATTCTGTTGGACTATGAGTTTCCTAGAATATCAAAGCAGCCATTGCCCGAGAAATTGCATGGAAAGGAATATTTATCATCTGTCTGTTGTCGAGTGTGGATGTGCGTTCTTTAGCTGCAATCTTCCAGGATACGAACTGCGGTTGAAGACTATTCCAGACTTTGTATCATTTTTTATCAGATTCGATTGTATTTATGGATTCATCAATTTCTAAGGTTATTTGCACTTTTAATAATCATGTGATATGCAAATTTTAGGTTAATATTGACATAGTAGAATGTCATCGTGAAAAGCGATGGAAGGAGGTAGAAAAAGGAAAGAGACTATTTCTAAGAAAGATTTGGAAGAGGCTTCCACTTCAAGTGCATCTCCAAAACGTCGGATGCAAGAGGAAACTCGCGTTATTACTGACGACAAACTTGGATCTAATACTTGGAGAAGAGGACAGCGACTTTCTTGAAGATTTGGACATTGAAATAGAAGGTGCTAGCAGTAGAGGTGAACATGATGAAGGTGAGCAAGCTCTCCATTGTCCATCCGTGTCATCAACTAAAGTGCAACGGAAAACTGACCAGAGGAATTGGCTTTCAGATAAGCCGAATTCATGTGGAATTAATTTTCTTGAGAAACCTGGTCTACTTGTCAAATGTCCTGGTCCCAATCAGAGAGATTTCTTTAATTTATTCTTCCATGATGATTTCTACTCCCTAGTGCTGCGAGAAACAAATCAAATTGCAGCTAACATTTTTTTACGTTCGCGTTCTCCTAGTGCCAGAATAACGGAATGGAAAGAAGTCAACAGGGAAGAGTGAAATGTTTTTCTTGCTTTATTATTTCACATGGGGAATAATCAAATTTCAAGAATTGAGGACTACTGGAAAAATTCCGATTTATATAATATTCCGTTTTTTTGCCGAATATTGGGAGGGATTGGTTTATGTTAATCCTGAGGGCCCTACATTTTGCCAAAAATCCTGCAGAAAACGAACTGCGGTCAACTGACCGACTGCATAAAATTCGATCATTGTTGAATTCATTCATCAAGCGATGAAAACAATTTATTATCCAGGAAAAAATTTAAGCTTGGATGAATCAATGATTCTTTGGAGGGGTCGATTATTATTTCGACAGTACATAAAGGGAAAAAAAAACAAGTTCGGTATAAAGCTTTACATGCTTACAGAACCAAATGGTTTGGCTTTGAGGTTTTTAGTGTACTCCGGGGCTAATGATTCAGAAGTAGGTGGTCGAAAGCATACCGAAAAAGTAGTGGAAAAATTGCTAGAAGATTATTTGGGATAGTGAATTAATTGTGAGTTTCTTCCGTCCTTCCCCAGGTCCATCACTGGTGAAAGTGGATCTGTTTCTAGTGATGTTGTGGAAGACTGGAAATCTCACTTAAAATCCATAATAGAAGATCCAAAGGATATTTTTAATGCTGATGAGACAGGGTTATTTTTTAATTTACTACCAAATAAAACTTTGTCAATGAAGGGAGAGCCATGCCATGGGGGCAAGTATAGTAAGCAGCGACTTACAGTTTTGCTCTGCGTAAACTGCAGTGGCACGGAAAAACTAAAACCTTTTGTTGTGGGTAAGGCAGCAAAACCACGCTGTTTCAAGAACATTAAGTATTTCCCTTGTCAATACAAAAGCAATAAAAAGGCATGGATTACAACAGATCTATTCACAGAGTTTTTAAATGAAATGGATGCGAGAATGGGCTGTTTCAATAGAAAAATTTTACTAGTAGTGGACCAGTGCCCTGCTCACCCACCTGATATTGTTTTAAGAAATATAAGATTGCTTTTCTTGCCAGCCAATTGCACCAGTGAGCTCCAGCCATTGGACTTAGGGATAATCAGAAGTTTCAAGGCTCACTATAAAAAGATGCTGGTTAGAAAAGCATTGGTTTGCATTGAAAGTAAAAGAGATTACAAATGCAGTGTACTGGATGCATTACATTTCATCGCTGTTTCATGGAACAAGGTTGGGTTGGACACAATCATTAATTGTTTCAGGAATGCAGGTTTCTGTGAAAAAGGTGATGATGATCAAGTACCAGCGGTGATTGAAGATGAAGATTTTGGTGAATGGCACTCACTGCCAGAAGCAGAAGGAATTGAATTCAGTGAATTTGTTGGTACAGATGATGCAATCATTACAACTGAAGTAAGAGACATAGAAGATATCATCGACGACCATCTGCAAAGGGAAGACAATGCTATTGGGGAGGATGATGTTGATGAAGAGGAGCATGTTAGTCCAACCTTTGCTCATGCCTTTGAGGCGCTTGACACTATCCGAAAATATTTAATTTCAAATGAAATGGGTGATGTAATGATGAACAATTTTATTCAATTAGAAAAATATGTCTTGAAATCTCAAGTGGCCTCAGCGAAACAGACTGTAATAACAAATTTTTTTGAAAAAAATTAGGATTTAACACAACTCTGTACATACCTTAAGCTGATATTGAAAAATGATAATTTTTTGCATGAGAAGTTGGTGTAGTATATTTTTGCTCCCTGCAGGGTTTCCCTATCATACATATCCATATTTTTTATCTTTGCAAGAAGAAAGAGAGCCTTTGGAAAATGAGTTGGGAATTGCTCTCCTCTCCAGCTTCCACTTATAGATATTTAAATTTTAAAAATTTCTCCCAAGAATTGTTAGATAGGTATGTCATATTTTATTTGATATATATCGTTTAGATAGGGTTTTGTGTTCCTATTCTTTGAAACCTCAGATGTGAAACTTCCTCACTTATGAAACTTTTCTTAGTTGTCTGATGAAAGTTTCATAAGTGAGGTTCTACTGTATTATTTTTTTTTCGTTATGTTTAAGGTAATATCTTTAAATAATCTTTACAATATGAAATAACAAGGGGTAGGTGTTCCTTTATTAGATTATTTACAACATTCTTTTTTATTTTTTGTAGGCGATCTTCATTCGTAGGATTTATTGACATTTTTCTGAAAAGTCTCTTTTAAAGATATTTTAAAATCGATACATCCAAATCCTTTGTTTTCTTCTATTTAGGCCGTATCAAATTGCTATTGTATATTCTATATTACTGTATTTATAATTAAAATTGTTTAGATGGATGAAAAGAAATCTTCTGCAAGGTTGAATGAACCACTTTCTTCAATTCGCAGACGTGCGATCGCTACCTCCTCTCGCCTATTGTTTCGGAGGGAAGACTGCCATTGTGACACAGTAGGTTTTATCTCCCGAAGTTTATTTCCCTGTAAGTCCTGCCAATTAGTAGTAGTAGTATTAAGGGTTATAAGGTGCCTCGACAGCAAAGGTCATGTTGCACCGTATACAGAGGATATATATGTATCATGGTATTATTATATTTTTAAATTTTTAACATAGATAAATACATAAATAGGTACTTATTTTCCCAACTAATGCCCTGTTGCTCAAATTCAGAGTTTATCCAGCAGTCCGATTTGTTTTAGAAGAGATAAAACTGTGGAAATTCGGTCACCATCATCTCCAAGGATCGAGGACAAGTCCCCTCTGATCCCTAACATGTTACGTACCCCCTCATATTTCACACACTCTAGCAGGAGGTGCCAAACAGTAAGAAGTGAGTCGCAATCCTCACATCGGGGAGGGATCTTCTCTTCAGTGAAGAGATAAGAATGCGTCAATATAGTGTGGCCAATCCTAAGGCGAGTAAGAATTACCTCCTCTCTTCTACACTGCCTGTTAGAGGATTGCCAAGGACTTACGACCTCCTTCACAGCTCGCAGTTTGTTCCCCGCAAGATCATGCCATTCTTTTTGCCACTGCAATATGGCTTTTTTCTTCAGGGAGCTTTTAAGGTCCTGAGCTAGTATCGTATTCCATTCTTTGTCCCAACTTCTCAAAGCTGCCTTTGCTGCTGCATCTGCTTTGTCATTTCCTTGTATTCCTACATGCCCAGGAACCCAGATGAATAGAATGTCAGTATCTTTTTCTTTAAGCTCTATGAGTGAAGCCTGTATCTTCTGGACAATGGGATTAAAGGGAAAGTATTCTGATAGGGACTGTAGTGCACTAATGGAGTCTGTGCAGATAATATACCTACCATGCCTGCCTTTTATTTTGGATAAGGCCACTTGTATGGCAAGGAGCTCTGCTGTAAAAATGCTGCATTCTGGGTGGAGCCTCAATTTGAAGGTGCCATGGTTTGGAGATGAAAATGCACATGCAGTTCCCATTTCAGACTTTGAACCATCAGTAAAAACAGGGGTGTAAGTCTCCTGCCAATTTTTCTGCCATTTTTGATGGATCTTTTCCCTGAGCATGATCCGTAGGTCACATGAAGTGAGATATATTGAGTCAGTACACGGTTTTAAGAGAGCACTTTTAGCAGCTGCATCAGCCTTCTCATTCCCTGTGATGCCAACATGTCCTGGTACCCAACAGAATATTACTCTATTCCCACGTGAGTGTAGAGCTATGAGAGATGAATGAATCTCCTGTACGAGAGGATGTGTGGGGAAGAGGGATGTGATGGCTTGTATGGCACTTAGTGAGTCTGTGCATATTATGCCGAGCTTGTCGCATGACTCCATTTGCTGCACCGCTGTCTTTATTGCATAAAGTTCAAGAAAATTGATATACTTCAGACATGAAGGGCGCTGTATTTAAATGTATTGATTATTTATATATGTTAAACAAATTCCTTATTATAATAATCATTTTTTATTAATAATTTTAGGAATTCAGAGTCAAACTAAAAGGAATACCCCGTCGTCAAATGAAAAAGTCACTTTGAGTCGAGGCATTTCTAAAATTTTTCTTCTTATCTGCAAATAATTTCTTTTTGATGATATAAAATGTTATTACCAAAAGATATCATGAGTATTGGTACGCCGATAAGTAGGAAATATATTTTACGGTAAAGGAGATGAAATGTGATTTAAATGAAATTGCTTTATCTAAATGATATTTACTTTCATTATTCAGTTCATCTCTTATTCCACAGAAAAATATATTGTTTGTATAAGTGGAACAACTCTCATTATTCTGTAACGTACAAATATTGTTCCTTTTAATGGTATTTTTGCATTAATTATAACTTTATATAGCAGAATCTAGCCGTCCTCCAAAGATTAAAAAAAAAAATCTGCAGATAGTGCAGGTATTCAAAAGTTTTATATTTCTTTGGTATTTTAGTATATTTATATCTTTTCAGAATTTTCTGGATATTTATTTACTATCAAATTCACAAAATAGTTCACGCCTTATATATTTTAGATTTAACGGAGGGAGAGGTGGAACGCTTGATAGTAGATATTGACAAGAGTTGGAATTCCGAAGAATCAGAGGAAGAAAATTCCTCTGATGAAGAGTCGCAGCTATTGGGACTAGACCCATCAGTTGACCACAGCCAGGACCCCAGTTTGTCAACACCCTCTGATAGGGGATTGCCGTCATCTACTCCTTCCTTGCAACAGACGTTGCCATTACGCCCCGGCCTTTCTTTGCCCATCTCAAGTGCACCCACGCCCTGTTCTTCTCCCCAGTTCTCTTGGGGAGCCAAAAACTCCCTCGGTTCTAAAACATTTTTAGGAAAGAGAGCTCTGCTTCAATCACCCCAAGGAAATAATCCTGAAGATTATTTCGAACTCTTATTTACGGACGATTTTTTCAATATTGTAGTTCAAGAAACAAATATCCATGCTGAGGAAGTGTTCCTATGAAGCGTTGGCCCTCGTACTCGAATTACTGACTGGAAAGTTTGATTGCTACTTCTTTTATAATAGAATGTCTCGAGACCGGTTAATGTGTATTTACAACACACTGCATTTTGAGAAAAACCGCAAGGAAGGTGAGCCTCGCCCTGAAGATCCTCTTTTCAAAATCAGGCCTGTTATGGATTATTTTAATAATAGGATGACTGAAATTTATACTCCTACTAAAAATTTGTCTATAGATGAGTCAATGGTTCTTTGGAAAGGACGTTTAAAGTTTCAACTTTACGTAAACGGGAAAAAACATAAGTTTGGCATCAAGCTGTATGTTCTGACAGAGAGTGATGGTACGGTCTTGAAATTTTTTATTTATGCAGGAGCAAGTGAGGTGTTGTTAGGAGGAAAAGGGCATGCAGGCAAAGTAGTGGAAAATTTATTAGATGGGAAATTTGAAATCAATCAATCAATCATAGTGTTTTTATGGACAATTACTACAATAGCGTTCCTCTTGCTAAAAAATTAGCTGAAATATGCTGTTTCTGCATGGGTACTTTAAGATCAAATAGGAAGGGGAATACCTCATAAGTCTTGCAGAAAATAATAAAGAAAGGGGAGTGTTTTTGCAAAGGGACAACCTCTAGTCCAATAAATGTTTTGAAGTGGAAGGATAAACAGGAGGTTCTCTTAATTTCCACTGAATTTGGTAGTAAATTATTGGAAGTGCCTTCGAGAAGAGGGAGTCAAGTGAAAAAACCAGAGGTAGTACATCATTATAACAAGAACATGGGGGGGAGTTGATAAAATGGACCAAATGCTTTCTTATTTCCCAAATGAGCATAAAAATTTAATTTGGTACAGAAAATTAGGAGAGCATATTATTCAGATAATGATGCTAAATGCTCATCAGTTGCATAACAAATTCAGTGGGATTCAGAACGACATTTACTCCTTTTACAATAAGATTGTCAACTACCTGTCTGGTCCCGCCAAAATGGCCAAATGACGATCGCTACCAGAATCCATATCAGTTAATTTTCACTTCCCAAAATACACAGACTTCACTGAAGGAGGTACCAAGAAGAGTCATCGAATTCAGAAAAGGAAAATGCAGTAAAACTGGGAAAAGGTCAATGGTAACAACAATTTGTCCAGATTGTGAAGATTCACCTGGTCTCTGCTTGGAGGAATGTTTTCAGAATTTTCATACTAACCTTCAAAAATAATTGGTAATGTATATAAGAGACAGAGGGAGATATAATACTTAAGTAATGTTTATGAGTTGTTGTACAGTATAAATAGGTCATGTTACATATCAAATGTTATGCAAAAATAATTCTTTGTATTTATAGATAGTAAGTAATTTTCTATGTAAAAAGTGTGTACATATTTCATAAGCTTTTAATTGTGTTAATTGTATGTATCAATAACTTTCATGTTTTTCTTTTATTTTATGATGTATTGCCTTCAGGAGGTTTTCCTCGTGACTAAGGTTAATATCAGTTACAATATTGTATTTTTTAGAATTAAATATTCACAATAAAAGAATTGTTATATATAATTTTTGTATTTATTATTTATAACATATTAATATTATTGCCTGCTAAAATTTTCAAATATATTTTTTTATAATTCAGGTTTAAAGTCTGTATCATACCCGTTTATTTTTCCCGAGTAATTCACGCTGTTATGGGTGTTTTAGGCGAGCGTGGGGTGAGGAATGTTTGAGTGGCAACACGTGCCTCTAAAGGAAAAGCACTTTGGCTAATCCAGGGAGATTTACCACATGTCCCTTTTTGACCCTTCTTTTCTAGCAATTGTTAAAACAAAAATTTCTCTCTCGTGGGATGTATGGTTCACCCCACACTGGTATTTCAAGAAAAATTTCTTATTCTTTTAGAGTTATGAATTCTTTCTTCTCAGCAGCTGGAGTTGAATGTGATTTGCCACTTTTCTCAAATAATCAGTCATTTTTCCGGAAAGTTCGTCGACAATTAAAATATATTCTTATAGCGATGCATGCTTTCCATCACGTCTTGTTTTTTGCAAATTTTATCGTAAATAGTTTAGAATGGAAAGATTTCAATATGACTGGTAAGAATTCTTTCTTTTCATGAAATATTGGTGTAGGACTGAAGGTTTTCAAGGGGTCACATTGCATTCTTCATATCATGAGCCTTGAAAAATCCAGAATAAACAAGATACTTATTACAATATCGTTATTTTTATATGTAAATATTGTTTTATTATATTATGTTATGATTAACTTGTATAGTATCATGTTTAACATTTTAAGACTGCCACCTGGCAAACAGCCTATTTGCAGTTGTAAATTGTAAATAAATAAATAAATAAATATGACAGCGGTCAGCAGCGATGACAAGAGTACGAGGAAGTTTAGCAGTAAGAGTAAGAGATTCAGAGACTCCAGTAAAAACATACATCAATAAGAAAATAAGTAGAAAGATAATAATTCAGGTTCCACTTTCTTACAAAAGTAAAGGAAAATGTGGTTTTATGTACTTGAAGACTGAGAATACACCTTTTGATATGAATGGTAAACCAATGTTTAGTGGGTTGCATACAACCAACCTATCCGCAGGTACGAGCGTCATGAAAGAATGACAGTAAATATTTATTAACGAAAACGAACAATACAAACAAAAAATCAGTCAATTTGATAAATAAAAGTAAGAAACATTCCAAATATAATGTTAACAGGAAAAACAAATTCCCGTCCTCGGGAAATAATATTATATGTAAACCCGTGCGGAAAGGTTTAACAATGAAAAATAACTTATGGGAGTATAATGCTGTTCAAAAATATTTATATTTCTCCTAATGTAAGAATTTTGCTGTTTTAACATTATTTTGGTCATAAATTTATATTATTAACATACATTTTGTAATAACTATTTGTTTTGATGCTGCACCTGCTTAATCAGTAATGACTATTACCGTATTTTCTGGTAAATAACACACATTTTAAAAATCTCTTTACTGTGAGAAATGTATAGATAACACGCATTTCAAAAATTTCTTCTCTGTGATATATATATTGATAACTCGCATTTCAAATTTGTACTATTTTTCATAAAGCGCTTTAAGGATCGTTATGTTGCTGTTTAAGCCGCAGCGAAATCGTTATAACTACCTTTCTATGGACAAATGAACTAGGAAATACACAATTTTGAAAGTGGTATCAAAGGTATTTCAATAGTACCTAATTATATTTATTATTGTAAGGCCATGGAAGATAGAAAAGCAAAAACACGCAAATCGTACACGGCTCAGTTTAAGCTGGAAGTTATTCAGTTTGCTAAAGTTAATGGAAATCGTGCAGCAGGGAGAAAATTCAATGTAAATGAAGCTAGTGTGAGAGAATGGCGAAAAAATGAGGAGGTTTTTAAGAAACTGCATCGTGGAAAACAAGCCATACCCTACAGAAAGTGTTTTTGGCCAACACTCGAAAAAGAACTTTACGACTGGATTATTCGTGAACGATCAAGAGGAATAAGACTCTCAACAACTAGAATTTTACTTCAAGCAAAGCAAATTGCACGAGAGAAAAACATAATTGACTTCAAAGCATATCCCTCTTGGAGATTCCAGTTCATGATGAGAAATAATTTAAGTGTTCGTGCCTCGACAAGCATTGGTCAGAAACTACCTGTAGATTGGGAGGCCAAGGTGATAAAATTTAGACAGTTTGTGAAAAAGTGAATTTTCAAAGTAGAAGAAATGCATGTGGGTAATATGGATGAGGTCCCAGTAAGTTTTGACCTTCCAACTGCAAGGACAGTGAATCTTAAAGGTGCAAAGGAAGTGTCCATTATCACGACAGGACACTAAAAGTCAAATTTTACAATTGTATTGTGCATAACGTCAGATGGTTCCAAGCTATCTCCTATGGTGATATTTAAGAGGAAAACCATTCCAAAGGGGCGTTTTTCGAAAGACCTTATTGTTACCGCAAATGAAAAAGGATGCATAAATAAAGAAATGATGAAGACCTGGTTGGATAATGTTTGGAAAAAACGTAAACATGCTTTCTTCAGCCCCAAATCTGTTTTAATTATGGATGCATGTCGAGCCCATTTAGTGCCCGAAGTAAAGAAATTGGTCAACAAATACTCCAAGGTAGCAATTATGCCTGGTGGACTGACGAAGAAACTTCAACCCCTTGATTTAACAGTGAATAAATCCTTCAAATCAAAACTTCGAGCTAAGTGGGAGGAATGGATGATTGCAGGTGTCCATAAATATACAAACTCTGGGAAGATGAAGCGGCCATCTTATGAGGAAGTATGCAAAGGATATCGGAAAGCTGGAATTCTGTGACAGTAACTTGCTCCAAAGAGGTTTTCATAAATCATTTGGGGATTTGCAGGTTACAGAAGCAACAGACTCTGAAAACGATGAAGCTACTGAGGAAAGCGAAGTTGCTGATCTTCCGGTGGAAATACTGCGAACTATAGATTCGTTCCAGTGTGACTTGGGAGATGAATTTTATGGTTTCGACTAAGATTTATGTTTGCAAGTTTTAATGTCATTCTTGTACTAATTATTTAAGTTTCCTTTTATATGCTTTCCTCCTTTGAGTTATGCAGACAATGTTTTTTCACCACTGTAATGTTTTGCAATAATTATTCTTATTTTGAAATTAATTATATAATTACTTTAACATTTACAATATGTTGGTTATAATAAAATTTCCCTAGTAAGTGAGTATTGTTTAGTCATTTGTTTCCGAGTTCAATATTCAATTAAATTAGATTTTCCGTTGTATATAACGCACTATTATTTTAATCATTTTTCTATATTTTTGTATAGATAACATGCGGGTTATCTACCAGAAAATATGGTAATATTCAGGAATATATTATTTATTATCTTGCTTTTTCCTTTACAATGAGTGAATCCCGGAATCGAGAAAAACCTGGGAAACGTTAATCCCTAACTGCAAGTAAGGGCTGGTTTGAGAATTTTAAGAAAAGACATAACCTACATAATGTGAAGATTTCTGGTGAAATTGCATCTGTGGACCACAAAGCTGCAAATGAGTTCCCCAATTTGTTTATGAATCTTATTAAAGAGAAGAGTTATTCATATAGCAAGTGTTTAATTCCGATGAAACCAGACTCTTCTGGAAGAGTGCCTTCCGGGACTTTTATCTCCAAGTCTGAGAGAACTGCTCTGGGATAAAGACCGCGTCATGCTTCTTTTATGCTCCAATGCAGCCGGAAATTTCAAACTAAAGCCTCTGCTAATTTACCACTCGCAGAACCCGCAAGCTCTGTCTGGGAAAATTAAAAAATAATCTTCTCGTGTTTTGGCGGTACAACCGAAAGGATTGCATGAGTCAAAATATCTTCAAGGACTGGTTTAACCCTCTGGATCTTGTGTGGGGTGTGAATGTCGCGGTAATCGCGCTCCGACTTGCTCACCCCAGACAGGTTGGCCAAATAAGTTCCAGAGTATTGCTTCCGAATATTTATTCTTACAGTTGGTGCAATTTACTTACATTATATGCCGCTGAAGCCAAGCGCTAGTCCCTGTGCAACGTCGCGGCTAACTCTCGACACCCACCGAAGCTGCGTCAGAGAGCTGGGAACACTCGTCTTTTGACTGCGTCACCCAAGAAAGAGACAAACTGGAAGAGTTTTGCGTCCTTTTTATACTAATTCGGGAAGGGAGGTCATTTTCTTAGGGTCGTGGAGGTTGCTGACCGAGATCAGGGGCAGAGGATGCAAGGGTGCAGTGAGAGGAGAAAAGGGTTCGGGTGGAAATATCTAGAAGTGTCAAGCGGAGGATGCTGCAATATTTAGGGGACAGGAAATGGCCAAAAGAAAGGTTAGAAGAAAGGAGACTGCGGGAGACTGAATCTAAAGGGTGGTCCACTTAGGGTAAAGTCGAAGGATGAACAAGGGGTGCAGGCGGCCGTAGGAGGTGGCGTGTCGAATTGATGGTAAATTTTGGGTGGCTAACGCTTGGCCTCTCAACACAACCCCACGGTTCTATTTCGAGGAAAAATACCCTTTTCCTTACATTTAGAATTTTTTCCTATTATGAGTCTGGAGATGGATATGTTCCCCAACTTTTTTCAAACTTTCAACTACAGTCGATTTCGCTTAATTGGGACACCGCTTAATTGGGACACCGCTTAATTGGAACAGCCGCTTATTTGGGAAAAATCTCAAAGGACCGAAACCAAACCAAGAAACCAATAGTAAATTTATATGTTTAATTGGGACAATATTCCGCTTAATTGGGGCAGTAAATTTAAGATCACAGCACATATTATGTAAAACATATTCTCAAGAAAAAGTATGTACAAAGAATTTGATATGATGCGTTGTCCCACAGCTGATCGCACGGCTTGGCGCCGCGCCGATCTTATTCAGTTACCAATACACCTGGCACGTGACAACTGTCTCAATTGTTTCACATTTATTCAGTCACCAACTTACCTCGCGCGTGAACTTATATTTTGTCAAATTTATTTTTAAAAAATTTGACCTTTGCCAAAATGCCAAGAAATGATTTGACACTTTCCAGTAAAATTGCTTTGCTAGATAAAATAAAAAGCCAGCCACTTAATACAAGTTATCGTCGTCTCACTGAGATAACTAGTGAACCAAAATCTACCAATTAAAGAAATCAATTCGAGTGATATTTGGTGGAACTTCATTTTTCAAAAACAACAAAAATAAAACACAACACACTTGTACTAATTCCACAAATTTAATAAAACTGTTAACCGGTTTCGGTGTCACAGCACCATCCTCAGAACAACAAGTTAAATCAAAGAGCAAGAACATATATACAGAACCAAAATAAGGGTAAGAGGAGGGGTAAAGAGAATACAAGGTTGCATCACGAGGGGGAGGGCAAATGGGGGAAAAGAGTCTTGAGGAGTGGGGACTGGCTGTTAGAAAACAAAAACTCGTTAGCTAAAGGAATGGAGTAAAATTGGTGAAGGCGTATGTAAAACTCTTCTAAATGGTCTAATTTGGTACCTTTACGTCCATGGTTTAAAATACGGGGGGTGTCCTAATCTAACTGTGCGTCCCGTGGTGTCAAGTATTTCTTCAGTTTCACACAAGCTGGCATCCAAGCTGAATACTTTTTTATTGAATCTGGGGTTTTTCAAATCGGATTATAGTGTCAAAAATTCCCTAATTTGATAGACAAACTTAAGAAGCTCACGTTACCACCCAACTGCAAACTTGTGTCCTTCGACGTGTCTAATTTGTTTACTAACGTTCCGGTGGATGAGACTCTCTCACTTGTGGAAAGTATTTTACTCAAAAACGGTTGGACTCATCACTTTGTGAAAGACATTTTGAATTTGTTGAGTGTTTGTTTATGTCACAATTACTTTTTATTTAATGGTAAATTTTTTAAGCAGGATAAAGGTCTTGCTATGGGCTCGCCCCTATCCCCTCTCATGGCTGAAATTTTCTTGAATAACTTTGAATCTTCGTTTTTTAATTCAAATTTTAACCTGTTGACTAATGTTATTGCATGGTTTAGGTATGTCGATGACATTCTTTGTATATGGAAAGGCACAGATAGACAGCTCACTCTCTTAGTGTCTTTCTTAAATTCCATCCACCCTTCAATTTCATTTACTCATGAGATAGAAACGGATCATTCCATTAATTTCTTAGATGTTACAATTTCATTTTCTGATTCCGCTTTGTCTTTTTCCATTTTTAGAAAGCCCACTTATACGGATCATACCATTCACTTTTCCTCTACTCATCCTTATTCTCATAAATTAGCCATCTTTCACTCCTCAATTCACTGACTTCTGCATATTCCGTTATCAAATGAGAATTTCAATAAAGAACTTAATATTATCCGTTATCAAATGAGAATTTCAATAAAGAACTTAATATTATCCGTTACCTTGCTTCCGTGAATGGATACTCCCCTGACCTCATTATGAAATTATTAAAAAGGAAGCAACGAATTCTAGCCTTAAGAAATATTTTTAACCCACCACCTCATTCAACCAAAGATCAAATCAGTTGGTTTTCCATTAATTTTGTCGATGATTGTAGTTATAAACTAGCCAGAACTATTGCCACAGACAAGAAACGTCCTGCTTTTTATACCGGTCAGGACCTCGGGTCATTACTTTGCAACACCAAAGACCGTTTTGATCCCCAGACCAGATCAGGAATATATAGACTTGCCTGCAACAATTGTGACACTGTTTACGTTGGTCGTAAGGCCCGCAATGTTAGAATAATATTAATTAATTAATTAATTAATATTATTATTATTAATATTATTATTAATTAATAATTAATAATAATAATAATTCAGGAATATAGATCTAAAACCCTTTTAGAGTCTTTAGGAGGTGACCAGAAGGAATTTTGGTCATATGTCCGAGAATCTCGAGGAGGTCAGTTTTCAGTACCCAGCCTCGTTAATGACGTGGGTTTAATGGTTACTGAATCGTTAGATAAAGCAAATCTAATTAATCGACACTACCAGGAAAGCTTTACTTTAGACGATGGACGCGCGAACGAATTTTCTGTGCGTGTTGATTCAGAAATGGAACCAATCGAGTTATCGGTGGATGGAATAAGAAAGTTGTTGCGGCAGGTAGACAAGAAAAAAGTGCCAGGACCAGAAGGTATACCATCGTTCGTCATTCAAACACTGGCGAATGAGCTTGCTCCCCTTCTTTTCGTATTCTATAGGAAAACCTTGGACGAAGGCGTTGTACCAATTTCGTGGAGGAGAGCGCATATCACTCCAATTCCTAAGAAAGGACGTTCCTCGAAACCTGAAGATTACCGTCCGATATCTTTAACGTCAATATTTTGTAAGACTATCGAGCACATTATAGCGAGTTCAATAATGCGTTTTCTAAGTGACAAGGGGGCAATTAGTCAATGTCAACACGGTTTTCGTAAAGGTAGGTCATGTGATACCCAGTTAGCCCTTTTTCTTTACGATGTAGTTAGAGCAGCTGATAAGGGTATAAGAACAGACGCCATATTTCTAGATTTCAGAAAAGCTTTCGATCGAGTATCGCATGTAAAATTAATTCATAAGTTGACGGCTTACGGGATTAACGGAAAAGTTGTTGAGTGGATAAAGTCGTTTCTCGGGGAAAGATCGCAGCGAGTTGCGTTGGACGGAATTTTATCTGATGAGGTTCGCGTCACATCCGGTGTTCCACAGGGAAGTGTATCAGGACCAATTTTGTTCCTGATATATATTAACGATGTTATGGATAATGTTAAATGCAAGGTTAGGTTATTCGCTGATGATACTGTTATGTATAGGGAGATCGTAACTGAAGATGACATTGGTAGTTTGCAGAACGATCTGAATATGATTTCGGGTTGGTGTAGCGATTGGCAGCTCGAGCTGAATGTAAAGAAGTGCGTTACCATGACTTTCACGCGATCCACTAACTTTACCTGCGTACCGTACAGAATTTCAGGAAATCCCTTGGAGCTCGTGATGCATCATAAATATCTAGGAATTACGCTCAGCAGTAATATTTCCTTCAAAGAGCATATTCGAGGCGTAGTAGGAAAGGCGAATAGAATGCAAAGGTTAGCCAGCAGAATTCTTAGGGGATGTTCACCGAGAGTAAAAGAAATAGCGTACTTTTCCCTAATTCGACCTCTACTTGAGTATTGCTGTGCGGTTTGGGATCCTCACGAAGTAGGATTAATTTCCGATCTCGAGATGGTTCAACGTAGAGCAGCGAGGTTCGTCAAGGGAGATTTCAGATTCGACAGCAGTGTTTCGGCTATGATAGAATCCCTCGGTTGGAACTCTCTTAGTGATAGAAGACGTGAATATCGACGGAAGCTTTTTGATAAATTTATCTCTACCGATTTCGGGGAGGAGATAACAGATATTGTCATCCCAGTTATATTCCTACGCGACCTTCGAGAGAAAACAAAAAAGCGATACAGGGAAGTAGTTGCCAGGACAGATAGCTACTTTTGGTCATTTTTTCCGCGGAGTATTAGAGAAGCAAATAGCTCTCCAGATTAGATAGGTATTTTGGTGTCTTACACCCCCTGCCACGCGCCACTGGCGGATTGCAGGGTTTAAATGTAAATGTAAATAAGGGTGGATGAGCACAAAAGATCTTTTAACTATCTTTCTAATTCATCACATTTCGCCGATCATCTGATTAACAACGATAATTTTTCCAACTTCACCCCCCGCATTTTAAACCATGGACAGAAAGGTACCAAATTAGACTCATAACTCTTACCCTGACTTCTGCCTCTATTCACAGGATGGATCCTTCCTATCCGTCTCCTTATTGCCCGTTTTGAGCTTTTTAGAATACACTACTATAATGTATTTAGTAAGGGAATGATTTGGTCGTGCACGGCAAAAATTACTCCCTATACTGATGTATTGGTTTGGGCCTAGGGTGTTCTTTGCGAGGACAGATGCACTGTGTTCCCTTTGCCTGAAAAGCTGGCCAAAATCCGAAAATCAAGTGTCATTGGTAAAATTTGGCATATTAAGGTTTCTGAGGTTGATGATTAAGAATATGAAGTCGAAATTGTTATAAAACAAAATGGCGGATCCAAAATGGCGTTAGGTTTGCCCGAAAAGCTAATAATACCATGAAAAAAATTTTATTTTAATGAAATTTGGTATACTAGGGTTTTTGAGGTTGCTTATTATGAATACAAAGTTAAAATTGTTTGAAAACAAAATGGCGGATCCCAAATGGCGTAAACTTGGCCCAAAGAGCTAATTATGCTATGATTATGATTTTCAATTTTCATGAAATTCAGTATACTAGCGTTCATGACGTCGCTGATTACACATGCATTTCAGAAAAGGAAATGGTGGATTCAATGCGGCGAGTTTCATTGTCAAAATATTTTGATTATTTTAATGAAAGTGGTATTCTAGGGTTTCGAAAATTGCTGATTACTAATGCAAAACACCTCTTTATGTGAAGGGAATTGAATATATTGAAAATCGTGATATTCAAAATTAAAGGTCATTGAAAGAATAAAGAGAAAAAGTAAGGAAAAAGTATTTTACTCAAATAAAATTTTTATAACATTAAGCGGACATTTAAAAACATGAATGTTTGTACTAATTAACAAGTAAATGTTTTAGAACTCGAAGTCACTTGTTGCTGAATCATCTTCGTCGCTTGCCGATTCTATGGGAGAGCTCGAGATTGGAGTGCTTGTTGATGGTTTGGATGCTGACGAAATTAAACTGTTAGACGCCTCGATGCTTGGTGGTTTTAACATTTCCAGTGCAGCAGGTAAGAATGATTTCAATTTCTTCGCAGGTAATTTTCTCAAACTTGTAATTAGTGGATCTGATGAAACAAGCATTCGATTAAACATGTCTGTGAGAGTGAGAATTCGCTTACATTTGCGCACGAAATCTTGTCAATACTTTTTAAGGTGCTCTTTACAAGCTTCTTGTGCTTCTTCAGAACTTTGCCCGATAGGCAAAATGGACGCCTCAATTATATGCGCCCCATGAATCAAGATCTTGTGCACAGCTGTTGGCATATTGTACCAGGAATAAAGTTCATCATATGTTTCAGCTGTATCCTTGGCATATTTTTCGAACTTCTCTATGTTGATATGATAACTACTTGTAATCACCTGCAAAATGACATGGAAACGGTCGATAAGCTCTTTATCTAGCCCTGTAATAGAGGCAGATATCTCTGAATTCTCAAA
The DNA here is from genome assembly GCA_947579665.1 of Sympetrum striolatum. Lineage (NCBI taxonomy): Eukaryota > Metazoa > Arthropoda > Insecta > Odonata > Libellulidae > Sympetrum > Sympetrum striolatum. The sequence continues at coordinate 63,604,361 of OX388351.1, read as the reverse complement.
AAAACGCCGAGCAGTATTTCCGTCATTACTGCTGCCAAATCCAGCTTTCGGTTGCTCTAGAATGAGGCCTAATTGTGACCTGAAAGCTTCTTGTATCTGCTTTTTCCGGGATTGAATATTTTGTTTTTCGTCTTTATTGTTCTTCTGTGCTCTCCACTTTCTTATACCTAGTTTGTAAGAGATGTGCAGGAAGCACTCGTATCCACGCATGTAGGGATGAAATTCCAAACTGTAAATTTTCTTCTATTACGTCCCTCTTTGTAACTTTGTTGATATCTTTGAATTCTCTCGATGTTGCCTTACAGAGGTGACAACATTGAGAAGAAGATGTATTTGTGACAACGTTGCAGACCTTGCCATCGATCATCGTCAATGCAAGCTCGTAAGTTACATTGATTTTTTTGTCGTGCACAACTGTTTCCCAGGGGACAAGTTTGCTTTTCTGCGTATGAATGCCCTGTATCTCCTTAATGGTGTTTTCATTATTTTCACGCAAAAATTGATTTCTAATTGGTCTACAATAGCGTGGTGATGAAGGCTTTGGATTTTTCCACACAACAACTCGTGCCTTGGTCACTAGATTCGTACTCACAAACTGTAAGGGTACGAGTGAAGTAAAAAGAATATAAGCATCTGATTTGGTTCCGTCATTGTCACTAATCGCTATTCTACGTGCTTTTTCATTCTAATGTTTATCATTTCAAGTAACTTGATAATTACAAACATGTATTGTAGATTTACTTTCGTTTAGTATTATTACTATGGGAATTTTTTACGAGTCTTACTTTTTCGTTTATCACTGATTGACGTGCTTCTTTTTGAAAGTTTTGAAGCAGAAGAGGAAAGAATGAAGCTATTTTCATAACAAGAGGAATTCCGTCTGCTTTGAGAGTAAGGTAATTATAATATTTATATTTCATTTTCAATTTAGTTTCTCATACCACTGAGCCTTGTTTACAACCAAAATGCTATAACTGAGAGAAAATCGGTGCCGGTGTAGGAGTCGAGGAGCACTTAACGGGCAGGAGTCACTGTACAGTGAGTCCCACCAGAAGGTGGCGTTCACTTGACAAGTGTGCCTTGCCCTGGCAGGGTACACTTTACTCAGACAGCTATCACTTCACATCACAAACGCGTAGTTTTCTTCACATATTAGCAGTTTTTTGCCTTAGAATTTGCGGAAACTTGTTTCTAATTATCAGACATAAGTTTTAAAGGAATTTTAAATTATTATATAAAATCTTATTAGTAAACAAAGTTATTAATTTTAAATAAATGAAAAACTATTTATTGTCAGTCTTTCCATTATAGTTACTTGAGTTTTGAGTTGAATAAAACTTAAACAAGAATGTCCACAGAAAAACAAGTTCCATCAAATTTTAGCTTGATATATTGCATGTGTAACTATGCAATAGAATTTTTTTAAAAACCTTTTTGGTACTTTATCGCAGTCAGAAATAAATAAGTTCCCGTTATTTCGCGCTCTCAAACGGAGCGCCCAATTTGAAAAATGATATCATATAAAATATTAATTTAATTAACACAATATTGCGGTATATATTTTTAATCAAAATTAAAAATTTTAATATATTTCCTTGCTGCCAGAAAAATGTTACCGATTACGTAAAACAACTTTTTTTCAGTAATGAAAGTGGGTACGACTGCAAACTTGGTTTCGTTACCAAGCTCTTGCTAGAATATTTCATAATAGGTATATATAATAATATATTTCATACGTTATATAATTCATACAATAAATTGCGGAAGATGTAACTTCCGCAATGTATGTTCGTTTTTGAATGTTTATAATTGAAAGTAGGGATTTAAAATAACACAAATAAAATTCAGTCTTTTCTCAAAATACTATCTCGCTAGATGTTTTAAATGAATGAAGTATAGCGAAAAGTAGTAGGCAACTACTTTTTTGAACGCATTTTTCTTAAACCTCTCGACATTCCCTTCAAAATTTTCAGGATGCATTTCCCAGAATATTTACCATGAAATTTAAAAGTATCGAAAAAAGATCATAAAAGGAAGCAAATTATCAAGAATAAGAACTTATTCGTTTCTGAAATGAGAGTGAGTATTAAAGAACAAGTACAAACAAATTTGCTACAAATTTACAAATTTTTCATTTTAAATATTTTTCCTTGTAAATCTATAAAATAAAATAGAGTGTGGGTGTGTGTGTATGTTCGCTAAAAACTCGAGAACCGAGAGTCGCAAAACTTTGAAATTTTCTACATTATTAAAAGTCAAACCCGTGCAGAGTATAGGCTACTTTTTATTTCCCTAAGGTCCACGGTTCGAACCCAGACGGATCAAAACCTTTCCATAAGAAATACACGTAGAGGTCAGTTTTTTCGTTGCAGGTTTCATTTCTTTTGCAAAATTAAATTAGAAATAATGGTTCTAGAAAGTCGAATCTAGCACCAAAAGAAGTAAAATAGAACAAAAATTTTTAATATAGTCGTAGAATATCGTTTTCGATTCGAAATTGCAAACATTTTGATAAAATACGTGAATAATTTATCGAAATTTTGAGGTTGTAAACAATTCATCCCCCTGACGATCAAGGCGATTGTTGAGTCCCCTGCTAATGTATTAACCCATAAGAACACATTGAGAAAATATGCGCACTTCAAATTAATGTTAAGAATAATTAATAAGTTATATGAAGAGGGAGAAATTTAAGGAGATATTAGTAACTGCATCTACGAACGATATACTGTGAAGAATCGAGCGTACAAACATACAAATGACAGGATTTAAGAAGGATTTTAAATTTTATGGAAGCGTCTGTAGTAACTAAGTTTTATTTAGATCAACGTAATTGTTTACTGATTATTAGTAAGATAAATGGGTTTATAGTGATTTGATAGATTAGATTGCTTTCTGTCGATCAATGCAACTAAATAACAAAAGAACCTGGTAAGTTTCGGATATTTTTAATAAAATCTTCTGAATTAAGTATTGCAACTTATCAATTTTCATCGATAAATATTTAGCAATTGACGAAAATGTATTTAGTGAATATCGTAAAGATTTCACAGATTTAAGGTTGGAGTTAAACGGCGATTTGTAAAGCTATAGCAAATCTCGCACATCGTATCCCTAGATCGAAAAGGTAATGTAAGTTTATGTTTTATTATATGCAGAATAAAAAGTTATTCATTGCGGTTTTTTTAAAGTGCTTCCAATTCTTATAAATTTACTATCTTTCTGTTATTGTTTAATCTTTGGATCTGTTTTGGCATTGTGATTGCATTTGTGTTATTTGTTGAGCTCCATGTTTATGTTACGCATTTTAGTATTTGGGTATAGCTCTATACTTTCTGCAAAGAATATTCAACGTTGGTATTAGAGTGATACATAATATATTTCTGCTGTGTTTAATCATAGTTTCCGAGAAACAATTTAGCCTTTCTGAAAATGTCTCCTAAAAGGTGGTGCTGTTTAACCTAATGTGATCATCAAATATATTTTTTTATAATCTTTAAACGATTTTTGTCTTAATCAAAGAAAGTGTCCTTTCAAAGGATATGAGATGGAATCTTTAGGTGACTTTTTAGACTTAATCATAACTTTATTTACTTTGTACTTTGATTTGGAAATAATAATAGCCTGGCATTAGCTATCTACCAAAAATTATGAGGCATGTGTTTCGATCAATACTGTAACAAAAGTATTTATAAATTTAAATTTCCCCGTTGAGAATCAATGGGCACTTTTGCTAGTATGATAATAATTAACTATAATTACATTTCACTTTACTTCACAGCTTTAAATTACTGTATCTCCATGTGGTATAATATTAAAATTAATTTAGGCTAACTTTCTCTTTCAACGCGTATATTTCTACTACGTGCATCAATCTCTCCTGTGAACATGGGGCCATTTGAGTTACGCTGGGCTTTAGTAATGGTAAGTAATGTGTATTCATTACGTATCATAATTTATGTGAATACTTTGATAAAAACCATCTTGAACATACATGTAAACCAAAATGTTAACTCCAATAAGAGAATTTTTTTCATAGGGTACAACAGTATTTTCCTGGATTACCTTCAATTCCTAATAATTGAAGCATATTTTGATTTTTTTAAAAATGTCTAATCCAGAGTTCTAAAACATTATAATCGGTTTGAATATATATATAATAGATCATATGAAAAATTAGCTGAGGTTGTGCCCGTTATTTGACGATTTGTATATTTGATCTGATGTCATACAATGGGTGCGTGCGGGTATACATTTTTTATTTTCTAGAAATTTCAATTGAACGTCTATTCCTGGATTCCATACTTGAAAAATGTAGCACAAATATGATGTTAAAACTAATTCACAATAATAGTACATCCATTGATCGACATTCTACCGGCTATTTGTGCCCAAATTGTGATACCACTCTTTAAACGTTCTTAAAGTAATGTAGCGTAATTATAAGAAGCATGCTTTTGAGAAAATACGGAAAGCAACGTATTACCAAATTAACCCCTTTACGGGGCAGAACGAGCTAGAATCGAAAAATGCTGGCCAAGAATAAGGAAATTTTTTTTTCAGTGTGAACTTTAAAACTTCGCATTGCCATACCTCAATAAGTTCTGGATATAATATTCCCAGACAGCGTCTTATGTGAGCTTGTTTTACTTAAATCGGAGGGTCCGAGAGAGGATAAGAGAAAGAAATATAACTTAACAGATATGTTGCATGAAGTAAGTATTTCACCAGCAGAAGCTGATTCAGAGATCTGATGGAAGTGATTCAGTAATTCAAATATTCAACTATGATCACTTAAAAAATCATAACTTAGCTTAAGGGTTAATTATTTAACACTGTACTGATTTTTTCCCGATGATTCTACTCATTTGGGTTTGGGTTGAGGCTGAAGAATTTTGCAAAAATCTAAACCTGGCATTATTCGTGAATTTTGGTCAATTTTGACCACCAGTAGAATTTTAATAGAAAGATATCAGCGTAGATAATTTGTTAGTAATAGACAGGATTTATTCGAGAATGGCCAGTACTAAAGTCCACACTCAAGAAAAGGATTTTTTTACGAGGTTTTCTCGATTCTAGCCCACTGTGCTGCGAATTCAAGATAGCTCTACATTGTCTTTATTGGTATGATATTATTATAATAAAATACTCTCAGATATTCGATTTATTCGCCTTTTTTCTGCATTATGCGAATGAAATTTTTCATGCCGCCGATTAAGCAGTCAGCGTTCACGCCGTTACACCGCCGCCGGCTACATTTTCCTCCTACGCCGCCACTGACAAAAATCATAACGGCGCCCATGTCTAGTCCATTATATTTAAATGATAGTTTGACTCGGCTGAACAAGACTTAGCTATGGAAAGTCAAACAAAGAGCAAAGGAATATAACTTTAAATTTGTTTGGTATAAAAGGGATAAAATACTGATAAAAAAGATGAGAATTCGGGTGTTATTCGTGTTATCTGTGAAAAAGATTTGGGAGGGGATTTCCTATCAAGTATCACTCCTAAGTATTTTGTTAAATCAACGAATGTAATATCACAAATATTTATTTATTCCTTGAAATTACCCTTTATAATAACTTCATTCTGCGGGAATTTGTGTAAAGACACATTTCCGTACGCTTGATTATTGCATTGAGGAACTGAACAAATTTTATTTGACTTAAAAGTCTTCCTCTCAACGTTCGAAGCCATTTACTGTAGAGTAAAATCCTTTCACAATAAACCAAAGAAGAAGATTAACCTCGATTTATCTTTGGGAAAGAATATCAGCCTTCCAAACTGAAGAAACGCACCACAGTGACGGTCGGTTAGTACTAGTTACATCTTCCAATCCCCTCTATGTCCGCCATGACACTTTACAGTGCTGCACTCTATAGCCCAGTTTATTCGCGAATAAGGGTCCAATATATTTAAATGACAGTTTGACTCGGCTGAGCAAGACTTTGCTATGGAAAGCCAAACAAAGAGCAAAGGAATATAACTTTAAATTTGTTTGGTATAAAAGGGATAAAATACTGATAAAAAATATGAGAATTCGGGTGCTATTCGTGTTATCTGTGAAAAGGATTTGGGAAGGAATATCTATGAAAAGCCTAAGGGAAGGCCTCCCGGTCAGAAATTTTTCTGATATTCATTTGGTAAGGAAGGCCATATTGCCAAGAATTGCCCTAAATGTAAAGAAGAGTCAAAGAAAGCCTCAGCTACAGTGGTAACCAGAGAACATGTCATGTTTTATGCCAGAAAAAATATCAGAAGCAAGGAATTGAGTATCGATACTTGATGGCAGTGCTTCAGACCACATGTCATATAGGAGAGAAATTTTCAAGTCCTTAAGGAAATTTTCTGTTGAAGTAGAGATAGGTGATGGATCTCCTCTCCAAATTGAAGGCATTGGTAATGTTGTGATTTTCACGTCAAATATGTTCCAGATTTGAGTGACAACTTAATATTTCAGGGACAACTTGATGAGAAGGGTCTTGAATTCAATTCCAATGGGGAACTTAACAAAGTAATTATGGATGGAAGAATTGTTTTCCAAGCATAGAAGATTGGAAGACTCAATTTCATCTCTACTGAAGGTGGAATATCTGTGAACGAGATGACAGCAGAGTTTTTAGTCAACAAGAAGAAAGTTTCGAAGGTATCCATGCCAAATGGCACATCTGACTGGGTCACCCAAGCCCACTTGTAATGGAGAAGCATGATGTTCTGATTAATTTATTCAGAAATGCTATAAATAAATGTTAAGACCTCTGTGAAGCATGTGAGCTGGGAAAAATAAGGAGAAGTAAATATCCAGTGAATATCAATAAAAAAATAAAGCAGCTGATGCACTGGATAGAGTGCACCCTGACATCATAGGACCCCTGGAGCCAAAGACAATCTGAAACAAGAGATTCATCATTACTTTTATCAATGAAGCCCCTAGATATGTGACAGCAGTTGCCTTATCTAAGAAAAATGAAGCCCTGACTGGGTAAAGCCATTAACTTCAAGGCAAAGTTGGAAAATCTGCCACAGTAGAAAGATCCAGCAACTTCAAACCAATCGAGGAAGAGAGCACTTAGCTTGTGACTTTCAAAACTCCATGTCCATCGAAGAACTCTAGAATATACCCCTCAGCAGAATTACCTGGCAGAATGCATGAACCAAACACTCTGTGATAGTGTAAGACATATGTTCATTGCTTCAGAAATGCCACTCAGATTCTGGGCAGAAGCTTTATGGATGGCATGCTACTTGAAGAATCGCTGTCCTTCCAGAGCTATTGCATTTACCACATTGCTGGATAAATGGCTGAAAAGGGATTTGGCGGAAGATGATCTAAAACACACAAGGTTGTTTGGTAGCCAAGTTTGGGAATGGATTCCCGAGCAGCGAAGAGATGGTAAGCTGTCACCTAGAGCCCAAGAATGTGTTCTCCTCAGATATGAAGAAGGCATGAAGGGATACCATCTATGGAGCCTGAAAGAGAAGCGGGTTATCCAGAGCTGAGATGTGATCTTCAGGGAAAATGATTTTCCTTTTCAAATCAACCAAAGTTCCAGCAGAAGATAAGCTGTGCCGAGACAATTTAGTTTATTTTCCTTCTGTCTTGGAAAATGAACCCATCCCAGGTGAAGCACTACTCACCCCAATGCTGCCCCAGGGGGTGCCACTCTCAAACCACAATGTTGAGATGCAAGCAGCAAGAGTTACCAGTCAATCTGAGATGCTGGTCCCAGGTGCCTCAGGGGGGAGGAGGTACTCCTGCTCCTTTGTAAGGAATCATGTGTGGTCCCTTAAGCTGCAGGGAACATACAAAAACGTTTTCCTAAGAGAACTGCATGAAAAACGTTTTTAAACGTTTGACCTGCTCATCCTTCCCCAATTTTATGGCCCTGCCTTTGAATGAGGCCATTGCTCACAAAATCTTTTTCATCGTCCTAAATGTGGAAAACCCTTCCCTGGGGATTTCTGGCCTCTGGGTAATTCCAAGATTTGCAGTGCATACGTACTTTCATATTTCCTCATTTCTCTGCAAGTTCTGGCTGCATTTCGGTGGGTTCATCAAGGTTATCTTTTTTGAAAACTTTCTAGTATCATTTATATAGATATAATTTATATGAACATAGTTTATACAGATTTATATACAATGGATAGAGGAGCTTCATGCCTCAGTCTAAGTGGAAGATTTCCACAGAAGAGGATGTTGTGGAAATGCTGTTTCACTCGGACTGGGAGAGTGAGTTCTCCGATACGTTGAGCAGTTCGAATGATAGTGTTTCCAATGGAGAAGAAGAAGGTACTGAATAAGTGGCTCCAAAATCTATAGAAGATGGTGCAACTTCATCATCATCTTGGACTAGGATTGAGGAGTTTTCGCCCAGAGCATTTGATTTCAATGATACTTCCCTAGGATTGAATTTGGACGACCTTGATGAGAAAAGTGCAGAATTGGATTAGTTCCAGCTATTTTTTAATTCTGATATAGTGACATTAATTGTAAACGTGACCAACAATTATGGTGAATTCCTTGCTAATTCCAAACGCCTTTCACTGAAAAGTCAAATGAGGTCATGGGACAAAGTTAGTTACAATGAGTTTTATGTGTTTCTTGCCCTGTGTTTTCTCATGCCACATGTGAAAAAAACACAACATTCAGGAATACTGGTTGCTGGATCCTCTGATTTGTACAACTATTTTTGGTAGGTGCATGCTGAGAGACTGGTTTATTTTAATTTTGGGATGCTTGCATTTTGCTGACAACAGCAAGCCCAGCCTAAGCGATTCACTATGGAAAATAAGCCCTGTATTTAATCAGATAAAGCAGCGATTTTTGATGTTTTTCGCCCACAAAAAAATTGGTGGTAAATGAATCTTTGATTTTTTCAAAGGGAGCTTAGGTTTTAAGCAATATATTCTGTCCAAGATACATAGGTTTGGAATTAAATTATTCATATTGTGTGACTGTGAAACGAGAATTGTATTGGACATGATTGTACATACCGAAAGAAGACTGAAATTAATCAAATGGTTGAATTAGGACTGTCTGGTGAAGTGGAGAAACAGCTGGTTGCGAAATATTTAGGGAAAGGGCACATCTTGTACACAGACAATTATTACAGTAGCCCAAACCTGTGCGATTCCCTTGTAAAATATAAAACTGGCTCTTGTGAGACTGCTAAAAGTAATAGGAAAAATATGCCAACATTTGATAAGAAAAAATGGCTGTGGTATCGTGGATGTGCAATAAATAAGCCATTATTTATCCATGCCACTATAATTTATGAACTGGAATAAGTTACAGTACATTATAAATCAAGATAAGTACACAGTTGGAGGAATCAAGATAAGTACACAGTTATAAATCAAGATGATAGTAGTAGTAGTATTAAAATTTTTGGTGCGTCAACCGCTAGGTTATTTGCGCCAGTGACTCAAAAAAAAAAAAAAAAAAAGGAACAGTTACAATCACTACAAATATGGACAGAACATTGACATATTAAAATCTTAAAACAGCTAAAACATGCAAACATCACCTAAAAATGTCCTAAGACAATAAAAGAGGATTAAATAAATAAATAAGTTAATTAAAAGACTTTAGCGCAATTGTTCCAGGGTTAGAGGCGATGATACAGGCCTGCTTCCCTGAAGAACTGTAGTGCCCTGTCAAGGTTTTCTGGGTTGTCACCTAAAATGTCTTTCATCTCTCCTCTGATGCGTAATTGGTCCCGCAAAACTTGGTACTTTTCACAGTCTGTGAGTAAGTGTTTTATTGACAGCTGACAGTTGCATCTAAGGCACATTGGTGCTGGTTCCCCATTTGCAAAGAGGAATGCATGGGTCAAGGCACAGTGACCTATCCTCAATCGTGCGATCACGACTTCCTCTCGCCTACTGTTCCGAACGGAGGACTGCCAGGATGTGACGCCAGGTTTTATGTCCCGAAGTTTGTTCCCAGCTAAGTCCTGCCATTTCTGTTGCCATTTCTCGTGGATCTTTTCCCTCAGCATAACCCTCAGGTCTTGGGCAGTAATATATGTTGTGTCTAGATCCGTTTTTAGGAGAGCAGCTTTCGCAGCTGAGTCAGCTTTCTCATTGCCTCTGATACCAACATGTCCAGGGATCCAACAGAAAATTACTCTGATCCCACGTGAGTTCAGAGCAATGAGTGAGGAGTGAATTTCTTTTACAAGCGGGTGTGTAGGCGAAAAAGATGTAATGGCCTGTATGGCACTTAATGAGTCAGTGCAGATCAGACAGGGCTTATTGTATGTCTTCATTTGCACAAGTGCTGTCTTTATAGCAAAGAGCTCTGCCGTGTATATGCTACATTTTGGGTGCAGTTTTAGGCCTACGGCTTCAGAAATGGGAGAGATGACAGCACATGCAACATCAGAGTCAGATTTTGATCCGTCAGTATAAAATGGAGTGAATTCAGAATACTCTGATAGGATCTCTGCAAAGGCTTGCTGGTACAAACGAGGAGCTGTTGTTGCTTTAGGTAGACTTGATAATCTGGTCAGAACCTCTGGAACTGGTACGTGCCAAGGTATATATTGTGGTTGACCATTAGGATAGATTAATGGTAGGTCTACTGCAACATCATCTAATACTTGTTTCATTCGGATCGGTAATGGTTTAGTTGCCCGTGGTTTATTATTAAAAAGTGTTAAAAATCGTGGGTTAAAAATAACGTCATAGCATGGGTGTGTATTAAGGGACTGAATCTTACTAATGTAATTACACATTAGCATCTCTCTTCTAATATCAAGCGGTGGTTCTCCAGAATCTGAGTAGAGACTGAGTACTGGGCTTGTCCGGAAGGATCCTGTTGCCAGCCGTAGGCCACGGTGGTGTACAGAGGACAGAGATTTTATATAAGAAGTACGAGCTGAAGCATATATGAAGCATCCATAGTCCATCTTTGAACGTACTAAGGCTCGATATATTCTGAGCATTGATGCTCGATCTGCTCCCCATGAAGAGTTTGCTAGATGACGTAAGATATTTAAAAGTTTAAAGCACCTGTCCCTGAGGTTACTGATGTGAGTTTGCCAGTTAAGTCTTTTATCTAGATCCATGCCCAGGAATCGTATATTCTCAACAACCGGTAAGAGATGATTATCTAGCTTCAGGGAAGGTTGGGGGAATAGCCCTCTCAGCCTACAGAAATGGACGCATTTTGTTTTCTCTTTTGAGAATCGGAAGCCGTTGGAGCGAGACCACTCATTCAGTCTGTTAAGTGTCATTTGTAGTTGTCTCTCAGCGTTCTGAAGCTTCGCCGATCTACAGAAGATTGCGAGGTCGTCAACATATAGTGATGCCATCACTGGTCTTCGGACACATTTGACTATATCGTTGATCGCAATGGCAAAAAGTGTTACACTCAGTACAGACCCTTGAGGGACTCCATTCTCCTGTCTATAAGGTGTAGATAAATGTTTCCCTATCCTTACTTTAAAAACACGATTTTTTAAAAAATTTCCAATATAAATTGGTAGATTACCCCTGAATCCCCATTCGTGTAATCTAATTAAAATCTTATGTCGCCATACGCGATCGTAGGCCCGTTCCATGTCAAAAAATATGCCCAGTACATGTTGACGGAGGAGGAATGCTTCTTGGAGGAAATTGTCCACCCGGACCAAATGATCCACCGTGGATCGCCCCTGTCGAAAGCCACATTGGATTTCAGAGAGGAGCTTGTGGTTTTCCAAATACCAGACTAGTCTGCGGTTCACCATCTTTTCCATCACCTTACAGAGACAGCTGGTTAAGGATATCGGTCTGTAGCTGGAAGGGAGGCGTTTATCTTTGCCCTGCTTTAGGATTGGGATTATCACTGATTCCCGCCAGGATTCTGGAAACACACCTTCACACCAGAGGCGATTCAGGATATTGAGGAGGTGTTCTATGGCTGGTGGAGGAAGATTTCTGAGGAAAGCATTATGTACTAAGTCACTGCCAGGGCAGGTGTCTGTAGTGTTTCCTATGGCCACGGATAGTTCCCAGTGACTGAACCGATCATTATAGGGAAGACTAGTGTTCCCCATTCTGAAATTAATATGTATATTCTCCGCTCTATCCTTTATATGGCGGAAGTGAGTGCTATAGTTGGCATTGCTACTCATGTCAGCATAATATTGGCCAAAGGCATTGCTTATCTCCTGTGGGGTAGTCAGCGTGAGGTCACCAACTTCTAAACCAGTAATTGGGCTGAGGTGTCGAGTACCAGTAATACTTTTTACTTTGTTCCAAACTTTGGATATTGGTGTTCGATGAGAGATTGTGGATATATACTGAATCCAAGAAGCTTTCTTGGCAGCCTTCACTAAGCGACGTGCCTTTGCTTTCATTCGTTGAAAGGCAGCAAGGTTCATGGCAGTAGGGTATTTTTGGAACCTGCGTAGTGCTCTTTTCCTCTGCCGGATAGCCTCGGCACATTCCTCGTTCCACCATGGAACAGGATGGTGAGCCGGTCTACCTGACGTCCTCGGAATGCAGGAGCTGGCTGCGTCTATTATCGCTGCTGTGAAGGCCTCAATGTCTTGTGGAGTATCTATTCTTGGGCCATTAGAAAAATTAAAATTAGCTTTAAATGAGTGCCAGTTGGCTTTACGTAAGCACCAGCTGCCTGGATGGGTAAAATACGCTGGTATCTCTCCAGGCTTCCTTAAAAGTAAGGGGAAGTGGTCACTTCCACACAAATCTGAGTGGACAGTCAGATTAAAAGATGTTGCAATAGAACTGGAGCACATGACTAGATCAATAACGGACGTCTCTCCATTAAAAGAGTTAAAACGTGTTTTCTCTCCGTTATTCAGTAAAATTAAATTAAAATCGTTTAAAATCTTCTCAATTATACGGCCTCGACCATTGGCGTCATTCATGTTGTCCCCCCATAGAGTGCTATGGGCGTTGAAATCACCCAGAAGCACGAAGGGTCTTGGCAGTTCACTAATAAGGTTTTCCAGGCTGCTTTGGCTTACTGGTGCCCACTCAGGGAGATACACATTGCAGAATGTCACCATTTCTGGAATGCCGCATCTCACCGCAACAGCCTGGAGAGGAGACCTGAGTCCCACCCGGGAGGTGTAAAGGGTCTCCCGGACGGCCACGGCCGCCCCACCCCTAGCTCTGTGGCCACTCAGATCATCACATCTAAAAACGTTAAAACCTTTTATATTGCCTTTGTCAGTTGCTTTCAGGTGTGTTTCCTGGAGGCATAAAATAGTGGGGTTAAAATCATGAATTAAAATGTTCAGCTCCTCATTATGGCGATAAAATCCGTTACAGTTCCATTGCAACATTAAGAAGTGTGTACGCCTCATTACCGGGCAATTTTTCTTCGACCCCCTTTCTTTTTCTGTTTGTATGTGACAAGGCGTCTCTTCAGCTCTTCCTCTGACACGTCATCCATTTCAGATGGTGATGGTGACACAGACATATTAGTTGATGGGGAGTGTTCTTGTCTGGTTGGTGGTTTTGCTGCTGTTTCTACTCTGGTTGCCTGAGTAGCGGTAGTTTTTTGCTCCAAGGTGAGGGTTGTCAGAATGGTTTTGCAGGGGGGGCATACAGGGGGGAGGTGGGTCTGGGTGCCCATCTCCCTCGTCTTCACTGCCCTGGAGGCTACTGCGGCAAATGAGGGACCTTTCGATAGTGGGGCTTGTGCCTTATATTCTCTTTTGGCTTCAATGTATGAGATCTTTTTTGTGGTCTTTATCTCCTGAATGGCCTTCTCTTCCTTAAAAACTGGGCAGGTAGGAGACCAGGCAGTGTGTTCTCCACTGCAATTAAGGCACTTTAGAGGAGACGTGCATGGTTCCTCATGCTTTTGCTGACCGCAGCGGCCGCACTTCTCTGCTTCTAAGCACCGTGCAGAGGTGTGACCAAACCTTTGGCACTTATAGCACCTCATGGGGTTGGGGATATACGGTCTCACAGCAAGAGACAGATAGCCAGCAAAGATCTTTCTTGGGAGTTCTGTTCTTGCGAACTTTAGGGTAAGGTTGGGGGTGTCTACTAAGACACCATTGCGACGAGATTTGATTCGTCGCACACCAACAACTCCCTGGTCCCTCAACTCATTCAATATTTCCTCCTCCGGTACTGTTAGCAGGTCATAGCTGAAGACCACACCCTCAACATAGTTCAGGGTTCTGTGAGCTTCCACCTTCACTGCCACGTCGTGGAAAAGTGTGGCTGTTCTTATTTTAGCGGCTTGTTTTTCATCTTTTACCTCCACCAGCAAGGATCCATCGCGTAAACGCTTTGCGCACGCCACCTCCCCCAGCATGAATTTTAACACCCTGTGGAGTGCAAAGGGTGACAGCTTTTTTAGAGCTCCATCTATGATGCTAGAGATAATGAAGAATCTCTCTTCACTGTTACAACTACTTTCACAATCACTTCTATTATTAATAGCTTCTGCTTCAACTCTGGGTTTCTTTGATATTTTACCTTCTTTTTCAGTTATATTCTCGCCTTGGTTTTTGTTAGCCATAATTTGGCAGTTTTGTTTCATCCTCCGGGCTCCCCACCCACCACGGAGCCCAACAAGGGGACGCTGAACTTCAACGCCAGGGCTACCAGGAGGATATAGCTAAGATCCCACCATCTGCGCAAGACTAATGCGGTTCTGGTGGGTCTAGACTGCCCCACTGGCGTACGCTCGTAAGGAGCCGCCAAGCTCCCCAGCCGCCAGGAGCCGATTGACCGGGAGTGGGCTAGTTCCCGGCCGCCTGTCTAGGAGAGGCAGGGGCCAAAGTGGAGTGTTGGGGAAAAGTGGAGGGGCTAAGTCCCCCCCAAGACCCAATCCCCTCAGCCACCAGGATCCCCCTTCCCCCCGACACGGGTCGCCATGCACGGCAAACGCATGGGTAGGCGTTCCGCACACAGAGAGGGCCAGCATTTCATGAGAGAAGAAGAGATGATGGGGTGATTGATAGTGAAAAAAAGATGAAATGAGGCATGAGAGCCCTCTCTGTGCCCCCCCCTCACCACTTGGAGGAACCTACAGCGAGGGGTATAAATCAAGATAAGGTCACAGAAGAAAAACAAGGATGGTGAGAGCCTAGGTTGCATTCTAGTTGAAAACCTTTTCATCATGGTTGAATCCACAGTGGGTCCAAGTCAGGTGAAATTTTTCAGTAATATTGGAACCATGCCTGAATTTGATATTAAAAGTGACTGGAACATTTATTACGAAAGACTGGAAATGTATTTTTTGGCAAACGGTATTGATGAAAACAGGAAAGTAGCGGTGTTACTAACGGTCATCAGTGAAGAAGCTTTTCGAACTATTAGAAACTTATGTGATCCAGTATCACCTTCTTCAAAGACATTCAGTGAGTTATGCTCCATTCTGAAAACACAGTTTTCTCCATTTGTTTCTGTCTATTGGAAGAGGATCGAATTTTACAATTTGAGACAACATGCATCGGAATCGATTGGAAATTGGTTTGTACGATTAAAACAACTGGCAATGAACTGCAAATTTGGCAATGAACTGAACAACATTTTGAAGGACAAATTCATTTCTGGACTGCTACCTGGTGCAATTTTGGACAGGATTTGCGAGGAAGACGAGTCTAAAACTTCACAACAAATTCTCAAAATTGCAACAAAAAGGGAAGGAAGTTTGAAGGAAAAATCCGAACATTTTGTTAACAAGTTATCAAGAGGTAAACCCACATTTCAAGTAAGGTCTGTTGTAAAAGATGAAGTGAAACAATTCAAGAGTAATACTGGTACAAATTCAAAGAGATCAATATCATTTAAACGAGGGGTGATGTGTCCATACCAGAGACTGCAGAGGAGGCTCTCAATGGTATGTTTGCAACCGAGTGGAGAGCCGCAATGAAGGAAGAGGCGAGGAATATGAGGGAGCAATAGACATGGGAAATTGTTAAAAGACCAAAAGGGGTGAATGTCATAGGGAGTAAGTGGGTTTTCTCACTCAAAAGGGACCAGATGGGTTCAGTGGAAAAATTCATGGCAAGGCTAGTTGCCCAAGGTTTCAGGCAAGTTGAAGGGGTAGATTATTCTGAGACCTTCAGTCCAGTAATCCAAAGGAAAACCTTGAGATTATTAAAGGCAGTGGCTATTGAGAATGAGTGGGATATTCAACTGGTGGATGTGGTTGGGGCCTACCTCAATTGCCCTATTGATGCTGTTATTTAGCCTAGTGAGGACCTAAGAAATGTCCTATAAGTTTTGAATATAGACTGTTAAAAAGTATTTATGGACTTAAACAATCGGGTCGAAATTGGAACAATTTCTTGAATAAAAGACTTGGAGTTGGGCTTAACCAGATGTGTCAGTGATAATTGTGTATATAAAGGAGATAATGTGATTTTTAGAGTGTATTTAGATGACATACTGATTGTAGGAATTAGAGAAAACATCATGAGACTGAAGTGTGAATTGGCCAAACAACTAAGAATTAAGGAAATTTGAGAAATTTCTAATTTGCTTTCTCTTCATATAATGAGACCTGAGAGATAAGTTGTAAGTTAGGAAGAGTATGTTAAACATGTTTTAAACACATTTAATACATCAGAGTGTAAAGGGGTGGTCTCTCCATTGGAGGTTGTACAAACTGTGAGGGAGATGGTGACTGAAGATAATGCATTTGACAATTGTTTGTATTGCAAGGCTATTGGGTGCTTGTTATATCCTGCTAGTAGTACTAGGCTAGATATCTCATATTCTGTTTGCAGACTGATCCAATATTGTGAAAATCCAACTTTTTCTGATTGGAGAAACGTAAAACGTATTCAGGTACTTGAAGGGTCCTTTGCTTTGCATTATTCTAAGACAGGTAAACCATTAGAAGTGTATGTGGATGCTGATTGGGCAAATGATGTAGGCGATGCCAGATCGATCAATGGGTACGTAGTCAATCTAGCAGGAACCACTGTATGCTGGAGGAGCTGGAAACAGGGGATCATGGCAACTTCCACCACCCATGCCGAATACCTATCTACGTATGAAGCAGTCACAGAGGTAGTTTGGTTGAGGTTTTTCCTCAATGGAAATGGGCAAAGAAAACTGATTGCCACACCATGTGTTATTAATGTAGATAACTGAGGTGCAATTTGCATTGCAGGTGGTAATTCAATTCACGATAGGAGCAAGCACATAAATGTTAAATACCATTACATAAGAGAGCATGTCGAAAGAAAGGAGATTGCATTTAATTATGTGCTGTCAGCAGAAAACTGTGCTGACCTTTTAACAAAACCTTTGCCTCGACTCAAATGTAAGGCATTTTCAAAGTTGATGGGTTTAGAGTGATCTTTCTTTTGCTGAACTTGACTATCAAGTGTTTTAAGCCCACCATGTAAAGGTATTTCCTGCTTTTCAATGTGTTTAATTTTTTTTCCTCTTGGCTTTCTGTTCAAGGTGATTTGATGTTTATGTACGAGGTAATGTTTAGTATATTGTATTTTTTTTGGGCAACAGCATCAGGTTGAGTGAAAGAGGACCTTCTTTGTAGCTTGTGATCAACTCGTGGGAAAATTCTTTCTATTGTTGGGAAATAGATAATTTTGTGGAAAAGGTTGCAATCAGGATAACGAAAGTATATGCTTATGTTAGGTTTTGGATGATGATGCTCGGGTGTTTGTGCATAGCTCCCATATCCAGAACTCTCCACCCAGATCTACCAGTGACTACTCTAAAAAAAAATTTATTATGTATTATAGAGTGTATGCAAAAAGGAGCGGATTGTGGTGCAGGAAGGTGAAGACACCGATGAGGATTTCTATAAATCTCAAATTCCTTTGTTGGCCGTAAAATCCGCGTTAATTGAAACTTTTACGTATTGTAGAAAGTGTTCTCAGGTTTCACCGAGAAAGAACTTCTTCTTTCTTACATAGTGCTCATATATCGTTTGTAACCCACATGCGTGGAAATGACATATTTTCCAGAGATGCAGTTGCAACTGCAAAACATTATTGAAAAATCCAGGGTACCAGTTACCAAGACACGTATCTTGGATGAGGAATCTGATTCCGATTATGATTATTATGTCATTGCGAATAAAAAGTCTCTTAAGAAATTAAATCTTTCATTCACCTTTTTATTTCCGTGTTTCCCCTTTGTGCTTATGATGTTTATGCGATCTCTTAATTTGTTGGATTTTTCAGACATTTAAGAAATTAAAAACATCAGAAGCTACTGCAAATAATTTTAGGGAAATACTGAAAGAGAAAAGGAAAGAATAAAAAAACTCACTATATGAAATGCTTGGTTTGCCGAAAGATTGTATTAACGACGACAGTTCGAGTGATGAAGATAAGAAACAGGCCAATACCAAGCTTGAAGTGCGGTATAGGAGAAGTATGCAGGCCTACAAAAAGAAAGATGCGGAGGCCACTGCATCTAAGGCAGTAGTGAAGATGTTCACAGAAAAACTGATAAAACAGGAGAAAGAGGTTCGGACAATGAGAGAAATGAATATTGAACTGCAAAGAGATTTGCTTGAGAAATTAGGTATATTATATATAGCGGCGATTCATTGAAAGTTTTTTCGGATTCTGACGTAATCGATACTCTTGGAATTCAATGGTCTCCCGTGAAAGATGTATTTAGTGTAGCGAGTCTCACTGATAAGGAGATCAGTTTCACTAAAGGAACTGTACTTTCTGAGATTGCGCTCTTGTTTGATCCATTAGGATGGATGGCACCGGTGTTAATTTCAGCAAAGATTATAATGCAAGACCTGTGGCTGTCTAAAGTGGAGTAGGATGAAGTTTTCCCCCTTGATATGGCTGAATGTTGGTGAAGGTTCCGTAGAGGAATCCATAAATTAGAGAAAGTGGGAAGGTGAAAGCAGAGGGGTGCCTGTTTAAACCTTTATAGCAATAATGCAACAACCTTCTGAGAAGCTGCCCGAGAGTTGAAGGCGATGTTCAAACAATCTTTGACCCTCTACAAGGACGTTGACGGCAAGCAGAGCAATAATGGGACCAGGTGGAAATTCAATCCCCCATACTACACACTTCCAAGGATTTGGGAGGCAGTGATTAAATCCACAAAATACCACATAAGACGTGTTATTGGGGATCAAATATTAACTTTCGAGGAAATGATTACTCTGCTCTGCCAGATTGAGGCGTGTTTAAACTCCCGTCCATTGTCGCCACTAAGCAATGACGGGAACGACTTGAGTCCCTTAACTCCCGGTCCCTTTTTAATTGGGGAACCCTTGGTGACCCTGGCTGAACCAACTTCAATAGACAACACCAGGAATATTTTTACCAGATATGAACTGATAAGACAAATGAGGGATAATTTCTGGTGTAGATGGGTGCAGGAATATCTTCACCAATTGCAAAACTTGGCAAAATGGCAGAAGAGATCATCAAACTTAACTATTGGTTCCCTGGCGATTGTGAAGGGTTCTCTTGGAAATGGAATCATTTTACGTTCCCTAAGTATAATCTGTGTTCTGCCAAGTTAATATGTTTTGTTTAATTTTCAAACTCTGTTTACGGTGTGTGGATGTTAAGCCTGTACAGTCTATTGTTTCGTCATGGACGAGGCGGGCGGTATGTTCGGGATTCTTAAGGTGCATGTGCGCTGGAGTCAAGTGGTGCACCCCCAGTGTCATGCCTTATGCCAAACTCTTTTTTTCTCATGTACGTCATGTAATTCATTAGCCATTCATTCAATCAATATGTAAGGCCGTCTTTTTTATGGGATCCCCTTTATCTCCGATTTTGGCCGACATATTTATGAACAATATAGAATGCAAATTATTTAATTCATCAACTGATTTAGTGAAAAAGGTTAAATGTTGGTTCAGGTATGTGGACGATGTTTTTTGTATTTGGAGTGGTACTTGCAGACAACTAGATAATTTTCTAAATTTCCTTAACTCCCTCCATCCTTACATCCATTTCACCCAAGAGTTAGAAACGAACCGCATCCTTAATTTTCTTGATCTTTCTATTTCTCTTTTAAAAAACAATCTTCAATTCTCTATTTTCCGTAAGCCTTCATATACTGACCTTGTGATCCCTTTCTCTTCAAATCACCACTTTTTCCACAAATTAGCTGCCTTCCATTCCCTCATCAAGAGACTAGTTACTATCCCCCTTTCAGCAATAGACTTTCAAAAAGAATTATCCACAATTAAATACATTGCATCAAGAAACGGATATCCTATTTCTATAATTGATAAACTTTTAACCTGTAAACTCAGAACATCTGCTCTTAACCAAATTTTCTCCCCTGCTAAAGATTCCTTAAATTTTAAATGGGTAAAATTAACTTTTATTAATTCTTTATCCCTCCAATTGTCACATCTTCTCCCCAAGGAAAAATTCAAGCCTTACTTCAAGAACTCACCTCAACTTAGGAAAAATTTTCTGCAATGGAAAATATAACCACAACCCCCAAGATAAAGCAGGGATTTACCTTTTGAAATGTGAGGACTGTGATGCAGCTTACATCGGCCAGACCTCCCACAGTTTTTCCACGAGGACCAAAGAACATTTTAGATGCTTTAGAAATAACTCTTCTGTTTCCCACTTCGCAAAACACCTTTTAGAAAACAATCACTCCTCAGATTTTGTCCCAGAAATTCTCCATATCGCAGCTAAAGGCCGTCGACTCAATTTCTTAGAACAACTGGAAATACGCAGGCATATCCATTCTTCCAAATATTCTTTAGTTAATGAGCACCTTTTCTCTTCTCACTCCCTGCTGATAAACTCTGTCCTTTCGTACAATAACGATGTCCCTTCCTCTTTACCTTCTTAGTCTCCAACTCTCACCACCTCCTTCTTCTTTCCCACCCCCAATTTCACCTTCTCTAACCCCTTACCCCTTAAGCCAGCTAGTATTTAAGCTTATGATTACAGAGTTTCTTCACCAGAAGATGACGATCAATCGGCGAAACCGGTCGTGTTTTTGTTTGTTATTTATAATAAATAAATTGTGGTACAAATATTTCGAAGATTATTTCCGTTATGGATTACCACTAGACCTTGCCTGATTCCGTGAAGTTCAGTCTTTCGTTATTCAAAAACTATCAGATGTAGAGAATAATAGATTTACATAGTTATATTAGTAAAACTTTCATCCTTCATGTTTTCTTTTATGATAGTAAGTACGTATTTATTTATCTAATGTTAGTAACTGCATAAACAATGCAATGAAGCAACATTTGAGTATAGTTGATATATATTCCTGATAAATTGCACTGATCGAGCGAAACTTAAATACATCTAAAAAGTCATTCTATCTGCGAGTCACGAAATTGTAAGAGACAAGTGACACCGGGTGACAATTTCCTCGAAGCAGTCATCCAGAAAACGAAGCCAAGCCAAGCGGAATATTAAATTTAGGGATTCGTTAGATGGCCAATAGACTTTTACAGATCGATAATCTTGGCTGGACTTTTCTTGGTTCGACTTCCGATGACTCATTAGCTTCATATGAAAACATCAAGAATCACTTTTTCTTCGATTTTAGACTTTTTTACGTTTGCAGAAAATTATTCGTATGATTAATTTGCAATAAGAATTACATTTTTCAGATATGTGAAGTATGTCCGTCAATTTGGCAAAGTTTGGGCTCCAGTTAATTTATTTAAATTGGTGTTATTTTGTTCCAAGTTATTTATGATTCCCATTCTTTTTATTAGATTATTTCTACCTAACAATGGATCCTCAACCGTCAACTTCTGGTGTGAGTCGTAAGAGGAGGAGGGATGCACTTGCGACGGAGGATGATACTGAGAGAGAGTTGTTAGCGATAAGTTCCTCCAAATCTGAAATGTCAGATGAGGAGATGCTGGAGGATATCGGCCCTATGGACGCATCTGATGAGGAGATAGAAGAACTGGCCGATACCTCAAGGGATGCAGGGAAAGATATCGCTTGGTTTGCAGACCACCAAACAAGTGTCGACCTAAATTTCAGTGGGAATAGTGGACTCATGATTCCAAACCCAGGAAACAATCCATTTGGATATTTTCGTCTAATTGCGAATGATATTATGATAAACATTATCCTAGAGGAGACGAATTATTACGGGAGGGATAATCTGAAAGACACGTGGGTTGAAGTGACTGCAGAGGAATTTCAGATATTTCTGGGTATCATGTACCTCATGGGAATTGTGAGATTGCCCCAGCTTGCCCAGTACTGGTCCAACAATGACATATACAACTTCCCTATTTTTACGGATGCAATCTCTAGGGATAGATTCCTTACAATGTTGAGGAGTCTTCATTTCGGCAGAAACCCTCTTCCGGGTGAGCCAAAACCAGATGATCCTCTTCATAAGGTGAGGAGAATCACTGAAATTTTCCAGGGGAACATGAGGGAAATCTATTATCCTAAGAAGGAACTGAGTTTGGACGAATCCATGGTCATGTGGAGGGGAAGACTGTATTTCCGGCAATACCTTTAACCCTTTGCGGTCCAACGTCGAGGCTGGCTCGACAGGCGTAGCGCTAGTATCAGGTCCAACGTCGAGTTGAGCTCGACATCAATAGGCGCTGCGATTATATGCATTTTATGTAAGGTGCTGCTATCTTCTGTTCCTTTTGTGAACTTCTATGACTTTATTAAGCCTTTTCACCTATTTCTTGCGAGTGGTATTTCTATTTTTATGAAGTTAGCAACCCTACAAATGATGATCAATTTTGCATAACTTGCGTTTCATCACTTAGGATCTAAGCTGATGTTAGCAAGTGTTTTTCACGTTGTCTTTTTAGTTTTACCGAGGATTCATCTATTTGATTTCGGTGGCTACCGTGCAGATTTTGGTGAGTTAAATTCAAATTAAGCTTTTTATTTAGAATCTATTGTTATTTATTGCTCTATATGTACTAAAAATAATTTTTACCATTGTGAGGGTGAATTTCTTCATAGTTTTTTTCTTCTTTTACACTGAATGTTATTCGCTTTATATGTAGGCGTTCAAAAATGAATGAAGACGAAATAAGAATGGAAATAAATAATGAAAGTAGTGAAGAAGATGACTACATGTGTGAAGTGGATGAAGACTTTGATGATTTATCTAGTGAAGATGATGATGGCTCTGTGACAGTTCGTAGCCGACGTGGGACAAGGCAGGTTCGAAAAAGAAGAGAAACCAGTCCTAGACCAATAAATGAAGTTTCTGATTCAAATTCCGATGAAGAAGTATTTTTGGCTAGGTCAAGGAAACGTGCCAGAGTGATAAGCGAGAGTGAGGCTTCAGGCAGTGGAGGAAGTGATGTCAGTCTGAATGAAATTGGATCTAATGCTTATCCAAATGTGCTTGGGTTCCGTAATGTTACAAAGCGAGACAAAGCACCCCCTAGATTAATTTATAACTTGGGTCAAAACAGCATAGGTCCACAGATCCCTACTAATTGTACTACGCCAATAATGTTTTTCGAGTTATTTTTTACTCCAAGTCTAGTGAGAAAGATAACTTTGGAGACCAACAAGTACTCAAGAGAGAAGATCGCAAGCAAAGAATTATCCAAGTACTCTATATGGCACAACTGGAATGACGTGTCAGAGGAAGAAATGAGGGCATTTTTGGGGGTAATCATAAATATGGGATTGATTATCCAACAAGATATGAAGGAGTATTGGTCACAGGACTTCTTATCTAAGATCCCTTTTTTCAGTGAAATTTTCACAAGAAAACGCTTCTTCCAGATTTTTTGGATGCTTCATTTGGAAACAAGCCCAAATGACAACAGCTTGAGAACTAGAACACAAAAAGTGAGCAATTTTCTCAGCTACATAGATGAACGATGTAGAAAACACTACATTCCCTGTCAGAATCTAGCAGTGGATGAGTCTGTTATAGGCTTCAAGGGAAAGATTTCCTTTATAACCTATAATCCAAAGAAGCCAACTAAATGGGGTATCCGGATATACATTTTAGCAGACTCTGCCTCCAGCTACATCTATACCTTTGTTCCATACCATGGAAAACTGACTACTGATAGTCTTATAAAACCAGACCTTCCTTTCACCTCCAGAATAGTACTGCAACTTTACAGCAATCTAAGAGAGTCATGGCCTGAAATCAAAGGTCATCATATTTTCACTGATCGTTTCTACACAAGTCCTACCTTAGCTAAAGAGCTAATTGCTGTAAAGTGCCACCTGACTGGGACTCTCCTTACTAGCAGGCGAGATGTCCCCCCTTTTTCAAAAAGCCCAAGCTGATGAAAGGGGATAAAATTGCATTTAGAGGTCATGACAACATTCTATACCTGGCTTGGAGAGACAAACGTGTAGTTTCAATGCTCAGTACATGGAGCACATCATCATCTGAGGCTGTATCCAGAAGAGAAAAGGGAAATGGAGAGGAACAAGTAGTTGTCAAGCCAAGTGTCATTGCACACTATACAAAAAATATGGGAGGTGTTGACACAGCAGACCAGTACACCTCTTCTTACTGTTTCCTTCGGAAGACCCTAAAATGATGGCGGAAGCTGTTTTTCTGGGGAATGGAGGTATCAGTCATAAATGGGTTCATCCTCTACAAGGAATACTGCCAAAAAAACGGTAAGAAACCACTAAGTCACAAGTCATTCCGGAGGCAGTTGGTAAATGAGCTAGTTGGAAACTTCCGCCAGGGAACATCTGCAAGCAAGAGAGGAAGGACTTCCAGCTCAGATAAGGAGCAGAGGCTGAATGGAAAACTGCACATAATTATACAACATCCAGAGGGGAAGCACAAAGATTGCTTGGTATGTTCCAAACGAAATGTGCCTAGAGGAAGAAAGGAAACTATTTTTATTTGTGAGACATGTGACCGCAAACCTGGGTTGCATGTGGGGCAATGTTTCAAGAGATATCACACATTGAAAAATTTTAAAGAATAAACTGTTTGTTTGAAGATGGATAATATTATAACTAGAGGATTTTTACTTTAAACAATTAAATAAAAATATTTAAAAGGTGAACAATCAATCTTGTCATTTTTTTCTTTTTTCCTAAAAATTAATTTGGACCAGACTACTTAAATTCAAAAAAAAAAAAATTGGACCGCAAAGGGTTAAGGCAAAAGCCATAAATATGGTATCAAGATATACATGTTATGCGAGCCTGATGGTCTGGTAATAAATAACTTGATATATAACGGATCTAGGGACAAAGAAGTTGGGGGAGTTGGCCACACGGAGAAGGCAGTGAGAAAACTTCTATCAGAATATGAGGATGTTGGCCACGCAGTTTATATGGACAACTATTACAATAGTCCAAAGATGTCTTTGGAACCCTTAAGGAAAAAAATTTTCTCCACAGGAACCCTTTGACCGAATAGAGGTGGAGTTCCTAAAGAAGTTGTGTCAGCCAAATTGAGGAAAGGAGAAAGTGTTGCCCGATATTCAAAGGAGGGCCTCTGTGTGAGTAAATGGAAAGACAGGAGGGATGTTCTCACCATTTCCACAGAGTTTGGTGGCGAAGTACTGAAGGTCACCAACAAGAGAGGGAAAGAAGAAGAAAAGCCGGTGCAGGTTGTCCATTACAATAAGAATATGGGTGGAATAGATAGGGCAGACCAATTGCTTTCCTACTATTACGTAGTAAGAAGGACATTAAGGTGGAGCACAAGAGTAGGATTACACTTCCTTTAGTTAGGTCTAATGAACGCCTTCCTTTTGTTCAATAAATTCAGTGGAAGTAAATTGTCACTTTTGCAATTTAGGGAGACTATAATCAGAAAATTAATGAGGCTAGATTCGTTGGCAACCCAAAGGTCAAATCTGATTCAAGGTATAGTGATGCACCTTTACAAAAGTATGACTGCCATAGAAAATAAAAGGATTTATGGCAACTCGGCTAACTGTGGCTGCCACCATGTTAGACGCAGGCCCCAAATCCTTAGCAGACAGAATTTCCAATTTCCAGCCACCAGAGGGAAGAGTTAACATAGGATGGGACCAACGATAGTGTATAGATAGACGGCGCATGACGTCACTCCGGCATGACAAAAATAAGTTTCTCGATTGTCACGTGACCGGTGGCAAAATCGTGAGAAGCAAGATGGTGAAATCGTGTAGTGCTTTCGGTTGTAAGGAAAGATTCTGTAAAGGGAGCCCAATATCTTTTCACAGGTAATGTTTTATCACCGATAAACATTTCAGCTAATATAATTTCATGTATATTGTCGAATTACTCCAAGTGAAGATAAGTATTCCTCTGATGTCGTATTGACTGCCTGTAGCCAGGGTGCTATACGCCGAATCATTTTTTTCTTATAGCTTTAGTGATTTTATGATTGAATGTTTTCTAATATTTTTCCCTTGATATTAAGCTTTCCGTTGAATAAGGAAATGCGGGCAAAGTGGGTAGTTGCCTTGCGGAGGAGGAACTTTACCCCTACGGTCCACTCGAAGGTGTGCTCAAAGCATTTCGTAGAGGAGGACTTCGATAGAGAAAAGTTCGGTGGAAAATGGCTAATGCCAACCGCTGTGCCATCAGTTTTCAACTTTCCTGCCCATTTAAAGAAGACGAAAACGCCGAGGACACGTGCAAAAAGGAGGGAGGTGAATTATGCCAACGATGATATGAGCCATGTGCTCGCTGAACAAGGTGAGTGTGGGTGTTTTTTCTCTACATTTGCACATTAGTTGCAATGGCTGGATTATAATTTCTTTTTTTTCCATTAAGGGACCTCGGCAGAAAACGTGCCGAATAGTACTATTTGCACCCTGGAGCAGAATTCCATTGATGAATCCAGTACCAGAGGTAAGTTCAGTGTTTTATATTGTACAAATTGGTCCTTAAATTCAATTCAATCTTTATTTCACGGGATTAAATCAATATACAGAAATGAAAGTGTGAAACAGCATAGCATAATGTTTTAAAAAACAAAGCATAAAATAAAGCATAATTTCCATATATTTCAGCTCAGAGCAGTTCACCGAGGATACGTCCATTACGTTTCCTGGGAGATTTTACCCCTGAGATATTGACATCTCCCTCTAAGGCCCATAAATTCATGGATATAGCACTGAGTCAGCGCTCCAATTACAGGAAGCAAATTAGAAATGTGAAAGCCAGAGAATCACGCCTTAAAACAAAAGTAATTAATCTAGAGAACTTACTCAATGATATTAAGAGTAAGTATAGTTTAAGCGATAATGCTTGTGCAGCTTTGCAGGTATGTACTTGTTTATTTTGATATTGTTTACAGTGTTGACATGCAATTGAGTAAAAGTAATCGGATTACCATTAACAATTACATTTTGGGTATTTTCTTACTTGTAATCATTACTTTAAGAAAAAGGAAGCTATACTTGTAATCTACTCCTCATTTATTTAGTTAAAGTTAAATGTCCGCATTATTTTAAAAACATAACTTCAGATTTTATTCTTATTTCTAGTGATATAGGAGGTGCCTTAAAAAGTTTGGGTATAATTATCTCATATTGTTGATTGATAAAGTTATTATCAAATGGCCGGGAAAATTTTTGGCTAATAATTTTATCAACAAATTAAAAGATTAAGTTAAAATGAAAATTTAATGAATGGTTGTTTAAATTTAGTTATTCACGTAACAGGAAAAATGTAATTTGTGGTTATGATTTTTCCATTCCAAAGCTCAAGGTGAATTGCCTAAGTAATTTACTTGTAATTGTAATAAATTACTTCTTTGAGAAGTCACTGATACCTGTAATCAATCACATTTCTTATTATTTAATTTGTTTACTTAAATTTTTCACAGTTATTTATTCCTAGTGAAGTTTATATTCATATTACATTATTATTCCTAAGTTCCGCACAAGAACTAGATAAATGACAGTTTGCCCATCTATGTTTTTTTATTCTGTGAATTTCCTATTCCAGATGTCGATGCCCACATGCCTGAAGGAGCTCATGAGCAGGCTAGAGAAAGGAGGTACCCATGGAAAATATCCTCCAGAATTAAGGAGCTTTGCGCTGACATTGCATTTTTATAGTGCCAAAGCCTATAATTATGTCAGGAGTACACTCAATCTCTGCCTGCCTCACCCTGCTACAATTAGAAAGTGGTTTTCAGGGGTAAATGGTAGTCCTGGGATTACTTCGGAGGCCATTAATGCTTTAAGAGCCAAAGCTGCTGAAGCAAGCAGCAGAGGTTCAAAGGTCTTTGGAGCCCTTATTTTTTATGAGATGGCCATCAGAAAGCATGTAGAATGGGATGGGGAAAAGTTCAGTGGCTATATAGATTACGGGACTAACCTAGACAACGACAAGCTGCCAGTGGCTAAGGAAGCATTGACATACATGGTGAATGCCATCAATGGGAATTGGAAAATACCGGTAGGGTATCACCTCATTGATGGTCTGTCTGCAGCAGAGAAGGCCAACTTGGTACTCAAATACCTGGAAGAAATCAATGAGACTGGAATCGAAATAGTGTCCCTTACCTTTGATGGTACGAGTACCAATTTTTCCATGGCCAACATGCTTGGTGCAGCCATTAATTCTACGAATCTCTCCCCTTCATTCAAACAACCTGTTACAGGAAGAGATGTTTGGATATTCCTTGACCCTAGCCACATGCTGAAGTTGGTCAGGAATACCCTGGCCAGTAAGGGAGTTATTGTGGATGAGTCTGGTGGCATGGTTCGCTGGGACTATGTCATCCAACTGGAGAAGTTCCAGAGTGAGCAAGGCCTTCATGCTGCCACCAAACTTAGAGCAGAGCACATTCAATGGTACAGACAGAAGATGAAGGTTAGACTGGCTGCTCAAACCTTGAGCAACAGTGTGGCCACAGCTCTGGAGTACCTACAGGAGGATTTGAATGTAGCATCCTTTGATGGATGTCAGCCTACTGTAAAATTTATAAGATTTATTAATGACATCTTTGATGTCCTTAACAGCCGTAACTTGCTGAGCAAAGGCTACAAGTCCCCTGTCTCCACCAGGAACCAACAAATGATGTTTGAATTTCTAGATTGCGCAGCCAATTATGTGTCTGGCTAAACTGTAAGTGTCGGTGGTCCATCAATCCTGCAATCTAACAGGAAAACAGGATTCATAGGATTCCTCATATGCATCAACACTGTGAGGGAGATGACCAAGTATTTATTTGATGAAGATGAGCCAGGACCATTTGGAGACCTTTTTTTCTGCAGTACGCAGTCGGGGTGGTCATAACAACAACCCAACTTGTAAGCAGTTCAAGGCAGTGTACAAGAGGTTGTTGATTCACCACAACATAAAGACATCCACTTATGCCAATTGCCTTCCCTTGGATGAAACTAACATTTTGTCTGTGCCATCCATAAGCCATTCCAACCGGAATCCCCATATTGATGGGATAAACAAATTTATGGACAGGACAGCCATGATGGAGGATGTGGTTGCAGAGGATCATTCGTATGCACGGTTGCCTAATGTCTCTCAGTTAAGTGCATATGTTCAGGATGTGGTGGCATACATTGCTGGCTTTGTCCAGAGAAAGATGTTGAGAAAAGTGAAATGTGTGGAATGCCAAGAGGGTCTTTTGGTCAACCCTGAGAGCGAACACCATGTCCTTCTTCAAAGGAAAAACTTGGGTGGTCTGCAGGCTCCTTGCGGGGAGTTGCTAAAAATATGCAGAGTTAGAGAGAAGGTTTTTAGGGAGAAGGAATGTATGGGAAAGTTGAAGAGGAAGAACATTTTCCCGTCACTCATGGTGGAAGCTCTCAGAAATGTTAGAAGGCCATTTCCACAACTGAATGCCCACATTCTGGAGCAGTCCTTTGAAGAAAATCATGTGAACAAGCTATCACATGCTATACTTTATGAATATTTCTTCATAAGGCTGTACCATGTTGGGAAAAGCTTGGTGTCCGAGATGAGGAGAGACTACTCCAGGAGCTTGAACACCAAACTCATCCTATTCAAAGGGCACTGATGATGAAGCAGGTATGGTCATTTACCAACTCTAAATATAATTATTTTCTAGGAAAAAATTATGATAGACTATAGCTGGACATAAAGTATTTTATGATGTTCATTTTTTTGGCAGTGCAATTTTTTCATTAGGACATTCCATTAATTATGTCCTATTGTCTCTACTTGTAGGTAGATGGTTGAATCATAAGGAGTTTTGGCATACGCATCAGGCAAATATAAACAGCACAGAAGCAGGTAAGGTCTTTTACCTTGTCTAATTATAAGTATATTTGAATGGAACAAATGTTGATAGAATATTGCTGGACATTAAGAATTTTATGATGTTCATGTCTTTTGCAGTGCAATTTTTTCATTAGGACATTCCATTAATAATGTCCTATTGTCTCAATTTATAGGCAGATGGTTGAATCATCAGGAATTTGGGCATCCACATCATGCAAATGTTAATGGAACGGACCATGTACTATGACATTTGGCCCAGAGCTTCTGCATTGAAGACAAGTGATAGTTATTTTTTAATGGATATTTTAAGTGCAATGTGTCTCTGATCAGGGTTAAACTTTCCCGAGTTTATTTTGTCTCAATCTCAGTTATATCGTCTTCCTTGTGTTATGTACATTCATGTTTTGCATCACTGCTTTAAGTTGCTCATCTCCATTTCTTGTGTGCTCTGCTGTTGGCCCAGAGCTTCTGCATTGAAGACAAGTGATAGTTATTTTTTCAATGAATATTTTAAGTGCAATGTGTCTCTGATCAGGGTTAAACTTTCCCGAGTTTATTTAGTCTCAATCACAGTTATATCGTCTTCCTTGTGTTATGTACATTCATGTTTTGCACCACTGCTTAAAGTTACTCGTCTCCATTTCTTGTGGGCTCTGCATAAGTTCAAGATACAATTTATGTAAACCGTTGTTTTAATTTTCAGCAAGTAAATGAATCATATTTATAATAATTTTTTGGACGTGGAGATCAATAGTTATATTTTGAGTATCATAAAAGTAATCCACAGTCAATTCTGGATCAAAGTTGAATAGGTCATTCAAATAAAACAGAGAAAGAAATTCTATCCTCATCTCTGCTACAAAATGAATATGATTCTGGTTGAGTAGACTTATTGCAGTTTTAATTTTGGAATACACAGTGCAGTAAGCAATAGTATCAACTACTAAGATAGGCTCCCGAAGTGGTCCATATAGATCCCCATGGGTCCATGTAGATTTACAGGGGATCATGTAAGGGAGGAAATAATAGGGATCCAAGATTTATTCAAATTTTTCAGTATAATAGTGCTTTTAGGAGCCAAAGATCCAATTTTCAAAGATAATATAATCAAATGGAAACCAAATATTGCATTTTAACAGAAAAAATGAATCTTAGGCAGGCTGGGGAGTCCACAGAAAGAAATGCCTGAGAATCTATGGCTATACCATTAATTTTATTAATTAATAAAGTCATAGAATTCACCAATTAATATTTAAAACGATTACCAGATGAATAATTTGATATATATATATATCAAGTGAATGTATTGATTGCCTAGAGAATTAAGGTGATGTGATTTAATTATTATTATTCCAGCACATTTTAGGTACAATATAATCAACAAAAATTATAAAGTATGCTTCAGAATATAAACTATCTTAGTAATTACTTCAAAATATAATCCACTTCCAAGCAATATTTTTCATATAATTCATTTGTGGAGCAAGGAATGAATTAGACACAGATCAAATGGCTGTTTTAATTGCTAACTTCATTGTAACTACAAGTTGATTAATATCAACATTTTCCACTACTCTATGATTTGATTGTATTTGCCTACAGCCACCAAAGGACCTCATTGATATTACCTATTTTGTGCTAGATAACATAAAGCGATCCCTTCTAAAGATAGTATATTTACTAGATAGATATTTACCTCTCGTACCAAGTTCTGATAAATGAACATTGTTTTTCGACCATGTTTCCGTTAGAAAATTATATGTGACAGCAATTGCACTTGACAATCATATTTGAGAAAGTATAAGTAATCTACCAAGACATTTTGGTCGTGTACTGAAATTTTCTATTTTTAAGTTCTAATTATCCAACTTGCAACATATTTTTTAACCAAATAGAATCATATATTTTTACAAATGGTTTTTAATTTTTTTTAATTATAACTTGTTGTTGATGTATAAGCATAACTAACGATGATTTCCAAACTTATTTTCCGAATTACAGCTTTTAAGCCGGTACCATAGAGAAGAAGCTTTATCATATCTTCGTCTTTGATGATTTTTTTTTAAATAAAAATTTCATTACTTTTATGGCAGTAGTACAATTTTTAGCAACGAAAATCATACTAAGAAGTTTTAAAAAATCCAAGAAGGCAATTGCTGAAGATATATTATGTTTCTTAACTATTTCATCGAAAAAACTAAGGTGGACAATTTTTGACCCTCCCTTGTTTCGCGGAGTAACCAAAAAAATTTTCTTCTTCTTATTCAATGTTCATTGCCGGCAGTGGTAGGTCCTACGTTTTTCTGGGAGTTAATACTACCAGTTCGTAAATTATATTATTTGTGGTTAGCAATCTGTTGTTTGTAGTGCGTTACTCGCAGTGAGCCGTTCATACGTTATCACACAACTTCGATCTAAGTATTCTCCGGTACAAAAGCAGTACTTACCATAACTATGTTATGTTTGTGCCTGGCCATGTATTTTCTGCAGATACTGACTGTTTACAGTTAGTTATTTTCATTAGAAATAACGTCTCATCTCGCTGAAAGCAAACGACGCACGGTGGGATTTCAAACGCCGCCATTAAATTGCCCCCAGTCACGTGACACTCCGCCCCGGTATGTTTGTCATGCGCTCTACCGTAAGGGGAAGGCGCAAAGCGCCATCTATATATTACTGATCTAGGGATGGGACACAGATATATACTATTAGATAGGCAGTGCCTATGTTTTCCTGTAGGTAGTGGTGAAGCCGGCAAAAGAGAAATTTTGCACATAACCGCCATCTTACCATCTCTCCTGAACCCATTGTGGCTTTGAAAGCATAGGTTTTAGTGGCGACTTTTTCAGCTGTTTCCTCTGCAAATAAGAATGGTGAACCATTGTGTTGTGTGGGGATGCACCTTTAAGTATACTTCGAGGAAGAAAACTCCTGGTGCTGAAAATGTGTCCCTACACAGGTAAGTAAATAAATTACTTATTGCCAACGGAACCGCATGGTTGATGACAGCTTGTATTTTGAGACTATTTACGGATTCCATCAATTTATATTTTCATTTATTTTAATTTATGCTGGCATTTGCACATTATATCTCGTAACTTGGCCCTACTTTAGACAGGCAAAATTGAAAGTTTGCAAGCGATTCGTTATTTTCAAATAACAATAACTTTTTGAAAGGATTCAAACCTTGTTTGATTAAATTTATTCAAGCCATAATGTTAAAAGCAATATTTTTTATCTGTAGCATCAATTGTAATTATAGCAATCCTTGGTGGAATTGATAATTTCCTGCTTCATACAATAATTAATATATATAGAGAAATATCAGTAGATTAATTCACTTTAATTACATACTTACAAATTATACTAAATGCACATTTTTAAATTCATTGACTTCAATTCTTATTAAATATTACGTATTTGTTGGTATGTACAGTGAAAAATCTCCCATTTTGTAGTTTAAACATTTCAACTTGTTAGAAATTTTTTTCGGTAGGACTAACTTCACTTATAGAATTGAGCCTCATAAATTAAATGATCATTAGACCACAGAAGGAATACATACTTTGTATATATACATATATGTGGAAGGAACTTAAGTAATCTATATTCACTTAATATTGCAATAATATACTCTTAGATATAAAGGTGTGAAGCAATTTGTTTCCCAATATTAATAATATATCTCAAGAGAAATAAGGATAATTATTGTCATTTTTTACTATTATCTCATAAATAGCAATTCAAATACATCTACGTCCTGGGTTTAATAATTGCTGTGAAAGTGTTGAGCAATTTTCAATTGCATTTTGTGTATTAATAAAATGTATACTACAGATCTTAATTTCTCATATGAACTTATAGATTTCCCAATGCTCTGTCTCACAGACAGCTTGGGGATGCATGGACACAAGCTATCAGGCGAGATAGAGGGAGCCTACAGAAAATTTAGCTGTGTGTTCTCAGCATTTTCGACCAGAGGACATGGACTACTCAGGCCAGATAAGGAGGTTGCGAGATGGTGCTGTGCCGTCAGTGTTTCCTGCATATCCCAAGTACTTGCAAACGGCTCAGGTAATATCCCGTCCTCCTCCGAAATGCAGATCAAATGAGAATAATTGTGCTTCCTCTAGTGGTGAGAACATGGAGCATTCTCTATCCTTTGTAGAAGTAGAGGAAAGTTTCAATCCTTCTACTAGTGATCTTGAACTCACCCCAAGAAAAAGAAAATTAAATGAAGAAATTAATGCACTAAGTAAATGTTTGGGTTCAGCCAAAAATAAAATAAAAGTGCTTCAGCAGAAAGTAAGAAGGCAGAGCAAAAGGCTTGCCACCAATAAGGAGGTGATTGGTTCTCTTGTGGAACAGCACCTGTTGACCACAGAAGCTGGTTTGATTTTAGAGAATTGTTTGCCCCCTGGGACTCACAGTCTTGTCAACAGGGCTCTCAATATTACAGGCAAAGAGAAAACTGCTATGTATGATCCTGAACTACGCTCATTTGCTTTGACTCTTCACTATTATTCAACTAAGGCATATGAATTTGTCAGGTCGAAGTTCAATAATGCACTACCCTGCCCAAGAACTATTCGAGCATGGTACATGAAGCTCAACTCTGAGCACAGATTTAGTAAGGAATGTTTTAGTGCAATTAAATTGTTTGCCAAAAATTCCCTTTCAAAAGGCCTAATACCCTCATTTTGCCTCTCGGTTGATGATATGAGTTTAAAAGAGCATGTGGAGTTTGATGGAACCAAAATTGTAGGCTACGTAGATATGGGCACGGAAATTGAAAACGACAGTCTTCCCACTGCAAATACGGCATGTGTAATAATGTGCACATCAATCAATAGTTACTGGAAAATCCCTTGGGGGTATTTCTTTGCCGATTCTCAGGTAATGAGAGAGCTAATATAATTACTGGGGCAATTGAGAAGTTAGTTAATTAGGGATTAATGTTGCTGCATTGACTTTTGATGGTGCAGCTACTAATCTTGCCATGGCCTCACACTTGGGTGTAAACATTGGTGATACCAGTAATTTGCAAGTTTTTTTTCCCCCGTCCATTCAATGTTGGTGAAAATATACAAATCATATTAGATGCCTGCCATATGGTTAAACTTATTCGAAATTGTTTAGCAGATAAAGAAATTATTTATTGTGAGGGTAAACCTATAAAATGGTCCTATATTGAATCGCTATTTTCTCTGCAAAGCAATGAGGGTTTGCGTCTTGCCAACAAGTTGAACTCCAAACATATAAATTGGAGGAGAAACAAAATGAAGGTTAGACCTGCTGTGCAAACATTCAGCAATTCTGTTGCAGATGCCTTAGAACATTGTGCCTAAGTCTTACAACTGGAAGATTTCCAAGGTTGTGAAGAAACTATTGTATTTATTCGATACATTAACAATGTTTTCGATTTATTGAATTCCTCCAGCTACTTTGGCAAATCATTCAAGGCACCACTCAGGTGCTCAAATGAAACAGAATGGAATGCTTTCATTGAAGAGGCAATATCTTACCTGGAAAAGTTGCCAACAAACCAAGATGGGTCTCAATCCATCCTTTCCTCAAACAGGAAAGTGGGCTTTCTTGGTTTCAAGGTATGGCCTCCTTATAGAAATATTTTTCAATCCATTGTTGGTGATGACTGCTCAAAATATCGGCTGACATATAAGTTAAGCCAAGACCATTTGGAACTTTTCTTCGGCTTGATTAGGCAACGAGGTGGCTGGAATAATAATCCAACATGTCGCCAGTTCAAGTCAGCATATAAAAAGTTAATTGTCAGAAATTAGCTCAAAAGTGGTAAATCTGAAAACTGTTTGTCCCAAGGGGAAGTAAACATGCTGCACGTAAGCAGCTCATCAACATTCAGTGATACCCAGTTTCTGGTGACTGATGAGGAAGATAGCCATGAGTTGAGCAACTTAACAACAGTGATACCAGACCATGTTTATATTCCATCATTAACTTCCCTGACTCTCTATGCTGAGAGGGTAGTGGAGTATATTGCAGGGTTTGTGATCAGATCAATACTAAAGGTACTGCATTGTGAGCCATGCAGAATTGCATTAGTTGATAAGCAGAGTGACTGCTCTTTCCTAATATTTAAAGACAAAGGAAATCTCACTCCTCCATCTTCTGATGTGATCACTATCTGTAAAATCACAGAAAAGTGCTTCCAGGAATGTGCTACCGCTAATTTAAATTCTGTGGTGAAGAAAAATATCCCTACCACCATAGCCAGAAGGAGAGTAGACCTGAACCTATTTGAGTCACTAAAAAACCATGTGTTAGACCTTGATCTATTGGATACCCATATCATTGGGCTTGTAAAAATTATCTCGACAAGGTACCTCCACGTAAGAATAAACCATGCTGCCAATGAAAGGAACTGAATAAATGTGGAGCACAGGTCCACATTTAATAGGTTGGCGATATTTAAACATTTGTAATTTTTTTATGAATTCATAGAATAAGTGGGGAGTGGATGTAGAAGTCCAGATAGTGAAGGCGAAAGTGAATGTCCATCAGGTAAGGCTTATATTAGTGAAGATTCATGGATTTGGTCTGACATTGATAAAAGTAGTTGTTATTTCTATTTATTATGTAGTGGTATGAATTCGCTGGAATGACTACTAACTTTAAATCTTCATGCCTTGCAGGGTGTATTGTGGAAAAATACAACTACAGCAGGGTTGTGTTATCCAAGAGAGGAAGGAATGAAAGGCTTGATGGAGAAAAGAAGATTTTCTGTTTGTGGCTGCTGAGATTGCCAAAATGTTTTCTGCAGAGGACTCGGTATTTCATCCGTTGAATAAAATAATGAAAATTGAATCTTCTACAATTTGATGTGATAATCAATTTTGAATAATTTTCAGGAAACCTATTGTAATCCCAGTTCCTCAAGGTAATGTTTACATACCTGCAAGATGCGAATTAGTAGACAAATACAACAACCAGTTGAGAATCCTACGTAAGGACGGATGACTTCAATATTGGAAGAGGAAATCATCAGAAACTGTTCAGTGTGTGGCAGAGGAAGGTAAGAGGAAGCAAATTGTAAGAGAATAGTATCAAGTATGCCATATTGCCTGCATCACCTATAGTCAATGTTATTCTCCTCCCAATTTTCAGAGTTAAATATTGAAGAGATATCCACCGTCAATCTATGGTTAAAGTACCATAAAATTAACCATGGGTGAAAGTTATTGAGGAAAGATGGAAGGAAACAGTAAAATACAGATTCAAATTTCACCACGAAAGTGATTTGTATTCAAATGTGGCACAAATTGTTAATGAGTGGCCATCTCTTAAATTGAAATTGGAGCACACTTTGGTATAAAATTTGCCACTAAGTTACCTATCACTAACAAAGAAAATAGTCAATGTAATCATTTTGGGGGACATGGTGAAACCTGTGGTACACTCCTGGCCAAAATTAACGCAGCACCTCCCTAGCGATCCTAACGACCGGTGCTGCGTTAATTTTGGCCAGGAGTGTACATCTGAAGCCTCATTAAAGTGAGGGGTGTTATAACCAGATTTTACCATACCTAATGTAAGTACGAGGCTACAGAATTCTTACCTAGAATACATAGAATTTCCACATAGCCTTGAAAATCCCTATTGTTTAAATTATATCTGACATAAACTTCATATTTCAAACATCAATATCATAAGTATTTTTCCAGTTATGGTTATTCCATGAACAGAGACATCCATTATATTTATATACTAGCTGAAGTGCCCGTTGATTCTCAACGGGGAAAATTGGTGTAGTTACATGTGTTTTTTGTATTTGCACAGATGAGAAACATCTTCAATCTTACTAAATAGCCAAATTGGACTGGTTATCGGAGAGAGATATTTTCAGTAGTAAAATTATCAGTTTTTGTATAACATAAGTCCAAGTGGATTAAAATGAACCTTGTGTACATTTCTTAACGATAATTTAACCATTAAGATCATTGTGGGTTAAACCAAGATTCTTGACCAAGGAAAACATATAAAAAAAGTCAATATCTGCACGGCAAAGACTTTTAATGATGAGTAAGTTTTCAAGTTTTGTAACTTCTAGTTCTCAAATAATGGCATCCACACCTACAAACCAATACCACATTATATATTAGCTAAGCGGTCCTGTGTTAGGTATGTAATGTAATGTATAATGTAATGTAATGTAGGTAATAGTGCGAATGAATGACCTGAGAGTTGTGATAAACAAAAGATGCTTTGAAGCACGGAATGAACATGAAAAAAATGAACAAAGAATACAAAGAAATCTAAGCTACACTAAATCACCAAGCAAGCACCAAATAAAAACAACAAAGAACACTCTGAATCCACTGACTATGAAAAAACTTAGTAAATCCAACAATTTAGCATTGCTGAATTTTAAGGGTTGATTCTACTGATGGAGATGAGTGGAATAAACACTTCAAAATGTTGTCCCAACTTTTTGAACGATTGAATGTCACACTTTCTCCTGATTGGTCACGTTGGTCGTCACTTGTTACCCATAATTCTGAGAAAAACAGAGCGTATGCAATAGCGTGTTGCAATTATATTATCAAACTGTGCTGCCGTTTCACAAATGAAAATGCAAAATTTGTTTCCAAATTAACATTGAGCAGATCTAACCTTACATCTGCGATTGTGGAACATTATATCAATGCTTTTGGATGCATGAAGAAAGATTTTATGTTCCTGGCTGCTGAGATTGCCAACAAATTTCCCGGAGAGAACTTGGTTTTGCATTCATTAATAGATTTTTGAAATTCGTATCTTGCACTGTTTGGGTTTA
This sequence comes from Sympetrum striolatum, assembly GCA_947579665.1. Classification (NCBI taxonomy): domain Eukaryota; kingdom Metazoa; phylum Arthropoda; class Insecta; order Odonata; family Libellulidae; genus Sympetrum; species Sympetrum striolatum. Next base: position 63,565,472 of record OX388351.1, on the reverse strand, counting down.
CTAATTTCTTGTGAGTTTTAGGAAACCTATTACATTCCCTGTTGTCCTCAAGGCAGTATGTAAATACCTGCAAGAGGAAAGTTAGTTGATAAATATAATAACCAACTGAGGATCTTACGGAAATAAGGTGTTTTTGAAATTGAAAAAGGAAATTATTAGAAGCTGCTGAGTGTGTGCTAGAAGAAGGTAAGTAGCAAATATTTAAAGAATACTATCGACTATTTCACATTGCCTTTGTCACTTATAGTCATTATTACTCTCCTCCAAATTTTCAGAGTTAAATAGAGAGGAGCTCTCCAACATAAAGCTATGGTTGAAATACCATAAGGAACCGTGGGTGAAAGTCGAAGAGAAGTGGAAGGAAACCATTACATACAAGTTTAACTTTTATTACAAAAGTAATCTTAACTAATGTAGCACAAATTGTGAATGAGTGGCCGTCACTGAAGCTGAATTTGGGGCACACTTTGGTAATTGCTTACTGACAATTGATCTCTGTGCATTTACATTCATAATATTCATATTAATGCTTTAGATTTTGTTTACAGATAGAACTGGATTTTGACAGTACTTATCTAAATAGAGATATTTCATAGTAAGAGAAATGGCCAGCATTTTTGGAGAGATCCATAACTTTGTATCAAAGAGTCATAAAAGATTCACATTCAAGTAAACTGCTTGAGTCTTCAGATGGACTGTAAAATAATATCAATATGTGAATTTCTATCATGTTCTCACAATTAAATATGTTGGTGCTATGATTATCTACTTGATAGTTGTTTGCATAAATTTGTAACACTTTGGTTTAACAGATGATACAATCACATTAATTCTTCTTTGTGCTGCTTCACCATCGCCATCAAGGATTAAGATTAATGGACCAGAAAATGAAAAGGTTTCTTGGAAACCTTCTATAACTGAATGTAGATTCATTTATTCTGCATGTGCAGGCGAGCTTACATTTTGAAATTTTGGTTTTAATTATTGCCCTCTATCTTTTTTTCAGTCAGGTATAAGCTTTTATTAGAGTTAAATCATCACATGGGTTGCACTTAAGCAGTTAATTTGTTTTAATAATAATAATAATAATAATTCTCCTTATCAAGGGTGTTTTAATATCATCTTTTATTTTACTCAGGCCATTAATGATGTTGAAAACAAATTGAAGAATAGGGAAAATCAAATGAGAAGTATGGGATTTACATGTCAGCATATCATAGTTGCAGTTGGACCAACTCTGCAAGAGTGTGGAAGATGTTGTGGACAACCTTTGTTTAGAAGTGATGCATGATATTTTTGAAGGTTTTTGTAGATATGGCATGAGTAAAATGATTTTGTACTTTACTCAAGATGTTCAAATCTTTGACTTGGAGGTTTTGAACAACAGAAAGTCCTTATTTGACTTTTCATTATTATGTCATTTGTGTATTTGTTCCCCCTAAGGCATGTGTGTGTGATGTGATCCAAGGCCAAACATAGGCAATTGCAACCTGTTGTTAAAAACACAACATCTACAAAAAATATTGCTCTTTCCATGATCATTCAGCAACAGCTTAAATTTGCTAGCCAGCTACTTGTTAAGAAGGGACTTCAAGAGAGGTAGACTTTTGGTAGTGTGGAGTTGATTAACTTTGTTAACCTAAGTGATTGGGGAGCTATAGAAGAACAATTACCTGTTTTTGCAAACAATATGAACTCTGTTTATCTGTTAAAGTGGATAGAATCCCATGGATATAGGTATAAGAGGAATGTCATTATAGTGAGAAACCAAGGCTGGGAGGATGAGGACCTATCATTTAATGCAATATGGTATATTATACAAGACCAGAATTAAAAGCTGCATTAGACAACCTTGGTTTCAATGCACATTTTCATGCTTATAATATTAAGTATCCTATTGCAAACAAATGGACACTTTTGGGTATAAACGTTTTAAAAATGTTTGTGCACAAGCTCTCAAATGGGGAGATGGCTTGTTGTGTGAAATTAAATTTCATGATTCTTTGTTTCACCTTTCACAGAAACAGCTGTATTGTCTTTAAAATGTATATGACTATGTGTTTAATAAACTTTATTGTTTTTCAAATTAGCGTTACCTTTAAATGTAAAAAAAAAATCATTTTTGTGGTAGAAGAATGCTTTGTAAAAGTTTGCTGCAAATTGTGTTTAAATAATAACAAAAAAATCCTGGATAATTTCATTCCATTCTACCTACATGTGATTTACTGAATGCTGGTGGTGCAAAATTGGAAGATTATTCTTACTTAAGGTAATTCCTGCAATAATAATAATTTAGAAGAGTGGATTCAACTGCTAGTTGTGTAATATTAACAATGCACTATATTGATTCAATCCAGAAAAATGGTTGAACTTAATGTTTCAAGTAGTAAATTCAAAAGTAAAAGAAACAGTTAAATCAACAGTTTTAAATAGTAAAGTCAGCCATTTACTTTGGTTGGAGCTGTATCAATCATGCCAATGGATGATTTTACCTATTTTTGGTTGATCCAACCAAAGTGATTTTTCAGTGTACCCAAACTCTTACTGCAATATAGGTCAGCTCTCTACCACGGTATGCAAGCATCTAAGCTAGAGCTCAGCTGAGCTTATCGCAATCAATAGAGAATGCATTACAATGTAAGCAACTATTCGTAAGGGAAGCTAATCATTCAATCTTCTTAGTGAACTTTTCTCCGCCGCAGTCGTTGGAGTATGCGGCCAACTCGCCAATCAATTATCGTAATTGGTAGCAAATGAATTACAATGTAAGTAACTATGCCCAAAGGAAGCTCATTTCTGATCTTGAATCTAGTGGATGCTTAAGAGCCAACAATTGCATTGATTGTCATGGGGATGGGTTGTTTAAAATTTTCAAATCAATTACGCTTGTGGTTTAGCCTGTGAGTTAGTATCCTATCTGGGTTTCTTTCTGGGTATCTATATATATATGAATATATATATTTTAGTTCGTCCATTGATCTTTTAAAAAAAGTAAAGTGTTGGTGCGTGGTGTACGTGGACAACGTCTTCTGCATATGGAGCGACACCTTATGCCAATTGGATTCGCTCCTCACCCACATCAACTCTCTTCATCCTGTAATCAACTTCACTATGGAAATTGGTAATGATCAGTCTTTAAATTACTTAGACCTACAAATTTCTATTTGTATTCCGCAAACCATCTTATACGGACCATGTTATCCCGTTCAATTCCAACCACCATTTTTCACATAAGATTCTCTAACTAACCGCTTGTTAATTATCCCCATGCAAAAAGAAAACTATCAGAAAGAGCTCTCAACTATTAAATATATTGCAGTTAAAAATGGTTACCCCACTAAGATAATTGACAATCATTTGGCTAAGAAAGAGAGATATCTTGCAATTGAGAAAATTTACCGACGCCCTGTGGATAATGGCCCTAAACCCAAGTGGGTTAAATCAAACTTCATTAATAACTTGTCATTAAAAATCGCTAATTTGCTATCCAAGGAATCTCTAAGACCGGCATTCAAAAACCATCTGAGTCTTAGTAAACTTTTTTGAATTAATAAAGACAGGATTGACCCTAAATTGAAATCAGGGATTTACAAATTGGAATGCCTGGAATGTAATGGGGTTTACATTGGCCAAACACGTCGCAATTTTAATACCAGAGCGAAGGAACACCAACGCTGTTTTATTTACAACAATGAGCCTTTGCATTTTGCCAAGCACCTGCTTCAATCCGGCCATGACGGAGATTTTCTCCCAAAAATCCTACACGTCGAAAGCCAAGGTACTCGCCTCAACTTCCTTGAACGATTGGAAATTGTTTCTCATTGTAATTCCCCGAAAAACAAAATCTTATATGAGCACCTTTTTCCCTCCCACTCCCCACTGATCCATTCTATCGTTCCCCCTAATGACCAATAGCCTTGCACTGATGACCTCTCTTCACCGAAGCCCCCTCCTTAGCCCTTCTCCTCGATCCTTCCTGTATATAATGGTTTCTGTGTTTTGTATTTGTACCTGATGATGGCGATCACTCGCTGAAACCGGTCGTCTTGAAATAAAGCTAAGGAAAAAGTACAACCCGCATTCTGGCAGGAAAAACCAGCATTATGGTTCTCCCATCTGGAGATACAATTCAAGCTCAGCGGAATAACAAACGAGCACACGAAGTTCGGCTACGTGGTCAACCTCCTTGGGCCAAATTACATGCTCGAGGTGGAGGACATTGTGATTAACCCCCGTTGACCGACTGCTATGCGAAGATAAAGGAGGAGGTCATTAGGAGGCTCTCGGTTTTAAGGAGCAGCAGATACAGCAGCTCCTCGAGCATGAGGAGATGACACATAGAAAGCCATCCCAATTTTTGAGGCACCTCCGCAGCCTAGCGGGAGTGGCAATGCCAGATGGTTTCCTGCGTTCCCTACGGCTTGGGCTCATACCAGAGCATATCCAGCCCATCGTCATGGCTCAAGATGGAATTGAGCTGGACACCCTAGCCGTCATGGCTGATCACAGTCACGAGCTTGCTCCAGGACCCTGGGACCACGAGATGACGAGGTAGCCCGACTGCGTGGACACAGCTGTCACAGAGTCAGCCGCCCTGAGAGCGCAGGTGAAGGAATTAATGCAGAAAATTGACTCCATGGCCTACAGATGGTCGACAATGCCACAAAGCCCTCCATACCCGCGACGTCCCTTCAGCCGATCCCGTCCCTGCGTACCATTTACCAATGCACAAAATGGCATGTGCTGGTACCATCATAATTTCGGTAAGGAAGCGCATAAATGTGTGCAACCGTGTAATTTCGTACAGGAAAACGAGAGAGCCAGTCGGTAGATGCGGCCACCGACTGCCACTCATCCTCCCACCATCTTTTTTGTGACCGACGCCGTGAGAAGAACTCAATTTTTAATTGATACCGGGTCCGATTTACATGCCTGAGAACTTATGTCAGTGGTAGGTGGGTGAAAACGAACTATGAACTTCATGTCGCTAACGAAACCATCATCGCGACTTACGATGGGTAATGTTAAATTTGAATTTCGGTTTGCGCAAAGACTTAACGTGGTGTTTTGTCATCGCAGACGTTTCAAAGCCCATCATCGGGGCAGATTTCCTCCGTTTTTATCATCTCTTGGTGGACTTACGAAACCAGAGGTTAGTGGACGGAACTAAGACACTCTTTGTCAGTGGGAAAGTGAGTCTTATTTCAGATTCCATCAAAAGCGTATGATCTGTGGTGAGCAGCTCTGAGTGCTGATTTGCTTGTCTCTTGGAGGAGTTTCAGGAAGTTATATGACCAGTTGGAGCACCGGCTGAACCACATCATGCCACCGTGCACCACATGGATATGACACCTGGCCCCCCCATGTCACTGAGGCCACGCTGACTTGCGCCCGACTGGCTCTTGATAGCAAAGCACGAGCTCAAGGAAATGGTTTGCATTGGCTTAGGAAGGCCATCTGGTTTTTCACCCTTGCACATGGTGCCAAAATGCGGTGATGAGTGGCACCTGTGGGGTGATTATCGCGCACTCAACGCCCGCACCATACCAGATTGCTACCCGATGCTACACAAAGAGGACTGCACCCAAAAGTTATCCGGTAAGAGTATATTTTCCTCTATTGATTTAGTGCACGCTTATCAGCAAATCCCGGTTAACCCAAAAGATATACCCAAAACGGCTATCATCACGCCATTTGGGCTGTACGAATTCCCATATATGTGTTTTGGGTTGCGGAATGCCACACAAACCTCCAAGAAGGGAGGAATTTTGTAACTTTAACAAATGATTTTAGGAGATGTTTTGTGGTAAATAGTGTTTGGTTGTTTTCAAAGGCTCAAGGATTTTGCTGAGGCAGATGTCACTTCCGATATTCTGCAAGGAATCATTCTTGGGCCACTGTTATTCCTGATTTATGTGGATGACTCCCCTCCCAACTATTATAAAATCCGAAATCAGATTATTCGCCAATGTCTGCATACTTTACAGACGAATAACGAAAGCATATGATCAAGTACTTCTGCAAAATGACTTAAACCAACTAGCCGAGTTGCCTAAATTAAACAGGATGGAAATTAATATTGGCAAATGAAAGCTCATCAACTTCTCCAGAAGGAAATCTCAAATACCATATAATTATTTCCTAATTGACAAAATCATTCAAGTCGTATCTGATTGCAAATATCTAGGTATCAAGTTAACCGAAAATCTTAAATGGGGAGGGCACGTTGAGGATATTGTTGCAAAGGGTTATAGGAATCTCCATTCCGTAATGAGGAACCTAAAGCAGAGTGGGAAGGGTGTCAGGGAAATAGGGTACAAATCTCTCGACAGGCTGACCATAGAATATGTAACGCCCGTTTGGGATTCCCACGAAACGGGCCTTATTAAGAAACTTGAAGGCGTGCAAAGAAAGACAGCTAGGTACGTATTCGGCAAACACGGGAAAGCCGAAAGTGTAAGTGAAATGCTAAACCATTTGAAGTGGGAATCTCTAGAGTCGAGAAGAAAGACATTTAGATAAGCCAGGATGTACAAAACATGGAACTCAGAAGAGGACAGGGATGAACTGCGTGGCAGATTTGAACTTCCTAATTATGTAGGACGCGGCAACCATAGTTTTAAAATCAAGGAACGCGAGCAGAATACAGACATAGCAAAATTTTCTTTCATTAATAGGGGTATTAAGGAATAGAACTCTTTACCTGATGAATTTCTCATGCCAATGCCTAAAAATGTAAAAGTTTTCAAAATTAAGCATGTCAAGAGTCTTGAAATACTCCACCTACTGTTTCAAATAATGTTTTTGTAGCTAGCACCAGTGCTGACGTATCTAGAAATAATTCAAATATTAATTCTAAGCCAAAAATTCCATCTCTTAAAATAGTCTATAATTCACAATATTCTAACATTATCAAAAGTGTTTAATCTGTCTGTAAATTTTCCCCAGTCTGTCAAATGATCAGCAAAGAAATGTGAATGTCAGTGCATCAATGATTATTTTCAAGCCCTGAAAAAATTAAAAGAAGATTCAATAGAGTTCTATACATATCAAGTGCCTGAAAAGCGAAATCGTGATTTTGTTATTCGAAATCTTCCAATTGATTTCCCCCCTGATGAAATCAAACAAGAACTTGTCAATAGGAAGTTTAATGTTATTAATGTCATGCAAATGACAACCTCTCGCCCATTACCAGGTGATAAAAAACCCGAATCTAATAATATTGCTGTAGAAAAAAGGCCTCTGCCTCTCTTCAAAATTACCATGTCTGCTGATAATAATTTTGATGACTTTTCCAAAGTAAATTGCTTCGGTGGATTACAAGCCACAATTTAATCATTTATTAAAGAAATTGCTCCCCCTCAGTGTTTGAATTGCCTCCAATTTGGGCACACAAAAAATTTTTGTATGTTGAAACCTAAATGCTCCAAATGTGGACAGGATCACCATGTTTCTTCATGTGACAGTAGACATGAAACTGCACCAAAATGTTTCAACTGCGGTGGCGAACACACAGCTACTTTCAGAGGTTGCCCCAAGTTCCTTGCTCTTCGAACTGCAAAGCGTAAAAAATTGGAAGCACTCCGTTCCAATGTTACAGCTCAATTGAATGTCATCTCTAATTCTTTTCCAACTTTGCCTAAAATTTCAAGATCATTTGCCTCTGCGGCCAATCCACTCTCGCAAACAACTTCTAATAATTCCGATGTCAATCCTAGTGTCAAAGACGATGATGACATGATTGATCGCTTCACCAACATTTGGCAAAAATTACAAAATGCCAGTTCAAAAGCCGACTAACAAGCTGTGTTCCTAACTGAAATCATTAAAATCCTACAATGAATAGTTAATCCATTATGTCTTGGAATTGTCGTGGGCTTAAAAACAAACTATCTGAATTACTTGACTTTATAAACCTGAATGATGTTGACATCTGTTGTGTCCAGGAAACCAAATTGAGTCCCGAAATTAGAATTAGCACTCCTAGATTTAAGTTCATTAGGTTAGATAACAATAGAATTGGCAGCGTTGGCATTATTGTTAAACAAGAAATTGCATTTACCTGTCTTCCTGTGCCAAAGCTATCCAACATTAATGTGTCTGGTATAGAATTACAAATTGATGATAGGGAAGTACATATCTATTCTGTCTATGTCCGTTCCCCTAAGCTTAAATTGTCCGACTTAGATTTTTTAATAGATAACGATGTACCAACTATTTATATTGGCGACTGGAATGCCAAACACTCCTTGTGGGGTTCCCAAACTCCAAATAACAATGGTAGGCGCCTCGCTAAATTTCTTTCTGAACACTTTTTAGCTTGTGCTTCTCCCTTTGCCCCTACTTATCAGACTAATAAATCAAAGGATCTATTAGACTTTGCCATCATTGAAAACTTTTCTAACTTCATTCCCCCAATCGTGTTCCATGAATTATCCTCCGATCATTATCCAATTCTTATGACAATTTCAGGCAAATTCGTAATAAACTCCAATCCAAACTCCTTCAGAGCAATCAAATGGAACAAATTCACTGATTATCTAATAAATAAAATCCCTATTTGCCTGCCTTAGAAGAACCTTTCTCAACTGACAAAACTGACAGCCACCTTGAACTCCTTAATAATTTAATAGCAGCAGCAAAAGAGCAAGCCAGCTACTTAATCAATAGGGAATGTCCCCAACAAGCCAATCTACCGCAACATATTGTTGAACTTATAAAGAATAGGAATAAACTACGCAGAAAATGCCATACAAGCACCCTGCAGATAAAATTCTTCTACAGCACCTCAGTAAACTCGTCACTAATGAAATTAGGAAATTCCACAACAAAAATGGGAAAACTTTGTCTCTCAACTATTGTTTAAGGACAAAGAACAAATTTCCCCCAATTAAAATCAATGATTCCCTAATATTTGATAATGCAGCTAAATGTGAATTTTTCGGTCAATACCTCAGCAAAATTATGTCAGAAGATCCAGCAAATTATTTAAAGAAATCCGCTCACTCTTCGATCTTCGAGTAGAAATTCGTCCCTTCACCAGACCAATCCAACCAACTCAATGCATGAGATGTATGGAATTTGGACATACCAAGAATTTCTGTAATCTCCCAGTTAACTGCTCGAAATGTGGAGGCAACCACTCCATTTCCAACTGTGATTCCGACATAAACACCCCTGCCAAGTGCTACCACTGTGACCAAAAACATACTGCTTCATTCAAAGGTTGCCCTGTATTTATAAAACTAAAAGAGGCAATGAAAACTAGAATTGCAAACAGAAGAGCAGCAGCTACAGCACCATTGATAAATAGTAACGTTGCTTTCCCAGTGCTCACCCAACCAAAGAAGACATTCGCTGAAACAACACAGCCTGCAGCCCCCCAGATTGACAACCAGTACACCAATAGAACTTATCGAGGGCCAAATTGACTTATTAAACGACCTGATGCTAGCAGCTAAAACCAACTCCACCAAGGAAGTAGTTCACCACCCGAACCCCCTCTGCCCAAAGAAGTAAGTCAATTATTTACAACCAGGAATAGAATTAAAAGACTTTAAAAACATTTCACTCGCCTGCAGACCAAGAATTACTCAGAGAATTGAACTGAGAAATAAAAAGAAGAGTTGCAGAATTCAAGAACCGAAACTGGAGCAATTATCTTGACACCCTCTCGTTTGAAGACCACACACTATGGCAGTGCTGCAAGCGATTAACCAGACCAAACTCCACCTCTCACCCCCTCAATAACAATGGAACTCTCATTTACGAAGCCAGCGATAAAGTGGAAATTATGGCTGACTATCTTTCCTCAGTCATGAAGGACTCATCCCAAAACTTCCCAATAAACCAGGAAGTTGAAATTACGAACATAATACTTAATAACATACCAACAACAGATCCTGAAATGACTAATGATGGAGAGATAAGAAGACTCATTAAAGACTTGGCAGCCAATAAAGCTCCAGGAAATGACTACTTCGCCAACAAAATGATGAAGACTCTAGAGGGAATCCTACACTTCATCATGTTGATCGCAAACCTATTCAATGCCTGTCTTACCATTAGTTACTTCCCAGACTTCTGGAAAATAGGACAAGTTGTAACCATTCCCAAACCAGGTAAGAACCCTACTCTACCAACAAATCACCGTCCCATCACACTACTTTCATCTCTCTCTAAATTATATGAAAGTGTAATACTTCACCGGCTAAATAAACATGCTGACTCAAGAAACCTAATAATCAAGGAACAGATGGGATTCCAGAAACATCATGCGACCTCACATCAAATACTGAGACTAGTGGAGAACATCACCAAAGGCTTCCACAACATGAGGAAAATCACCGAGGTTCTCTTCTTTGATATGGAGAAAGCTAATGACCGGGTGTGGCACCGTGGAATAATCTATAAACTTAAGGGGAGGTTCTTTCAGATTTTTTCGAAAAAATCGATTTTACTTTTTTTAACAAAAAATGAGAGCTACATATATGCTGAATATGTGTGCAAAAGGATATTCCGATACGAAACATATTTATCGAATTGGAGCGTTTCGAACGCACCTACCTTACGCGCGCTGAGGTACACTCAGATTCACCACTCCACGTTCAATAAACCGGCCACTTTTGTTTGCTTTTCGCGTTCTCGGATGCGGACTGCAGAGTGTAAAGACGTTTTGCTCCCTGCTGAACATCAAAAACTCATTCAGCAACACCACTTATTACAACTTCCTGGACAATTTGCACGCTGCATCGAAGAACGACTTTGAAGTTGTGCAAAGGAAGGCCGTGCGCGAAGAAATTGAAGCCAACTCTGCAGCTGGGAACAAGTCGACGCAGTTGTCTGTTTCCGGTGATGGGAAAAAGCGAGGCTTTTCGTTGCTGTTTGGTCTCGTCAAGCTTATCGGCAAATATACTGTTAAAATTTTGGATGTGGTTGTAAAATCTTCTTACTGCCAAGCCTGCCACAATTGGGCATCGAAACAAGGGATGCCGGAGTATGAAGAATGGAGTGAAAACCATATAAACGACTGCACTGCGAATCACACCAGGAGTGTGGGCAAAATAGAGGTTGACGGCGTGTGCGGGATGTTTTTGCGATCGAAAAATCTTCTGCGTGTGAAATATAAAAATTACGTTGGCGACGGGGACACCTACAAGGCTCTCGTTGACTTGAACCCATATGATGACTGCCCGGTATCTAAGAAAGTTTTTTTGGGACATGTTCAAAAGAGAATGGGAAGTCGACTTCGGAAGTTGAGAAAGGACATTAAGGGGCTTTTTGGAAAGGGAGCTGGAAAATTGACAAACAAACTCATCACAGACTTGACGCTTCACTATGGATTGGCGATTAGACGCAACCCGGATTCCTCTTCCTGTATGAAAGATGCCATATGGGCTACTTATTTCCATAAGTACTCAACGGATGAAAATCCGCAACACCATTAGTGCCTGGAAGGAGATGAGAGCTGGTGCAAGTGGTGAGTTGCAGAGAAAGAAGGAAGACTGGGGACCTTTCAACATCCTACTAGAATACTCTGTTGGGGCAAACATGCAAAAATCCAACAAGTCGTTTATAACGCTATAGTGTGGAGATTGGAGCCAAAGCACCTGCATTATGGAAGTAAAATCATCGAAATCTCTGCATACATTGCTGCGTGCTTATTCCATGAGGGGAGATCATCTTTACTGAAAATTATGAACGCTCTGGAAATCAGTATTGGCATCGATTGGCATGATCAAAGAAAACGCAATCTTGTAGATGATGAAGGTTTTCAAACTGTTTTACATAAAAGAAAGGTTCACCCAATCAAACCCAAATTACCAAGTACCTATTTCCAACTCCTCTGCCTTAAATACCCAAAACACCCAAACTCCATCAACCTCATCAGCTTCATCGGCAGCCAGTCATAAACTAGAAACTTCCTTCTGTTGTGCAACCCAGTTCCAGCAGTATGCAAATTCAAACATCAAATATGTTCTCACCAGTTGCAGAATGCATGGACACTACTCCTGCTCCACGCACTGAATCCAAGACAACATCATATGCACCACCTAAGCCTAACCCTACAAAATCGATTATACCATCTTTAAAATTAAATACAACAACGAGTGGGCTACTACTTTCAGAAGAATCAAGGGAGTCTGCAAATACCCTCCTGTTAGTCAGATAGCAGGCCCTGACTTGCTCCTCGTCAAGTGCCACTGCATCCCGGACTACATCGCATGCAGAGATTTTCTTAAAGGAAACAACATTGCATTTTATACATACCAAATACCTGATAAGAGGAACCAAGACGTTGTTATTTGCAATTTACTTACAGGCATTGACGTTGAAGTTATTAAAAAAGAACTCGAAGAACATAAATTCAACATTGTTAGCATCATGCCAATGTATACTACTAGACCTACCAGAAGGCAAGAACTAGTGGGCGAAACCCAAGGAGAGAAGCGGCAAGTACCTATGTACAAAGTGACATTAACAACTGATAATGATTTAGAAAAATTTAAAGATCTGCATGCTCTACTAGACCTTTGCATTGAAGTCCGACATTTCACCAAGCCTGTCCAGCCTACACAATGCATGCAATTCGGCCATATGTAGAATTTTTGTAATTTACCATCTAACTGCTCCAATTGCGGACAAAATCATACCATAGCAGAATGTACAGCCGACATCAATGCACCTGCAAAGTGCTTTCACTGCAGAAAAGGACACACAGCAACCTTTAAGGGGTGCCTTGTCTTCCTCGAACTCAAGGAAACCATGAAGAACCGGATGGCCAACAAAAGAGCAGCAGCTGCACCCATCATCAACAACATTCAATTTCCATAACTTGCCCCACCAAAGAAAACCTTTGCACAATACACCGCAGAACGGCAACCACCACCACCATCATCCTTTGAGAACCACTTTAATGATGAGGACAACAATGACGACATCATGAACCAGTTTCTCACCATCTATTCAAAAGTACTATCTGGGAAAGATAAACAAGAAAAACAAGCCATATTTTTAGCAGAACTATCTAAAACTCTACAATGATGGCGACCCTAAATATCATGTCGTGGAACTGTGATGGTCTTAGAAGCAACCTTACAGAACTACTTCAATTCATCACCGACAACTACATTCAAATCTGTCTCCTTCAAGAAACCCACCTTCAACCAAGCAGCAAAATTAACACTCAATCGCTAAAATTTGTGAGGTTGGACACCAACGCAAAGAGGTTGGGAAATGGCATATTAGTTCATAAGGATATTAGGTTTAGGATACTCCCTGTACATAGATTCCCCTCTATAGAATTATTAGGCATAGAAATAATTGTTGAAAACAAACCTGTACATATCTATAGTATTTATGTAAAAAGAAAGTTAAAAGCAGAGGACCTACTATTCTTCAACAGCCGGCAAACTCCAAACATCATTGCAGGAGACTGGAACTGTAAACATCCTGCCTGGGGCTCTTCCAAATTGAACAGTAATGGATCCAAACGATTTAAATACCTTCAAGGAACAACTCTGCAAGTCCTCTCGCTTCCGACAAGGAAGTTTTGGATTTGGGCATGAAATTCTCGCCTTGAATCTCTCCTTCTGTTAAACAGTTCAAAAATCTAGCTGTGGATTGTGAACTAGCATTCCCCTCAGATTGCAAAAACGAGGTTTTCATTTGCTCCAATTTGATTTCTTCGACGATGATTTCCAATAACTTAAACTTAAACGGAATCGGAAACTCACAGTTTAGAACTCTAACTCATCTGAGGGATTCTATTGAAAAGAGGATCTTATCATTTCCAAGGCTGATAAAGGGAATTGTATTGTCGATTTAGACAAATGTGATTATATGTGTAAGTGTAGAGCTTTTCTTGATAGTGATAGTGTTTCCAAACTTCAATCAGATCCTACAAAAGGATTGCAGATGTGTGTGAAGGATGCAATAAGTAATTCGTGTATTATTAGTGAGAGTGATCGGTGGAAGTTAGTCAATATGAAACATTACCTCCCAGATTTTATGGTTTGCCAAAAATACATAAAAAAGATATTCCAGTAAGACCTGTTGTTTCCAGTATCGCTTCACCTGTGCACAGACTCTCCTCGAAATTGAATAACCTAATACTCCAATTTACTAAATTAAGTCCAAAATATGCCGTGAAAAACTCAATAGTGCTATCAAACTTGTTAAAAGTTTGTTGTGGTGCCATCAAATGCAAAACTTGTGTCGTTTGACATAGTGAATTTATTCCTAAGTGTGCCTGTTGATGAAACAATACATATCGAGTTAAGGAAGAATTCAGTGGATTCCTGCATTTTGAGTGAACTTATCTCACTTACCCACCTTTGTATGGATATTAATTACTTCATGTTTAACAAAAATGTTTTAATGTTCAAAAAGAAGGGCTAGCTATTGGTTCCCCCCTTTCTCCAATTTTGGCAGAAATTTTCTTAAATTATATTGAATGCAATTTGTTTAACTTTGGCAATAACTTATTGAATTATGTTTTCAAATGGTATAGGTATGTGGATGACATTTTTTGTATTTGGACCGGAACTGTAAGGCAATTGAACCACTTTGTTAACCTGCTAAACTTTCTTCATCCTTCCCTTAAATTTACTCATGAGTTGGATACCTCTCATACCCTTAATTTCCTTGATCTATCAATCCATAATACCTTACATTTTTCCATTTATCGCAAACCCACCTACACCTCACACCTTACTCCTTTTTCCTCCTATCACCATCATTCCCATAAATTTGCTGCATTCCACTCCCTCCTCTACAGACTCCTCAATACCCCTCTTTCACCCTCCAAGTTTGATAAAGAATTAAGTATTATTTTTTACTTAGCACAGGTAAACGGGTTTTCCCCTGACTCAATCAATCGTTTGCTAGATAATAAACTTTAAAACTTGGCTCTAAATAGAATATATTCCACTCAAACTCCTTCATCTTCTCCTGGTTGGCGTAAGTTAAGTTTCTGTGGGCCGATAAGTTATAAAATATCAAAACTCTTTCCTAAAAGTCGTATCCACCCAGCTTTTTAAAGTAATTTTTGTATTAAGAATTTTCTTTTTAACGGTAAAGACTCAATAGACCCGTTTTTTAAATCAGGAGTCTATCAACTGTCCTGTCATGACTGTAGTTCAATATATATTGGCCAGGCTGGAAGAAATTTTAAATTAAGGGCAAAAGAACATCTTAAATGTTTTCAAACTGGATCACACCTATCTCATTTCGCAAAGCATCTTTTAACATGCAGTCATTCCTCAGATTTTACACCTAAAATCTTACATATAGCGGAGAAGGGTAGTAGTTTTGGTAGTCAGTTTTGAGTGATGAACTGTTGCATCATTATCCTTCTTTGGAATTTATGATTGACCAAATTCGTTTGTTGTCCCTGAGTCATTTGATATACACCCCTGAAACTATGGTATTTTCCTCACTCTTGTTTAGTTTATCTCCTTGAGGGTATAGATTTTTGAGAGAATCAAGGTTACTTACATTACCTAATGAATCAACATTAAGGCGAGTAACCTCATTGCAACCACTTAGCCCTGCAGCTGAGCAAAGTGACAGTAATTTTCTCTCATATATTAAACAGAAATGCAAATATCTGAAACAGAATGATTTAACTGTGTGTTTGGCTGTTGATGAAATACATCTGAAACCTTTTTTTGATTATAAAGGGGGTAATATTGTAGGGTGTGCGTTTGACAGTCTAGAAGCTGCAACAAGTGCATATGTGTTCATGATCAGCAGCATTTGTTCAAGATTTAAGGATGTTGTTCACATTATGCCAACCAAGGCCATGAAGGCAGAGAAACTGTGTGAATTTGTCATCAAAATAGTTTTGGTTCTGGAGGATATTGGGTTTAATGTGATATGCATAATTACAGACAATAATGCTATCAATAAGAAGGCTATTTCTCTGTTAACTACTCCACCCAAATTGTCCATCGACTATCCTCACCCTCGAGATGCCTCGAGGCCTTTATTTTTCTTGTTTGATTCTGTTCATCTGTTGAAATGCGTAAGAAATAATTGGTTGGCACAGAGAGATTCAGAAAAGAACATGATATATCCATTTTCCCCATTTGATGACAATGAAAATTGGTCAGCAGATCAGAAATCGTTGGCTTCCTTTTGCACTCTAAGGAAACTTCATGAATTAGAATCAGAGCAGCTGCTCAAGTATTCTTACAATTTGACCATGAAAGCCCTGTATCCGACCAATTTTGAAAAACAAAATGTGAAACTTGTTTTACAAATTTTCAATGAGTATGTTGTTCAGGGGTTGTTGTCTATTGGTAAAGATAAAAACTTGCCATTTTGTGAGGGGACAGCCAACTACATTAAAGTCTTTAATGCTTTACATGACACTAAATTAGGTTTGGGTGCAAGCGTTGTTATTGAATTATTAAAAGTCATTCCTGGTTTATACCATCATCGTTTGTTTTTCGACAATTTTTTTTCGTTGTACGCTTTATTTCGTATATTGAGTGAAAAGAATTGTTTCAGGTACTATCCGAGAAAATAGAACTGGAAAGTGTACAACAGAAGATACGAAGAATTTCGCAAAAATACCAAGAGGAAATGTCGATTATGCTTTCTATGAATCTATTGATCTGTCAATAGTGAAGTGGAACGATAGCTCTGTTGTTACGATGGTAAGCAATGTAATCTGTTCTTTCTTCAGGGATGGCTAAAAGATTCAGCCGTAAAGAAAGGAAGTACATATCTATCCCACAACCACATGTCGTCGGAGAATACAACAAGTATACGGGCGGAGTTGATCTTCACGACAATGGCAATGCGAATTATAGAGTTAGAATTAGAGGGAAGAAGTGATGGTGGCCTCTATTCACTAACGCAATAGACAGTGTCTGTACTAATTCCTGGAAACTGTTCCGGAAAGCAAATGAAAGTAAGATTTCATTTCTAGATTTTAGGTCTTATGTAGCAGTGACCCTCCTCAAAGGTGATGTGCCTTCCCTTGAAGAGCAACAAGAACCATCATGCTCAAGACATAACTACCAAAAGGGGAGACCTTCCCAATCATCGTTGCCTGCTGAAGTGAGAAGAGATAGAGTTTCTCACATTATTTCCAAGGGCGATGCTCGAAAAAGATGTAGGTTTTGTAAAAGCCAAACTATATATCTTTGTAAGAAATGTAATGTGTCCTTAAATCCAAAATGCTTTGAAAATTTTCATAAATAAAAAACATACTTGCACAAATTAGTAATAGAATATTATTTAATTAGAGGGAATATTAAATTTTCTATTGAGTTTGCACCTGATTTTTCTCGGAAACTAAAATTTCGCGTCCTTATTGTAAGCGTATTTTGTTTATTTATGGGATTACAAAAATAGAAACACCGAAGGAAAACATCAAAGGCAAAAGGTAAATGTATTCATCAGTCTTTAACAGCACTTCTTAAATGATATAGCATTGAAAAAGTCAAAATTATAAATGTGTGGATGGGTTGCATAACATCCAATAGATATAGCGGATTCGGCCAAAGTTGCGAAAACGCAACATTAAGTTTTTTATATTTATAATTTTTTTACAGAAACCAAATTTTTTATAAGCATTTTCTAAGTGGTTAAGAGAAGATTGATGCAAAAAAAACGGTTAATTTCTCGAAAATTCTAACCTTGGCCGTTAATGGGTTAAGGAGACTGATAAAGATAAAATGCCAAAACAGCACCCATTTTTCATGGGTCATATTCCTTTTCCATACTATATAACTTTCATAACTTAACAAAGTAAAAAGTTTCCCAAGGATTTCCATAAATTGGGTGAAATGCCTAATAAGTAAAAAAATATAAACAGAAAAGGGCATTCGAAGTAGAATCATATCAGGTGGAGCCTGATGAAGAGGAAAGAGATAAACGTAGACAATATAACATGTACCTTTCCCATTGAAAATACACAAAAAAAAACATAAAAATAACTTCAACGCTGAGTCAAAGAAATCAATTCTTATGTTTAAAATAAAAATTTCGTGATATATGCAACACTTACCTAATTATGATATTCATAATTACGAAGTTCTAGTTCCGAAAAACTATTTGTTTATTTAGAAATTTGTCAACGCTTTCCACGATATCCGGTCAACTCATACAGATTTTAAAGGAAATGCAGTATCACGAAAAGCCAATGCTGGTAGTGATATTGTGAAAATAATAACACAATATTATTATCATCGCAGAAGAACCAATAAAGCCCAATTTTTACAAACGAGATAAATAACATTGGCTGATAACACAGAGGTGAAAACAATTTTCGACATTTCGCTTCTAAATACAAAATATGCACTTCACCGATTTTCCAAGATTTCGATTATTTTACAGTAGCATATAGCAGATCTATTGTGAATATCCCTTGAAGCTTGAAAAAACCTTTGAATATATGTTTCATGTGATAATATATTAGCTGTAAATATACCTTCTAGTTTAGATGAAGATTATTCTTCTTCTTTAGTGGAACTGTCCAAAGACAGGTATCAACTAGCTCTCCAACCCTCTCTGTCCTGGGCATCTTCCTTCATCTTTGAATAACTCCTTGCTGCCTTCATGTCAGACCGCATACTCGTCCCTCTTCTTCCTCTCCCTCTTTTACCGTAAATCTTCCCTTCAATAATATTTCCCTGCAAACAGTCCCTTCTTTATATATGCCCAAGCCATGCCCTTTTCATTTTCGCTACGTTTTACATTAAACATCTTTCTTCTCCAATCTTTGTAAACACCTCCTCATTTCTCACTCTGTCACTCCACTTAATTTTTTCCATTCTTCTCCATAACTATACTTCAAAGCTTTGCAGGTGTCTCTCTTCTTTCTTTTTTACTGCCCAAGTCTCAGCCCCATATAAAACGATGAATTTCATTTCGGAAGAATACTTAGATCTGAATGGTAACGCTTCGAGTCCACAATACACTGGTAATATTACGGTAAGTGCAAGTCGTATTGGAATTGTGTTCGGCGTTGCTAATCAAAGAACCACAGATATATACTACACATGTGTTAATAGAACAACCATCCCGGCAATTCACGGAGAGGAGAAATGGCGGCTCATCGCATCACATTGCGCATTCAGATCTCGCTACTAAACTTTCTTGAGGCGCCATTTCAAAGAATGGTCACTGTGGTTTACGAACTTTCCCACTAATGATTCAAGATTAAGGCATATTAAAAGTCACAGGCAAGTGCCTACCGATCCGCGGGTGTTCTTTGCTTCCTATGCAACGCTCACAACTTAGGTTTCATCCAACGCGGATCCTCGTGTTCCCTAACGGTTTTAATTGGGACAAACCTAGTTAAGCCTTACTTTAGAATTCGGAGAAATTCTATCTAGCTATCCTCATTAGTGTTACCTCTCATAAAACAACAGTAGCCTTCTCCCTTCGCATTGATGGTATCCCTGAATTCCGAAAATCTTGCTTTGCGAAACACATAAACCTGCCGCGGTGGCTTGAGGGAATTTACTATTTCTGCTTTAATCACTGCAGTTATGATATCGAGGTCTGAAATTTCATTAATGGTATTTTAATCATCGAAAAAGTGAGAAAGCGAAACGGCTAATAAATCGAGTACACTACGTTGGCCTTCGCAAATCGTCCTCGTAACCTTCATATTCAGTTGATACAAAGCGTGGAGCGAAATCGAATCTATCAATGTCTACGATATCTTCTCTTTACCGGAATATGAACTAGGTAAACTGTCCCAATCAATTCTCCCTTGAATTCAAAGCATCCAAATGACATGTACAGCAGCATAGAATAAAACTAATAGCAAAATCCTCATCTGAACCCCACCCCCTCATGACCCCCATGACTTCAAGGCATATTTACAATTATACAAAATATTTATTTATTCTTCCGTTTAATCCAACGAACTTTCAATACGTTTATGCAATAGTAAACTATGAAAATATGGGGAAAATATTTTGCTTCAGAGACCTATTTGCTGAATTTGGCCCATTATGAGGGTTAATGGTTTAATTTGAAACTTTTATCTATTCCACCTATAGGTACCACTCCAAGTATTTCTCATGCTTCGTAGTACTATGAATGGAGCTTGCCACCTTGTGGGGGAAAGCCATATAAAACTAAAGAAAGGAGGTGTACCTTCATCCATCATAATGGTTGAAAGGATGAGAGAATGGTAAAGGAGTGCATTTTTTATAAAAAATGTTTACATCTATTCAGAATCAGATTAACAAATAACCATGAGGCTGTTTAGTAAATGGCAAATCAAGCAGTCAATTGTTTCTCTAATTTCTGAACTAAATTGACTTGGAAGCGTTACAAGATTTGCATTACATTTAATTAGAATTACCAATTAATTATTAAACAATCCTCATCATCATACTCCATTCCTTACTTGAAGAATTATATTTGAAAGAAATCATTAACTCGGAAGTCATAACTTTCTCACACTAGCTCCAATTTTTCTCCTTTTAGCTCATATCTTTAAAATTTTTAAGATTTATTGTCAATATAGAAACACTCATTGTATCAATTTTTTGCTATTGCTAATCAATAAATGTTATATCTTAATGTATCAAGAAAATGAGGAAAATGTCCAATGCATGCTAAACCTTTTGAGTGAACTCAGGGGAGTATGATACATGTACAACATATATGTAAATACAAGCAATAAGGAATTTAATTTATCCAAATCAAACAAAATGAAATGAAGCTTAGTATAACTATCTAAACACACAGGTTTATATTCCTTAAAGAAAAAGAAGGAGAATGGAATGAAAGGGGAAGAATTAAATGAAACAATTCCCATTATTAAAAAAATAAGCTCTTTCCAACGTTATTGCCTTGAAATTAGAAAATTGCTCCTTAAAACCATTCACATCCATGATATCCAGACTGAATTGACAGCAATATTTTTATCTTAAGTCTAGTCCTCATTACTGAATAAAAAGGAATTGCGAGTTGTTAATGGTGTTTTTAATGACAAAGACTCATAGTTTAGAATGTGTGTAAATTCACAGCAAAAAATAAACAGATACATTTGAAGTTCCACATTTCTTAAAAAAATGGAAGAAGATTGAATTTTAAAAATCAAGGATAAAGAATCCAAAGACTGGTTTGTTACAGCTCTCCAAGTCCTTATATACACTGAAAGTAGCTTTATTTAATTATGTTTTTTAACATTTACACTGACCATTGCCTAATCCAACATTGACCATTCTCTCCAATGTCCCATTTCTTCAAATGGTATCTTCAGCTGACTCAGAGTGCACAATTATTTTCCCTTGTCTTTTCACTGAAGTTTTCTACCAACTTCTCTCCTCATTTACTCTTTGGAGGATGTGTTCTTTATTAACCTTTAATTGGGCATGTCAGGTCATATTAACCAAGTTCACTTTGATGATTTATGTAATGGAATTTTGTCATTTTCAGTGGTTTTTCTCTCTAGTCTCCTATGTTTCGTCTTTTAATCTTGGAATAACATTTGATTTGCAAAATGATACTTTGTTTCTCTGAAATAAATTTTTGACCCACCCTGACCATATGTGTAACAGTTAAGTTGGCCCGAGACAAAAGAGGTTTTTGAAAGAATTCATATTGATTTTTTGGGACCAATTAAAAATAAGCAATATTTAATTGTTACTGATAGTTTTTTAAAGTGGCCAGAGGTTTATGAAATGTCAAGAATTGATTCAGAAACGACTATTGAAAAATTAAGAGAAATATTTGCTAGATTTGGAATTCCTAAAATGATGGTCAGTGATAATGGTAGGCAGTTTGTATCACAAGAATTTGAAAAATGTTGTACTTTAAATAAGATTAAACATTTTACTTCTGCTCCATTTCATCCAGCAACTAATGGTGCTGCTGAGAATGCTGTCAAAACATTAAAAAATTCTTTGAAAAGTTGTTAATTGATGAGAAAAAACAGGGTTGTTCTATTAATACTTTGATTTGTAGATATTTGTTCAGTTATAGAAATACTCCACATTGGATTACAAATGAGAGTCCTTCTTACAGAATGTTCAACATAAATGTTAGGAACCGATTTGATTGTTTGAAAGAAACTATAATTGATTGCAAACCTAATTCTAAACCTAGTAGTAGGAAGGTATATTTTGATGTTGGAGAAATAGTTTATACCAGAGATTACAGGAATCCAAATAAGAGAGTGTGGCAAAAAGGCAAGGTTGAGGAAGTGTTAGGTTGCAGAAATTATATTGTTAAGATTGTTAATGAAGGGTTAATGCGTAGCATGCAGATCAAATGATTAAAGCTTGTGAGTTGAATTTGGAACAAGATCATGTAACTGAAATTGATGACAAAAATGAAAGTTGTGAAATTCCAATTAATTATAGGGTAGATAGGAATATTATACCTATTGATTATGAAACTTTGTTGAAACCGAATGAGAGTGAAAATGATGAAATTGTAATGAGATCTAATAATTGTGAAAATAATGAGTTTTTCAATGAACCTATTGGTTGTGGAAATTATAATGTAACTGATACCCAAATTGTGGAGAAAGTGAAGGTCTAAAAATGAGTGGACCAAAAAGAGTAATTAAACCTCCTGACCGTTTGAATTTGTAATGTGTTTGAAACATTTTAATTGTAATGTCTTTGAAGTTGAAATATTTGTAATCTTTCTTTTGTATGTATTTAACTTGGTGTGGGGGTGTTGTATCGATCTGTTATATCGATACTATTATTATCAATACTATTGAAATCGAACTGTTATCTATCGATATTATGCGAGTTGCAAGATAGCAGCGCAACTTCAACTGACTTGTGGAGTCAAGGAGGCTCATTTTACTTCTATGTACTTATCTTGATTTATAATGTACTGTAACTTACTCCAGTTTATAAATTATAGTGGCATAGATAAATAATGGCTTATTTATTCCACATCCACGATACCACAGTTGGCGACGAGGATGGGATTAGCGCGGTGAATAAACAATGTCGTTGTGATTTGTAGGGCGTTCCCTTTCGAGGAACGCCGGTAGAGTATTGCTCTAAGTGAACATGATGTACACGGAGAATTTATTGCCGGCGTGAAAAGAGTTATGCAGAGGCGGGCAAACTCTCCGCTCGCACCAGCACCTCTCCGCACACACGCACGGCCCTAATTCCAGGGCGTATTTGCATAGCGGGCGATGCGGGCGAGGATTCGCAGGAGGGAATGGAATGAAAGAGGGGAATGGCGGAACGGAATGCTCTCAAGAGAGAGTGTAAATCGCGGTAAATCACCATTGGACGATCACGTATAGAAATAATCCTGAGACGAAGCGGAGGCGGCATCTTATTTCACTGTCGTAAAACAAGGTGTTAGGCCATTATTTGGAAGAGATTTGATCCGTTTATTTAAAGTTAATATTTTTGAAATTTGTAGTATGAATATTGATGAAGAAAAAGATAAGTTATTTAAAGAATTTGATGAATTGTTTATAAAAGAATTAGGTCATTATAAGTTGAAACAGGTCAATTTAACCTTGAAAGATAATGTGAAACCAATATTTTACAAACCAAGGCAAGCACCGATTTGATTTAAAGCTAAAGTTGAGAAAAAACTTGACAGGTTAGAGGCTGAAGGGTGTATTACCAATTTGGATAATACTGAATGGGGTACACCATTAGTTCCTGTGCTTAAACCAAATTTTGATGTTCGATTGTGTGCTGATTGTAAAGTAACTATTAATCGTTATCTTGAAGATGTAAATCATGTAATGCCAAAAATTGAGGTAATTTTTCAAGCAGTACAAGGTGGTATGTTTTTGGGAATTATTTTAAGATTTATATTTATACCGGCTGAGGAAATCGTTATGAAATGTCTTTTTTGTAGCTCTCGTGGTGTATAATATTTTTTGATAACTTTCATATTCCTTGGTTTGCTTAATGGTGCTATGCAGTAATTATTAAGAGTAAACCCCACACCATATTACCTTTGATCATATACTTGTTTGATTTTTCATGACAACTGATGAAAAGCTCTCTAATTTTCTTTGATATTAATAAAAGAAATTCATGGTGGTGTTAGGTTAGATTCCCAGGGTAACAAAAAACTACATTAATTGCTGTGATACAGTTGTATGTTTATGAATTTTGTGCATAAAACAGTGGCTACATTTTATAAAAATATATAAATCTAATACAAAGAAATTCATTAATTAAAATGAGCAAAGGAATGCAAAAGCATCATGAAAAAACTGTTAATTGCAAATTATGCATCTAGGGTCATAATGATTCAACCTACCATTTCTGTAAGTTTTTGGGTGTGACCATTTATGGGTTAATCCATGTTGTTCATTTAATTTTTATAATCTTTCTACAACACCTCATCTCCACTGTTTCTAATACTCTATTCTATTCTTATGATGAAGCCATTTTCCTCATTCATACAAGATATCACTACCTACATATGTTGTTATTTATGCACAGCTTCTTTATCCAGCCTTTTATTTTTTATGAAAAATTTTCACTCTTAATTTGCTGGCTCAGTATAATCTACAAAAGATATTTTTGAGGGCACCAGCAAGTATTAATGCATGAGTGTTATAACATATAATAAAATAGGAAGAATTCCACTTAGTGTTAATGCCAATTGGCTAATTTAGAGATAATTTTGTTTTCTCTACATAATTATCAAATGTAAAGCTGCACCTCTTGAGAGATTATTACATTTCTGAGGACCAAAATTTTGATAATCCCTATATTTTTGGGTCTACATAACAACATTGGTCATCTTAGTTCCACATGTCATTCTACACCTCTCGCAATTATATACATAGTAACCTGACAAAAGTTCTGGCTATAGCTTTGATTTATATATAGATTTAGCGATAGATTTTGCTCACAATCACCTTTGGGTGTAAACAATATTATCCTTTGTTGTGAAATGATGATCATACCATTATATTAAAATAATATATTCTATAATAATATATTTACAAAATAAATGGTTGCATAAGAAACATGTTACAATAAATATATTAACTTTATCAAAATTAAGAATTCTAAGGTAATCAAAATAAATAAAGTTCATAAATAAATCTTGGAGAGCTGTTTTCAAAAATATAATTCAAATGGCTCTTCTCTCTCAATCTCATTCCTTTTCCTGTATTTCCAGAAGATAATCACAAAGATGCCCCCAAATATCAAAAATGCTCCACCAATTATTCCGCTTAGCAAAGCTGCCATGTCAATATTTGTCTCTGCTGGGCAATCAACATCTGAAATTGACCATAAAACCAGGTGAATAGATTATTCAAACGTAATACCTCACTCCTGATATTATTTTCTTGAATAAATTCTCAGCTTAAGAGAATAAAAGATCTTTCATATGATTAATCTGAAGGAGAATTCACTAAATATTAGAGGGTGTAAGAATGCTATAGGGAACAGATAATATACCATTATCAAAACACAAGTGCATATCACAAAGTATTTACCTCATGACCAGCAATTATTTATATCCCTTCAATAGATTGATCAACAATTCTGGAAACCTTTTAGAACTAACAATGTCTTGGTCATTGTGTAGAGTTATTCCATGAATACAGAAATTTGTTATACACCATGGCAGAGCAAAACATAAAAGCACAACCTAAGTTTCAAAGCATGCCTTCAATACAACTGGCAACTTTCTTCTGCCCATCAACTTTCTTAATTTTTAGACTACTTCTTTTCTTACTGCTCAACCAGACTATATTGATGGTCCTCTTACTTTCCCCTACTTGAGAATTCCTTTATCATTCCCTAGACTCCTTTCATAATCTGTTTTTGAATATACAATTCTATGTGATTGTAAAATAAACTAAAAATTTTAACAGTGGAAGAAGTCTGACATGGCTATGAATTAAATCCAGATCTTCCACTTTCTGGGCAGATGATCTTAACCAGAAAGACTCCATTATTGGTCGGACAAATAGTTAGAAGTTGGCAGACAACAGTTATTTTTCAAGAAAAAGTACATTTTTGTAGGTTTTAATTACCGCATATGCCGGCATTTAATTCGACCTTTGAAGTCTAAAAAAATCTCTCAAAAACCAGGGGTCAACTGATACGCCGAACATAAAATTTAACCCTTAACATGTTTAAATTAAGGGTTAAATTAAATTAAATTTAACTTGTTGTACTCAAACTCTCACAACTCACCACAATCATTTCTTACTGAAACTAATTTTTGGCAATTCTAATTAATGTAGATATCATATACAACAAATTTCATCATGGAATACAATTGTGGCCGAAAGTATGTTTTGTTCTACATCTACATCTACATTAATACCCTACAAGCTGCCTTTTGGTGTGTGGTAGGGGGTTTTCAACACCAGTTGAATCTAAACTACTTCCTTATTCAGTTATTGTCGCGTATCGTTCGCGGAAAGAATGAATTTTTAATACGATTCGTCCCAGCATCTATTTCTCTTAACTTACGGTCATTATCGGATTGACCGAGGTAGCAGGGGGGTTGCATGATACTGATTGTATCTTCTGAAAATGTAGTTTCCCTGAATTTATTAAGCAATCGCAGCCTAGCTTCCAATCTCCTTTCTTTCAAGGATTCCCAACCTACATGTTATGTTATATTATGACTTGTTTTCATAATAAAAGAGTTGAATTAATATAAACCATTTTCAGAACTTTAAACAAATTTGGCACATATTTATTCTTCGCAAATTATATTCATGTCTTCACATGTACATTTTCTTATTTTACAAAAATTTAATGTAAATTGATGTTTTCTTTTTGCAAACGAAGGTCAATAAGCATATCATGGTTTGGTTTTGTCAGTTTTTGTTTATATAATTGTTATGATTCAAATTAGGGTTTTGAGTTGATGGAAATTGTTTTAGTAGTGTTGTGATTTGATATTTCCACGGCATATTTCCATTATTTCTACAATACATTTTTAATACCATTGTGTTTCTGTTCGGTAACGTGTTTTTATTTGTAAAGCCTGAGTGATACAAACAAAAGAAACTTGTGTAATAGTAAGCAGAGGTGACAAGTTGACATGGCAGCTAAAAGAAACAATTCTAGCATCTTAATATTATGCAATAAATATTCCTTAAGCTATCGTACATTTATGGATACTGTAGGTTTTCTTCACATAAATTAGAGCTGTGGAAGTTTTGTTGCCTTAATTTTTTGGTCGACTTACACACTGAACATATATAGGCTTAAACCTGAAATTCATCTCAAAATTTTAGCGGTCGACTTATGTGGACTTATTCGCCGGCATATATGGTAATGTATATCTATCTGTGCATATCAAATAAAGACTAGTAGAGAAGTATGAGAAAAGATAACTCTTTTCAATCCTAATTGTTAAATGATCACCTGTGATTCATGATGAACAAAAATATGGTTGTTTGCATTTTCCCAATGGGCTGTAGCTTGTTTACTACTGGTCTAACTAATTGAGCTTACTAACAGAGTAGTCTTATTCCATTAATGGGATACTTAAAATGCCAAGAGAGATTTCTCTTATACTGTGTATAGTTGATTTTAGAATTTGCTGGAAACAAGTGGTAGCCCTTAGTATTAGACGCTCTGAAGGAGCACTGTTATGCCCTCACAATAATTTCTTACATGGTAACATAATTTTATAAAGGTTTCATTGAATATTGGTTAAGAAGCTGAAGTTACACAAAAAGTAAAGACTTTAGGCATTTGGAAGGTAGTGCTGATCTTTAATGGAATCATTACTCTTAGATTCATTGTGCTTCCACTATGTACTTTTATTTTTCTTAAATCTACGGCAAACTGTCATGGATGCATGTTGAGGGGGATTAATACTCTAATGCATAAAATATAATAATAAGGATAGTTAAGACCTCTTTATTTATCAAAGTTGCAAAATAGATTCTCATCAACTAATTTAAGACAGTATATATATTAATATTATAATTATCATCACCAGGAAATATATTTCATATCTTTTCATTTGTTAGATATATTTCTGCTAAAATCTTGAAAGTCAAGAAGTATGTAACTCAACAGTTTTGAAGCATTTTTTGATAAGAGTTTCTGATTACTTCTCTTTTACTAACTTTTCATGGAGATATCAACTTACAATGAATTATTTCAATATCAGAGCATTATAGGTTTAAATTCCTCCAATAACCATCTTTGTCAGTGCTCTCCCTACCCTGGACTACAAACTTGTCATAGTGGAAGGGCTTGCGAGTTCCTATTACCTAAAGAGCTAGACCGGTTGGAACATAATTACTGGTAGTGTCATCCATGCCAGAAATATCAATAGGTAGGGGCCTGATAAAAGGTAGCCACGCAGCATCTGTACCTCAGTGAGGCGGCCATAATGAATGTTGGTAAAAAACACCATTGAGGAAGGCAATGGGAGACCACGTTGACTACTTGTCCCTTGTTATGATGTACAACCATAATTATATTGGTACTGGCAAAGGAAATCAGCCTTCTAGGGTGAGTATCATGTCCAGCAGTGATGACAGTAAGCCCATCTCCGTTGCCATTCCATGAAACCCTTACACATGGAATGACAAGGAAGGAAGAGAGAAGATTGAAACAAAGTTGAGGACATGAAATATTTAGAAAATGCTCAGAAAAGGTAAGTTGGAAATCATTAAGTTAAAAATGAAAAGGTCCAGCATTAATGTACCAGGGTTATGCAAAATATGGTGGAGAGACAGGGGAGACTTCTGGAGTGATTATGTCAGAGTAATTTTCAGTGAGGGAAGTACTAACCAGAGGGAAGTAGCTGTAGTGTTGAACAAGAGAGTGGGAGAATCCATGATAGCCACAGTAAGCGATTGGGTGATTTTGGTGGAAGTAAAGTCTGAACCACTGAACATGGTTATAGCATATCTGGTCATGATGAAAACTGAGCTTAAGTTTAAAAAGATCCTTTGCCCAAAACGTACACCAAAATGGAATTTAGAAGCTCTAAGGGGTGGGAAGTCTAAGGAATTTCAAGAGTCAGTCAGCAAGGCAAGAAGGAAAACAAATAAGGCTAGGGAGTAGTGGTGGAAGGGACAGAAAAGCTGGTGGAAAGTGAGAGGGCTGACCAACGGCATAGGAAAGTAAAGCAACTGACAAGAATAAAATTACTAATAGAATGGTGATGGTTAATGACAACAAGAGAAATAGGTATATTAAGGGATCCAGTCACCATAAGCGGATGATGGAAGGAATACATTGAGGTATTGCGTGGGAAAAACATGAAACCCAGCAGCCAAGAAATAGAAAGAAAGGATGAAGTTGAAGAAGACAAGGTTGGACCTGGACTTGATAATGAAATAGAATGGGCATTGCAGGATATGGAAAGTAATAAAGCAATTGGGTCGACGAGATCCCTGTGGAGTTCTTTAAGAACCTCGGGGATAAGAAATGTTTCTATGATTTAATTAGGAAAATTTATGATGAAGGCAATGGCCGGAGAATTTTACCATAACTATCTCGATTCCTTTATAGAAAAAGAAAATGGCCTTAGAATGTCAGGGTTATTGTAATTAGCTTTATCTCTCACGCAGCAAAAATATTTCTAATGGTTCTGAGTAGCTGGATCGAGAAAAAATTAAAGGGCAAATTGGAAAAGACCAGTTCAGGTTTCAAAGAGGGAAAGGAACAAGGGATGCCATTGGGGTGATGAGAATTCTTGCAGAACAAAGCTTAGAATTTCATAAGGATTCATGTGTATGTTTTGCAGATTTTGAAAAGGCATTTGATAGAGTCCAGTGACCAAAACTGATGGGGATAATGAAAAAAATTGGGTTACACTGGAAAGATAGGCAATTGGTTCAGAAATTGTATCTGAATCAAACAGTTCACAGAAGGATGGGGAATCAGATTGGGCTGAATTGGGTAGAGAGGTAAGACAAGGGTGTCCTATGTCACCAACACTTTTTAATACATACACAGAGGAAATGGTGAAAGACGCTTGGAAAGAAATATACAAGGGAGTAAAGGTTGGTAGGGAAGTATTGAAATCTGTAAGGTATGCAGATGATAAAGCTAATATGTGTGAATCTGTAAAGGCTTTGCAAATTTTAGTAAATGCTCTTAACAATGAAGCAATGGAGTTCAGAATGAAAATTAAAGTAAGTAAAACTAAAGTATTGAGGTTCACTAATGTAAAGAAATATAAATTAACTATAAGGGTTGATGGGGAAAAAACTATATAAAGCAGGTGGATAAATTTTCTTACTTGGGAAGTACTTTTTCATGGGATAGAAGATACAAAGATGAGATTCAGAAAAGAATAGCCTTGGCCAAGGAAGCCTTTAAGAAACAAATGGAATTGATGACTAGAGGTCTTAACAAAGGAATAGGGAAAGGATTGGTATAATCTGTGGTTTGGGGTGTCTTGCTTTATGGGTGCAAAATGTGGACATTCAGAAAGGAGAAAGTCAAATGTTTGGAGGCCTTCAAAATGTGGGTATAGCATAGAATAGAAAAGTAAGTTGAGTTGACAAGAAAACAAACACAGAAGTGCTGGAGATGGTAGGGGAAGAGAGGGCTTAATTGAAGCAATTAAGAAGCGACAGAAGAAATGGGTGGGACAAATATTGATAGGAGAGGGATTGGTGAAGACTGCTATTGAAGGTAGGATTCGGGGGAAAAAACAGAGTGGGAGACAGAGACGAAAGTTGTTGGATGACATAAGGGGTGGGGTTAAGTATAAGGAAATGAAGGAGATGGCACTTAATAGGGATTTTTGATTGAACTTGAATCTACTGAAGGGTAGAACACTCATGAAGAAAGCAGTACTCTGCACTACATTGATGCTGGTTTTTGGTAACAACAGAAAGGATCAGTGACCCTCTAAGAAACACCCATTGTTACATTTCAATAACCATTCTATTATCTAGAGGGTAATTTTCAACCTTGCAGAGACAAGAAAAATACAGATATTGAAGAATTTTAAACCTCTAATTTATTGAAAGCAATGCTCCAATTTTCTTTCCTTATAACAGAGCCATGAGGAGTACAGTTGGTGGAAAAGTGCAAGTATGACATTTTGTGCCTTCAGGCTTATGTGTCCCAAACCTTCCATTTGCATTTTATTTCGTTGCAGGTCATGCAGAGTGTATAAGGTCTGGTGTCGGACTTCTGTGAGGTAATTTTAGGATTCCAGGTCCTTAGGTTTGGAGACGAGTTATGTTAGTCTTCAAGGCAATGTCAGGGAAAGTCCCCATTTTTATTCATAGGTTTTGTTCCGGGAAAATCTCCGATCTTATTTTTCATCTCTTTTTCATTTATATTGAGCCTGCTAGCAAGGTTAGAGTTCCTGTTTGCTGATGGCCTTACTCTCATTAACTTTACCTCTCCTCTTACCCTTTATTCCCCTTTCCCTATGATGACTGGCAAATGGAGTCATTGAATGAATGAGCCCATAGCTGAGGGAACCATATATCCTTATCTTTTCAATTCCTTGTTCCCATTTCCTATAACTTTATGTGTGGGCAGAGACCTACTCCTCTTCCTTTCTTTCTTTTTATACTCTCCCACTGGCACCCAAACTCAACTAATTTTAACAAACCCATGACTGTGCAATCCCAGGGCTCTAAGGTGGTCATACAGGGAGATGATGATAATGGGAAACATACAAGGCTGAGGTAAGTTCTGCAAATGCCTAATATTTGGGCCCCCTGTTGGATAGGTCCATATTTTGGAAAGTTAATAAATTTTTGCTTGGTGCAAATAATATATATTTAAGAAATGTTCTTAAGTCACATTTCTATACTTAACCCTTAAGCTGCAGGGAATGTACAAAAATGTTTTCCTGCCGGAGTGCGAGAACTGTGGGAAACACGTTTTTAAACGTTTAACCTGCTTTTCCTTCCCCATGCTTGGCCTTTCTCAATTTTATGGTGCTGCCTGTAAATGAGAGGCATGCTCACAAAATCTTTTGCATTGTCCTAAATGTGGAAAACCCTTCCCCGGGGATTTCCGGCCTTTGCATTCCAAGATTTGCAGTGAATTTGTACTTTCATATTTCCTCACTCGTTAATAATCAATTTATCTACTAACTGTTTGCTATCAAATTAATCAGCTAACAGCAAGGGGAAAAAATAGGACAGCTATTTCAATCATATATCGTTATTAAATATTAAATTAAATCATTAAATAATTAAATCATTGGCAATTGCTTCCACGTTAGAGGAGCAACCAAAATTCTTGAACCATAACCGCTGACTGCAGGTATCAGAAAAAATTCTACCAGGAGTAAGTGGGTTTTTTACCTGCTGCAACTAGTCTACCCCACTAGGAGAAGGGACTGTTTCTCTAACTTTCCTCCCACACACAACTGTCATGAAAGAAAAATACTCCCGCATCTTAAGGGTTAAGTGTAAATATCACCCAAGTGTCATGGTATATGGCTGGCCCTGCAGACTTGAATTCTTACAGATTTTGAATGAAGAAGAGAAGATCAGAGGAAATAAACAATCGATAGATAGCATACCTGGAAATGGTGATCATTTCTTACAGCTAATGAACCAATTGGTAAAGTTGGAATTAATTAAATCTATGTCATGCTTAGAAAATTCCACCAAAATGAAACCTTATGGAAGGCTTAAATTAAAACTCAGTTCACTTACTTTCATCATACTGGTCTGTGTATCCCTGGAAGTGAACCTTTGAGAATTCGACTCGCACAGGACCTACTTTTGGTAATGAAGATTTCATTTTCAATGGTGGAAGTTTAGAGCAAGTAAATGACCTGCTCTTAGGAGCTTCAAATAGCTTCAGATCATCTGCCACAGCAGTCATCCTCTCACCTTTAAAATACACAATGAAAATCATTATGAAAAATTTTTCCCTTCACTTTATCCATATCTCCTCATAAATAGTGTAGTGATAGTAGATTATAATCAAAATCTTCAAAATATGGATTCATACAATTTAAAAACCTTGCAAATTAGAAAATAGGTTTATGTATCCTCAGAAATTGATGCCATTGCTAGGTGATACTTATGGGAATTAGTCTAAAACAAATCCACAAGGAATTTCAGTATATTTTAATCAAGGACTGTTTACTAGAATCCTATATATTTCTTTTCATTGTTTTAATATCTTGTTTAACTCCCTTTACATGATTGGTACTTCACTAATCAGACAGATAGACTAAATCCCCTGAATACATATGTGTGTAGTAGGAAATTATTCTTTTACCATCACAGGTTATAGAGAGGTAAGGCCAAATTATACAAAATGATCCTACTTTTTACTATTCTCTTTTGATAACTATTGAGTTTATGTTATGTGAAGAAATGGATCTGTTTAAGTATATGTGTGTACAAATCTGTATAAACTTAAAAGAATGATACATACCGATAACTTGAGATCCTGGGAAAGTGCTATAGTCTACTGTCATGTTAAGAGACACCTTTTGAACATATATTTGTTTATCTCCTTCCTCAGCTATTGCCCTCCTGTATCGAGATGAGTTGTAATAGGTCAAATACATAGTTAACTCTTTTTTGTCCCACTGGAAGGAGACATGTTGAGGGTCCTTGCATGATCCACTAACCCTTGCATTTTCAGGGATGTTCACAATGCTTGTGAAAGTCTGAGAAGAAAACAAAACAGAAATACATAATAAATGGTCTTTCATTGTTTAATATCAACAAAAATTCTTGTATAAACTTTTCTAAAGAGAATGAAATAAAGCTTTTTCAAAGTCATTTTGCAAAAAAATCTTAATTTGATATTAATTGAGAGAGAGAATAATGTTTAATAAGATTAGGAAAAGACTGGTATTAGGGCCATATTTATAGGTGACTCCAAGGTGACTCCAAGTTTCCCAGCACCTAGCAGTCTCCTAAGACCCAAAAAAGGTATTTATAGTTCTCTCTCTCCCCCTAACAGCCTCATAACAGACTGCCAAGCTGGGTAACTGTGAGAGGTGCTCCAGGAAACCCCTAAGGGGTGATACCGGTAGTTGCAAAATTGCATACTAATTTTGTGGACAACAAACATGACGGACTATCTGTTCACTTTGATGAAATATTTGAAAAATAAAATGAAATGGTGGACTGTGGAACCTTCATGGATGCTTTAAAATTTTTGCAAGTCAGCAAAACGTTTTCTGTAGATATTTAGATGATCTTAATATATTTAAATCTATCTAATGGATGTTTCACTACCTCATCTTGGGCAGCTAATAAGTAATGTGAAGTTATTGGTTTTATTACGTAAAATATTGATTCCCTTGAAATTGAATTTATTGGCAATTGCAATACTTATGGTAGAGATGTAATTATGTTGTGCATAGGTGATTCCTACTCTTGCTGATTCTTTGTGCCTTTTCATTGTCGTAATCATATTTTAACTTTGACAGAGATGGAAAACTTCGGTAAGTTTGCACTTCACTGCCACAGACGAGATATCAGGTGAGTTTCATTTTTCTGTCAAAGTTTTTAATATTCATAAACTCTTGAAGAATTCTCTGAAATAGCAGTGCTTAAACATTTGTACCTTTTCGCTATTAATCAAATATGTGAAGCAAAAGAGGTGGAGGATGATGTGGGCAATGAATTGACCCCTCTCGAATGAGGGAATACAGTGAATGACTTTTATTATTAATAATTTCTTGTAATGTTGATACTTATTATGATAACTGTGTAAATAAGTAAGTTAAAATTTCACAAAATGTTCTTCTTCAAAAACCATCTAAATTATAATCACATCTTTCCTCACCTTTTAAACAATTTACCTAAAGGACACAAATTAAATGGCCATCAACAGTCGGAAAAATCACACCAGATACAAAGTAACTACACCCAAACAAACATAAACCTATTTCTATTTTCTTCAACCTTCCAATTACCTTTCCCCTCCTTGACACCTCTTCTCATTCTGTAATTGCTGAATTCTTTACAGACAGATTACAGTGATGCAGTTTCAACAAGTGATGGCTTCTCAAAGGAATTGTTGATAATTTTTATCAACCAAGATTCCATGTGAAACAAAACAAGCTAGCAGAAAGGAATATGAAAAATTGAATAGAGAAACAGTTTTTTGGGTACGCTGTTGCCAAATATATCATGTGTCTGTCTCCTTGTCAGGGGACTGCTAGGAGTTGTTTATAAATGCCAATAGGTAGCAGTCACCTAGGAGCTTACTCATAAGCATTTCTATCAATTTTTCCTCTTGTCTTCGTCAACTCTTTTAACCTACTTTAATCATCTAATTTAGCTATCCATCAGTAGGCTTCACAGGTTTTTCAAACTCCCCTTCTAGTGTGTGTTTTCCTTCAGTGGAAATTTTTCCTAAGCTCTTAGCTTAGGTTTTTTCATCTGCTTAGTAGTTTTCTTCTTTGCACTTTTGCAAGCTATCTATTTCCATTCATTTCTCATACGACGAAAGGTTAGATGTTAGAAGAGACTTCATAGACTCAATCTGGACCTAATTAAGTCCTTCTGTTATTATTATTATTATTATAAGTGGTTCGTTAGGTATAGGTGTAGGAGTCGACTATAAATATGGCCCTTAGTGTCTGATAAGATTCAGTGTCTTCATGTTGGTGTTACATATCACTTTTACTGCATTAATGTTACTTTCCATGAGCTTGATTGTGGCATGTAGCATCCCTAAATGACAGTAATTTAATATATTCTACCTAATTTAAATCAATGAAGGATTATTCTGACAAATGAATCACAGAGAGAACTAATTAAAATAATTGTATGAAATATGAAAATAAAGAAGGCTGAACTTGAAAATATCAATCAAATTTAATTTAATTCTTGAAATGAACTAGGAATGAAAGGAACCATTAACTATTTCCCTGATGGCCCTTGATTCAACAACATGGAACCATTTGCATTCTACCATTCAATTAAAGAGGGATACTGCATTTCATGAGAGGTTCTTCCCGGTATACAGACTTGAAAGTTTGTCAATATCAAAATTATCATCCATATGCTTGCAGAATGCAAGAAACTATTACTCGTACAATGAATAAATATATAAGCATAGAATTGGAAATACACTTCTATATATAAACAGCAGAAGTATCCTGTACAATAAATTTTGTAAATGCATTGCATATTGATCATTGATCATTATGAGATCTCTGCCTTGAGATTGGTACAGGAACAAACATTAAATTACAAGTTTGAAAAAATTACCAATGTTCCTGGTTATATCAATAAGAAGTATTAAGAAAACCATGTCGATATAATAAAAAAGAAGCACACAAAAATAATAAAGCAATGACATGTAAAACATACACATTTAAATAAACGTAAAATAAATAAGATAATTCATAAAACAATAAAGGAAGAGCGGTAGAT